>OX463758.1:63988398-65476513 GCA_949824845.1 Rhingia rostrata
CTTCTTGTATTTTTTCCGGGATTTTCCAAAATTGTGTGAAGATTGATTGGATCAGTTATAAGGGCCTATCAGCGGTTCAGAAGGTCTCCTTTTTTGTGGATCGGCAAATGATGCTTAAGTTTCGTAGGAATGAGCCAGATCATCTTTAACGCGATCGGTGGGACAAAAAAAATGTAAGTCAGCTGTGTTAAATCATTAACAAATGGAGCGCCACCGTTAAAAATAATTTTCAACTCATCATCTGGATCTATTCCTTTGAACGATATAGAATTTTGGAAATTTTTTTTTCATTAACTTTTCTCCTATTTACACGTGCTATCCCACAAACAAACGATATAATAATTGCCACGTTTGCTGACGATACAGCTATACTAGCAGTTGGCACAACATTTGAGGAAACAAATATGAAATTACAAAACGCTGTTAACGAGGTTAATGAATGGACAAAGTCCTGGCGGATTGCACTTAACGAGAGCAAACCGATTCATGCAGATTTGATAACAAGCTACTATTATATAATCAAGTGCTAAGGCCGGTCTGGACATATGGTATAAAACTATGGGGTTGTACAAGTGAAACAAATCTAAATATTTTACGAACTTTTGAAAACAAAATGTTAACATCATTCGTCAATGCGCCGTGGTATTATAAGGAATGAAGATCTACTCAGAGATCTGGGTATTCCCGCGGTTAAAGATGAAACGAAAAATTTTGCACGCAAACATAAAAAGCGTTTATTGGTACACGTTAACACAATGTTCCTTCTAATTCTTGACGAAACAAATTTATTGCGGCGTCTTCAAAGAACTAAGCCCTTAGATTTGGCCCGATAACAACAAACCGCGTTATAAATTGCGGATAGGGCAGGAACTCTCACAGGAAAGTTGCCTGCCAAACATTCATTACTCGTGATAAAAAAAAATTGATAGATAAGTCGCATACTTAGTTGCAATAAAAAATACAAGAGAGTGGTGGTTTTAGTGGAGTAAGATCCCACAATTACTTTGGCCACGTGCTCATCGTCCTTTTGAGATTGCCACCAGCACTTGGAAAAAAAAGTTGATGTGAAACTGTAACGCTTAAAGAGCGCACAGGGATTATGCTTTACATGTTTACTGCCCCTGCTATTGAATAGTCGTAGATTGTACCTATATTAGTAAAAATATGTCTGATGGAAGTTCGTTCCAGTGTATGCTCGTTCTTTAAAAATAATAATTTTTATGTTGCGTTTGTGAGATGGACAATGTACCTACTTTTGAGCTGAAACTGGATGTCTTGTCGCTCGTTTTTTTAAGCTCCTTCAGCTCTATCCGTTCGAAAGGAAATTTTCTCCGAGTTGTTCAAAATCAGAGAAATATTTATGAAATGTATGAAATATGTTCCCGTACCGATTAGTACTTCGAATTATTAATCTTCTGAGGAAATTTACGCGTTGAATTTCTCCCAAAGTTTTCTGAGGAATATTTTTTGCGGAATCTATCGAAAGCGATTGTATGCCTCATTAATTTTGTTCCGCAACGGATACCTCGAAAGCAAACTGCGTTCCGATTGGAACTTACAATTCGGAAAATTGAATTCTTCCTGGTGGTAGAGTGAGAGATCTCCTATAATTCTTCGCTGTGCCAGCGGTTGTAGTTTTAAAATAAGGAAGGAATCATCTATAAGGCTTATTGCACGTATTTAAGTGTATGTTTCGAGGACGAGCTCCAACCATGAGAACTGTATTCAAGAACGTGCTTTCAGTCATTCGACAATAAATTTTGTCATAGTATTTATGGTCGTTTGTGACGTGGTGGATATCTGCATTCTTTTTCCTTGGCTGCAACAGGGTAGTGGTCCGGGTCGATGTTGGCCCCTCGGAATATCCGAGCATTCAAAATACTGGGGCTGTATTTTATAAAACAAATATCGTTGAAATCACTTCGTTATCGTTGAAATTCGATTATATAAAATGAATGTCCTTCTAGTTTTTACAATACTCGTAATTGCTTACGACTGGCATTTGACACTCGTATAGCTTCCGTTTTCGTAGAGCTGTCATAAATATTTCTCGTTTTACGCAATCGCAGTTTTTCATCAACATCGTTTACTTCTGTATCGTTTACTTCTGTATCGTTTACTTGCTGCTCGTTTCGTTTTATGTAATAGAGCCTTTTGGACGCGTGCATCTTGTCTATCGCAATGCGACCAATATGGTTGACCGTTCGTTGATCTGGAGACTGCCATGTCCTTTTATTAATATCGAGGTGAGGAAAACGTGTGCTGCCTATAGCGAAGTCAATTAGCATAAGTCCGTTGCCAGACGTGATGTTGTGTAGCTGTGTTTTCCTCCCAGGACGATTTTAACATCGTACTTCGGTATTCGTTTAGGTTTGCCGAGGGTTGCAGTTTAAAATAAAGGGAAGAATCGTCTATTAGGCTTATCTAACGACTTTAAGTGTATGTATTCAACACCTGGCCGTACTTGGGTATATATAGAAAAATAGACCTGGTGTGAGATATCTCCAAGCTCTTTTGTTGCCATGATAGGTCTGACCCAAGTGTGCTTTCTAGCAGATGCATGGATTCTTCTGATTTGGGGACTGTATTCTCGATTTTGATTTAGTGAACTGTTAACTTATTTATGCGTTTTCACTCAGTTGAATTGAACTAGGTTTTTCTTTTTACCATAGCAGCTTTGCTCGTAACTCTTCTGGTGTGCATCAAAAGCGGTAATAGACGTGTGTCTGCAAAACTAAAAATGCATTCTTTATTTGTTCTCAAAAGATCACTCATGTGCAGCTAAAATAGAATGGATGAGAGAAATGATATCAGCGTTTATAGAGAATCTATCTGATGAAACGCCATCCACTAATTGCAAAGATCTGTCTCTTAGAAAGTTCTCCATCCAGGCGCAGAGTGTTTGAGGAAGTCCGCACGCTGTCAGTTTGGGTAGCAAAGTCCTGTATTCCGGCAACAACTCTCAATTCTCTATACTTTTCATCACAGGTGTTTAAAGATGGGCGGAATAACTTAAAAGGTCTACAGTCATTAAACCATACCTTTTCTTTGAAAGTATGGATAGTTAAGCAATGAGTTTGTAGTTTTCAGGCGCTTCCATTTTTCCCCTTTTTAAGTAATCGGTTGGATTCGAGAAATTTTCGTATTGTTAGTAAAATATGTGGTGGGATTCGGTCAGGTTCATTGGCTTTTTTCAGTCCAAATCTTATATGTCCACATGCAATTTCAAAGAAATATTCAATTCGCAATCATCATCACTTCACAAATGTATGAGTGCCAAGCGTTAGGCAATCAGCTTAGGACATTGCTCCGAACCCTAATTCTTCGATTCCAATGGACATCTATTAATTTGATTCCCCCCCTAAGTCGACAATGAAAATAAGAAATGCAAAGCTTTCCCTTTTGGTCATTTATTTTAAAACTTATTTATTTATTAAAAACGCTAGTTCGCCACAAACATTTATTAAAAAAGAAGATAAACACTTATCAGTTGTTTACTTTTTCTATTTAAATGCTAATAAAAAAACGGTGTTTCACCATTTACTCCTTTATTTGCTTTCTATACAAAAAAGAAAAACAAGAAAATATTTATACAAAAAAAAAACATTTCATATGTTTTTATCGATTTTAGCAACTTTTAAGCTATATAACCACATAGTTTTAAAAAAACGCTTGGTTTCGTCTTGTTCCACTTTTTTGTTAGAATTTATTGTACATGAACATCTTAGCGTTTACATTTTTTGAAAACTTAAATTCTTGTTTGCAAATACACCTTGTCTGTTAATAAACAACGGCCAAAAAAAAAAAGTTGGATTTAGTTTATACATATACATATATATTGTTTTCTTATTTTCAGTATAAAAACGTGTGCTAAACAAAGTTTGTATTCTTCCCCAACTCAATGGAATTATTTAAAAAAATTTATATGCAAAACAGACACAGGAATGGGTGTTAACAATATTAATTCTAGAAACTGCAAAAAAAAACGAAAGACTTTTAAAAGAAACTTATTGTGTGCTTGTGAAGAAGAACTTGTAGACAAGAGTAGCAACCAGACCGAGCACCAATGGCAGCAACCAAGATTTAATTGAACTTTCGGTGTCTTGTGGATCCTTGGTCCATGTTGGTTCGGATTTTTCAGCGACAGTTTTACGTTCGGCTTCGACTAGTTCACCGATTTTGAATTTTTTCATCATGTCACGGGCGTCCGAGCTGTGTCCAACATCTTCGAAGTTTTCTGTGGCATCCTTGCCGGCTTGTTCGAGGAGGACTTCTTCACCACCGGGATGCTAAAATTGAGGGATGAGAATTTGTTATAATAAATGTGGATAAGAGTATGAAGTTGAAAGATGGGCTCCTTCACTCATAAACAAAAACAGTGCCAGAGGGCGAAGTCAATCTGGATGAACGTAGAATTTATGTTGTTATGAACCACCAATACAAGGGTGTAGTTTAATGTCTTGAAGCAACTACCAAAGTCAGTCGAATTTCTTAATTTTTAGATTTGCCTCTACAAGAGAGGAGACAATTTTACATTCACTCATTTTAGGGACATGCATTTTCTCTAGGTTAATGACACAGTTAGTGCGATGAACTGCTGTACAAAAGATATTGACGCCTATCGCGATTAAATGTTCCCGGGAAACTGTTCCCATTCAGCAATCTGATTTACATTGCTGACAAGGAAAAAATCCCCGGCAAAATGTATTTGCGATAGGCATGATTGGTTCTACCAAAGATTATAAAGCCATACAGATGACGCATTATAATCATTGGTTCTACTCAACATCAAGTAATGATCTGATAAATTGTTTGAAGTTAATCTAAATTAAACAGCTCGCGATCGGCATAAAATTCAAGTTTTGCCCGTAAGGATAAAAACAAGTACCTGGATCCTATGGAGTCTATTATACAATTTTAAACATCGCGAACACAATCGTATACGCCGCTATAACGGCCTAATTGACTAAACACACAGACCATGTATAAGACCCCAGAATGTCAGAAGAGTAAAAAATACACCTTATCAAAATTGGGATCTGGAATGAAATCTCTCCGGCACCAGAGTCTTCAATCCCTTAGCAGATAACGTACCCAGTTGTGGAAAATGTCGCCTGAAGTGGTGCACACGAGTGGAAAACGAACTCAACCAGTTGGTAATTAAAGAGGGCTGACTAAAATCGATCGTTTGCAAAACATTTGAAAATAAAACGAAAATCTATCAGGATATGATTTCTTGAAAATATTCAGCAAGATTGAACTAAACCTGAACTTAGGGTAACAAATGTCGGACTTCTCTAGCGAGAACTTATTTACTGCTCAGAGTAGAAAAACGAATGGGACCTTCAATTTATTGCACATTCCAATGCCGACAGTTGAGTGAAGATACTAAGCTTGCCTCCAGGCTTTAAAAAAATATATGCGCTACCGTCTCAGTTGGTGTAGCCACGTTCCAAGTAAAAATTCTCTGACTTCATCAAATAGTTATCAGGTTCCCTACCAATATACAAACTTCAATGAAGAAGTGGTCTAAAATGGGGAATGCTGCCGATACTTTTTAAGACCAAGTCGACGAATCCCATGTAAGGATGAGGGAAGGTCGGAAATGTATAATGCATTTTATAGAAATTTTTAGCCTTGATGAAGACCGAAAAATAAAGGGTATCTGCAAACTGATAGGTAACGAGTCTTCCAAAATGGAATTTGCAAACATATAAAAGGATGAGGAACAAGCGGAACCACCTACCATAGATCACGTACCCTCAAGGATGGTTGAAGTAGAATTTCGACATCAAAAAATAAAACACGTCCTGAGAAATTTAGAGCGTAAAAAAGCCAATGGAAATACACCTTGGGACTATTTCAGAAAACTACAACACTAATAATTATTTGTGAATTAACTTGTGACTTGTAAATTATGTGTACATACTTGTAAATTATGTGCTCATAATTAACAAGTAACAAATCTAAACGAAGACCTAACCAAGATCGGGGCTTCGTTTGTAAGGAAATTATAATTCACTTCAACTCAGCCCGGCATACAATAGAACAAGAATAAATCCACAGCTAGCAAATCGAAATGGAGAATTTATTCCTCAAATCGGATGGATCCATGCATCTGCTAGCAACCACAATTGAGTCAGATGTGTGATTACAACAACATGCAACCTCTTCCAAACTAAGTAACCTTTTCAGAGGTAAAAGATATTTTACACTAGCCCAGCTTCTTCTTCTGTATAAAGCGCAAGTACGACCAGGAACTTGTACTGTACCACCAAACAAAAAACAAATTGTACAAGAAGTAATTTTTAACTTATAGCTACTTGTTTAGGTACAAAAACTAACGGGTGATTATTTAATAGTTCAGTTTTTCAGGTTGGCAGCACTGGTTAGTATTGGCGTCCAAACGTCATCTGTCAATCAAATTGAAAAGTTTTCAGTACACTCTGCCATTTAATCATGGGAACACTTACAAAAGAGCAACGATTGCAAATTATTGAAATTTATTATCAAAATTCGTGCTGTGTGAAAAATGTGCACCGTTTGTTATGTCGGAACAAATTTACTTTAGCTGCTTTTCACTTTTTGGTTTTATTTTTATTCCACTCATTAAATTAAACTAAAAATTTAGCAAATTTTTTTAATCGTCGCATTTTATTATTTAAAAAGTTATTCAACAATTAATTAAATTAATCCGAAAATCCTTATGGAAATTAACCAGTCCACACATAGCTGAGTGATAAATGAGAAGAAAAACATTGGCAATGCTAGCCAGATAGAAAATTAAGACAACATATTTCCCAAAAAAAATGTTAACAATGATTAATTTTTCTTTATATGTATTCATGTTTCGGAACTACAAATCCAAAATACTTTACAGTGCAATGCGTATGGGGGGCGTGCTGCTGTTATCACCAAATTCATTTTGTTGGACATTAAACCATTGATTTGCATGCGTACAGTGCGTACCGAAGAGAATATTGCAGTCGTAGCGTTCAATGTAAATGAAGATCGTGAAAAGTCAATTCGTCGCCGTTCTCAGCAATTGTGCATGTATTACTCAACCACATGGAAAATTTTACGTTTCGGTTTGGATTTGGAAGCCTATAAAATTCAACTTATGCAAGAATTTAAGTCGAATGACCTACCACAACGTCAAGAATAGTTAGCGTTTTATCACATTAAGCACTTTCTTTAACTAAATGGCAGCTTAAAGTCAAAATAGCCATATGCTAGTTAAAAACTCATAAGTGTCGATATCCCTTATTCCTATCAATCATCGCTGTTATGAACTCTCTTGTTTCAATATAAAAACTACTTGCGATTACAGACAGACAGAATTGCGAGACCCACAAATGTTAGGTTTGTTTAAAATCTCGAGTTCGAATTTTTCACAAGACCAATTGCTGCCCTATTAGGAGGTAACAAAAAAGGCGATGCACGATGGTCCGGTTCTATATTGGTTATTGTTTCAATTACCAGCTGCGTTTCAATTTAAATATTATATCGTCCAATGGGCGGCGAAATATGACAATTTTGTGTAAATGCGTGTGTGAAGCCTTTAACCCCAATGTAATGTTATGCATTTCATTGAAGAGGTAAGAACACACCATATTCCGACGTGTTTACATTTGAATACTTAAAGACAGCTTTTGCTTTTGCTAGATTATTTTGTTTGTTTGTATAGTCTACAGACTGCCATGCAAATGGTAGATTATTATGTGGACCTTGTTCAATTATTTATAAACTAAAGAGATTTCACTGTCGCGACATTTATATTAGCATGGTGAATGTGGTTAGTAGGTTGGGGCACACTCGCCCACACTAAACTTATTCCATTTTATTTTTAAATAAAAATACCAACCTTGTAAGGTACTTTGGAGTTTGATCTTTCAATTGTATACACGTTTGCGAACGTATAACCAATTCATTCAACAGTGAATGGAGACTAAGTAGAGCAATAAATAAGCAGACTGTAGTTTCGCTAATCAGTTAACTGATAAAACATTAGTTTAGACTTTTTTTCCTTATGTTATCGATAGAATTTACTAATAATTCGATGCTGATCGAAAGTTGCGGAACAAAATTCTTCGTCGGACAACTTTGGAAAAAATTCAATGCGTAGCTGTCAAAAACTGTTGACTTAACGCATTATGTTGCTTCGGAGAATCATCTTCACGAAATGATAATCGAAACGGAAACCTCGGTAGAGAAGAATATCGTCTACCGAACCTCGATAGGCTTGATTGTTTGCACATCTTTTATCTGCCTGGGTTAACTCAATATCGAATGATGAGCAAATTAGCAAGTTAGTAAGGCAACGAAGAGAGATGAATAATGGAGGTATATTATGCATGAACATAGATACTACTACTATCGTTTACCAACGAGTTGTAAATACAAATATAATAGAAAACAATAGAGTAGGTGTGCCCATCAATATGATGAGGTTATCAAAATCAAATGTCCACCTATCACGGATGTTACTCACACCTTAATTTGTCTCTAGAAGAGTTTGCATGGCAAACTCTCTTTTTAATGCGAATTCATCACTTGGTTGACTGGAATAGTTACTTATAGTGCTTACACACCGAATCAAAAACTGAGTTTTCGGCAAAAGTTTTTCGAAAACGACTTGTGTTTTCAGACAGAACTTTGACCACGTTTGACCATTTCAATCAGCTCAGCTTTGATACTAGCTGCAAAATTTGTGTGTGGAATTATATTAACTGAATACTACTCCTCGTCTTACACACGCATTTTTTTTTTTTTTCAATTTCCATTATATGACAGTTTTACAAGCCAGAGCTACAGTTGAAATGAAATGAAAATATAGATTTGTTTTGACAGCGAGTTCATCAGCGGTTATGTGGGACGTGTTGAATACATATTGAACGTATGAAAAGGTGTGTTCGTTCCAACAGCCTTCAACGAGAAGTGTGTGAAATCTGCGAAGTGTTTTCAAGACGGTTACGGTGTAAACTACTAGTTTTTGAAAACTGCAAAAGTATAGGAAAACTCCGGTTTAAGATGAAGTTTTCAATTATTCGGTGTGAAAGCACTATTATTAGCTTTTGTTAAGCTAATATCAAAAGATGCCCTTTTTCAACATTTATATTAATGACCCCACAATGGTTGTTTACGTGCAGTAAAACATCATGTGTAATGAAACTGAAAGGAAGTTCAACCATAGCGAACTCCATAGTTTCGCACGAACATCGTAGGAAAATCTCTTGCCTTACACTCTTTTATCGGATTTATAACAACAAATGCTCAAACGAAATAGCCGTAGATACATTCCGCCGTTTCAACAGAAATACTCGCCGTGCAATGAATGCTAATCTTTTTTCAGAGGGATTTATCGACAATATTTTTGAAGTTCGGCATAACTATAACTATTATAAATTCTGTCAGTTTGAACACTGTCGTCCTTTTAGGATCAGACGCAGACCAAGAAGCCGCCTACTAAAGGTCAGACGCACTTGGATTTAGGTTTGCCGTTCAACAATGACCTAACTGCCTAGGGTGGACCTACTAGGAGTATACTCACCAGCAGCATAGCTTATAGCATCACCACGGTTACTCCTTTCGGCATAAGATTTTAGTCGCTTCTTACAATAAGCATGCATTACCTAAAGGCTATTCTAAAAGTTTAAAAGCATTATCACAATGATGGACATTCAACAAAGTTCGTGTTTTTGCCTAACTAGACTCTATTGTTCTGAATGTCTCTTTTCTTTAAAGATTAAACAAATCTTTTTCCTTAACAAATAAATTATCATGTTTATACTACACAAATGCTTTGTTTAACAACTGGGTGCATCAACCGAGAAACAAATAACACACTCATACATTCTCCAATTTATTGTTCAATGCACTCATTTTCGCCTTGACAACAAAATAATCTCTGTACATACAAAATTAATGAGCCATTGTTATGGAAATTGTTTGACATTTTATTTTTCTGACTTGTATATTTAGACGTGGATAGAAACTAGACGACCTGTTGTGTGACGCATTTTCTATATTTTCAATTATGTAATCTCGGATTCTTACTAATTTCATTTTCTCTTCCAGATAAGATTTCTGATTACACATGTAATAACGATCCATTCAAAAACAAAAGTCCTTAACCGTTTCGGGGTAGAATTTATTTGAAAAATATTCGGTTGTACTCGAAGAAGACCTGGTCGAGTGGTCACTAATATTACGGCTTCCAATCTTGGATAACCATCCAGTAAATTGGCTCAGCATAGTAAGACTCCGATTTAAATGGCTCGCAAAAGTAGGTACCGACATCGAGCAATTTAAAATGCGCAACTGGGTGCAATTAGTTAAGGAGGACTGGGTACCTAAATTGATTGAGGTTGGTGCATGCAGAGAAGAAAGATAAAGAAATCCTTAACCGTTTCGAGAAAAAAAATTCTTCGGTTCTGTTTTGTCTGAAGATTCAGTACAAAAATGAATAAGCTGCTGCAGCGACATAGAACGGGTAAGAAGGATACACATTGGACGATATAGATGGCTATGACGGCGAACGATTAGCAATACTTTGGCATGCAGATTCTTCGATTCCCAATCAATTGGTTTACATAGCAAAGCAAGACTACACCGAAACAAGACGACCATATCTGTAACTGCACTGTTATTGTTTCCCATCATACCCAAATAACATCAGCTGCATAGCAATCATAATGACTATGCAAGCCCTCAACATAAGCAGAGGCTTATCAGGATATAATTAGCTTGTCAACGGGTGAAATAGTTCAATAAAATAAATATTTTAAGAGAAAAGTCATTTTCTCGTTTATGTTTCCGTTAAGAAGAAAGTATCGGGTTTTTCAACAGGGACGCTACAAAAGTTGTGCAACAGGGACAGCAAACGACGCCATATTTCTTGTCGCTCTTTTGACATTTCTCTTCAGTAAGGTTTGCCATTTCATGATGGAAAGACATACGAACCAACAACGAGTCGAAATTATTAAAATTTACAACCGAAATTCGGAGTCAGTAGCCTCAACGTTAAGAGCGCTGCGTCCAATTTATGGTCGTCATAATCGTCCTAGCAAATCAACAATTGAGCGTCTAGTGGAAAAATTTGAATCCACAGGCACAGTACAAAATGTTCCCGTGCCAGTGAGACAAAGAAGTGCCCGTAGCGTCGATTATATTGCTGCCGCTGAGGCTTCAGTTGAAGAAATCCCAAATGTGTCTCTCACACGTCGTTCTCAAGCGTTGGGCATCTCTGTGACGTCGTTGTGGCGAATTTTGCGAAAAGATCTGGGCCTACATCCTAACAAGATTAAATTGACCCAAGAAATGAAGCCGCTTGACCACCAGAAGCGTCGTATGTTCGTGGATTGGGCTCAGCAACAACCTGAAAATGATTCGGATTTTCATCGAAAAATCATCTTGAGCGATGAGGCTCATTTCTGGCTGAATGACTTCGTCAGTAAACAAAATATGCGGTATTGGTCAGGCAGCAATCCACACGTATTCCATGAGTCATCATTGCATCCCGAAAAAATTACGATTTAGTGTGGCTTACGGGCGGCGTCATTGGGCCGTACTTCTTCAGTGATGATCAAGACCGGCACGTTACTGTGAATGGGAATCGCTACCGTTCAATGATAACCGAATATTTTTGGCCCCAATTGGATGATATGGACTTGGAGGACATGTGGTTCCAACAGGACGGCGCCATAAGCCACACAGCGAATGCCACAATCAATTTATTGGAAACCAAGTTTGGAGAACGTGTTATCTCACGAAATGGTCCAGTCGCTTAGCCGCCTCGGTCGTGCGATTTGACGCCGTTAGACTATTTCCTGTGGGGCTACGTCAAGTCTATGGTCTATGCCAACAAGCAAAAAAAGGTGATAATCGAAGAGCTTATAAAGAATAGCCTGGCAATAATGTGACCCAATATATTAACCAGACGGTTTTAATTACAGCTGAACATACCACGAATGACTTTTAAGCAAGAGATTGCTTTATTTTTCATTAAAAAAAAACTGCAAGTTAAGTATCCAACTAGTCGCTGTGCAGAGTATTTTGCGCCCAACGTGAAGAAATCTTTAATCCATTCGATGGTCAAGTGATTCACGTCAATATCAGTAGAACGTAACTACTCTTTGACGACTCTAGTAGAACTAAACTCCGTAAACGGGAATTTTAAACCTGAGAAAGCGAATGGTTATGAATTTATCAACGGAGAAGTTATAGTTCTACCTGGGTTCAGATTAAACACGTGAGGGAACATTAGAAAGTTGCAGCTCATGGAGGTTTTAAACACCAAATTAAGAATAATCATACAGACCAATTTCGCTTCTACAAGTCTGATTCAATATTTTTGAGATTACATTGCTAAGGCGTTTACGTTTAAGGAAGAAATAATCTTATTCCTGGCTACCTGTTTGGATTCAGAAGTAAGCATTCGACGATTGACCAGGTGTACAGAATTAATGGCGTTATCGTAAAAGCATTCGAAGAATAAACGATATGTTGTTCAATCGTGTTCCTGCACGTCTTGCAAGCCTTTAAAAAGGTTTGGTACTATAGCTTAAAATGCAAAATATGACAAGTTCTCCTAGGATGCCTTGCACGTCTTGCAAGCCTTTAAAAAGGTTTGGTACTATGGCTTAAAATGCAAAATATGACAAGTTCTCCTAGGATTCCTATACGATATCCTGGGATCATATCTCGGGGATAGACTCTTACATGTTATATATGGAAACGACGAATACTTGGAGCTTAAAAACAGTTATTTCTTACCACAAGGAAGTGTTTTACGGCCGCTTCTCTACATGGTATATACTCGTGATATACCGAAAAAGATGGCAGCCGATGCCGATGACACCGCTATCCTAGCAGTAGGTAAAACGATCGAAGAAACGACTGCAAAACGATCTCAATGAAGTGAATGAATGGACTTTCGTTCACGTGAATTTCACCTTTTAGAAAACTAGACTTGCACTTACTTGTAAACTTGTTCCGATTGCCACTTGCAAACGAATCCAAGTACCTGGGAATGAAACTCGGTGCAAAACCGAATTCGCACGTAAAAATGAAACGTAAAGAACTCAAAATCTTGTTAGGAGAAATGTACCGGTTATTCGGAAAACATTTGCAACTCAGTTCCGGAAACAAACATCTTTTATACAAGCAAGTATTAAAGCCGGTGTGGACCTACGATATACCAGTATTTTAAAATTTTCAAAATAAACCGTGGTAAGAAACGATAATATCCATAGTATCCCTATGGAATCCCAATGGAAATGTTATGCAAAAAAATAGACACCATTATTCCGCGTTCTTTGGGGAGTGTTGCTTGTTCACTTGTATTCTACATCTGTCTAGTCCACAAATGTCAAAACAAATTTGCCATTGGCGGCCATTTGTGTGTTCTCTTTTGTATAATAAGACACAAAAAAGTAAAATCAAGAAATTGAACTAAACGCCTGCATTTTTATTTAAATATCGGCCTTACACTTAGTCTATGTCTATGAAAAATGTACATTTGCAAGTCAGTCATTTATACTGTTTCCGTTTGCGGTTTTGACAATACATCGCTAGTACATGAAACTCAATGTAGGAGTTCTTTGGAAAATGTTCTCGGGACGACTATTTTAAAAGTCTGTTCATTTTCCGGACATAAAATCTCCAGAATTCATGCATTTAACTAAAAGAGAAAACGGAAGGCAGACGATCTATCTTCACCTGAATCGGCACGATCAAAGACCGATAGTAGAGTAATGGCGGTAAGGTTGATAACAATTCAGAATATGCTTAACCCCATTGAACTAGAGTATTTACCCCTCTCTGAGGTTAAGCAACATGCATAATTTCTAAAAGATATGGAAATGCGACCCTGAAGTAGAACGGTCACTGCCCTACGATAAGCAGAAGAAGATTTCTTGAAAAGTAGTTTTTTCCAAGAAATCTTCTAAACAGATCTAGAGCACCCGGCAAAGGATCGAGTGAGAATGAAAGTTTGACGCTTCATCCTAGCGGAAACAACCGAACTGATATTATTGGTTTACGAGAAAAATCCCTTAAATCTCTATGGTTGAAGTTGAAGACATAAGATGAGTGCATCAATAGTTAACTGGACAACTCAAGCGTTTTTAAAACATTAGAAACAGTAGCGTGCAAGCCTTACCAATCCCTTCCATTTAATGCTTATAATGCACAAGTGCATAACAAGTATTAGATATAAAATCGTGCGTAGCTTTAGCTAGCTAGCTGGATACTAAGCGAGTTTTGTAATTGTTTTATAAAATATAGCTGTGATGTGTGCTATGCTGTTGTTTTCGACAACAATCTCCTATTAGAACACTTTTAAAAGTAAATTGCGTGACATCGATGCCAGCCAGTGGTTTATTAATATTTTAATCACTTTATGTAACTAGCACAATCGGTGAATAATTATACTTTGTTCTTGGCTCTCCATTATATGCAGTTGCTATAGACAATTACGGAAAACTTTCGACATGCATGCTTTTCTAAATGTGTTTGGTATGAGAGTTCTATAATTGTAATCATTTTATTGTAGCGATTACGGCGGTATTTTATGAAATGAAATTTGGATATAAGTATATAAAATGTTTTCCAAATTCAGGCCAAAAGGATTTCCCAGTGATAATAAAAAAAATCCATGTAATCGAAAGGGCAATGATCTGGACAGAGGTGAACATACTCAGGGCTACCGTAGAATGATTAAAGTCGTTGCCAAAATGTTTGTATCCATTGCCGACAATCTGCTACCAATTTTAAGACGACAGATGAAGGTAGGACTTAGTCACCATTTCTGAAAATAGCCCTTTCCCCCGTCGGTCGCTCAAAAGAGGACAGCGACATGTTGATTAGGAAAACAATAGTCTTTCCAATCTCTTTGCTAGTATCTGTACCAGAAGAAGAGGGTCAAAATAAAAATGAAATTTTGTGGTGCAACGGGCATGTAAGTGCCCAGGGCTAAACATTTTCTCACAACCACCTTCTGCACTGCAGATCATCGTATTAATCATCGCACCTCTGACCTCAGAGAGAACAGGAGGGTAAACTTTGTTAAAAGTGAACACCTTTTCTGTGAGCATCAGTTATAACACAACGTTTAATCGTACCGATATCTCCATATTAACCAGGGGGAAGGTGAGGAAGTAATGGCTTCTGATACCCTTCCACATTCGCTAGGGAATATTTCTTGTGACATGAGCAATTGTCTCGAACCTTAATACAGCGCTGATTCTTTCAAATTTTGTGATTGTAATACGATAAAACTAGTACACGACTTTCCACCTTGTCACAGTGTGGAATGATCAATGATTCTAGAGACCAATAACCGGAAATGAACAACAAAGGAAATGAAACCCAAGGAATGCTGCAATCTTACTGCAACCACAAAGCTGCATTATTCTACTTGGAAGTCTTAAAACTCAAACTCTGTCTCTCCTTTCTACGCATGTAACAACGATGCAAGTCAATTATTCTCAAGATAAACCCGTGATTGAGATAATTCTGTCTTTCCTTCAAGAAGAGCTGTGGAGAAATGGTAAGCATGACAAGTTTTGATCATGTAACCCCCATTAGCTGACTGATTACTTAGAAGTTAACTAACCTAATGCCCCTTAAAGAGGTTTATTAGATGTAAATCATAAAAATCATAAGGCTCCAAGCTAGTAGTTCCTTCCTACGCAAGTAAGAACACAAATCGGAAACGAAGAGCCGTATAGCTTCAAGCTCGATGTTCGTCGCTCCAAAGTCTACAAATTGTCTCTGGAGATTCATACTTAACACTGACCAGCTACACATGCTTTTTAATTTGACAAGTCTTCTGAAAATAATCAGCAAAATTCCATAGACCGGTCAAACTAATACCCTGAATCGCTGCAGAATAGCACACATGCAAAGTAATGACCCCCTATGAGCCCGAAAATATTATTTTCACTCCTTATGTGGCATACTTACGGAAAAATTTGTACAGATGTTGATGAACCGAAATGTGAAAATTGGTGTCTGCCACATTTATTTTGGGCCAATGCTTCCAAGAAAACGAGAATGGGTGTAGAAAATTTATCCCACAGTCTTTTAATCTAAGCATGTCTAACCATTTAACTGAAAATTGTAGCGTGTTGCCTCAAAACAGAGACTATGTCGCACCACACTACAATGCGGTTGAAAAACGCGACATTAAAACGCGTAAATTACTAAAATCTTATTAAACTCATAAGTAGCCCTAGACTGTCAGTCTATTTTTCAAGAGCAATTTAGCATTTACCTTTGCTAGTTGCACGATACTGAGATATTACAGGGAATTGTATGGAGGACGAAATCGAATGGAATCACCATACCAACCTAACCAAAAGAAGTGCTTTTGGTATTGATATAGCTAAAGGCCAAAGGGTGTTCTAATGGCAACGATGCCAGCAAGCCATTAGATCAGACGCAACTGATATGGTAGGTTTCTCGCACCCACCAGCAGATGCTCGCAACCAAGAACGAAGCATACAAGGCTAAGTTGCAGGTGAATACAAGAGCTGCTCTTGAGCTCTAAGAAGAGAAGAACACCGGCTTTTCAGAAAGAAGAAAAAAGAGCAAGAAAAGCGAACGATCGAGGATATAGACAGGTGCCACTCCAGGAACGATGTTCGAAAGTTTTACCAAAGTGTGAAAGTAAAAACCAAGGTTTCAAGGCTCGGGCGAGGATGCTGAGGATATGGAAGAACCACTTCTGCAGGCTGCAGAACGAACCATTTAATATTGGCAACAAAAGCGAAAACTGCCAAACACCAGACCTAAGTCAAATCAGGATAACAATATCTAGACTCAAACTTAATAAGCCTTCCGGAAATGACGGCTTTCCCGCTGAGCTTTATAAAGCCGGCGGAGATGAATTGGTAAGTAACATCCGCCAACTCATAAGCAAAATCTGGTCGGATCGAATGCCCGATCCACAAAAAAGATGACCTTCAAATATAGAGGCATAAGTCTCCTAAACATCGCTTACAAGATCCTATCTGCCGAAATATGTGAACGCCTGACCCGTACACGAGCAACCTAATCGGACCTTATCAGTGTGGTTTTAGGCCAGAAAAGTCCACAATCGATCAAACTTTCACACTTCGGAAAATCCTGGAAAATACCCAACATCAATGTTGACATTATTGGTAGGACTCAACGAGAAGTTGCAGCCACGTTTTCTAGTACATATAGAGAAGGCAGCGCCGACTTTATCTACCTCAGCTCCGCTATCAAGTCCGACAACAACATCTCGGCAGATATTAAACGAAAAATTACTCTTTGCCAACCGCTGTTTCTTTAGGCTAAGAAGGCATTTCAGTAAAAGCCCTCACTCGAACTACTGAGGAGATTATATATAAGTAAGACCCTGAACATCCCAGTCACTCTTTACATGTAAACATATTTTAGCATAACATATGCGCAGTTCAAGCCTCAGATGGAACATCTATACCATGTCCTTCAAATATGGATAAACCTGTGTTGAACTGATGCGTTCCATTCAGACCCGTAGATTAACATTGGGGAAGCATTTTTATGGAATAAATACAAGGTAAATGGTATCTGCACTTTTGAGCGGAGCGTTACATTTCTTATGTTTTTTCATTTGATTGGGATAGAGTAGTAGCAATCGTTGCCACAAATTGCCGGGAATTAAAAGGGTAATTTGGTTGTTTCAATTCTACCAACCAATCAAATTAATTCCAAACATTAGCAAAATCAACAAAATACTTACAACGTCTGAAAAACAATTTCAAGCTCAACAATTTTAACGAACTACAATACATAGCATGTGCTTCATTTTAATTGTGCAATACAAGTATGTATTTGTTGAACTTTTGACTCTCCCGATATGCACTATCTAGCGATAAGTTGGTTTAAGTGTTCTGGCTTGAAAGCGCAAAAGATTGTGACAAGTCAGTTTATGATTCTTTCATTGGTTATCATCAACAGAAAATATTTCATGATTTTATTTATAAATTTGAAAGTTATTTCTTAATCAGAACTGCACCTTTGCTAAGGCAGAGATTTTAGATATCGTAATGAATGACCAATTGTTAGACCTGTTAATTCATACTAAAACAAACGTAAAATTAACCTGTTTTGATCATGTTGTGTGTGGACATGATGCGTGATCTTATCAAGGTGACTTTTAATGACCATAGTGTCAGAAGTCAAATAGTCCAACTGTGTGATATGTTTTTTCACCGCTTGTCCGTTAATTGGACAAAGTTCATATTTGATTACGGAAATTAAAACACGAGATGTATTCTTACAAATGTTATGCCAAAAATTGTGATGACCATTTGGACCCCCTTGTCCTAGATGTCGACATATAATAATCCCAAGGTGACCGCTTTTTCTAATTTCATTCGGATCTGCAAATAAAAAAGCTGGCATGCGGTTTCAGAAAATGTTCCCGCATGCGAAAACTATTTACAAAAAATTGTTAACATTTTTCAGAAACAGCTTGCATAATATTGACTGCTTTTGGTGCATAAGAATATTGCTATGGTTTGTGCTACGGCAATTAAACGTTTAGCAGAAAATACACACTTGTCTATCCAACGGGATCGGAGGTATTGAGAAGATCAAAAACCGTTTACACTGTGTAATGATTAAGGATCTTGTCATACGAGTATTTACGCACGACAACATAATTTTTTTAAATTTATTCATTCAGACTGTAAGAGTCGCAGAGGGTTCTAAAGTTTTGTTTTCTACACCGTAAATTACCCCGGACTATTTATCAAACTGATGTTTGGTGATGCCAATGTAGCCAATGTAGCAATGTCCCTTGACACAAACGATTTCCTGAAAACATTGGTGGAGTGAGAGCTTCCATATTGCAATCATCCCGGCATTTTGCGCGGAAACATTAGTCTGTCCAAGGCTAATTCTGCACTACGAACTTCATTACTGTCCCTACAAGTAGGCAACTGTGCAGGAACTCTCCAAACTCGACTTCAAGTCTCAAAGAAAAGCTTCTCGACATCGTTTCAGAAGACCAAATTATTTTGTTGGTGATGTAGCAATGCCGATGTAGCAATGTCCCTTGGCACAACAGATAACCTGAAAACATTGATGGAGTGAGAGCTTCCATATTGCAATCATCCCGGCATTTTGCGCGATTTCGAGAAGCTTGTGCAGGAGCTCTCCAAACTCGACTTCAAGTCTCAAAGAAAAGCTTTTCGAAAACGTTTCAGAAGAGCAAATTATTTTTTTCAGTGATCAAGTCCATTTTCAATTGAGTAGATGTACCAACAATTGAGTAAATGTGACTGGCAACCACCCCCGTGAGTTGCATAAAAGGCCTTTAAATTCATTAATTTTCTCAGCTGGAATTGTTGGTCCCCTTGTTTTGAAGAAAATCAATTGATACGATTCTATGGTACTTAAGAAAATTTAACAACTTACCCGCTGTTATATGCCGATATTGCATATAATAAATGCGTTTATCTATAGCAGTAGGTACCCTGAACAGTGGAAATCTGCTAATATTCAACATATACCAACAAAAAAAAAAAGTCAGATGATCCCATCTGATTTTTGTCAAAAGTTTTTGAAACGGGCTCAATAGCGCGATGGTTGGTGCGATGAACCGCCGAGAAGAAGGGTCTGGACTCGATTCCCAGCCATAGCAACACCTAAATGATTTTTCACTGGCTTTCCTCTTGTGATGATCTGACAAAACATCCGAGTAGTACCAATTGTCAACAAAAGCCTATCTCAAATTCGCCGTTCGGAGTCGGCATAAAACAGGAGGTCCCGCCATTGTGCAGACGTACACACGCACACATGAATGGTTGTGATAAAGCTCGGCCTTGGGTACTAATGCCAAAAAATTTTATTTTTTTTGAAAAAAATTATGCATACCTAGCCAAATTCAAAATCACATAAATTCAAAAAACCTGCTCACCAAGTGGCAGTCTGATTTTAGGAGTTAACATAGCTGTAAGTTCGCTGTTATAACGTCGCTACAGATTTTCGCCAGGCAATTGATTCTCTACCAACATTGGTCTTATGGTGCTCTTAGACTTCTCGAAAGCGTTTGATTGCATTGACCAATCTATCCTACTTGTGAAGTTAATAAACAGGACACAGACAATTAAAACTGATAGTGCAACTTCTGGACCATTTATTGTCAATTCGGGTGTACCACAGGGTGCCGTACTAGGGCCTCTATTATTTTCATTATTTATAAATAATTTTTCTGAAATCATTAAAACTGCAAAGCGATTATGTATGATGGTGACGTATTGATTTATTTGTCTCAACGTATTGGCTTTGTTTGCAAAAGTACATATTGATTCAGATAAAATATGGCATTGGTTGCATTTCAAATAAACTCAAACTTAAGGTAACGTCAGAGACCTTGGAATTTCTTCCATATTGCTAAATTTTAACATAATCCAATATGTTAATAAGGCAAAGTACTTGGGATTTACTATGAAATCAACTTGAGTTGTTGCGATGCTATTTCCGAAACAATAAGAAAAATATATTTTGGACTTTGTAGTTGAGGTATTCCTCTTCGTTGCTGTTACCTTTCTTGAAAATGCGTTTAGTAAAAACTCTTATCATGCCCTTCTTCACATTTAATTGTTGCGTATATCCTTGTTTTGATCATGAGTGCACACAAAAAATAAATGCAGCTTTCAACTGTTGTATACGATTCATCTATAAAAAACCAAGATATATCAGCGTTTCAAATTTAAAAGCTAACCTTTTGGGGATTTGCTAAACAAATATTGCGAATTTCGTCTTTTACTAAAATTACATTCCGTAATCCATAATCATTGCGTACTTAAATGAAATGCTGTTTTTCGGTCAGTTAAGTAGAGATTTTCGAATTATACAACCACGATTCACACACATTGTTGCAGAGCGATCCTTTTTTGGAACTGCAATTCGGCTCTGGAATAGACTCTTAGCTGAACTGCAGAGGATCAGGTCACCAGACATCTTTCAGAAGAAGCTATTCACTTATTTATTGCTTGGTTAAATTTTAGATATTTTGGAATTACATAAAATAAGTTTCAATTTGTCTTCTTAATGCTGATAGTTATGTTCACATTAGTCATTATATTCAGATACTTACTCTTAAGATTCAATATCTTGCAGTATCATGTAATAATTTAACGTTGAAATAAATAAATAAATAATGATTGTGATCGATTTATTCAGTGTGTAAGTGATGGGTACGTCACCTACCTCATGTGATTTTCAAAACTTTGTGAAAGCAAACTTTAAATATTTAAACAAAATAAAAGAAACGGCCCATACAGGTCGTAAAACATAGCTTCTTCCCTCATTTGTGTGTGCAATAAAGGAGAGGACCGCCTGAACGGCAAATTTGAGACAGATGTCTCAAATGTCAGAAATTTGCACGAGGTGGAGCTGTGAGTCAAGCTTAGGTGTTATAGCTGTCGGGATTGGAACCGAATCAAACTAGGTCACTGCACTCAATTTTATATGGTCTACGTTATAAAAACAATTAAAATTTTCTGATTCATAAAATGGGTTATATTGCGTTTAAAAAAAACATCATACAGGCTTTAAAATCGTAAAATATTTAATGTCCCAATTTTCATAATAAAAATTCTATGGGATTAGGCAGATTTTTAAATTAGATGCTTCTTGGCAAATAATAATTTTGATTCGTAACATCTGCATGTTTATTAACAGCGACTAAACCATGGCACATAGCTGGTAGTTTCCCTTGAGTCATTTTGTTCGAGTTTGCAAACATCTTAGTTCTCGAATAGTGCTGGAAAGGTACAAAGAATATTTTTCAACATTCACTTTCATTGATCCTACTCCGATTCGTTGCAGGCTCTATTTTAACAAAATCTCTTCTCATAATTTTACAAAAAAAAATCCCGAACGAGTTAAATGCTACAAGTTCATTTGTTATCAATGAAAAATACCGTTCATATGAAATGACAGTCCAAGAATCAAGCAGATTTAAGAAGAAAACATTCGAGAATTCCAGAAATAAGTGATCATTGAAATTATTCCAGAGGGACAACAGTAGAGTAGACATAAAGCACCATGCTCAAGATACGACACGAGGATTTTATATAATTTTCAGGCAGAACTTGTCTTAGTTTGTATTGAAGTAATCTTAGCACTAGGTTTGGAAGCAGAGCAGTTAAGAGACCATTTTAAAACTCTTCTCAACTCAGTACAGATATCTCCATCCCCACAATATGCTGCACCCATGATAGTTGATGTTTTTTTGGATGAACCGTTTACGGTGGCTGAAGTGGATTTCGTTATTGGGAACTCCAAGGATAATAAAGCTCCAGGAAATGATCGCATTCCTTTTGAATTCTATAAGAATTCCACATTGGAATTCCGATCAGCTCTTACCATGGAATTCAACCGAATTTTCGAAACAGCTGATGTGGCATTGGCTTTCCAGAAAGCGATTATTTTTCCACTTCATAAAAAAGGAAACTACGACGACCCAGCAAACTATAGGGGGATTTCGTTTCTTAACACATCTGCCAAACTGTTTGCTAGTTTACTTTTTAGTAGAATTACCGACTGGGTGGAAAATAAGAAGATTCTCTTGGAGTTTCAAGCGGGTTTCAGGAGAAATTATTCAACGGTTGACCAAATATTTTCGCTGATCAACATAAGCGAAATTTATAAAAAGAAGAAAAAAAAGCTTTACGCGTTTTTTGTAGATTTTCGAGCTGCTTTTGATTCGATTCCGCGTGAAATGCTTTTATACAAGCTCTATAAATATAAAGTCTCATCCAAGGTAATAAACGTGATAAGAGCTATGTATAAAAATAATTCTGCTTATATTTGGGATGGCAGCCATTTGTCGGAAGAATTTGAGACAACAATGGGTGTCAAACAAGGATGCGTCCTAAGTACATTGCTATTTATTTTGTACATAAACGACATTACTGAGTACGTTAAGGGAGGAATCCAACTAAGTGAAACTCAAATTCCAGCACTAATGTTTGCAGACGACATCGTATTTCTTGCGGATACAGTAGATACCATGCAGTTAATGATAAATAGGCTAGATTCTTATTGCAGGACTTGGAATTTGACAGTTAACTTAGAGAAGTCAAAGATGATGATATTCAGAGATGGCGGGGGAAGATATGCTCAAAATGAAAAATGGATATTTCAAGGGGAGCAAATCGAAATCGTCAAACAGTATAAGTATCTTGGAGTTGTGATTACCCCCAACTTGAACATGAACATACACCTTAAGATTAAACTTGCAGAAGCTAAAAGGGCAATTTGTGCGGTTTGGGGAAAGTATATTAATAATAAAAATATCTCGCACATATCTAAACAAAAAATATTTCGGGCTACAGCAACTTCGATCCTCCTATATGCATCGCAAGTTTGGGGATACTGCTCATTTGAAGTCGTAGAAAAATTTTTACGGTTTTTTATCAGGAGAATTTTTAGATTACCGAGTAGCTGCCCCAACTACATGATATACTTGGAAACGGGATTGGCACCACTTTTTCTGGATACACTCAAATTCCATTTCGATTATATCATAAAAGTCATGGCAATGAATCCAGAACGCCTGCCCAGAATAGTGATTTCCTCAATGCTACGATATAAAGTCAAATGTGTTCAAGAGTGGCAAGTTCTAGGATTGGAATGCGGTTATGACTTTTCAGTTAGACCAAACGAACAATCGAGTCTACTAAAACAAAAATTTAACTACTTATTGGAGAAAACGGGCCGACGAATCTACGATACTTTAGTAAACGAAGCACAGTCATCGCAATACAGAGCTTACTATAGTCGATTGGAGCATCATTTACAGTCTAGGACATATTTTTTGATCAGCAATTCCACTGATAAGATAAGCACAATCTTTAAAATAAGAGGAGAACTTCTTAATCTAAATTTTATACCGCACCGTGCCGAACTACCAATTTTATGCAACCTGTGCAACCTAAAGGAGCGTGAGGATGTTTTCCACTTCATCGCGAGATGTCCCGTACTAAAAGAATTTCGCTTCATTTTCTTTGGTGTACAGGTGCTTGATTTAGACGAAGCAATGAGTATCCTTAATGGCGAAAGAGGTTGGGACCTTCTGTACAACTATACCGTAAACGCAATGCGGTACAGAAATTGTATAATAGATGAAAGCTTTTAACTTCAGCACATTAAGAACTGTCTTTGTTTTTTCTAATTTATATGTGTAAAATCTAAAATTAAACAAAATAAAACAAATATCTAAGCAAATAATGTCATACTGGTAGACGGCTCAAAAGCCAAACCATAGAGACTAAGATTGTATGAAATATGAAATAAGAAAGAAATAAAAATAGTCGATTTAACTAACTAACTAACTAACTAACTAACTATTGAAGTAATCTATGCCAAACCTTGTAAGAAGCTTGCGACACGTCAAGAAATACGGCTGAGCAAATTTTCTTTTCTTCGAAAGCTTTCTCAATTGAACTTGATCCACAGTCGAATTTATCTGATCAATAATGTGTGTAAGCGACCGAGTAATATTGCTTCAAAAACTTTTCAAATTATTGGAAGAAGTGAAATAGGTCTGTAAGATTTTATTTCATTCGGTGATTTTCCTGGTTTGAGAACCATAATCACTTCTAATCTAATCTTCTTAATTACAATGTAGAGGAGTTTAGTTAATGCTTTTACGGGCAACATTTTAAGAATTTCTCCTGTAATTAGGTCATATCCCGGAGCTTGGTTAGGCTTTAATTTCTGTATTTCCCGTTAAAGCTCGGCAATACTTGCGTATCTTATTATAGATATAGTCTCGGATACATTAACCTTTTCATGTTGCGCTGGGCCATCTAATGGCTTAAATGTTTCCTCGAGATGTGCGGAAAAAATTCTGCTTTTTGCCCAATTGCCTTGAGTTACACTAATTTGTGGCACGTCGTTTTTTAGCCGTTTTATGTCTCTAGTTGCTTTCCAAAGCGAATAATTCGATTCTTTTCCGGCGGTTAGGCTTTGTAGATAAGTTTCTACTGCATGGTTTTTACATTTTTTAGTCGAAATTGATAGCAAGTTACTCAACCGACTTAGATGTGTTTTATCTTGCGGGGCACGAGTTTGGTGCCATCTTTGTCGAGCTTTTCTTTTTTGTCTAACCAAATCTTTTATTTCTCATTGATACTTGATATTACAAAAGCTTTCTATTTTGCGTTGTTGTGAAGTATTATTCCATGCTGCCTTTTGAACGGTATCGATTAAGGAGTCAACCGCAACTTCGAGTTCCAATGGGGATCTAAGCGATACACCCAGTCGAATATTACTTTCAATGTCGTTTTCGAAGCCTTCCCAGTTGGTTTTTCCGTTTGTTAGTATGGGTGGGTTTTCATTTCTAATGATTGACTCGCTCGTTGTTAGAATGACCGGAGAATGATCAGAGCAAAGATCAAAGCATTCTTCAGCTTATAATCGATCGGACTGCAGACCTTTTACTATGAAAAAATAGATAAAATCCGGTGTTTTTATAACATCAGTTGGCAAGTAAGTTGGTTTTCCCGTAGAATAAAATTCGGTATTGTACTTTCCTACATCGTAAAGCATCCTACCTTTCTGTGATATGTCCAAGAGAATTAAGCAAGTTTTCAAAGTCAATTTTCTCAACCTTGCATCGTGGTGGGCAGTAAATAGAAGATATCTTAAGAAAGCTGTTTTCAATTTTCTTTATTATATGAGTGTAATAAACCCTTTCATGACTAACGTCTCAAGTTTGACATTCAGAATCTGCCACATTCATTCCATATCTGACCGAAATGTAAAAACGAATTAACAAGTGGTTGGAGAGACTCATTTCAATGCCTACATAGACTTTTAATGCAAATATTTTGAAAGTGCCATCATATGTTTAATTATTTTCAAGGGATATTTATCTGAAGCTTGGTATATCCGATGCATCTACTTTCTATGTGAGCAAGTGTTGATATTGATTGGTAATCCTGGTCGATCGGAGTTCTGCAATCAATTACAGTTGGATGGCGGTTAACAGAAGAGATGATATTGATCACAACTTCAAAGATAGCTACTCTAAATATACTGCCAACGCTGAATTGATTGAAAATAGAATTGCGCTCTTTGGAAACAACATTTTAGCAAAATTTTTGTCAGAACTACCATCATGCTCTTTAAATTTGTTGTGGGTCAATGTGGACGACGAGGCCATCTTTGATAAAGGAGAGGAGGGCTTCGCATACTCGCCTTTGCCTTTGCTTAGAACACGGATTGTTCTCGCCCACTCTACTTAGAATTCGGAAAGAAGCCATGAAAGACAAATAGATTGAAAATAAAAGAAAAACTAAAGTAAAGTCAAATGACACTTCAACTTTATTAAGGATAGCTTCTAATTTTCTCTCAGTTAAAGCCAGGAAAGTTACAAGTGAAAATGTCTGTAATGTAAACCCATCAATGAACAACCCGTCCTGGTCCACACACCAATAAAGAAAGGTATTAAACACAATTGTGATCTTGACAATCTACAGAATGCTGCCAGAACCACACATTTCTAGAAATAAAATTTATTAGCTTATAAAATTGATCCCTAAATAGAGCAGATATGTAGGTGCACGTGTTTATCTTGAGCTAAATAAAACCTGATCTACAACCGATTACTGTTGCTGAAGTATGTTTACTTTTTTACATTTATTTTATGACTCCTAAACATTTGATAAAAATTTACCCAAATTCGATAAGCACATAAATCACTTGTTGATTTTATTGCTTAGCCCAATTGCAAAAACCCAATGGGGATGACCTTTAGATCTGATTGAAAGAGGCATCATGACCCTGTAAATAATTATGTGACTAAAACAAAATTATATGGTCAACAATTCGCATTTTTAGGCATCTAATTAGTAAACATAATACTGTCTTTAAGAGGTCAGTCTCAGCTGCATCAACAACAACAGATACAAACCGAACTGATAAACATTTTAGATTTTAGAGTGATTATGGTAAACATCTTTAGGGTCTAATAAATATATAAAAAAATTATACATTTCAACAAAAACGAATCAAGTTCAAATAAGCACCTTCAAGGTGAGGTAATGTATTCAATAATAAAGTAACGTCATGATTTACATCTGCAATAACGTACTACGAACAAAAGTCCAAGTATGACACTAACACGGTAAACGTTGATCATTTATCAAGTATCCGTCATAGCTCAATGGTTCCAAATTTTAAAAACCCCAAAACCAATGTTTGTTTCTTTTGTAGAACCAGATAGAATAAAATGTCTAGCGTTTAGCCTCATGGTCAAAGTTCAGGGAACTAGTCGAATAATTATTATCGCTACAACAATGAATTGGCATATTCGAAACTGTCAATTAGAAATTTCTCGACTCTCCGATCTAATCGGACCTTCTAGGTTGCAATAACAAAAAAATGTGTATGAATGTAGATATGCTAGTGCTGATAGTATGATTAACATTCTGCTCGCTGGAATATCTTCGCATAGAACGCAATAGGTGTAAAAAAAAAGTTAAGATAACACAATCACAATCATGACTATTATTTTTGCAATGATTTTTGATATTTTAAGCTGCCTCACCTCATTCAAAAATGCTGTAACATCGTAGATGTTGTTGTGAATAATCAGCCAAGTATCCTTGTTGGAATTGTGTTTAGCCACATCCGCACGTGTGTATAATGTTTCAGACATTTTGTAAGTTGATTGGGTTATTTACTATTTAACAAGTAGATGTTTTATTGAGGTAATGTGGTACAGACACGTATCACGCTGCTATTCAATCGGAATATGTTCAGAAACTGAAGTAGGTAGTGAAGTGTAAAGTGTATTCGGTTTTCTCGGTTTGATTTTTTTTGAGACGAAAATAGATTAGGGGATATCGGGAATGAGTAGGCAAATGGCGTGTCAAAAATGATAATCATTCCTTGGTTTTCGTTAAGTTGTAGGTTCGTTTTTCGTTGTAGTTCAAGTTTTTTAGTTTATCATGTTAGGGACTGTTTGATTAGAAAAAATGTCGCCAAATTTGTTGAGTCAAGGTTTCGAATAGGCGGCAAAAAACGGGATATAATAATTTATATTGTTTTAATAACGTTATTCATACAACGTTGGAAGTTTACAACGTGCAAGTATTAATATTTAACTTTTAGGCCGTGTTTCAATTGCGTTAAGATTTTAGCCGGCTCAACAGCTCGATAAAATGTATCCAGTGGCTAATTTTTGACATTTGATATACCTACTGAGGGGTGACAGAGATGGAAAGCACATGCAGAAATGTCCAAAATTAGCCAGTGGATAAAGTTTAACACCCATTTTACCGCAATTGACACAGCCATTTTTATTTGTCAGTTATCTGTAAAACGTGGGCTCTGCTCTGCTCTCGTATAAATACCATGCAAGAAAGAAAGATAAGGCCTGCCTTACATAATTCATTAGTCCAGGATAAGTCGCTCTGATGGATATTCGGTCTTGATTGCCGCCTCTTCCTTGTCCCTGTTAATTACAAGACCAACACGTTTCTCCTATTACCAACTGGCGTAAATGCTCCCGACATGGTACAAGGGAGCAATCCATAATGTCGATATCGTCTGCTTATCCATTTAACTGGGCACGTATTTGTAGAAGATAGTGCCTTCCGAACTTACACCTGCCCTAGGCAACCCGTAAGCGCTTACACAAAATGTATCTTTGTGAATCTGTAGCTTTAAGTAGAATGGAGGGCAACTTCGTGCAAGAAATGCATCTCTCTTCTGACAGCGATGCATTGCGTTAAAATGTTAGCACGTGGATAAATGTTGATATTAATATGGTGACCAGAGACTGCAAAATTTTAACCTGGTCAACAGCTCGCTAAAATGTATCCAGTGGCTAATTTTTGACATTTTATATACCTACTAAGGGGTGACAGAGATGGAAAGCACCTGCAGAAATGTCGAAAATTAGCCAGTGGGAAAAGTTTAACCCCCATTTTAACGCAATTGACACACGGCCTAAGAAAGGATATGCCTCGGTAGTTCGTGCAAAACATTGGGATCACCTTTTTGTAGATGGGGCATATGGATTCTCAATAACACTATTATTATTGAGAATGATTTTATCCATCCAGATATTGCCTACTCTTAATGTAACATCTATCATTAGAAATCTTGTGAATTGGCGTGAATGGTGTTTTCAAGATATCAGCTTCAATAGTAAGCGATATATGAGCTGATTTTTAAGGACAATTAGAAAAAATGCTTGTATAATTGTTATTGTAACACTTCATTTGCATATATGTATGGTGATCTCTAACATAAGAATAAAAAGTTACATTGATTATGGTGCAGGTCACATAAAAGAGGATTTTCTGAAAAGGCGGACATTTTAAAACAACAACAAACATTTATATAAGTTTTTACCCGTTGACTTGAGGTTTATATTTGCAAGTTTTAAATTCAATTTTCATGGTATTTTTATGCGTTATACTGCGTTATTACTGGAGCTGAAATGAGCATATTTCCAAATTCACCAAAAAAGTGTTCTCACTAAGTTTTTCAATTACGTTTGATATCTT
Organism: Rhingia rostrata; assembly: GCA_949824845.1. Lineage (NCBI taxonomy): Eukaryota > Metazoa > Arthropoda > Insecta > Diptera > Syrphidae > Rhingia > Rhingia rostrata. The sequence continues at coordinate 64,017,951 of OX463758.1, forward strand.
GCTATATTCCCGAATTTCCTGTGACAGTTTATAGTCGACATTTTTATTGTAAATTACAATAATTCCAAATCCTTTGAAAGGTATTTAAATAACTAAATTTTTAGTCAACTAAATAGAAAAAAATTATGTAAAAACGGTGATTATGGTGTTGCTAAAAAAGGCTTATTATATGGCAAATCATGTCAACTAAAAAATTCGTCGGGAAAAACAGAGGAAGCGGAATATGCAAGACTTCTGCTCCGGATTCATATGTTGTCGACTCTGACGACATTATAATGGAATACTCCGAGCAGGTTCTGAAAAAAATAAAAGCCGCAAATACTGAGCAATAAATGTTACATAAATTGTTGTATACATAGCAGACTCGAATAAGAACATTTTTTTGGGAGAAAGTTAACAATGTGTACACTTTTACAATAGCTCCTCCTCTTTTTTGTCACATGATATTTGAGCTGTTCTATTCCAATGAAAAAAGATTTGTTCGTTTGTTTGACCTCTTATTTTTTTCATATTGGAAACTACATTTCGCACATATGTGATGGTATTATCACATTACGGACATTTGATTTTGTATGGGAAATTTAATCGTATTTGCAAACTAAATGCTGAAATTATCTTTTTTGTTCAGTTAGAACGTAGTATTAGTCTGTCTCTACATGAGAGCTCTTTCTTGCAGGCTGATTGTTCGAAACATTTTGCATGCAAGTTAGGTCCACAAATCCATGAATGTAAATTTGACATTTAGCTATTGCTTTCTCTTTTACACTTGTAAATTTTGCGATTATATTATATCTATCGCCAATTTCTTTTATTTGCCGTAACCTATGTCGAGGGCTGGATTTTTTGATTTTATTTCAAATTAAAAAAAAAATATATATCAGTATAATTATCATACCCTTTTTTTCTACCTACTCGTAAGTAATTCGTTTTTTGCTTCGATGTTATATAATCTTCAAGCGATGTTTTATTTTTCAAATAAGTAAACGGTTTGTCGTTAACCGGCGTTTGACATGCCAGGTAATTTCATGACTGTAATTTCATGTGCGCAGTTAGAACTCATCACCACTTGAAAAGAACAGAAACACTCACAAAAACTAACACCGTTAAAGAAGTAATGAATTTAACATTTGAAAATCTAAACCCTAGGTAAATAGATACCACAACATTAAAAAATTATGGTAGGCAGTTCATTATATGTTGGGGTAAAACCAGCCATATACTAACTTATTTTTGAATACACTCATTGTGAAATCAAACCCAACGAAAGACATCTACACGAACCTTATCATTAGCATGACATTCGCATGACATTTGAATTTGTTTGTATTTGCTTGTACAGCAGTTTTTGTTTATGAAATTGAGACCTGCAGCAAAAAATTTTAAAAATTTATAATTATTTTATCACAGACATTTATTTAAACCAAATGATATGTTTTCCTTTAACTTAGCGGGTTCCGAAGGGACTGTTGCATATTATGATCCAGAAGGAATACTAAAATTCAATCCACCGGTCTACGAACAGCGATATGCAAAAGTCATACAAATTCTCGAGCATCCCGATTTTGATTCACAAATAAAAAAGGTAAGGAAACATGATTTATATATATATATTGATTATAAATAATATATTATATTACGCAGGTTGTTGATTTTGGGTGTGCTGAAATGCAGTTATTTACTCATTTGAGAAGAACTCGTGGAATTGAACATATAGTTGAGGTAAGTCTTTAAATAATGTTTTTCATTGCAATTTGTGAGGTTTGTCTCCAAAATAGCTCCTTAGAATCATTTGAATGTAAATCTCTTTCATATTCGGTGAGGGGGTGAGACTTTTACAAAAGATGGAAGCTGATCGTAGAAACTGATATCAGTTTTTGAATAGCAATTTATGAATGCATACCTAAAAAAATGCATACCTATAAAAAAGCGGTCACCAAAAGCAAAGATTATAAAGTCAAACAGATGACGCATTGCATATAAGAAAATTTTTTCTATGGCGGGTCTTACTGGCACAGCCCGCCATATATTTGGATCTTGTTTTTCATGTGTGCACGTGCACACCGCCCGCCCGTACCATGAAGCTAGTGAGCAAAAGTTTCTGTTTTTTGTTCTCAATGCGTCATCTGTATGGCGTTATAATATTTGCTAAAAGTCAGAGTTCGTTTGATATTTGAGAGTACTTGGCATTGGCATACCGATGCCCTGTAGGTGTGTATAACATTTTATTTGCATTCAACTTATCCTTACTGCATTTTGTTCCTCTGATACTGTAGTCTTAAAGACTCATTTCTTTGCTGTATATCCGCTAGGCTTTGATTTTAGCGTTAGTCTTTCTTACATTTTTACATAAGCCTAACTAAATCGGAAGCTGGTCTGCACATACTAACGCCAACGGATAGTAAAACAATTTAAAGCTTGACCAACCGTGATAAATTTTACACAAATTTAAAGCTATGTTGCACCATTGTACCCATGAGAAGACAATGGGCGAGTTTCACTTACGGATCTTTCGGAGATTTTCTAACGCTCTTCAGCTGAGATATTTTTATTATGTAAAACAAAAAAATAAGTAGAGTAGAACTTTTGCTGTTAATAAACAATTTCCTTATATCTTAGCTTACATGATACCAAAAATAATAAAGTCATACAGATGACGCACTGCATAAAAGACAAATTGTTTTATGGCGGGTCGTACACGTACTGGCACACCCCGCCATATATTTGGATCTTGTTTCTCATGTGCACACGTGCACACCGCCCGCCCGTACTATGAAGCTAGTTAGCAAAAGTTTCTGTTTTTGTTCTCAATGCGTCATCTTTATGGCTTTATAATCTTTGATGATACACACAAAATAACAAGCTTACTCCTTAAGCAAAAAGGGTGAGGATATAATTCCATGAAACCTGAGACTCGTCATATTGGAAAAAATCTCCAATTTGTAAGTTGAGTAGGCGATTTTTGCTCTGTATACCATCGCCATTTTCGATATCGATATTTTGCCAAATACTCATTTACCGCCCATACAGGGTCAAAAACCTAGTGACTCCATTAGTTTGTGTATCAGAAGTTATTATTTTTGAAAAACATTTTGCCGAATCCAAACTTCAAGTTTGATGATCTTCTCATGATAACGTTAATCTCGGATATTAATCAGACATTTGAAATTGATGGTAGGTTACTGCTCATAATACTTGGGAGAATTGTTCAAAAATCAGCATATAACATACGCAAATGGTATTGACGTCATTAAATGAGATTGATAAGATGTAAGCACCGAAGTGGAGAGCTTAGCTATTTCATAAAGTAAAAGAGTTTTGACGGGTTCAGTGGCGCGATGGTTAGTGCGATGAACTGCCGCACGGAAGGTATGGGTTCGATTTCTAGCTGTAGTCACACCTAAATGATTTTTCACTGGCCCAACTCTCGTGATGATCGCACACTCAGCCGTTCGAAGTGGGTATAAAACACGAGGTTTCGCCGTCGTGCAGGATGAGAAAGCTAGACCATGGGTACTAACGAGCTTGATGCGCCAAGAGGGTTTTGCCTACCTTGACAAAACATCTCGCCCAAAATAAGAAGTCAAATTTCTTACAGAGCGCTGTTTTCTCAGGCTAATAAACAAAAATAATCAGTAAGATGGTCGATACAGTGAAAGACAAGTGAAAGACCTTTCTTTAAATACTGTTCACAAGTACAAAACCAAACTGCTACAGGGCTAAACGGAGAGGCGTGTTAGTTGGTCCAATGTAAGACTTATAATATAACATAATTGAATCAATTTGTGTAATCAAAACTGCATAACACCCTACATTATCACTGATTCTCTGGTCCAAGTGGATTGCGTATTTTTTAAGCATACATATGCGTAACACAAATAAGTAATTCATCATGTTTATCAAATTTCTAAACGTTAATGGGGATAAAGCACTTTGGTGTGAGTTCCGTTTGTTGTCCAGTAATCTAGGGATCGTACTCTAAATGCATGAGCTAAACAGTGTATTAAGACCGAGCTATGACTTTTTTTTTGAATTTATTACATTGGAATTGGAATTTCGATTCTGGGTTTTATTTCAGAAGAAGCAAACTACTTGCAATAACATATTAGGTCCACTCCCGTGCTTTTGCAGAAATAATTAGAGAAAAAATACGGAAACTTAGATAACACGGGGTTTATATTTAGGAGTGTTATTAGCAGCATTTATATGTATCTTTATAGAGGAGGTGCTACTCCAAATCAATGTCAAACCTTTTTATTTTTTTGCCAACGAATATGCCGACGACATCTATGACATTAAAATTGATTTTACATGTTACTCACAAAACAAACATCGTGATAAAAATTCTCAATATAAACTACGGGTAAACATATATAAATAAAACGTTTTATCACTTTATTTACTGATTTACTGATTTTGTTAAGGCTTCCAAGTTTTAGTTTAGCAACAGCAATACGTATCAAATCATGTCAAATCTCAAATATCGCATGTTAAATTTAAATTTATTAAAGAGGCGGCAAGTTTAGTTTTTAGTTTTGTTTATTTATTTATTTGGCTTTATAGCCAAAATATTAAACTCCTGACGGGCTCAGTGGCGCGATGAATAGTAGTAGTAGTAGTGTTATTTATTTAGTACATTTTTGCATCATTTACATAAACAATTTTACAAAATATTTACAAGTTCAATAAAAAAAAAATAATTAGATTTAACATATAAACAAATAAAATTAAAAAAATATGAAAAAATTAGTAAACAACATTAAAGGTTACAAAATTAGGAACGTTTTAGAGTTAATTTTTTACAATTTTGATTATTGATCTTTTACATAAATGAATATTAGAATCATCTTTTATGTGTCTTGGCAGAGAGTTGAAGAGTTGAAATCTTTGTTAATATAAGCAGTTCTCTGCTGCACATGATCTCATAGGCGGTGGACGAATGTCATGGATGTTTCTCAATGGATATGGTTGGACATCACCTAAAAAAAACTTTAAAAACAAACATTAAAACATTCATCTGTATTCTTTGATTGACATTTAACCACATTAACATATTTAACATTGAAATAATAGGCGTATAAATATTGCAATTAATTATTGTTCTCATTGCTTTGTTTTGCAAGACTTGAAGATCATTTAATACAGACTGATTAAACAGAAACAAGATTGACGAACAGTACTCAAAGTGTGGTTTAATTATTGCACTATTTACACAAGGTGGCGCAAAAATAACCTTCCGATGTTTTTTGGCTGTAATTTTAAAAAAAAAAAACGTTGATTCTTCTTGTGGATTATATTTACTTGGTCTTTTAATTTTTTTTACATCAAGCCGAGAATATGATGTCATGTAAATGGCCGCCGCCACAGTTGATTGTCATTTGAAATTTTCCATCACTTTGGTCCTCACATTCTTGACGGATATTGTCTTTAAGAGCTGCAAGAGTCTGAGGCTTGTTGACATAAACCCGCGACTTCAAAAAGCCCCACAAAAATAAGTCTGGAGCGGTCAAATCAGGCGATCTTGCTGGCCAGTGCAAATCGCCAAAACGGGAGATTAGGCGCCCGGGAAATGAATCCTTCAGCATATCGGTTGTGGCACATGCAGTGTGTGCCGTTGCACCGTCCTGTTGGAACGACATGTTTTCCAATCCCAATTCATCAAGTTGCAACAAAAAGAACTCGTTAATCATTGCTCTGTAGCGCTCACCATTCACAGTGACCGTTTGGCCCGCGACGTCTTCGAAGAAAAAAGGTCCGATGACTCCTCCAGCGAAAACAGCACACCATACAGTGACTTTGAGCGGGTGTAATGGCTCTTCTTCGTGGGTTACACGCGGATTTACAGTGCCCCAGAAGCGTAAATTTTGCTTATTTACGTACCCGCTAAGATGGAAATGGGACTCATCACTCATGATTATTTTTGATGAAAAATCATCTTCCTCTTGGTGGTGATTAAGGATGGCTTGAGCGTATGTTAGCCGCGATTGGCGGTCAACAGCTAACAGCTGATGCACCGTCTGGACTTTGTACGGAAACATCTTCAAGTCTTGTACCAAAATTCGCTGTAAAGACCGTCGACTGATACCCATTTGCGTGGCACGTCGTCTGGTCGATGTCGACGGCGCTTCCATGACATCTTCGGCTACAGCAGCAATATTCTCTGCAGAACGGCTACTCCGGGGTCTGCCACGCATGCCAGCATCTCGTGTTGTGCCAGTCTCTTCCGAGGCGAGCGGCTAAACGTCGCAGTGTTTCACCAGTAGGCGTTGGACGGCTAGGAAATCTGCGACGAAATTCACGTTGTGCCAAAGTCACCGACCGATTATTGCTCAAATAAATAGTCACCAATATTCCGCGTTCTGGAGCAGTGTAGCGTAACATTGTTTATTAACACTTATCATAACGTTTTTTCGTGTTTTCCTTTAAACATATAACTTTGTCGACACTTTCTTACAAACAAAGTCTATGCGACATTCAACATCCTAGTTTGTTCAAATTTGTTCTTGAACTTCAGTACCCGTGCTTATCTATTCTCTTACCAACGGAAATAGCCACTCTTCTGAGATGTTAATTTTGTAAGATGACTTCCGTGACTTTGGGAAACATTCCGCCAACTAAGTTTAAATGGAAAACAAAATTATATTTGTTTTTTAAGTTTTTGGCATACCAATGAACCCCTGAAACTAAATAATGTAGCTATTTACTTTTTATTTTTTTAAATAATCATCGCGAAACAACAGGGCGTGGTAAACTAAATTTAAATAAATAAATTTTTCACACATTTTAAACCAATTTAAGATTTCCCTCAGGAACCGAATGATTATAAGTTGAACATGATTTTACCATTCCTAAAAGTCAATCAACCGTCATAGGTAATGGGCCTTCGCAGTTAATGGGCCAGTATGCTTCAACTTGTTGAACCTCATGTTTGATGGTTGAACCGGTTAGGAGCACAATTTGAGAGCCTTAAGAGACCAATTTTTCATTCACCATTAAATGGTTGAAATTGAAAGGTATATTCTACAAACACTTGCATGTGATTCTGACAGATGTGTTATTTAACTAAAAAAATTACGACGGTCAACCGAATTAATAAGAAAAACAAACAAGAACTTCAACAATAAAATTTCCCCAAACTAAGTCGCTGCCACTCAGTTCTAATTGTTTGTGTTGTATATTATCGCGGAAATCAAAAAGCAACAAACTACGAATGTATACATTCATATAAAGTTTGTTATATAACACAACCGGTTGAACATATTCCCTTATATTTGAAAAGTAACCATAACGAATACAGTTGATGCATACTCGTGTGTGCAGGCCCAATACTAGTCATTTTTTAGTTAAAAAAATGTATACATCAAAATATCGTAGTTGAGTCACAGTCGATTCCTAACGCAATTGACACACGGTCTAAGTTAATATGATATCGACAAGAATGTTCGCCCGTTAGAAATCTCGCTGAATGCATCCATTTCTTGTGATCCCACCCCTAACAATTTTATTTGGAATGTTTAAACTCAACCATTCTAAGTTAAATGTCAAAACCTCGCGGCATCTCATAAACGTTTTGCGGGTTATGTGTTTTTTTTTTAATTTTTATTTTAAAACATAAAGTGGCTTAAAATAAAATGAAATTGTGTATTAAATAATATTGCAAAATAATGGTGCTATAAATTATAAACTTTCCAATTGGAATCGATAAGTTAAAAAACACAAGCCAACCACTGCATCTCATATCAAAAATACCATGGACGACCAATATAGCTTCGATATTATGAATCTGGATTTTCTCGACGCTACCACAACGAATGTCAAACCGAATGTGTCTGGCACCGATGTACAACAACATGGGCAATTGCAAAGCACATTTGATATAGAATCAATTGCCAGCAGAATCGCTTCCGTAAATGATTTAGCAATACAGTTGAAAGACAAACAAGAAGAACATGTGAAACTTCAGAAACAACTGCAAGACCTAAGCGATTCTGCCATGTCCATTCAGAATATGTACGAACGTGAAAAAACAGAGAAATCAAGATATTTAATAGCATGCGATGAGTACAAAGCAAAGTGCGAACTAGCCGAGTCCCAGTTGGCTAACAAAACGTTGCATTTCGAGCAATTAATGTCGCAGATGGAACAACAAAAGCATCGTGATAACCTTCCGATTTCCTATAATGAATTAGCTTTAAGATATCAACGACTGGCACTAGTCCTGGAAGAGGACAAGCAGCTCAATTCAAAGGAGAGAATAGTGCTCCAACCGATCCAAGAGTATATAGAGGCGAAGAAATTGACAGCTTTGTGTGTGTACAAGAAAAAGAGTGCGAGGATTGACACAAAGCAACTGCTTCCCAAAAAGCAGATGTGCAATCAAGAAACGCAGTATGAGAGGTACACCACAACAAGAGCTACTAATACTCCAGCTACAATTCCACAAAAGGAGATGAAAACACAGGGAACTCAATATATATCGTCTATGACCACACGAGGCACTAGCACATCGGCATTTATAAAAACGCAAAGCATTGGTACGAACTTCCCAGAGGTAGTACCTGTCTCCATCGATGATATCCTAAACGAAATGATTTATAATGTCTCACCGTTGAGCCCGATGCTTGCGAACCCACCTACAATCGATGAGGAGGAACCCTCATGTGCGGTAAAGATTGAAACGAAGTCAGTTGGCACCAATACGGGGATGCAAAATGTCCGGAAACCAATTGATTATGTCTCAAGAAACATCAAGGTGGAAATGAAATCGGTTGCCACAAGCACTGGACTGAAGAATGTTCAGAAACCAATTGATTATGTGACCGCAAATATTAAGCACTCAGACTCGAGGCCACCTTCGAGGAATATGTTCGATCGGGGGATGAATGACTCACCATTCATGGGAATGCCAACAACCAATCCATTCAACGGCTTTGGGATTAACCCACATCCAATGCAGAGTATTGTAGCCGAGCTCTGGAATCTGCTGGGTCAAACGTTATTCACTTTTCTGCAGAATGGCAATGGCCAACTCAACCCGATTCATGCTAATCTGGTCAGCGATCAGTTGAGGGACATTAGTGCGAACCTTAACAGGCATACATACCACCCAAGGACTTGCGATGAACGCTCTAGTACCGACAACAATTACTTTGAACAAAAAAGAGGTAAGTTAAGTCAATGACGTGTGTAGAAGCTTCTAACATGTTCATTTATGTTTTAGATTACCTGCCAGCTACGAGGAGTACAGCAACGAGTCCAATTTCACCACTTGAAATAGTGAACAAGGAAAGCTATATATTCGACGGTAGCTATTTAAATTCAGTACCATCCTCATCCGCCTTTGTACCGCTAAATAGGCCCAGAGATAAAAGTCCGCCAAGGGACATTCAGAAGATTGTGTTAAACAAAAGTCCACGATTAACCGCACCTACAGTAGTCAAAAAACCATCGCGAGTTGATGAAATTTTGAAACTGTTTCCGGAGAACACGCATTCTTTACAAAATCGAAATTCCATAAAGAGGCTCCTTAAGATGTCCAAAATGGAAAGAAGAAATAGAAAAACAAATATGGTTGCCGATCTTATCGATGAGCGATGTAGTCCGATAAGAGATAAAGTTTTAATTTCAAGCAATTGCACAAAAGATGACTTGTTTGGGACTTCAAGCGATGAATCCATTCCCGGCGACGATTTTGTGCCCAGTAACGAATTGGTTTCCAGCGATGACTCCATTCCCGGAAGCTCAATAAACCAAACAAAAGGCTTATATACACGACTTCAATCGCCAGTGTCCTTACAACAGAAATTAAATGATGTATCAAAGGATCAGGGATTCTTAAGATGCAATGATGAGAAAGATAGTGTCTTTTGCAAGCCTTCCCTTCCACCAAAACGAAGTCTACAGCAGGTGGTCTCAAATCCCTTCCATATGCAAGATGAGTATGTACAACAAAACTATCAAAACTGTAGGTTTTCACAGCAGAAGCCGCCAAATGCGAAGCGAAAACGACGAAGAAGTAAATCAGACGGTGGCCAGTTGAAAAAAGCTGTAAAAGTTGAGGCTACTATGGAGACTGTATCGTTACAAAACAATCGGATATTTGAGAATGCTCACACACAAGAGAAGTCATTAAAATGTCTTTCGAATGTCAACAAAGAGGAGGATCACAGACCAAAAATCATAGATGAATGGAATCCCACAAATCCTATAATTGATGAACGGATGCAAAAATGTGGGACACCAGTAAATAGCATACAAAGAGTCAGCTCAAATCTAAACAATACTCCATGGAACTTTCTTACACCAGTGATACAACAATCTGAAGGTATATCGGATTGCATGAAATTAGGATCAACACGAGAGAACAATGACTGCAATGTAAAGTTGAAATCACCAGCATATATATCTGAGTCCAACTCGCTTCTACCAGTTTTAACGCCATCACCCGAAGAGGAATATGTTTTTCAAACAATAAATCTGGGTGTCTCTTCGGTGCCTGGACATGCAATGTTACACAATGCGACTACTTGCGAAGTTACAAAGTCAACGGTTGCACCTTCAACACCTGTGAAATCTACTTCTAGTGATAGTGATGAAACATCTAATTCAATGTTCAACCATCAAAAGGCTTCAAATTCAAATAGATTCGAAGCAGAAAACGGTTTAATTTTGTATGATTCTGAAGTCCAAACGAGGACTCCTACCAGCGATAGTGAGCAGGAGGAATTCAATAAGCCACCAGAAGATGCACTCCAAACGCCCGGTAAACCTGATAAAAACAATGTGTCCTCAGAAGGGACTCCAGAAAGAGATCAAATCTCTCAATGGGATGGTGAGAGTGATAAAAAGGAAGCAAAACCTGTTCTTCATGAAGAAAAAGAAGTAAATTCACTGATGAGCAGTCAACACGATAAGAATGAGATGATGCCATCGGATAGTCCGTCTATTGGCGAAGATGTGTTGGATTTTAGAAAATTGTCAGATTTCGGAGAGGCGAAGTCGCCATTGCTTACGCATAATATCCTGTGTACGTCAAATGAATTAGAAGTAAAGCGATTAGTTGAATCAGCAACTTTAAAGGAAATCATCAAGGAACCCTCAAATAGTACAAATGCATTAGTTAAATCGATTGATCAAACCATTTTCGGTTGTGAATCCGACTTGTCGACGGATCATTCTCTTAGCGACACCGCGTCATCACACAGTCGTGACAGTAAATCGGACCTATCAATGGACTGCACACCTCCAGATCTGTCGCTGTTGCTGAAAACACCTGAAAAACCGACATCCACGTTGCAGTTTAAAACCCCAGAGAGCATCACTCGCAATACCACCTTACTTAACAAAGTTCTCACGAGTTCTACGGAGAATCTCGTCGAAGACTTTCTGCTTAATGAAGGTCCAGATACTGACAAACCTAAATTTCAGAGTTTTCTCGACAAAATTATGCACGAAGTAGCTGGACCTCTCAGCCCGATATCTGTACTGGCGCCCAGTGAAAAACCCATTACAAGTGAAACGGAAAGTTCCTGCGACGAAGAAGGCGTGAAACCGAATCACAAAGGAAAGAAAAAACTTCCAGCAACTGCGGCAATAGCTGTAAAACGTTCAGCGCGGCTAAAGGCGAAAACATGCGTCAGAACCGATACGGAAAGAGTATTACCTTTGGTGAATATCCCTATACAACTGGGAAAGTACACCAAAAAGAGGGCGGAAACCAGCAGACCTCTAAAGAAGTTCAAAGTGGATAACCCAGAAGACATTATCACGGAAAAGGCAGAAGGGACAACCGACATAATTTGGAATATTCGAATGGGATTCTTTAAAGATCAGTTGGAGGATGATAATAAACATGATTCGTCGGAAGAGGTTTTGGTTATTGATGAAGCCCTGGAGGAGAAATCAGCTATTTCTAGAATGGAACTTACACCCGACGAGAGATTGCAAAATAAGTCGGATACACCACTATTTGTGGGGCAAATACTCGAGAAGACCACTGAGGGTTCATGGTTACCCAAAGCATATGATGTACATACGACTATACCTCAGCATGAACCAATTTCCTTTGATGATTGTCCCGCTTCGCCCTCGCCTACAGATCAAATGCCTGATCCAGAGCACATCACCCGTCAGTGTGCCGAATTAGCGCCGATGAGCAACCTACCACTGATATCGCACATCATAGCCAACTATAATCAAAAACATCACAAAATGCTAACGGCCTCACATAAAAGCGACAAAAATCTCTTCATCCAATTGCAAACGGCCTTAAGCAACTTCCTGAGTGGGCAATGTCTTATGATGGACTCAATTCGAACAGTGGATACCCTACTAAATATTACCACATGTGAAAAGCATATAGCCGAAGCCATCATTTTTATTGTAAAAGCCGCCACACGCCCAGAACTTGAAATGTCTACAACAGTGCCTGACCTATACCTGAGTCAAACGCTTACCAAACTGCTATCGGTTCTTCAGCAACTTTATCAGCGCCTTCCGACTTTACAAAAGCGCCTGCAAGCCACCATCGAACACTCATTGTTCAAATACACCAAAGATATTACCCCCCTCGAAGTCATCATGAACTTGACTCAGTTCTATTTGGCCATCATTGCGGACCCCAGTCAGACTACCAATTCAGCAAGGCTATTTATCTGCAAGTGTCTGTACTTCTACAATCAAAAGGCCATACCAATGATCTACGAGACCCTATGCGTCTATCCGACAGTGCTGCCCAAACGAGATGACCACACGTACGACCGCTCTGATGCCCTAATCAGTGCGATTCAGTGTATCCTTATGAGCACGTTCTACGACTTGCAGAAGCCCGACTTAAAGACGAGAAAAATGCTAACAAAACTTCTCAAGTTCTACAACTACGAAAACTACAAACCCCCGCGAGATGAACTCCTCGACAATTTGGTGGCCAAAATACGTGCGGACCGATTCAAAAATGTTCCCTATGCGATCGCGATAATCTGCAAGCGCATGGAGCAAGCAAAGGCAGAAAAAGTTGTGCTTCTCGACCGGCTTTTACCCCTGGCCAACGAGTACTATCAAACTCTAAGTCAAACTACCGAAAATGATGGGAAGGTTGCATGTGTTCTTGAGTGCATTTCATTTATAATCAAACCCTTTGCCGTCGAGACAGATATTTCAACATATACCAACCTATTTGGGCGGTTTTTAAATGTCTCCGAGAGACAGATAATACAGGAAGCTGCACTGGCAGCTCTACTTCGGACCATACGCTTTGGATATGTGAACTGTTTCAATGCGATTTATAACTTTAAGCCCAGCTATGAACTGACTGAAGAAACCAAAGCGATGCTACGATCGTTTGTATATAAGAAGAACTTGGAGTTCCTCAAAAGATTGGAGCACCAAGCACATCTATTAGTGGCGACATAGTCGTAGATAATTTTTTTCTAATTTATTTTACATTTTAATTATCAAATGAATTTTCTGTACATACATAGTTACTAGTAAAGCATAAGGATTTATTTTGGTTATGATATATAAATAGTTTTTAAAATATAGTTCTAGGAATGTGTAAAACATTATTTAACAATGTTTTGAGTACGATTTTGTTAGTTATCATATAAATACAAAAACAAATGTAATTTCAAATGAATCTGTTTCGTGTTTGTTTTGTGTGTTCACGTAGTTTTTTATTCCAGATTCTTTTCAACTGAGCAATTAGTGTTCCAGAATTGATTTGCGTTGCGTCTTACTTTTTATGAATTTTAAACTTCGTGGTACATTAACGATCCATGGAAACGGAATAATAAAAACGACGTTCCAACAAGTTAGGAAAGAACTCATGCAGAAGCCATGAAATAACGAAGATGGATTGATTTGTTCAGAGTGATAGAGAAAGTGCAAAGGTCGATCAAAAGATTTAGCAAAAGATAACGATTCTCTATGTTGAACCATCACAGATGCAGCCCATTACATAGTTCAGCTCGTTCCTAGTTATGGGGTGGTATAAATAAAACGGAGCACCTGCTCAAAACTCAACTTTTCCCAGCAGGTGCTCCATTTGGTATGAACAAAATATGTGAGTAGGTGCTGAACGATTGAGCATCTACTGGTTCGATGAGTACCTTCTCAAGGTGAGTACCTGCTCCATTGTTTGGTATGAATAAAGCGAAGCGCATACTCCATCGAATTGAGCACTGAGTCTGCTACTTTGGATACTCAACGTTGAAGCTAGAATTGTCATTAATTTTGTGTCATAAACGGCGAAGTTCATGCTAATTTTGAACCGAAATTGCCAAATTGTATAAAAGAAGAAGAGTTGGATATGAAAATGATTATCGTGTGCTATATAGGTTTAACAAATCAAATGTTTTTTTTTAGCGAATCATTTCCCTTGGGGATAACTTTGAAAGGAGGGGTGGTGCCCTAGCAAATAGTGAAAAAAAGGTGATTTTCCTGCGCTGCATAGGAGAACCCCGCTTTCAAAAACAATTTCATTTGTAACTGCGGCAATAACTAAAAATTAAACCATTGCATCAAATTCCAGTTAACGTTTGAAGAGCTGTAGAGTGAAAAGCAAAAATGGCAAGAAAAATACCATTTTGCTTCCGCAATTAGTGCAGTTGACTGTACGCACGTTCCCATCATCAAACCGGCTGTTCATGGAGATGAATTCCTCAACAGAAAAGTATTTCTTCAGCATTAGTGTTCAGGCAACATGCAATGCTAGAGAAGAATTTCAAAGTATTGATCTTTCTTGGCCAGGATCGGTGCAAGACTCGCGAATTCGGAATACTTACACTTGAATACTTATGATTGTAATCACGAAACAATGCGAAATATGTCATTTCAGCGAAATTAGTAATTTAAGGCGAAATGCTATACATTTTGCCATACAATTTCACATTATAAAACGCTGAGCTTGGCAAAAAATAAATAGTATAGAACTACATAGAGTGCGCATCTCATCCAACGAATATTTTCTATTTGGGGTACTGATATTGATATCCCAGTGTTCACATTGCTACCCCAGCATCAAACAACAGCTTTGTCGACGCATACGATCTACGAAATTTCCCCGCCCGTGTTAGAAACGGCTACAACATTTTTAGCTGTGATTCCTACTCTATGTAGTTCTATACTCTTTGCTAAAACTCAATTTACAGTCAACTACAAAATTACTATTTTGCCCGATAAAGAAGACTGCCGCTCATTTATAAACAAAATAATCTCTCTATCTAGCCGAAACCAAAAACAAAAACTATGGAGCACCTACTCAGTATGAAGGATGAAACGTTAGCAGGTGCTTTTGTTTTGGGCACCTACTCTGCCTTTGATGGAGTACATGCTTTGAGCAGGTGCTCCGCTTTATTCATAGCACCCATCTTCACATATAAATATTACGGAACTTGATTTCCAGTTTCAAGGAAAAGACGGTCGACTGGTTGACAATAATGACATCACAAGTCAGGATCAAACTTCAGTGAAACGATTACTTTATGCTGGTTGGGGTAATGGTACTGAATTTTTTAACAAATTAACAGTACAACCGAGGAGGAAGTAATCAATGTTTTTGCTTGGTCGTAGTGTTGCCTCTAACCCTTACAATAAATAGGGGTTATTATTCAATGTACCACAAATACATGCACTAACTAACTTGTACCCAACATTAATGTAAAAAAAAAACAACGACCCAAATTTAAAACAGCTGTTCAATGTAAGCCAGAAGATTTCTTCGTGGGCAAATGAACAAAGTTCAATCAATCTGCGATCATCTTTGGAAGCAAAAACCTGAATTAAAACTTTTTTATAAATTATTTTAAAGTCGAGAGTTTTATTTAATACTTTATCGAGTATCATTTTTCTTTGAAATGAATTAGTTCACCTATACTGAATTTCGTTTTTGTTTGTGGAACAACTTTCCCAAACCATCATACATTTTTCCTATTCGCATTAATACGGGACACCGTGACTACAGAATACTCAAAAATACACAGAATACTGTATTCAATGTGTGAATACATAATGTATACACGCGATTTCATGTGAATACATGAGAATACATGTGGATACGAGTTAATTAGTTTAAATACGACAGAATACGCATGAATACACGTAACTACACATGAATACATGTGAATATATTTGAATACAAATGGATAAATTTGAATACACTTGTATTGACATTTTCATTTTTTAACCATGCATTTCGGTTATCCAGTCGTCAAGATATTTTTTTAATACAGAAGGTCGTTTATCAAAAGTCAGCTTAACTTGTAGTGACATGTGTAATATACAGAAATTAAAGTTCAAAGTGATCAAATTACAATTTTTGTTGAAATCATTTGCCCCGTCGATCATTCTCACAGTAGACCCGATTTCAATTAGCAGCAGTTGAAGCCTATCCTTTTTAAATTGTATCGAAGACCACTGAAGTAATAGCGTTTTAGATTGGGATTTTCAGATTTGACCTCAGATTTCGAATTTTTTACTACTCCCTACTTATTACTTAAGTGAAGCTTAAGGCCGGAATGAACCTGGGCCTCAACCAACATGTCTCTACAATTACCCCGGTCCTTAGCTAACTGACTCCAGTTGCACACTCCAAGTTGGTTGAGTACGGTTTCTACTTGTGCGCGCCACTTAAGGCGAGGTCTTCCTCTACTGCGTCCGATGTCTGAATGGGAATCGAAGACTCTGCGAGCTAAAGTATTGGTGTCCATTCGTCCACAAGTCAAAGCCATCTTCAACGTCCAATGCGGAGTTTTTTTTTGACCAGGTTCATGTCACTGTACAGCTCGTATAGTTCTTGATTGAATCTTCGTCTCCATAGCCCGTCAACGCAAACGGGACCGAAGATTTTTCGAAGAATTATCCTCTCGAATCGACCAAGGATTTCTTCATTCGCTTTTGAGACGGTCCATGCTTCAGCGCCGTAGACCAGAACTGGGATGATCAGAGTCTTATATAGGAACTCCTTCAAGTAAAAGCTTTAATACTGAATTGCCTTCTTAGCCAGAAGAAACAGCGGTTGGAAAGAGTAATTCTTCGTTTAATTTGTTGTCAGAATTAATAGCGGAGCCCAGATAGACAAAGTCCCTTAACTACCTCAAAGTTATATCTAACAATGGTGATGTTCTGTCCAATTCGTCGATGTTGTGTATCCTTTCGTGTTGATGGCATATACTTTGTCTTGTCGTCATTTACTGCTAAACCCATTTTTGTCGCTTCCTTCTCTTTACTAGCAAACGTGGCTATGACATAACGTTGAGTTTTACCAATATCGTCGGCGTATGCTAGTAGTTGTACGGATTTTTGGAAAATTGTGCCTCTGGTGTTGGCTCGGGAGTTTTGCACAATCTTCTCAAGAATCAAGAAAACCTTTGTTGGTATGCAGCGGGAATTCTCCATCGTCATCCTACACAAACGGACGAGCTTGAGCGGTATACCAAAACTGGACGTGGCTCTGTATAGTTCGTCTCTATAGATGCTGTCGTATGCGGCTTTGTAATCGATGAATAGGTGGTTTGTATAGATTTGGGTTTTTTCCAGGATCTGGCGAAGTGTGGAAATTTGATCGGTTGTGGACTTTCATGTCCTAAAACCACACTGATAAGGGCCGATCTGAGAAAACCGTGTCCTGGCTATAGTGGCATTTCGTTCCGTATTTCCGACAATACTGCTAAAGAGTCTTCTCTTCCTACCTTTGCGTTAAAATCTCCCAGCACGATTGTATCATCGTCCTTCGGTAGTCGCTCATAGGTTTGGTCAAGGAGCTCATAGAAGCAATCCTTAGCTATATCTTTTTCCTCCGTTGGGGCGTGAGCTCATATAAGGCTTATGTTGACGAATTTAGCCTTTATGTGGATTGTTACAATGCGTTGGCTTATTACTTGGAAACATAACACTTCTTGCATAAGTCTGGCACTTATAGTCGTTGTCGTTTTTTCGTTTAGCAGGGACGTCAACAATAAAATCAGTCCTTTCCGAGGCTTATGGTTGCTTCGTAACAATTAATTTTTCCATGGTTGGGTAGTTAACCCAAAGCACAATCCCAAACCTGGATGGCCAATACCAATATTTTAAATACCCCTTGTACATGGGACCATTAGTATACACAATGGGATTAAGCGCTGCCATTGGCCTTTTGGTTCATCATCCACCATCTCTGTTCAAGGGGGCTGACTATCTCTTGAAATTCCTAGACAACCTGTGGTCCGAATATGTCGAAGCAGCTTATCTAGGTTCGCTTGGGACAGCAGACCGGGTATTCATTCGGTGCCATTCTGACCTGGCTGCTTATAGTGTTGCTGTTTTTCATCGTGTTATCAACACTCGCGCTTATCGTTTAGCAAGTCAAATCCGGTTGGATGATACCAGTACCAGATGGTTACCACTTGGAGGTTAAAAATAAGCACTTGATGTGAAGTCAGAGTTACAACCACTGGGCATTGCCAAGTTAAAGCCAATCAGAGTCTACCCTCGTTCTACAACACCCAACCATCGAAGATAGATTTGAGGGTAAATTGATTGCCATTACCGGCATGGCGAGTATTACGGTTGAATGTTGGAAGGAGCGGAATGCAACTGGCGATTTTGTTTAAGGATTTCCTGTTATAATAGCGGTAAAAAAGTTTTAGGCGGAGATATTCCTACGTTGCTCAAGCGAGACTATAGAGTTAGCTTCGGTTGAATCCCCTATCAGTTGTATCGTTCGCTGTTGTATCCTTTCCAGTAGGTGCAATGATGTGCTTGGTGCATTGAACTCAGTTTTGGGGTGTACATACGCTTTTATTATATTGAGGCCAGATCATAAGGGGTAAAATATTTTGTGCATCGCTTAAGGACACCAAGACATAGCGCTGCGTTTTTAGCGACTTCGAAAATGTGGTCTTCCAACGAATGTCGTTGTGTTTTATTATACTGTCAAGATCGGAATTTAAAGAGCTTAAAATATTTTGCCGATTTTGTTCCACGTCCGACGGTGAAGGTCGTGGATTCGAGAACGAATATGAAAAGCTGAGAGCGCTGTCATCAGCATAGGAATGTATTGCATTAGGAGTTTCAGACAAGAGGTCATTAATAAAAATGAGAAATGATGCCTGAGACAGGACGGAGCATTGGCGAAAACTGCTGCCAGTTGCGCACTTCAAATTGGTTAAAGTCGGTTTTTACTTGTACGCGTCGCATAAGGTGTCTGCCTTGGAGACGAATAAAGTGCGAGGCGGAGCAACAATGCCCATTCGCTCTACATTTCCTAACCATATTTAACGCTCAATGTGGAGGTTTTTGACCAGGTCCAGTTCGGTGTACAGCTCGTAAAGTTCATGATTCAATATCCATCTACATAGCCGGAACGGAAGATTTTCCAACGAATTTTCGCGCTGAAAAGGACAAGAATTTCTTCATCCCCTTTTGATACGGTCCATTATTCGGCAACGTAGAGTAGGGCTGGTATGTTAAGGGACGTTTTGTCCAATTCGTCGATGTTGTCTGCCCTTTCTTATTGACAGCATGTACTTGGTCTTCATTTCTTGATAAACCCATTTGTTCGGTTTCCTTCTCTATTAGCAAACGCGTCTGTTACATCACGCTGAGTCCAACCAACGATGACAATATCTTCGGCGTATGTTAGAAGTTGCACAGAATAATGAAAGATTGTATCTTTGGTGTTCGCTAGGTAATTTTGCACAATCTTCTCAAGAATTATGTTCAAGAAGACACATGACAATGCATCGCCTTACCTAAATCCTTTTTTGGTATGGAATGTTTCGGTGAGATCATTTGCAGACTCTGATGGAGTGGCGAGAATTCTCCATCGTCATCCTGCACAGTAGTACGATTATGGGCGGTATACCAGAATTATACATGGTTCGACTCTATAAATGCAGTAGTAACGATTATGAATTCAATGAATTAGTGGTGGTTATCGATTTGGACTTTTTGGTTGTTTTCAAGGACCTGCCGAAGTGTTAAGATTTGATCAGTTATGGACATTCCTGGACAAAAACCACACTGATAATGGCCGATCAGGTTGTTGGCAAACGATTTCAGACGTTCAAATATCACGGCAGATATAATTATTTTAGGCGATGTCGAGGAGATTTGTACGTCTCTAGTTGGCGTAATTCAGTGAATCTCCTTTTTTGTGGATCGAGGTGGATTCAGGCATACAAAATTTTGCTTATAAATTGGTGAATGTTACATTATAAAGCTTTAAAACCTTGACGGGAGGCCCGTTATTTTCGGCACTCTTGTTAAGCTTCAGTTTATATACTACAATCCTCACTTCACTTGGTAGTTTTCGCTGTCGTCGCTAATATTAAGTGGTTCGTTCTTTCTGCCAGCGGGATATTGTTCATCATCGCTGTTTAACTTTCTGCAGAAGTGGTTCTTTCATATTCTCAGCATCGACTGCATCTCAACTACGATCTTTCTTTGTCCTTCTCGACAGGATTCTTTTCACGCTTTCTATCCCGCGTTATATTCCCTGGAGTCGCACCTCTCTTATGTCCTCGGGAGCGCGCTTTTCCTAGCCTACTCTATTTTTTTCTTTGTGAAAAGCCAGAGTTCTTCCCGTATTTTTTTGTAGTCATTGTTTGCATTGCCATACCCAGCGCCTCAAATATTTTAAAAATCAGTTACTAGTTTCGTAAAGATGTAAAGGGTTTAACAATGTAAACAATGTGCTTGTTTTATTTGATACGATAATTCATGGGTGCAACCCAAACAGAGCCCATCTGCCATACTCCCAAATTGACAACTTATTGAAGAAAATAACATGACAACGTGGTATATCACCAGGAGACAGGGGTGGGTGTCTGTCTACCAATATGAAAAGTATAGCTCAACATCTTTGATTATGCATTTCGATGTTCGAGGATGAGGATGATTACATTTTGTAGTTGGAATCTTTCTGGTAATGGCTTTCATATTCATTTTTTCCATTACATTCATCTACAGGTTGACATTGATGAGACACTACTTCGTATGTACCAAGAACGAGCGGCACCTTTAATAGCTGATCACATTATGCACCGTCAAACCCCACTTCGAGTTGAAATATTCAAGGGCAGTATTGATGCATCTGCGGATTGTCTAAGAAATACAGACGCAGTCATCGCCTTAGAAATGTAAACTAATCATAACGAATGCTCAATCTACATCACTGTACATAAAAACTTTCATTTTACAGAATCGAACACCTCTATCCCGAGGTCCTGGAGAATGTTCCATT
Source organism: Rhingia rostrata (assembly GCA_949824845.1). Taxonomy (NCBI): domain Eukaryota; kingdom Metazoa; phylum Arthropoda; class Insecta; order Diptera; family Syrphidae; genus Rhingia; species Rhingia rostrata. The sequence continues at coordinate 64,039,165 of OX463758.1, forward strand.
CAACATATTTGGATTTATACAGCCTAAAATAGCCATATTCTCTACACCGAACTCAGACTTCAATGTCCTGTTTACACCTTTGGCAAATGGCTTCCGTCATCATGATCACAAATTCGAATGGTCACGAGAGCAATTCAAAGACTGGTAAGTGTCGGGTCCAATTTATTTCGATATATACCTTTACCATTAAAAAAATTCACAGGGCCCTAAATATTTGTAAACGCTTTCCTAACTACCTTGTCCATATATTCGGTGTTGGTCGTTCTCCATCAGAAACAACCGAAGACATCGGCCCAGTTAGCCAGTTTGCTCTTTTCGTACGCAAGGATATTCTGCAAATGCCACTAGAATCAGAACTTGAAGAAGTTCCCGCCGACACGCTTGCCAATGTCGACTATAAAGAAATATATGCTGTCGACTTCCCCATGTATTATGACCCACGCACTCCAGACGAAAAGCTTTTCGACGAAGCCAGTTTCTACATTAATCAGTACCGCACATTTGAGTTGTACCACAATCCAGAGCGTTTAATTTATCAGATTCCGTTTGAGCGAATTATGGACGCTGTGCAAGAGGTAACCACCTCATCAAATGATTTACGGCGCGTTTTGCTGGCCAACGGTCACATAATCGAGAATGGGTTTGTCATACTTCCGGAAGATGATCCTAATAGAATGGAAAATCGTTGGTCGGATGATGACGACTCAAATTACGAACACGATTTCTACTTCGAAGTAGATTATGAGGATGAAGCCAGTTCAAGTAACTTAACAAATGGTCATGTTCATAATGGAGAAGAAGAAAAATACCAAGAGGAAGAATGCTGGGATTAAGTACATGGACATCAAGCTCAAGATTTTTTTTTTTTAATTCAGTTTTATACATATTTCTGTATATCAATGTGATTCATTTAATAAATTCATACCATTTACTCTCGGAAGAGGGATGACAAATACAAGCTCTTCCAGTATCCATTAACTCAAAAGTCGACAAATAACCATTTTGCCCATCTTCTATGAAATCAATTGATAGTACTCACCAAGTAAGGGTTGGAGGCTAAGATGACAATCGAATAACATCGTTAGTCATCCCTCGAAATGAACGGTGTTTTGTTATTCCAAGGGTTGCTGTGGGGTAGGTATTTAATGCATTTGGGTATGTGCGTTGCAAATTCAATGGGTAAGCATAAATAATTGTACTTGTGGGAGGATGTTGACTCATGACTGGTTAGTATGTTGGGCAAACATTAATCTCACTCAGATTGGTATTGGCAAAAGTTCCTTCCATCACATCGACGAATGTTGTTATTTGTGAAACATAACTGCTGTTCTTAAAATGTATAAATATGCCTTATTCATGAGGTTACCTTCTAACCGCCTCAAAACATACAAATTTATCCAATATTAAGCCGAGGGTGCATAATCAAAATTCGCTTAGTTCTAAATATGTAGCTGCATTTCAGGGCTTTAAAATTTAAAAAGTTACCAAAACAACGTCAAGGCTTATAGATTGCACTGGAGAACACCTAATGGTATGTAATGGTTTAAAACTTGTTGGTACTTTCTTTGTGGTTTCCTATTGTTGTTGTGCGTATGATTAATGCACAAATACCTTTTCATCAAGGCAAACACTACAGATATACCTAAGAAAAAACCAACTAACAGGTAAATAAGGTGTTCTGACTAAATTAATTGAACACAATTTTATCTATATTTCTCAAATTTTACACTGGTGTTATTAATTACAAATATATTGTTTAAATTATTAATTTTGAAAAAAAAAAATCAGCACCGAAAATAAAAAAAGATTTACTAAATATCGCTAGTATACATACATTTTCTTACAGAGAAAGCGCCCGTTAAAAGGATTGCTCTCCCTATGGAACCATAAGGCTGATGACCTTTGACAGGCTTGGACATTATATGTAACGGTTTTTTTTTAAAGACACATAGAAATTCAAGTTGGCAACACTTTTTTAACTGGCAGCCATTGTTTCAGTTGTCAACTAATTTCTTTTTAATTTTGTTGGTTTCAACATGAATAGACTGACGTCTGAAGAACGCTTTCAAATTGTGCAAATTGATTTTGAAAATCATGGTGCTATTCGAAATAACTACTATCGCGCACTACGTCCAGCTTACGGTCAACATAATTGTCCATCAAAGCAATTAATTCGATTAATTAGGGAACGTTTTAAGGGTAGTGATGCGATTACATGAGAATCACGTTCTCACTCTATCCTCTCACTATCAACCCCTACTTTCACTTCCACGCTGGTGACTGGTGGGTGCCTAGCACCTCGAAAGTTATTGTTACTGATATCGATATTTCCGGCCCGCTGTCCTATGTTCAAAACAAGGACGTGGCCCTCCAGGTTGGGGCTGTGCCATCGGGGTAACTTCCCGACCATGGAAAAAACCATTCGTTATGAGAGAGACCCAAACCAGCGATAATAAAACTCTTCATATGGCAATAAGACCTGGAAGGTCAATGGGCTATGGCATGAGAGTATGTACCTGGAATGTACGAACACTCTACAGCCTGGGTGCTACTCAAAAATTTGAATCTGTACTCATGCGGTACAGGGCAAATATAACCGCATTTCAGGAGATACGATAGATAGGATCAGATATTATGAAGAGGAAAAATTGCGACATTTTTTACAGCTGCAACAAAAGATTGCATGTATTAGGATGCGGATTCGTATTGGGAAATCGGCTTAGGACAAAATCCGTTGACTTCAAGCCGATAAGTGATCGCCTTGCTGTGATCCGCATCAAATCCTAATATATACACACACCCCTACCGACGAGGATGAAGATCCCATGAAGGAGGAGTTGTATGACTTCCTGGATGGAGCCTACGGAGCCTGTCCGGAGTATGATATAAAAGTCGTACTCGGGGATATCAATGCTAAAGTCGGAAAGATTAAACCTTTGGCGATTTAATTACCTACCGACTAATCGATTATGCAGCAGTTCGTAATGCGGTGATATGTAGCTGTCTTCATACGGTCGGTTTTGAGCCTACAGCGAGCGCCTGAGTATGAAACTCTCCCCAGTGCACTCACCTGCCACAGACGCCAACAATAAGTCGTGCCAGTATCACGACATCATCAAGGAGGTAGCCGAAACCACTGTAGGGTACCAGCCACCCCGTGATATGATGATGAATGCGTATACAGAAATTAGGTGAAATAAGATGCACACAAGAAAGCACTGCAGCGCAAAACAAGTGCAGCGAGAGAAAGAAGAAGATTTACGCAGCCTTTCAGCTCAAGGAGATCGAAGAGTCGTGCGATCTTAACAACATCCAGATGTTTTATAAAAAAGCCAAGTTACTGGCTGCTGGCTACAAAACCAGAACACAGGCTCTTCAAGACTGCGAAAGAAACTAGTCACCGTAGCGCAGGGAATAGTAGCACCATTTTCAGCAGCTGCTTAATGAGCATCATGTAGAGAACGTCCAGTCAATGAAGAACAAGTTCCACTACCTAGTATAGAAGAAGTTGGCCTAGCTATAAAAAAGCTTAAGACCAACAAGGCCGCAGGCTCTGATAGCTTACCAGCGGAGTTTTTTAAATACGGTGGAAGAAAACATGCCCGATAACTGGACTTTCAGCTCCATATGTCCCATCTACAAAAAATGCGATCCTATGCTTTGTTAGAACTATCGAGGCATATCCCTGCTAAATGTCGCATACATGATCCTATTCAACGTACTGTGTGAACGTCTAAAACCTTTCTGCAGCAAACTAATCGGCACGTACCAGTGCGGCTTCGATCCCGGCAGATCGACGATAGACCACATTTTCGCACTGAGGCAAATCCTAGAAAAGACCAACAAATTTCAAGTCGAAACTCACAACCTATTCATCGACTTCAAAGCAGCGTATAATAGCGTATAATACATCGTCGGGAGCTCTGTATGGCGATGGCCGAATTTGGAATCCCGGCGCAAAAAAGATTCTCAGCTGTGTCGCGTGATGCTGGAAAACACGCGCTACAACGTGCAGTTTGGAAGTAGCTCCTCCGAACTATTCCAAACATGCTTCGGATTTAGCACTTTCATGTATCTTCAATCTCGTACTGGAGCAGCTAGTACGTAGGGCAGGTGTCAACTCTGAAGGCGCTATTTTCAACAGGTCCGTCCAGCTGCTAGGATATGCGGATGATATTGACATCATCGGTCGCTCCCAGCGTGCCGTGATAGAAGCGTTCACGGCGATGGAAGAACAAGCGAAATCCGTTGGCCTTGAAGTAAATGAGGACAAGACTAAGTATATGCTATCAAAAAACAAACAAGCATCTGTCCACCGCCTAGGACAAAACGTCACTTTTGATAGCAGCAATTTCGAGGTAGTTAAGGAGTTAACTTACCTCGGAGTAAACACAGACTCCACGAAGGACACCCTAGTGGAGATTTGACGAAGAATTACTTTATGAAACCGTTGCTACTTCGGTTTGGCGATACAACTGGGTTCAAAACTCACTTGAAGGACGAAATGTGTGCTCTACAAAAGCCTTATCCTGCCAGTTCTGCTTTATGAGTGCTAGATGATAAGCAGTAGTTACTGCGGACGAGGCCTAGTAAAGGCCTTTATTCCTGTAAGGACACTCATAATGGGGCTGATAAGAGTTCTTTTCGAAAAAAATAAAGCTGAAAATGAGTTTCTGGTTTTAAATAGCCCAGTATTGCCTGGAAATAGTAATACAGAAATTGTTTGGTGGTAAAGGGTGTTTTTTTTAACGAGGTATAAAACTTTGAAATGGAATAAAACAAAGATGATTTTTTTTAAATTAACATGAAATTTAATTTATTGGAAAAGGAATCTTTTGGCATTATAATTTAAATATGATTTTCGGCATATGACTGTTTTAACCAGGTTTTAAAGATAATCGTTTTATAAAAGACACCTCCAGATTCAAAAATTTGGAGGAATAGTGGTACCTGCTGTGCTATTTAAGCATTGACATTGCAAACGATTCATTGACATTGCCAATTTAAATGATTATATCCTGTTCGACACCACTGTTAGTTTGAGACAATATTACCCAAATTGTAATTAAAATGTTTTTCATTTTGGAAGCGTAAGACTTCGTTCGTTTCTCTTTCGACGCCTCTTGTTATTTGTTTGAGATTAAACATTATTCTATCTTCGCTGCCAGAGTCGACAAGGCAGGTTATCGAAAACGGTTGCCGAAAATGCTAAAATTGCAAACGACGTTCGTATCTGCACCTGGAATGTGAGAACATTAAACAGGAGAGGTGCAAGCGAACAACGAGCGGAAGCCATAAACTGGTACAAAGCAGACATTACTGCCACACAGGAAATACGATGGGATGGGCCGGGCAAAAATACGATGAAAAGCGATTATAAGTGCCAGACTTAAGCAAGAAGTCTTATCCTTCCAAGCCATAAGCGAACGCATTGTAACAATCCGCATCAAGGCCAAATTCGCCAACATAAGCCTTATATGCGCTCACGTCCCAACGGGGAAAAAGATTATGTAGCTAAGGACTCCTTGACAAAGCCTATGAGCGACTACCGAGTTACGATGATAAAATCGTGCTGGGAAATTTTAACGCAAAGGTAGGAAGAGAAGACATCTTTAGCAGTGTTGTCGGAAAACATAGCTTACACGACAACACGTCTGGTAAAGGACTTAGGCTTATTGACTTCGCTACGGAATGAAATGCGACTATAGCTAGCGCACGGTTTCCTCACCTCGATATCCATAAGGGGACATGGCGGCCTCCAGATCAACGAACGGTCAACCAAATTGATCATATTGCGATACACAAGAGGCACGCATTCAGTATTTTGGATGTCCGAACATTCCGAGGGGCTAACATCGACAGGGACCACTAACTTGTTACAGCGAAGGTAAGAATGCGGATATCCAACACTCCACAACAATCCAGAAATAATGTGAAACAATCTTATGTCGAAGGAGTGCAATCGCAAGAGACCGCCAAAGCATTCGCGCAACGCGTATCCCTTAACCTCTCGATTAACACTATACCACCAGCACCGAATGTCGGAGAACAACGGCAAAAATGCCAACAAGCCATTAGATCAGCCGCAACTGATGTGCTAGGTTTCTCGCGCCAACCACCAAGAAACCCCTGCTTTGATGAGGAATGCCGACAGATGCTCGCAGCCAAGAACGAGGACTACAAGGCTAAGCTGCAGGTGAAGACGAGAGATGCCGTTGACCTCAATAGGCAGAGAAGAAGGGAAGAACACCGGCTTCTACAATTTGATTCTTGAGATGATTGTGCAAAACTCCCAAGCCAACAACAGAGGCACCATTTTCAAAAAATCGTTAAAACTACTAGCATACGCCGACGATATTGACATCATTGTTAGGACTCAACGTGATGTCATAGCTACGTTTGCTAGTATAGAGAAAAAAGCGGCAAAAATGAGTTTAGCAGTAAATGGGGGCAAGACAAAGTATATATACACGAAAGGACACACACCATCGACGACTTGGGCAGAACGTCACCATTGAAGGTTCTAACTTTGATTTAATAAGGGACTTTGTCTATCTCGGCTCCGGTATTAACTCTAACAACAACATCTCGTCAGATATTAAAGGAAGAATTACTCTTACCAACGCTGTTTTTTCGGGCTAAGAAGGCAATTCAGTAGTGAAGGCCTCACTCGAACTACTAAGGAGATCCTATATAAGACCTGATCAACCCAGTCCTGCTCTACGGCGCTGAAGCATTAACCGTCTCAAAAGCGGATGAAGAAATCATGAACGATTTGAGAGGAAAATACTTCGAAAAATCTTCGGTCCCGTTTGTTTTGACAGGCTAAAGAGACGAAGATTCAGCCAAGAACTATGAGAGCTGTACAGCGACATGCCCCTAGTAAAAAAAAACCTCCACATTGGATGTTTAAGATGGCTAGGAAATTTAGAACGAATGGACACCAATACTCCGGCTCGCAGAGTCTTCGATTCCCAGCCAGACGTGGGACGCAGTAGAGGAAGACCTCCCCTTAAGTGGCGCGCACAAGTAGCGAAAGCGAAATAGGTGAGAAATCAATGTTTTATGAAATGCTTTAGTTGCTGTGGTGCAATATTACCAAATACCGTTTTTTCTCATTTTTATTTAAACCTATAAGGATTAACCCTCGTATTAATAAGAAAGCTGACAGTGACTAACTTTTTACAATTGCGCGGCTATGTAATTTGCACTGTAATGCAAGCCATTGATTAGTTAATCAGCGTTTTTAATACGAGCGGGGGAAGAAAAAACACGCCTTGTATAGATTTGGAAAAAAAGAAGAAAAATACACGTCTGAGTTGAGATAAGCTTTTGTTGACAATTGATACTATCTACTTGGATGATTTGTCAGATCATTGCGAGAGAAGGACCAGTGAAAAGATATTTTATGTGTTGCTACGGCTGATAATGAAAAACAGACATTCTGCGGCGGCAGCTCCTGGTGGCACTGAACCCGTCTGTGCATTTAGGATGCCATTAAAGTAACGCGATCCATCTTACTCCGAACAGGATTGTCAATACGTTGTCTTGTCAGGCGAGACTGATGCGGGCATTGACCAAAAAAGTTATGAACTTAATTGGTTTCCCACTATTAATCTGGATCCTTATCTACAATTGGAACCATTACTTACATAGTTGAATACAATAAATGTTGTATGTTTTACTTTTTATCCATTGGGGAGCTATAGTATATGCCTTGTAGCGCATGAGGAAAAATTCAAAGCTGGTGTAGGTCGTAACCGTGTTCGTGTATTTATCATGCATACTTGAAGATCGTTGTTCGTTCCAATGATGTTGCCTCTTTTTTATGTGGTACCAAAGATTATAAAGTCATATGATATGATATATGATTTTATAATCTTTGGTGGTACCTAAGGGTTTCACAACAAACAACTAGAGAGCCCGTAGATACTATTATGTTACTCCTGGCACTGGTCGGATACTCTGGTAGGCGTTAGAACGCTAAAAACGCCTTGTTTTTTTTAAAGATGTAATGCATTCCACTCATTTTTATTCAATGAAGTGGGTATTTACACAATTCTATTGTTAAATCACTTTCCGAAATTGTATAGTCCTCACAAACAAATCTCGCATACCAGCAACCGATTTAAAGTCTTACAAAAATATGTTTATTCAGTACAAATATTTACACACAAATATTAAGTCCACTGGTATTGCTCCAAGGTAAATTCCATTGTTATTTATTGAATAGCACTGTGTCGAAAGCATCCCTAGGGAAACCACCTTCAACTGTCCTCGTGTCGCAGCTATCGATCAAACCCATTTCAAAACTGTGTCAATGCGTTATTTTCATCGTGAAATTTGTTTTATCCTCGTTCTCATGGATTCTTTATGTGTTATAATTTATAACGTCTATTATTTTGGTCAGCAAACATTTCCAATGTACCCTTATATAAAACAATACAATTAAAACTACAGTCTCGACGGCGGAAGACATCCTTCCTCATGAGCACTTCCACACAACGATAGCCAAATTGCCTCCGAAAAATAAATATAAAATATTTTTCGTTTCGTAGGACACTTCAAAGCCGAATCCCTCTCCAACTACCACATGCCAATAGGTACCGAACTTTTTATCCATAGTCTCCTTGATAACCTTCGCGGCAGTCTACAATCAAAGAACTCGTACTATATTGAATCAAGATTGTTAATTTCAAGATTGTTGATTTCTTACCTCATAGTTGGATGCATATTTCTCGCAAGCAGTAATAGTCAACTCGATGGTCTCATTCCGCATTTCCTCCACCATGTCTGTGTGCTGTAAGCAGGAAGGAAGTGCATGTTTGCTGTTGACAAATTTTAAATTCCATGCTTACCTTGACTAGCGGATATACGTGAACGATTTTCTTTTCGCCCGTCTCTTCCGGTTTACCACCCTCTTCGGCCATTTCTTATGCGGCGGTTCGTCGTCGCCGTCGTAGCCACACCACACAAATATCTCAAAAAAAAATGCAAAAAATAAAATCGACAAAAACCGAATGGAACTCAAAAGACAATTGACAGATGAAAGAAAAACACAGAAATTAGGGGGAAAAAATATAGAGAATTGTTGTGACAGGAGTCTGCGAAGGGATACTCGACGATTTCGAGGACAGCAGTAGAACTGAAAACAAATGACGATTTACGGCCGGTGAGAGTGCATCATTTGTAAAAGACGATGGAAATTTAGTCAAGCAACAGTTGCCAAAGCGCATGCGGTAAGTGGCACCATATTTTGAAAACAAATTGCATGTGGCAAGGCGATGGTAATGCACCCCATGCCAAAACTACCACTCGTTCTCTATTTTTGCAGAGAGTTTGTGACATAACAATGAGTGAGGTGGTAGTTTGTGAGGGATGAATGGGTACTGTGCTTGACTTATTCCCTTCGGTCATTAGAATCGCCCTCTGGGCTATATTGACTGATGAATGCTTCAATATAAAGAGCGGAAGGTGTGGGAGGGGATGAATTGCAACAGTGCGAAATATTGTCAGTTACAAGCAGAACTTGCGTCCCCTTTTAAAATTATGTTTCAAAGAAGCACTTAAATTGTGTGCGAATACGCGTAGGGGATTTAAGTGTCGACGTACCTACGTTGGAGTTGATTTAAATGCTTGAATTCGATAATAGTTGACATCTGGGATATTCGTATGGTTTTCTAGAAGCCAACCAATACACTATATTTGTTCCCGTAATAATAATTTTAGTTGAATTTTAATTAAAACTGTTCCCGTACGCAATAATAATTTGCACACAAATTACTGCAGTCAAATTCATGATGTAGTAAAAAGTAATAACATCGGTTGGGCAGGAAGACATAATGAGTGCACTCTCCGGAACTGTGCAGCTCTGTACTGCTCCAAAGCATTCCGTCTTGTTCGATATATCAGATTTCAAGAAATTAATATGTCGATTCTTATCGGCATTGACCTCCATTATGGACGAATAAAAACAGAAATATTATTCGAACATTTTTGTTACCTCAGCATCCTCGGTCCGGGTTGACCTGAGTAGTTCGAGCAAGGGAGCCTGAGTGTATATCGTTACACTATTCCTTTTTTTTATTCATAACTTAGTCAATGTAGATTATCTCAGATACATCTCTGCAACGATATCGGGTTTTATCTTTTTCATGTAGACAAGAGTCTTGCGTCTATTGCCTTGTTCCTCTTATAAAACTTGGAACCATCATTTCGTTGTACAACCGCCTCATATATTCGGTCGCTCAATTTCCATACAGGTTGTCGCAGTTACGCAGTAAAATGTATTAAGGGAGATTCCTCAAATTGCGATGAGAAAACAATTGTATGGCACGAAGTGCCGCATCGTTGTGTTCAACGAAATATTGACCAATGACGGCGTTAGCTTAAAACGCTCTTGGATTCAATGTGAATTGTTATCGTCCTAATTTCGAAAATTTTGTTTGTTGACGTACCCATTTAACCAGAAATGGGCCTCATCGCTGAACATGTTTTCGATTAAAATTAGGGTCAGTTTCCAATTGCTACAGAGCCCATTCAGCGAACACACGTTGTTGTCTATGGTTGTTTGCCTTCAGCTCCGGGGGTCAGTTGAATTTTATACGGGTGCAGACTCAAGTCACGACGCAAAATTCGCCAAGCTGTAATTTACGAAGTTCTTGTGAGAGATGCCAAATCAGGCGCCTTGGAAAGTCTTAGAAGAAAAAAGATGTATTACATCGTTTTTTTTTAACGTATCCCAAGCTATTGATAAAGTTTGAGATAAAGCACCTATGTTTAAACTAAGAACAGTTCTTTCGGAACAACTTTGTACAATATTATAGCCCTATCTTGAGGGCACAATATTTCGTGTTGAACAAAGAAACGAATATTCCACTATGACGTAAAGACTGGCGTTCTTGAAGGATAACTTCCTCGGTCCGATACTACTAACAAAATAGCGCACAAGATGACACAATTTTAGCATTTTTCTCGCGCGATACCGCTATATAATCAAATAGTGGCAGAGTGGAGTCAGAAACGATAGAAGTTAAATAAGCTGTTAATAAAATCGTTGAATGGACAAAACTCTGGCGCATAACTCTCAATGATAAAAAATCATCACAATGTTAGCTTTACGTATCGAACAATTAACAATACACTGAAAGGATTCTTTATGCGAAATATTTTGGAATTTCGGTAGATGCGAAGCTCAAACGTGCTTAAAAACAAATTAAAACAAATATGTATGTTGGTTTATTGCAAGATATTCTAAATTGAGTATACATTACAAGCTGTTCCTCTAAAAGCAAGTTCAAAAGCGTTTATATATGCAACTATGAGGTTGTACAAAAACCCACAATAGAAGTATCTCACAGGGTTTTCTATATGAAGTACTAAGAACAATTATACATAACGCAATTACATATAAGAAACGTAGAGATTGATGTGTAACCACCCGAAATAAAAAAAATGTCGGTCACAAAAATTAAATTCGTGTTAATAATCATTATGCAATACCGCTATTCTCCAAGTTTTGGAGGGGAGAGACTTATTGCCAAGACTAAAAAGAAGGAAGCCGTTCGATGATGCACAACCGTCATTTTCTGACACTACGGGCAGGGCTCTTCATTAGGAGGCTACCTGCCACATGCGTATTTCTACTACTAGATATGCCTAGCTTAGTTGCAGTATCAATGTAAAGTACTTGTGGTTCATAAGTAGATTGATAAGGAAGGTGTTTTAGTTGTGTTCAAATCCCAAACTAGTAACTATGTTTATCGTCTTAAGTGATTTTCACCTTCTTCACAAAAACAAAAAGTAATAGTTCAAGAATCTTGAAGGAATGTCTCCTCAAAATAATTGTTAGTCGTAAAAGTAAGTTACTACTAGTAACTCGCTCAACTAGTAGTTGGATGGTGCTGTGCAAGTCTGCTTTTACACGTTGACTCTTGATTCACGACTTTTTTCGAAGTTCTCTTTGTTAATTTTCTTTCGTGAGTCGCGCGCTTTTACACTGCGACTTTTTGTCTTAACTCAAATTTGGCATTCCTCTTTTATTCTGCTTCACACACTGCGACTTTTTTCTCAAGGGTTTATATGCAAAAGCAGACGTAGCGAAACCGACTGTCCAAGCAACGAAATTATATGAAGCAACATAACGATAAAAGAAGGAAGAGAAAAGAAAATTTGAAGAAGAGTGACTGAAAAATTTACCCACGACTCACAGGGCAAAATATTTTCCCTCTCAACTTTTCAAACTTTCTTTCTCATTTGCACCACAGAAAAGGAATTTCGCTAAAAACTTCCTAATCAAAACGAATTAACTAACATCTAAACCCAACAATTTTATAAAAAAAAAAATCAGGTATGCATAGAAAGAAAATTAGCATGCACCCAACCTCGCCCGCAATACAAATCCACCAGTAAGCCCAATCAGAAGGGTTGCAGGGGGGCAGCATGGTCCCCCCACTCGATATTCAAACTTTGCATACATTCAATTTTGCACTCATCTCAAATTCAACAGTTGGCCCAAGCAGAAGGTTCATACTTTGCATACCTACATCCGATAGCGAGTTTTGGTGTATGAAAAGTTTGAATATTTGGAATTGGGTTGTGCGCTAGTTTGTGTGTATGCAAAGGAAATAAGCCCCACAAGCAAAAGGCATTAACAGCTGCAGGAATAATTTTCATTTATTTTCTCTTTTTTTTGTGAATTGTTGCACAGGAGTTATTGCACTCAACCGTTTTAACAATGACTTTACTAAGCCCCGATGTACAAAGTTTATGTTCGCATTCAAAAATTATTTTATCTTTAACAACTACTTACCAATCATGACGCTCATAACTTATAATTAGACAACCCTGTATAGCCACGTGACTCATCACACTCCGTCATGACACCCGTCCGTTCCATTTCGAATACACAATCACGCGCATCTGTTCATACAATGCACGAACCGATTTGAACGATGTGAAGATGTATGATGGGTGCTCACAGCAGACCGACGAGGTGACTATAGTCTCCACCACATCGCATGATATCATGTGAAATGAAACATGCTACGTGAGTGAGGGACATACCTCACTGCGTATGTTTTCGTTTTCAGTGCAGTGTATACATATTTTTGTTGATGTAAAGTCGGATTGTTGAAGCACCATGACACTGGAAAAATTGTTAATCAAAAAGGTTAAAGAAAACGATGTTCTTTACAATGCCAAATCAACTTATTATCGGGATTCTGAAGTTCGTCAACAAACCTGGCAGAAAATCGGAAAAGAATTGAATTTGAAAGGTAAGTAAAAGTTTCATTTTTTGTTTGTTTGTGGAAAAGTGATTCAAGCATAGGTACATGCGTCAGAGCTCGGAGAGATGAACATGTAGATGTAACACTACAAGCGCACGGCACCGTACGCGGTGGGATATCTACTCTGTCAAATGGTTGTTGCTCTTATTTGTTTTTGTGTGGTGAGGTGAATTTCTTCGTGCTTGGCTTGTGCCCAAACGTGGAATGTGAATAAAGATATTAACGCATGAATATATTTGAAAACATGTGTAAATAATTTATAGTAAACTGCAATGGTTATTGGGCCGTCGCACACGGGTATGCTTCAACCGGTTGAACCTCATATTTATTGGTGTGACGGCTGTTGAGGGTGCACATTTTGAGAGCCACTGAAGCGTAATTTTTCATCCAAAATTTAGTGGTTGAAGAATTGTAGTCTATCAACACATGTATGTGTTTCTGACATTTGTGAAAAGAAGAAAATGTGGTGCCAAAACTCTACACGGGTGTTAATTGTTTACTCTATAAATGCAAGATTTTAGAATTAAAACAAATAAATTAACAGTATAACTTTAAACTATTTCATAAATCATTAATTCGCAACATAAATTGTACCTATTAATTACTATCATTGGGCTTTGGCACACGAGTATGCATTAACCGGTTAAACATCGTGCTTGTGGTTGGACGGATAAGGCGGGAGCGCAGTTTGAGAGTGACTGGAGATCAATTTTTTAACCAAAATAAAATGGTTACTTGCTTAAGTGGCGCTACAGTCCGGAATGAACCTGGGCCTCAACCAAATGCCTCTTCAATTAGCCCGGTTCTTTCTGCCTCCAGTTGGGCACTCCAATTTGGTTGTGGTCGGTTTCTACTTGTGGCGCCACTTGAGGCGAGGTCTTCCTCTGACGTCTAGCTGGCAATCAAAAACTCTGCGAGCCGGGGTCCATGCTTTAGTGCCGTAGAGCAGGACTGGGATGATCAGAGTCTTATATAGGATCTCCTTATTAGTTCGAGTGAGGGCTTTACTACTAAATTGCCTTCTTAGTCCGAAGAAACAGTGGTTGGCAAGAGTAATTCTTCGTTTAATTTTTGACGAGATGTTGTTGTCAGAGTTAATGCGGAGCCGAGATAGACAAAGTCCCGTACTACCTCAAAGTTGTATCTGGTGACCTTCTGTCCAATTCGTCGATGTTGTGTGTCCTTTCGTGTCGACAGAATATACTTCTTCTTGCCCTTCTTACTGCTAAGCTCATTTTTGCCGCTTCCTTCTCTATACTAGCAAACGCGGCTATGACATAACATGAGGTCCGATACATGGTTTTAATGTCGTCGGCGTATGCTAGTAGTTGTACCGATTTTTAGAAAATTGTGCCTCTTGTATTGGCTCGGGAGTTTTACACAATCCTCTCAAGAACCAATTTGAAGAAGTCTTGTATTCGCTCGGGCGTTTTGCACAATCCTCTCAAGAATAAAATTGAAGAAGTCACATGATAGCGCATCGCCTTGCCTAAATCCTTTTTTGGTATCGAATGTGTCGGTGAGGCCGTTTCCGACCTTGATGGAGCAGCGAGAATTATCCATCGTCATCCTACACAAACGTTTTGGGCGATATACCAAAACTAGACATGGCTATGTATAGTTCGTCTCTATAAATGCTGTCGTATGCGGCTTTGAAGTCGATGAGGTGGTGGGTATCAATTCGGACAACTTGGGTTTTTTTTTCAGGACCTGCCGAAGTGTGAAAATTTGATTGGTTGTGGACTTTACTGGCCTAAAACCACACTGAACACTGAGGCGTTCACATATTACGGCAGATAGGATCTTGTAGGCGATGTTGAAGAGATTTATGCCTCTGTAGTTGGCGCAGTTTAAAGGGTTTCCTGTTTTGTGGAACGGACAAACGATGCTAAGGTTCCATTTTCAGGCATACTTTGTTCCGACCAGATTTGGCTTATGAGTTGGTGGATGTTTCTTACCAAGTCATCTTCGCCGGCTTTATAAATTCGGCGGGAAGGCCGTCATTTCCGGCAGCCTTATAAAAAATAAAATGGTTGAAGAGGTGTAATCTACCAACACATGCATGAATTTGGACAGTTGTGATATTTAAAAAAAAAAGTTGGATAACGTCAGAAAAAGCCCATAAACCACACCAAATTGTCGTTTTTTCGGGATGCTTCGGTAATTCTTGTATGGCATGTAGCTGTTTTGCGACAGTTTTGCTTATTTAATTATCCTTTGAGCCAGAAATGAGCCTCATCGCTGGTCGCCATCATTGGCGAATTTGCAATCGTTACTCGTTTGTAAGTCTTTCCATGATTAAATGGCAGAGTATACTGACAACTTTTCACTTTGACAGATGACGTTTGGACGTCATTACTAACCAGTTCTGCCAACCTGAAAAACTTAACTCTTAAAAAATCACCCGTTATTACGCAATAATCAACCGGTTGAATATATTCTCTTGTGTTTGCAAAGTAACCATAATGACTTATCTTTTATAGGCTAATCTGTGATCTGGCAGTACTTTCCTGCGGCATTTTGACAATTGAATTTCATTATGTTTATTTTGATGTAATTGGAAATCGACATATTTTCACTTTTAATTTTTATTATATTAATTGTAATGTTCTAAATTTGGAATCAAATCCAATATAAAAACATTTTCACATCAAATTATTTCATTAAACATTCATTTCCCTACTATTTTCCAGCGCTTGTTTATCGGATGTTGTGTCAGCTACCATTTTTATCATTTTGATAACCGTTTCCGATAACTATTGAAATATTAAGGTTTGGTAGCATATTTTATATCCATTCTGGTTCTAATGTCCAAAACACCATGTCAGTTTTCTGGGTGTAGTGCAGCAAGCAAAATACACTAGCAGAATTTTCATTGCACATATTATGTACATGCAGTCAGCAGTGCTTAACATGTTAACGTCGTGTGGTTCATAATAGGAGCAATTGTGGGTAATTTCACAGCAAAATAAAAGTGTTTTTTATAGTTTCGTTTGTCTTGTCGTTTATTTTTCGTGCGGAGTAAACGTCATATTTAAATGAAGCCAAACTGCAGCGCTTGCAGATTTTACGTGAATTCACTCTCATTGAAAACTGCGTATTCTATTTATTTCCTCCAAGGAAAATTCTGGAAATACTATTTCAGACTTAAGTCTGGTTAATTACTCAGACTTCACGAAATCTATATAGGATAAGGTGTATCTATATTTAATAAGTAAATTGGTTTCTAAAAATATGTAGATAAGAATTTTTCTTTGAATAAACTTTAAAAAAATCTCTAAACTAAACCCAAACCAAACTGCGAAATGCAAACATCAACAGAAAAAGTGGCGGGCTGTGCCAGTATGACCCGCGCCATATAACAATTTTTCTTGTATGCAGTGCGTCATCTGTATGGCTTTATAGTCTTTGATAAAGCCTGCAAAAAAAACACACACCTTATATCTTCTCATTTCTATTTCAGCGGATGAAGCACGATCAACATGGGACAAACTACGAAGATGTTTTATAAATGCACGCAACAGACGTCGGATTAAAGAGCACGAGTCTGGGATTGTAATCCATCCATGGAAATACGAAAGGGATATGGCATTTCTGTGGCCATTTGTCGAAAGAAATCGTAGAACTATATTCCTTAAATCAGATGGAACAACATCATACGAAAATTGCGATTCAGATCCAGACGATGTTGGAAAGGAAATTGGGTTTGAAAGTACTCTTACCGATAGTGCAGACAATGTAAAAGCAGAAGTTGAAGACCTACAGGGATACACCAGTCCAGGGCGGTCAGTGTCCTATATTGGAAATGATGATATGCCAATGGTGGAAACAATGTTGGGAAATAAACGAGACTATCCACAATATGATGATGAAAATGAGAAAACAGAAAACAGGAGAAAACGTGTCCAGCACGAAAACACCCTATTAGATTTGGATGAGAGCGATTTATTTTTCATGAGTATGTCGAAAATGACAAAATCTCTGCCAGAACTGGAGAGGGCTAAAGTTCAACTTGCCGTCAGCAATGCGGTTTTGCAAGCCGTTATTAAATTACATGAGAATTAGCATTTGAAAAAAAAGAGAGAGTCTTTTTTTAATTATTTTTTAAAATTTCGTATTAATAAAAAAAAATTACACGACTGGATCGTACGTAACTTTCTATTTTACTTTGTGATGTATCTTAAGTAAAGGTAAGTTAAAATACAAATTATGATTGAATTTGACGATTTTCATAAAGCATATGCACAAAGTTTTCATAAAGAATAAGGCTTAAAAAATCTTAAACTCGTGACTATAAACACAATTAGGTACTACCAAACTTAGTAGATCGGCTGGCTCATGGTGAAAAAGATTATGATCTGTCATAAATGGCCATATTATTTCCGTAAAGAAAGATGTGAACTATATGAGGCTTCGATGATTTTTCTTTTGTAGCTGAAATCCTATTTTTAAAAATAAAATTAGTGTGCATATAAACCGTAATTCAAATTTTTTTTAATAAAATTGTCAACCGACAATTTTAAGAGAGGTTTGCTTAAGCGGTTGATTAACCATTTAATGCAGCGGAATGCAAAACGTTGCTGATCAACGACAATTCTTTCAAGAGTCAATAAGGGACATATCAGCTTTACATTGCATGTGTCACATCTGCTTACGAAAAGAAGTGCACTAGATGATGGTGTTGCGAATAGTACGCTAAGTAGGCCGATTATGTTGACCATAAGTTGAGCGAAGTGCACGAAACACATTCCTCACAGAACGTGAATTTTCATAATAAAGCTGAACAATTCGTAAACGTTGTTCACGCGTAAGTCTTTCCATTATGAAATGCCAAACAATACTAAACAAAAATAACATGACAGCATGACACGACTCACACGTGATCTGTCAAAAAAGGCTATTGAAAAAAGTATCTCTACTTGGATCACCCGTTACTAAGTTTCTTTTTAATAAGAAAATGATAACGGTAGTCGTAACATAAGCCAGGTCATTTTGTCAACTGTCGGTTTATGGTCAAATGTTTCTTGTTTGAAAGGATGTTCCTGCAAACAGTGCGGTACTTGACTTCTAAAATATTTAAATTTTGCATTATTTTGTGGACAAAATATGAAAACTGTAAACTCTCTAAAACCGAAAAAGAATTCTCTCATACCCAAGAAAAGTACGCGAACGGTTTGGGAAAGAAGAGTTCCACTTTATGGGTTTGTCTGTTTATGGTTTTTTTTTTCAATCTTCTCAGATGCCATTCTTTGATTGTGGCATTATCTCACAACTCGAAATTCAGCGTGACAACAAATCAACGAAACTAAACATGCAATTACTTAATTGTTTACAAATTCTTAGAATGCAATCGCAGGGTTTTACATTGACGTTTATTTAAATTTGCTTTTGAGTACACCAACGTCATTCGTTAAAGGAACGTTTGGAAACTTCCCTCTGATAGCACACAAATTAAATCTAAAATTTGCGAACACAAAGAAGGTAAAACGTGAAACTGATGTTCTCAACAGCGGAATATTTATTTTAAAAAAAGAACTAACGTAAAGTTAATTTGGAATGAACTAGTTATGAAGGTTTCCATATCTAGGTACTTGGATTAAATTATTAATACATAATTAATGGCTCGGACCCTAGCCATGAATATCTAGGTGCTTCTAGATAAGAAACATTTGTTTTACAGAATTTTTCAATATTTTTTTTTAAATACCGTGCGTTTCATATAACGTCTACTGACTACAAGTGTCTGTCAAGCTGAAAATATCGCACGTATAATCGTTTATCATTTAACATAATTATTTTTGGAAGCATGATAAGAAAAAAACATTTTTGCCACCCAAAATAAAAAAAAAATTTGTCAGAAGTGGGATTCGAACCCACGCCCTCAGAGAGGACCAGAACGCTCAGTCACCTATTTTCATAGGCAAGATTGCTCTTGAGTCTGGCGCCTTAGACCGCTCGGCCATCCTGACACATGAAAGTGTCTCGTCTTAACTATTATTAAAAATAGAAAGAGTGTAGGTATTCAACCGCCATAGTTGTAAATGTATAAAAATAGATTAACCATCAGTGTTAATTATGTAAATACATTGTGAGCAGCATGAGTAGTGTATGTTGTTTTTAGTATAAAACATAATAAATTCAATCATTTTATTATTTTAATGGATTAAAAAATATAATAATTGTAATAACTTGGAATCCACAGCGGTCAAATATTTTTTGAAAAGTTAAAATGTATGGAAAACAAAAGCTTATGCACTTCTACGTAAAGTTTGTTGGTCCATATCTAATAACAATCGAATTTAAAATAACGTTCACGCGATATCACTTTATTTTCTTCACGTAAGACAATAATCAAAGTCAAATCACAGACAATTATTGAGCGGTTTCTCATGAGGTCTCGACTACCGTCTGACGTCTGAGTGATAATCGTATTTAATACCTCGTCTCCACGAGCAATATTTGATAGCTTACTATCTGTCACTTTTCATATAAAGAAATAATGAAAGAATGCTATGAAATGTAGTTTGGGCATTTCCATTGCTTACTACCTAAAACAATCTTACAACCTCAAGGAGAAATGACAGCCCATAGCATACTATTACTACCCATAGTTACGGAATGACCCCCCGTTTCAGTTTAAGTAAGCTACCTTCTATGCGAAGCTCTGTCCTTATTGCTCAATAGTCACGGGACATTAAAGGGAATAGACTGACGAAAAAAATTGAAAATTTACGCATGAGTACTTAGATAATCTTGCTTCGACCTGTCATGGAAGTGCTTTTGGTATCAATTACCCGATATTATAGGTTTATTTAAAACATTTATTTACTTAGGCCATGTGTCAATTGCGTTAAAATGTTAGCTAGTGGGTAATTTTTGACATTAGTGTGGTGTAGAAATGTCAAAAATTAAACAGTGGATACAATTTAACCCTCTTTTTAACGCAATTGACACACGGTCTTACTTTACTTTAACTGATAAAGAATAATAATTCTTAACAGAAAAATTCTTGAATAAAAAAATAAATATTGGAAAATGAAATTCTAAAATAAGGGTTAGTATAGTTTGACATTTACCTTAACATTTATTAAGATTTTGCGTTTCACATCACTTTACATTATATTTAAGATATAATCAAAAATTCGCAACACCGCCAATCAAATGTCAAATGTTTTTATTAGTAAAGAATTATAACACACTGGGCGTATGTGGATTTTTTTTTAAACTGATACCAAGAGCTGTAAAAGTAATGATAAAATGAATACCCTTATGGATTCGATACTTTTTCACTGTTTACCCGTTACAAAGAATTTAGTTACTGTCGTATGTTTGATACAAATCATATCATTTCCGTTTTAAAGTATGTAATATGTATATATGTACTCACTACTCAGGGCCAAGGTACGTCAGCACACCTCACACATTATCAACGGTTGGGTCACTCATCAGAAAAATCTATCTATATTGACAAACATACAACAAGGGCTAAAGTAAAACAAATTTCCCTGGTACTCCTACGAACCGAACCGCAAACTTGTGGAATATTGCGAGTAACGAAATCAAAACATCCGAATAACGAATTTGCTGCTAGTAACGAACATGCGAAAGTAACGAAATTTAGTTGATAGTAACGATACAATTCATGTCGAATCGAATACCTGTTACTCAGTAACGAATACATACGGTTCTCTACACCCTACTGAGTGAGTGATACACCTATTATCAATCAAAACAAATATTTTCGGGGGATATCGTCATTTCTATTTCTAAAACTACATTCACCGTGGACCGATGGGACTCGGGAAATTCATATTAGTGGTATATTCCCAGAAAAAAAATTTGTAGAAACGTTATAGAAGAAATAAAAAAGTTTTCCATGTTAATTAAATAATTTATTTCAACAAAATAAACAAAAATGACCTAAAAAAAAGTAACACACACAGTCGAACTTCTAAAGTTAAGCGCAGTGGTGTATTGGGAAATATTGATGGAAGAGTGTGTGTAACACAATGAAGGGAAAATTGTAAACGATGGGCAAAATATTTTAGATTTAGACTTAAGATTGGTACTGTTTACAACATCGTAAAAAATAGAAAAATACCACATAATTAAGTGGTACAAGTCCCATCACAATATAATTTTTTTTTTTTTTTTTGTAACTCATGGTTTGTAAGAAAATAATTTTCTTGTTGTTCCATCTCACAACACAAACAACATGAAATTTTTTTTACAAGTAGAAGGTACCGATGTCCGAAGGGCACCAAATACAAAAGAAAACCTATAATTTTGTTGGGGAAAGTTCAGTGCAGGGTTCCCACATACATTCCAGTTTTTGAGATTTTTCCCGAAACATCTTAATAATAAAAATGTTATTACACTACCTACTAAAGCGCTTATTCCTAGACTACTTAGTTTACAGAGATCATCCATGAAATAGAGCTTTCTTATTAATACGGGGATATGGTTTAAGATTGCATTGCTGTGATACTTGCATGAACGCATTTGTTCAACTAACATGGCTTTCACACCGAAGGGAAAACTGAGTTTTCCACAACAAAAGTTCTAAAACAAACAAAACTACCATTATCCAGCTTCGTTGAAGTTTTAAAAAAGTAATCCACTTCGTTCATACAGATTTATGCACCCATGAAATGTTTGTTTAGACTTGAGAGGGATCGTAGAATGAGCCCCGGGCTTCGACTAGAATTATATTATTTACAAATCGGTTATGACTTCTTTCTCGTTTAACAATTCAATTATACGAATTCGAAATCAAATATCAACGAATAAAATTCGCGCACTTTTATCACTTTACAAAATTCACTTAGGTATTGACTCAGTCAACACTATTCAAATCACGTTGAGGTCACAATTTAGACGAACTCACTGGTTGTAGCTTCACCTCCATACTGATCTAGAAAGAGATGGCATATTCTCGGAGGTTTCCGCAGTTTCTTGATACCACTACTCCATTCATTTATTCCAGTGGGCGCATCCACTACCACGAATGGACACTAAGTGGTTTTCACACATCAGGGTATGTTCGCACACTGCAATCTGAATTTATAACAGTATATTACGAGTTTCCTGTTGAAAACTTAAAAAAAACATTAGTTTATCAATTAATTTGTTCGCTCACAAAAAAAAAACCTTCAACAAAATGGCAAAGATATGCTAAACACAATTTGGAGATGATAACTGGATTTTCCTAAATATTTAGAGTTTTTTCAGTTCAGTCGTATTGTTGAAACGAGATTATGTTAATCACATATTGCTCATCCCAATGAAAAATTTTAAGTCATGCGCAAATGGTGAGTACGTAACATTTTAGTTTTTTTTGATTATTTTTTAACTGTTCAATACATAATACAAGGTGTTTCAAAACAATGTTAATATTTAGTAAATTGATTAAACAAATCAAGCTATCTTTAGCTTATACAGAAGCTTACTCCTGTATAAAGAAACGCTGATTAACAAATCGGGGAGCACTGCACCAAAGCATGGACCGTATCAAAAGCGTATGAACATATAGATGGTTGTGAGCGAAAAATTCTTTGAAAATAGTTGGATCCCGTTATTATTGACGAGCAATGGAGACAAAGAATCAACCAAAAAATGTACCTTTACTTCAACAAAAACTGTTCGCATCGGAAATTATGAGATGTAGAGCGAATGGACACCAATTACGCAGCTTGAAGTCTTGCATTTCCAGTTAGACGTCGAAAACATTAGAAAACCTGTTAATTGGCGCTCAGAAGTAAAAATCGACCTCAAACAACATGAAGTGAGTAGTGGTGGAAGTTATCTAAGAACCGGGTAAATTGTAGAGGCATATTGGTTTAAGTCCAGAACAGTAGCGCCACTTAAGAAGAAGAACATTTTATAAGATAACACTTGCTGCCTCATATTCTGCCGAAAAATCACAATTCGCAATTATCAGATTATGATTTAACGACTCCACCCGAATTCTGCTCAGTCCTTGTTTTTCTGGCTTTGAAGTTTTACATTTGCTATTCCTTGACCGGATCCTCTCTATCGCGCTCGTTTTTCTTGTTTTATCCTGTTTTTGTTTTCCTAGAAATTTGTTGCTCTTTCCTACTCTCTTGCTACTACAAGAATTTCAAAAACTCTGTTCATTGCCTGCGTCATGGGACTAAGAGAGACCCATGCCAACTACCTATCGAAGCGAAGTCAGTTAGATAAAGTCCGTTGCCAGATATAATTATTATAATTCCCATAGTCCGTAATCAAAAGAAAGACGTTACCTTAAGTGACGCAATTATGTCTAAGCCGATCTAAGAATGAAATCAGATCAGCTAACTACTCACATTGCTAACTGAAGACATCTAGCTTGATGTTCAGGTTTTAATGTATATCCAAAAATAAACGACTTATCTTTCCAGAAATTCGTTAATTTTCATTAAAAAAAAAGACACGCAATTTTATTTCAATACATGGTATATGTTTATTAATAATTTACTTTCAAGATATTTAATAATAAATTTTGCTGGGTTATATTTCTGTTCTTATATTATTCTATTTTTCTTTGTTAAATATCGTAGAAAATTTCGAATATCAAATGCTTAGGGTGTAGGCATCGATTTATTCTGTTCTTTGTCTACAATTTGTTTGTTATTTTGTTTATCTACTTAATATTACGAAAAACCGACAATACAGCGATAGTCAAACAGCATAATATATAAATTGAAGCAAATAAACAAAATCTCTTCTAGACACACAAACCGCTAAAAAACGATAGTAAAATAAAAAAAAATCTTAATTGATTTATTGCGATCTGATCACTATATGTACAGTATATTATAATTATATAATATATTTGTTTTGTTTCATCCTACCTAATATTTGATAACATGGATTAATTAAATTAATACAATAGTAAAAATGCAATAAATACACAGAAAACACAACAGTTTGTTTCGCATCTGGTTTAGTTTTAATTTTAGTTTTAGTTTTTTTTTTTTTTTTTTTGTTCTCACCAATGGACTCTGACGAAGAACTTTGCGTGGTTTAAAGATTAAGGTACATACTTTGTTTTCCTAACATATCTTCCATTACAGGCAATTCTTTTATAAACAATTCTACATGTTAACTCGGTTTCAAAACATTTACAAAAAAAAGTACCATGTTTGTTTAACATTGCAACAGTATTTTTGTGTGAGAATTTTTAGGAATCCATTTCCTGCTATAGGAATTGTCCAAGCTGCAAGGAAAAGAAGAATTAGTTTAAATACTTTTTTTCATAACAATGGCATATTTTTATGTTTTGATTATATTTATACAACTAATGCGTATCGTTTTTTTAAATATAACGTTTCCGTGTCTGCGTGGTTTGAAATCGAGATTTCTTAAGTTATCTTGTTCTATTTGGTTATAATCAGGGAAAGCATTTTGCTTCCTTTGGCTTTTTTTGCATGTCTACCTGTTTAGAATTCAATAAAAATATTCATTTATAATGTTTAGAAAATAACTCAATGTTACATGTTACCAAATGTCTTCCACAAAACCACTCAAACCAAAATATAAGCAATCACATTTTCAAATATCAATATTTCTGTGTACACATTTAATGTGTAATGATAAGTCGCATAATAAAATTTATAACGTTTGCCAAATAAATTAGTAATCGTTCTTATTGCAACACATTTGCGAAAGCAAATCAACACAATGTATAGTTTTTTTTTTTTTGTTTGCCTTTTTCATAATTATCTTGTGATACCCTATCCCAAGATGTGTCGCTAGCTGAATCAATCTAGCTAGGCCTGTCTGTGTTTCGACGATTTTTGTGCCTTAAATTTTGAGCTAGAGTGGTGAAATTTGTACATAGACTATCTGTCCGGCGAAGCAGAACAAGTGTAAACATTCTCAAAATCCGGGACTGGGTCGTACGCAACTTTCTCTTTCACAGCGAGCTAATTTGTCTTTTTTAATAATTTGTTTAAAATACACAATTATATTTATTTTGATTAATAATGCTAAAAATAATATTAATACCCAATGTGGGGTTTGAAAAAATCGGTCTCTATGTGAATAATTATGATTTTCCGTTATTGATCAAAACAGAAAATTCCATTTAGAAATAATTGGGCCAAAACAAATTATATGCAATTTATTTAGTGATAGTAATATAGAAATTAAATTTCATTCAATTTGGCCAAAAAGTTTGCGAGAAATTGACAATTTTTTTATGGCTAATATCCAAAAATCCGTTATATGGATTTTGTCGAAAAAACTGGCTTTGCCATTTTTTTACTGGGTATACTTAATGTATATATAAAGTTTAATCAAAATCGTTAGAGCCGTTTTCGAGAAAATTGATGTTATGTATAATTTGTATATGGCAGGTACTGGTAATAACATGACTAAAAGCAAACAAAAAAAATTGCCTAGAAATATGACCAAAAAAATGCTGGATACGAAGTTTGAAGAAAATCGGTCAAGTCGATTAGGCTGGAGAGACCATTACGGACCGACAAACCGAAGGACGGAATTCCAAAAACAACTTTTTTGGGTTCCACTGTCATTGTAATGTTAGAATCAATCAATATCTCGAAATTTTCACGAAAACAATATCATACAATATAATAAACAATATCTCTTCGTAAGAGAAAATTAATAATCCAAAATATTGTTATAATACTTTTTGAGTTTGACTTTTTGACATTTGGTAAGGACATTAAAAAATATTGTTTTTTATTTCACTTGAAGAAGATTCGAAGAAGAAGATTAAGAAGCTTCGCAAACCAAAATTCAACGACGATTGGTTATAAGCAGATTGTTTCAAAGGACATTTGACAGAATTGAAAGTTGATTTGTGCGAAACTTGTGACAAAACACTTTATTGAACATCTGAACTTATAAAACATGCTGAAACAAAGTTGAACTAAAAAAATGTTGCTTCATCAAAAATTCAAAGCCCGTAAGTAAATTTTTCCAACCAAAGCAGACAGCTCAGAGAATTGACCATGCAGAACACCATTTCGAAGTCAAATTGAGTATGTTTTTCGCAGAGCATAATGACGCACTTCAAACTATGGAACATTTACTTCTGCTTCTTAAGGACATAGTCCCGGACAGGAAAAAAAATGTACAAGCATCATAAAAATGTTTTAGCCAGACATAGACGGAAGAACTTGTTAAAAAAACTAAAATAAAACTGTTTTTTTCAGTTATGATGAGGGCACTGACATCGTATTGAACAAAACTCCTCGTAGAGGAAATTTTACGAAAGTGTAGACAAAGTAGGGACTTTTTCGATCGTCTGTAGGTACTTTTTTTTTTTTTTTTGTTACCATCACATTGTTTTTTACATAGAAAAGTAATTTAGAAAGAGACATCGTTAAGTATATGTAATAGTAACGAATTTACAAATAGAATTCCCATAACTGTTTCTATTTACAAAGCTTTTGACCCTTTGGAGCACATCCAGCCATGTTGTATTATACGCAGTTTTTTGGTAAAGTAAAAAGTATTTGCTTGTTACTGGTAGATCCACGACCAATAATCTAACGCTGTTTACCAAATACACCCTTGCGAGTCTTGAGGTCAGTACACAAATAGACAATTACTTTTACTCATTTCTCTATAGTATTCAATAGTTTGTACCACAAGAATCCTTCTGAAAAAAATTAAGTTCTACAGGTATTCACTCAAAGCTCAATAAGTGATTGTCCTTGTATAGGGTGATCCAAGTAGAGATACTTTTTTCAATAGCCTTTTTTGACAGATCACGTGTGAGTCGTGTCATGGTGTCATGTTATTTTTGTTTAGTATTGTTTGGCATTTCATAATGGAAAGACTTACGCGTGAACAACGTTTACAAATTGTTCAACTTTATTATGAAAATTCACGTTCTGTGAGGAATGTGTTTCGTCCACTTCGCTCAACTTATGGTCAACATAATCGGCCTACTGAGCGTACTATTCGCAACGCCATCACCTGCCGGTCGATTGGCCACCAAGATCGTGTGAAATCACACCGTTAGACTTTTTCCTGTGGGGATATGTAAAGTCAAAAGCTTATGCCGACAAACCCGCTTCGATTCAGGCCTTGAAGGAAAACATCACGCGTGTCATTCGCCAGTTACCAGTCGAAATGCTAGAACGAGTGATCGAAAATTGGACTCGATGGACCATCTGCGACGTAGCAACGGCCAACATTTGATAGACATAATCTTCAAAAAATAAATGCCAAAGATAGTTCTTTCAAATGATAATAAACATTCTCCATTAAATTTGAATTTTCTGTATTTTTTTCTTTAACAAAGTAGGGAACATCGAAATGGATCACCCTTTATATGGCAAATCGAAAACAATTAGTCAAGCCGTTTAATTCGACATCTCCACCCGTCAGTGTCAACAGTCGTATACCTCAAGGAAGTCACTTGGGTTCTCTTCTTTATATTCTGTTTACGAATTTCATACCTTCGTTCATTTAACAATCTAAATACTTAGGATATGCCAACGACTAAAAGCTATACACTCCAAAAAAATATGTTTGCGACTGCCAAAATTTATTACGTACGTGTTATATAAAATTGTTAA
Organism: Rhingia rostrata; assembly: GCA_949824845.1. Classification (NCBI taxonomy): domain Eukaryota; kingdom Metazoa; phylum Arthropoda; class Insecta; order Diptera; family Syrphidae; genus Rhingia; species Rhingia rostrata. The sequence goes on from OX463758.1 coordinate 64,067,015, forward strand.
CTTTGAACTTAGAGCAGTGGAAATATCTTCTGCTTCACGGTATCTAGATGACATTATGTTCACTTACGCAGGCAATGGCAATGTTTTAGAATGAGTAAATTAAATATTAGATCTCGGCATTCGATAAAATTAATTTTAACTTTAGAATAGTAGTAAATAATTTCTAAGCGATCATGTTTGAGGTTTTATCACTGCATTTGACCTTTATCTTCTGACTAAAACTCATAAACATAATTTGGGAGAAACAACTCCTTCCCATAAATAAGCCGGATATGCGTTGATGCCTAAATAAATAGCAATAAAAAATAGTGCCTGTAGTTGTGATAAACTCTGCCTTGTGTGAAAAAAGGGTTTTGCACGCTGGCGGTTGCTTGGCTCAGCTACATACTTAAAAACTACGCTAATCAGACGTCAACCTGGGAAATTTGTGAGCCAGAAATGAAAAATGAGAAATAGTGAAAATACCACCAAAACTAGAAGAACAAACCTATCTTAAGACTTACCTAAAAATATGCTATACAACACGATATAATTAAAATACGATATCTTTTTACGATATCGCTTAGTCGATAACCTTAAATCAGCATTTTCTTTCCGCGGCTATGAAGCCATCGGCGCCTGCTCACTGTTGGGGGAGTTTTTTACTCACTAAAACCACCAACCCTTTTCTATTTGTTTTCCAACTAAGAATGAGACATATCTAGACTTCGCTACCCAGTGAAGTAAGATTACACGAACTACAATCACATCGAATGACTTTGAAGCTTATAAAAACATTTGGAAGGTAAATCCCACTGAGTGTTCCTGCTTTGCCGCATTTATAGTTCAGTTCTTTAAAGCGCCGCAAAAAGATTGTTTCTTCATGAATTAAGGACAGTGGCGTTAACGTGTCCTAATACCCGTTTTTTTGTTCGTTTTATCTCACCCAGACTCTAAAGAGGTCTTAGTTTCGTATGTACAACAGCGCATTAACAAATGATCTTTACATTTTGTTTTCAAACGTTTGTAAAGTGTTTAAATTTGTTCTACAGGTACTACTCCATACCATGTGTCCAAACCGGTTTTAGGACATGCTTGTCCTAATGCTACAAATCAGACATTACTGTCATCCAGGAAATACGATGGGATGGGGCGGGCAAAAAGTATTTTGGATGTCCGATCATTCCGAGGAGCTAACATCTGCTCGGACCACTACCCTGTTGCAGCCAAGGTAAGAATGCGGATATCCACAACAATCCAGAAATACTATGAAAATTTTTAATTTCGAAAGACTACAATCACAGGAGACCACCAAGACCTCCGCGCAATGCGTATGCCTAAATCTCTCTATTAACACCACACCACCAGCATCGAATGTCAAAGAACAATGGCAACGATGCCAACAAGCCGTTAGATCAGCCGCAACTGATGTGCTAGGTTTCTCTCGCCCACCAGCAAGAAACCCCTGCTTTGATGAGGAATGCCGACAGATGCTCGCAGTTAAGAACGAGGACTACAAGGCTAAGCTGCAGGTGAAGACGAGAGCTGTCGTTGAGCTCTCTAGGCAGAGAAGAAGGGAAGAACACCGGCTTTGCAGAAAGAAGAAACAAGAGCAAGAAAGGCGCGCGATCGAGGATAGAGAGAGGTGTCACTCCAGGAATGATGTTCGCAAGTTTCACCGAAGTGTAAAACGTCAACGCCAAGGATACAAGGCTCGAACAGAATCCTGTCGAGATGAACAAGAAAATATCGTAGTTGAGACACAGTTGATGCTGAGGAAATGGAAGAACCACTTCTGCAGTCTGTAAAACGGCGATGACGAACAACATATCGCTGTCAGGCAGAACGAACCATTCAATATTTGCAACGATAGCGAAAACTGCCAACCACCCGACCTGAGTGAAGTGAGGCCTTCCTGCTGAGCTTTATAAAGCCGGCGGAGATGACTTGGTAAGTAACATCCACCAACTCATAAGCCAAATCTGGTCGGAAGAAAGTTTGCCTGCAAAATTGAACCTCAGCATCGTTTGCCCGATCCACAAAAAAGGAGACCCTCTAAAGTGCGCCAACTATAGAGGCATAAGCTCCTTGAAATCGCCTACAAGATGCTCTCTTCCGTAATATGTGAACGCCTGAAACCGTTTACCAACAACCTGATTGGCCCTTATCAGTATGGTTTTAGGCCAGGAAAGTCCACAAACGATCAAATTTTCACACTTCTGCAAATCCTGGAAAAAAAACAAAAAGTCCAAATCGATATCCACCACCTATTCATCGATTTCAAAGCCGCATACGGGAGCATTTATAGAGACGAACTCTACAGAGCCATGTCTAGTTTTGGTATACCGCCCAAACTCGTCTGTTTGTGTAGTATGACGATGGAGAATTCTCGCTGCTCCATCAGGGTCGGAATCGACCTCACCGACTTGACTTCTTCCATTTGAATCTTGAGAGGATTGTGCAAAACTCATAAGCCAACATCAGAGGCACAATTTTCCAAAAATCGGTGCAACTACTAGCATACGCCGACGATATTGACATCATTGGTAGGACTCAACGTGATGTCATAGCCACGTTTGCTAGTATAGAGAAGGAAGCGGCAAAAATGTATTCAGCAGTAAATGAGGGCAAGAAAAAGTATATGCTGTCAACACGAAAGGACTCGCAACACTGCCAGACATATTTTTGAGGTAGTACGGGACTTTGTCTACCTCGGCTGGGCTATTCACTCTGACAACAACATCTCGCCAGAAATTAAACGAAGAATTACTATTGCCAACCGCTGTTTCTTCGGGGTAAGAAGGCAATTCAGTAGCGAAGCCCCTACCCCCCTAAGGAGATCCTTTATAAGATCCTGATCTTTCCAATCCCGCTCTACGGCGCTGAAGCATGGACCGTATCAAAAGTGGATGAAGAAGTCCTTGGTCGATTTGAGAGAAAAATTCTTCGAAAAATCTTCAGTCCTGTTTGCGTTCACGGGCAATAGAGACGAAGATTCAACTAGGAACTATACCAGCAGTACTGCGAGATGCACCTAATCAAAAAAACTTCGAATTGGATGTTTAAATTGGTTGGAGAGCGCAACTCTAGGCAACCTAGGGACCGGGCTTAATGGAGAGGCATGTTGGCTGATGAGCAGGAACTTCCGGACTGTACCGCACCTTAAGAAGAATAAAACAAGTACAAGAGAGCTTCCTTTAGGTTAATTGAAATTATTTCTTTGAATTCCCTAAATTTGTTTCCAAGTCACGAGAGCTTTATATAATTTTCGAGGGGAACTTGTCTTAATTTGTATTAATTCTCAATTAAACCAGTAATTCGATGTACTTGGTCTATCGTTGAATGCTTACTTCTAAATCCGAATTAATGGTGAGATAGAATGCGTTCTTATTGAATAACAAGAGTAATGTCCTTTGGAAAAATTTTAGTCGGTCTGAGAGAATTTATCAGCGTGACTGTTTTAACAAAAGTTGGTCTGCACACTCATCTCTTCCAGTAACAACCTGGGAAATCGCAAAAGAAAATTTCAGACTTTTGAAATCCACTTGTCATTAGTCATCGATGGGTCTTATCGATGTCAATCCTTCAATGGACATCCTTTATGTAGTCATGTTTTTTTTTTTCATTTTAAGCTCAGTCTCCCTGCATGGTAGTAATGTCTACTCTTCGACTTGGGTAGCGATTCGCCAGCACACCTAGGCCAGGGTTTGGTCTATTGTGATACCACGTGGATCTTGTCCATTGTTCTTTATACCTGTAAGAAAACCAACCCGATCTGTTAATGAAACGGAGAAGACTTCTCACTTCCGTTTATATTTTGAAAGAAGTTAGCTCCAAGATAAAGCTTCGTTTTGTTATATAGGGCATGGGAATTACAAAGAAGATGAAGTATTGTTTCTTATTCCTCTTTGTTCATATAGCTCCAGCAGAAGCTTTTCAATGAAGGCTTAGCCTTTCTGCGTGCCTATCTATTAGACACTGTCCAGTGATGACACCTATTATGACACTAATGTATGGTCTGGGTAGGAAGATCTGGTAATTTAGTTTCACGTCTGGCGATTTCATCAACCTTACAGTTTTCTGGAATGTCACTATGCCCAGGCTCCCAGCACAGGTGAATGTTAAGCACTGACATCGTTTTTAGAGATGGGTTGTCTTTGAGTTTGATGAGACTGTTTCCAGGAATTTAAAAGCCACTTGGCTATCCGAGTAGATGCCAATATCATTCTGCCTGCCATTAGCATGTCGGAGAAGACACCAACACCCACTCCGTAATTTGTTTTGGTGCCACCGTTTGACTTAAAATACAAATATGTGACCAACAAATATTTACGAATTTGCAATGTGTCGTCAAACAACACAATTGCACTACATAGCTATTAAAAGCAAACAGCTATGGCTCACCCTATACAAACCGAATATATAAAAACCATTCACTTTCTACTTACTAATGATCTTCTCTGGTGTTCTTTTTCCAATGCTACTTGTGTCTGTTGCGGTGAAAATTTCAGGACGGCAGAGATGACTTTAACCAAAGTCTCATTGTTGCCGTTCATCGTTCCGGTTAGGTACTGTCAGGGTAAATGCATTTTTTTGATAAACTGAGAGAAATAAATTAAAATTCATTGCGAACCTGGAACATAATGTTCTTCAAGTATTCAAACTCAGTATTTGCTGTTATTCCCTCGTTATGCTGCATGGATATCTATAAAATTAGAAAAGTTCCCCGAAATTTTTCAAAAAATCTAAATCTACAAGAGCAGTATACAGTTGAGTGCACTTTAGGCAAACAACAAAATGCAACACTTTTAGGTGTACACCTAACAATGTTCGAAATAATAAAGCGTTGTATGAGTGCCGCTTCCCAGTTTGTAAACTCACCAATGTTTCATCCAACTGGCGTGACAACTTTTCATTTTGAGACTTCAGCCGCTCATTCGACTGCTCCAGTATCAAGTAGTTTTCACATTTTTGCTCCAAAAAGAGGTTGCGATTCGACACATCCTGCACGTCGTGCATTATTGTTTTCAATTTCGACTCCAATTCGTCCTTCTCTTGCTGAATCTGGGTAGCATCTGCGGATGTTGGTGGACTCTCTGGAGTAGTTTGACGTTCGTTCAATTTTTCACTCATGTGCTTCGCATTTGTTAGGAGATCATCGATTTCCTCTGTTAGATTGGCAATCTCCGCTCTAGACTTGTATTGAAGGTCCTCTAATTCCCGTTGCAGTTGGTCGTTAATTTTCCGCAAATTCTCCGACTCTTGTTGAGTTGCTTTAGCTGATTCCGTGGCCGTTTCAACTTTAAGCGGTTGAACTCTCTCGGCCAGTTCGACTTTCAGCACTTCGATCTGCTTTAAGAGTTCATTTTTCTCCTCCTTTATGGCGTCTACCTTTTCAATCTCCTTGTTCAAATCGTCGACTTCTTTGTTTAAGGTTTCCAGTGTGCTACTGCTACGGTCAATTTCAGAACGCAGACTATCAATCTGTTGCTTCGATGATCCCTCCGCGCTGGCTAGTTGATCGATGAGTTTTAATTTCTCAGCAGTCACCTCTTCACAGGATGTTTTCACTTCACGTAGTTCCTTCTCTGCTTCGGCTAGCTGCTGCTGACATGCGAGTAACTCCTTCTGAATTTTGTCATTCTGTTCTGTGATGAAATTGGCATGATCCGTCTGGCGAGTTAGTTCAGCGCGCTCCTTTTCCAATGAGTCTTGCAATTCTGACAGGCCCTCTTGAGTTTTAAGGATCTCTTTACATTTTCCCGCAAGCTCATCAGCGTGCTTCTCCTGGTTCTCATTAAGTACGTATAGCTCGCATCGTTGCGAGTTTATTTTTTCTTTTAAGGCAGCGATTTCCAATGCCACATTGGCACGGTCCTCGCTTTGTTTTCGGATGTCTGCTTGCAGTTGCTGGTTCAAGGTGTTCATGTATTCGTTCTCTAACTGAAGCTGCTCATAGTTTTGCAGCTTCTTTTCGAGGTCAGTTGCGTTACGGGCGGTTTCCTGGAGGTTTTGATTCTCGCTGCTGGTCTGCTGCAATCGGGATTCCAATTCAGCAAGACGGGATTGGTTGTTGTTCTCTAATGTATCGATTTCATTTTGAAGTAATTTATTGGTTTCTGTTAGTTTGCTGATATTTTCCTGGGCGGTTTTTAAATCAACGGTCAAGGTGGAGAGCTGTGATTCCTTTAAGGCTAGTTGTTCACTCAAAACATGCTCATGTCGTTCTTCTGCTGTTCGAATCTGGGAAGTAGCATCTTCAAGCTGTTGCTCTAGTTCATGGAGTTTTTCTCTCAACGTTGATAGCTCCGCATTGGAGTTCTCAAGGCATTTCATATCAATTGTGGAAGCTTCAAGTTTTAGATTCAGTTCTCCCACTTGTTCTTGAGAGGACTTTAGCTCTTCCTCGACAGCAGCGAGTTGGTTCGATAAACCCTCAATTTTTAGATGGCTTTCGGTTATTCGATCTTCAGAGGACTTCATATTCGCCTCAGATTCAACGAGTTTCTTGGTCAATTCATCAATTTGTTGATTGTATTCGGTTACTCGATTTTCGGCGATCTTAATGTTATTCTCAGCCTCAGATAGTTGAGTCTGTAAACCATCAATCATCCGTTTGTTGTCTTCCAAAGCCCCACTTACGCTTCTGTCATTTTTCAAGCTAACAGCCTCTTCTCTTACCACCTTCAACTCCTCTTCTAGGTGTACCCTTGCATTAATTAAAGTTTTTAACTCTACACTCATCTTTTCGTTCTTCTCTTCCTCCACTCGAACATTTTCGAGGGCGTCACTCAAATCACTACGCAAATTATTCGACATCTCACTTAGGTTGTTGTTTTCGCGCGTCAAGCTATCAATCTCCTCCTTGAACGCTTTCATTTCATCCTCCAGGCACTTGTTTGAGTCCAACACACATAGCTTCTCTTTTTCCTTCGACTCGCATTGATCCTGAAGAGACCTGTACTCGTGCTCCATCAACTCTTTGGCGTTGTGTAATCTTGAGTTCTCATCCAAAACTTGAGCCATTTTCTCATTCAACTTTTGAATGTTGCCGTCTGCCGTTTCACACTGCTGCTTCAGGTTGGTCAACTGAATTTCTGTTTCATTGCGCTGGCGTTCGTGTTCCGCAATAAGTTTTTCCAGCCGATTGGAGCTCTCCTCCAACAAACAGTTCTTTTCCGCCAGCTGAGAGTTCTCACTTTCAACGCTTTGCAACTTTTGCTCTACAACCTTTAGCTTTTCTTGCGCTTCAGTGAGTTGATCCTTCCAACGCTGAGTGCCATCATTTGCGTCTTGACTCGTTTTCTTCATATTCTCGATTTTTTGTTCTAAGGAACGTTTTTCGGCCTCTAAATCGGAGTGGGAAGCACGCACAACGCGTATTTCCTCCTCCATTGTTCCGATTTCCTGCAGAATATTTGCCACCTGGGCCTTGAGCTCGGATTTTTCCCGTTCGGTCTGTTCCTCTTGTTGCTGGTGATCCAGCTGCATCCGGGATAGATTTATCTCGTATTCGGTTATGCTCTGCCTAAGGCTATCAATTTCTTTGAAATTGGCTTCCTGTGCTTCTAACTGCTTCTTCGTCTTTGCAAATTTGCTGGTCAATGATTTCAATTCCTTTTCTTTGGCAGATAGTGCCTCCTTTGCTTCTTTTAATTGTTCGTTCATCTCTGATGTTGCTTTGTGTAAAGCTCCTTTCAGAGCTACAATGGTTTCGGATTCTGAATTCTCACTTTGTTCGTTTAGTACTTTCATCTCGGACTCGAGCTGCTTAACTCGTGTTTCGTTTCCATCTTTTTCAATGCGAACCTGTACGAATTCCTTGGAAAGTTCTTCGAATTGTCGTTTTGATTCCTCATGCAATCCACTGAGATTTTCTTTTTCTCGCTGCATTTCGTCTAACTGTTTTTGCTTTCCGTCGATCTCTGATTGAGTTTCAACAAGTCTTCGCTGAATCTCTTCGATCGTCTCACGCAAACCGTTGTTTTCGGTTTTGGTTCGATTCAATTCGTTATCGATTTCCGCCAGAGCAATCTCTGATGTCTGGTACTGGCGAATCATTCCACTGAGCTCTTCATTCTGCTGTCGCAGGTCCTTTAGCCGTTCTTCGTGCTCTTTTGATAAGTTCTGAAGACGGTCTTCGAGTGCTGTGATGACTTTCTCCTTTGATGCGAGCTGTTGCTTAGCTTCTGATTCCATATGAGTTGAGGAAATTACCTTAGCTTCCGCTTCCTGCTTTGCTGCTTTTAGGATTTTTAGTTTTTCCTTCAATTCAGCCGTATCGGCGATCTGCAACGAAAGTTGGTTGTTCTCCTTGGAAGTATGTTGGTATTTCCCTTCGGCCTCGTTAAGGTCTGTCTTTAGTCGGTTCACTAGCGATTCTTTGCTTTCTAGCTCAGAATAGATCGCTTGCTTTGTCTGTGCCAAAGAGATGGCATTCTCTTCCTCTTGCTTCTTCAGCGAATCAATTGTGCTGGTGGCTTCTTGAAGTCGCTTGTTCAGCTCTATGATTTCTGTTTCCTGCTTAGCCAATTGAGACATTAAAGTTGTCACCTTATCATCGGTGGCCGCAATGTGGTTGTTTTCTACGTCAAGGTTGATTAGAATATTTGGATCGATGGTACTGGTAGTGGAGTTGGAACTACTGTTCAGCTGAATAAGTGGTTCAGTTTTGGAGAGAGCCAAAATATTTTCGGGATTCTCTCCGAGTAGGGTGAGTTTTGTTTGATAAGCCTGCATTTTGCACTGCATATCGTCCATTTCGACTCTTAGCGCCTCTTCGAGATGTGCCTTGGCTTGTTGTTCTAAGGAGCATTGTTCTCGCAGCTCACTTATACGACGTATGGCTTTCTCTTGAGTTTCCACTAGTACTGACTGTGAAAAGAAAGAGTGAGAGAATGTATAAATAAAACCGAAATGGTAGAAATAAAAAGTCAGTTGAGCTGCTGATTTTATCGACTTCCCACAACTAGATGTAGGGCCGAGATTGTAGTTTTGAACGGCTTAATCAAGTGTTTACAACCGAAGTCATTTTATTTATTTTTTCCAGAATTTTTTAAATCGATTAGATTTCAGTTTTCATTAACAGAAATGACGCAACAAGATCAAATGATAAGCATCTGACAGATTTAGGTACGTGTAGTGCCAAATGGCCATTTGATGCAAATTTAGCTCCTGATAACGGCATTGTGATTTATGCCTCGGTTCAACATTTTGATAATAAAAAGCTCTACATATAAATTCTTATCTATCCCAGATAAAGTAACGGAGATATTACTACATCAAGGTAAACACCGTGCTTATCAGCGGCATTTTAGGCAGCACCAACTAGCTGATTCATTGGAAGATGATACAAAAATAGGCCACCAGAAAACAATCTATCTTAGCAAGTAGCTGCTTCACTTACCCTTGCATGGGTACTGTCCCTCTCCAAATCCTTATACTTCTTTGCCAGATCGGTATATCTTAACCGGTATTTGTGACATCTGTCCAATGCCTTTTTGTACGCGTCTTTCAACTGCTCCTTGTTTATTAAATCCAGTCGTGCCGTAGGTCCAGAGTCCTCCACTTCACTTGCCGAGACATCCAGATCCGACTGCAAGTGATATACCTAAAAATAAAATTCATATTTATACGCAAAGAGTATATATGTCTCATTCCACTTACAGCTGGCGATTCATAAGAAGGCAACCGAAACGATACATCGCTCGCAACGGAGGAGTTGGATAGTTTTCTTGTTCTTGGTATGGCACCATTATTTGATTGGGGGGAGATATTTGGTCCCTTTGCCCGGGCAGTACCATAGGGCAACTTCAATGGTTTATTCGGAGAATTCTGTGGTGTGTCTGAAAACATTGCATACACAAAAAATTGTTAGTCTCAACTCTACGCTTTGCACATAGCGGCTGCAAATAGATAACATACCCTCCTCAGTGATGCTGAAAAAGTTTTCATTTCCTGACACCGATTCAGAACCGGACGGCGTACTTGACGATGACGACACAGCTGCCTAAGAATACAACAAAAACAGAGAAACAAAAACAAGACAAACAATTAGCTTAGCCAGCTATACTAGGATGTAGGAAAATAATATTTTCGTTTGCACTACACTATTGATGCAACTAATTGAATTACGGCTGGAAATTAGTGTCAATAGTTCGGTTCGTGTTATTCAACTTTCTTTTTCACAAACATGGACTTTTCTATAATATTGCTCCTGTTTGGGCAAGTCATTGGATAAAGATATTTTTTCATAAATGGGGAACTAAAGTAATAAACAGATTTTTTCGATGGGTTGGTATGTGAAATTCACCTGTGCTGCATTGGCGAATTGTTGGAATTTTGATGGTGACGCCTTCACTTCTTCGATTAGTTTGTTTTTTAAATTGGCAAACATAGTTTAGAAAGATTTATTAAGTGGATAGACTTTGGGGAAATAAATAAAACAAGATTCACATCGATACGTGTAATTTTCACCAAAATTGACATTTCATTAAATATTTTGTAAAGTGAATTTGTCAGACGATAGAATTCGGAGTTTAGGTGGGCCATGCAATGGTAATTGATTTTTTTTCGGAGAGCAAGTGAACCACTTAAACCACTACTCAGAATGCATATCTGTAGCTGAAGTTGAATATGAGTCAGAAGAGAAGTTAAAAACATCACATGGGCCATGTAAAGGGCCACCTAGAATGCGTATCTGTAGCTGGTATCCTGTATCGCTGTCAAAAGAGAGATACATTTTTTGCATGAAGTTGCACTCTATTCAACTTCTAGCTATAGGTTCACGAAGATACACATTGTGTAAGCGCTTACGGCTTGCCTCGTTTTTAACTTTTGACTCAGCTACAAGCATCAACTATAGCTAAGCTATCTGGGCGGCCCTTATACGTTTCCTCCTAACCGAAACTCGTCACTTCATTAACGAAATTCAACATTTGAAAATAGTGTTCCCACCAACAAAAACACATTCCAACTGTCAATTTTGTTTTCACTGCACCTTCTCTTGTGATAATCTGACAAATCATCCGAGTTCTTTTAACTGCCAAGAAAAGCTTCATATTCGGATAAAACAGGAGTTATGAGAAAAAGCATACATATGCAGAAACTATTTGGACAAGAAAAAGCAAGAGAACATCCTTCTAATGTTCATGAATTAAAAGTATTTTGAAATAATTCATAAATTAAAATTTGTTTTCTGAACGATTTTTTTTAAACAAAAAAATACCATCTTAGTTTACACACCCGATTCCTGTGAGAAAACTCCTATGTTGTTAGAAAAGATTTCCTTTTTTTTGACTCGGTGGAAACGTACTATTAGACTTGCAAGTATTAAATTTAACTTTCATGGTATTTTATGTGTTAATGTATATCTGTTACAGGTAACATATATGTATTCATATTCATATAAATACCATGAAAGTTAAATTTAATACTTGCAAGTCTAATTTGTTTTTTCGTTTGCTACATGTTTTTTTTTACAGATATGTATCAATTTTAGCATTACGAATGCTATTATTGTTTATATAACAGGTCATTGTGTAGTTCTATTCTCTTAGATCAAGAGTTATGTCATTGTGTACATTTAACATTGCGTGAACGGTTAATAGTCTCCTTCGGAAACCGCATTGTGTGTCTGGAATAAATTCAGCGTTATCTTCAGTGTGAATTGGTCTAACTTTCTGGTTATGACTCTTTCGAGTATTACGCCCATATTTGATAACAAGGATATTGGCCTGCAATTTTGTATTTCATAGTTATTCGGTTTTTTGCCAGCTGGGAGAATTTTGCCATTTTCCATGAAAAGGGAAAGTATCCGTTTTTAAGGCAATTATTTTATTGACGGCCTCAGTGGTGCGATGGTTAGTGCGATGAACTGCCGCGCAGAAGGGCTGCGTTCGATTCCCAGCCGTAGCAACACCTAAATGATTTTTCACTGGCCCTCTTCTCGTAATGATCTGACAAATCATCCGAGTATTAACAATTGTCATGAAAAGCTTATCTCAACTTAGCCGTTCGCAGTCGAAATAAAACAGGAGGTCCCGCCATCGTGCTAAGAAGTACACACGCACACATGAATGGTTCTGAGAAGAATGCTAGGCCCTGGGTACTAACGAGCCTGTTGCGCCATAAATTTTTTTTATATATATTTTATTGCAGTTTGAGATAGCTTCTTAGAATAAAATTAGCTGGTTCGGCCTAGCACATATACTACCTTTTTTGTGTATATCTGGGACAAATATTATTACCACTGAGTTTGAATGGAATATGGAGATAATATCTAGAAACAAATTCAATGATAGTACAGTACATAGGTAAAAGACGATTTTCACTCCTTGAATTTTATAAATATATAATATAATACAACACTCTTACATGCTAAAAAAAAAAACACTTAAAACCATCTGGACTTCAAAACGTAAACTATGTCTTTCGACGAACACTTTCTTTAAACTAAATTCAAATCGACATTTAATACAATTTTTTTTCAGTTCTTAGATTGAAACATTAAATAAACTGAACATAAATTTTTATAAATTTCCTTGCATTTTTATGTTCTTTTTCGTTAATTTTTTTTTCTATTATATTAATAAGATATTTATGTTTATGTTTAACATTTTCATCTCTGTCTTTTTATAAAAATAGGAATTGTTTTAGATGATCCTGGTAGTAAACGGTTTCTTCATTGTTGAATATTTCAAAAATATAAATATTATGAGAGATAAATTTTAAACTTGCATATATAAATACTAAGCCCCTGTGGGTATATTATAACCTTCTCTTCATATACCTACCGTAACAGATCAACCTTTAAAGCAGCACTCCGAAATTATTTCGACTTGGCATCACTTCTGTTCAGCTGTCATAAATTTTTACTTAGTACAATTTACGTGTGGCAATTCTCAAAAATGTCCGCCATAGCGAAAATTGAAAACGTTTTACCACGGCGGCTTTATTAATTCTTGTTAAAAATCTTTATAAATAATAAAACATTGCCGAAAAATAGTAAAAAGCATAAGCATTAACCAAGCTCTAAAAGGTAATCTTCAAATTTCATTAATTCAAGTGAAAATCAACTTTATGTGAACAACCACATTGTATTGATTTTTTATGTTCAGCTTTTGGTCAATTTATTTTATAAAGCTATTTCTTGGAAACATTTTCATTAAAAATCTTGATTTAAATTAAGTATAATTACAAAATTAAATATTGCGTTTGTAGTTTTTCAACTTTTTGCATAATTTTTAATTTTTCAAGCGATCCATACTTTTGAGTACTAAATAATTTTTTTTTAGAACTGAAACAGTGAGGCTCTTGCGCCGAATTGTAAATACGCCGGTTCTATTGCAATATAAATTTAAACATATATATATATTGTTTCTTGTATCATCCATAGAAAACCAAAAACAATGGCGATACCGCCATATATGCTACCACCAACGCCATGGGCTGCTCAGCTTATGGCCCAGCAGCAGGCTTTCGCGGCTGCCCAAGCTCAACAGCAAGCGCAATTGCACGCGCACCAGATGGCAAATCAAATTCAACAAATTCCACCACCAGGCGCACCTTTACCACCGTCCACGTCACAACTTGGACACATTCCAACACCGAAACCAGAAATAATCACCGAAGAAAAACTCCAAGAGAAAGGTATGTTTTGACTTTACAAGTCAACTACATAATATATGTAACTGTAATTTTCAGCTCAAAAATGGGCACAATTGCAGTCGAAAAGATTCGCTGAGAAGCGGAAATTCGGCTTTGTAGATGCCCAAAAGGAGGACATGCCACCGGAACACATTCGGAAGATTATTCGAGATCATGGTGACATGACCAGTCGTAAATATAGACACGATAAGCGTGTTTATCTGGGCGCCTTAAAGTATATGCCTCATGCCGTGCTTAAGCTCTTGGAAAATATGCCAATGCCTTGGGAACAGATTAGAGATGTGCAAGTTTTGTATCACATAACCGGTGCTATTACCTTTGTCAATGAGATCCCCTGGGTTGTGGAGCCCGTCTACATTGCTCAATGGGGGTAAGTTCCTCAATTAGTTTGTGCTTTTGTATGTTTGATGATAACAATTATTGCAATAGCACAATGTGGATTATGATGCGTCGTGAGAAACGTGATCGTCGGCATTTCAAACGTATGCGGTTCCCACCGTTTGATGACGAAGAACCTCCCCTAGACTATGCGGACAACGTGCTGGACGTTGAACCTCTTGAAGCGATTCAAATTGATTTGGATTCCGATGAAGATGGTAGTGTACACAAGTGGTTCTATGAACATAGACCGTTAGTTGGCACACCGTGAGTTGTTTTACATAATGTTTATGAATTGATGTGATGTCGATTTTGTTTTTCATAGATACGTGAATGGATCAACATACCGCAAGTGGAACCTGACGCTTCCACAATTGGCAACGTTGTATCGTTTAGCAAATCAACTTTTGACTGATCTGGTGGATGATAACTTTTTCTATCTATTCGATCCGAAGAGTTTCTTCACGGCGAAGGCATTGAATATGGCTATTCCGGGAGGGCCCAAATTTGAGCCGCTTATCAAAGATCATAATGTTGGGTAAGTTTATAAAAAAAAACATTTAATACGATTTATAGATTCCGAGGTTCTGTGTGAATCAAATTCACTTTTCGCCTTGTACCACATTTTGTCGATTATTAAACTCAATATTTTGTTTTTACCCTCTATAAATGGGTAACATATTCGTATTGCAAAAGAAAGGGAAACCTTTTTGACTTTGGCAGCTTAATACAGTTTGTATTCAAAACTCGAATATACAGGGTGGCTAATGGATGTTGCTAAATTAAGAAACACAAATAACTTTTTTTTTAGTGTATGGAATTCATTTTTTTTATTCATGTTAAAGCCCATTCAATTTTATAAAATCTAGCATAATTAGTTTTGAAAATAATGGAATTTAAATGTCCCTCCTGCTCGTTGATGCATGTGCGGCATCTTACCAAAAAGTTGTATAGCCGCAATCGTTTCTCAAATGGATTGCTTTAGCTCATTCAAATTTGATGGTTTTGCTTTGTAGACTTCCTGTTCGCCATAACCCCACAAGAAAAAGGCAGGTGCAGTATGGTCTGAGGGGCTAATGTGCAGTTTCTGGATATCAGCTTATTGGGAAATTCTCGTCGTAATTCTGTCATAACAGGCCGGGATATGTGAGGGGTTTCGATTGTAAGGTCTTCTTTCGACTGTCTCATTATAGGTATCTGCTCGGAGGATTGCCGCCAAACGTGCGCCTATTGTCTCTTTTATCCGAAACTACGGACTCCTGTGCGTGATAGCGGCGGACAATCCAAATTCTTGTTTCAGTGTCCCAGTTATCCATTTTTGTTAAATCAAAGATTATAAAGCCATACAAGTGACGCATTCAGAAAAAAAAACAGAAAATTTTGCTCACCAGCTTCATGGTACGGGCGTGCTGTGTGCATGAGTGCATATATGAGAGTCTGTGCCAGTATAACCGGCCATAGAACGATTTTTCTTGTATACAGTGCGTCATCTGAAAAATAAAAAAAAATTAACCACAACATTTTTTTTAGGTGCGGCTGTATCTGTACATAACTCAGCTCCTTTTATTTCCAAGTCTCCGACATTGTTGTTTTTGGTGTAGCTGTATCCCACTCTACAATCGATTTTATATCAACACCAAGCTATAAGTATCCGATCTTTTATGTAACAACCTTTTAAAAAATCAAGAGACAATTATAAGCTTACTGAGACTTTGGTACATTCTTAGAGATTAGGCTCTTCCATATCTAAAGGGAAATCGTGTCTGATCTTAAACATACAATTTAATCATACTTTTGCATGACGTAGAAACGGGAAAATTCAGCTACAGATTTGTAAATTTCGTCTAATGCTGCGAGATGTTTGAACAGTCCTTTAATTGAACAAGCCGATGCATTCAATTCATTCAGAAATACTTTTGGGCCATCCTTAGAGTGCGCCTTTCTATAACCGTTTAAAAACGAAGTCTTATCTCTGAAGCCCTAGATGTACTGATTCGTCAGCATATCCTTAGAACGTGGCGGCGAACAGCATTCGTGCATCTTTCTCAAGATAAATGCGGTAATTGTCTACGTATTGCTATCATAGTAAAGCACGGAATCCATTTTGAAGTAGGCTACTTGAGAACGTGTATGGGCCGTTAATGGTTTTGTTCCTGATTGGTCGCCTTGTGAAGATAAGTAACCTCCTATGCAAAAGTTGTTTTATATTCAGTTCGAAATCTAGACTGCTGTTAAATTGCATAATTCTGAGTTAGCAGTTATAAACCATCATGTGGTAGTAGTTGCAACCAAAGAGTATATAACTACATAGAGTGCGCATCTCATACAACGAATAGTTTCTATGGGGGGATACTGATATTGATACCCCAGTGTTCACATTGCTATCCCAGCATCAAAAAACAGCCTTGCCGACGTATACGATCTACGAAATTTCCCCTTCGCTCTTACCGCCCGCGTCTGAAACGGCTATGCCTGAAGAATAATCCGTTTTATGAACGAAATAAAGATCCAGTATTTGATGGCATTGTTCTCCTGGAATGGGATGAACATTTTTTTCTTTAACTTCTTTGTTTCACTTTTAGCTTATATTACTATCCGACATAAAACCCATGTATCCGGGTATTTTCCATTGTCACAAAAACATATTTAACGGCATTAACCCTCAAGCGCAAGGCGCTTAACAAAAAGGGGAATAGGTCGGCCAGGAAAATAGGTATCAAGAATAGGAATAACATATCGACATATGCCACAAAGAAGCTAAATTCCAGCCATGTGGGATCCAATGGATTTCTATAAGTATAATAAGGATCATTGGGCAATTTTCAGTTGCACCAGTATTCTGTTCTCCTAAGTGGAGAATACAAAAAAAATGCAGATTCCCAACACATCTTATATGTATTTCGATGATTTTTCCTTCTTTTTCAGAGACGAAGATTGGAATGAATTCAACGATATCAACAAAGTCATCATACGGCAGCCGATCCGAACTGAATACAGAATCGCCTTCCCATATCTGTACAACAATATGCCACACTTTGTCCATTTATCTTGGTAAGTATCCATCCTTTTATCATGTTCACTGAATTAGCTTCCACCATCCACAAACATGAAATCACTGTTCATATCATCGGGCTTTGGTTAAAATTCGATTCGTGGTACATAAAACCAACCAAATAAGAGAATTTACTACAACAATGCGAATTCATTAACACAAATGAAAACAATTTTCATTTTGGTGTGATCAGCGTAAATTGCAAAATCGAGATACTTTTGGGATTGCTGATGGTCACAAACAAGCTCCAAATGTTCTGCATTTTAATGCTCATTTGAATTATAAATTTTTTTAAACAGACTTTTTGAATTGATTTTAGGTATCACACTCCCAATGTGGTTTACATAAAAACTGAGGATCCCGATTTGCCAGCGTTCTACTTTGATCCACTTATCAATCCGATTTCACATCGGCACTCTGTGAAGGTATAGTCAGGGATCTACACTTAAATGGCAAAGTATTGAATAAGGCTTCCCTTTTCTAATAGATTCCCGAACCGATGCCTGATGACGATGAGGAATTCAGCTTACCTGATGATGTGCAACCATTTTTGCAAGACACTCCTTTATATACAGACAACACGGCTAATGGCATCTCTCTACTCTGGGCACCACGTCCATTTAACTTACGATCTGGTCGTTCTCGACGTGCGATTGATATTCCTTTGGTGAAGTCATGGTACAAGGAGCACTGTCCACCTGGCCATCCGGTAAAAGTTCGTGTTAGCTATCAGAAACTGCTAAAGTATTACGTTTTGAATGCTCTAAAACACAGGAAACCAAAACCACAAAAGAAGAGGTAAATTGGGGACGGTTTGGTGTGAACTAGAAATTAATGAAAAGCTATGTCTTTGTAGATACCTCTTCCGATCGTTTAAAGCAACGAAATTCTTCCAAACAACAACATTAGATTGGGTAGAAGCTGGACTGCAAGTGTGCCGTCAGGGTTACAACATGCTGAACTTGTTGATTCACCGAAAAAACTTGAACTATCTTCATTTGGATTACAATTTCAATTTGAAACCCGTCAAAACGCTGACCACCAAGGAGAGAAAGAAGTCTCGTTTCGGAAATGGTGAGTTGATGGTGATGTAATTGATTTTATTTAAGACGAGCTTGTTGGCTTACACGAACACAATTTGTGTGTCTTTGTGGAACACAATTCCATTCTCCCTTTTTTAAAACGTGTGCTGTTCTTTCTATACAGCTTTCCATTTGTGCCGAGAAATTCTCCGCCTCACCAAATTGATTATCGACTCGCACGTTCAGTATCGCCTCAACAATGTGGACGCCTTTCAATTGGCCGATGGTCTACAGTACATCTTTGCTCACGTGGGTCAACTAACTGGCATGTACCGATACAAATACAAGCTGATGAGACAGATTCGTATGTGCAAGGATCTGAAGCATTTAATCTACTATCGATTTAATACAGTAAGTTCCGCAGCACACAGAACAACGCCAAACAGTTGTAAGCCAATGTTTTCTCCTTTCAGGGGCCAGTGGGCAAAGGGCCAGGATGTGGTTTCTGGGCGCCTGGTTGGCGTGTTTGGCTTTTCTTTATGCGAGGCATTACTCCTCTGCTGGAGCGTTGGTTGGGTAATTTGCTCTCTCGTCAATTTGAAGGTCGTCATTCGAAGGGTGTTGCCAAGACAGTGACCAAGCAACGTGTCGAATCTCACTTTGATTTGGAATTGCGTGCATCGGTTATGCACGACATTGTCGACATGATGCCCGAGGGAATTAAACAGAACAAAGCGCGTACCATCCTGCAGCATTTGTCCGAGGCGTGGCGTTGTTGGAAAGCCAACATCCCATGGAAAGTGCCAGGGCTACCGATTCCAATTGAGAACATGATTCTGCGCTATGTCAAGATGAAGGCCGATTGGTGGACAAACACTGCCCACTACAACCGTGAAAGAATACGTCGCGGTGCAACTGTTGATAAGACTGTTTGCAAAAAGAATTTAGGACGACTGACTCGATTGTACTTGAAGGCCGAACAAGAGCGTCAGCACAACTATTTGAAAGACGGACCATACATTTCCCCCGAAGAAGCTGTTGCAATTTACACCACCACAGTGCATTGGTTGGAATCGCGTCGGTTTGCGCCGATACCTTTCCCACCGCTGTCATATAAGCACGACACAAAATTGCTTATCCTCGCTCTGGAGCGATTAAAGGAGGCGTACAGTGTGAAGTCACGTCTAAATCAGAGTCAGCGTGAGGAGTTGGGCCTGATTGAGCAGGCATACGATAACCCCCATGAGGCATTGTCACGTATCAAGCGTCATTTGCTCACCCAACGTGCCTTCAAGGAGGTTTGTTAAAGGAAATTAATCAAAGAATTGTAACGTGACAATTATTGTTGTTTAGGTTGGCATTGAATTCATGGATTTGTACAGTCATTTGATACCGGTATATGACGTCGAACCATTGGAGAAGATCACAGACGCATATCTGGATCAATATTTATGGTATGAGGCAGATAAACGGCGTCTATTTCCACCATGGATTAAACCTAGCGATACGGAACCACCACCACTGTTGGTCTACAAGTGGTGTCAAGGTAAATTGACAATGACCCGAAATAATTTGCAGTGTACCATGAGTTAGTTGAACATTTCCGGGGTGTGATTTGTAGCAAAGTGATTTGTATTTGAAATCCCCTTGTTGCAAACCTCACGCTGGCGGTGCTTCAAGTTCAACGTGAGAACCTAATTGATTGCAATGTCAGTTGTAGAAATTTATCAACTATTTACACATGTCGCATTCGCTTTTCCTCTTCGTTAAGGTATTAACAACCTGCAAGATGTCTGGGATGTCGCAGAAGGTGAATGCAATGTCCTCCTCGAATCTCGGTTCGAAAAACTCTATGAGAAGATTGATTTGACGCTGCTCAATCGTCTGTTGCGTCTCATCGTTGATCACAATATTGCTGATTACATGACGGCCAAGAATAACGTTGTAATCAACTACAAGGATATGAATCATACAAACAGTTACGGCATCATTCGAGGCCTTCAATTTGCCTCGTTCATTACGCAGTACTATGGTCTCGTGTTGGATTTGCTTGTGCTCGGTCTGCATCGGGCTAGTGAAATGGCGGGGCCACCACAAATGCCAAACGATTTCCTCACGTTCCAAGATACACCAACCGAGACAGCGCATCCGATTCGATTGTATTGCCGATATGTGGACAGGATTCATTTATTCTTCAGGTTTTCAGCTGAAGATGCAAGGGATTTGATACAGCGATACCTAACCGAACATCCGGATCCAAACAATGAAAATATCGTAGGCTACAACAACAAAAAATGTTGGCCGCGTGATGCTCGAATGCGTCTTATGAAACATGATGTTAATTTGTAAGTTGTCCACCAAAGCGTTTGTTTCGTGATCTAATTAGATTACTTTAGGGGTCGCGCTGTGTTTTGGGACATCAAAAACCGGCTGCCGCGTTCGGTGACCACAATCAATTGGGAGAGCACCTTTGTTTCGGTATACTCCAAGGACAATCCCAATCTGTTGTTTAACATGAGCGGCTTTGAGTGCAGAATATTGCCAAAGGTTCCATTCTTTTGACGAATACAGAGTAAGAATAGTTTTGACAAAGAATTTTTGTTCTCCATTCCAGTGCCGGACGCAGCATGAAGAGTTCACACATCGTGATGGTGTGTGGAATTTGCAAAACGAAGTCACAAAGGAACGAACAGCGCAGTGTTTCTTGCGTGTGGATGATGAATCACTGGGTCGATTCCACAATCGTGTGCGACAGATTCTTATGGCATCCGGATCGACTACGTTCACTAAGGTGAGCTTAACAAATGAAACTTCCAGCCTCCGAGTGCATTGAAAGATTTGTTTTCTTTTAGATTGTGAATAAATGGAACACCGCTCTGATTGGCCTGATGACATACTTCCGTGAGGCTGTAGTCAACACACAGGAACTCCTCGATTTGCTAGTGAAATGCGAGAACAAAATCCAGACACGTATCAAGATCGGTCTCAACTCGAAAATGCCTTCACGTTTCCCGCCCGTTGTGTTCTATACACCAAAGGAGTTGGGCGGCTTGGGAATGTTGAGTATGGGTCACGTTCTCATCCCGCAATCTGACTTGCGGTGGTCCAAACAGACTGATGTTGGTATCACTCATTTCCGATCAGGTTCGTTATAAAAAGATGATGTGGTTACAAACATGATGTCATTACAAACTAATAATCTTATTTTAGGTATGTCTCACGATGAGGATCAGCTGATTCCCAACTTGTATCGCTACATTCAGCCGTGGGAAAGTGAATTTATCGATTCGCAGCGCGTCTGGGCTGAGTATGCACTCAAGAGGCAGGAAGCAAACGCCCAAAATCGTCGATTAACTCTTGAAGATTTGGAAGACAGCTGGGATCGTGGTATTCCTCGTATCAATACGCTTTTCCAAAAGGACAGACATACGCTGGCCTATGACAAGGGTTGGCGCATTCGTACTGAATTCAAGCAGTATCAAGTGCTTAAGCAGAATCCTTTCTGGTGGACACATCAACGGCACGACGGAAAACTTTGGAACTTAAACAACTATCGAACGGACATGATTCAAGCGCTGGGCGGTGTTGAAGGTATTCTAGAGCATACCCTATTCAAGGGAACGTACTTCCCCACATGGGAGGGTCTTTTCTGGGAGAAGGCATCTGGTTTCGAAGAGTCTATGAAGTACAAGAAGCTAACAAATGCTCAGCGATCCGGTTTGAATCAAATCCCCAATCGTCGATTTACGCTCTGGTGGTCGCCAACCATAAACCGTGCCAACGTGTACGTTGGTTTCCAGGTGCAACTGGATTTGACTGGTATATTCATGCATGGTAAGATTCCCACGCTAAAAATTTCGCTGATTCAGATATTCCGTGCTCATTTGTGGCAAAAGATTCACGAGTCGATTGTCATGGATCTGTGCCAGGTGTTCGATCAAGAGCTAGATGCACTTGAGATTGAAACTGTACAAAAGGAGACGATCCATCCGCGAAAGTCATACAAGATGAACTCATCGTGTGCGGATATTCTGCTGTTCCCTGCGTACAAGTGGAATGTCTCGCGGCCCTCACTGTTGGCCGATACAAAGGACACGATGGACAATACAACGACACAGAAATACTGGTTGGATATTCAGTTGAGGTGGGGAGACTACGATTCGCATGACGTGGAGCGATATGCACGTGCGAAATTCCTTGACTATACCACCGACAACATGTCGATCTACCCCTCGCCAACTGGTGTGCTAATTGCTATTGATTTGGCTTATAATCTTCATTCGGCGTACGGAAACTGGTTCCCTGGTTGCAAGACACTCATTCAACAGGCGATGG
Source organism: Rhingia rostrata (assembly GCA_949824845.1). Lineage (NCBI taxonomy): Eukaryota > Metazoa > Arthropoda > Insecta > Diptera > Syrphidae > Rhingia > Rhingia rostrata. The sequence continues at coordinate 64,089,449 of OX463758.1, forward strand.
CGAAAATTATGAAGGCAAATCCAGCGCTGTATGTGCTGCGAGAGCGTATCCGAAAGGCGTTGCAATTGTACAGCTCCGAGCCGACAGAACCCTACCTGTCGTCACAGAACTACGGAGAGCTGTTTTCGAATCAAATCATTTGGTTTGTGGACGATACCAATGTATACCGAGTTACAATCCACAAGACATTCGAGGGTAATTTGACCACGAAACCTATTAACGGGGCGATTTTCATCTTCAACCCTCGTACTGGTCAGCTCTTCTTGAAGATCATTCACACGTCTGTGTGGTCTGGACAAAAGCGTTTGGGTCAGTTGGCTAAGTGGAAGACTGCCGAAGAAGTAGCAGCGTTGATTCGATCTCTACCCGTTGAAGAGCAGCCGAAACAGATCATTGTGACGAGAAAGGGAATGTTGGATCCATTGGAAGTGCATTTGCTTGATTTCCCAAATATTGTCATCAAAGGTTCCGAGCTGCAACTGCCCTTCCAGGCGTGTTTGAAGGTGGAGAAGTTTGGTGATTTGATTTTAAAGGCTACCGAACCGCAGATGGTGCTTTTCAATCTTTATGACGATTGGTTGAAGACCATCTCATCGTACACCGCATTCAGTCGATTGATTTTAATTTTGCGGGCGCTCCATGTCAACACTGAGCGAACAAAGATTATTCTAAAACCAGACAAGACCACAATCACGGAAGCGCATCACATTTGGCCAACCCTTAGCGATGAGGAATGGATAAAGGTTGAGGTGCAACTAAAGGATTTGATTTTGGCCGATTATGGTAAGAAGAACAACGTGAACGTCGCCTCACTGACCCAGTCTGAAATTCGTGACATCATCCTCGGTATGGAAATATCAGCACCATCGGCACAACGCCAGCAAATCGCTGAAATCGAAAAGCAAACTAAGGAGCAGAACCAATTGACAGCCACCACTACACGGACGACGAACAAACATGGTGACGAAATTATCACATCCACCACCTCCAACTACGAGACGCAGACGTTTAGTTCGAAGACAGAATGGCGTGTCCGCGCCATATCGGCCACAAATCTTCACTTGCGTACTAATCATATCTACGTCAGCTCAGATGACATTAAAGAAACTGGATACACTTACATTTTGCCCAAGAATATCCTCAAGAAGTTTGTAACCATCTCAGATTTGCGAGCTCAAATCGCCGGCTACCTCTATGGCGTCTCGCCGCCAGACAACCCGCAAGTCAAGGAAATCCGCTGCATAGTAATGCCACCACAGTGGGGTACGCATCAGACAATAAATCTACCAAATGTATTGCCCACTCATCAGTATCTAAAAGATATGGAACCACTCGGTTGGATTCACACACAACCCAACGAATTACCTCAACTCTCGCCACAGGACATTACCACCCACGCGAAAATAATGCAAGACAACACCTCTTGGGACGGTGAAAAAACCATTGTCATCACCTGCTCCTTCACACCGGGTTCGTGCTCGCTAACCGCATACAAACTAACACCGTCTGGCTTCGAATGGGGCTCCAAGAACACAGACAAGGGTAACAATCCAAAAGGTTACCTCCCATCCCACTACGAACGAGTACAAATGTTGCTGTCTAACAAATTCCTCGGCTTCTTCATGGTTCCGGCACAGGGCAGTTGGAATTACAATTTCATGGGTGTGCGGCACGACGCCAGTATGAAGTACGAGTTACAGCTATCCAATCCGAAGGAGTTCTACCATGAAATCCATAGGCCATCTCATTTCCTGCTCTTTGCAAATCTAGAAGATGCAGGCGATGGTACCGGCGCCGATCGCGAGGACATGTTCTCGTAGAAAACGAGATTTGTTTGTATCCTGTGCATATTATTTAAGAGTGTAATTTAAGGGTCAGTTTGTAGGAAATGTTATTTTTATATTTGAACAAAATAAAAAAATAAAATAAACCAATTCCGCTGAGAGAAAATATTTAATAAAAGCGAATCATTTTATGTAAGAAATTCACTTGCTTTTGAATTGGTTTCATAGTCAAGGTGTTTCAATGCGTAAGCAGGAAGCAATACATACATTTTTGGCGCAACAGGCTCGTTAGTACCCAGCACCTAGCCTTTTCACAACCATTCATGTGTGCGTGTGTACGTCTTGCACGATTGCGGGACGCTAAGATTGCTGATTACCTAGAAAGAAATAAAATATGTGCGCATTTATATTTTCTCATATTTCGAAGGCTTTGATTGATTGCTTGTACATTGGGCCTACTGCAAATTGTGCTTTGGACTAGCAAGCATGGGGTCCCGGGCTTAGACCCACAATTTCGAATAGTCTAACAAACATTTAAGAGTAAAAACTGTCATATGGAACTTCTTAAATTCGGAGTCGGAGTTCGGAGATACCATTCTTTCTAACAGTTGTAGGTTTTTTTTTGTTGATGAAGGTGAAAATCTCAAAAGCACAGTGGAGTTAGAAACCCAAAGTAGTGTGGGACTCTAAACGCACTAAAAACACCTCCTTGACCATGACCAATCAACTTGTGATCGACAAAGATTTTATTTTCAACGTTAAGTCGGGTTTGACAGGCTCAGTTTTTTTTTTTGTTAAGTCTGGTCTGAGAAGGTTAAGGGTGTATTTTTTTCAAATTGAAATAAAACACAAGAAAATCGTTTTAATGTCCATCAATTTGGCTTTTTTGGAAGAATAATTTTATGCCATTAATGTTTAATAATGATTTTGGGTATGTGGCCGCCTCGGCTGGTTCGATTCAGCCAAGTCTAGAGGTCCAATTTTCAACCACTTTTTCGAGCATTTTGGTACGTATGTCGTCAATAACGCCACGAATGTTGGCTTCCAAGTCCCCTAACGTTTCTGATTTGTTGACTTAGACGAGCTACTTCACATATCCCCAAAGAAAATAATCCAATGGTGTCAAATCACACGATCTTGGTGGCCAATTGACAGGTCCATTCCGAAATTATGAGTTCATCGAATGTTTTCTTCAATAAATCGATTGTGACGTGCACTGTGTGGCATGTAGCGCCGTCTTGTTGAAACCACATCGCATCTGCATTCATTCCATCCAACTTGGGAACAAAATACTTGGTCTATACCGGTCTCCATTAACGGTAACTGACTCTCCAGTATCATTTCGGAAGAAGTATGACCAGCCCATAGAGCACACCAAACAGTCAGTTTTTGTGGACGTCTCAAGGGTTTCATGTGGATTCTCATCACTCCAAATGTGGCAATTTTGTGCGTTGACGTAGCCATTCAACCAAAAATGAGTCTCATCACTGAACAAAATTTTGCGATGAAAATCAGCTTCGAGATCAATCTCATTTTGGGCCCATATACCAAAATCACTACGCATTGCATGGTCTCGCGGCTTTAAATCTTGCACAGGCTGGATCTTGTAAGGTCGTAAGCCAAGATCTTTGCGCAAAATCTTCTATAAAGTTGATGGACAAAGCTCCAATTGGTGTGCACGGTAGCGAATCGATTCATTCGGGTCCTCTTCAACACTTTGCTCTACAGCGGCAACTGCTTCTTTGGTTCGCACTGTTCGACGTCTCTGCGGATAAGTATTATCACATAGAGTAAACGTAGTGCAAAAACGATCCATGGTTAACCGAATTAATTGCTCTGATGGACGACCATAAAATGGACAGAGCTTGCGGTAAACTTCGCCAACTGAACCATTATTTTCGAAATAAATTTGCACGATTTGCAAACGTTGTTCATTTGTCAACCTTTGGCAAACCAAATTGAACATAAATAACATTAGAGTTGCCCGCTTTGACCACAAAATGTCAGTTTTATCTCTATTTGAAAAACCAACCTCTTAAAAAAAACACCCGTTATTTTAATGTAAATACTGGCTCTCGTAATTATCAAAAAAGTTCATGGGGCTTGGTTCTTCTCAGCCTGCGAATATTATTTCGTACCTTTAAGCCATCGCCTATCTCAGGATTGATATGCATCTGCAAAAACTCGTTGTGATGCATTGCGTACATTTTAATTGTATCTGCTAAGAGGTCTATCTGTAAATCTCGATGCAAGGCACTATTTTTAATGTACCATGGGGTATTCACTATTCCCCGAAGGACCTTATTTTGAAATGCTTGCAACATTTGAACATTTGTTTTCTCTGTGCAACCCCATAATTCGATACCATATGTCCAAACTGGTTTTTATGTCTGATTGTATAATAAGACTTTGTTCTCAATGGACAGTTCTAAATTATATCTTAACAACCAATAAAGTTTTCTATATATATTTAGATCTTCTACTTTCTTTTTCACGTGTTCCTTCCATTTCAGTTTAGCATTCAGATTCATACCGATATACTTAGCCGTGTTAGAGTAAGGCTAAGGACTACTTGGCTATTATTAACCGCGGGAAGATTCGTTATTTTTTATTTGTAAAATTGATATAAGTGGACTTTGACTCATTAAGTTTAAATCGCCATCGCTGCGTCCATTCACATATCTCGTTAATGGAATTTTGTAGGTTTAGCCATACATCCAGCTGTTGATAGAAGAGCAGTGTCATCTGCAAATGTGGCTATCATGGTATCACTCGCATGCGGTATATCACTCGTATATAATAAATACAGGGTGGGTCCTAGAACACTTTCCTGAGGAACACCTGCTTGTATTTCGTTAACTTCAGAAAATGCTGAGCCATAACGTACTTTAAAGAATCTGTTACCTATATAAGATTTAATGATCTCATAGTACTGTCTAGGCAAATCCCTATGAAGTTTATACTCTAAACCGTCATGCCACACTTTATCGAAAACCTGTGCAACGTCTAAGAACACAGCAGAACAAATCTGTTTTGCTTCCAGTGCCTTTTCTATAACATTAGTTACACGATGCACCTGGTCTATCGTCGAGTGTTTATTCCTAAGCCCGAATTGATGGGTAGGGATAAGCTTTCTTTGCTCTATAATTGGGTCTAAGCTTTTAAGAAGGAGTTTCTCGAAAAGGTTTGACAATAACGGTAAAAGTGTGATTGGCCTATATGAGGTTACTTCTGATAAAAGCTTAAATTGTTTTGGAATATCTATCTTCCAGTGATGTGGAACATTCCTTAGTTTAAGGCAAGTATTCATTATAAGCTTGAGTTTCAGCAATGCAGTTTGGATGAAGTTTCTCTTAGATTTCCGCAGTTGTGGTGATTTTTTACTATTAAAAGTTTATGAATACATGCCTCAATCTTTCTTAGCGAAACGTAAGGGGTTTCCTTTTCTTCTACTCTGTTCAAGATCTTCACTTGCTACCCTAGATGGAAATGGTTTGAAAACATTTGAAAGGTCCTGACAAAAGAGTTTAACCTTTTCCTTTGGATCGCGGATCCATTTCGCATCAAATGTTTTCGATGGGAGATCTTGCGCTTGAGGTCTCTTTACGCGTTTAGCAGCCTTCCAAAGGGAGCAGTCCGTGACTTTGTCAGCCGTTAGATTATGTACACAGCTATTTAGCTGGAGAATCATTTTTTATTTCAGTAATATTTTTTTAAGCCTATTATTGAGTCTATTAAAAATGGTTTTATCGCCAGGATATCTTGTCGCTTGTCATATTCTACCAGCTTTTCTCTTTCCATGTATAAATATTTAACCGAAGTCTGTTTTTTTTTTTTTTGATAAGTCGGTGTACTATCTTCTGCTGCATGTTGCACATCGGCAATGAATTGTTCTGTTTCAATGTCAATATGTTTTGTTGTGACTATTAATGAAGCCTTCGAGAAGTTTTCTTGGGTTTTTTATGTGTTCTATCAATAAACCATTGAATGTTAGGGTAACAGGTGTATCACTGCCTTTAACTTATTTTCTATTAATACCTTTCGTTATGAAGAAGTCGATAACATCTGGTATTTTCCTTGGGTCAGATGGCCAATACGTTGGTGATCCAGTGGGACCAGGTCCTGAATGAGCAGAGTCAATGAACATTTGCAAGCTATATCTCAAGGCGCTATATAATCGCCCGGAAAATATTATATGGAACCAGTGTTACTCTGGTAAACATTTTTGATATTACGAGACAATACGAATTGACAATGACTGACATTTTTCGTTTATAAATTTTTATATATAAGAGTCACGAAAACAAAATTTGAATAAAAAAAAAATTATAAATAATTGCACATATATATTGAGTATGGAAAAAAAATTATTTGAGCTAGCTAGCTTTTGAACAATAATAGCTTTTTTATATGACGCATTCGTCCTACCATCAAAATCTGCCTAATTTTTGTAGTATTTCTTTCTTTTTCAACGATTAAAATATAAAAAACCGTTGCTAACTATTTCGATTAATTATCTTATAAACAAAATTATAAAAAAAAAAAATGTTAACCCTTGCCCCATGAAAAATTAACTAACTATATTTGATGATTTTTTCTCCTTTCTAGGGTTTTGAATGACAAAGATTTTTTTCATAATTTTTTAAAGATAATAGAGAAATCAAGCAACATTATTCCAAACAAAAACCGTTTATTTCATTAAAATATTCAGAATATTGTGGACGCTACAAAGCTTTTCGCAAAACACTAAGCCGTTTTTTAAATGGAAACATACCCTCAAGGGGCTATTTTTCACAGACTATTGCAAGTGTTATTTGGTCGAGCCGGATTATTAGTGTCCATTCTTTCTACATCTCCTAGCCATTTTAAACGTCCAATGGCGAGTTTTTCTGACTAGGTGCATGTCGCTGAGCATCTCGTATAGTCCTTGGCTTCGAATATTTGTATACATAGAGAAATCGACCAAGGATTTCTTCATTCATATACCTTAGTCTTACCCTCATTAACTGTCAAACCCATTTTTACCTATTCCTTCTTTATTAATACTTGCAAACGAGGCTTCATAGATCGTTGACTTCTACCAATGATGTCAATATCTAAGGCGCATGCTACTTGTTGCGCCGATTTATATACGATTTTGGCTCTGGTATTGGCTCGGAGTTTTGAACAATCCTCTCAAGAATCAAATTAAAGAACATGACAGTGCACCACCTTGCCTAAAAATTTCGACACTGATGGAGCAGCGTACCAAAACTAAACATAGCTCTGTTTAGTTCATCTTTATCAATGCTTTCGTATGCGGCTTTAAAATCGATGAGTATGTAGTGGATATCGATTTGGAATTCTTGGGTTTTTTCTAGAATTTGCCGAAGTGTAAAGATTTGATCAGTTGTGGACTTTTCTGGCTAAAAAAAACTACACTGACAAGGGCCGATCAGGTTGTTGGATTGTAAGCGTTCTCATATTAGGGCAGATCATGTTACTGTAGTTGTTGTGTAGGCTGTGTTGTAGGATGTCTTTTCTTCCTACATTTTTCCCCCGTCGGAGCGTGAGTGCTCTGTTGGCAAATTTGGACTTGATGAGGATTGTTACATTGCGTTCGCTAATGCGTTGAAAACAACAACATTTCTTTTCTAAATCTGCCACTTAAAACGAATCCACATCCGAATAGTCGCTGTTTCTGATCACTATAAAAGTATGTAGTCATTTTTGAGTCTTTTGTTTTCCCGGTCAATACCATCGAATTTCCTATGGGTAGGGCAGTAATGTCTGCTTTGTATCGACTTAAGACATTCGCTAGTTGTTGGTCTGCACCTCTCCTATTTAATGTTCTCACATTGCAGGTTGAGATACGAACATCACTGTCTTTTTTTCCGTTTTGCATGGTCGTCAACGATAAGATCAGTCCGAGGCTCTTGGTTGCTTTGTAACAATCAGACCTATCGCAAAAAAAATGTTCGCATTGTCAGCATTGTAAATCAGATTGTTGAATGGGAAATCTCAAATGTTTTCTTTTCGTAAGTGGATACCTTGTTAACCCAAGGCACAACCCCCAACCCGGAGCACTAGCTCCAATTACCATCAAGACTTTACACATGTATTGAGACCCTAACTACAGTCAAGGTACTAGGCACTCAGCGGTTGCCACGTGAAGTCTAAGACTCAGAGTTGGTAGGCATCAGCTAGCAAAAAACTAAGGTTTTATATAATCGCATTGCCTACCATTTGACCACCAGAAATGCACAAATCTCTTGTCAAAAAGGAAAACCGAAAATCATGCGTAATCGTTTAATCACTTCACTAGAATCTCAACCTTGTTTCATACATATATTTTTTTAACGACCAAGCGCGTTTACGGAATTTGTAGAACCGTTTTTATGAACTGGGTCCTAAGAATGCACATTGTAATAATTTTTGATTTCCTAATACATTATAGACTAACCTTAGCATTAGATATAAAAAAGCGGTAGGTACGTACTTGATGAAAATTATCACCTGCCTACCTATGTAAACCTATGTAAACGTTGCAGAAGCTGCTTGTAGCAAGTTTAAAAAACCATTGCTGTAAAATTATATGCGACAACTACGGAGCAAAAGGCGGTTAGATTTGAAAACAAATTAAAATGATACTCACTTTATGCGGCAAGGTACGAGCTCAAACATTGTAATAAAATGTGTTTATAGTTACTTGTGGGAATTCATTTATAAAGCTTCCACCACATATTTTCTTACCAACGAAACACGCCATTATTACCAACCTGAAGCATATCCACGACCTAGATGTATTGATTGATACGACAAACACGTGCGTTTTTTTATGTACGTCATCCAATATCTTTTCAGACTAAAACTTGCTCACTACTTCATAACGGAGGCTAGTCAAACGCTGTCTAAATTATTTCCACATTTATAACACAATAAAAGATTAGTCAGATTTTTAATTTCAGTTTCTTTTTTATTTTTATAAAACGTTACATAGATTAGCTTCAACTAAGCATTGACAGGTAAGCCGCACATGCATACCAAACCCATTTATTAGGCAGCACCTGTAAACGAAAAAAAAATCCATTAGTACAAAGTACACACGGTTTTTAAAAAGACTGTTTAATTATAACAATTTCAGTGTACACATTCTCATCATTATTATTATGACAGGGATAACTGGTACATACAAAACAACTTCATCATTAGCTTGGTATATAATTTTTTAACCAAGTAGTGCATTGCTTACCTGAAGTGGGAACCCCATGCAATGTTCTTTGCAGATGCAGATCCTGTAGGCTTGTAAGTCTTTTCGGTATAATCCATACCAAATATGTTAAATCACCACATTATTTCTGAAAATGGCAAAAACTGATTAATATTTTGTAGTGCAATTGTTTTTATATAAAGGCAATTTCTTTACTAAAGTGTATCAGACGAATGTAATCAACACAAGAATTCTGTTATATGCTTGTCTACATTTATTATCATCACAATAACTGGCGGTAAATGAATTATCAAAATATATTTACCTGATCATTTAAAATGTGAACACGAGGTGTTCGGCCATTTTTTGAAGCGTGGTCTCTCCAACATGACGCTGGTGCTATTCTGAAAGCGAAAAGAAATCACATTCAAGTATTTTAGCCACGAAATAAACAACGTAGGTAATTTGATTTAAATATTTTCAGAATTTAAAAAAACCAATCGTCATTTTTTGTCCGACTGGGGCGGTAACAATAAGCATCATGTTAATTATTTTCTTAACTGGGAATACAAAGATCTAAAACTCACCATTTTGTTCATTTAATCCAGTTAATCTGGGCATATAGATTCAGCTTGCATCCATCTAGAATTCAGAAAGAATCAAAATTAGTTCTGCGGGTAAGGGAAATGTTACACAATGTAAAAGAATATCTTTAATAGTTTAATGGAGAATATCAGATAGTTAAACCAATCAACACAAATCGTCAGACTGGGGCGGTACTACAAATCATCATGAAAATTTTATCCAGAATTGTAAAAATGAACTTACCGTATTTTTTATTCACCAAAAGAATTTAATTACCACGAATTTAATAAATTAAGAGCAGGAGAGGAGAACTTCTCCCGAAGAAGACAAATTTAGAAGTGATAGATTGAAGGAAGTTAAACGTAGAGGAAGTTGTCGAGACTTTTTTTTTTGCCGCCATTTTGTAATGAAGGAATGCTGCCAAACTCGAAGTTTTGAAGTTTGGTTGCACTTAAATAATGATGCCAATCAGACTTTCTTGCAGTTTGAGATAATTTAATTTAACGATGCAAACAAAATTTTGTAGGTACGATCATGTGTCGATGTGATTAATATAAAAAAGGTATTCATGCAACGTTCTAATTTTACTACGTGTGAAAGATTTTAATTTTACGACTACGGTTCATGACCGACTCAACAACTGTACCACTAAATAATGCGGAACTTAATTTAATTGTATTTTAGTAACATATTAATTGCTCGAATTTTTTTCCAGTTGTTCTCTTTCCGTTCTTGATTTTTTTTTTCGTTTAGTTAATTTATGTCAAAATATCATTTCAAAAGTTTACACTCCCAATTCCTGAGAGAAAATTCCAATATTGCTGGAAAAGCTTTGCCATACAAATTTTGACAGTTTATTTATCACGTCGTAATTTTATCACGTTTAGAAAACGCTTACGATGAATTTCATTTCAAATGGCAGTTTGCCACTAAACTGAAAAAAAAAATTGGAGAACGGAAAGAGAACAATAGAAACAAAATTCTATCAATAAATAAACAATTAATTTAAGATTCAATTCAGTGGGTTACTGCATTATTTAGTAGTAGAATTTTAGGTTCTTTCATGAAACGTCGTCGTAAAATTACAATCTTTTTTCACGTAGCAAATTACGACGTTGTTCATGAATGACCTTAAAACTGCTCCACTAAGCAGAGCAAATATCTCGTGTCACAGATACACTATGCACATATTTATACCATGGAAGTTAAATTTATTTTTTGGAAATCTAAACTCCGGGTAGATAATGCGTTAATGGTGCTAGTTTTGTGAATATGTGTGTAATACTAAGTTCTCACTGAGCATTAATTTTGCAAATACGATTAAATTTCCCATACAAAATTAAATTTCCCTTATGTAATTTGAAAAAAAATAACAGAGATCAATCAAACGAACAAACCTTTTTTAAATGGAATGGAACAGTTGAAATGTTAAACTGGAATTCTTATGACAAAAAAAAAGAAGGAGCTATTGTAAAAATGTAAACATTGAAAACTTTCTCCCAATTTTTTTTTACAGTACATAATTTGCTCTGTATTTGCGGCTTTTATTTCGTTCAGAACCTCCTCGCAGTATTCCATTATAATGTCAGGGTCTACAACATATGAAAATCGGAACCGAAGTCTTGCATATTCCGCTTCCTCTGATGTCCCGACGAATCTTTTAGTTTGCATTATTTGCCGTAACCAGCCCTATTTTTTTAGCAACACGAGAATCACTGTTTTGACATTTAAATACATTTTAAGAGAATTGAAATTATTGTATTTTACGTGGACTTTTTTCGTTTGCTTACAATATAAATGTCAACTATAAACTGTCACAGGAAATTCGGAAATATAGCAAGTTATCAAACTTAATCCGAAAACAATGTGACAACACCTTTTTGGTGAATTTGGAAATATGCTAATTTCTGCTTCCTCTGTTTTTTCCGACGAATTTTTGTGATTTGCCATATAATTAGATTTTTTAGGAACACGAGAATCACTAAGGGTATCCATGCGTACGACGATGTTATAATTTTACGAAGACATTTCATGAACGACACAAATTAAGTTATATAAATGCATTTCAAAGGATTTGAAATTATTGTAATTTACTTCGGGCTTTTTGTTTGTTTACAATACAAATGTCAACTTTTTACAGGAAATTGGGAAAAATAGCAATATTTCAAACTTATTAAGAACACCTTTTTGGTGAATTTTTAAATGTACTCAGTTCAGCTCCAGTGAGAATGTAATATAATTGTATAACATTCAAGTGGTGATGTCCTGTTGGGTTTTAACTGCACGCGTGAAATAACAGTCATGAAATTACCTGGCATGTCAGACTCCGCTTAGCGACAAACCGTTCGCGAAGGCGAAAATACTTATTTGAAAAAGAAAACATCTCTTGAAGGTCATATAACAACAAAACAAATAAAAAACTAATTACTTCCGTTTAGGTAGAAAAAAGGGTATAACAATTCTACTCTAAGAAGATATAAATAATTAAAATAAATAAAATCAAAACAAAGCCAAATTCACATTCATTCATTTGCAAGCAGAGTTTTCTACTTGCAAGAAAAATGTTCCGAACATTCAGCCTGCAAGGTAGAGCTCTCGTGTACAGAGATGCACTTACAGATATAAATACCATGCAAGCTCATTTTAATTCTTGCAAATCTAAACCCCGGGTTAACTTTAACCAAATGACACCAAAGGTATAAAAGCTACATTCTACTCGATTTATGACAAATCAAACAACTCTGCCAAATGTCAACGCATCCAACAAAACAACCCAAATAACAAAAAAAGCTTTTAACTTGCGCAGCTGAAAATTTTCATTTATACCAGTCCCATAGTCTAGATTTTTGCAATTAAATTCTAACCGAGTAATTGCTATTCAACCACCGGCAACGAAGTCGGTCGTAAAATCGTGTTTTCTGAAAGAACTTTTTACAAACGGTACTATTTCACACAAAGAAATAATCGTCATCATTTAACCAATAAAATTTGTTTTCTTTACAGAAGTTTTTGTCCAAAGTGTTAAGTGTAAGTAGTCATGCTGAAGCTACTAGTATTTGTTTGCTGTCTCCTGGTGGTAGCAAACGGAGAGTTACTTCGCGTAAAACTCCAGAAATTTCAATCAGCCCGGAAACACTTCCAAGAGGTTGGCACTGAAATTGAACGCCTACGATTGAAATTGTCACAGAACACGATTGATGGTATCACCCCTGAACCGTTGTCCAACTACCTCGATGCACAGTACTACGGTGCAATTTCCATTGGATCACCTCCCCAAAACTTCAAAGTTGTCTTTGATACTGGATCCTCCAACCTTTGGGTGCCTTCTAAGCAGTGCCACTTCACCAATATCGCTTGTTTGATGCACAACAAGTACGATGCCAAGAAATCAAAAACTTACGTTAAGAATGGCACTGAATTTGCCATCCAATACGGATCAGGATCACTGTCGGGTTATCTATCTACCGACACAGTCAACATTGGAGGTTTAGACATCAAGACCCAAACTTTTGCAGAAGCACTTAGTGAACCGGGTCTGGTATTCGTTGCTGCTAAATTCGATGGAATCCTTGGCCTGGGCTACAGTTCAATCTCAGTCGATGGAGTTGTGCCTCCGTTCTATAATCTCTTTAATCAAGGTTTGGTTCCGGCCCCAATATTCTCATTCTACCTGAATCGCGATCCCAGTGCACCCGAAGGCGGCGAGATAATCTTTGGCGGATCTGACCCCGCTCACTACAAGGGTGATTTCACTTACTTGCCAGTTAACCGCAAGGCGTATTGGCAAGTGCAAATGGACTCTGGATCGATTGGTGGTGTAACCTTCTGCAATGGTGGTTGCCAGATCATTGCCGATACAGGCACCAGTCTAATTGCCGGCCCAGTCGCTGAGGTTGCATCCATTAACAAGGCCATTGGCGGTACAGAAATTGTCGGCGGACAATACATGGTTAGTTGCGAGTTGATTCCCAAGTTACCCGTTGTCAAGTTTGTGCTGGGTGGCACGACATTTGAACTCGAGGGCAAGGACTACATTCTGCGCATCGCACAAATGGGAAAAACCATTTGTTTGTCAGGTTTCATGGGAATCGATATTCCACCACCAAATGGACCCCTTTGGATTCTTGGCGATGTGTTTATTGGCAAATACTACACTGAGTTCGATATGGGCAACAATCGTGTTGGCTTCGCTGTAGCTGTTTAAGAGAAATAATGAAGAAGCATTTTTGATTGGTTTTCCAAAAGATACAGCACATAATATAAACAGAGTAAACAAGCATGTCACTTGATTTCGGTAATTTTTTTGCAATAAAAGTTTTAGACTTACTACACCGACGCAAGGGTTGTTTTTATTTCTTAACAGTGTTATGTCGGCCTTTTAGATGTGTTGCTATCTATTGATTGTTTTAGGTAACTAATTATCTGCTTTATTCAGTGGTTTTGTGTTCATTTTCCTATTAGAAGCTTGTGATGGATGAGTCATTTGCGGTTGCGGTTGTTTTTGTGAGCGATGATGACCTATCTGTACCCAACAAACAAAAAAGCTTTGTGATAAGCATTGTTTTCATACAGTTACTGCTAGAATTATATGCTATTGAATTCTGTAGATTGTTTTTGCATTTCACTTGATAAGTGGGATCACTTTTATTTTATTTTTTGATATTATAATTTCATGTACAGTCAAGGGGATTAGCCATTTTTTCTATTTTTATTGGATCTATAGCGTTGCATGAGGCATAGAAGTTAATAGTTTGTCGGTAAGTGCTCCTATTATTCATAATAATGACATGTAGGTACTATGGGTGCTGATGTATTTCACCATAGTGACATTATCACTTTGCAATATAGCACGCCAGGTAACTGTATTCAAAACTAAGTAAAAGGAGAAATAAAGTAGTAGGTAGTTAGGTACTACTGCGCTTTTGTGACACTTGCTTAGCTCAAATAAACAAAAACACCCTTCGATAACAGCGACTTAATACCTACCAGTACTTTTACTTTCATCTTTCTTTCTTTGTTTGTCTTAAAAATTCTTTCCAGATCTTATACGTAGCTTTTCGCTTTTTTACCTATAAATTTTTATAAATTAAGTGGAGTAATCAAGGCCTCAAAACTCAAAGAAATCCTTTATAATGAAGGCCATCTATTCTATGACAAAAAATGAACAGAGATGTGGGGGCCTAAATGTATACAAAAAGGAGCGCATATAATATCAATGGCCCATGTCCTTCAATAGTAAATCTGTAAAAAAATAAATAAGTAGAGCTACATACATACAGAGAAAAAAGTAATAGATCTCCATCAAACAGTTTGCAGGCTTCAGTAAAAAAATACGAATGTACAAAGTATCGATATAACCACAAACGAGAAACCTAAGTCCTCGCTTACCTTTCAAAATCAAAAGGTAATCAATGCCAAATAAAGAAAGAATTAACTAACAAAAAGGAATATCTACATTCGTCGTCTATATCTCCTTTCGTGTGTGTACTTTTATTGATATTTATACATTTTTTTAAACAAAAACAAATAGGAAGGCTAAGATAGGCTTTGGAAAACGATTCATACCCTATACCATCTTATCCATAAAAAATGTTTACAGTCAAAAATAAATATTTTTCCCATTCAGCAATCAATTTACATTGATGAATGGGAAAAATTCCTTGACAAAAAGAATTCCTGATAACTCCAATTGCCTTTTGTTTAGACGTTAAACATAAAAATTTCCCTTAGACACTAAAACACATCTCAACTGTTGTATAGTTATACAGTGCATAAGTATTTATTAAGCCTTTGTTCAGGGTGGCACAAATTCTTATTCATAAAATATTTGCCCACCCATAATAGCTATACAGGGCCAGTGTCAAATAAATTAATTAACAAAATGTGGGATATCTATAACAATTGGATGTTTCACAGTTTGGCTGAGTTGCCGAGGGATAATTTTTAAGGTTGCGAAATCCATAGCGACAATTTTGTTTAACTTTAATAACATTTTGTTGACTTATGTTGACTCACTAACAAAGTTTACATTATTGAGTCTGTAGGTAAAGAAGAATTACCATTTGGATAAATTAAACCGTGAAACACAACTGCTAAAATACAAAAATACACTTGATAAATTTTTTCAACTGACAGTTGAACCCTTGGTAGCCATGATGCTCTGCCACCTGTGAATACAGAAATAAAAAAATTGAATGCGCTTATACAGGCACTATTAAACTATCAGACGCGTTTAGGATGTGCAGCCTCTATTCAACGTTGTATAAATTTTGTGAATAAGGTTTTTGCGTTCAGAGGCATTTTAACAGGAGTAGCATAACTTATAATGAGTTTATGAATAAGGTTGTTTATGGTATGTTTATATATAACAATGTTCTGTACTACGTTTTAATTACATCTCCATTGGATGAAGTCCTGGACTATACCCTTATGTTTTAACTAACTAATATTTATCGATATACAATACACTCTTTTACAAATTGCTGAATGAATTTCTTTTTGCTGTGGGTTACAATACCTTTTTAGATATGGTTTGACCAAAAATTACGTTATTAAAGCTAAAATTAATAGAGTTGTTCACGAAACTATCTCCCTCACAAGTGCGTTGTCTCTTTTTGGAGGAAAACAATGAGAATTTTATATGGTTCATGAGACTTCTCCCTCACACGTGCGTTATCTCTTTCATTAAAACGTCAAAATCACATGGAGGAAAACAATGTGAAAATAATTATATGACCGGAGTGCTGTTTTATGGGGTTATGTAATAATTTCAAATAAATTCTGCAATAAAAATACATTTCCTTACTTATTGACCCATAAACTGAAGTTTTGTAAATTTATTTCTTAGGCCGTGTGTCAAATGCGTTAATTTTTTTTAATTTTACAGTTATTGATCAACAGACGTATGTACTACACAAATTACGGCATCAGTGTGAACGGCAAGTCGTTTTAGCGATACGGATACTGCACTATTATGTCTGAAACACATGTGCAGTGGCTCTGAATTTTTTGTTTGACATACGTACAGTGCAGTGGCTCCTGTAATAACATTTAGCTTATGTACTGTGGTGTAGATTGCTGATAATGATTTGAGGATTTAACGCAAACAATGGCTATATCGTTTGCTTTTTCACTTCTTGTGGTTCTTAATTAAGCTAACTAGATAAATATGGACAACGACACATTTTAGTTTTGAGACAATTCCAGACAATGAAACCAATTGCAACCGTACCACTGTGGAATGAAATCCGAAAGATGATACTGCTCTCGCTTCGGAAGGATATGATAATCAAATCGCACTTTGGGAAATAGCAGTAGAGAAGGATCAAGACCAAGCAACAGAACAATCTGAAAACGATGATGAAATCTATATTTATCGCCGCAGTTGTTGTTTATTCATCAGGGACAAAAGAAAGTCAAGGAACTGCATTTTATCGACAGCTCAGTGTTTTTTTTATATGTTTACGATAATAAGTGTTGAAAATTAGTTCTCTTTATTTTAATAAATATTGAAGTATTTTATTTTTGTGAAACACAGCGACAATTGAGTTTAATTGTTTTCCTTTTTTTTCGCTTCCATGATAACTTTGCATATCTTCTTCTTCTTCAAAAAGCATGCATTTACAAGATTGTTTGTCTCTCATTTAGACAATTCTAAAATACAACATGAATTTAGGAAAGCCGTATCTCCCATTTGATCGATCAGGAGGGTAAGCACTGTTGTGGCCGTACCAATCACATTCAGCTTACTGTGGTGGTGTTTAGTTATTTTTATTCGATTTACTTTGTACTTGTAATAGGGGCATTCGTGGTTAATTTCGACACAAAATAAAAGATTTTATTGAATGGAGAAAAAGTTTCTCTTTCATTTTTTATTCTTTTGTTTTGGTGTTTATTTGTTTTTTTTATGCGATGCCAAATGTCTTAAAATTAAGTTTTTTTTTCTTTTGTGTTGTGGTTCCCCTGAATTTTTGCAAAGGATTTAGAAATATAGACAACTTGCAGAACTGCAACGCTTACAGGTTTTACGTTTGTTCACTCCCATTTAAAACTGTGTGCTAATTTTTTTCTGTAAGGTAATTCTGCACGTGTGTTTCATACGTTACCCGTATCTAGCTATACCTATTTCGTATCGACTAAGTGCTATACATTTTGAATGATAACGCATATTTGTATGGGAAATCATCATGTGGATAATTCAAATAAGGAAAAAATAATAAAAAATGATTATAATTGAGTGGATTAAAGCTCAATTCAATTGTCGATTATACAAACAACATATATGTATATATATATATATATATACAAATATGTTAAGTCTTCGAAAATGGTTAAAGTGATTTCCAAAGATTTTGCTCCTAATTTGCAAATTAAATTACTATTTTTACACATATGTATTTACTGTATAACGATTAATTAAGCGATCGTTCTTGGAATGAGTAAAAAAAAAACGCAATAAATGTATCTTTCAGCTTTTTTTGTGAACATTGAAGATCACATTTGGTTGTTTTACGTGTTAAACAATTTGTTTTAACACATATGTCGAATAATCAGATCATAAATTTACAAATCCATTTTAATTTTATTGCAATTAGTTACTTCTTACACACAAAATCCTTAATTTATTTACGTCAATCGCTTTGGTTTGTAGGGAGTAAGGAATACACAAATGCATAACCTTTTCCAATAGATGGCGTTTTTTTTTTACTGCTGAATTGACAACACATTGTCGTTTCTGTTGCCTGATTTTGGGGTTGGCATATAATAATTTTATTATTAAATTTACGCAGCGCGTTTATTTTGCTGTGGGCTTTGTTTTGAATTGAATTAGATTACAAAAAATATATTAGCAAGCATCTTAAGATAACACACTGATTAAAAGCTGATTATGATGCATTGTCCGTTTAAAAATAAAATGACCCTGATTATGTTATTAACCAGTTATCGTTGCTAGTTTACAAATAAACCGATTAAGAGTAACGGGTTACAACTAAGTATAAGTATAACTTGCATCCAAGACAGTTTTTACTTTTCAATGCTTTCTCCTCAATTGTTGTTTAATAATTTTTGCATACCTTGTCAATTTAAGCAACATAGTTGATTATGCTATATCTGGGTATCTATCTTGATGTTATAAGCATGCTGAAATACCTGTTATCGATTGTTTGTTTTTATGCATCCTTATCTTTTTGACGAATTATTAATCAATCTATTAAAAGACGTCGAATTAAGTACTAGTCTATTGTTTACTAACTTATATATCAACTACAGCCGTCTACAATATTATTTGTGTATTTTTAGGCGAACGATGATTATAATTATCATGGTGATTATATGGTACTTAGTGATGGAATACCATTGCGCACTCGATCCAAGTCCATAGTCCAATGAAAAATTCCGCTGACTCATGTTAATAGTGTATATAAATATATAATGCATTTTTATTTAAACAATATAGTTTTTTTATCTAAAATAGCAAAGAATAATACAAATAGATATATACATTAATAATGGGTGATCTTACAATACAATACGGTAGTTTATCTAACAAAAGGCCAACCTACTTCCTCTTTAGATTTGGTTGTGCTGCGTTCTCGTGCTCTTCGTCCGATTCAGTTGATTCTCTAATCGGATGACTCTTTTGCGATTCTGGGGAATCTGGTGTATCGACCTTCTTCGACATTTCGCAGGCCTCATTCACGTATTTGTTAAAAACATCTGGCTTGTCTGCATAAACATGGTGTCCAGCGCCAGTCACAACTTTAATGTCAACCGCGCTTGTGGCTCTTAACGATTTAATTTTCTCTCCAGATGAACTGTCGATCCAAGAACGCGACCCATATATAAATGTGATGGGAATATCCTCACGTACGTCTTTAATTCGATTGATCATCGGATTTTTTGCCCATCCAAAGCTTTCCATCATCGTGTGAAATGCACTTTCACCACTTGGAGTCTGAGCGTTGCACTGGTGGATGTATTGCGCCAATAAATTAGGCTCTTCTTCGATAGCAGAAGAAAATTTTCTCATAATGTCTGGTCGAGTTTTCTGCACTACCCACTGGCCGAAGGGTCCTGCCGCCCGCAGAGCCCACAAGGGATTCAGTGGCGTCAAGGCATATGCGATAGCACGAACCCATAATGGAATTGCCTTTGTTGTGGTGTTCTCTGAGCTTGGTCTCTCAGGAAAACCCCATGGATCAGCCAGCACAAGATGCTTTACTCGATTTGGATACGAAAGCGCATAGCTAGATGCAATGAAACCACCCATCGAATGACCCAACAAAATCATATCTTCTATGTTCATCTCCCGACGCCATTCTTCGACGGATTTGACAAACTGTTTCTCACAAATGTAAGCATCACTTGAGAACTGTGGTCTGGTACTGCGTCCAAATCCGAGAATATCTATTGCGTAGAGCGGACGTTCCTGCGATAAAGAGTCCAAATTCATCACCCACAGGGCAACTCCTGCACCCAAACCATGCAGCATCACTAAAGGCGTTTCTTTCGATTCGGAATTCATTTCGATTGTCCATACCTTGTCGGATTCGCCAATTGCTGGACCAATGTCGACAAAGAATCCACGGTAGGGTTTCTTAAGAAACGATAGAATTCGCTTTTCAACGGCACGCAACATTTTTGGTGAACTTTGTGTCCAATTAAATACCCATCTCCAGAGCCAGGAACGTTCTTCTTTGGACTTTTCCTATTAAGTTTTTGTGGACAAAAAAAAAATATTTACATAACTCGGCACTTTTAAAAAATGCGTTGAAGAAAACAAATATATTAATTTTCGCAGTAAAATGTACAAACCTGTATGTCCATCACCGTCTGACAGCTACGTTCTGTTGCCAATGTCATCTGTATGTTGTTTCGTTTGAAATAGTTGCAAATCTACGATATTTGTATTTGTATTGAGAAGGTACGCTGCGAAGCCACAAGCCACTTTGCAATAACATAAATCTAGGAGGGCATACAATAGAACTTAATCGCAGAATTGTATTTGTGCGCTGCTTGAGCTTTATTTCACAAATGAATTGCAAATAACGTCAACCGTTGATGAGAACATTAAAAAAACACGAAATATATGATAAATGTCAAACTACATGACCCTTCAAGATCTTATCAGTTTCGGCAACTGTCAACATCGTTCAAGATCTGTTTGTTTTCTGAAATCCAAGCATGCCTTACGAAAATTTTGTTCCACTGGGTTGAAATGGCATTTCAATTCCATCATGTGTTGTGTTCCAATGAAGTTTTCCAATGATAGCTATTATAAGGGCCCATTTATAGCGATCATTGAAAATCCTCATTGGAAATTTTCTTTTACTTCTTGCGGCCTTTTTATAAATTCAAATTTGCAATTAATGATAATTTATATACATTTCTTTCAAGATATATACCTAAATTAAATTTAAGTTCATTAAATAATCTCATACATCTTGAGAATGGTTCATTTAAACCATAATTATATCTGTGCAACGGAATATTAAATAACGATTTTGCATAGAATTTAGGCCAATTAAAGCGCATCTTCAAGAAAATCGCGGTATTTCGGACAAATTCCAATTTATTCGTTTAGTTAAAAATTTCGTAAAAGTCTTTTGAACTTTTTCGATTCTATTTTTTGAAACTTTATATTGTACGATTGAAGCATATTCCGAATGGGGACGGACAAGTGAAGTGTATAAAGAAAATTCTAAGCAATATCCTTTGAGAAGTGAGTTTGCTTTTGCAACAATAAATTCAATATGCAAGGAGAAATATAACAAACACTATTCTAAGATCTTTCAATTCCTACAGTCTATTTAAAATAGTATTAGAAATACCATATTTATGTAAAACAACAACTTTAGATCGATGAAAAGATAAGATGTTACATTTCTTTAGGTTAAGTGAAAAAAAATTATGTTTACACCAATTAACTATTGAATTTATATCATCCTGTATCTTAAGACAATCATTCGTGCTTTTCACTGTGGAAAATATTTTAAAATCATCTGCAAAAAATAAACCAGTTGTATTTTTCAGTATTCATAGAAGCTCGTTCATATATATTAAAAACAGTAATGGGCCAAGGTGACTTCCTTGTGAAAAAGGGATAAATTTGCAGTTGTAGACCTACCACCTACAAACCCATGCTGACATGTAGAAGTATATTATTTTATATTAAAATAAACTTTTTGTTTAATTATAAGACAATTATAGTTTTCGCAGAAAATCACTTGTTATTTGTCGCAGATCAACATTTATTTCTTAGAAGTCATGATTGCCATTCCAAACTTTTGAAATTCTTTTTTGACATCTAATCAATGACAATCAATGTTTGTAAACTTTTGAAATGCTATTTCGACATCTAATCAGACACTTTCACACATAAAATTAATTCGCTTAACTGAAAAAATTAATTAGAATGCAAAGAGAACAATAGAAACCAAATTCTATCAATAACTATTGATTAATAAACTATTATTAATAATATTAATAAATTGAGATTTAATTCAGAGGATTACCGATTTTAGTTGTACAGTATTTAAGGGTCGTTCATGAAACGTCATCGTAAAATTACGGTCTTTTGCACGCAGTAATATTTTGGTTACCGCTGCAGAACTGTCAAAAATTATCCACCTGATAAATTTTAGTGAGCTGTTGAGCAGTTTAAAGTATTTTATTCTCTATTCATCATACTAATGCCAAAAATTACCCACTGGCAAAAATTTGAACGCAATTGACACACGGCCTTAATAAACAATCAAAAGCGATTTCATTCAGTTTGAAATATACGCATTGAATGCAAACCATAGACAAATATCGCACGAAACACACTCTCTTGCAATGCTACCAATATCACAACTTAAGTATAAAAATCGATTTGCTGACTTTTCAGTTGTCATTACTGTCATTTCGTTTAACAGATTCGGTTCGATTTCACTGGTCGTCCGTCGTCAAATATTTTCCTTTTATTTTTAATTTCCTCATCATCAAGTGTAATAAATTTGTAAAATCAAATAAACAAAAAAAAACCAACTGTCACTAAATTCCATGGCACAAGCTAATTTTTTCTAATAATTCGGGGCCACACTACTAACATTGTGTTTACTAACGTTGATGAAAGTTCCTCACACAGAACGAGAAGAACACGTAAAAAAGAAACTTCATACGTTGTTAGATCGTCTTTAATATAGAAAAAGCTTTTAAACCCCGCAAGATCAACAAAACAAAATTGTTGAACATTTAAACGTTTGTGATAAATCCTTAAAGTTCAATACAAGCCTTCAAATATGACATCAAATCTCCGGCAAATTCCACTGACTTGCAGTGGCCATACTCGACCAGTTGTCCATCTGGATTTCAGCGATGTCTGTGACAGTGGATATTTTCTTATATCAGCATGTAAAGGTGAGTTAACTCATTTTATTATAATGTTTGCCTTTTTAATGAATCTGCAATATGCACAATCAACTATACAAATCGTTTTTTTTCCTCTCGAGAACACAATGGCACATACAAAGCAACTGATCATTGACGAAGAGAAAAAAAAAAACGACCGAACAACAAGTGACTACGACGACAACTACGAACAAGACCTTGACCCACTTGGGAAAAAGTGTTCGCAAAATGTTTGCACTATTCGTGCTTGGTCTTTGCACAGCTTTCTTGTCAGAGGAGTCTCGTGCACTGTGCACTTGAATAAATAACAACTTTGATAGAACATTGATATCAGTGTTCTGTTCTATTATTCAAAAAGAAAAACTACAACGTGATTGAGAATGCTATCGTTTTGAAGCCACGCAATCAGGAAAAAGGAAGCACCTTGACTCTTTGATCGCTGCTCATCGTCGTAGCAAGAACCTGACAGGAAAGCAATATGAGAAACAAACAACAGCGTTTCAACCTGTTTTCGGTTTACTTTTGTTGCTCCGAGTTTGTGTATGCTGATGTATATTTTAGTTGGAAAATTGCGTGAATTCGGCGTTGCACTCGGCGTTTCGGTTTTAGTTATGCGTACAACATGACAGGTAAATTCAGGGTCAAAATGCAATGTGCTTTCAGAAGGACGAGTACGTGAATATTTTTAAAGGGTCGTATAGTGTGTCGGATGAACACGATTTAACAGCATGATGGGCGACTGTTAAGGTGGTTGGAAATTCAAATATGCTCGTTTGGCTTATAGGAAGTGTTTATGATGTATGTTCCTTAATCGTAGATGGGTGCATTCAAAGTATCCCTTAAAAAGTTTGTGTTTAAAAATCAGTACCTTCTCCCAAATGGAATCTGAGAAACATTTAAGAGATATCCCATACACTGTGAGAATATTCAAGTTCTGAATCTGATTGGTTAAGTTAGTACAACGATATTATAATAGTATATGCATACATATTATACATACTAATTATTTAACTGTGCCCTGAAATATATTAAAACCTGTTTCCATTTTAACATGGCTAGGAATTAAAAAAATTGTGTTATTGTATTCCTATTAGTTGGGAGTCGTAAAATGTTAACATTTCTTAATTGATATCGCTGGACTTCACCTACATATTTAATTAAATCATTTAAATAGCCAGGCAAATATCCCGTTCTCAGTTTTTAAACAAGCAAAAGAACATCTACCACCAATTGTTGTTTTACACTTAACCAATCAAAACGACTTAATATATTAAAAATACTTGTATAGCGATTACAGTTGAGGATTATTCTCATTGGTTTATTTTGCAGTTTTTGCAATCTATATATGTTGCTATCACTTAAAAGAAAAATTACAGATGAACAATATTCAAAATACGGTTTAATTAAAACATTATATACAGAGTGTCCGCCGGGAAGGTATATTACTTTATAATTTTTAATTTAATTAAAGAGACGGGATCTTCTATTGAAAAATGTTTTATTTAATGTCGGCAATTATGTATGGAATACAAAATGTCCGCCTCTGTTAGTCTCAGAAATGCGAGCCCTTTTGAGCACATTTTTCATTACATTCTCACACATTTCACGCGGTATTTCATTAATTTCATCACGAATACTTTCTTTCAGTTGCTCAAACGTTTCTGGTTTGTTTGCATAAACCTTGGTTTTTAATCAACATGCCCATTCCTTGAAATAACTTGTTGTGGAAAGAGGTCTAGCAGTAATTCCATTGTAATCCTGGCTGTATGCGATGTGGCACCGTCTTGTTGATACCACATGTTAATAAAGCCCAGAGCATGCAGTTGTGGCGTTAAAAAGTTTTTAATTACGTTACGCTATCGCTCCTCATTCACAGTTAGCGTTATGCCGTTACGTTTTAATTTTCAAAGAAGTAAGGTCCAATGATTCCTCCTGACCAAATTGCACACCAGACTGTAACTTTTAATCAATGCAAAGGTGATTGATGAATAATTTGAGGGTTTTCCATTGAACAGAACCGACTATTCTGTTTATTCACATATCCATTCAAATGAAAATGTGCCTCGCCACTTATTATGATTTTTTCATGAAAATCGAGGTTGTCATAGGCTAGCTGTAACATCCTATTGGCACATGTACGGCGGAGTAAATGGTCTTGTGGAAGAAGCTCTTGTGTCAACTGAATCTTAAATGGAAACAAATGCAAATCCTTGTGCAAAATTGTGGCCAATGTTGTTCTTTGAAGACCAAGCTCCTGAGCACGGCGTCGAATTGAGGTTGATGGATTGTTTTGAACAATTCCTTGAGCAGCAGTCATGTTTTCAGTCGATCTTGCAGTACGCTATACGATAAATAGTGCGTTTGTTGGCACGTTGTTTCTCCCAAACTAACTTTCTCATCGTCACAGTAATTGATGATTGATTTTGATAAAATGTTTTAACGATTAAAACACGTTGGTTTATCGAATATTTTTCCATAATAAATTTGCCACGTGTTTACTTCACGACTGCTTAATATGAACTGTCAAGTATACCTTCACGGCGGACACCCTGTACTACTGAAGCATTGAAGTCTAGTTTACTTTTGATTCTTCGAAAAAATTACACCTTTTTGGATATGTATTTTTTTTTACAACATAATCCACATGTTTATCAAACTTAAAATTTGGATCTATTACCACCTGAGTACTACATTAAAATCTTAAAATGCTACTATATTTTGCATACATCATTTATATAGAGGATAAACAAAACAGGCCCATGTATTGAGCTTTGAGGCACTCCCAAGGATGTTGATATTATATCCGAACGTGTTCCATTTTGTGATGTTTTCTGGGTTCTTTGATCATGATATGATATGAACCACTGGAGTTCCTTGTCACGAAAACCATACGGCTTCAGTTTTTGGATTAATAGCCCTCTATCGATAGTTTCATAAGAAAACTGCATTAATGGCAGATCACCCTGATAGATCTTCTTGCTCATTTATTAGAACGTAATTTAATGCTGTTTCACAGGAATGGTGACTTCTGAATCCAAATTGATTATCGATGATGATATTGCTATTGTAGGTGTATTTTTGTAACTGTATTTTAACTATTTTTTCAATTATTTGTTCGTATGTTTGCAATTCGTTTATTGATCGGTAGTCTTCATATCGCCTCGAGCCTTAAATTTTTGCATTGGTGTGACCAACGATTCTTTCCACGAACTTGGAAATCAACCGGAAAGTAACGATTTATTCACAATTTTAGTGAGCACATTCCCTATTTCTCCAAATGCATTTAAAAACATCTTTGGACTCATAAAATTAAAGTCTTTCTTTTGTTTCATTGTTCGTAATACTTGAAATATAACAGAATGATTCACAGAGCTGAATTTTAAACGACACGTAAGTTCATCAATTTGGTTAATAAACTGAATATGTTCAATATAATTCAATATGATTTTTGTCTGCTACACTGTTAACAAAAAAAGTATTAAACTTATCCACAATAACGTTTTGGATATTATTTGTCCGAAATGAACCTGGGCCCATTCGTTCTACATTTCCTAGCCATCTTAAACGTCCAATGCGTAGTTTTTTGACCAGTGCTTCAGCGCCGTTGAGCAGGACTGGGATGATCAGGGTCTGATATAGGATATTTTTAGTAGTTCAAGTGAGGGCTTTACTACTGAGTTGCCTTCTTATCCAGAAGAAACAGCGGTTGGCAATCTTCGTTTAATTTCTGACGAGAGTTGTTGTCAGAATTAATAGCGGAGCCGAGATAGACAAAGTCCCGTACTACATCAAAGTTATGTCTGTCAACGGTGACGTTCTGTCCAATTCGTCGATGTTATGTGTCATTTCGTGTTGCCAGCATATACTTCGTCTTGCCCTCATTTACGAAAAAAAAAAACAAAAACAAATTTTGTTGGCGCAACAGGCTCGTTAGTACCCAGGGCCGAGCTTTCCCACAACCATTCATGTGTGCGTGTGTACTTCTTGCACGAAGGTGGGACCTTCTGTTTTATGCCGACTCCGAACACAATTTTGAGATAAGCTTTTCTTGACAATTGATACTACTCGGATGATTTGTCAAGTCATCACGAGAGGAGAGCCAGTGAAAAATCATTAAGGTGTTGCTACGTCTGAGAATCGAATCCAGACCTTCTGCGTGGCAGTTCATCGCACTAACCATCGCGCCACTGAGCGATGCTTGACCCATTTTTGCCGCTTGGTTCTCTATAATAGCATACGTGGCTATGGCATCACGTTGGGTCCTACCAATGATGTCAATATCGTCGGCATATGCTAGTAGTTGTACCGATTTTTGGAAAATTTGTCCTATTATTTCTTACACTACCAAAAAAAATGTTCTCTTCAATTGCAACTTTTTTTTGATCCATCACACATATGTTTTTAAGATTCTCCACAGAGCTCTTTGGTTAGATTGCACAAGAATTTTATTTTGCACGAAGAGTTCATTACTAGCTCTCGCTCGTATTACTTCCTGTTTTATGTCGTCTCGGACCGCCGAATTTGAGGTAAGCTTGTGTTGTAATTGATGCTATTCGGATGATTTGTCAGATCATCACGAAAGGAGGACCAGTGAAAAATCATTTAGGTGTTGCTACGGCTGAGAATGGAACCCAGACCTTCTGCGCGGCAGTTCATCGCTGTAACCATCGCGCGACTGAGCCAGTAGGACTCCCAATCACTAATTTCATCTGTTTGTAGTGCTTTATGGTAATAAACCAACTTTTCTCTTTTTAAATCTGTTAAACTATCGGTAAACCACTCTACCGATCGGTCGTTAACTTTTTTTGCTCAATGTAACTATTCACGATTCTTAACAGGTTACTTGAAAATAAATTCCTCAAATAATTTTTTAAATCAACGAGCGGAAAAAATATAATTTCTTAACTGACACTGACTGATATCGTTAATGAAAAATCTCTATCGTAGTCCACGCACTGTACCGTTTCTGGCGTCAATTTTTCTCTTTTTTTTTCTTTTGATTTTAATTTCACTATTATGGTTTCATGATAAGTAATTTTGAAGTAAGTGTTTCTTTCGGTGGAAACTAAACACGAATTTGTGACAACGTAATCTGTTAAAGTTTTAGTGTTTCGGGTTCTTCAAGCAGCGTTGTTGAAGATTTGTTCAGCTGTAATTATTAAAATAATTCTTTGCATTTCTCTTTGTTATGTTAAGTTTTTATCTGGCCAATCTATGTAAAAATTATCCTACTTCTTCCTCCTTTTGGAAGACAAAACCTTCGTCCTGATTGTAACAGGCGACTAACCATTGCTATTTAATGTTTATGTCCGAGCTCAACAAGTGAAATGTCATAAGGGTTCAATTTAAATCAAGACTTTTTTTCGGCACAGGTTGGATCATTGCAAGATTTGAAAAGTATTTTTGTATGTGTTTAGATTCGTAGCATCACCACTACTCAAGCTTATCTCAAAATCATTGACACGCATATTGTCACAGAAGTCATTCTTTAATATCATAGTCTTTGAATTGGAATTTATAGGGTCGAGAAGTCGAGGATGAAACATTGTATACGACAAAGTACAAAATGTTTAAGAAAAATATAGAAAAATGTTTGATTTCGTACTTTTTTTTTACAATAGGTGGACTATGTTTTATGGTGACTCTGTAGAAATACATTACACGTTACGATTGATAGAGATAGCGTTTTCCCTTCTTGAATTTACTTAGAGGAACAGTAAGGACCTTTCTGACAAACAACGTCTGAAAACCTGGATCTCTTAAAGTACTGTTCTATTGTTTAGTCGCCTGTAATATCTGTTTGAAGATATTGCCTCGGTCACTTAAATGGGTCAGTAGAAATGCCCAGTTATAATGAAATATTTCGAGTATTAATCTTTAAATCTTTGAAAACGAGATTTATTTAGTACCATGGGTTTGGTTTAATCAATTTTAAATTTTAACATATTTTTTTTTCAAACCATTCTTGAAGGGATTCAAGAACTAAATTAGTTCATGAATTGATAAAAATCACTAATAGAAATAAATAGCAACGCATCATCAGCAAATAGCGAAATTTGTAAATAAAGTACAAAGTGAGGAACACCATAAAGCACTGGAACAGGATTAAACAAAAAAAAGAAACATTAATATGCGTTTTTTGGGTTCGATTATCAAGATATATTTAAACCATTTAAGCTCCTCTATTTTCCTCACATTCCCTACATTTTTATCTACATTCTCAAAGGCCTCCTTTAAGGTCACGAAACCCTGCAACAATCACTTTCTTGGCACGAATGTCGCTTTTTCACTTAGTTATTAATAAATTCGTCAGGGACTCACAATTAAAAAATGTTTCTACACAGATTGATAACATAACAATAGGTTGAATGTTTCTTAATAAGCCTGCAGTTCATTATACAATTATAGTTATTGGGAATTCTAGTTCCCAAGAAATGTTTCTCATTCAACGATATAAATTGATTGATGAATAAGAAAAATTCCCTGGAAAATATAATTCCCGATAAGCCTAAATATTTTCTAGTACTTTGCCACTGAAGCAATTCCACATTTTGCTCTCTTACTCAATTATGAACTATCTGCTGAAAAGTCCAATTTATGTGTCCAACATTATTGCAAAATTTGGGGAAATTTTTTTCCAATATTCCCTTGTAAGATCTTGCAGTCGTTTTTGCTGCTTAGATCTCAATTTCAACACATTCATAGTAGATTACTGCTCCCTATATTCTAATACGGGCTTAAAAAAAAATCGTCTTTTCTCATGAAAGTAATTATGAATTGCATCGGGTCCGTTAAAATATAACGTTTTTCATTTGAAAATAAAAGAAAACAACATATGAGAAGGCTACAATCGGATGTGAAGATCGTTTAATATTCTATCCCATCCCATTCTTAACATTTATATCCCCAAAATGTGGGCTTTATAATTACTAAATATTGAAAATGACATTGTCACAACATATTGTTCAGACAGTTTATTAAAATCTTGTATGGTTCGACAGAAAACAACGTTTTTGGTATTGTGTTGGGTATACAAATGTTTTCTTTTTTTGTAGGAAAACGCCTCCAAAAAGTGGGCGTGTTTTGAAATGATAAATAGACGAAATTTGGATATTATACCAATATAACCAATAACTTTGCATCAAAAGTTTTTTAAAATATTTTAAAATTTGACCGAAAAACGTATTTTACTGAAAATGCCCTGAAAAAACTGTAGCAAAAAACTGTTTATAGATGAAATATCGATATTATGATTGTCTAAAAATCTTGTTCACAAGCTTTTTCTAAATTCTTTACCATTTTCTCAAAAATAATGTTTTTTCTTAAAAGTGGGCGTGGCAGGATTTAAAATAAAATCTTACACTTGTTCTGCTTCGTGGGATAAAGAGTCTAAATACTAAAAATCGGTGACACACAGACGGACGGACGGACAGACAGACATGGCTATATCGACTCAGCTATCAATTCTGTGTACTTTGAGGGATATCTACCGAAATTATTTCTCTATGTTGCAAAATTATTATCAAAACTAATACATATACCCCTATGGGATAGGGTAAATTAACTCCATTGGTCTTGTCAAGTCATATGCCTCGAAAAGTTCAACCGCATAAACTTCCGCTTATGGTTTAGTGGTGGCTTTTTTTTAAGTCCCAGCTATTTTAGATTTACGGGCTTAGTGGTTAGTGCGATGAACTGCCGCGTAAAAGGTCTAAATGATTTTTCACTTGCCCTCCTCTTGTGATGATCTGACAACTCATCCGAGTATTATCAGTTGTCAAGAAAAAGCTTTTCTCAAATTCGCCGCTTAGAGTCGGCATAAAACAGGAGATCCCACAATCGTGCAAGAAATACACACGCACACATGAATGGTTGTGAAAAAGCTCGGCCCTGGGTACTAACGAACCTGTTGCGCCAAAAATTTGTATTTTTTTTTGTTGCTGTTTCAGATGATTGGTACTATTAATCACTTTTCTAACTGTGGAAACACTAGCAATAACACCAGCTTTTTGCTTAATATTCGCAGTAATTGGAAGCAGAACGCAATATTACACAAGTAGGAGTAGATAACATTAGGATTTCGTCCAATTTTTTTAAACAATTGCACGTGGGTTATCCCTGCTTCTTTAGTGAGTCGATTTTGGCCTTTTCAACATTGTTAAGGAATTTCAATTTATCGATTAAAAGTACTTGCTTAAAACTATCAATCCTTACAGTTCACACAAAAACAATGAAGATAATAACCATGTACCACCTATTCAGTTGACGTAACAAAAAAGCATTTTTCCATGTAAAAATCTCGATTGTTTTTTTATTATCCTTCGTTATTTTTTTTCGCAACATCATAGACAAACAATTATCAGCAAAAAATGATGAATTCACGTACAATATTCGGAATAAATGAATCCCATACCTTCAAAAAATGTTGTGTCTATTCATTCGAATAGAACACCTTTTATGAATATCGAAGTCATATAGGGTATTTTTGGAATATTGTTTCTAATATCGTCAATATTATGTCCAAAAAAATTTAAAACGCTTGCAACTTAAAGATTTCGATATTTATTTTTACCATCTGAAACTCTACATACTCTCTTGGTCAAAACGAACTTTAATTCTTCTGCTGACTTATTTAATGGCGAACTCAAGTGATGATTTATATTTATTGCGTTATATTTAAAAAAAATTCCAATCGACCTCACCACAGGATACTTTTTTGTCTTTCAAAACTTTTTAATTTCTTAAAACTATGCAGTTATAGACTACTTGTGCAGTAGTTAAGTGAAATTCGTATCTATTATCGATATCCATTGCTGCCTAACTTAGCGAAGGTTGTGAGAGGAATTCTAGTACTTTCTGTCGTTTTTTGTAGTCGTGTGGTTGAGTTGTTGTTTTTTATTATTTTAGCTATGTAGGAACAAAAACTGAAAAAAAACTGATCTTTAATAGATGTTTAGATTCAATTTATTTTGGTATAGCACATCTTAATAAATTCTCTGCGTGATATATTATTTAACTATATAATGGCAGTATTTTGCATTTGGTTTGTGGATTCAACAGATGAGTAAAGAGCATGTTGCAGCAAACATAACCCTCATCCCCTAGCAAACGCTACACCAGCTGGACCTTCTTCTTTTGGGATTTTATATGGGTACAGTTCGTTGTTCCAATAACTTGTGGGAACCAACGTATTTCTCGGAACCCATTTATTTCCTATATTTGATCAAACATTGTTGTTGGTGTTTTTACAAATTGCGGCCTCTTTAAGACCAATGGTTTTGCAACTCTCTGACAGATAACACAAACCGATGATTGGCTAAATGGGAAATCACCACACAAAAACTCAAAATAAATTTCCAGTTTGAAATTCGCGTAGGTATACGTCAAAATGAAAATTAAATGGAAATGACTTGGGCAACCTCTAGGCAGGGTTCGGCTAAATAAGAAAACCTCGTAACTCAAAAATTTTAAAATTTAAAGGAAAAACATAAATTTCTAACCAACCCCAGTTTTTTTTTTTTGTTATTTATATTTTAAATTACTAATAAAATCGCTGATTTTTTGGACCGAAACCGCCTTTTTAATGTGTTACGTGTATTTATTTTACTAGAGGTACGAGTTTTTTGTCATTCTACCCTTGGAG
Organism: Rhingia rostrata; assembly: GCA_949824845.1. Lineage (NCBI taxonomy): Eukaryota > Metazoa > Arthropoda > Insecta > Diptera > Syrphidae > Rhingia > Rhingia rostrata. Next base: position 64,122,042 of record OX463758.1, read on the forward strand.
TTATGAGGCTTACTGACAGGTTTCTGCCAGGCCATCACAGTTGAAATTGAAATAATTGAGGATTTCCCGTCTTTCATACCACGTTTATACCTTCGGATAGTGAAGTTACGAGTCTTGATAAAACCACATGTCAACCAAGTTCAAATCGGCCAACTGGGGCCAACGTTGCCGTTGACGGTAACGTTTCTTCCACGGTCATCTTTGAAGAAAAGTGGACCGATGATTCCACCAGCCCATAAACCACACCAAACTGTCGTTTTTTCGGGATGCATCGGTAATTCTTGTATGGCAATTGCCTGTTCATTGCTCCAGATGCGACAGTTTTGCTTATGTACGTATCCGTTGAGCCAGAAATGAGCCTCATGTTGAACACAATTTTTCGATAAAACATTTTTCACAGACCACGAATTTTGATAATAAATTTCAATAATTTGCAATCGTTGCTCGTTTGTATGTCTCTCAATGATTAAATGGCATAGTATACTGAAAACTTTTCATTTTGACAGATAGAGTTTAGACCAGAGATAAGGGAAGCACTTCCTTTATCTCTGGTTTGGACGCCATTACTATCCAGTGCTTCCAACCTGAAAAACTTAACTCTTAACAAATCACCCGTTCTTACTTAGCTTTGTATAGACATTCCCGACATAATTATGTTGGTTCATATCATTAAGGCTGGTATTGTCAGTACTTAGTTAACTCCGAGTTGAACCCGATCATTTGATCACCGAAGCTGGTTGGTAAACTCTGAGTTCACTCATGTTTTTCTTGTCAAAGCGATGTTAATCCCGACTTTAATCAGGTCTAAATTTAGTCCTGGATTCGCACTAAAAAATTGGCCCTGTGAATGGCTTCATTAAAAAAATATCGACTCTACCTGTGCATATTTTTGGTCTTTTTTCAAAATTTGTTGTTGTTGTCCGTAGAACTAACTGACTTTTGAAAAACATCGATCTCGTTTGTGTGATCCCATATCCTTCCATGTCATGAAACACCTTCTCCCGGTCCTTGAATAGATAATATGTATATTTTTTCAAGTATGCAAAACATCGACACACTGCTTCCATTGAACTTTCCACACAATCTAAACGGAAGCAAAGTCAATACCAAACATCCTAAACCAAATAATCAAATTGAGTGCAACACTCAATTCTGGCTAGAATCACCAAATGGGCAAAAAATGTTCACATCTCTTGATATTTTCTTTAGTTTGTATTGAAAACAATTGACCATTGGCTAATGGCTACAAGGAACGCGGTAATCCCCAGAGAGGGGGCGGCGGTAGAGGCACTCACACAATTTATGGCCGCAAGCGTTCTCGTTTACCTTGATGCCCCTGCTTTATGTGCAATACATTACACCGCTATAGACACTCTAAATATCTGCTCTAGCAGCGCCGCTGCCGCTGCTGATGGTTGTAATTGTTGTTTTACGCTGTACTCATGTTTATTTTTTCAATTTCAAGCTCATTGACGATCGAATGCTATTTGTATGTACTCTTTGTGTGTAGTGAGGTTTTTGTGTGGCTGTAAGTATATACGCTATACGCAGCTTTCATAGCTGTAATGACCACAGCCATTTCACTCTGCTCGTTTTAGTCTGAGCAATGTTCCAGAAGGAACCAACCTGTTGTTGTTTTAATTATTATCTACAAAACGTGACGCCAAGCTAGACGGATATGCAGTGATCTTGGGTGGACAGCGAGGGAGAATGTCGTATTAACTTTAAATCATAACTTCTCTTTAGCGACTGCACAGCCAGCAACTTCGTTCTCATTCTAGTGGAGTTTGGTACGTTTTGACATAAGATTGTAATATTTGGTACATTATTTTCCGATGAGGTTGATGTCCCATATAACTTGCAACTGTTTAAAGATGCTTTGCTACTTCCAGGCGAAACTCCTTTTTTGTTATCGATTTATCCCATGATGTAGCTCGGGCGTCGCATAGTGGCAAATCATATTCAAGACATTAGGTAATTTTAGCTTTGCTCTACCTTTCTGATTTTGCTGACGTGTTGTCCAGGTTTCTCAAGACCATGGGTGCCATTTTTAGGATAAGAGTGTAGGAAGTCTACTCTCTTTTTTTGTTTGAATTACTTTGTCATCTCCTGGTAGTTCCTTTTATTGTATGCTTATCTGTCAGGAAAGGATTTTGGTATTAAGATGTATATGCCGTTGTTAATTTAACTGTGCGTCTGCAATAATAGCTTGTCTGGCATATCTTTCAAACGAGGCACGTCCTACAATTATTTAACCAAGTTCTTCTAAAAATTCTAAATATTTTTTAAATGGAATCTAATAATTATAAACTCGTGACATTAAATAAACTCATAGTGTGGTCGATTAAGGTAATCGCCCAGGCCATTGAAAATTGCCAAAATGCAATGTCAGAAGATGGTGAAAATCCTGCTTCAGAATATTGGATGTAGTTTGTGTCAATGTTCGGGTTCAATGGAACCAAATAACCTCAATCCCAATTTATTAATTTTTCTTTGATTGATTTTTTTTACCGTACTACAGCAATTTTTAGTGGATCTAACGGCCCTTCGTTCGGGTTTTTATAGTGCTCCACAATCAGAAATATTGTTTGTTTACTTGTCCGGAAGTAGACATCGAGATCCTCACAAATGATGATTCGCATTTTGATTTGATGTCCTTAAAAAAAACCTTCAATTCCGCCAAAACATAGCCAGTCCATTTGCTCAACTGCGCTGTTTGCCAAACTCGATCGAATGCCTTGGTTCTATCAAAGTGCACCGGCTTAGTGGCTAGTGCATTGGACTTCCGTTCCGGATATTGTTTAACATACAAGTTCCCTCGGACACGCACGCACTTCATCTGTTGCTGCATATATCAGAAGTCAGGATTCACAAGAAATTTGTTTCAAAGGTGTCAACTTGACTTGAGAGTGAAGGTTATTTCTTTGTGAAGGTTACTTCTTCTCCATAATTTTAAGATATGCAAGATAGGCTAAATAAGACCCACCAATGTTAAACACATATAACTCTTGTAATAGTCATTTGATTTTACTTCTATTTAAAATACATTTTATGGAAACTAAGCATTTATTATGTCATCAGACAAATGTTCACCATTTTTAGCGCATTTTCCATTCCACCACGTAATGTTTCTGGTTGAAGGCTTCGAACATTTACCCAATCGATGTTTTCGCTCTGCATACATTTTTTTCCGAAATGATTCAAAATTGGAGAATTTTCTACCGAGGTATCCTTTTCGATCCACAAAAAGGAGACCCTCTAAACTGCGCCAACTACAGAGGCATAAGTCTCCTGAACTTCGCCTACAAGATACTATATACCATAATATGTGAACGCCTGAAACCGTTTACCAAACTGATCTGCCCTTATCAGTTTAAGTCCAGGAAAGTCCACAACCGATTAAATTTTCACACTTCCGCAGATCCTGGAAAAAAACCCAAGAAGTTCAAATCGATACCCACCACCTATCAATTCCAAAACCGCATACGACAGCATTTTTAGAGACGAACTATACATGGCCATGTCTAGTTGTGGTATACCGCCCAAACTCATCCGTTTTTGTAGGATAAAAATGGAGGATTCCCGCTACTCCATCAGGGTCAGAAACGATCTCACCAACACATTCGATACCAACATAGGTTTTAGGCAAGCCGATGAGCGGTCATGTGAGTTCTTTAATTTGATTCTTGAGAGGAATGTGCCAACACCAGAGGCACAATTTTGCAAAAATCGGTGCAACTACTAGCATACGCCGACGATATTGACATCATTGGTAGGACTCAACGTGATGTCATAGCCACGTATAGAGAAGAAAGCGGCAAAAATGGTGACAGAACGTCACCATTGACAGATACAATTTGAAGGTAGTACCACGGCTACGCTACTAACTCTGACAACCACATCTTGTCAGAAATTTAACTCTTCCCAACCGCTGTTTCTTCGGGCTAAGAAGGCAATTCAGTAGTATAGCCCTCACTCAAACTACTAAGGAGATCCTATATAAGACCCTGAATCATGGCCTGTCTCAAAAGCGAATGAAATAACCTTAGTCGATTGAAGAGGAAATTTCTTTGAAAAATCTTCGGTCCTGCTTGCGCTGACGAGCTATGGAGACGAAGATTCAACAAAGAACTATACAAGATCTGAACTTTTTCAAACGTGTACTGGATTTTAACAAGGAGATGCGAGTATTGGCGGATGGCATTTAATCAAATAGATATAGACATTGGGGTATATCGACGATTAATATAATTAAATTGAGAAGAAAGAAACCAATTGCTCAAGATGTACACTTTACAGCAACATGCCCCTGGTCAAAAAACTCCGCTTTGGACATTTAAGATGGCTAGGACATGTAAAACGAATGGACACTAATACTCCGGCTCGCAGAGTCTACGATTCCCAGCCAGACGTCGGACGCAGTAGAGGAAGACCTCGCGTTAAGTGACGCGCACAAGTAGAAACCGACCTCAATGAACTTGAGTTCCGATTGGAACTGACTTTCGTTTCGTTGACTGTTCAGAATCCGAACCGATACCTCGATAGTGCTGATTGTACTGTTTAAATATCCTCATAAACAAATCGGACACGGTTAAGTCTGGTGAACCAGATGGACAGGGGAAATCAGATTTTTTTGAAATATATATATCTTGCCTTATTTGAACGACAAATTACGTTGCTGCTCCGTCATTGGCCGCAAAAAGTTGTCGATTATTATTCTGGCGTTTCATCCTCATTCTCGAAGAATTATAGTCCGATAGCTTTTTCGGCCATAACACCGCACCAAACGTGTATTTTAATGGGTATAACCAAGGAGTATTGAACGTTTTAGAGTGCGCATCTCATATTTACATCGGACATTTTCTATTTGGGGTACTGATATTGATACCCCAGTGTTCACATTGCTATCCCAGAATAAAACAATAGCATAGTCAGCTGACGCATACGATCGATGATATTTCCCTTCACACTTACCATCCGCTTCTGAAACGGCTACAAAATTTTTAACTGTGATGCTCATGCTCACTCTATGTATAATTGGTATAATTGATGCTGGTCTGTTGCATTGGGATTTTCGGGTACATTGGCTAGCTCAAATGAAGTGCAACCGTGAAGTCTAATTTTTGACAACTTTTTCGAACAACTGGAGCCGTACATCAGCAATAACACGTCAAATATTGACTTCCAAATCGTCTAAAGTCTCTGGTTTATCGGTATAGACTATTGATTTCAGATAACCCCAAAGAAATCAAAGGGTGTGAGATCACAGGACAGTATAGGCTAGTTCAAAGTTCAATTACACAAAATTATGCGCTCAGCAAATGTTTACAATGAATTGATAGTGTCGCGCGCCGTGAGGCAAGTTGCTAACGAACGAGTCAGAAATCAAGTTTCTATAGCGCTCTCCATTGACGGTAACACTTTGGACAGCATATTCCTTAACGAAATATGGGCCGATTATTCCACCTTCCTATAAAGCACACCAAACAGTGACTTAATGGTTGTAAAGGCGTCTCGGCAAAGGGTTATGGGTTTCTACCACTCCAAATTTTTGCAATTTTGCTTGTTTACATATCCATTCAACCAAAAACCGGCCTCAATTGAGAACAAAATTTTGTGTTGAAAATGGAGATCAAGCTGAATTATGTTTTTGGCCCTTTCACCGAGCCTACAACGCGTGGTTTCAACTTCTGCACAAGCTGGAACTTTAAAGCCAAGATCTTTCCGTAAAATTTGGCGCAAAAGGTCCCATTATTTGTTTTATAATAAAATATAACCCGGCGCACACAAAAGATTGGAGACGATAGGTTTGAGGTCCTGTATGTTAGTGCCCAATATTTTTGTTACTTAGTTCTCATTTGTTTTGGTACGATAAGAATTTGTTGCATTGGGAACACTGAGCAACCTGTTTAACATAACACCCAGGCCCATTCGATTGTTGCGCTTTATACACACAGATCCATATCGGAATGCATATGAAACTCCCCTCACTAGTGCAGTGCAAGCACACGTATACTATTATAAACAATATGTGTCGTGCAGTCTTTTTGTTCGCTTTGGCTGAGGTGTCGCTGCTGTTGCTGCTCTTGCTGCCTCTGCTTAGTTGCCCGATTGTGGCAGGTCGTTGGCATTAGTGCAGTCATTGAGTCAAGGTTCCTTCCGCTAAAATGCAATCATGTGCACAACTTGTTTTTTTTTTTGTTCGTTTTTATTTTGCGCTGTCTGTCGATTTTGTTGTCTCAATAGTGCCTTTTCTCTCACTACACTTCTGGCTTGAGGAAGTCGGCCTGTATGGTATGCATGCATGCTCTATGTTCTGTTGTTGCGTTGTACGATTTCTGTATTTGAGATTTCTATTTACATTTAATTGCGTTAATTTATAAGAGATGCAGATAAAGAGATAGACACCAATAGCTTCCGCTTGACGCCTTGCGGAAGCATTAACTGAATTGATTGCTTCTACATTTAGACGTGGGCCTAGTGGGTAAATGGATTTGGATTGATGGATTGTTTGCGGCAAGATTCCATTTATAAGGCACTTAGTCAACGATGTGTCAAGCAATACAATTCGAATCGAAGGACACTTAATTGGTTATTAAATATTTGTGCGTTCTCTATATTGCAGTTATATTACGAAACCAAATTAGATTTTGCATATTGAAAGGAAGGATCAGTTTGAACTCTATTTTCGGATACATAAATAAATCTAGATATACTGGGGAAGTAAAAATCGGACAACTAAGACTCTTATTACCGAGATGTCAAATATCAAATTGAAAAATGAAATATCTGTCATTGACTGTTTATATAGGGCCTCATACCTATCCCACAAATAAGAGCTCCTCATGCTTAACGCCGAATTAGAACGCGAATTTGAGAAGCTTCTCATGATGGTGTTTGTCAGACTTTCGCAAGAGGTGGAGCAGTAAAAAATGCAGGTGTTGAACCAGGGGCCATGCGCTCAGAAGTACAACTCACTAACCCACTATGCCACTGAACTCCTTATAATTATCGTGATGGATCGTCATCATTTTTGGTGAACTTTCAATTGCACACAGCTTTCAGATCTACTGTGAACAGATCTCTTGATAATCTTAAGTCCGACCAATGATATCAACATCATCGTCGAATGCTAGAGTTGCGCCGATCCATGAACATTGTGCCTCTGGTGTTGGGTCCAGTGTTATTGTTTTCTCTTTCTTTATTTAGCATTAGCTATTTGTTTTGTATACTCATCTCAAAAACGCGATTAAAGAAGTCACATGACAGTGCGTCTCCTTGGCTAAATCCTTTTTAAGTATCGAATGTGGCGGTGAGGTCGTTTCCGACCCATCGTCATTCCGCACAGACGAATTGGCCGGTATAACAAAACTAGACACGGCTCTGTATAGTTCATTTCTATAAATGCAGCTTTGAAATCGATGATGAGGTGGTGGGTATCGATTTGGACTTCTTAGATTTTTTCTAGTATCTGACTTTCATGGTCTTAAACCAACCTGATAAGGGCCAATCAGGTTGTTGGTAAACATTTTCAGGCGTTCACATATTAAGGTCTTATAGGCGATGTTGAGGGGACTTATACAGTAGTTTGCACAATTCAGAAGTTCTCCTCTTTTGTGGATCGGGCAAACGATGATGAGGTTTCATTTTTCAGGCATACTTTCTTCATCCAATCAAATTTTGGTTATGAGTTGGTTAATGTAACTTACCAAATCATCTCCCCCGGCGGGAAAGCTGCCATTTCCGGCAGCCTTATTTGAGTTTAGGTATTGCTATCATCACTTCACTTAGGTCGGGTGGTTGGCAGTTTTCGCTGTCGTTGCTGACAGCTGAATGTTGTTCGTCATCGCCGTTTAACAGTCTGCAGAAGTGGTTCTTCTATATCCTCAGCATCGAATGTGTCTCAACTACGATGTTTCCTTGTTCATCTCGACAGGATTCTGTTCGCGCCTTGTATCCTTTGCTTTATTAAAATTTGAGAACATCGTTCCTGGAGTCGCACCTCTCTATATCCTCGATCGCGCGCTTTTTTGGCTCTTTTTTCTGAAAAGCCAGTTTTCTTCCCTTCTTCTCTACCTAAAGAGCTCAATGGCAGCTATCGTCTTCACCTGCAGCTTAGCCTTGTAGGCCTCATTCTTTGCTGCGAGCATATTATGTCTGCATTCATCATCAAACCAGGGGTTTCTTGTTAGTTGGCGCGAGAAACCTGGCACATCAATTGCGGCTGTCCTAATGGCTTGTTGGCATCGTGCCATTGTTCTTCGACATTTGATGGTGGTGGTATGGTGTTAATCGAGAGGTTAAGGGATACGCGTTGCGCGAAGGTCTTGGCGATCGTTCGTTGGTCTGCCGCACCCCGCAGCGAAGTCAATTAGCATAAGTCCGTTGCCAGAGGTGTTTTCGTGGTAAGCTAAGAACATGGTAAAATAATTGTCGACATTCATATATGTAGAAAATCTTTTGCAACAACATATTTAACACATGAAAGTAAGCTGCAAGAGGGGTTGAAGGTTGGCAATTTGTAGGCCTGTTCTGAACATGTTTTCTGTATTCTTCAATAATTTTACTCCTATTCGTGGCAGCTTCATTGCGAATGAGTTCCACTCTTCCAGATCATAAGAAGTTCCCTCGTATACTCTACGCAGACAAGTAGGCAAGCCATATCCAACAGACACAGCGATTTATTTTGGCTCGTAGGATAACCGCTATCAATGTAATAAAACAAACTTTAAATCAACTATCATATATTGCGGCCTCAAACACCAGCTTACTACCAGAGATTACCTTATTTACATTTTATAGCCCACCCCTTATGTTTGCCTTTTATCCCACAGACAGAGCTTCATTATATTTGCTCTTGCGTGTGTGGATTCAATGACAGTTTTCTAGTTATCTGCTCTATAGATACTGTAAACAGCTTTATACTGATGAACAACTGTTTTTTGTCTTCTATTTACAGATGGCAGTCCAATGCTTCGGCAAGGTGACACCGGCGATTGGATTGGTACCTTCGAGGGTCACAAGGGCGCAGTTTGGGGCGTAGCTCTGAATAAAAACGCCACTTTAGCTGCTTCTGGAGCAGCCGATTTCACCGGAAAAGTATGGAATGCTGTTACTGGCGCCGAAATTCATAGTTTCCAACACAAGCACATTGTCAAGACGGTCGCCTTCGATCAGACATCCGAAAACATTGTCACCGGCAGTAATGAGAAACTGATACGGGTCTTCAGTTTGCAAAGTCCCACTGCCGATGCCGAACTATACACGGGTCATACGGGAGCAGTAAAGCGAGCACTGTTCTGTCGCGATGACAAGTGTATCGTAAGTGCGGCCGAAGATAAGACCGTGCGACTGTGGGATCGCTTGACTGGCAATGAAATTCAGCGTTTAAATTTCCCAAATAATCCCAATAGTTTGGAGATCTCGTCGGACAATCACATCCTTACGGTCACCCACGGTTCCAGTATTAGTTTCTGGGAAGTTGATACCCTCAAGAAGTTGAAGGAAATCAAAGTGCCCACCAATGTGGCGTCGGCCAGCTTGCATCCAGACAAGCATGTCTTTGTTTGCGGCGGCGAAGACTTCAAAATGTACAAGTTTGACTACATCACAGGAAATGAAATCGGTAAGTGTGTGGTGCAACAAACAAAAACTCTTTCTCACCTCAACTTATATTGTCTTCTCTTGTTTTTGTAGAATCATTTAAGGGACACTTTGGACCAGTGCATTCGGTTAAATTCAGTCCCGATGGTGAGTTGTACGCGAGCGGATCTGAGGATGGTACACTGAGATTATGGCAGACGACCGTTGGAAAGACATATGGCCTCTGGAAGTGCACCGAACCCGGCGAATTGAATAACTCGATTAATTCACCACGCGAAGTGCATGCCAACTAAAGTAGCGACTCGTATATCCTACAGTCTCGCCGCCACACCCCCTCCCAAATAAATGCTGATCGTTCAAATGGCCACAAAGAACTTTAATAATTTTTTTTAAATGGAAATTTTACTATTTCACTGAAATAAGAGACATCTACATACAAATCGTTAGATTTATAAAAATTAAGTTCGCGTTTACTGTCTACCACTACCATCTCATTTATTTTTATTTTTTTTATAAAATATTTTAATTGTTTTGAATTTGATATTCAAAGCAATTAGCTGCCGTTCTCAATATTCAAATTGTGACTTTAATTAAAAATAAAAAGATACTTAAGGATTTTTTTTTAAATTACAATTTTTCTTTTTGTTTGTAAAAGTGTGGTTGAGGGAGATGTAGCGTTAAGACACTTATTCCAGAGCAAGGGTCATGATTTACATAATGAGATTACACTGCCACCTAGCTCATAGCCTTCATAGTAACTTTCGTAAAGTGTAGGTGGAGCAGGCACATGAGAGCTATGATAGGTTGTTGTTTTCTACTGACATTTCGACTTGTTCACATACAATTAGTGCTATACATGTAGCAATGTTGCTACATAAAAAAAGTCCGGCAGGGATCTGAAAAAATATGCCTCAACATTTTTAAATAATGGTCACCAGTGACCATCCGTTTTCTTCATAAGAGTATGACAAAACAATGCAGCTTGAGGAAACTGCACACGACTGGAACTGGATGAAGTTCATTCTCATGAGGAATTCGTGGGTGTAACTCTTTCCGAATTCGAAAAATTTGCTTGTTAGACGAAGTGAGCTTCATCCGACATAAAAATATTAACTTTCGTCCTCGTTAACCATTTAAAGCAACCCCTGGAACAATTCCAAGCGGATCGGAAGGTCTGTGGTGTACAATTTGCTAGTAATCGGAACCTTATATGGAAACAAATTCAAATCTGCAACGGATACCTATTTGAGCAGAAATAACACTTGCGCAAACAAGCGGAGTGTCCTGCATGACAGCCGCTACAGCAGAAATTGGTTTCGTTGTCCAAACTGAAGGTTAGGCTAGGTTAGAGTGGCTGCCAGCGATTCGCTACCACAACTAGACCAGTTTTTGGTTTTTGTGATACCACTTGGTTTTTGTGCATTCTTCTAGTTACCTGTAAGAAACCTAATCTGAGCTATAAATGAAACGGATGAGACTTTTCGCTTCCGTGTTTGTGAAGTAAGCTTCAAGATGAAGTTTTCCTTATGTTTGATGGGGCCATACAGCTACTGCAGAAAACTTTCGAATAAAGGCCTAGCCTTTATGCGTTCCTAAATGTATGTTAATCGCGTGATCATGGCGGCCAAATTACAGGGCCATTTCGTGAGATAAGCTGCTCACCAAATTCATCCTTCAACATTTCCACTGTTTCATGAGTTGTGTGGCATATTGAACCGTCTTGATGAAAAACCAGCCAACTGGGGCAAAAAAAAAGTCGCGTATCATGGCTCGACATCGTTGGGCGTTGACGGTAACGTTTCTTCCACGGTAGTCTTTGAAGAAAATGGACCGATGATGCCACCAGCCTATAAACCACACCAAACTACCATTTTTTCGGGATGCGACAGTTTTGCTTATTTACGTATCCGTTGAGCCAGAAATGAGCCTCATTGCTGAACACAATTCTTCGATAAAACAGCGGAATTTTGAGCACGAATTTTGATAATAAAATTAAAAAATAGTCTTTCCATGATTAAATGGCGGCGTAGAGTATAATGAAAACTTTTCACTTTGGCATATGACGTTTGGACGCCATTACTAACCAGTGTTGCCAATCTGAAAAACTTAGCTCTTAAAAAATTACCTGCTATATGGTCTTGCGACCGAGATCAGTCCCTTGGATCTTGTTAAATTTAGGTTTTTGCCAGATTTGTTGGGTTTTTTGACAAGACTCCAACTGAGATTTGATTTTCTTTTAGCGTGCTGCGCAAGTAAGCTTTTGCATGTAGCGATTGGACTAACAAGTTCCACTCTTCCAGATCATATGCAGTTCTCTTGTATGTGTAACAATTGAGTAACAAGTGTACCCAAGTGGGGTACGACTAGTAGTTTAGTTCAATATCTGGCGAGTTCATCAGCGCTATAATTCCCTGGAATGTCACTATGCCCAATCACCCAGCGAAGGTGAATGATAGGCTGAGGCTGAGGTTTAGCCTATCGGATAAGACACCCACTCCGTCATTTGGTTTGGATCTATCGGTATAAAAATGGATCTAGTTAATTCTGGGATTGTGACCTGGAAACTTTTATCAAAGTTTAACCTGGTAAGAGTGTAATCGGTGCTCCCAAGAAGATTGTGCCTTTGGTGTTGGCTCGGTAGTTTTACATAATCCTCTCAAGAATTATGTTGAAGAAGTTACATGATAATGCGTCTTTTTGCCTGAATCCTTTTTTGGTATCGAAAGTTTCCGTGAAGACGTTGAGCAGCGAGAATCCATCACCTTCTACCTGCGCAGACGGACAGGTATGGGAGGTAAACCAAAACAAGACATAACTATGTATGGTTTATCTCAAAAAATTATATTTAGTCTGGGGAATTAAGCTTAATCATGATTCCTAAGTGAACATTATAAAACCCCCTCAACAGCTTTCAATTACACCTTGGTAACCTTTCCTTCCTATGGTTCTCCAGGTGTATCGTGTGGCACACACGTGACTGCTGATCTTGTCATTTGCCTCGGGTATACAAAAACTAAGTTTTATCAATCCTGGGTAGTCCAAATTGAATCCTACGACCATGACCATTATTGCAATTTAGTATTCGGCATTTAAATCGATGAATAAGTGGTGGATTATGACTTGGTTGGGTTGGGTTTTTTCCATGATCTGTCGCAGTTTGACGATTTTATTATTCATGGACTTTTCTGGGCTGAAACCACACTGATACGTGCTGATCAGGTTGTTAATAAACGGTTTAGGGCGTTCATATAACTATTACGGCCTCTTGTAGGCGATGTTGAGGAGCATTAGGCGTCTGTAGTAGGCACTGTTCAGTTATCCTCTTTGTGGATCGATGCTGAGGTTCCATTCTTCAGGCATAGTTTTATCCAACCAACTTTTGCCTATGAGTTGGTGAATGTCACTTAAAAAAGTATCTCCACTAGCTTTATAAAGCTCATTTGCAGTTCTTATCTTCACCTGTAGCTTTGGTCTCATATTTGGCTTCGAGCATCTGTCAACATACTTCATCAAACCAGGGATTTCTTGTTGGTGGGTGCGAGAAACCTAGCATTGATTTAATGGCTTGTTGACATCTGTATGGTTTTAATCTAGAGGCTTAGGAATGCGCACTGGAAAACCTTTAATCTAAATGGTTGGGCCCTTTGTTGGGCCATTGGATAAAAGTTTATCAAGTCTTTATTCGCCAATAATCCTAAAAATGTTTAAGTATCAAAAAAATGTTTCACTAATTGACTTCGCTACGGATGGAAATGCCACTATAGTCAGCACACGGTTTCCTCACCTCGATATCCATAAGGGGGCATGCCGGTCTCCAGATCAACGAACTGTTAACCAAATTGATTACATTGCGATAGACAAAAGGCACGCGTCCAGTATTTTGGATGTCCGAACATTCCGAGGAGCTAACATCGACTCGGACCACTACCTTGTTGCAGTCAAGGTAAGAATGCGGATATCCACCACGCCACAACAATCCAGAAATACTGTAAAAAATTTAATGTCGAAAGACTGCAATCGCAAGAGACCGCCCAGACCTTCGCGCAACGCGTATCCTTTAACCTCTCGATTAACACCACACCATCAGCATTGACTTTCGAAGAACAATAACAACGATGCCAACAAGCTATTAGCTCTGACGGCCAGGTTTCTCGCGCCCACCAACAAGAAACCCCTGGTTTGATGAGGAATACCGACATATGCTCGCAGCCAAGAACGAGGCCTACAAGCCTAAGCTGCAGGTGAAGACGAGAGCTGCCGTTGCTCTACCGGCTTTTCAGAAAGAAGAAAAAAGAGCATGGAAAGCTAGCGATCGAGGATATAGAGAGGTGCCACTCCAGGAACGATGTTCGCCAGTCTTACCAAAAGGCAAAACGTAAAAGCCAAGGATACAGGGCTCGAACAGAATCCTGTCGAGATGAACAAGGAAATAATAATAAATAAGACACAGTCTATGCTGAGGATATGGAAGAACCACTTCTGCAGACTATTAAACGGCGATGACGAACAACATTCCGCTGTCAGGCAGAACGAACCACTCAATAAAGGCAACGAAAGCGAAACTCACCCGACGTGAGTGAAATGAGAAAAGCAATATCAAAACTCAAGCTTAATAAGGGTGCCGGAAATGACGGCCTTCCCACCGAACTTTGTAAAGCCGGTGGAGATGACTTGGTAAGAAACATCCACCAGCTCCTAAGCCAAATGTGGTAGGAAGAAAGTATGCCTGAAGAATGGAGACCCTCTAAACTGCGTCAACTACAGAGGCATAATTCTCCTGAACATCGCCTACAAGATCCTATCTGTCGTAATATGTGAACTCCTGAAACCGTCTATCAACAACCTGATCGGCAGATCCTGGAAAAACCCAAGAAGTGCAAATCCATACCCACCACCTACTCATCGATTTCAAAGCCGCATACGACAGCATTTATAGAGACGAACTATACAGAGCTATGTCTAGTTTTGGTATACCGCCCAAACTCGTCCGTTCGCTGGTCCATCTGGGTCGGAAACGACCTCATCGACACATTGGATACAAAAAAAAGGATTTAGGCAAGGCGATCCGCTGTCATGTGACTTCTTCAATTTGGTTCTTGAGAGGATTGTGCAAAACTCGCAAAACTCTCGAGCCAACACCAGAGGCACAATTTTCCAAAAAACGGTTCAACTACTAGCATACGCCGACGATATTGACATCATTGGTAGAACCCAACGTGATGTCATACCCACGTTTGCTAGTATAGAGAAAGAAGCGGCAAAAATGGTTTTAGCAGTAAATGAGGGCAAGACGAAGTATTTGCTGCCAACACGAAAGGACACACAAAATCGACGAATTGGACAGAACATCACCATTGACAGATATAACTTTGAGGTAGTACAGGTACGGGAAACCAATACTCCGGGAAACCAATACTCCGGGAAACCAATAAGCAGAGTCTTCGATTCCCAGTTAGACGTAGTAGAGAAAGTCCTCGCCTTAAGTGGCGCGTACAAGTGGAAACCGACCTCAACCAACTTGGAGTGCAGTAAGTAAATAGCATTTACTCCAATGGAATCCACCGTTGTGTTCTTTCCTTAAATACATGGCCAGCTAAGACAGAAATATCCAACGCCAGGTTTAAGTTCTTATCCTAAACTAATAAACAGAACATCTCCGTTGTCCTTAAAGTATTTTTTTTTTATTAAAGTTTGCAAAATAAATAACTAAAATCATTTTTAGTATCGTGTAAGCGTTTTGACCTCCAGATTCGCATTAGAATTAAATAAATGCATTGAAATATATTCCATCGCGTGACACAAATCTACTTGTGAGTTCCAGTTGCCCAGCCATGGAGGTAAACGGTCGTGAAATTAAGCATACCACTCCCTTGGCTCACTTCCGGCATGCGTTGCAAGTGATCAAACCATCTGGAGAGGTTCAGGTAGTTCTCCTTGTCAATTGGCGAAAGTGATTTCTAATTATGTGCAAAAACAGTAATCATTTGTGACATTTTCTTCAAGATCACACATCAGCGTCTATACTTACAATGAGATCATAGATAGCAAAGAACACAGCTAGGTCGGCTAGAGTTAGAGAGTAGCCTACTAAGTAGGATCGAGTGAGGAAATAATTATTAAAATCCCTCAATAGGTGTTGTGCCACATGTTTATCTTTTGAGCCGGGGGCCACGTACAGTACAGCGTACTCAATCCATTGGTTCACTTGGGCTTCGATTTCTACCGACGAGGTGCTGTTTTTCGCTGCTTCCGATTGACTTTCTTTGGCAAGCTTCGATAGAATTGTAGCAAATCCTGTGACGGTTTCACTTTTGGCTGTTCTAGTGACAATCTGAAAGACGTCGATACATATACTTAATTAATTGTAGTTGGGCAGGTTAGGTGTGCTAGGGTTGATTTTACTTTCTCACTGTTGTATGCGATTTTTCCGTGTTCTACACCAAGGCAAGTCGCTATTTTGGTAACCGCTTCAACGTCGCACATTTTTAGCCAATTATGAAGCTATGCTTTATTTAATAAACGTTGAAATATCAAAAAGATGAGTTGGTTTACGAAATATACGAATCGAAAACTGAGCAAAACACTCGTTTCTGACAGTTTAATTGATAGACGTTACGTTACGTGTGGAGCATGTGCATTTCAATAAACTACAGTAGGCGAACGAAAAATGTACTCACCTGTTCGTTTTTCGATAATTTTTCGATAGGCGCGTCTGATTGATTTTAGAAATTAAACGTATTGGAAGATCATTCGAATTAATTTAGAAAACATTATCAACCAATATTTTGTTGATTGCTTACATGTCGCACCGGAAACATAACAATCATTATAAATACATATGTACAATCGTAATAATTTGATTTGTTAGAACATATTTTATACTAGCTAAGTGCATAAGGGATACAAGGATTTAGATATATGCAGCCGTAACGAAACTGTAGGTACAGACAACGTTTATGAATAAAGACAACATTGTTGTTAAGCAATTGCTTACTGAACGTCTTAGGGGTAGCCATGACAGTTTTTGATATCTTTCAAAATACAATGGTTCGATGGCATATTTTTTATTTTCGGGGTTGGTACCCACTCGCTATAAGTCTATTACCTATAACCTGCACACTATATAAATTTAAATAGCATGAAACCATACCATATTAAACCATACTTCCACCGCACATGGGATGAATTATGTCGGCAGTACAAATTGCATACATGAACCCCTGTTCATTGTGTTGGTATTTCTATCAAATAATTTTCAGACCTTAAATTGTGAAAAGTGTGTTTGTATTGGTTTTCAACCTTGTTCAACCACTCAATAAGCTCGGCTAAAGATTTTAAAGCGTTTCTTACCACAGTCCTAAGGTTCCTTGCCGATAAAACCAGTTTTATGCCAGTTGAATTGATATTTCTGTCTGACCAACCACATTTTTTTTAAAGAAATATTGAGAGACGATTCCGTCGGCCCATACAACCAAACACTGTTCTGTTGTTGTGTTCCGGCCATCCACTTGACTAGGTCGATCTCAAGCTGGATGACGTGACCTAGAATGCCTAATTTGTATGACCGTGTCATCCATCATCTGTAATTATTGTAAGGGTAGGTGACTAATATTTTCGGACAGCTGGTTTGGGTTAAGTATGCTTTACGCAGTGACATCATCCATGCAAGGCAAGGATAACTCTTTTGTTTATCTTTTGTTTTTCGATTTAATATTATTTATCAACATGCTTTTACCATCTAGGTGACCCCCAAAGCAGTCATTCCGTTTAGTCGCTGGATATCCAGGCCACCTCTATGACTAAGCATGGTATTCATTTTGGAACAAAAATGACGCACTAATTAAAACTAGATGACACGCATATGTCACTATTTTTATTGATTTAAGCTATTCTTTTGAATGACTGATTTGGGTATCATTCTCATCAAAACTTTAAAGTGTGAACCAGTCAACATGAGAACACATTACCACTACAACGCAACCACCAACGACGCACTATACATGTCCTAGCCATCTCAAACATCAATTTCGGACGTTTTTGGACCATCTATAGCTCTTGATTGAATATTTGTCTCCAGAGCCCGTCAACGCAAACGGGACCGAAGATTTTTCCAATAATATTTCGCTCAAAACGACTAAGGGTTTCTTCTTTCGCATTGATACGCTCCATTCTTCAGCGCCGTAGAACAGGACTGGAATGATCCCGGTTTTATATAAGATCTCCTTAGTAGTTTGGGAGACCACTTTACTTCTAAATTGGGTTCTTAGCCCGAAAAAAACAGCGATTGGGAAGAGAATCGGCCTTATTGCAATTTGCATGCATCTAATTTCACAATCATTCCATATCTAACAATGGGCCCAAGCAGGGGGTTCATACTTTGAATACATCCGAGCGCGAGTTTCGGATATCAATTTCGAACGTTTTTTGATCATCTATAGCTCTGGATTGAATGTTCGTCTCCATAGCCCGTCAACGCAAACGGGACCAAAGAATTTTGGAATAATTTTTCGCTCAAAATGACCAAGGATTTCTTTCTTCGCTTTTGATACGCTCCATGGCAGAGTAGTTTACGTGATGTATGCTATGCTTCGGATTAACTTCGGGCGAACTTGTATCGAAACATCTTAATGTACGTATACACACATCTGCGGAAGCTTAAAAACAACCTTACAAAGGTTTTACCATCAAAATTCGGTTATGCTTGTGAATTTACTAGCATAATATCTTAAACAGGCTTCTACCCAAACAATCGACTGCAAAAATGCTCAACCTCCGCGCACAAGTACTATTAAGGCCTACAGAAATAATTGTTTGTGGAAATCAAATTTTATTGCCTTATAGAGAAACAATTGTTAGTTGGGATGGTAATGCTTTAAATAATTATTGGTTACAAAATTTTTAAAATCGCTGGTAAGTGTCAAACATTAAAAACCGCACGCACAGTCGATTTTTACCACAAATCAGCTCAATATCTATTATAAATAAACAAAAACCGTGTTTTAATATATTTTTTATATTTTATTATTCACATCTAAAGCTGATCTTTTATTTGTTTTTTTTTTAATTTAATTTTTTTCAGTTTTCCTTATGTTACTATTAATTATATTATTATAATTTTAATTAATTCTATTTATGATTAATTTCTTTATCGAAAGTATTTTACTTTAATTTTTCTT
Source organism: Rhingia rostrata (assembly GCA_949824845.1). NCBI lineage: Eukaryota > Metazoa > Arthropoda > Insecta > Diptera > Syrphidae > Rhingia > Rhingia rostrata. The sequence continues at coordinate 64,140,821 of OX463758.1, forward strand.
TGTTTTTGTTATTAATGCTTATAATTGGTTTCTACTAGAAGAATTCTAATATGATTTTGTTTTGATAAAATTTTCAATTTATATTTAAAATTTATTTGCTCTCTTGATTTTGTTTTGCTTTGTTTCGCATAAGATATATTATATTAAAAGGTATTCATTTTTTTTATAAACTTGAAAATATATATTTGTTTATGGTTGTAATGGTTAAAGAGAAATTAAATTTTAAGAAATAAATATCTCCGCCAGCGGAAGTTAATTTTTAATAGAATTTTTTCCTACGTTTCGTAAAAAATAGGAAAAATATTCAATAATATGATTTATAATACAATGACTTGCATTTGATAGAATGCATTCATAACCAGTTGGTTTGATATAATGAATCAATGACCACAATTATTTAATCTAAGAGGGGTTTTGCGAATAACGTCGTTGAAAGTTTTGTTATTCAAATGAATTAATAATAATTCGTTGCTCCATTTAGTTATGCAAACAAGATGAAAGCCTTTAAGAAATGAAAATACGTAGATACTTTTAGTCAATAATTAATACATTTGCATAGGTTTATTGATCATAACCATATATTGCAAGGTTTTCACGTTGCGTTTTTTTTCCTTCAGTGCAATTACATTTTTGTATCAATTCAAATTTAAATCTGGACTAACTCTTTCTTGTTTGCAAAGACTTTCAGGACTTTATAAGTCATACTTTATTTCATAAAAATGCTAAGAACGATGAAATTGCTATTTTGTTATAAAATATAGTTATAATAATGATTGAACAAAATTTATTTAATTATTAAAATATTTAATTTGTAATTGGCCCTTTAGTTTATCAGAACCAAACCGAGAACGAAGAACCAGAGCACACGGGTGTGGGTTTTGATGCAACCATGTGTTTTTTTAATACTACCACTTTCAATATTTTCGCCCAATATGCCGACAATTAATTTCAGCTTCATTTTTAAATACCAGAAATGTTGAATATCTTGTTCTAACCAGAAATCAATAGCCGTGATCCACTTTCTGATTCCTTGGATGTTTTCCTTCGCTGCCCAAGCTGAGATTTTTTGATTAAGTGTTTTTTTTTTATTAGCAGATGCAAACAGATTTGTTCTAACGACGGTTTTTCTACTTCGCAGCTTATAACAAATGTACTGCATAAGAGTTGTTAAAAATTAGTAAACGATAAGTTGGTAGCCAAGTCGTATGTTTTATATGTCATTAGATTTTTTATAGGCAAACAAATCAATAATTTGACAGAATATTATTAAATCCAGCTCCCATTCTTTTTCATAAACGTGTCTCTGAACAAATTGTGCCTTCTCCTAGATATTTTGAGAGTTAAAAAAAATTTACTGCAAAACTACGTGAATCGAGAAACACTTTTTTACTGGTATTAAACATCTTTCTGCACGTTTATTAAACTGTGAACTGTGAAATGCATTCAGATTTTTGATTAATTGTGAACTAGTTTATTGATAAACTTGGTAGGCTGCTATTAGCAAGAAATATTAATTTATTTAGGAATATTAAAATTTGCTCACATGGTATTTATATGAGTTAGTGATCTGGGAACGAGATCTCTTACTAGGAGGCTGATTGTTCGAAACACTTTGCTTACGAGTAGGTCGACAGCTCCGAACTCGGATGAGACTGAATTTGAAATTTTGTTAGTTTTCTCTTTTACAATAGTGCTTTCTGCGATTATCGTACCTGTATCAGTCACTTTCTGCCGTGTATAACATTTGTATAGTATTAACCTGACAATACTATACAAATGTTATACATGATTCATGCACTTCTTTCCCTTTACCAAAAGCCAATCGCAAAAATGTAATATTCACCGAAAAACTGATAACGTGCTTCAAAAGCAATTACATCAACCGCAGTAAAATGATTTTTTACGCCACTTTCAAAAATCCAAGAAAAGCACTTAGGTAAGTGCTTGCTTCTCACGATACACCCTAATATCCTCGCATATGAATAAAAATGAAATTTACTAATTCTTCGACGATAAACCATCTATTTGTAAATTACACCGCTTTAATCACTTTAAATATATATATATATCCGCACCAGTTCTACCCACAAACATCGCTTTCAACTGGTTGAACTATACTCGTCTGTGTAGACACACATTTTTTGCAATTTGTTTAAATAACTATAACTCCAAAGAAATGGATGAGTTGGGCATCTCATACTACGAAAATATCTATCTGTATAGGGTACTGATGATGATACCCCAGTGTTACCATTGCTTCCCCAGCGGACGAAACTGATATTTCCAGAGCATCCCAATTTTTTCCCATTTTTGGAGCGTATTCCAAAAAATTCGGCGAATCGCTTTTGATGACGGATTTGTCCTTTTATATTTTCAAAGGCGATTTGTTTTTATTGAAGGGAAACAATCTCTCAAATTTACGCAAGAAAATTACCAATATGCAGAATTAGAATATCAAAGTTGTCAGAAGCACTGAAATATCATTTTCGCTCTATCCCATACCGCAAGTGTCAGAAATCGATCAATAATCGGCATTTATCTTATTGTTTTTGATTCTGTGATTTATAGATAACCATCGATTTTACAATCGTTAGTTGTCGTTTATGTTTTCCTGGTCGACAAATATTTTTTTATTTGCAAAAAATGCATATATTGAAATATTGACAACAAATTCCATATAGATTAAAGTTAATTGCAAGAAAACCCACCGGAGTATTACAATTGCAAATGCATATCCAAAACAAAAATATTTTTTTGCTATTTCGTTATATTTGCCATCCAATTCGTTCATCAACAACTCAGCACTATTTTTGTTTAATATTTGTTTAATATTTTGTTGATTGATTTAATAGTTAAGTTAATATAATCCCAGAAGTATTCGCGAATAAAAAAAATCAGCTGACAAATCTGTTTGCATTCACAATAATCTATTTTTATTCACAATTATCCAGATCTCTGTCAATTTTCGCGCATATTACCAAAACCATAGTAACTCGACGTGATCGACACACCGTGAGTCTACAATCGATCGGCACTCGATATGGACTCTCTTTTGATAATAAACAAGATTGAAGACGATCGAAATGGTAGTATCGCTTTCAAAATGATACGCCGCGCATCTGCTTATTACACTCGACTTCCAATTTTTCATTTTTAATCACAGCGATTTTTATTTCTATTTCTTGAACATTCTCTTGCGTACAAATGGCGGATTGTATCCGAAAGAATTCAGTCACCTATACACCTACCTCTTTAAAAAAAAAATGAAAATTACTTTGGGAAATAAAATCAAAAGCGATTCACCACGCTTTTGGGAAAAAGCATCCAGGTGGCTTCAATTCCAATTTAAAACAAAAACCTTTTTTTTGTTTTATCATGATAGCTATAATAAACAACTGCAGAATTTTGTATGCGCTTCATGGTGAACTAAACCACTCACAAAAACCTCTGTTTTTGAAAATAATTATGAAAAGCAAAACCATGGTAAACATTGCAATCTCACTTATGTTAAATTTCGTAAATTTTCTTAGTACTAAAATTCAACAATGTAGGTGGTAAGCTCCTCAGTTTGGCCGGCATTTTTTTTTTTAATTGTGTGTTCACAATAACATTTATCTTCCTTTAAGATAAGAAGAAGCTGCACTGTGGAATGTGAAGAAACCAAAGCTATGAATTCATAAAAGAATTTTGATGGAAAAAGAATTGAGTTCTGGGAGGAACACTGTAGAGGACATTGAAAAGAGTGATCCATTCATCTCCTTTGTTAATAATTCACAATCAAGATTGAGAGCAACTTGGCCGAATTACAAAACACAGTACGGCTGAATTCCTAAATGCAGTACTGACTTCATTGTGCATCAGCAAACCTTCCTTATTACAAACACAATCATCGTTGAATTGCGTCGCGTTCCAAAATGCATTGTGAACAGATTTTACTGCGCAAGCAAATTCAAACAGCGCATCGTGAATTATAACAATGCAAATGTGATTTTCAAGTTTTAATTTTGTTTGATGTCGTTTTCGTGTGTACAAAAGACGATTCCCCGACGACCTGAGTATTTTTTTTAAATATTTATTGCAATGTTCTTATTTTTGTAATTCTTATGACAAAAACGGGTGTAATAACCAAACAAAGTTGCTGATAAAAACAACGATAAAGTTTGAATTGGAATTTTGTGCGCTAAAAAAGAAGACGATTTGGGGAAATGTTAACATCGAAATTAAGAAAGTGGATCCGGAATTTACATCATCAGGGTACTTTAATAAAATTCTTTCATTTAGGTACATTCCTTTTATAGGAAATAATTGAGGATACAGCCAAACATTTACGTTTTAATTGTTTCTGTTTCAATTGTATTACATATTTTGTAAATGGCAATAATTGTTAAAAATATTATTTATTTTAAGAGTTGAAACTAATTTTCTTATAACACTCCCCAAATGATGACAAAACACTCAGCTGATCATATTATGTATTACACGCCGTTCCAAAATGTCAGCAGACAGAAAGCAACTACATACCCAACGAAGTGAGAAAGCATCGTGTAATTTCAAAACAGATGCAATGCGCATTCACAAGGGAGTTTTTTTGCATACGGGAATTCAGCCTACTTCTACATTACTGCTTAATCGAGAGTTCCAAAACGCAAATAAATTGCTATGATGCAAAGCATATTTTTCTAAAGTGTATTTTGAAAGATTCACCTGCACGCTAAAAGACCATCGTGAATGTTTGTGATGCATTTCATTACTTATGCGAATCAGTGCAAAAGTATTCATAACCTGGCGTCATTAAAGCACTATGCATCCACAATGCGCATTTTTTGATGTTTTGGAATTCAGCCATTCTTTCGCGGTAATTTCTCATTTTTGTCTGAAGTTTATGAAGATTCAGTGAGTACTTAAAATTCGTCGCCCTAGTGACAGAAAAGAGTATGTCAGTATTTGATACTTTTCGATTTTTTTGCACCATTTTTCATTTTATGAGCTTTAAGAATACTACTAGAGGTGCATTTAGAGGTACAATTTTTTGTCACAATATAGAAATCCTATATTTTAAGTAAAGCGGCATACCCACCCAAAAATCGTTAAGAAAAAACTAAGCTTTTTGAAAAAAAAATTCCCCCTTGAGATATTGACTGAATTCCAAAGCGCAGTACTTCTGCATTACTGCTTAATCAAGCGTTCCAAAACGCAAACGAAATATTTTTTTCTAAAACGCTTTGTGAAAGCATCGTGAATGTGATGCATAACATATGCGAAAGGCTGAATTCCAAAACGCATTACTTCTGCATTACTGCTTAATCAAGAGTTCCAAAACGCAAACAAATTACTATGATGCAAAGCATATTTTTCTAAAACGCATTGTGAAAGCATCAACTGCGCAAACACACGCAAAAAGAGCATCGTGAATGTTTGTGATGCATAACATATGTGCAGCAGTGCAAAAGCATTCATACTTGGCATCATTAAAGCAGTGTGCATTCACAATGCGCATTTTTTGACGTTTTGGAATTCAGCCGTAGTGATTCCTGGCATCAGAAAAGCAGTGTGCATTCACAATGAAATTCAGTCTTTATTTTATCATTCACAATTCACAATGAAACTCAAGTTACGTGTTTCCGATTTTTTGTTTGTTTCTAGCCCAATGACGATCAAAACTGCTTGGCTGTACCAATAAGGTGTGAGTACCTTTCGTAATTCTGTGCTTCCAAATGTTTGCTTGACTTACTCACAGGGTTCTATATTAATACGAATTTAATTGCATAGTCTACAGATTGGAAGCAAAGCCCTTTTGAACTTGGTCACCATCTCAATGTCTAAAGCTTAAGATTATAAGTCATACACATGACGCACTGCATACAAGAGAAATTGTTCTATGGTGGGTCGTACTGGTATAGTCCGCCATATGTTTGGATCTCGTTCCTCTAGTGTGCCCGTACCATGAGGTGAGCAAACGTTTTTGGTTTTTTTGTTCATTATGCGTCATCTTTATAACCTTATAATGGCCGCGTTCCGAGTTTTAGATTTTCCAAGTTAACTTTGCCGATGCATTGTTTCTATTGGTCAATCGACCGTGTCACGTGACTAAAAATGCTCGATTGACCAATGAGAATAGTGCATCGGGAAAGTTAACTTCGTAAAACTGAAACCCGGTACACGGCCAATCTTTGCTAAAGCGTAGTGTCACTTTGGATTTCTTGCTAAATACATAAAAAAAAGCACCACCATTATCGTTTTTCATATACCCATCAGAACTGGCCAAGAGAAATATCAAACCAACCGAGCGATGTGTGTGCCTGTGTGTCGAAAATAATAACAAAATAATGAAAAAATTGTACATTTATATATATATTTTGTTTTGTAATTCTATCCATTTAATGTGATCTTTTACAAAAAGAAGAGCATATTCATTTGATTTATCAACATATTCTTCTATAATAGTAGTAGTAGATGTAGAATTTAGTAATTGTTCATTTTTTTTTGTTTATTATTTATTTTTAATTATATCTTCGCGTTTCTTTTGTTCTTTTATTATAAATATATTTATGTGTGTGAAAAAAATTCAAATAAAATAAAACATTGGTGTGTTTTTTTTTCTTTAATTTATATTATATATATATATAGATGTTTTGTCCAGGAAAATTAAAATTCCTTTTTAATGTTCTTAATGTTTCTTCAATAAGTTCTAATTATTAATAATTATATATTTGTTTATATATATATATATATATTTGAAAATTTTAATTTTATTTATCAATTTACACGAGTTAGACAGAGTCTTGTTTGTTCGAAAGAGTAACACAGAGAGAGAGAGAGAGAGAGTATAAAACGAAATAAATGGGACTTGCACTTGTTCATATTTTTTTTGTAAATCACGTTTTTACTGATTGAACAAAAGAAGACTAATTTGTTTGTAAGCGCTTGATATTTGTATGTAGATAGTTTTCGGTTTAGCTATTATCTCGCCAACAAAATGAAATCGTTTCAAATGTGTGATCTTACCACACATTCACTATTACAAAATGTCCTTACTGGTTTATGTATTTTTTTCTTTAAATTCCTTGATTCGTATGTGTTTTACTCGGCGTGTCAATCATCATTTATATAAAAAAATAATTACATATTTATATATTTTTATTTAAGGTTATCTTCTTACTATATATATATATTATACACGTACATTTATTTCTTTTTTTTTAATTTTATTTGTTTTCCTTTGAATTCTCAATAATTATGTTTTTAAAATAAAACTTATGTGCTTTTAGTAATTAACTTAGTTTTGTTTTATTTTATTTCAATTTACAATGGATAGTGGTTTTGATTTTAATTCTACGTCATATGATACTAAATTAAATAACGATTTTAATAATGATCCAACTTACATCATCTGTTCAACTATTAGAGCATAGTTGTGTTTGTTTTTTTTTTCATTTTAATGTTGTTTTTGTTTACAATTAATACAATTAATCTTAGCGCATAGACAGGATCTTATCTTATCAATTAGTGTAATATTTAATGAAATAGTATTTACAAAGTCATATTGATTGTTAAAATGTATCTCTTAAGTATAGTGTTAGTAAAACTATGTGCTATAGTTAAATGGTTTTGTTGTTTTGTTAATAAAATGGGGCAAACAGTTATTATTGTATTTTATGTATATATATATATAAAGTTAGGTCCTACAACATTTATATGTATATATAATATATATATAGAAATTATTTGAATTTGTTTTTTTTTTATGTTTTTCTTTTATAAAGCTCTCTCCGAGGCAGAGTTATATTTGTTTTCTTACAAAATAGTCGTTTTAATTATATTATTTATAATTACAGTCAAAAGTTAAAAGATTGAAAAACAATTGAATACATTATCATCATCCTTATCCCAGTTGGAGTACCTTCTGTTGTTTTGCTTTTTTGTGTGTGTGTTTTTTTGTGTTTGTTTGAATCGCATGATAAAAACTCTCAATGAAGTGCTAGTCGCCATAAGCGGATGGCGGCATAGTGTGTTCTTACTTCATGTATGGGTTCTTATCACTGAGCTGATCTCATTTGGTAGGTCCAGGTGGGAATGGGTTTATCACAGCTACGGCGGCAGCCTGTTGGCTAGCTAAAACGGCAGCTAAAAGAGAAAGAATTTGTTAGAGAAGAATTTAAAATAGATAACTTTTGTTGCTATAAATGTTTGTTCTCAATTTTACATTGGGTCTACGGAATTTCAAAGGACTAACATTTGTTTAGCGTTTTATCTAGAGTAACAAAGGAGAAAGGCCGATTCTGGGTATAAACACATACTGCGCCTCTTTTCTTTTTTTTTTCTTACGACTGACATTTAGGTAGTAAAGGACTTGTATTCCATGTATACCTCTGACAATGAAACCTCTTCAGAAATCAAACTAAGGATTACTCTAGCCAACCAATGCTACGTCTGGCTAAGAGAGTAATTTGGTAATACACCCCCTATCCGTGATACTAAAAAAGATTAAAATCAGCCCAGTTTTACTTTACGGCACTGAAGCATGGACCATGTCCAAAGCGGATAAAAAAAAATTAACAGATAGCTAAAGACCAAAACATTTTGGTTGGTGTCCAGGGAGTTTATTCCCAAAAGCACGCAGAACTGCATTTTCGTTTGCGTTTGGTTAATTCTTTCGTCATGACCATCGTTTTATAAGTTACGGATCGAGTAACTAGATGAAAGTGGATATTTTAATATCACGCAGACAGAACTATCGCTCTACTGCAAGAGTAGTAGCTGGAAGACACAGCGTCTAGTGTTGAACAGTAAAGGCAAGGGCATTAGCTACAGATCTTTGTATGCTGAATACAGCAGGGAACATTTTTGGAAAATATGTAGAAAGAGTGAACGCCTGTTAGAACGACAGTACGGCTTCAAAAAAGGCAGCTCCACGATCAAAGTGATTGAACAAGTTATAAATCGCCTAGTGGGGAAGCAACTACTCAAGGCGGATCGTGTTTATGGAATGGACATTGAATGGACTTGCTGACTGAAAAACTCGTTCAACATCCCAGTTTTTTCTCTTGCGGATGAGGAAGGATTATCTCAAGGACCGGGAACTGATTTTTGGGAATACGCAGGGCCAACGAAGAATACAAGACTACAGCGCAAGTTTTGATTTTAGGGCATGATCTATGGAACAGATAAAAAAAATAAACAGATAGCCAAGACCGAAGACATTTCTTATGATAGCATTCTTCGCATGGAGTTGCCGCATAATACCCTTACTTATGGAGTATGCAGGTGATGTCGACGTGGTGATAACGGCAAAAGATACCAAACCTGCGCAAAGAAGGTGGATGGTCTCAACCTGGATACAGCGACATTGTCTTTCTTCCATGAGGTAAGAAGAAGCAACAATGTTGTGAAGTATGTAGGTGTTACAATCAACACCAAACTTACTTTCTGGCACCCGATAAAGAATGCGCCGGATGGCGGATGAACGTACGCTGATAGTGAACATAGGCGGCCCAACGGCCATGCCATCTTCGTCTATGGATGAACATTTGGGTAGACGCGCTTCGACAGAAAAAGTACAGAGCGTGGATAGGGGGCCTAACGGCCCTGCCATCTTCGTCTATGAATGAATGTTTGGGAAGACGCACTTTGACAGAAAAAATACAGAGCGTGGTATGCTCCTATGGAACGATGTCGGAACCAGCTGTCCCCGTGTCCAGGAACCAGGAGTGACATAAATAGACCTCCTAGCAGCAAAAAGGACGCACGTGCCTGAATGGAATGATGGGGAACAGGGTGAGCTTAACTTATACGTCACCCAGTTACTCACCGGACACGGATATTTCAACGCCTTTCTCCAAAAGATCGGCAAAACGAACAACTCTGCCTACCGGTACGGGGAATCACAAAAAGACAAATTTCACCATACCTCGCTTGCGGCAGATGGAAAACCGAAGGAGATAAATATCGGTATCATCACGGCAGGCAACGTAGCCGAAAGATGCTAACTAGTGAGCGGAGGTGGAATCTTTTCTGCACCTATGCGTAGGTTGTTCTATTTCAGGTGCTTCATACTCAGCAAACTATTTGTTCAAAGAACCTGATTAACATCTCGTCATCATTTGACTAACTTGAGTGAGGACTTTTGTAATATAAAGCATGGCGGGTATGCTTACTGGCAAGAAACTAACTTCCAAGGGTAATCACGACGCAGAATTTAGGATCATCACCAACATGCGAGGCTCCAACTCGAGTGTATTTATATAATATTTGCCTTGCATAGTCAAAGTACACAATTTGAGGACAAATACGTTTTAAAGACCCCAAATTTCTCAAACTACTTCTCATACACAAACATTGTGTGAGGTCACCTCTCATATCTGCACAAACAAAATATAATTACTGGAATAAATCTACTGTTACTAAATCTCTGTTAATCAGAAAATAATAAAAAAAAAACTTAAAAAAAAACATACATCACGGTTTTGTTGAGAGAGCGCGCGGCGCGACACACTTGGTTAGTGTGTGTGGGTAGATGGGGATATTTTGCAATTATAAAGCTAAAGCTCACCTCCATAGGGCGCCGGATACATAGGATAGCCAAGTCCTACGTGCGTATGATGGTGTGTATGCACGTGTCTCTGCGGTGGTGGACTTCGACTGTCGGCGGGATTACCTCCTCCACTTCCGGGTATACCGCCAACACCGACACCACCAGGTCCTTGCTGCTGTTTACTTAGCAACGGATCAACCACCATCGATTTGTTGTTATCACCTTTTTGTGGTGGTCCCAGGCCACCACCACCACTCAGGCCTGGAGGCATTGAGTTTGAGGGTGGCTGCAGGTTTAATGGACCCGACGGATTTGTCGATGGTAGTCCAAGTCCCGAATTGGGTCCACCTGAGACGGGATTATTGCCGGGCGCCGGGCCCATGTTAACTGGGCCGCCGGGTCCACCGGGCGGTAGACCACCACCACCACCACTTTGACCACCTCCACCGCCGCCGCCCTGTGGTTGTTGCGACACATTCGGACTAGAGACAGAGACTTTGACGTTGCCACTGGTTGGCGACTTGAGGGCACGTTCGCTTAGCTCATGAATCTTGTGCGTTGTGTAATACTGGCTGGCGGCATGATGCAACGCATCTAATGCTTTTGTACCGGGATTGCGGGATAGGTCTTCGGGTGCGTGATACCTTGTCATGGGCAGATGGTATGGTGGGGTGTTGTATGGCGTCGCAGACATCAGAACGTTGCGATACATTGGGTGACTGGGATCGAATCCGAACGGGCCGGGGCTGATGTAGGATGGGTGAAGGAAGTATTGCGACGTTGGTGGCGGTGGGGGACCTTGAGTTTCCATGGTGGGCTTTTGACCCTCCTGCTTGATTTTAACATCTTTTTCATCCTTGGAAGAGGAGTCCTTGATCAGGTTTGTCGGCTTTTGTCCCATCAGTCCGGAGGAACTCGATTTGGAGCTCTTTTGCGATTGACTACTAGAGTTTTGTTGCTGCTGCTGTTGTTGATGTTGTTGCTGATGCTGTTGTTGCTGCTGTTGTTGTTGTTGCTGCTGCTGTTGTTGCTGTTGCTGCTGTTGGGCTTGCTGTTGAGCAGCCTGCATTTGCGATTGTTGGTGGTGCATTTGCTGTTGTTGCTGTGCAGACATTGGCATGTCGTCGGGCTTCATTTGAGAGCCCGGTGGCGGTTGTGGCATACCAGGCTGTGATGGCTGTAAGCCGGGATTATTACGCCGATCGGAGAAAATGTAATACCTATTGGATGACGTCGGAATTAGTTTAACGGCTTTGCAATTGTAAACAGTATGCTTACCTTCGCAGTTCTTCTTCCCGCGAGAGATGCTGGGAGTGCTGCTGTGACAGACCAAGCTGATGGCGTTGGTACATGCTAGGATAACCCCCCAATGATTGCACGGGAATATCCTTTGGATGCATAGGGTGACTGTTGGGTTCCTGCTTGATCTCCTTGGCCATTGGTTCGCTCTTTATAAGTTTGGATGGCATCTGCTGGAAGAATGTTACGCATTTGAATTTGCATTCATCGATGAATGGAAAATGTGTCACTTACCTGAGCCGACAGCTTGGCGTTCTCATGAGGACTTTGGCTCTCTTTGATGCGATCGTCCTTCAGGGTTGGAGGAGGATTCTGCAGAGCATGACCGAGTTTATTTTCATCGGATACCATTGACACGGGGCCGTAATTGGGTTCCACATTGTATGGGTATCCCTGTGACATATAGCTGTGGGTAGAAGCGAATATTTAAAATCTGCTAAGCTTTTCAAACGATTGAATACTTACTTAAAAGGATAAAAGTGCGACATTGGTTTTGCTGGAGAGGGATTTGATAGCGATCCAGGCCCACCGCTTGAAGCGCTTGACACTGGATTCGGTCCGCTATTGTTCATACCCATACCAGAGCCAACGGGTGGACCAATTTCCTTTTGGTTCTGCTCCTGCTGCTGATGTTGCTGCTGCTGCTGCTGTTGTTGCTGTTGCTGTGGCGAGGGCTTCGTCATTAACTCTAATGGTTGATCCTTGTTTTTATTGTACTCGAGTTGCGGCGATTGTGGCATTGGTGCTGGTGGCTGGACAGGCGCTCCGTGCGGTCCCTTCGCCTGCTGATGCTCTGATGGAACCATATATTGCTGCTGCGAGTAGAACTGGTACATGCCATACCCACTGAGTGGTGGAATTGGTGGCGGTGCACCTTCCTGAGGCTTTTTGATATCAACGACGTGCTTGACGGGCTGGGATTTGTCTGAAAAAAAAACTTATTTGGTTATGGAACTCTTAAGAACGTATGTGCCAGACTTACCAATCATCTCGGTGTCCACAACCGGCGTAGAATCATCGGATATATCGCTGTACGCCGGACTTTGCACATCGTCACGGGACATGGAGTTGTCAAAGTCACCTGGCAGCGGGGATTTTCGATTCTTCTTCGGCTTGCCACCGAATGGCTGGGATTTGTTCAATGGAATGCCTACAAGAGGAACACATCTCTTGACATCGCTCGGATGAGAGAAGAGAAACTCTGTGGGCTTACCTTGTTGGGATGCCTGAGGCGGCGGTCCGCCAGGGTATCCCGGTTGGTGGGCCGATTCCGGCGTTCCGGGAGGACCGGATTGTGGTGCCATTGCTGCAGCAGGTGTGGGCCGAATTGGACTCTGTCCTGGCAGTGTGTTGGGGTTGCCCTGTGCATTGTCTGTCTGTGGACCAAAGCGAAGAACGCCTGGTTTAACTGTAATGGGGAAATCAAAAAAAATCAATTAGTTGCATTTCGAATTCGGAGCTATTGTCAGCGCATTACTTGGCCCAGTGTGCATCTGTTGCTGCTGCTGCTGTTGTGGTGACTGTTGCTGGGGTTGGCCTAATTCCATCATCTGATTCACCATAGAATGCTGTTGATGCTGGGAGATAGCCTGTCCCGAAATGCCGGCGGTTATGCTACCTCCAGGAATTGCATGTTGCGGTGGCAACTGCGACATTGGAGGCAGTCCCGGTAAAGATTGACTCTGAACTGACGGTGCTGACGTTTGTACAGCGTTAAGGATACCACTGCCACTGATGCTCACAGACACTACCGGTGCGGGGACCGATGGGACGCTAATAATCGGTGGTTGCTGTGGGGCCACATTTCCAACGGATGGCAGTGACACCGGCGTCACTGGCAATACTAAAGGTGGCGGCACCACCTGCGAGGCAGAAGGTGGCGTTGACGGCACAACTGCTGCGGGAGACGGTGGTGCTGCTGCTGTAGGATGAACTCCACCATTTGATGTTGGGGACGTTGAAATCGCCGGCGTCGATGGAGCGTCGACCACAGCAGCTGTTGTCGGCGTTACCGGCGGCTGAGGTGTGATAGGCGGAGCAGGCGATGGAGTCGTCGGTGGTGCAGAACGCACGGGCGACTCTGGCAACTGCAACGAGTCCTCGTCCATCGAACCGGAACCGTGCGCATGACTCTGGTGGTATCGTAGACCATTAGCGTGCTTATACTTCTTACTGCAGTCTTGTTCCGGACACTCAAGTAGAACCGGAGAGATCGCGCACGGCGATGCAGTCTTACATTTCTTCGTGGAGATTTGAACATTTAATCCGGTCACCGGATTGACGAGACTCTGTGGCTGTGCACCAGCTGCCAGACCAGCACCCAATGCAGGAATTTGAATTCCACTTGCATTGGCCAGAATGGGGTTTGTGCCGTTGCTGTTGGTGTTGCCAGCACCACCGCTGACCGGCTCACCGTTCACTGGGGATGGACTCTCGTCTTTGGATTTGAGCTTGTCCGGGCGCGGCGGCAGGAACGCAGTTGGCGAGGTCGAAGGTGTGTTGGTAGAATTAGCGTTCGACGACGTCGACGATGATGACGACGAAGAGGAGGATGCAGTGCTGTTTGTCGCCGTGTTAGTGGTTGTGGCCGAGCCGGCGGTTGTAACCGTACGACCGCCACGACCCTTTGTACCGCCATTGCGTAGTTTGGAATGAACCTGTAAATATATAAGAAGATACATTCGGTTGGTTAGTTTGGGGGGGATTCTGGACTGAAAAGGCGATTGTTACTCATGACTCACAGAGCTTCGGGTCTCGGTAAAGTTGCTGAGATCCGGCGTGAGGGCAGCACTGCGTCCGCGCTTGCCACGTCCTTTAGGTGTACGCGAATCAAGCTCTTCAGTTGGTGAATCACAGAATCTACAAGAGAAAAGTGTTTTATGTACCTGCATGCGGGATCCGCGATCGTTAACTTACCTTGGAGGAGCCCAATCGTGCCTGGTGCAATCGAGGAGCGTGCCAACGTAGGTTTTGCCACGCCACGTGACATTTACCACCAGCACACCACCCTCTGTTTCATGCCAGACAATTCCTTCGAGCGTGACCGATGTGCCAGGCTCACATGGACCAAGGCAATCTGGTTCGGTGATCGTTCCCACCGAGGTGCCCACACATATGTCGACCATGTCTTTTAGGTCGCACTTAGCACGCTTCGCTGGCGGACTTTTGGTGCCATCATCAGCGGCGGCGGCTGCCACTGCTGCTGCTGAATTCGCCGCCACCGAAATCGTATGATGAACCGTGGCTGAGATCAAGCCAGGCGCCGACGCAGAGGTAGACTTGCCGTTGGCGCTGGGATTGCCAGTGGAGTTGCTGCCACAGTTTCCACTAGAATTTGTTTGTGCAGACGAACTGCTGTAGGATGACGTTCCCACTGCCGTGTTAGAGTTGGACAGTTGAGAGTTGTTTCCACCAAGAAGAGCGCTCGCAGACATCTTACCCCCGTCTTTAGGTGGTCCCGGGGCGTTTGGCGCACCACTACTTGAGGTTTGCGCATTGCCTGAGCCGCTGTTCGTCGATGGCGTAAACACTCCCGGCGGTATATTTGGATTGGAGCTTCCTGCGGAACCACCACTTCCACCAGAGCTCAGGTTGTTATTGCTGTTCGAAGTTATTCTTTGCGAAATAGCGTCGATGCAACCACCGCTGGTTCTATTCCTTATGCACGACAAATTTGTGCACGGGCCCTGAAGACTGCCCATATCGTGGCCACAATTGCAGGAGGTCGTTGAGGAGTTGCCGCCCGCAGAGCCTACACCGGCTGCCGACGAATTCACCCCCGTAGAGATAGACGACGCCGATGTGGCGTTGGCGGACCGGTCGTTTGACGAGTTATTACTGTGTGAGTTGGAGGAACTGTTAGCATTGCTATTGCCACTGTTACCGCCGCTATTGCCCGATCCATGATCGGACTTGTCCCGCGAATGGGGTGTTTTGTCTTTCGTCTTCTCGCGACGATGACCACTGCTGCCGCGCTTAGTGCCCTGCTGTGCGGAGCCTAATTGCGTGCTTGACGATTGATTGCTCTGATTTTGGGATCCACTACTACTACCACTTCCACCGCCAGTACCACCACTACTGCTGTTATTGTTTTGATTATTGCCACTGCCGCCGCTATGCTTCTTGCCAGACGACGACGACGAGGAAGACGATGAGGATGACGACGATGATGATGAGGATGACTGCGATGTAGAATTATTGCCTGGCGATGCATCTTCCAGACTCGATGAGTTGCCGTTCTGTTCGGCCTTGACGATCTCGTGCTTCGCCTCTGAGGTCTTTGTACCGGGTTTTGTTCGTTTAATTTTCATTTTTAATCCTTTGTCCAATGTTGCCTGATGGTCTATTGACATTTTCGTGGCTGATTTTCCAGCCCCTTGTCCACCGCTCGGCTGTGATGACATGCTGTTCGGTTGTGACTGTTGTTGGGATTGCGACGATGCTACAATCGATGACGACGTCAATAGCTTGCTGCTGCTGCTATTGGCGCCACCAAATGAAGCCGCGGACGCTGTAGAAGACGACGTCGACTGATTCACCAGATTCCCCCCCTTGGAGAATCCGGCAAATGTCGAGGTGGCTAGCGAGGACGCACTACCTACGCCTCCGCTGCCGAGTGACTTACTGTTAAGCTGTGCCACCAGCGATGGTTGCTGCAGCTTTAGATTCTTGCTACCGCTGGTCGATTTCTTCTCCTTACCCGATCCGGAGATGAGGGTATTCCGTAGCTGAGACAGGGTATTGTTTTGTTTTCCAAATTGCGGTGGAAACACCGACGATTGGGAGGCGGACGAGGATAATGACGACGATGTAGCTGATGCTGACAATGTTGCGTTCGTTGACGACGATGCTTTTGATAATGAAGAAATGGCCGACGACAGAGCACTTGGTGTCTTCGTTGACGCATTTAAATTACCTGCCGCTAAAATCGCAGATGTTGCTCCTGCTGTTGCTGGTAGGACCGTAGTTGACGCTTGATTGTTTGGTATTGCGGATGCAGCGGTTATACCACTACCACCTGCACCACCACCACCCGAACAAGAGGAAGAAGTTGTATTGACTGCAGACGCTGCTGCTGCGGCTGCCGCTGTCGACGATGACTTTTCAATGTCAGCGTCCAAGTCGATTAGTAACTCTGGAATTCCACAAACGTCCCACTCGTCTTCGTATTCAAAGTTTGTGTCTTTTGATTCACTGCTCGATGCCGATGAGGAGGCACCGGATGATGTCGAAGATGCCGACGATGAGGCGCACGATGATGATGGGGATGACGTCGATGAGGACGATGAAGAGGACGCGGAAGACGCGGACGACGAGGACGTTGTTGTTGCCGATGCTTGTGACGACAGTGATGCAATTTGTGCTACTGCCGCCCCCTGTTGCTGATTGATTGGTGTATTTGGGGTTATTATATTATTGCTTGACTTACTACCCGTACTATTTGGAACACTACTATGCGATTGTTTGCTAGCTGACGTTGCAGAATTCTGCAAATTATAGTTCAATTTATTTTTATTGTTCAATTGTGTTGAACCACTACCACTCGATTGTTTATTGCTTTCCGTTGCTAAGCTGTTAACGGCCACCTGTAAAGAAATAACAAAAAGATTAACGTGTGTAAAGGAAGGTTGTAAATTGTTACTTTTTATTTAAAAATTCAAAAAAGGACTACAGACTAATTGTCGCAAATTAATTAATACTCATAGGTACTTGGAAAGGGGTGATATGAGCTAACAACTGATACTTAAAAGCAATTCAGTTTTGGAGACCTAAAAACATTTTAATCACATTCATTACCCGCCAAAGGAAGCTGCAGTAATACACAGTTACACACTAAAGTGAATGTAGGTCCAGCTGCATAAACAAATTATGCAAACATAAGAATTTCTCCGAAAAAAAAATATTTTATTACAACAATCACTTCTTGCATTATTTTTTGAAGCATTAACATGAAAACCCACCCCTTTTAACCATCGTGCTCTCTCTAATATGTAGGCACTCTTGTCTATTCTACATATCTCTTTACACGCACACATTCACACCAGCGCAGCCCTTGGCTTATAGTCATATATTTCATCCGCATTTATTTTACAACAACAAAATGCTAAACATTTTCGAAAAAAAATTGTTTAAACGTGGTTCTTGCATACAAGCGCATTTGTTTCTCAAACATACACTATAGTTTGCGCACGAATTAATTAAACCGCATTTATCGAGTTTTATTCTATTTACCTTGCTATTTTCCATTCGGAATGCACAACCGAAATAATTTATTTATCCGAAGCATCACACATACAACTCGCACGAAAATAAGGTAAAAAAATTATGGTATATAATAATTTATAACAAAATCCCAAGAGAATTATTGCTGCTCGGCGATGGGAAAGAAACCCCCATTGTTTGGGAATATTTTTTTGTATTCTTTCCTTTCACCATTCGTGTGCGTAGCCAATGCTTGTATTTTTTTTGTTGTTGTTGTTGGTTTCTTTTCACTTTTTGTGATATTCTTCGCATTTAACTGTGTTTATCCTCCGGCTATAGCCGGTTATCCGTGAAGAATATTCATTCCAACAATATCACGATTAGAGTATTAATACTTTTATGTTGATCACAAACAGAAACAAAAAACAAATGGAAAACATTTAAAAATTTAATATACACACACAGCACACACGATATATTATTTTTTTTTCTTTTATTGCAATTTCTACATGGCGTTCGTCGAAGAAAACCATTCACGATGGTAATTTTTTTCAAAATGACGCATTTTTGACAGATGCGTGTATCGCTTTGGGTATGTTTCGTTTGTCAGCTGCTTGTGTACACCACTCTCTCTACTGTTTGTTTGTTCGTTGAAAATGGTGTATGATGGTGGTAGATGAAGGAATCCTTGCTTTCGTTCTACCATTTTGATGGTGGGATGTGTTCGGAGAGTAGGTACTTTGATGGATTTTTAAGTTTGAGTTTTATTAGAAAGTGGATGAGAATTTTAAATTCTGTAATTTTTTTTTACTACAGAGATCGGTTAATATAGAATTGGGCGGGTCACACGTTTATATTTGTTTATAACTAAATTGATCATTCAATATGTCTGTTATATATATATATATATAAAAATGTGCTTATTCATTAGAATTTTCTAGCTTTTATTCAGGTACAACCATATTGGTTATACGGGGTTTGTGTCAAAGAAAGACCCAAAAAGTGGTAGATTTATGATAATTAGCTATTCCACAATTCAGATGACCTACCAATGAACAATCTTTATGTGCCTGTCCGCACGTTCATCCCAAATACTATCATTCCAATGACCGCCGTGGTCACACACAAAAATTCGGTGAAGGCAAATTTCAAATGAGTATTTTTGTCAAAATGAAATAGTTTGGAAGTGAAACGTTCATCCCCTCGCCGAGAATTCAGTTCGAAATGGATTCTCGTTGCAATCCTAATTTCTCTTTTTGGCTCACATAATCTTCCTGTCTCGTTGAAGTGGCATTTAATTTAAATGAAAGTGTAGTCAGGCCCTGTAGGTGTAGTTATAGCTATCATTAAACAACTTCATTAGTACATAACACATGATGGAATTGAAATGTTAGCTTCGTAGCTGGCAGTAGAATGGCAAACATTACTTCACAAAAATATATCTTGATCATTGGAAACAGAAAGTTATTTTCTTCGATATAATTGAAAATTAAAATATTTTCGGATGATCTTGTTTTTAAAATCATAAGCTTTATTTTGACACCAACTCCCCAGTACATAATTGAATTTATAAAATTTCACATGATGGTTTTCAATGATAGCTAACTGCACTCTAATGTTGCGAAAATCATCCCGATCGCCTTGATTTCTACACTTTATATAAAAAAAGCTTCCAAATTTTAGTATAGCAACGACATAGCAAGTGGTTATAAAACATATCAATATGCACCATTAACACATTGCCAACAACACCACTAACGTAAAAGTTATTGTTGCCGACGTTGTTCATGTGTAATTTGAAGTAGACTATAATTCATTGTCATAAGATAAAATAATTTTAATCAGTTACCTATATAGTTATGAAGTGGAAAGGTCTTCACCCACACCTTGTTTTTTATTCTTCAAGAAGGTTTGCGTCAATTAAATGAAACAAGAAGAGGAAATCTGTTGCAATTAGCTACTTCAACAAATCATTAGAATTACCAATGGGCTGCTAAAACTATGCCGCCACTTTGGTTTTTATTTTGTCACTAACAGTACGTTTCAAGTTCCACCGAATCGAAACTCTACATTTCATTAACTAAGTTCAACATTTTAAAATATTGTCCCACAATATCAAATATAAATTTCATTGTATACTTTTACAGTTTTTGTTTGTGTTTTTGACTAGATATTGTCACTAAACAACATAGAAAAATAATAATTTTGTTTTTTAAATGAGAAGCGGTCTTCTTTATCGGGGGAAAGGAGTAATTTTGTAGTTGGCTGTAAATTGAGTTTAAGCCAAACTCGGGGTCTTGGAATGTGAAATTAGAAAAAAAAATTGACTTGGTCGAAACGTACTAGATTTCATGTTGATAAGAGATTTTAGCATTTGGATAAATTTAACTTATCAAATGAAGAAGTGGAAAAACCTTTGGAGAGAAAAAAAAACACTGGTGGCTACTGCTAAAACAGAATAGCTTTTTTTCAATCTCTGGGCTATTTTTATGACTTTTAAAATTAGAAATTGTATTTAAAACAATATACAATTTGATACGCAACTTTATGCTTATACAGGAACCATTCGTCTACCAAACTATAATAGTTTACCTTATTCGAGAGGTATGCTGTTTGAAGCGATTTATTCAAAGGATAAAATGGTTCTGAAATGGACAGTTTCGGCTGGGTGTTTGTTTAATGTACATTTAAAAAAAAAACACATCCATGACAAAAAGTTCCGAAACCAATAATTTGATCGGCTTATTTGTTTTGGGGTAATTTTGATCATAAATCAATTTTAAATTCAACAAATCCTCACCCTTATTCATTTCCCTTAAAGAATGATCTATTCATTGCATCCTTTTTATCCAATTTAAACGCTGGTTATGTTGAGTATTGATTTAAATCAGCCTTTATATACATATGTATACATATATACGAGAAGTAAGACACTTTATAGCTAATTCAGGCTTGCTTTTATTTCTGCGCAGATAGATCTCTTTAACAATTACATTCATAGAAAATTTTCAAATTACCGAAATAAAACAAAACTGCGACGTTAATGGTGCCAAAGTTCTCTTATCAATTTATAAAGACAACATTCACAGTGTTACCCGCGTTGGCACTTATGAATCAAATAATAACTTGTTTTCTATTTAATACAATTTTGCAATATTTTTTTACTCCTTGAACAACAAAAACGAACTCTATAATGAGACCCCTCTTATACTTCCATACCTCCATCATCCCTCATCTACTCTATAAAATGTTATACAGAAAAAAAAATCATTGTCCTCGTTTTGCTGAACTGATTCAAATACAGACATCCCTACCATTCTTTAACACCCCATTTGCGATTTGGGTATTAAAACCACTTTATGAAAGAGGAAAAAAAACCTTTTGTGTAGAAGTGTTTCCCTTGGAAACTAAACGGGTACTCAGTGCAAAAGGAATACATGCCAAAAAGGGGTCCTGAATTAGAGTAAAGTATACGTCAACAATTGTCACGTTTTGGTAATTGAACTGAATATACACAAAAGGGGTGCACATTTTCTGTTTCTAGTTTACAAAGCAATAAGAGTATAATCGTAATAAAAAAAACCGGACCTTTGCCATTTAAGCCCTTGTTTAAAGTTGGAAGAAAAAAAAACCCGTAACATCGTGCAGTCAAAAAATGTAATACGTCACACGATACCATTTATTATTTCAATAGGTTTTAACGATCAGTTAGGGTACATGCGGTTGACAGGTTTTATGCATTTAAATTTGTTTTTGCATATTAACTGTCACTTGGTAAATAATCTAGAGATTTGTGGTAACATTTTAAATATAAACAACATTTTGCTCTCCTCGATTAATGTTATCATTGCATGGGCAGAAATATAAGAGAAACAATCAATGATAGTTGCTATTTAAGTACCGATGTCTTCAAGACATATATTTTATTTATAACCAACTCACGTCAGCCGTTCTTATTAAAGAAAATGTTCAATCGCTACAAGTACATCAATGTTATTGGCAATACCAAAATCACGTAAGCTTCCATTAGATACCACTTTTAACATAATCACAATACGATAATATTATACGACACAATTACACTATCTGGAGGCTCACAAAACTTTTGATCTCGAATAATGATTGACATAATTACAAACAAAGGATTTACATAATATTTTATCACAGAAAAGTATTCACCTAGCAAGTACTTATATACAACTGTCAAACTTTGTGAAAAATTTAATTCCCAGCTAAGAGTAAACACATGAACTTATTCGCGCTTGTGTAAGTCTTTATCAGTCAAGATGAATCACTTTACGAGTAGTCACCCACTCAAATGGCGGTAATTAATGTCAACGATGACAGCCCAAACGTCAGAATAACAAAAAAAAAGAAAAAAAAACTAATTGTTACCTACAAAAATCACCACGATTTTGTTAGCAATTGCGAAATTTCCACTTAAGCCACACAAAATATAGAAACCATCAAACACAGGTGTATTGTACACACACACACACAAATAATAAATAAATGTTTCATTTACTAACCTTATTCGGGTGGTGGCTACTATTCGCCTCACTACGTCTCATTGACTCCATGCAGACGAAAAAGATGGGGCTGCCGCACAATGCGGGCCCACAAAACTCAACACTTCGTCGTCGTTGACTACTAATTGCTCAGTGAAATAATCCAAACGTGTATTATTCTTTTTCAAGCGAAACAACAACAACGATACCAATTCAGCGCTATTTGCGATTAATGTACAAAATGTCGACGACAATGCTGTGTTGTATAATTTTGATGAAATTTGACGATAGGCGCTGATTTGATGCGAAAGGATTTTGTTGATAGATCCTAACAGGTGACGGGACACGCAGGGCCCCGGCCCTTGGGCCAAACCGTTCATTTTAAAACTGCAAAGAAAACAACAACAAAAACCATTATAATTAAATATTTTGTTTTGTGTTTTAAATTAGATATTTAAAAAAAAAATTATCTAGCATTATTATCTTTCAAGTGGCACACCACTTAAAAAAAAATGTTATCGCGATTAATTTTATAGCCTGCACACTATCTAAACAAGATATAGGTATTCAAGCTATAAGTCAAGTCAGCCACTTTATTTAAGTTAATTATTATCAATGAAGGCTAATCAAAGCGCGATCCGCGCAAATTGACACAAGTAGCACCTCGATTAATTAGTTATATGTATACATTTTTATTTTTATATTTATTCCCCTCTTATTTGGTGTTTTTTTTCATTATTTATATTTATGATCGTGTTCAGTTCGCGTTTTTTTTGTTTCGTTTCTTGACCTTATCTTTGAACAATAAAAAAATAGATTAAACACTTGACAAATTGTTTGCTTTGTAAAATCAAGACAAATATTGATTTTGAAATGAAATATGTTTCGTTTTTTTGTTCTTGTCGTTTAGCTTGTTTTATTGGGCAATAAAATAAAATGTCGGACGGAAGACTCTTTCGGTGAATGATTGTTAAATAAATAAAAGCAATGGGCAATCGAATAACGTTGATAAAATGTCTCAATTATAGTCGTTGAACTTTATAAGTACGTTTAGCAGTTTTTATTTACATTTGTTCTGGATGTGAGCTGACTCTATATTGAAATTTTATCGAAAGTGTGAGCGGGGGTTATATATGTCAAAACTTTGAAATAAACTCTTTATATTTTAAAATAAAATCTAGTTCGTAGGTTGGTATTCTCATGCATTTATGTATGGAATTTATGTTTGTGGAAAATTACTACCACTTACCAAGTATTTTTAAGAAATAAAAGTAGTAGAAGAGGGAAATGTCAGATTAAAATCGCTCCAATAGCGAAAAAGACAGATGGTTTAAAAATCAGACGGTTTTCGAACAGTGAAATATAAGTTATGATATGAGTGGTGGGTGAAACGAAGAATTTTATAAACAGTTTATTCATAACCGTCATACTAACAAAGAACTGCTGTATCCGCGTTCAATATGCAGATGTTCGCTTCAATATACATTTTATTTTATTTTAGTATTTTCAAAAAATTTTTTTTTAATATTTCACAAAAAAATGGAAGTTTGTAACCATTTTACTAATGTTTTTGTGTGCAATATTTTATTTTTTATATTTTAAGAATCAATGAATCCAAAAACTAACACAATCTATACTTCCTTATACCACTTGTCAAATTTATTTATATAAATGTCAAATTTCTGACAATCGAGAATTTAATTTTAGAGTACATAGTTCGAAATGGATAACCAAATACCCAATTATTAGAATATGAAGACAAACGAAAATGCGTCGATAGCAACATGTTTGAGGAAGTTAAATAGTTTATCTACATCGGAGTCAACATCAACCCCACGAATTACACCTCAGTGGAGATACGGCCAATTCCTTGGAAACCAATGAAATTTCAATTTAGCTTAATAAATGGGATCAAAACTCTTAACCCAAAAGTCCAAATAGTTGCATATTCCTACCAGTCCTACAATACTGCGCCAAGTATTGGACTAATTGCTGGCCAACAAGCAGGAAAGCGGAGCAAATTTTAATCACTTTCGAAGGGGAAATTTTTTCGTCGAATTTTTTTTCCTGTAAACGAGAAAGGCGAAGGAGGAAAATATACCACCGTGAACTCTATAAGCTGTACCAAGATGTGGATGTAGTGTAAAAGGTAAAATCAGGTTATGGCTGAACCACGGCAAGCAAATTAACAACGATGCTTCAGCCAAAAAGCAAGGCGACAAAACCTACGTTTTAAGGAACAAGCGATCGCGGTTGCCAGAGGGCTTGGAATGAATAACTGACCTTCTACGGGTCGGGAACCACTTTAGTAGCAAAGTAAGAAAGTTATATATATTGTGGTTTAAATATAAGCAACTTGTAATAGAGACTATTATTAACTCTTCATAACATATTATCGAATCCAACAGAGTAACACAACCAAACATAAGCTTCCCAATAAGTTGTTCTTAATGTCTTTTCAGCCATTTTTTTGTCACATCAAAGAGCACTACGCTCTCAGTATCGCTTTTCACAACTGGTTTTTGTTGCGCGACTAAGAGGATCATCTACCGATTTTTCAACCTTATAGGTAGACTACTTTATATAAACAATATTTTAATTTATCTATCTATCTATTTGTCCTGATAATAATTGCTGTAACAAAACCATATCATTGTTAAGTCTACGTTGAAACAGAGGCAACAACTGTAGTAGTTTCATTCGACACCTATACGGAGGCAAAATGTGTGCATCATTCCACGGAAGTCCTATCAAAGCAAATCCTATGAATTTACGTTGGACTGATTCAATTCTATTTAAGTGAACTTCATAGAAGGTTGTCCAAACCTATGAGACATACTCCAAATGAGGGCGCACTAGACAGCTATAGAGCGAAAGGGTGACATAAGGGTCATTAAACTCTTTTGACCATATTTTTAAAAATCCCAACATAGATATGGATTTATTGACAATAACGTTTATGTGTTTATGAAACTCCAATTAAGGATAAAAATAAACACTAAAATCCTTAAAAATGTCTGCACAACAGACAGTGTGCTCGGACAGAGTATAATTAAAATTGGATGGAACACGTTTTCGTGAAAATGTCATATGCTGGCACTTAGTAGGGTTCGAGTTCAAACCATTTTTAGGACACCATATGGTAAAACTATTTAAATCAGTTTGCAGTGAAAGCGAATTGCTTAGATCTCCTACACATTTAAAGATTTTCATGTCATCAGCATATATCAATAGTTTATAGCAAGTATAAATAAGATAGGGCCTAAATGACTACCTTGGGATACTCCACATTGGACAACAAAAGGGTTGGATTTAGAACCTCTAAATTTTACCTGACAAGTTCTCAGTGACAGATATGATTGAACCCAGTATATGAATCCTGGAGGGAACCCAAGTTTCAAAATTATGATGTTATGTGATAACTGGTCAAAAGCTTTGTAAAAGTCAGTGTATATACAATCAACTTCTTTTTTTATTTTCTTAGCTATTGTAGCAATGATGCATAAATGTGACAGTGGATCGATTTTTTACAAAACCATGCTGTTCTTCACAGATAATGTTTCGACAAAGAAAGAACAATTTAGCACAAATAATATCGAATATCGAATAGCTCAGGGATACAAGATAGTTTTGAGATAGGTCTATAATTATAAATATCTCCTCGCTCACCTGTTTTTGAAAACTGGTGTAATAAATGCATTTTTCCACTGAGTTGGGAATACTCGCGAATAAAATGTTACAAGATGCTTTTCCTGAAACTTGTTCACATCTTTTATCATAACTAGGCAACTCTTCAAACGTAAATAATTTACAGAATGCATAGCTTGTGAAATTTTTCTGAACTCTTTCTAAACTAAGTGCCTACATTACATTTGGCAAATCCCATATGATGAATGCGTATTCCAACTGCGGTCTGACTAACAAGCAGTATAAAGTTTTAAGGCTAAGTAAATCTCGAATGTCCTTGCAATTTGTTTTTAAAAAACTTAACATTTGGTTCGATTTTGCTATAGTGTAATCATAATGAGAAAAAAATATATGACCTTGAGATCTTAAATTTTCCCTACACTGAAGTCTATGATCGTTCATATAATAATCATTTATTATAGATGCATTAATACGGAATGCTGTCAACATTTTAAATTTCGAGAAGTTTGTGTTTGTGTATTGGTTTCATTACGATATTCACAATCGCTTGAATTTCGTAGTCTCCAAATTCTATTTTACTCTTTTATTTATCTTATCAGTTGAGCCGAATAATTATTATTTAGTATTCTACTTTAACCTTATAAAACTTTTTTTTTGCTATTTCGGATTGGAGTTAAAAAATGCGAGCTCACGTTTAAAATGAAAGAAACTTCAGAATATTTGATGACAAAAAAAAACATTTTTTGACATAATAAATCAAGAAAAAAAAACCTTAACTTAATTAATATTTGATCTTGGATAACAGACGTACATTTGAGGCTGGTAAATGAAATAATTTTTGAATGAGAGGTTATTGTTAAGTTATTCCGTATCTACATCAATTTATTGGCACCATAAAGTTATAAAGCAATAAACTTCGCAGCATGGTTTATGACAGTTGACTTTGCCTACCTGAATTCTTACTAAAATGCCATAAAATCTACCCGTGAATTTTGTGGTTAACATGCTTTAAAAAATAAATGCCTAGAAGGATAAAAGGGAAATTAGTGAAATGGGAGAATGATATTTGAAATAATAGTATGACATCTGTTAATGTATATTTTTTTTTGGATTTCCCGTGAAAAGTAAAAAAAAAACGCTTAGTTTTTTTCTAATGTAATCATGTTATGTTATATTCTTTTGTTAAACTTATTAGATAGTTGTCAAAATTAATATGATATTTTACTTTGACGTTAGATATACTTTTATATTAATGTTCAGTTAATAATCTCCAAGTATTAATTAAAAAAAAACCTAGTTAACATATCAGGCCATGTAGTTGTTTTCATCGCCTTGTTAAAATATCTAAATGATGTAATTCAAAAATAAAACCCAGGAAGCTAACATTAATGTTATGAAATCCTGTTTGCGTGAAAAACGTGATTATTTATTTATACCAAATGTATTCTCGTCAAACCGTCGAGATTAAATCGGAAAATGAATGTACACACACGCGTAAGTTTATTAAATCAAACAACTCTGCACTGCGAACATTTAAGCCCTTTCGAAAAATTGTCATGATAGAGACGTCATATATAAAAAGAAACAAAAACGACCTTTGTTTGGCATATAAATAAAAATATTTTGTTTCCGCAAAACATTGTTTTGGTACACAGTTTGATTTAAGTCACCTTAATAGACAAATTTATTAGAATTAACAAAAAAAATCAGTGCATGTTTGTTAACAAAGTAATAATGTATTTTTGATGTCGCTTTTGCTTCATACGTTTGCATAAATCCTTCAATATTCAATAAATACTTGCTTTGTACTTATTAAAGGCAAAACACACTCGGTAATGTTTTCCCTGTTTTTTTTTTGATAAATAAAGGCTGAACTATAATAGTCAGCATTCTACGTTAAGTTTTCTTCAGAACTGTCAATTACTCAAGTTGCCCATAATAGAATTTTGTGAACGAAGCGATTGTCAGAGTTAAAGTCGTTTTGCTAAACAAAATTTCGTTGCTTAAGAACTTTCAAATTTAAATGTACACAGCTGTTGAAGGGAAATGTCAAATATTTATATGAAAGAACAAAATAAAGAGAAAGAGCAAATGAATTCGCTTTTTGCAAATGACCAAAAGTGAACGAAAACTGAACAAATTAAAGCAAAAAGCTATTATGTTCGTAAAATATAAATTGCATGTGTTCGCAGAGTTACGGAAGTGGTCGTCCGCAACCATGTTCTATTAGAGTTCAGCCTTAAGGCCGTGGCGACCACTGGAAAAATCTTGCGTGTAACATTATTTATATTAAACAACGTTTCTAAGTGTCAAAGGCAAAGATAATCGAATTTGTTGACATTGATATGTCATATTACAAATTCTAGTAAACTTTGCAAATTATTTGGCAGAAAGAAACAGGTTTGATTAAATTATCACTAACAGAAACGTCAAATTCGCTATTTGACACTTAACCTGTAAATTTTATTAAACCCCACCTTATCATATAAACAGTATCGAATTTCGACGATCAAAAACCAGTCAATCATTGCAAAACTAATCAAATATGTATCTGATTTCCCTCCACCACCGATTGTTTTCCGTTTGCCCATTTGTTAAGATACGTAAAACACTCATTTAATCGCTCAATCGATGCCGCAAGTTGTAGTAGCAAAATTCCATTTATTACCCAACAATAATGTAAGCAGTATATTTCTTTTTATATCAAAAAAAAGTCTCCCTAACCTAGCTAAACTGACTATGAGAAACTAAAAACGTGTGTTTACATAATCTCTACGCCGACGATAGCACCGCGCGCAATCAGTAACGAGGAACACACAATCATTGAGCTGTTGAATTAGCACTGGTAAACGATCGTTCTATCGTATATCAAGTTATTAAATTGACTCGAGTATGTTTGATTGGTATAATTTGTTTTTTAATTTATTTCTATCTAAAGTACGAGGAGAAACGATAAACACGTTTAACATAGATGAACTTTTTTCTACCTTGTTCGGTGTAAAGTTTACCATTATTGTTTGAATTAAAAAAAAAAACAAAAAACATGTTACCCATTTCGCTAATAGCCATGACGTAGATAAGAAAATGCGCGCTCGTCGTTTCAATCTTTTGCTACCTACAACAGCGATTTAGGCCACGGCGACTTTGGTATGGCGAGAAATTATGGCGCCACTGTTTAACGTAAGAAGTGGTTGGTGTACCATTAATTGAATTCACCACGCCTTAAGTGCATTATAACAAACAACGAAATGTATACAAACGTCAAGCGCATGTACAACTTATCTTGTGTGAAATTCAAAGTCGAAAAAACACAGTCCATTTATCTGGCTCCCTCTATATTACTTTTACTTGCCATAATTATCTAGTCAATCAATTATTATGCGTTTGACAGCACGGTCTCGACCCCGAATGGAAAAAAAAACCGATCAAACCAACCGGCACAATAATCACAATGTGTGGGGGGAACTAAAGGCGTTGAATAAATCCGAAAATTTGTAAATGAAATGAAAAATTAATTGAATGTTATACATGCATCGGTGTCGTTGCTTTAAGTCATTAAACGTCATTGTGATAAATGAGAATTAATTCTTTAATACCATAACGATACGGTAGAACAGTTCGATTAATGATAAGCTAACTATAAACATGTTATACACATTTGTAGTGATAATTTGTCAACGAATTAGTTATCACATTCGATTCGCTTGAAAAGCTGTTACACAAATGTCATTTTCAGAGGGTGTCGTTTTGTTGGACATCATTAGCGTCGATTGATGTTAAGTGATAGCAAATTGTATTCTATTGTAAATTTTATTGTATGCACATTTTATTTTAGAATTTGATTTTGATTTTTTATTTGATTTTATTTGAAGCTGATGTCTCTTTGACATTTATAAATTAAATGCCCACACACGTCATTTTCAAAATTAATTTTGTTAAGACACATATAAATATATTATTATTATATATTTCATTGTCATCTTTTAAGTTAAAACATCTGATGGTATTTTTAGTTAGCCATTTTGCCGTCAGTTGCGTAGTGTGTTTCAGCTTAATGCAGGGATATGCCATAAAAGACACCATCATTGTACGTCAGGTTTAAGAAATTATTTGATTTTTATTTTTTTGAAGTCAATTAATATGAATATCAATATTTAACAGAAATATTTATTTCGTTCATTCCGTTAAAGAATAAAAACGTATTCTTTGAGATACGATTAATAAAATGATTACAACAGAATGGTTCATGTGTGCGTATAGAATGGGGCATCTAGCTCCTTTATCAGATAATATATCAAAAATTCTAAATTCTAACTATCGATTGTTTCCAGTTGTTTAATTTGTTTCGAATATTGGTTTGTCAATGCGAAAAAGGTTTGGTTTGTCAATGCGAAAATGAGTGGCGTGTGCTAAAAATTACACAACAATTCATTTGTGTAAATGAAGCGTTTTTGTGCATATGCTTGTTCAGTCTGAAATGTGTGATGTATGGGCTGTATAGGATTCGGTGAGATGTATATCTTAGAATAGTAGATTATTTATATATAGGGTGTCCGTCGGGAAGGTATACTACTTTGTTTTGCCGCCATTTTGGTAAACATTAGTCAAATTTTGTCAGTCGTGAAGTATACACGTGGCAAATTTATTTTGGAAAAATATTCTATAAACCAACGTGTTTTAATCGGTAAAACATTTAATCAAAATCAATCATCAATTACTGTGGCGATAAAAAAATTACGTGACGTGCCAAAAAAACGCACTATTTATCGTGTAGTACATGATTCCAAAGAAATTGGGTCTGTAGGTGATAGGCCTTAGCGTGGACCACAACGTATTGCAAGATCGGCTGAAAACATAACTGCTGCTCAAGTAAGTGTTTAAAGCAATCCATCAACCTCAATTCGACTCCGTGCTCAGGAGCTTGGTCTTCAAAGAACAACTTTGGCCACAATTTTGCACAAGGATTTGCATTTGTTTCCATTTAAAGTTCAGTTGACACAAGAGCTTCTTCCACAAAAACATTTACGCCGCCGTACATATGAAAATAGGATGTTACAGCTAGCCTATGACAACCTCGATTTTGATGAAAAAATCATAATGAGTGACGAGGCACATTTTCATTTGAATGGATATCTGAATAAACCGAATAGTCGGTTCTGTTCAATGGAAAATCCTCAAATTATTCATCAGTCACCTTTGCATCCATTGAAAGTTACAGTCTGGTGTGCAATTTGGTCAGGATGAATCATTCGACCTTACTTCTTTGAAAATGAAAACGGCTTAAAGGTAAATGTGAATGGGGAGCGATATGGAGATATGATTGAAAACTTTTTAACACCACAGCTGCATGCGTTGGGCTTGATTAACATGTGGTATCAACAAGACGGTGCCACATCGCATACAGCCAGAATTACAATGGAGTTACATCGAGACCTCTTTCCACAACAAGTTATTTCAAGAAATGGTGATGTTGATTGTCCTCCACGGTCGCCTGATTTGACTGCTCCGGACTTCTTTTTGTGGGAATATCTGAAAAGCAAGGTCTAAGCAAACAAACTAGAAACGCCTGAGGAACTCAAACAAAATATTCGTAATGAAATTAATGAAATACCGCGTGAAATGTGTGAGAATGTAATGAAAAATGTGATCAAAAGACTCGCAGAGTTGGGCATTTACCTGATATTGTATTCCATACATAATTGCCGACATTAAATAAAACATTTTTCAATCTCTTTCATTTAATCAAAAAATATACACAAACGGCGAACAACAGCTTCTTATCTTTTTTGTTCCTGATGAGGTCCTGTAGTTATATAACTAAAACTATTTGCTTTGGTTGTCTTTGGTAGAAAATTGTCATTTAACTCAATAAATAGGTTAGCGAAAGTAACTACCACTCAATTGTGCATGACCATATGCTTGATAATAGAGTTGAGAAATCGAGGAATTTTTATGTCAGAAATCTAGTACACATATATTTGAGAGCTCAATAATTGGTACTCATAATAACGCTACTGCTTAAAGCTGTGTTCGCAAACTATATGCAAAAGAAAAGTTTTAATAAAAAATATGAACGAACACGTGTTAGTAACATTAAGATCGCTTACAAAGGTGTTATTCGCGATGCCATATAATTAAAAAGAACAAAAATATTTTGCAAAATACACATTGACGCTTTTAAAAATATTACATTACACAATTCACATTTTGACACATACCTATCGAATTGTCTGTTTGTTTTTTTTTTGTGGTGGCGTGTACGTTTAAAACCTCACGTTAACGTTCTGTAAACACTTTAATTTTACATCGATTAATTCACATTTATTGTTTGTACTGTAATAATTAACTCATTTACCATTTATCGAACGTGACTGTCGCTGTCATCTCTATGATGTCAATCAATTTATATTTACTATGATTTTTCAATTACGTTTTATTTTTATTTTTGCTGTCGTATAGCTATTATCAGCAAGGGGATTTATTCCGATTTTCGATATAAAAACCTTTAACGATGTAAACAATGTTAAGCTGCTTTAACAACATTAGTATGAAATTGTGCAATTTTCATTCAACTTAATAAACGTCAATATAAATAAACTGTCACTGTTGATATGGGATAACATTAAACCCGTGGTTATTTTTATGCAATTTGTTTAAATAATTTTATATGATGACAAATGTTAATAACGTCGACGTGTCTGCTGACATCTTTTAATAAAAATAAATGACATTTACCTTTAAAACAAATAATTTGAATAATGACTTCCCTGAACTTTTACTTCATTACTTTGTTAATATGTATTTGATTAGTGCCACTGAAACATTAGTAAGTGAAACCGGCTGGATTTTAAAAAGCGCATTCATTTTGACAATAGTTACCAAAATGCCCTCAAAAAGTGGGCGCGAAGGAAATTGATTGTCTAAATATCTCCTCGTTCAGACACTTCTTCAAAATGTTTTACCGTTTGGCCAAAATCAGGGTTTTTCAGAAAAAAAAGAATGGCAGTATGCGGATTTTGCAATTTTTACCCTTGTTATGCTATGATAGCAACATAAGATAAATGTACCAAATTTCATCACTCTAACTCAAAATTTAAAGCCAAAAAACTGGTGAAGTACGGACGGACGAATGAATAGACATGGTTAAATCGACTCAGCTAGCGATTCGGAGCAATCCATATATTAAATCATTTCTCAACGTTAAAAATTATTTATTAAAACTAAGGTTCCCCTATGGGATAGGGTATAAAAAACATTTGCGTACTTTACGATATGAGTGACAGAGACATATTTAACAACATTATTGACATCTGCTTCTGTACTGATAAAAACCCCTTTCCCCGCTAATCATCAACAACTTTTTTTTTGTGTTCAAATATTCGAAAGATTATATTTTATTGCATTTCTGACGTTATCAACTAGAATTTATTGTGCCACATCTATTTGCCGAATCTTATCTTAATTCACAGAAAATTTAGACAAACATTAGATTATGTTCAGATTGTAAACAAAAATTGATAAATTTTTAAAAATAACAGGAGTCTATAAATAATATTTTTGATTAGATTCTAGGGGTAACTTGACGAGATTTGGTATATTTTTGAAACGTTTCTGTCTAATTTGTGGCATAGAGAAATCGAACTGAAAATAGATAGGCGCGGTAAATTTTTTTTCTGTATATCTTATGTTCAATGGAGACCGCTTTTACAAAAAGGAAAAAAAAAAACCCTTTGGAGACAAAATAATTGTATACAAACAGAGCTGATAATATTAGCATGTCACAAATCAACTTTTGCCTTTCCAAATAACTAAAACACGAAATGACACACACCGAAAAATACTACAACGTCAAAATTCCAGTACAAGCCACTCATATAGCAAACGTCAAATCGCGCGTATATCACTTTGATAAGTATACAATGAACTTGCTCCACGAATTAAAAACCCGTTACCACATTAACCAGTCTTTCAAGGCTCAGCGTAACTAACTAATCAATCAGGCATAATTTAAAATAACATAACAAATACTCTTGATTTTTTTTTTACACAGAAATGTGTCAAAGTGTCACTTTACCTACATATGTCAGTTTAATTTGTCTCCTACCATAAACCACTACATACCCATAACTTCAATAATCTTTTTTTATTTTATATTTGTCTTTACTGTCTCTGGATATATTTATCGTTGCACTTGTTATTTACATAAATAATTTATGGCCACACGAAGAGGCGAAGAGACGAAGAACGAAACAATTTCACTCGAAAACGTGTGCATAATTAATCCAACACAAGGTGGAATATAAAAAGTGAAGTAGCTCTGTCACGTCATGATGCTGAAATTACTTTCGTTTTATGAGAAGAGTTTTAACTTTATTTGCTTTTCTTTTTTGTATTTTTAATTTTGTATGGTAATTTTACGAGCATAAGTGTCCGAAGAGAGAGGGGAATAATTTTAATCGTTGCATTATGACGGTAAAAGTAGACACAAAGTGTAGGGAATTATAAGGTGTTGCCATTAAAACTTAATATTCTGAGATATTTACCTCATTTAGAAAACAATTTGACATGTGGATGAACGAATAAGATGAAAGTGATTACAGGGTGCTACTGTCTGTTGAAGATGAAATAGCGCTAGTGAGTATGCAGTTTTATTTAACGGGGATGTATGATATAATAAATGAGGTGTGCTTTTTTTTTTAGCTCGCTCTTGTATGAACTTGTGTGAACTCATTATTGACAGAGTTTCATGATGCCTTAACGACTCGTTTAGCATATGTGTTGACTAGCTGTCAATTAAATCATTGGAGTTGTAGGTAAAGGATGGAATGGAATTATTTTGTAATTTGTAAAAATTATCAGCAGTTTCATTTCATTTTTAAAACATTTCCCTGAGAACTGTGTCATTGAATAAAGAATATTGTCTTTTTAATGAACAAATGATTGACAGGTAAAACTTTTTGTAACACATCTCTAGATGGATTTACATTAGACTGAGTTAGTGAATTTATTTGACGTTTACACATGAGAGGTAAGATGTTTAAAAAAAGCAATATTATAGTTTCTTTTGGCCTTATTATAAAAAATAAAAATACAAACATG
This sequence comes from Rhingia rostrata, assembly GCA_949824845.1. NCBI lineage: Eukaryota > Metazoa > Arthropoda > Insecta > Diptera > Syrphidae > Rhingia > Rhingia rostrata. Next base: position 64,176,107 of record OX463758.1, read on the forward strand.
CCAACATAACACGTCAAAACTAAGCAACAGCGATTTGTCACTTGTTCGCACACCCATGCATGTGAATGCAAACGTCACTCAAATCCGAAAAGCATCATGGCTACATGGCCACAGAATCAAATCTATGTGAATGTCTACCACAATGACAGATACGGTAATTTTCATGTCTCATTCCAGACATATGTGGTGAAATACTTAAATAAAGTCAGATTGACATAATTCTCAATGTCAATTGAATAGCTAATGATCAAATGTAACGAATCAATTACCAATTCAAAACGTACAGTAACTCTACCTCTGTAACCGTATTAAATATCATGTTGGTAGGCTTTCAATAATTAGTGCTCCAGAAAATGTATCTCATAATATATGCGCATAGGATTAACTTATCCATTCGAAGGTAATACACTGCGTGAACAAGATTATGTCTGGGTATGACTATTTATTCTCTATAAATGAACATTGATTAGATTAATTTATTGGTATTTAACGATTAACTCGTAACGGGTTGATTTAAATATTTATGATGATGTATTCAAGCGCCGTTCCGTCGACAAATGAATGTTTTGTAAGGGGTTTAACATATTATAAATGCGAGGCGCTTTTAGGTTTTATGTTACCTACTTGTGTGTTTTATAGCACTTATAGATAGGAAATGATAAGATCTTGAATTATATGCATAGAGGCATTGGTTAATAATCATACCGATGGAAAAAAAATTTTATTTGGCAACAAACCACTTAATCAAGTGTCAAATATGACTCGTTTTTGGTCAATCGTTACTCATTTCGACTCTGAACACAGGAATCCAATTAAAATGGCGGCCAATGCTTGATTAATTGAAAAGACAAGATGATTAAATGATTTGCACCGCTGATAATATTTTAAGTTGATTTTTTTTCTCAATCTTATCAAATTTATATTTAAATAAGTTAATCTTGTTTAGATAATCTGATAGCGTTTAAGATTATAAATCATTTTATAATGGTACGGTATCGGAAGCGTTTTTCTATTTTGCAATTTAATCCAGAAACGAGATTCTCTACTGAGAACTGTCTGAAATTACGTTTTGACAGTTCTGAGATTCTATCGATAGTAGAAGAAGATAGATCTTAGCAAACCAAATTATTGCCGCACAATTTACAAGTATTCATGCAGCGAAATAAACGTTGTACATGTACCTGTTAAACTTTTGACGTGGCAAATAATGAGCTGTCAAAAATTTCATGGCAAAATCTTTAACAACAACGGTTAATAAAATTTAACATATGAATTAGGTTTGTAAACCGAGATGGAAGGCGTCGTAAAATGTTGAAACCACATTGTGACATTTATTTCATCACACCGACAAATCAAATATATGTAAGTCCGACTTTCTTACCATTCCATCGGTAAATTAATGATGTCCAAAAAGTGGTAGTGAATAAAAACTTTATGGACAAGATAGATAGAGAATTAGGTTGTCACAATATATTGATCAGACAGTTTATCAAAACCATTTATGATTCGACAAAAAAAAAACTTACTTCCATTGTATGTGATATGGTGTAGGGTATAAAAATAGGAGGCGTGGGTTGGACTATATTATTTTTTGTCGTATGCTTCCAAACTTTTGCACATTAAAAACTTCTGTGGTATTTTGAACAAGTAAAAGACAAAAAATTTAAAAAAAACAACAACAAACGAAAATTTTAAATTTTTTATTTATATATATCCTTTAGGATGTGGTTAAATTTTGAGGGCCGATGTTGATTTTGGATAAAACACAAATTATTTAGGAAATTGTTGCCATTTATTTTGGTTATGATAATATTAGCACGGTAAAATTATGTATGAACAAAATATCGGCCAAATGCCGCCTCGACCTCGGCGGCACACCTCCATCCGATGGTCCAAATTTTCGATGACGATGAGGCATAATTGATGTTTTATGCCGTTAATGTGCCGAATTATCTTATACTTTAGCTCTTGAATTGTTGCTGGCTTATCGACGTATACCATTTCATTCAAATAATCCCAAAGAAATAAGTCCAACGGTGTCAAATCACATGATCTTGGCGGCCAATTGACATCGCCACCACGTGATACAACACGGCCATTGAATTTGTCGCGCAAAAGAACCATTGTTTCGTTAGCTGTGTGGTCCTGTCCTGTCCTGTTGAAACCACATATCGTCCACATTGATATCTTCCAATTCGGGCCATAAAAAGTTCGTTATCATCTCTCGATAGTGAACACACTGCACAGTAACTGCCTGACCGGCCTCATTTTGCAAAAAATACGGCCCGATGATGCCGCCACCAAACAGACACTCTTTGTGGGTGCATTGGTTTTTCGACAATCACTCCCGGATTATCATTCGCCCAAATGCGGAAATTCTGCTTATTGACGTATCCACTGAGGTGAAAATGTTCCTTATCACTGAAGATGATCCACTGATGCCATTTCTTGCCACCATTCTGACCATTGACGATGCTTGAAATGTTCAAATGGCTTTAGTTCTTGAGTCAATTGCACCTTGTAAGCGTGTAAATGCAAGTCTTTATGCATTATGTTCATCAACGACGAGCGTGAGAGGTGCAATTGTTGGGCACGACGACGAGTTAAGGTGGACGGGTCTCCAGCCACACTATTGCGAACAGCAGAAGCGCTGCCACTTTGCTACGATCGTAGCAAACTGCTACGCGATTTCCAATTTGCTGCGCTGCTACGCACTCTCCCCAAAAACGCTTATTTTGCTACTTTTTTTTTAAAGCACGAAATGTCAACAAAATTCTTGGAATCATGGAATTATTTGGAAAAAAATAAAGGAAAGTATAGGTATTCAAACTTTACTTACTTTCCCATTCCAACTTATAAAAAAACTATTTAATTGTTAAATTATAATTAAATGTCAAAGTATAAAGAAAAAAAAAAACAATTACATGTAAGAGAACGAATTCGTAAATTTCCTCATTAACCTCAGCAAAATTTTTGTACACAAAATTACCCTGACACTTTGAACTCTGCCATTAAAAACAGAAATTTGACATTAATGTAAAAAAAAATGGCAACACTTACAAACAAAACCATACATCACTCAATCATTTAAAGTCAATTTTTTTATTTCAACTAAACAATTATATTTTTATAGTTTTCATAATGACAGTACTGGACGGACACTGTAAATTGCTGTAAATTAATATAAAATGACGTTATAAAAGAATAAATGCAAAACAAATAACACTTAAGCTGTTCACCCGAAACGCCACTCATTAAAATATATTGATGTCAACAGTAAAATAATTGCTACGCTCTAGTAAACAAAAAATTAATATGCATAACCTATTAATTTAAAAAAATGCTTGTATGGGGAAATAATTACTCATTTATAATTGCACAATAATCAATTATCTTTTGTTTAATTGATTGGCAATGAGTTTTAGTTTTTTTTAGGAGGGGAAGAAATTGCGAATGATTTTCATCTGATATTCTATTTAAATGACTTTGAATTTTGTTTTTGTATTAAAGATTAATTTATAAATGCAACAACAATGTGACATGCTATTATGCAGCCGCGCTGACATGTAATTAGAATAATTTACGAAAAAAAAAACGATTTCGCGAAAGCGCAGAAGAGATGTTTATTATCCAATCATTTTTAATACTAAACAATGGGCTTGAGAAGAATTTGAATTTTTCGAATTCTTAATTTTTTTTGACATAAAAGAAAAGCAAAACGTTTGCATGTGGATGAACGAAGAGATTTGCGCACTTTACATGATTTAATTTGTTAGATTTTTTGACATTGATGATGAGTAATGAACGTTTTTGGCAATGTGGAATATTTTTATTCATTTTTGTTTCAAATTTCAAAGTGAAATATTTATACAAACGAATAAAATTGTTGACTTTTTAAAAAAAAAAATCAGTTATTTGATAAGAAAATGTTTTGAGCTGTGGCTAACCATTACGTAGCTTAGGAGATTATTTCATTTGTAGCAGAATAGATATTTCCGGGTTGCTAAGATGAAAGGTGTGATACTTTGCGGTTGCAAATTAATGATTTGTTATAAAGTGTAATTTATTAGAAAAATTAATGACGGATGACTAATAAAGTAGCAATGAACGCAACCCTGCCATAAATATTGAATCGCTTTTGTGAAATATTTAAGATAGGAAGTAGTAATTCACTTTATTGTATCTACTATAATTGCTTGCGATTCTATTACTTCGGGTTAAATGAATTATTTTTGACATCTGTAAAGCAAACGAGGAACAATCTTCACCACATTTTTGCAGATCAATTTATCCACTAGCATCGAATGTCGAAGAACAATGGCAACGAGCCATTAGAGCAGCCGCAACTGCGGTGCTAGGTTTCTCGCACCCATCAGCAAGAAAACCCTGGTTTGATGAGGAATTCCGACAGATGCTTGCAGCCAAGAACGAGGCCTACAAGGCTAAGATGCAGGTGAAGTTGAGAGCTGCCGTTGAGGTCTAGAGGAGAAATAGGGAAGAACACCGGCTTTTCAGAAAGACAAAAAAAAAGAGCGAGAAAAGCGCGCGATGGAGGATATAGAGAGGTGCCACACCGGGAACGATGTTTGCAGGTTTTACCAACGTTTAAAACGTCTAAGCCTAGAATACAAGGCTCGAACAGAATCCTGTCGAGATGAACAAGGAAATATCGTAGTTGTGACGCAGTCATTGCTGAGGATTTGGAAGAACCACTTCTGCAGATTGTTAAACGGCGATGGCGAACAACATTCCGCTGTCAGGCGAAACGAACCAATCAACATTGGCAGCGACAGCGAAAACTGCCAACCACCAGAACTGAGTGAAGTGAGGATAGCAATATCTAAACTCAAGCTTAATAAGGCTGCCGGAAATGACGGCCTTCCCGCCGAGCTTTATAAAGCCGGCGGAGATGACTTGGTAAGTAACATCCGGCAACTCATAAGCTAAATCTGGTCGGAAGAAAGTATGCCTGAAGAATGGAACCTCAGCATCGTTTGTCCGATCCAAAAAAAAGGAGACCCTCTAAGCTGCGCCAACGACAGAGGCATAAGTTTCCTCAACATAGCCTACAAGATCCTATATGCCGTAATATCTGAACGCCTGAAACCGTTTACAAACAACCTGATCGGCCCTTATCAGTTCGGTTTTAGGCCAAAAAGTCCAAATCGATACCCATCACCAATTCATCGCTTTCAAAGCCGCATACGACAGCATTTATAGAGACGAACTATACAGAGCCATGTCTAGTTTTGGTATACCGCCCAAACTCCTCCTTTTGTATAGGATGACGATGGAGAACTCTCGCTGCTCCATCAGGTTCATGTCAATTCTTCATTTTGAATCTTCAGAGGATTCTGCAAACTCCCAAGCCAACACCAGAGGCACAATTTTGCAAAAATCGACGAAAAATATGACTCAACGTGATGTCATAGCCACGTTTGCTAGTATAGAGAAGGAACCAGCAAATATGGGTTTAGCAGTAAATGAGAGCAAGACAAAGTATATGCTGTCAACACGAAAGGACACACAACATCGACGAATTGGACAGAACGTCACCATTGACAGACATAACTTGGAGGTAGTACGGGACTTTGTCTACCTCGGCTCCGCTATTAACTCTGAGAACAACATCTCGTCAGAAATTAAACGAAGAATTACTCTTGCCAAGCGCTGTTTCTTCGGTCTAAGAAGGCAATTCTGTGGTAATGTCCTAACTCGAACTACTAAGGAGATCCTATATAAGACCCTGCTCATCCCAGTCCTGCTCTACGGTGCTGGAGCATGGACCGTCTCAAAAGCGGATGAAGAAATCCTTGGTCGATTTGAGAGGAAAATTCTTCGAAAAACCTTCGGTCCCGTTTGCGTTGACGGGCTATGGAGACGAAGATTCAACCAAGAGCTATACGAACTGTACAGCGACATGCCCCTGGTCGAAAAACTCCGCATTGGACGTTTAAGATGGCTAGGACATGTAGAATGAATGGACACCAATACTCCGGCTCGCAGAGTCTTCGTTTCCTAGTTAGACGTCGGGTGCAGTAGAGGAAGACCTAGCCTTGAATGGCGCGCATAGTAAGCTAAGGACCGGGCTAATTGAAGAGGCATATTGGTTAAGGGGCTCAGAAATTCAATGGTTATGGTGTTTTTGTGTTTTTCATTGGTAAATCTGGATCTTGATCTGAAATTTGAGCTTTTTTGTTAACAATGGAAAACAATTTCAGATTGATTTTTGTTTGTCTTTGTATTTTTTTTCTCAGTGCCGCGATGGTTGGTGCGATGAACTGCCTCTCGTGATTATCTGACAAAGCACCCGAGTAGTATCAGTTGTCAAGAAAAGATTATATCAAATTCGCCGTTCGGAGTCGGCATAAAACAGGAGGTCCCGCCATCGTGCAAGAAGTACACACGCATACATGAATAGTTGTGAAAAAGCTCGGCCTAACGAGCCTAACGGGGTACTAACGAGCCTGTTGCGCGAACATTTTTTTTTTGTAATTTCGAGTCTGTGAAGTTAGTATTGGTAGTTGTCAAGTTTCAAGTCACACAGGTTGTTTGTTTTTGTTAGAATTTATATTTCACATTTGATGGAAATGATAGTTTTTTTCACAACCGAAATAATACTAAATCAAGATGAAAATCACTATAGTCAAACTGACAGCTATCAATTGCATTTGTGTAAGTTCAAGGAGGGGTAAATGTGCCGGACCAGAAAAAACCATTTTTTCCCAATGGAACATACCAACTGCTAAAATCGGTCTTTTGACAGATCTAAATCAAAAAAAGTATTTTGTTTGTCAATGCAAAACGCAATTAGTACGATAAAATGCCGCGCAAGCGTCCGTGTTCAGTTCCCAGCCGTGGCAACAACTTCTTTTGCGATAATCTGACAAACCTTCCGAATAGAATCAAAGAATACAAGAGCCACAAAGAATGACATCTCCAGATATCACCAGAGACCAACTATATCGAACGTCAAGTTTGAGGAACTTCCCATGGCATTAATATATTTTCCCACTTTTAGATGTTTGTCTAGATAATATGAGAATAGAGTGCCATTATGTATTATGTCAACAAAAATGTTTAATATCGACAACATTTTGAGAGCATAATTTGACACAAAGTCGACAAAATGGCCGAAATAGGTATGAATTTATATTTATCTATATTTCCTATGAAACCATATACTTGAGAAGGATTTTTTAATTGACTTATTGAAAGGCTATGCCATACAAATATATTTAACGTATTTATACAATATTAGTTAGAGATTGCATTTGAGTATACATATATATGGTAGCAACTTTCATTATGTTTGTTTAAACATAAGGAAGCTAAATCCACTTTGTCCCAATATGAAACTCCCTCGATTGCAGCTATCTAATTCCGGGATATAATTCTTCTGGCAACCATATGAATAACGTAGGTATCATTGGAACTGAAGGTGCATATAAATTCACTTTAATTCTACTAATGTGACAGCGAACAAAAAAATAAATCCATTTATCCTCTACTCGTATTACCATAACCAATTCAAAAGGACTACCTACTCACGTACAGGGACATAAAAAAAAAACCTTCACCTCCCCACTTAAGTAATTCGAATTGAAATTGAAAATGGCATGTCCATTTACAAAACCTCAAAACCAGAAGAAGCGTACCTAAAAAAACGAATAAAAAGTCGAACAGAACTCTTTTTAACTGCATCCCATTACGCGGCCACATAACAAAACAACCAAACACAGTCCTTTGAGTCTCTTACCAGACTGTGAGTGATAAAAATGTATGCACACAAATGTTTAACAAAAAAAAAAAAAAATACAAAAAGAGATGTAAAAACAACGAAATAAGTTTTTTTTTTTTAATTTTATCTGACCCAAGCCGAAAGAACGTTCCTCGACACTGAATAAATGACTACATACAGTTTGCCCGTAAGGACCAGCTAGTGCGCAACACATATCACCGAACACCGTACAAGGACTCCCTCGTTCGTCGACGGTTGGTTTGGGTTATGGTTTCTCCTGTGTTCGGTGTATGTTGCTCTCTCGACACAGTCGTCGGAATGAACCAAACAAAACGGTCAAATTGTAAAAAGAAAAAAAAAAAATTGCGGCAAAAAATGTTTACGCAATTATTTTGCTGCTCTGCTGCCTTTCGTGCAGCACTCTTGAGTTATTTTTATGCGAGTTCTCATAGCCGCTTGTAGAATGGTGGAGAGTGCATAGAGCAGGCTACAGGTATGTCCATAAGGAGTACTAGAGTACACCTTTTAAAACATGTGAACGAACGCGAGTATGTAAGCACATTATACACGGTGTAGGTCTTCACAAAAAAAAAGGGTTTTCTGTATCCCCGAGGGCCTCTCCACAAAGCAACCCAATAAGAACTATTCAATTGTTGTAAATTTTCACAAGGGTGCGGTGCGGGACCCTACTGACACTAGAGGAAGATGGCTTCTTAGGAAGAGTTTCCTTTGTGTCTTGCTTTTTTTACGTTCATTTCGAATCATCATCATCATTATTGCAATGTTCAGTTCATCCATCCGGGTGCCACCGCTTCTGCTGCGGCCTGGCGCTCTCCTCCGCGTTCTCAGGGTGCGCGCATTCAGTTGCAATGAAATGGAAATTGTGGGCACGACCTCAAAATGGCTGCACGGCAGGCTTTAACCACCACCACCGACCGACACAGTAGTTATTGTCGATATTTTTTTTTTCTTCATTTTTTTTTCGAGTTTTATTTTAGCATTTTTTGCAAGTACCGATGGTTTTACATAAGGAGGTAGAAATTGATGTCAATTTGCATGAATTATTAAAAAAGTATAAAAACGACGAGTTTATTTTACTTTTGTAAAGTAAAAATAAGTTTTCGTGCTGCCGTAATAATAAGCCGCATCAATTGTGAATATCGCTAGGGATGATTGTGAATGGGATTTAGATTTTATGTGTGCATACTTTTAGTTTTAACTTTGTTTTTAAATTATGATTACATTGGCATGCATGCATGAGCAATTATACGATTATGGAAATAAATAATGAGAGGTGTATGATTGCAGGTAATGATATTTAACAAACGAATAGAACTACGAGTTAATATGGCTGGTATTGGACGGTGGAAACAATAAATTACTTTTGGTATGTTAGCAAAGCAATTCAAAATTTTTTTTAAATTATTATCTTAGGGAAGTACAGCTGGTAATCACGAATGGGAATTTAAACGATTTATTTGGACACGTAATTATGTGGGATCGAGGCGAATATTTGATGGCGCAAAAATATTTTATTAATCTTTAGATGTGTGTTTAGGTAATCAGTTGGTATTTAAGTACAATGTAGTAAATTTAAATTTATGTACAGGGATTGTATGTCATTTTGTTATATTCTACCCATTGGAATAGTGCACTTTTCTCGTTGCATCAGATTGATTAACTTAAGAAAAGATAATAGATATTTTGCAGTCCTTTTTTATACTCACGACTTGTTACCAAATATCTGTTAAAATAACTTAAATTATATTGGGTTAATAGATGTCAACCCAAACATGAATTTTAAAAGTCCAAATGAAACTTGTGATCTTTTAAATAAGATCGGAGATTTCATAGAATACTGGTACTGTTTCAAATGAAACTCAACACTGCATTAAGTAGGCTTTCTCCAACCCTTTTCGAGTATATTATAGTTATCAAAGAGCTTCTGTTTTTCAACGGACGGTCAACCAAGTTGATCAAACTGCGATAGACAAGAGGCACGGATCCAGTTTTTTGGATGTCCGAACATTCCGAGGAGCCAACATCGACTCGGGCCACTACCTTGTTGCAGCCAAGGTAAGAATGCGTCTATCAACCAGGCCACAACAATCCAGAAATACTGTGAAAAAATTTAATGTCGTAAGACTGCAATCACAAGAGACCGGCAAGACCATCGCGCAACGCGTATCCCTTAAACTCTCGATTAACACCATACCAACAGCATCGAATGTCGAAGAACAATGGCAACGATGCCAATAAGCCATTAGATCAGCCGCAACTGATGTGTTAGGTTTCTCCCGCCCACCAGCAAGAAACCCTTGATTTGATAAGGAATGCCGACAGATGCTCGCAGCCAAGAACGAGGCCTACAAGGCTAAGCTGCAGGTGAGGACGAGAGCTCCCGTTGAGCTCTATAGGCAGAGAAGAAGGGAAGAACATCAGAAAGAAGAAAAAAAGAGCAAGAAAAGCGCGCGATCGAGGTGCCACTCCAGGAACGATGTTCGCAAGTTTTACCAAAGTATAAAACGTCAAAGCTAAGGATACAAGGCTCGAACAGAATCTTGTCGTGATGAAGAAGGAAATATCGTAGTTGAGACGCAGTCGATGCTGAGGAAGAACCACTTCTGCAGACTGGTAAACGGCGATGACGAACACCATTCCGCTGTCAGGCAGAACGAACCATTCAATATTGACAACCTCAGCACTTTCTGAATTTTTAAACATATTTTTTAGGTGTTTTAGGAGCAAAAAACGGGTAAGTGTTTGATTTTTGCAGTTCATGTCATCAAACTGCCATAAATGCCCTGTAATTTGTACATTTTATAGTTTGTTACATAACTAGATGTCTTTAGCTTCAATATAGGGGGTATATCATTAAAATCGGAGCATGAATTAGTCTCAATATGACGTCATGAAACGCTAAAATCAAACATTTCTTTAAAATGTACCTAAAACACCTAAAAAAAATTTATAAAAATTCAGAAATAGCTTTTATTTTCTATTTTTAATATACTCTACAATTCTGCATACCAAAAAAAAATTAAAAAAATGTCGGTTTTTTTGAGTCAAAACCGTCTCAAATCCTTAGTCGATTTGAGAGGAAAATTCTTCGAAAAATCTTCGGTCCCGTTTGCGTTGACGGGCTTATACTTTTTTTGACTCAAAAAATCGATGTTTTTTAAAAAGGACCTAAGGAGGTCCTATTTAAGACCCTGATCATCCCAGTCCTGCTCTACGGCGCTGAAGCATAGACCGTCTCAAATCCTTAGTCGATTTGAGAGGAAAATTCTTCGAAAAATCTTCGGTCCCGTTTGCGTTGGCCGGCTATGGAGACGAAGATTCAACCAAGAACTATAAGAGCTGTACAGCGAAATATAAGATATTTAAGCTGGTTTGTAAAGGGTTTTCTAATATGGAGATGGACGTGTCGATGTTGACAGTCTGCAAATCTGTGGTTTATTATACAGTCACTTGTGCCAAATCTAGATGGCAAGGTACATGATTGAGCACCACGTCCAAGTGAAAACTTGCTTACAAAAATGAAACGGTCGCCCATCAAAGTCTTTTGGCGACTTCAATTTGACAAATTTTGAGTCGACATTTGGAGCTTCACCCGTACAAATTTGAATTGACCCAAGGGCTCAATTTTAATGAATATAGACATAGCCATTCGTTCGCTGACTGATATTCAAAACAATTTCGGGCGAAAAATCATCCTTTTGACGTTGCTCAGTTTTGGATGATTGGCTATATAAATAAACTGTCTGGTGTGTATTCTGGCCGACGTCGTCATTGGTCCATTATTTTTCGGTGGTGAAGTCATCACAAACAATTCATTTTTCCTAAAGTAATGTATCATTATCCAAGTTTACCAAATCGAACACACCTTTCAAAGTGTGACACATGGACTGTGAATCAAAATTGAAAAATTGGTTGAACGTGTCATATCGCAACATTAAATCATTTGATTTTTTTTTAGAATCGAAATCGCCATAAGTATAATGAAGTATAATGACTAAATCAAATTGTATAAATTATAATGACTAAATCAAATTGACAACAGACGCATTGACATTTACGCCAGCGTGTACTACATGTACGATTCAAAAAGAAACACCGGCCATACAAACTGTGCTGTCAATGTATGTCAATGTGTTTCTAGCTTAAGATAATCATAAGGTGATGACATTTAAAAGGGACTTTATCCAACACTAAACTCATGACATATAAACTAAATCAATAGTCATGCTCATGAAATTGATTGAAGGTAATAGAAAAGCGACATAAATACAACAATTTTTCTTTTTGCAAGCAAGAAAAAAAAAATCTAATCATCTTCCTGCAATCACGATTTTACAATCGAAATATGCAAAATCATGATACATTTTCTTTCTCGTGAATTTTCTTCATCGGTGTGCGCGTTGGTGTCAACTTAAAAAAAATTCCCCATTTCTCTTTTACTTGGTTATTTTTCCGTTACATTTGAGCTTCTCCATCGAGCAAACGAAAGGTTAAAGAACATTTAACAAACAATAATCATATCACGTTCATCTCAAAACCGTAACATTTCTTCTTTATCGCTAACCATCGCTGTCACGATGAATAGCTATACGAGAAAACAGTCCATACTATAATTTCGTGCATTTTTTATTTTTTTTTTTTGCAACAATTTATGTTGAATGCCCTTTTAATATTTTCCCATAATTTATTTTCACTCCATGAAAATATGTTAATGTCAGCACGTTTCAAAGTGTTCACTTTGTCATATGACAGGTGCTGCTACTGTCATTCAAAACGTCAATATACCTAATTGAACGTCACAATTAGATATGAAAATACAAAAAGAATTAATTACAAGCCTCCCACTAAGCTTGTAATGATCCCTGAAATATAATTTTCTTATTTATTGATTAATAATCCGCATAAATTGTCAATTTATTTAATTGATTTCGCACATTTCTAAAGTGTTATTAATAACCAAACACACAACACAAAAGCTGATAACATAAAAAATAAACACAATCGTAAAAAAAAAAGAAATATTGAATAAATAATACCAACAAATATCGCCGAGATAATGAAAAGCTGTAAGCGGCAAATAATTTAATTAAGACCGCGTTCACATTACTCCCCAACGTTACATACAATTCTGCACATACTCGAGTAGGTACACATACGTATAAGCGTTTGTGAAAATAATTTATTTTTATGATTCAGAAAAAAAAGGCACGATTAAAAATTGTGACGGCAAAGCAAACGAAGTGGGAATTGTGTGGTGAACACAGCCGCGCAACAAAAATATGTAGGCAAACAGCCAGAAGCGATGTTAATTGGATCCTCTAATGGAATTATTCGGATCGCATTTGCATTTCAATTGAAAATGTAAACGAGCTGTTGTTGCTCAATGGTAAATAAATTATAATGGTAAATTGCTGCAGTTTACTGCTATTTTGTTTAATGATTATTATAATTTGTGGAGAAAAAAGGGCTTTTTGTTATGCATATTATATGCGAGTGCAGTGGTTTGGTAGTTTTATTGATGAAAAGTGTGTAATGAATGGTTGTGAACTCTGCAAAACTGCTGGTGAGGCGTTGATGTGTAAGAAAATAATGTTTTGCTTAGTTTGATTTATTGCTGAAATGTAGATACACCGTTTGGCAGCACTTTTTTTTGACAGTTCTATAGAGTTAAAACAAAATGTAAGTCTTATACATATTTGCCTTATCACGATCGAAGCGAATGTGAAATTCTTTGCAGCCGGATTTTACAGGTGATTTCTTTGACTGTAAGAAATTGTCTTACGTTTATTTAAATTTAAACGTAAATTTAAAGATGCAAATACCGAACAGTGTTGCCAAATTTGAGGGGGGTAAACAAAGTATGGTAATGCCAAATAAGTTAGTTAATAACTACTGCGCCTCTATCTAGTAAACTTATGACAATCATCGTACGTAGACTGACAGACACTAATCACAAATATCCTTAGCCGATTCGTCTTAGTTTTTTTTTCATTCTGTCAAAAATGAGCAGTACTTTGTTGAAATGAATGCCTTACGACACCAATTTACTATCTTCATTTTGATTATCATTGATAATCATAATCGACTATATTAACGATAATTGGTGGATATTTTTAATTTTTTTAAGGAGTTCAATGACATTTAAGTTTATTGCGCAAATATATATACATTTATGACGACTTCAACTTTGGCTATTGTTTAAATTCATAAGAAGTTATAATTGTAGTGGAAATGTATCAATGAGTCAATTTCCGTCAGTCAGTTTCGTTAATTGTGATTTGAATATTACGCCTAAGAAATAAAAAATCAAACACACCTTTTATCACTCTGACACATACCGGTCAAGAATGTCACTTGTAGTGCCTCCCAACTAATATGTGTGATGGTAAAAATAGTATCTAGGTAATGTCACATTGTATACCAAAGTGTTGGAAGTAAGCTCGTGGTACAAAGGCAGCCGATGGGAATCGCTCAAACTGGCTAGCTACAAAGCAGATATAACTGCCATACAGGAAATACGAGGGAATGGGCCGGGCGAAAAGAGGATAAATAATTGTGACATCTACAGGGTATCCGCCGGGAAGGTATACTACTTTGTTTTGACGCCATTTTGGTAAACATTAGTCTTGATAGTTCATATTTGGCAGTCGTAAAGTAGACACATGGCAAATTTATTATGGAAGAATATTCGATAAATAATTTTATCATAATCAATCATCGATTAGTGTGACGATGAGAAAGTTACGTGAAATGTTTGGGAGAAACAACATGCCAACAACTACTTATCGTGTAGTAAATGATTTCGAAGAAAGAGGGTCTGTAGGGGACAGGCCCAAGCATGGACCACAACGTACAATGGAAAACCCTCAAATTATTCATCAGACACCTTTGCACCCATTAAAAGTTACAGTCTGGTGTGCAATTTGGTCAGGAGGAATCATTGGATTTTACTTCTTTGAAAATGAAAATGGCGTAACGGTAACTATGAATGGGGAGCAATATCGTGATATGATTGAAAACTTTTTAACGTCACAACTGCATGCTTTGGACTTGATTAACATGTGGTATCAACAAGACGTGCCACATCGCATACAGCCAGGATTACAATGGAATTACTGCGAGACCTCTTTCCGCAACAATTTATTTCAAGAAATGGTGATGTTGATTGGCCCCCACGGTCGACTGATTTGACTGCTCCGGGCTTCTTTTTGTGGGGATATCTTAAAAGCAAGGTTTATGCAAACAAGCCAGAAACGCTTGAGCAATTGAAACAAAATATTCAACATTCACAAAATTAATGAAATACGGCGTAAAATGTGAGAGAATGTAATGAAAACTGTGCTGAAAGGGCTCGCATTTGGGAGACTAACAGGGGCGGACTTTTACCTGATATTGTATTCCATACATAATTGCCGACATTAAATAAAACATTTTTCAATATGAGATCCACTCTCTTTCATTAAATAAAAAATTATAAACAAACAAAATAGTATACCTTCCTGGCAGACACCCTGTACTATGGAGCCTGTTATCGTGATCAGAAACAATGGCTATTCTGATGTGGTTTTGTTATAAGTTCTAGATAAAGGATTGTGCAAAACTCCCGAGCCATCACCAGAGGCACAATGTTCCATAAATCGGCGCAACTACTAGCATGGATGGAATCAAAATCGAATGAAGAGAAAAATTCATTCAACCACGAGATGTACGAGCTGTACATACTCCTAGCCAAAGAAAAAACTACACATTGGACGTTTAGTGTAGCTAGGATTTGTAGAGCGAGTGAACACCAATACTCCGGCTCTCAGAATCTTCGATTCCCAGCCAGACGTCAAACGTGGTAGAGGGAAGACCTCAGCTTTAGCGGCGCGCAGAAGTAGAAACTTCAACCAACTTGGCACAGTGCAACTAGAGGCAGTTATCAAGGACTGGGCTAATTGGAGAAGCATGTTGGTTGAGACCAAGGTTCATTCCGGCATGTAGCGTCACTTAAGTGAGTAAGTAAGATAACTCAAAAGTGAACGCTGAAATGATATCGAATACTGATGAAAACGAGTATCTTATCAGAAGAAAACTGTGACTGAGTCATCATTGACCAGAACAAACACCTCCTCTGAGAAAATTTCATATATTCCGAAAATACATCGATCATAAAATTGTGCTCTTGTTTGTGATGAACAATTTTATCAATTGCATTATATTTCAAGTCCTATTTCCATTTGCTGATTTTCAACACTTTCCAACGTCGTGTGCCCGCAAAATTCACTGCCAACATGCAACCATCTTAGCAATTTAATTTTTCCTATAAACTTATGTTAGTTTTCATTTTGTTTATCACGCTAATCCTGAACGCATGTCTGTACACTTCACGCCATCATCTCGTAAAAGGCCAAAGAAAGGAAACCACAACAGAAACATTTTGTCGCCTCGAGCTGTGTAGTCGTGCGATTTGGCCATTTCAACTAAAAATGTTAACGTACGCGTGTTAATTGATTTGCACGTCAGGTGAAAATTATTAATGAACACAATCAGCAAGGAGTGTCCACACTGAGGGAGGGAGAGTGCGCACCAACATCTTTCCCTCCCTGCACGGTCCGCCATCCATGAGCGCCGACAAAAAAGGGGCGACATCAATGACCATAATTCAATCGCTAGCTGTATACATTTGCCTAGTGCAGTTCGTGCTACTGTATAGCCATACAATGTTGCTGTAATTGCATGGCAATCGATTTTGTTGTTGTTCGGTTCGCGGTGAGCGATATCACGCAATCAGGAGTATCAATTGCGATGAGATGCGACTCTTAAAAAAAAAAAAAAAACAGAAGGTTGCTTGCGACACGATATCTACATAATTGAGAGTAATTGCTGCGATCTCAAGGCAAAGTATCAAATTGTTGACTGAAACCGACAAAAATGGGTGTCAGTTGAGCTAATTGTAGTTGACAAGCTAAACTAAAAAGCCGTGGATATCGAGTTGGCAAAAAGGTTCCAGCGGTAGAAGTTTGCCGATTAACGAATGTCGCCATATTTATTGGCTTTTTTTTTGTTGCGAGGTTTCATTTTTTGCTATGGGAATTTAATTAACGAAACGTTTATATTTGGCATGCAGAGTTTAGCATATTTTATAGCATTTTATTGGTTAATTAACGACGTAGGTTATTTCACAATTTAAATGTCTGCAACTGAAGTGGATGTACGTATGAGTACCATGTTGTTGGTTCTACTGTCAGTTGGAGTGGCAAAAGTGGGTTGAGAGTAGTAAACACTTAAAAAGGCGATAGATAGCGAATGTACACCGAAGTTTTTGCATGCTTGAAGACATTTCAAGTGTCATTGATGGAAGACATTTATGTTTTTTTGTTACATTTTGCCGCTATATTCGTTTTGAATTTGTTTGATGGTTTATTTGAAGGACACTAGAAACAGCACAACTATCATAGTCTAATACATATGAAGCTTATGTTATAATTCAAGTAAAGATGCATTGCAGTTATTTGCAAAGTTGCTCTATATTATGGGAAAAAAATAAACGAAAACGATAGTAATTTTCAATGTCATATTGGTAGGTGTCAAATTTTTGTAAATGCAAATTTGCGAAAAGTACAAATTGCATCGTTCTTTTGAATGTGAGCATCAGTTAAAGAAAAGTACTTGTATAAAGGTGTCAATTTGAAAACCTTTCAGTCAAGACAACATTTTAGCATACAGAATATGAACAAAGAAAATACATAACAATTTTATTTTCAAAATTTTGCTATAATTTTAATTGAGAACACATTATCTGAATATATATGGTAAAAACTCATGATATATTTTATTAGGCATGCTTTAGATCACAACAAAGGTACAAAGCAATAACTGCAAAACTTTTTTTTTTTTAATTCATTTTATTTTCAATACAAAATTGGGCTTCGGATGACCAAAAATATCATAGGTCAAATAAACTAAGGTGGCTTTTGATAACTAAATTAGAAAATTGTCCCGGGTAGTCCAAAATTTCGAAAAATTTCAAAATTTTCACCGAATTTCGAAAGTCATTATGACGTGGGGGTCGTCCTTAATTTCTATAAAGTCGGTTTGTGTATGGTGAATTCTACATGTGACAATCGCATTTTTGAGACTTATTTCTTGTGATAAAAATGAATGCAAAGAAATTCCATATCAATAAGGTACAAGAAGTACTATTCGGGTTATCAGAGTTGGAGCAAACTTTACCTACACTATTGGGAATATTTTATCATCTCATAGTTTGAAGCCTAAAATGTCCCGAACTCTTGAACTACTTCACAATATTCAGCAATAAATTTTATAACCCTGACTTTGTTCAATTATAGTTCAGCCGCAAATACTGAGTGGACCATATACAAGGTGGACCAAAAGAAATCACCCTATTGGAAGATGCTCTTATTTTTGCAAATGGCCGCCAATGTCAAATATGTTTTGACATTTGTAGACTAGACAGATGTAGAAAACAAATGAACAACCCATGGAGTGGTACACTCCCCAAGAACGCGGAATAATCGATTCTATTTTTTGGGCAACAATTCTTCTGTACTGTTGGCGAAGCGCGAATTCCATCGCCGATTCCCCGGCCGTCCGCCACCGACTGCGCAAACACTGCGCCGTTTGGCCACCACCTTGAGTGCCCGTTGTTCCGATAATATCGCCGCTGTTGCCGAGGATGTTGAGCTGTCGCCGGAAACATCGTCCAGACGCCGTGCCTCGCAATTAGCCATCAGCCAGTCGTCCCTAAGGCGAATTTTGGTCAAAGACTTGCGCATGTTCCCGTACAAAGTCCAGTCCGTGCATCAGCTGCTGCCTGTCGACCGCCAAAATCGTGTAACCTGCGTCCAAGCCATCCTCAATCTCGAGGACGAAATGGACGATTTTTTGCCCAAAATCATAATGAGCGATGAGGCTCATTTGCTACTCAGCGAGTACGTAAACAAGCAAAACTATCACTTTTGGGGCACCGAAATTCCACGAGTAAAGCACGAGGAGCCATTACACCCACTCAAAGTAACTGCATGGTGCGCTGTTCACGCTGAGGAGTCATCGGGCCATTTTTTTTTTCGAGAACGCCGCTGGTCAAACGACAACAGTGCGTCCACTGTTCGCCCTATATGGTTATGTTAACCGTGTTTTTTTCTGCCGCAATTGGACGAATTAGGACTGGAGGATATGTGGTTCCAACAGAACGGAGCAACGGCAGCGGGACACACTGCGCGAGCCACAACCGATATTCTGAAGGCGGCGTTATTCTTGTCGCCTCATCTGTCGTTTTGGTGATTTGCACTGGCCCGCAAGATTACCCGATTTAACCGCTCCAGACTTTTTTTGTGGGGTTTTTTGAAGTCCCGTGTTTACGTGAACAAGCCCGAGACCCTAGAAGCCATCAAGGACAACATTCGACACGAGTGCGAGAATCTGTCGCCCGAAGTTCTCGCCAAAGTGATGTAAAATCTCATAAAACGAGCCCGTATAGCAATCAATTGTGACGGCGCCCATTTTGCTTTCCGACTTGACCAATAAAATTCTCAAAGTTCGAATAAACATAATCAAAAAACAGAATCGAAGTTTTTCATTTAGAAAAAAAAAAATGGTCCGTACCATTGGTTATACCAGACTCATATATTTTCGGGCCTGACAATTTCATTAGTGTAAGTCAATTTATGCCTACGGGCTAAACCTCACCCCTCAGAGAGGCACTATGAGAACCGGCTGCGCGTGCTCATAGTAGTATGGAATTTATTCCTCTCATTTTTTTTTTGTGGTGACTACGACTAAGTATCCTTAACAAGTAGTTTACGCTTCTGAAGTGTTAATCGCGTTTGGTAGGTAGCATTCCAGTGAACGCACCGTCATTACATGCGGTTTTTCCTTATGGCGCTAGGTTCTTTGTAGCCGGCGCTCAAGGTTTGTCACGTCCAGAGTACGGATTATTTCGTTATTAGCCAAGTAGCCAAATCTCTGTGAATATCACTATTCCTAATATACCATGGAGCATTCACTATTGCTCTTAGGGTTTTGTTTTGGAATGTTTGCAGTATAGCAATATTGCTTGGTTTGGTACAACCCCAAAGCTGTATACCGTGTGTCCAACAAGGTTTTAGCACTTTCTTATACAGAAGCAGTTTGTTGTATATGCTTAGCTTCGAGTATCTTCCAAGTAGCCAATACATTTCTCTAAGTCTGGTTGCGGGCTCGTCCCGCTTTTTTTTAACGTGTGGCTTCCACTTAAGCTTTGCATCTAGAGTCATTCCTAGATATTTTGCCTCATTTGCGTATGGTATTTGTGCAGAGTTAATGAAAACAGGTAAGTTGTTTATCTTTTTGTACGTAAAATTGACATGCGTTGACTTGGTCTCGTTAAGTGCAATTCGCCAGGTTTTTGTCCACTCACATACTTTGCTAAGAGCCCGTTGGAGTTTTCCCGTTGATGATTCGACTGACTCATCCATTGCGAGGATAGCCGTATCGTCTGCGAACGTTGCTACGATGGTCCCTTCATCTTGTGGTATATCTCTTGTGTAGAGCAAGAATAGGATTGGTCCGAGAACACTTTCCTGCGGAACACCGGCGTGGATTTCTTTGAATTCTGAGTATTCAGTCTCATGTCTAACACGAAGCAGTCTGTTTTCAAGGTAGGATTCCAGTATTTTGTATAATTTTGTCGGTAGGGTTGTCCTTAATTTATACCTTAGACCTTCGTGCCATACCTTGTTGAAAGCTTGTGAGACGTCGAGAAAAGCGGCAGAGCAAATCTTTTTCCATTCTAGAGTATTTGCAATTTCATTCGTTATTCGATAAACCTGATCGATTGTTTGACCCGGAAGCCGAATTGATGATCTGGGATCAAGCGTCTTTCTTCAATTACTGGTTGTAATCGTTTTAGCATCATTTTCTCTAAAACATTAGAAAAAAAAAGAGAGCCAAACAACATCGGATGACTTCTTTTGGCCCACCTGTTATTATAAAGAAATTGACTTCAAACAAAAATTTATTTCGGATCGATTGCTCGAATAATGGTGAATTGTGTTTGACTCACTCGCAAAGTCGATAACAATTGAATTCTAAAATGCTCGCGCGTTTGATTTGTTAGCTGGATACGCTCCCGAAATAGCGTTGACAGTTCCTGGCGTGAATTCTAAAAAAAATGAGTTGGGATTCAAATGTCAAGAAAGAGCCCTAATTGGAATACATACCATATTTATAGAAACACTTTGTTATAATCGTGAATCGTGGTGAATAGGAAAACCGAAATAATCTATAAAAACACACCTTGTTGGGTACTAATTCGACTATGGCCTGATGATAACATTGTGACGTTTTTATTGTACAATTTTATATTGATAAGAATTGCTCTAGTACCAAATGGTGCTCAGATTCTGACATGAAACGTGGTGAATATATAGCAATAAAAATCATGTCTTGTTGTTTATATGTTTCCATTAGATTTCCTCAAATTCAATGAGGATTATCAAAACGTTTGTTATGTTCAATCTTTGAATCACAAGAACAATCAATAAAAGCACAATAAACACAAATTGCCATCATTTCATTTCACACAAAAATACTCCACAAATCTATGATTTCAACGTCAAGACCAATGAAATAGTTTCTCAATTCATATTAACAGAGTTCCTTAAACCAGCTCTGTCAACACTTTTCAATAAAACAAACGTTTCTACACTCCCCGCATATGCCCTCTATGATCAATTTAATTTGGTTAATTCGTCGGCACGCTAAGACCCAATCAACAAATAAATATTTATCACCTCAACTAGTAATCACCCATCGTGGACTCGTAACTCGCGTAAGCATCTACTACATCACTATACACTCGTAAGCGTGCGCGCGCTCGCTCAAACGTAAACTGAAATATATCCAGAGTAAGCCTTCAATGTCAATTATTAAGATTTATTAGGCTCGCCTACTTGTCTCAAATATGGTAGAAATTAAACCAGATGAAAATAAAGTAATAAATTCTTCCTCTATAAATATACACCGACAATACACATTCATGACAGCAAAGAGGAGGCGAAACGCAGAAGAAGGAGTTCCATTCCGATTCAAAGGTGAAATAACTCTACTTAGACGTTGGAGACTTCTTCAAGATTTGTTTTGTTTTATTATCTTTGCTATTTTGTTGAATTGTGTCTATTATATGTTTTTGCAAGAAGAACTGTCATCTAACAATCCAAGTGCTGCCAAAGTGTGTTTTTTTTTGTTCGAAACAAAATCATTATGTTTGTTAAAAGTTGTTGCACACACATAAATCCATAAATAAAAATATTACCAAGATATTACAGTGGACGGGACGAGTAATTTGTGCCAACAGAAAAATTATAAATTCCAAATTCGGACTGAAGCCATTGATTCATCAACATCGCATTGGCCATAAACAATCTATAAATTTGATATAATCGAATCATGTAATCGCGTTAAGCAAAAAAGAAAGAACAGAGTAGATACCACAACATATAAAACAAGAAACAAGAAAACAAAAACGCCATCCGAACAGTGTCAGGTCTTATAAGGCACTCGGCGTGTGTAGTTTGGCTAAAAACAACAACTTGCATGGTATGGAAGTAGTACTTCTGACTGCTGCTGGTTGCTGTTGGTGCTGATGAAGCAGCATGGTGCTGTATGTAGACACCATGGTGTACCCGCGGTCAATGGTGTACGTTGTACCCATGTAGCGTGTGTATCTTTTATCGTTTAGTTCCAGATACTTTCATGCTCTCCATTTTTAGTGTCGAACTAACACGTATACGTACATGCTGTGAATTACTGCGTATCGAATGTTTATATATACAATTGTATATGCTGCTGCTATCTGCACTCGCTTTTGGCTATCATCACCATCTTGTGATGCATTTTTATGGCATTGGAATGGGAATCGACATGAGGCAGTGCTGCTGATGATGATGATGATCATGGTGCCGCCGATGCATGTTTTGAGACCGGGGGAAGGGGGATTGCGTTTGCATCAATCGCGGTACAACCTTCAATATGTTATGGTCAATCAGTAGAGTTCTTCTGTGTTCTGTTGTTTTTCTGTTATTTCTTAAAATGGCGTTGTGTAGTATGGATAACAAGAAATCATAGAATGTATACTTTCAATCGGAACCAATAGTTTCTAATTTATTTATCAACGCGGTCAGGGTGTAAAATTCGATATCTACACGAGGTTTACTCTAACCTATTTCAAAAGTCCCCTTAACTAACTACCTAAATAAGCATTTAAGACGGATTTGCATATCTTTCAAATATGAACACGTCACTGACAAATATTTACAACATTCGCATTCAAATTTAAATATCACCTTCGATTGCCATAGCAAGTGCTGCCAAATTATGCACACAATTTAAATTTTTAAGGCGAAGCCACAACATCTTTTATGTTTCCAAATATCTCTGGCAAGATAAATTAAGAGCCATGTCACTGATAAATCACATTATCAATAACAACAGACGCTATTTTTTTTTTTCAAAGAAAATACATCTTCTAAGATTTACGACTTTTTATAGACTTCTGTCGATTAAATTATACACTCCAATCGGTAACATCAACCAATCAAGAGAATACTAATCAAATGCTAATTTGAGCTGACTAATTGCATTTGTCAGTAGTCGATACAGCTAGAGTAATACGCATATAGATACAAAGATAGCATTGACATTGACTGAAAATCGAAGAAAACTGTCAGCGAGTTAGACCTTCGTGATCATTGAAAAAGAGGCACGACTTGTAAAATGTAACACGTTTACGTTACAGAATTTTTAACTGATTTGCTTGACATATGTTGCTTTAATCTGACAATCGCTTGAAGTGATTGTACGAATGTACTAGTTTACACGCATTCCATATTAAGCTATTATCGAGAAATTGAAAGTTTGCACAAGTAACCGTCAACGGTAGGAATAGAAAACGATGATGGAGAGATTTGTGACAGATGTCAAGTTGATTTGAATTGATTGATGGAGTCTCTTTTGGGTACGAATGAAAATTGTACTGGTCGACAAATTGGTAAAAAATTAAATAGGTTACGTATGCATTTAAAAGATTTACCTGATAAATTCAAAAATGTTTGAATGTGTGCTGTATACTTTTTCAATAACTAACGTGGTGACCAAATTTCAACAATTGTAGTCTATAAGACTAGTTATGAATATTAATTCATATTCGATAAAAATTGTTTTTAGATTCGACATGCGTCGCTTTTCTTGTGCTCCACACCTATACACCCCACCACAGCAATTACATCACGTGCAAATTTCAAAAACAGAAACCAAGTCGAAAAGATGCTCACCAACGAACGACGATGACTGGTGATTAATTGTTCCTCGGTTCCTAATCATATTCCATATAAGCTGCATTTCTGTGTTGTGCATAGTATGTCATCGGTTTATCGTTGAAACGGTCTTGCATCAAGTCATGCACCGATTGGTTCAAGCATTGCTTCAGCTTGACTTCAGTCGTATATTGGATATCGATTGGGATTGCATCCCATTGTTGAAATCGCTGGTAAGTATCCCAGTTGTTATTGATAATGCTGGGTCCGCGCATATAACTTTTAGTACTCTTTGTAGTATAGCCATGCCTATGTTGCTTAAGGTGGTTTCAGTTCAATGAAGATAATACCCACTTGGGCAACATAGAGGAAAAAAAACTCATATCCACCGCCGGCATCTCAAAAAATCTTTCTCTTCATTCTTTCCTATGCGCTGCTGTACTTTTTAAAGATGAGGACGTCGGGTACTTATATGCTTCCAAAAACGAAGGAAAAAGAAACGCAAAGCAATTGATTTTTGTGTAATTCTATCGAAGTCGTGGTCCGTATCTCTCTGCAAGCACAATATGCACCTTCTGCTTTCCTCCTCTGGTTGCTCGTCTGTCCCCTTTGCGCGCTTCACAAAGACATGGTGGTACTTTAGATCTATGAAATCACGTATTTCTTTTTCTTTTATTCGAGTGCATTAAAAAGAATATCAAGTAGGATTATTACGGTGCTGCGGATAAAGAAATCCCGTAGAGCAAAGGAAGGAAAATTTCACAAATGGAAAATCAATTTTAATTAAACTGATACCGAAGGAGGAGGACGAATCGTCAGCCAGGGATATACACATATACACCGCCAGGCATAGAGCTTTGTGGTGGCTGTGTTCTTTATGCACTCCAGGTTGTTTTGTTTCCTCTATTCGTTGTTGTCGCTGAGAGTGGATTTTCGATTAGTTCGTGTGTTTGGTTCTTTAGAATTACGGGTACGGACGGGGATAAGATGTGGAATAGACTGTAATCAGTCGAAGGACTATATATACAGACAATCTGTCTATAAGAAGAAAACAAGATAGAGAGAGAGGGAGAGGGAGACAGTCTTTAGCTATAGGATTAGTGTACAATAGGAATTCATTTCAGTGCATGTTGCTTTGGGTTGGCTTTCGAAATTGAATTTCTACAAAGATGTACGATTGTTATCAAACAACTTGTTATGCGATAATCGATAGGACAATGTTTGTTGAAGATGGGCAATTAAGACCGGGCTTACAATAAAGATTGACATGCGATTTTGATGAGTTAGAAAGGATACACAATGTTTGGTGGTTATGCTACATTGGCATCAGAAACATACCTTCGTTCTTACGTCAATTTTGGTGTGGTATTTTCGGTTGGTAAAAAATTCTCTTTTTTATCTGGATCTGTCAAAAGGCCGATTTTGAGAGTTATTGTGTCCCAATGGGCGAAAAGTTGATTTTTTATTAAGTCTGAGAAAAATTTTGCAGATCTTGATTTTTCGCCAGATTTACCCTTTCTTGCATCAACACTGATACAAATGCTAGCTGTCAGTTTGGCTTGAGTGATTTTCATTTTATGAAATAAAAGATAATTCGTGTGGCAAGGAATTTGACAGCCACACCGACACTAACTTCACGAAATTACTCCAATACCAAGACAAATATAAATCAAGTCTTCCATTGGCGACAAAAAAAGATCAAATTTCGGATCAAAACAATATTGATATATCAAATAATGTATTACACGCTCCTCTTGGGACTTCCTTGGGAAAACATTAAGTTGACGAACCACACGGGAGTTAAGCAAAATTTAAAAGGATCTATCAGCTGAACCACCGATTATTGACAATATCCATCTCTTAAGGTCTTTGAGTGTTGTTACAGCAGTCTTTCATTGTTCCTTACATAAACTGATTCTCAGATCCCGTGTATTTTTTCAAGCTTCCGAGGTTTCGGGAAAATGTTTGTTCATTAAAATTTTATTTTTCTGAATTGTTGCGAATTGTTGCTGTGACTTGGCACCATTGCATGTGAGTTGAAAAGGCTGACAGCTATGTATTTGGAAGATGTTTTCGCTTTGTATATATTGGGTGAAGAGCATATGCAAGTCGCAGTATACAATGTGGCTCAAAAGTCTCCTTTATTAAGCTTTCGAAAAAATAGCAACCTTTCAAAGATCGTATCGTGCTTTGCAATGGCGTCTTTTGATTCAATGCAATTTAGTTTCGCCCTGATATCGTAGTTGGCTTTATCTCTAAATCTGAATCAAACCAAAATGGCACTTAGACACCATATCGGTGCGAAAAACTTTGGGATTATGGAGCAAACGGTTTGTGATAAGCTGAGTAAGTGCGCATATCATGGGAGAGGTTTTGATTTGCATAGGGATTTGCAACGGACCCTATATACCTATTGTTAACAATTGTAAAAAGTTATTAACGTCTCACGTTTTCAAGACTTTGATATTTTCAAGATTGCCACCCACGTAGTAAAATGTTTGCCCTGTTTTTTCGAAAAGAAATATCTAAAATCTCTTCATAGCTCTGACAACTGACACTGACAGCATAATAGTGATGCCACATTCGCGTTTCAGTATAAAAAAATCGACTGTCATTTCAATGTGACATTGTTCCTCCGAATAAAAACCGGACAGTAAGTAGTTACAGTAAGTGACTATCTTGATTTATTCTTGAAAGCATTAAAATGTCAGCAATTTGTCTGTTGTTTATATCCGTAACCAACAAAACGTGAACACATCTCTTGTTTACACATGCCGACTGTCATAAAAATTAATATTTCCAACCTATCCTTTGAAAACCCATACAAAACTAATCTTTAATCACAACATACACACATTCGAAACGCTGGGAGCTCATAATAATATTAAATTATCAACAGACAGGCCAACCTGCACACAGCTCACACTACGCAAATCCTAAACCAAAACCGAAACCGAAACAAATCATTCAATTACGAGAAGCCACCACTGTCAACGCCGATATTGCAAAAAAAAAAAAGCGTAAGAAAAAGTCACCAACACTTTAATGGCGCACATTTACAGACAACCCAGACAAGACGCAACGACAAAGACGAAGAATTGTAATTAATCGCTTCATTCACACCACGTTTCTCTCTATTAAGTCGCAAAAATCTTGTATTTCTATCATTTTGGTCGTCGGCACCGACTAAGGCCGATGAATATATAGTTTGCCTTATAGCGCGCAACATACAATTTGACGCGCACACATGCCGCCCCCATAAAAGCACACCACTCAACAAAAATAAAATCCGACCCAAGCTAGAAAAAACCAAACAAAATCAAAAAAAATTGCCGCACTGTGAACGTCGTAAAAGATAAAATTTGCGAGGTCTGCACAATGTGAGGATAGTAAGACTTTGACACAATGGACTGACAAGTATGTATTCAATTTGACATGCGCTCGATTGAAATTTATTTTTTTCCAGTTTGCCTAATTTGAATAAAAACACACAAACTTTGGAGGTGAATTTAAATTTATTTTTCAAATAAACGTCAGAACACAACCGAATGACCGAAATGCTGTCAACAGTGACATTTGAATTAGTTGAACGCTAATTTGTACATGCAAACAATCGAAAATAGATATTTCACGTAGACAAGCTAATCAAATGAATTTAAATTTTGTCTGTAAGTGGAAATAGCTTTGTCTGACAGCTGGCAGGTTATAACAAAAGGAATGATGTGATATTTAACTAAATTTTTCCACAGAAGCATAACAAATAAATAGATCTTACGTTAGGAAGATCTTTAAGCTAATAAGCGTAATGACAGCTACTTGAATTCCTGCTCGTATGTTAATACAATCTACTTGTCTAATTGGATTTAATTTCATTCTCTATATGTGAAGGAAGATGCACATCATGCGATATGAGTTTGAAGATTTACAATTTTTCATGGAATTTTTTATGAGTTGGAAATGTCGTTTGACAGATAAAGCTATAGAAAAAATGTTATTCAAATAATTAGGAAGTGGTCAGAAATATAGAGAGTTATGTGATTAGCAAAAATAAAAAAAACGGTTGTTGAATTGACACATATAGTTTCAGTTTTTTTTTTAAACGTTTGTACATTTACTTGACAGTCGATCATTACTTAACTTACATGCATTCCAAAACTATTAGAAAAAATAGTTAAAGAAATTATTTATAGTGATAACGGGTGATCCAAGTAGAGATACTTTTTTCAATAGCCTTTTTTGACAGATCACATGTGAGTCGTGTCATGCTGTCATGTTATTTTTGTTTAGTATTGTTTGGCATTTCATAATGGAAAGACTTACGCGTGAACAACGTTTACAAATTGTTCAACTTTATTCTGAAAATTCACGTTCTGTGAGGAATGTGTTTCGTGCACTTCGCTCAACTTATGGTCAACATAATCGGCCTACTGAGCGTACTATTCGCAACACCATCACCCATTTTGAGACCCAGCATTCATTATTGGATAATATTTGACCGAAAAGATTACGTCCAGCACGCTGTGAAGAAAATATAGTGGCCGTAGCTGAGAGAGTACACGAAGATCGTAGAGAGTCGATTCGGCGCCGTTCGCAGCAACTCGGACTGACGTATGGAACGACTTGGCGCATTTTACGTCAAGATCTTAAATTGAAAGCGTACAAAATACAGCTTGTGCAACAACTGAAGCCGCTAGACCTTCCCAAGCGACATCGCTTCGCTCTATGGGCTCTTGAAAAGTTCCAAGAAGATCCGACGTTTTCGAGGCAAATTTTGTTTAGCGATGAGGCCCATTTCTGGCTCAATGGGTATGTAAACAAACAAAATTGCCGCATTTGGGACGAAGAGCAACCTGAAGAGATTGAAGAACTGCCACTTCATCCAGAAAAAACAACGGTTTGGTGTGGTTTGTGGGCCGGTGGAATCATCGGTCCATATTTCTTTAAAAATTATGCCGGTGCGAACTGACTATTTGATGCCTGAAATTGAAGCTCGTGATCTCGGCGACATTTGGTTTCAGCAAGACGGCGCCACTTCCCACACATCGCATCAATCAATGGACTTATTGAGAGAACATTTCGGTGAGCACATAATTTCACGTTTTGGGCCGGTCGATTGGCCACCAAGATCGTGTGATATCACACCGTTAGACTTTTTCCTGTGGGGATATGTAAAGTCAAAAGCTTATGCCGACAAACCCGCTTCGATTCAGGCCTTGGAGGAAAACATCACGCGTGTCATTCGCCAGTTACCATTCGAAATGCTCGAACGAGTGATCGAAAATTGGACTCAACGGATGGACCATCTGCGACGTAGCAACGGCCAACATTTGATAGACATAATCTTCAAAAAATAAATGCCAAAGAATGTTCCTTCAAATGATAATAAACATTCTCCATTAAATTTGAATTTTCTGTGTTTTTTTCTTTAAAAAAGTAGGGAACCTCGAAATGGATCACCCTTTATAAAGCACCATATATCTCCAATGGAGAATGGTTTTGTTAGAGGTAGATCAGCAACCACAAATCTAACCATATTTACGAAATTTTGCCTTCAGACAATCGAAAGTGGTGCACAAGTGATGTTTTGTATACTAATTTCTCAAAGGCTTTTGACAGAATTAACCATGATATTCTATGCAAAAATTTGCAAAATTTGGTGTTCATTCTAAAATATTTCATTGGATAAATTCATATTCAGTACATCGAAAATTGATGGTTAAAGTTGATAACTTCTACTCAAATGTATTAACTGCGACTTCTGGAGTGCCAAAGGGTAGCCATCTTGGACGTTTATTGTTTACTTTGTTTGTGAACGAAATTCCATGACTTTTATCAATCAGCAAATGTCTTTTATACTATCAATCAGCAAATGTCTTTTATACGCAGATGATATTAAAATATTCATGAAGATATCTGGCAATAGTGATTGGCATTCTTTTTCAAAATGAAATATTGAGCGCCGGTGTAAAGCAAATGAATTACAACTTAATCTGCCTAAATATAAAGTATTATCAGTATATAGATCGCGAAGCCCACTACAATACCAACACACTACGAATGGTGTTGTGCTTACCCGTGAAACAGAAGTTAAGGATTTAGGAATACTGCTTGACAATCAATTGAGTTTTAATCGGCACATTGATTACAGATTTAACTTTAAATCGCGATTGTTTTAAACGAATTGCACTTGAAATTTTAATGTCCAAATATGCCAAGTTATTTAATTAATATTAAAATTTCTTGAATTTTTTGTATCAAATGCATAAATGTAAAAAAAGTTTATTAAATAAGGAAATTAAGTAATTACCATTAAAATCTGTAAAGGTCTAACCTAGTAGATAAATAAATAAATAAATGTATCGAGATTGAAGTTATTAAAATGCTTTAAACTTTACTGGACTACCTTACATAAAAACCTGAACTGGGTAAATATTTTCGGTCTTCAAAATTTGATTTGACAAGTAACTCTAATGAATATGTGTCTTTGTCAATGAGTTTTTGACAGTTGCGTTATTTTTTGCGCATGATGGCTCTGTATTATGACATTACTTCGTCAAAGGGAACCTTTTTTGACACACTACCCAAAGTTTCTGTTTGAAGGTTATATTATCAACTTGGGTGACTATGGGTGATTTAAAAAAAAAAAAAAGATTATTTTGGATTACACTAATAGGTAGATAACATCAGCATTTTTTGCAGGCCAACGACTCGCAAAACGATGTTGGCGATGTATCCTAATGGTCAGTGCCTTGAACTAATATCCCTGGTCCTGGTTATATCTGCCCACAAATTGTAGAAACATCGAAAAGTATAAAGTAAATAAGTATAAAACATCGAAAAGTATTGAGAATATTCTCAAATTTAACTTTTGGAATTGGAGTTAAATGGAAGTTCACAAACAACTTCGCATACACAATAACTGAAATGTTAGTACATAATTTTTATTCACTTCAATTATAAAAAAAATATCAGACAATAAAATTACAGGATCAAGTGTCAAATGTGTCAAAAAGTGTTGTGTTATTCTTTTTATAGAGAACATTTTTGTGGAGATTTGCCTATAAGGTCTGTAGGTAAATGCAACTAATAGCCTTCAAGGCAGTTGTTGCAGAACGTGTTTACAAAAAAATACGGTGGACAAAATACAAGTTAGTGGCAGAAAAGTGACACAAGAGGGATTCGATATACTCTATTTGTTCTTCGTATCGGCAGACGACATTTTGTTGCCTGTAAACAGTACTCGGTTGAAACACCAATGACAAGTAAGATTTGCCTTCTATCAAAAGAGGCCATTGAGTTTGATCTTTTCATCATTTGGACGGTTTATGACGAAAGGTGACACGTAAGGTGACCCTCTAGAACAGTATCATGTGATGACTTATAGCCCAGAGCGCCGAGATGTAGTCTATGTTGGATCTACTCGGTTAAAACTGCAATGACAACTTAGATTTGCCTTCTATCAAAAGAGGCCATTGACTTTGATCTTTTCATCATTTGGACGGTTTATGACGAAAGGTGACACGTAAGGTGGCCTTCTAGAACAGTACCAAGTGATGACTAATAGCACAGAGTCTCGAGATGTAGTCTATGTTGGATCTACAAGGCAAGGTTGGAGTTGATCGTTAACTATTCACACAGATTGTCATTTTTCTGGTTGTTCAATTGATAGGACAGTTGCTGCTACTTTCTTAAGGTATCACTAAACGACGAACATGCTCTTTTTTTCGTATTCGTTGGATCCGTTGTTCGCCGTGTTGGGCAATGTTCGCGAGCAAATTTAAATTTTGCTGTGAACTCCGCCGAGTTCATATCGTGGATAACGAGCTTGCGCTTCTTTATCGCACATGTTCATGGTATGACGAAACAACACGAACTGAATGCTCGCCAAATGTGTTCGTCGTGTAGGAGATAATGTAAACGAGCAAGTTCGGCGAGCATGTAGACCCGAGCTTGAAAGACACTGCATTACTGTGCGTCAAAATCACTGAAAACTCTAGCTCTGTCTCTTTTTCTCTTTTGGAACTGTGAGGATGGGTTTCCCTTTGATGACAGTGCTGGGTTAATTCGATTCTAGTTCTGTCTAAAATTAATATTATTCTGAAAATCGTACCTCGGTAATCGGAAGTGACGCGAGTACCATTTGATTTCAGATATCAAAAATGAACGAGTTCTAAAAAAACGGGATTCCAAATTTTGTTCTTTATCAGTATGCGGGCGTTTAGTAGACGTAGTCGTTGGGTGGTTATAATTGAATTTGTTATACCCAAACAGACAGTTTTCGGCTTCCTGTTTTACCCCTGAGGTGGGATTTGGTACTGCGATGAACAACCAGTGTTCGATTTTTGATTATAACCCCCACATCATCGTAGACGATTTTTTGTAAGCATAGAATTCATTGTGGCGGGCTCAGTGACGCGATGGTTAGTTCGATGAATTGGCAGAAGGGGTGGGTTCGATCCCCAGCCGTAGCAACACATAAAATGATTTTTCACTGGCCCACCTCTCGTGATGATCTGACAAATCATCCGAGTAGTATCAATTGTCAACATAAGCTTATCTCAAATTCGCCGTTCGGAGTCGGCATAAAACAGAAAGTCCCGCCCTCATGCAAGAAGTACACACGCACACATGATTGGTTGTGAGAAAGCTCGGCCCTGGGTACTAACGAGCCTGTTGCGCCAAAAATGTGTATTTTTATTTTAGGTTGCATTGTGTCATTTACTTTAGTTTTCAGTTCAATTTTAAGTTGAATACCTCAACCAGGAACTATGGGTCGGTTGAAGGATTAAGGCGGACACCTTTTGGTTTTTGTTGCTTTTAACTTTTCCCATTCAACAGAATTAGTTCAGCCTTTTTCGAGCTAAGCTCAAGACCGTTGTTACCAGCCCACTTCGACAGCTGATTTGTGATTTACTGGTCATCCCTATTAATGTAGCTTTTGTCGGTCAAGTAACAAGG
Organism: Rhingia rostrata; assembly: GCA_949824845.1. NCBI lineage: Eukaryota > Metazoa > Arthropoda > Insecta > Diptera > Syrphidae > Rhingia > Rhingia rostrata. Next base: position 64,209,125 of record OX463758.1, read on the forward strand.
TACTGTTCATTATCAATGTAATCTTCATTCGTAAATCTAGAGGTCCTCTAGACTCCGTGAATCGACCGTTTAAGAAAAAGGGTTTTCAGAATTGATCGTTAAACCCGAATTATTTAAATTATTTTGTGTTTTTTTTTACCAAATTGTTGGTGATTTCAGTAAGAATAAGTAAATAAGTAAAATAAACCACAACAATAATTTTCGAATAATAATATTAATTTTGAAGCAACTAGTAACTAGCAATTAGTATTGTAATTGATTTACAAAGAGACCGTTTCTTTGCCATTAAATCAAGAAAATGGGCAGAGTGCAGAATCTCAAGTGAGATTAACTAATAGTAGTCAAACAAATTTCCAGCTGTCTAGTATTTTTTAAGTGATTGCAGAAAAATGAACATTTACCACGTGACGACCTTTCTGCAAAAAAAACATGCAAAGGGAATGCCAAATAAATCTATTCATTGCTGTGACCTTATATTGTCAGGTCACTTTGAACGAAATTTGTAGCAGACCATTTTTTATTTTAAACTGAATATTTCCAATTCAATTATCAATTTTCAATCTAAATAACTAAATTATTCTGAACATTATTTTGTTTTTATTTTTAGGTTTATTTTTTACATCCACCATTTATTTTTGTCTGAACAACGATTACGCTAACATGTCATATAGCTCAGCAACAACTGTCAAACACTCATTAAGTGACTGTCAAAGTTATTCTGACGTTCCCACTAAACAAACGTCACACCCGACTTCAATTGATAATGCAAGCAATTACCTCTTATCTATTCACAGATTTATTGAATAACTTTCCATCAACTAACCTGCAAAGGTAAAGAAAAAAAATGAATTAGTATTAATTAAGAAAACAACCATGTTACAATCGAAATACATAATTGTTAGTGATACTAATTGTATTCATTTCTCATGATCAAATCACTTGGGCATTAGAAATAAATACAAAAAAAAAAAACAATTTAAAACAATTCCCCGCTCTTATAATCAATAAATAGACGACAACACCTCTCTTATCGGCGGGTATACATTGATTAATGAATTATTCATACAATAAACTTTTTACTGCTGACATAAATATTGCCTTGGGAATTCTAGTTGCCGCGCCAGCAATATATCATGTCTTTTAGCAACTGAGCAAAATAGAAAAGAAAAGAAAACCACATACAATATCTACAATAGAACACGAGTTATCGAAACACAACTCGTTCTCTATAACAAATCAAATTCAATTAAGACAAAATTGAGCTTAATTGGAAACGCGAGTGTGCACACCCAAACGTCAGCCATTATGTGTTTGTACATTTTGTAGACTATGTCATGACCTATTATTCTCAATTTGACAGTTGAAAATGGATTTTTCGAAGAACGAAATCAGTTTTTACGTTCGAAATTCGTAGCTGCAAAGGATTGAAATGGGAAATGTCATATTATAGGTGGTAGATTACTAGTAGATCTGTTTGTTTTACAAAAAAAAAGCGAACAGCTTACCCTGATTGAGTGTGTCTTTAAATTAATACCATCGACACGACATTCGAAAATCGAAATTCAATTCCAGTACACGATATACGGTAGCACTGATACAAAACGCGTAACTACACCGAATACATACACTCACACGACCGATGAATGCGCCTATCCCACGTAAATTTATCTGTGATTAAAGTTTATAATAACTCTGTTAGCTATAGCTGGGTTGCACGCTTGCACGCTATGTTTAGCGCGCCGGTATAAAGTGTATTAGCGACGATTAAGTGGATGGCTTGAGGTTTTTTTTTCCTACTCATTCATGTTGTCTCTGGTGTTTTTGAAGTAATTTACGATATGGATAATTGCCGGCGGCAATAAAATAGCCTGGGGTAGTAATTTAATACGCCTTTCGAGTCAATGGTTTTCGACAATCATGATTGAGATTATAAGTGAGTGGATAAGAGCCAGAAATGTGTGAGTGCATTTGCGAAAGTGTATATGTGATGTGAGTGTTGATAGAGTGATGACTTTTAAAATTGAAAATGGACAATTCATGTATATTTGCTTGAAATTGACATTAGGATGAGAGTTAAGGATTTAATTTGGGGGTTATCACTGAAGCGTATAGAATGAGAAGGTGTTTACCGGCGAATCAAGCATTTTATATAAGGATTTTAAGGGTTCTATTAAGCACTCCCATGTTCATTATAACGGGTGATCCAAGTAGAGATACTTTTTTCAATAGCCTTTTTTGACAGATCACGTGTGAGTCGTGTCATGCTGTCATGTTATTTTTGTTTAGTATTGTTTGGCATTTCATAATGGAAAGACTTACGCGTGAACAACGTTTACAAATTGTTCAACTTTATTATGAAAATTCACGTTCTGTGAGGAATGTGTTTCGTGCACTTCGCTCAACTTATGGTCAACATAATCGGCCTACTGAGCGTACTATTCGCAACACCATCACCGGCCGGTCGATTGGCCATCAAGATCGTGTGATATCACACCGTTAGACTTTTTCCTGTGGGGATATGTAAAGTCAAAAGCTTATGCCGACAAACCCGCTTCGATTCAGGCCTTGGAGGAAAACATCACGCGTGTCATTCGCCAGTTACCAGTCCAAATGCTCGAACGAGTGATCGAAAATTGGACTCAACGGATGGACCATCTGCGACGTAGCAACGGCCAACATTTGATAGACATAATCTTCAAAAAATAAATGCCAAAGAATGTTCTTTCAAATGATAGCAAACATTCTCCATTCAATTTGAATTTTCTGTGTTGTTTTCTTTAAAAAAGTAGGGAACCTCGAAATGGATCACCCTTTACCATTCATATGTAAATATATTGAGTTATTTGAACAAAACCGATTTTCATATATTTGTTTTTATTTAATTTGGCCGCCTTTATTGATGAAAGCAAAATTTTCCCTCTTTTAAGTTTTCCATAACTTTTTCGAGCCTTTCGGTGGTATCTATAGCATTAATTTGGGCACGAATGTTTGCCCTGATCTCCTCAATGGTCTGATGCTTCCTGGTGTATATTTACTTTGCTTTTCAAATAAAAAAAAAATACAATTTTTGGCGCAACAGGCTTGTTAGTACCCAGGGCCGAGCTTTCTCACCGAGTTTTCTCACCTCCTGTTTTGTGGCGACTCCGAACGGCGAATTTGAGATAAGCTTTTCTTGACAATTGATACTACTCGGATGATTTGTCAGATCATCACGAGAGGAGGGCCAGTGAAAAAACATTTAGGTTTTGCTCTGGTTGGAAATCGAGCCCCGATCTTCTGCGCGGCAGTTCATCGCACCATGACCATGGCGCCACTGAGCTTTTCAGATAAAACCACAAAAAAAAAGTCCGGAGTGGTCAATTCTGAAGATCTGGGTGGCCAGTCAATGTCGCCATTTTATGACAGGACACTTCCAGCGGATTTTCGTTGCAGAAATTTACGGTGTGGTATAGTGCAAAACGGGCTCAGTGGCGCGATGGTCGATGAACTGCCGCGCAGAAGGTCTGGGTTCGATTCTCAGCCGAACCAATACCTAAATGATATCAATTGTCATGAAAAGCTTATCCCAACTTAGCCGTTCGGATTCAGCATACAACAGGAGGTCCCGCCATCGTGCTACGAAGTACACACGCACACATTAATAAATAAATATTTGTTTTTATGATGCAAAATCTTGATAAACCGGTCATTGGGTCAAAACCTCTTTTCACACACTCACCGATATTGATTTCCATCGACTGTTTCGCCCTTCGCCTTCTCTGAAGAAAAATGGCCAAGCCGTGTATCTCGTGTAGGTTCTCCGTTTCCCATAAGGGACAATTTATCTTTTTAACATCGCCAGAGTGTGCGAAATATTTCTCGTTGTTCATCAAAATGTGCTTGCAAAAATCAGTGTTAGTTTCAATCATTCGAATCTATCGGCAGTATAATGGAAAAAATGCAAATAATTGTCCAAAATGCGACGCATGGTGGTTCCAAAGTGATGCCAATATGATAAGCTCGGTGACAATAGGACAAATGTTGGTTCTCGACATTGTCTTGGTCGTTGATGAACGGCATGACGATGGTTCATCAGGTGCAGTGCAATAACCCCCACGGAAACCCCTTAAAGGAAATAGCCCCCACAGGGCTTCATCACTGTCACATGCTTAACCAAATTCGACACCAAACGACGAACAATGTTGTCAAAAGTGGAATGTTGGCCACGATATTTTCGAAGATATGAATGATAGTGAGCGACGGTGTTCATTGTACAGGGCCATTATTACGGCGCGCTGTTTTATTGTGAAGCGATTTGTGGTTAAAATGGTAATGAATTCGTGTTTCAAAAACATGTCTGCTCAAAGTGGTGTGTGAAATGTCAAGGTGTTTGACAGTTGTTATATTCTTTCCAGATAGACATCGGAACAATCGAATCATCTTGACGTTTCATCTGACTTTTACCATTTTACAATCTTGTAAACTGTTGTCAATTACCAACTTGTCGAATAGAAACAAAAGTCATCAACTAGCATCTTAAGCAGACAATACACGAGATCCCATTTATTAATCTGACATCTGTTTATATGGACAGGACAGATTACCTTCCAGTTAGCTATTAACTTGCTTAGGTAAATAGTTCTATAAAAGATGATAACAACCATTAAATTTCCGACATGAATGACATGATTGTGTCAATTTATGTTTGACTTGCCCTTGCAATTGTAAAGCAGTGATGCCAAATACTTGTTACATTTATTAATTGATCATTTTTCAATAGGATAATCTTAAAGGCCATTATTTGTTTAAAAAAAGTGATGCCAAATATCAGTTAAAATATTCACAAACAAGTGTGACCTTTTTATACTATCCCACCAATTCATTCACCATTAGCTCATTTGAAATGCACGGATACCCACTCTCTGGATCAAAAATTATTGCTCCACGATTAAACCCAACAAATTTTACTAAGAGAATCTAAACGCCCTTGCAAATGTAGAGCAGTGATGCCAAATACTTGTTACATTTACTAATTGATCATTTTTCCATAAGATAAACTCAAAGGCCATCATTTGTTAAAAAAAAAGTGATGCCAAATGTCAGTTAAAATATTCACAAACAAGTGTGACCTTTTTATACTATCCCACCAATTCATTCACCATTAGCTCATTTGAAATGCCCGGATACCCACTCTCTTGATCAAAAATTATTGCTCCACGATTAAACCCAACAAATTTTACTAAGAGAATCTAAACGCCCTTGCAAATGTAGAGCAGTGATGCCAAATACTTGTTACATTTACTAATTGATCATTTTTCCATAAGATAAACTCAAAGGCCATCATTTGTTTAAAAAAAGTGATGCCAAATATCAGTTAAAATATTCACAAGCAAGTGTGACCTTTTTATAGTATCCCACCGCCGTCTAAAGAATCAATTAACACTGAATTTCAATCCAAAAGAGATTGCATATTCTGTCCTCTTCATCCTTTTTCATACTAAGCTGATTACCATAAATCGAGTTGCTGACAAATAGCATTACCAAGGAACACATCGTTACGCGACGAACTCAGAGACAAGACCACAACGCAGGAATAATAATACCTACCTAACATCCACTAAAATGAAGAACAAGGATGCGGGTTTGCGTAGGTTCAAAAAGGGGAGCGAGGTCTGGCGGGTGTTGACTTTGCAAAAAAAAAAATTCGCTTTGCAACTTGTGCAAATTGAGCATCTTCAGCACCGACAATAACGACAACGAGGACGACTACAACGAGGACGATGAAGACCACGATAATAAAGACGAAGCCAGAAGATGGAAACTTGTTTCCTTTCTTCATGCTCTCCACACAATAGCAATCACTTTCCGTGTGCACAACTAAGGATGAGAGGTTATAAAAGTCTCAACCCTCCGCAGTTGCAGTTGCTGGTCTGGTCCGTGGCGGTAGTAGGTCGTGAAAGATGATGTCGAATATTATTTTTTTTTTATTCGTTTACTCAAAACCCTGTTCCGTCTTTCTGTAGCATAACTAAACATTATGCATACCAAAAAAAAAAAGAAAACAAAACAAAAAAACTCCGTTTATGCGCATGCATTTGCATGATGTACTTTCTGAGGAAGATTTCCCATCGTCTTCCGCTTTTTCTTTTTTTATTCCTCTTTTCATGTAAATTGTTAATTCTTTTGTTGTAAGCAGTTTTCTTGTGTTTGGTGTTTTTTTTTTTGTCTTCCTCTGTACTTTTCATGAAAACATTTTCATAACGAAAAGCCATCAAAAGCAATTTGTTATGTGTTACTGTAGAGAGAGATATGATGTAGGCACAGCTTAAGCTATTCATAAGCACAATGTTACATGGCGTGGAAGAAGACCAAGAAAATTAATAATGGCGTCCAGACGGAGGGGAGAGGTTGTGTTCAACATTCATAACATCGCAACTTATGTGTATGGTGAATAAATTCTTTATTTGCACAGGCATTGAATTCCGTGCTGCGCTGATGCTGCTGTTTTTGTTACAATCAGCGTGAATGATGGTGTAGAGATTTTATTTTTACGGTGCCACCAAGGCTTATGAGCTTTTAATTGCTCAAGTCTCATGGACACACAACAAAAGTAGGTACGAGGTGGTAGAAATGTTAACCTATTCAGTGGGTATTTAAATATTCATTTGACAGATGTTGAAGTCACTCGTGGGGTCGTCGAAATGAGTAGAATGGGATGATTCAGGTGTGGACAAGGGTTAAGGGCCTTGAGGAATGTATTTTTTGCTGGTTTTGTTGCGAAAATTGTGCAAAGTTAAGCATGCTGGGTTTAATATTTTGGGAAAAGTTGTGTTAAACTCTGCTTCAAGGCCAACGTCCCTCATCTTCGCACGTGGACTTTAAACGGATTAGGGTCATTTAAATTTGACCGCATTATTAAATGGCGTAAATCCAACAGAATCAAACAAATTCTTATTCGTACCAATTTCGAGCATATAACGAGTGATGTTTTAAGCGTAGTTTTTTTTTTAATCGAATAAAGCACTCAAACTTGCATTGAATATTCAAAATTTTTATTGTAATCGATAAATATGCCTTCGTCACTTACGTTTTAGAGACAACTTCATGTAAATGTTGTCCGCGGCTCCGTTCGAATGGTCCATTGGGAAGGTCCAATTTTGCGTCATTTTTTCGAGCATTTCGGCCTGTATTCCACGAATTACGAGTGTTCAATAGCTTCAAGCGTGTTCGGCTTGTCCACATAGATCAACGAATTTTCATAACCCCACAAGAAATAATCAAGAGGCGTTAAGTCGCATGATCTTGGCGGCCAACTCACTGGGCCATTTCGAGAGATAAGCTTCTCATCAAATTCATCCTTCAACATTTCCATTGTTTCACGAGCTGCGTGGCATGTGGCATTGATGAAACCACATGTCAACCATGTTCAACTCAGCCAACTGGGGGAAAAAAAAACGTCGCGTATCATGGGCTCGATACCGTTCGCCGTTGACGGTAACGTTTCTTCCACGGTCGTCTTTGAAGAAAAATGGACCGATGATGCCAAGAGCTCATAAACCACACCAAACTGTCGTTTTTTCGGGATGCATCGGTAATTCTTGTGGCTGTTCATCACTCCAGATGCGAGACTTTCGCTTATTTACGTATCCGTTGAGCCAGAAATGAGATCGATTGTGACGACCATAATATGGTCGTAACAAACGGTACACATTTTTCACATGGCACGAATTTTAGTAACAAATTTCAATAATCTGCGATCGTAGCTCGTTTTTCCATGATTAAATGGCAGAGTCGGGCGCAGTAGAGGAAGACGTCGCCTTAAGTGGCGCGAACAAGTAGAAACCTACCTCAAGTAACTTGGAGTGCGTAACTGGAGGCAGTTAGCTAAGGACCGGGCTAATTTGAGAGGCATGCTGGTTGAGGCCCGGGTCCATTCCGGACGGTAGCGCCACTTAAGTATGGAAGTAAATGGCAAAGTATACTGAAAACTTTTCACTTTGACAGATGACGTTTGGACTTCGGTATTAACCAGTGCTGCCAACTTGAAAAACTAAACTCTTATAAATCACTTGTTAGTAAATTCATGAACTTTTATAGGACCCTATATCTGAAATGACATCTCTGCAACTTTATGCGAGTTTTTGTTCTTAAGGAAGTAAATGGCAATGTATACAGATGACGTTTGGACGTCGATATTAACCAGTGCTGCCAACCCGAAAAACTTAACTCTTATAAATCACTTGTTAGTAAATTCATGAACTTTTATAGGACCCTATATCTGAAATGACATCTCTGCAACTTTATGCGAGTTTTTTTTTTACTACGAGCAATCGTGCAAATTTTGCATGTTGTGCATGTAGTTTCTTCATCTGCTGTCAAAATCTGGATGAAATGAATGAACATTTTTGCAACAAAAAAGAGGACCTTCTGTGTGACGCCAAATCTAACCGGAACATTTGAGAAGCTTCTCCTGACATTAATATTACTCCTCGATGTTTGTCTGACTTTCGCAAGAAGTGGAGCGGTGAAAATGCTTAGGTGTTGTCACTTTCTTTATTTCTTGGTCACTGCACCCATAAATTCTGGAAAGATAAATAAATAAGATGGTGTACCCTAATATGAAATCATTTCTTTCACCATTAGCTCATTTGAAATGCCCGGATACCCACTCTCTTGATCAAAAATTATTGCTCCACGATCAAACACAACAAATCAGTTACCATATCAAAAACTAAATCTGTCTAAAATTGGACAAACGTCGTTGTCAATATACAGTCTAAACACATCTACTCATCATGCATCACATCCATCTTTAAAAATAAAAAAGTGCATTCACATACAATTTGATGTGTAAAGAGTTATGTGATTCAATGACAGTTAATTTCCGTACTAGCAAAGACTCGAAAATGTCAAATTCTTTAAAGAATATGGTACTCCCCTTTACATAGAACAACGTTTTTTTTTTAGTTTGACATAAATAACAATAATTTGGCACAATCAAGTTTACATTTGTTTGCTATTTATTATTCATCAAGTCACAAATATTGTTAACATCTTTCCCAATTCGATTTTCATTTGATGTCACCTTCAACTTGTCATTTTTTAAAAATAACCTATCAAAATTCATAATTTGAATTTTATTCAAAAACACGCATTTCATAAATAAAAAATCCCATCAATTTTTACATGTATGACATTTCTCCATCATTTTTATTATGTCCATTAAGATAAACATTTGAGAAGCATAAAAAAACGCAAATTAAATTAGGTATTTGTTATAACTATACGCTCACATGTCAAAGTGTGAAGAAATGATAAATTATTAACCAGATAAAGTGCGACGTTCATTATTCATTTCAGGCCATTATTGACAGATTGTTGTTTGGCAGTTTCACCCATCTTTTTTTTTTATTTTTGGTTAAAAATTAAATTAACATTCATTATCGAATGCCAGTTCGAAATTGTGAATTTGTCACTTTTAGCACTGTGTGTGATTTTGATTTGTTTATTTATTATATTGTCACCCCGTTTAAGCGGAACAATAAAAATCTTTTTTTTTTATTTTTTAATTGCTAAACGAACGTTTGCTTTTTTTCTTGTATTTTTTGTTTACATTTTTTTTTAATTGCTGAATATTCGATTAAGGTCGAGGTGAGCACACACAAATATAAATAATACGAGCCATAGCCTTATGTTTTAACCACGTCACGTCGATGATAGGTTTAACGTGTACGTACTTACGTATAGCTGAAACATTGAACAATTTAAATCAACAGCGAGAAAAAAAAAACACCAGCAAGCGCAATAAATAATTAATTATTCATGACTGACTGAACAAGCCGACATAATGTCATAAAAAACGATACAAGCAATGAAACAAATAGGATATTATGCAACGGAAATAAATAGCAATAAAAGCAAGTGAATTCGTTTACTAAAACTGTAGACGGTATTGATTTTTGATATAAAAATGACCCACCCAGTTAATTCAACGCTGACACATGACTGTACAATTTGTTATCACTTAACAAGTTGATTGGAGGATTTATGACTGCTTAGGGTTAATGTTATCGGGGATTAAATTTAAAACCGAAAATTCCGGTTCGGATGTGATGGAGTTGGGTGTTTTTATTAATACAAATGGTTACTGGAAATGGTATGAATAATAATAACTTCTGTAATGAGTTCGAAAATTCGAACTAAGCATTTGTTTGACATTTGACGTTAATAATTGCACGCATTTGTTTCCCCGATTTTATAATCGGAATTATTGCAACATTTGAACATCTGAAAGGTTCAAAACATTTGCAGCATTATGATGATGTCATCTCAAATTATGTTTTCTGGTAAGAAGAAATTTAGGTTATTGAATCCACCGAATATCGGCCAATCCGGGAATGTCACGGGAATGAAATAAAGATTGTGTCGTCAATGGTTGGTTGGTTCTTTTCGCCAACCAACCTAAGAGACTACAGTAGTGAACTTTATCTTCATAACGAAATGGTATGAATGTTGGTTAACTATAATTAGTTCGAAAATTCGAAGTTACAATTTGTATGACATTTGACATACAAAATTGCACGTCGTTTTTGTAAACTTTGATAATTGGACTTGTTTGGACATTTTAAAAGGTAATAACATGTTAAATAGTAACGGCATGTGCTGCATTATACAGCTATCGGTGAAGAGGGTAAATTGGACTAACTTAGATATTTATTTTCACGGAATTTGGGCTAAAGATCACGGGAAATGGTAAAGGACCACATAAAGTACAGTTTTGGTGTGCAATACAAAAACCTAATAAGAACCAAGCATGTTCTTCTGAGCGATCTTTGACATACATGATATTTTTGGCATGCAATGGGCTACCTATATGTCGGCATTATCGTTGCAGATCAAAAACAAAGGTAGTTTGAGCATATTTGAGTTGCGACAGGTGCAGAAGGAAGACATGGTTACGGATCGATCAATGACGACATAAGTGATTTTAATGACGAAGTCAAGAAGTTCAAAATTTGCTAAGGTTCATCAATAAATCATGATGTAGTGTAGCAAAAGTAGCAAAAGTGGGTATGCAATCAAGTGTATTCTTATCTTCTTTTTGTAGAGAAGACATCCGGAATAAGACGCAAGTACTTTAAGGTTCTGATATCTTCCTTTTTTTGTTTAACCCTTCTGTGAATAAAATATAACCGCAATTTTAATGCAATTAGCACACGGCCCAAGGGTCCAGTTATAGCTTTCATTAAGAAGCCTCATTTTATTTTATTTTTGTTGGCTTTTTTTTATAAATTGAAGCATTGGCGAGTTAGTGTTGAGCCGTAGCTTATAAAGTTTTAAACAAAATAAAAATTAAATTTTTAATTTATATGTTCGAAGAAAATCATTTTTTGTTTTATAATGACCATCATGTTTTTTTTTTGAAGTAATGTTTTGCATTCTGTGATTATTCCAATCTGCTACTAGTCTTTTGTATGATCACCCCTAACCTCAAGAAAGGTTATTTCCTTACAGTGATGTCTTTTGTGTATGACAATGATTGCAAAACCAATAACCAAATAAAATTTCAGTTCCATCATATTTTGTGTTCCAATGATGCTTTTCAATGATAGCTATGAGGGTGTCCTAAGAGTTAAATTGTGTCCTTTTCTTGATCATAATCCGGTAACACGCAAAATTGGTTTCAGAAGTGGGATCCTCAAATCAATGATATCACGCTTAACGTGTGGTGGTCATTCATCCAAGGTGCCTTCGCAATGATATCACTGAACTCGCTTGACACATCTATCAAGTCCCTTCAACCTGAATATTTACAATATTCCAACGCTTAAATGCACGTCATAAAATCGGTTCAAAGTTCTTCTCATTCTCCAGTACCTACCATCCGTACATGCTTGTGCTCAGCAAACATTAATCGTGATACAAAAATAGACACGTTTTCGCATTAGGTCATTCCTTATCGCCCCGCTCGATGGCAATAAAATATTTTTACAGTCGGTTGGGCTGGTTCCTTATTTCATCATCTACCAGATACCACACCACCACCCAAGCACCACATTTTTTCACAGATACTCTCTGTACTCAAAGCGCTCAGTTGTTCTAATGTGACGGGTGCTCTCATAAGCTATCTAACCATGAAATGCTAACTATAGATACAGATACGGCGAAAAACAGCATATATCAGCAAAAAGCCGGCAAATTTTTGTATTTCCACTTCCATTGGTTTTTTATTTTTTATTTTCCGGTATTTTTGTTGTTCAGTTTATTATGTGGTTTTCTTTTGTAATGAATATAATCACATTAAAGCGCAAATCAGACAAGTCTGTGGTTTCGTTTCATTTCATTTTTTTTCATCTTTTATTGTTATCCCCGTCGTTTCAAGTCGAGTATTTTTTTTGTGCGAAACGTCGACCGCAGATAGTTTTTTTTTTTTTTTTTTATGTTTGTTTGATGAGGAGGCAAAGGGAGCGTACTAAAAAAGAAAATGAAAAATTAATTCAGTCAGAGAATGATGTTCCTGCTATGGAATGCTTTGAGTAGGTTTCTACCCAAACGAAAACGGATCAATGGTCGTTGAGCGGGACCAAGTTGGGCGGCGCGGTGCGGGACGAAAGACAAAATCTGGTTTAGTCAGCAAAATATAAATTCTACAACAAAGTAGAAAGATTCAAAGCAAAAGATACATGCGAAAAGAAAGAGATAAAAAAATGGAATGATGATGATGGTGATGATTTTATGCTACTACCCGAGCGAGTGTTGTTATCGTATCTTCCAGGTATTTATATATGAAACCACTTAGTGGGAATAAGAACTGAAAATCTGCTTTTATAATACAACAACAACAACAACAACGAAAAGAAAATAAGATACAAACGCATGAGATACGAAGTGAGAATGAGATTGGGGAGTCATTATGTCTAATCGTTGAAATTCCTTGCGCTCTGTTGTTGCTATAGCTTGGCGTACTCTGCGTGTGTGGGTATTAATAACAAAGTTAACAAGCGACAAGTTGTCGGAATAAATTAGAAATAAGTTATAGACGGTTTTTGTTCCTGTCTGCTCAATTAAGCGATCCGTAAATATGATTGTTAAATGCTACCGTAAAATTACTGATGAGGGATGGCGGGTTATTAGACTGCGGTTTCTTGTATTTTTTTAAAGTAAATTTGAATGGATGATTATTGTTTTTAAATTAAAAAAAAATCGGAATTTTTGGAATTCAGCTTTTAATTTTTGATATAAGACACATAATATATAAAGGCGGTGTTTTTTAGAGCTATAAAACCTCGAATTGAAACAAAACACAAGAAAATCGTTTAATGGCCATCAATTTGGCTTTATTGGAAGAATATTTTTATGCCATTTATGTTTAAATGGTTCGAATAAAGCCAAGTATAGAGGTCCGATTTTCAACGGATTTTTTGAGCATTCGGGGCCATATGTCGACAATAACGCCACGAATGTTGGGTTCCAAGTCCACTAACCTTTCTGGTTTGTTGCCGTAGACGAGTTACTTTACATATCCCCAAAGAAAATAATCCAATCGTGTCAAATCACACGATCTTGGCTTTTTATTATCACACGATTATGCGTCCATCGAATGTTTCCTTCAATAAATCGATTGTGACGTGCGCTGTGTGGCATGTAGCGCCGTCTTGTTGGAACCACATCTCATCCACATTCATGCCATCCAATTCGGGAACAAAATAGTCGGTTATCATGGCTCTATACCGGTCTTCTGACTGACTCTCCACCATCGTTTCGAAAGAAGAATGGCCCAATGACTCCACCAGCTCAAGGGTCTCATGTGGCGTAGCCATTCAACGAAAAATGAGCCTTATCACCGTAAAAAATGTTGCGATGCAAATCAGCATCGAGATCAATCTCAGTTTCGGCCCATACACCAAAACCACGACGCATTGCACAAGCGACGCGGCTTTAATTCTTGTGCAAGCTGGATCTTGTAAGGTCGTAAGCCAAGATCTTTGCGCAAAATTTTCCATAAAGTTAATGGACAAAGCTCCAATGCTTTGCATGGTGGCGAATCGATTCATTCGGGTCCTCTTCAACACTTTGCTCTGCAGCGGCAATTGTTTCTTCGGTGCGCACTGTTCGACGTCTCTGGATGCGTATTATCACATAAAGTAAACATAGTGCGAAAACGATCGATGGTTTACCGAATTAATTGCTCTGATGGACGATTATGTCGACCATAAAATGGACGGAGCTTGCGGTAGACTTCGAACTGAACAATTATTTTCGAAATAAATTTGCACGATTTGCAAGCGTTGTTCATTTATCAACCTGTTCATGATGAAATGGCAAACCAAAATGATCACAAATGAGATTAGAGTTGCTCAGTTTGACTACAAAATGTCAGTTTTATTTTTATTTAAAAAAAAACACCCGATATATTATAGACATACCCTATTTCATAAGAACACAGTTTGTGAAAGAAGTAATAATGACGGTTATACACAGGTTTCGGCAACAAAACCTTCTTTTCTGAATCAGCATTTCTTACATAATGTAAGTTCTGGCGTTCGGCTTAACCCTTACCATTATAGCAGCGTCTGTGTTGGCAATTTCTGCCCGGCCTCCAATATTCGATAAAGCAATATCGAAGCTTTGTCGTGATGATCTGAAAAATCATACGAGTAGTATCAATTGTCATGAATAGCTTATCTCAACTTAGCCGTTCGGATTCGGCATAAAACAGGAGGTCCCGCCATCATGCAAAGAAGTACATACGCACACATGAATGGTTGTGAGAAAAAAGCTAGGCCACGGGGTCATGAAAAATTTAAATTTTTGATGAAAATTTTTAAAATTCCCAAATTTTCTGAGAACCCCGGGGTCGTCCAAAAATTCATAAAAACTAAGAATTTCGACAAAAAACTAAAAATTATCGTCACCCCGGGTTCCTAACAAAATTGGGAAATTTTAAAAATTTTTATCAAAAATTGAAACTTTTGACGACCCCCGGGGTCATGAAAAATTTCAATTTTTGATGAAAATTTTTAAAATTCCCAAATTTTTTCAGGACCCAGGGGTGACGATAATTTTTTATTTTTCATCAAATTTTAATTTTTATGAATTTTTGGACAACCCCGGGGTCCTCAGAAAATTTCTGAATTTTAAAAATTTTCATCAAAAATTGAAATTTTTCATGACCCCGGGGTGACGATAATTTTAAGTTGTTCATCGAAATTTTTAATTTTTATGAATTTTTGGACGACCCCGGGGTCCTAAGAAAATTTGGGAATTTTTAAAAAAAATTTTCTCAGGACCGCGGGGTGACGATAATTTTTAGTTTCTCATCAAAATTTTTAATTTTTATGATTTTTTGGACAACCCCGGGGTATTTGGAATTTTGAAAATTTTCATCAAAAATTGAAATTTTTCATGACCACGGGGTGACGATAATTTTTAGTTTTTCGTCAAAATTTTTATTTTTTATGAATTTTTGGACGACCCCGAAGCCCTCAGAAAATTTTGGAATTTACTAGCGAGCCTGTTGCGCCATACATTTTTTTAGTTTTACTATCGAAGCTATCTACATCCCATCAACATTACCTTTATGAAGTCTTATGGAAAAACATTTGGCGCACCTTTAGGAAGCTATTTACTTTTATAAGTCTTCCTTAAATACTTCTAAAAAGCCTTACAGAAAAAACCTTGTTTGCTGTAAAAGGCTTTATAGAAGTAAATTATAGGCTTTCCGAAAATATTTGCAAGCCTTCTCGAAATTGAAATATAACAACATTTTTATTATTTTCTTTTTGTTTTCACATTTTTTTAAAATATTATTTACTTTTTTAAATGCAATCCTTTACAATTATTATAACCCAATCCGTTATTATGAAAGCATGAAATTCAATGCAATTGATTCTATAAACACTCTGATGTTAACGGGTTTCGAACTCGAACTGGGATTCTCTCGCACGGTAATCCAACACGCTATCCACTAGGCTGTTCTCTGGAACATGGAAGAACAATAAGTACAATGAAGTACTTGAAACGTGTTGACTCATTCTCCGGAAGGTACCCGATCTTTTCACCTTTTTGCTGAGTTTTTCACCTTTTCCCGATCTTTTTACCCTTATCCCTATCTTTTAATCTTAGCTTTAGTAAGCTCTCAGATATGGCTTTGCACTTGTGCCATGAACGCCGATGAAGTAGATGCGCATATTGAAAAATAAAATTAAAAACGCGAAGGCACAAGAAAAATGGGTTTAATCACAGACGAAAAAAAAAAGAAAAGCACCTCACATGCGTTCTTTCGAGTATTGAAGTCGTGTTGGGAGATTTCCTCCACAAACATCAGCTTGTGCTTAAATAAATGTCAACGTTAGGAATTCCCATCACTGAACAATCCGACAGTCCAAGGAGCCGATGAATGCTTGTGCGCAGGAACTTTGGAATTGCATGATTGAAGTTCTCAATGTCTCAATGTTCAGGTGTACTGAGGAACCTGTGATTTGCCTAAACAAGGTGAACATGTAAGAATTGACTTTCATATCTCCAGAAAGTAGTCATCTTCATGATGGCCACTGACCGGGGGGTAAGGAATAAAACTGTAGAGCCACGCCTGATGAATGAAAACACGTCTAAAAAAGGAGGTTGGTTATCCTTGTTAGTTTTTTTTTTAAGAAGGTGACAAACGCAAATTTCGCTACGAAAAAGAGCAACATATTCCGCGTCGCTGAGATCTGCATATTATTTTATATTTTTTCTCTTACTAAAAGATTAGCCAAGAATCTAGCCAACTGGCTCGAGGTGCGCAAGTTAATTGAGTTTGGTTTCTACTTGTGCGCGCCATTCAAGGCGTCTTCTGCGTGTTAAGTCTGGCTTTGTTGTGAAGACTTTGCGAGCTGAAATATTGTTTTACATTTGCTCTACATGTCCTTGCTTTTAAACATCCAATCTTAAGCACATAACCTATATGCCACTGTACAGCTTGTAGAGTTCTTGGTTCTTTCCATAGCCCGGCAACGAAAACGCGACCGAATATTTTTTTGATTGTGTCGTTTTTAAAGACCAAGGGCTTCCAGTTCTTTGCCTTGTCACACTTGTGGCTTGTCGGTTTTGAGTGATTATATAAACATCGTCTGTGCCGTAGAGCAGGGCTGGGATTAAAAAGGATCTCCTTAGTTCTTCGAGTAAGATGTCTTTTTTTACTAAATTGGCTTATTAGTCCGGAGAAAAAACGGTTGGCAAAAGTTTCTTCGTTTCATTGACGAAATGTCGTTGTCAGAGTTCGTGGAAGACAAATTCCCAAAGTTGTATCTGTCCAATCCGTCGATGGTGTGTGCCGTTTTTTGTTGAAAGCACGTTTTTAAATTCGTTCTTCGGCAGACGGTCATAAGTTTTGTACATATGAATTCCATAGAAACAATCCTTAGCAATAGAATCTTTCTCATTAATCGAAGCGTAAGAGCTTATGAGGATATATAACTTATTTGTCGAATTTGGTCTTTAAGCGGATTGTTACAATGGATTGGACCGTAGTAGATACCACAGTTTTTCATCCTTGAACGGACCATTGTCCGTTAAGTTGTCTGAACGGCAGTGATTGCTCCTTTATAGCAGCTAAGGTTTTCCGCTAACATTTTGATAGCCAGTTGTTGAGTTTTCTAACGTTTCAGGAGCATATACGGACGAATTGGTCCTTTTTTTTTTAGCCAACAGTCGTCAACAGTTTATTCTTTCTTATTAAGAGATAGGGTTTTTCTTGATTGTGTAGTTAATGCAAAGCACTACCCTGAGCTTGGAGGGTCAGTTGCAATTTATTTGATACTTCTAAGACACGAGACCTACAACATCTACTACTAGATTGGAGGCTGATCCACTAATTATGTTCAAGACGCCTGACTATCCATTAAGTTTCCTAATCAACCTGTTGACCAAAAAGGTCGAAATGTTTCATGTCGGTTGTCAAACTTTATCCATATTTTTTATGACAAAAAACGCACGTAACCACAAACCTTTATTTTGAGTTAACACTACTACGGGAGGGAAGAAAAGGATCAAGTCGCCTTTTAAAACCGGAAAATCCTCTCCCTACAATATCTGAATGCGCATACAAACTTATCACTTCAAAACCACACATTTAAATTCATAACCATCCACTACATAGCGTAAAAACCCCCATAAATAATTGTTAATTCTCTCCCAAGATAATAATTAATTTGTAAATAAAAATGAAATGGCGCCCAACTCGAGTCCACTTAGCATTTAATTTTCCCCAAAAAGTCCATTCATTCGAAACGTTAATACTCACAAGAAAATAATTAATGTAAGCATCTTCCAGCACTGCCTGCTTGTCGAAAGAGTACAAAAAACACCTCCATCACTGTGCCCCCTTGGCGGCACAGCAAACACTCGACAATGTTTGTACTCGATCCAGCATGGCTCCATAATCCAAATGGACACTCGCTTCAACTGGGAGTAGCGTCCAGGGGAATACAAAATCCGAGAAGAAAAGCCGCAACGAATTCTATAGTACCAGTACCAGTACCACCAGCCCATACATAATTGCATGACGCGACACCTTCCTTGGTACAGTGAGAGGAGGAGATCTCCAAAGGAGCCAAACTCTGTGTTCAAGCATCAATGTGGAAGTGAAGTGGAGAGCAAAATACTGACTGTGTGCTTCTGGCACTGCCTGTCCGATCTGCATAATTAATGAATAGCAGAGTCCACTGTATCTTCATCAGCGCTCGTAAACTACTGCGAAGGAGGGGAATGGGGATGGGGATGACTTCCACTTAAGCTACGCTATACAACAGGCAGTCCCAACTGACTCATATACACACAGCCAAACATTTTTTCTCTTCCAAAGTTGAGCCTTGTAGGGGCATATTACTTTGCTCGAGCGTTGGACTTTTCTACTTAAATATTACAGCAGACTGGTGTGCGTCCGTGCTTCCGCTGTGGAAAAGGTGGCAGGCGCAGCAGCAGCCTGATGGTTGAAAAGACATTAAAACTTGTACTTCGTGTTTGGAATGTCTGCCAGAGAGCAGGCAGTCAGGCAGGCACTTGATGTATTTCTTCTTCGTCGTCATGTCGAAATGGAAGCACAAGAGCGAGACCCTTTCGTTCGCAAATGGAATCCTTTTTCGATTTCCCTTCACCTCTTGCCATGGTTGTATTTAAATTGACTAACGTATGTAGTGTTGTCGTTCTCATATATTGTATAGGGAATCTTCAAGTAGCTATAGATACTCCGCTCCGAACAAGTATGGGTGTGTGTCACTATTTAGAATTTATTTACAATGAAATGCTAGTGAGGAATCAAAAGAGGACGACCATTGAAATGCATCACATAAGAGGACGAATAGCAATACGAATACGAGTGCTGCTTCTGTTTCTAGACCTACCTACGTCTACTCGTTCAGAACTTGGTCCTCGCCCATCTAAATGCTTAATAACCGGAAACTTAATCAAAGAAAACATCAAAGCCAAAACCACACTGAAAATGTTTAGGTGCGCTGAGACGACGACGACGCCGAGGGTTTCAAGCGACAGAAGACGAACTATATTTTCATTTTGAGAAGAGGGAGTGCGGTAGCGGTAGCGGCCGAAACAAATCTATCTAAAGCAGGAGATAGATACTACTTCTCTGGTGCTGTAGGACTCGTTTATTCTTTGTCCTTGTCGTTGTGTTTAATCTTCGAGTCAAGAGCATTCGTTGCGAGTTTATTATTTCGTTCTTGTCTCTGTCTATCTTTTGTGTTGCCTATCTCCTTCGCAGTTGGGCTTCTCCTTTAAGGAATGGGAATTATGAAGTTAAGTGAATCAACTCCAGAGTTGAAACATTTTTCGAGCTGAAGTGGATTTGGTTTCAAGTTTTGCAATGAAAGTGGCAGTGAGGCTGCCGTTGAGGTTTTTATGATAGCTGACTGGTGATGTTGTTGATTTTTTTTTTCTGGATTTATGTGGTTGTGGTTCTTTTATTGTTGTGCTAGTTTTTTGAACGTTAATGAGGCACGGGGCACTTTTGACGTTTTAATTTGCCTGCACAAGTCTTGTTAGGCCCGGCACGATGTTGTGGTTCGTATTGTGAGAGTTATTCTGGGGGTGATTCAGCGTTATTTCAATGGTTTTATGGACTAATTTGAGGCAGGTTTGCCTCTAGCTATTTAATTATGTTGTCGAAAGGAGTAAGTGGGTTGCAATGGCTTTAGTTGGGGAACTAATCAATAAGGCGTTTATTTTTATTTTTTTTTTACTTTCGACACCTGGAGTAGTTGAAAAAAATAAAAAAAATGTTTGACTTGCCCAAAGTTTGAAGGCAAATCAATAGACACACCCTTTTTAACGCACCCTGATGGTAAAGACTGGGTAGTGTATCAAAGCGGACTCAAAGCGAGCCCGTTAGTCAGTCCATCTACTTGCGAACTGTCATCTTTGTATGTCTTCATATAACGCCGCCACACACGCATTTTTGCCAACTCTATTCCGACCATAACTTCATTAGCCAGCCTCTTTCGGCCGACTAAAGCGCGTCTAGTACCTTGACATTAGATTGGGTAATCAACCCTGTTCAGTCACCTTGGTGACAACTTTTTTTCAAACGGCATAGGACAATTGCCCTGGAAAAAGGGAACGTTAGAATGATTCTACAGATTTTTTGGGAGAAGTGTAAAGCACGAATGATCTATTTAAACGTCAAAAGAACCGTATAGAGCAACAGGGGCTAGTTAAGGCCATTAAATGTGGTTGAAAATAAAAACCCCTACAACCGAACGGCAGCGCTCAATACCGCTATGAATACCGTCGTATAAAACCCGACTTGCAGTAATACGTTTATGTCGTTCTCCATGGCAGTTCTCAATTCCATCGTGGATAGCGACCTTGGAACTTTCGAACCTAGCCATACGGATAAATATGAGCAAATGAATTTCCACTCCAAGTTGGGGACTATGTGGTAACGATAACGTACTTCTTGGAATTGGAGTGGTTCTTAAAAACAAATTAATCGGGCAAACAATTTCAGTGATTTCAGGATTTCAGTGGTAACGGGTGTTTTTTTTAGAGGTTGGTTTTTCCAATAGAGATAAAACTGACATTTTGTGGTCAAATCGGGCAACCCTAATGTCATTTATGTTCAGTTTGGTTTTTTATTTCATCGTGAACAGGTTTACAAATGAAAAACGCTTGCAAATCATTTCGTAAATAATGGTTCAGTTCGCAAAGTTTACCGCAAGCTCCGTCCATTTTATGGTCGACATAATCGTCCATCAGAGCAATTAATTCGGTTAGCCATCGATCGTTTTCGCACTATGTTTACTTTATGTGATAATACGCATCCGTAGAGACGTCGAACAGTGCGCACCGAAGAAACAATTGTCCCTGTAGAGCAAAGTGTTAAAGAGGACCCGAATGAATCGATTCCCCACCGTGCACAGCAATTGGAGCTTTGCCCATCAGCTTTATGGAAGATTTTGCGCAGAGATCTTGGCTTACGACCCTACAAGATCCAGCTTGTGCAAGAATTAAAGCCGCGAGACCATGCAATATTTCGTGATTTTGGTGTATGAGATTGTTCTCGATGCTGATTTTCATCGCACAATTTTATTCAGTGATGAGGCTCAATTTTGGTTGAATGGCTAGGTACGTCAACAAGCTAAATTGCCGCATTTGGAGGGGAGAGAATCTACATTAGACCCTTGAGACGCTATTACATCCACAAAAACTGACTGTTTGGTGTGATCTATGGGCTGGTGGAGTCATTGGGCCATATTTTTTCCGCAATGATGCTGGAGAGTCAGTAACCGTTAATGGAGACGGGTATAGAACCATGATAACCGACTTTTTTGTGCCCGAATTGGATGGCATGAATGTGGATGAGATGTGGTTCCAACAAGACGGCGCTACATGCCCAGTGCACGTCACAATCGATTTATTGAAGAAAACATTCGATGAGCACATAATTTCGCGCAATGGACCTGTCAATTGGCTAACAAGATCGTATGATTTGACACCATTGGATTATTTTCTTTAGGGATATGTGAAGTCACTCGTCTACGCCAACAAACCAAAAAGGTAAGGGGACTTGGAAGCCAACATTCGTAGCGTTATTGCCGACATACGGCCCCAAATGCTCGAAAAAGTGCTTGAAAATTGGACCTCTAGACTTGGCTTTGTTCGAACCAGCCGTGGAGGCCACATGCCCGAAAACATATTTAAACATTAATGGCATAAAATTATCCTTCCATTGACATCACAGTACTTCGCACATGAATGCAACGAACTACAGACACATAACAGCACTGGCGACCGAGGCCATCGGCTGGGACAGATCAAGACATTTATACAACAGAGAGAGACGGATAGATACATAGAAGGAAAGACATATAACATAAACCTACGTGGCACAGAGGAGGAGACATAGATTTATATTGTCTCATATTATCGCACAGGTGGCGTCAGGTAAGCTGGCAATTTTCGTAGAAAACAAATGCTGCCGACGCTGGGGCTTGAACCCGCAGCGCTTGGCTTAGCAGTCAACTACGCATTCCTCTGAGCCATGGCCACCTGCATATCCTTCCAAAATTGCCAAATTGATGTACATTCAAACGATTTTCTTGTGTTTTATTTCGAATTCGAAGTTCTATACCTCTAAAAAGACACCCGATATAAAATTCGAATTGTCGTAATACGTTTATGTCGTTCTCCATGGCAGTTGTCAAATTCGCCGCTCCGTGGATACCGACATGGGGACTTCCGAATCTAGCCATACGGATATATATGTGTAAATGAATTTCCACTCCAAGTTGGGGATTATGTGGTAACGATAACGTACTTCTTGGAATTGGAGTGTTTCTTAAATACAAATTATTCGGGCAAACAATTTCAGTGATTTCAGTAATAGAACAATCATTCGTTTTAATTGTTGGTACACTTCGCGTCAACTGAATAAGCACACAAATTTTCTAGGGTATGCTTTCCATTTTTTCCTAACTTTGAGCTTTAATGTATCATTTTATGATGCTTACTGCTTGCTTATGATGTTGAGAAAAAAAATCAGAATGAAAAATTTAAAAAGTACCGCTATTTTTTTTCTCGCTCTCTTGTAAAGCGTTCCATATGGAAAAATGCAGTTTTTTTTTGCGTCAACTGAATAGACACACGGTCATTCAGGGTCATTATCTTCATTGTTTACGAGTG
This sequence comes from Rhingia rostrata, assembly GCA_949824845.1. Lineage (NCBI taxonomy): Eukaryota > Metazoa > Arthropoda > Insecta > Diptera > Syrphidae > Rhingia > Rhingia rostrata. The sequence continues at coordinate 64,232,279 of OX463758.1, forward strand.
TTTTGAGGTGATTGGCATACTTAATCAAAAGTTGAAGTGTCCTAAGTGAATTTTAATTTTTTGTTTTTAATAAAAAAAATGGGTAGAGCAAAAGCTTTAATTAGTGTCGAGAGAGCCAAAATTGATTTGTTACAAGAACAAGGCCTGACCGGGCGTGCTATGGCCACCAAAATTGAACGGAGTTTTAGTGTTGTCTATTCGTACCTCCGAAATAAAAGTTCGTACGGAAAAAACATGCAAGGAGGTAAAAAAATGGCAACAACAGTAAATGACCGACGTGCAATTTTGAGATGTGCTTCCAATTCGAGTGACTCTGCGGCAAAAATTAAGCAAAAAGCTGGTGTAACTGCAAGTGTTTGGACAGTCCACAGAGTAATAAACAGCGCGGATCATTTAAAACGATTGAAACTCCAAAAGAAACCACCACTATACGAGCAACGTAAAGGTATTCGTTTAGAATTTCCTAGACTCCATATGAGTTGGAAAAAGGAGTGGCGCAACGTGGTCTTTTCCGATGAGAAGAAGTTCAATTTTGATGGCCCTGATGGCTTTAATTATTATTATCATGATGTGAGGAAGGAAAAACGATTTTTAGCGCGGCATCATAGTCGAGAAGGTGGAGTTATGGTATGGGGAGCAGTTAGCTACTATGGGACTGTAGACCTTGAGTTTCAAGCGTCAAAAATGATTGCAATAACCTATAAATAAATTTTGGAAAGAAATTTTCCTAAATTTACGGATATTTTTGGATCCCATTACCTGGACTTTCCAACAGGACAACGCCCCCATCCACACGGCGCGCATTGTCAAAAGTTGGATACAGGGCCAAAATGTTGAATTGCTCCAATGGCCGCCGTACTCACCCGACCTGAACCTTATAGAAAATGTATTGGGATGGTTGGTTCGAAAAGTTTATGAGTCTGGCCGTCAGTTTGAAGACAGAGAATCGCTTATTGCAGCCATTAAATTAGCGTGGAGGGAAATTTCGCTGGACTACTTAAAGAAGCTCTACGATTCCATGCCAGACCGAATTTATGAAGTAATTACGAATAAAGGTGGCAGTACCCACTACTAGAAATAACCAATAAAAAAGCATTTAAAGAAAAACGTGTTTCATTTCATTCCGTTAGATTTTATTTCATATTTTAATAGTTGTGTCTATTCAGTTGACGCAAAAAAAAACTGCACTTTTCCATATGGAACGCTTTACAAGAGAGCGAGAAAAAAAAATAGCGGTACTTTTTAAATTTTTCATTCTGATTTTTTTTCTCAACATCATAAGCAAGCAGTAAGCATCATAAAATGATACATTAAAGCTCAAAGTTAGGAAAAAATGGAAAACATACCCTAGAAAATTTGTGTGCTTATTCAGTTGACGCGAAGTGTATATGGTTGAAGAAGGGAACACAGTGTGCGCATACCTACATTCACAAACTCAACTTTCATTGCTGATACACGACAGACACTTGTAGAGAATCCGTAGAACGTTTGGAGTATTGCTAAGCTTCAGTATAACGCAGGAGAATAATTGATATCTCAAATAAATCGCTTTTATCCGAAAAGCAATTGTCGAGTTAGGGCTTTGTAAACATCAAATTTCCAAAAAAAAATTTCTCTTACCGTTTATCTGTGGTATATTTGGATTATACTGTCAAATTTTGGGACAACTTTTCAGATAATAATCACAGAAAACAGAACACAGTTTAAAAAAAAAAGTTGAAAACGTCAAATTCCTTCAATGTCAATCAGAAAATACAACTTAAGCATCTCGTCCTGAGAGCTATCACATACATCACTTACAACAGTAGATATATTTGTCATTTGCAACTTAACGCCAAATCTGAATGTATTTGCACTCTGCACCTTCTCGTTGACTTGAACGAACACATGGATGCGTGAAGGCATAGCACAGGTGAAAATCATTGAGTGACAAATTATGCAAATAATCTCCTTCTAAACTGCAATATATTCCACTTGAAATCTCAGTGGCAATCAATTGACGTAAATAGTCCTGTCAAACGCATTGTCTATACCCATCAATGTAAATAATGCTCTCACACAATCAACAACGGAATGGCATGACGAGGACAACAACTACAACAACACCAACAAGGATGATATTCCTCTGACGATGACGCTTTGCTCAATTCCAAGTAATTAACATTTTAATTAATTATTCAACAAAACTGGTAAGCACTCGCAAAGTTCTACACAAATACACTTTGATCTAAATTCTAATCCAATAATTCCTGGCAGGGCTCACAATTCCCCGGTGTGTATGTGGCGTATGTACATCCATTGCACACGCACACACACACACACACTACTCCCCAGATGATGAAATTAATTACACAGGTAGACATATTTAACATGCCAGATAATACGAGTGAATGAACCCCGTCCCCAGTCGACCCCAAACGCTTACCTAACTCAACTTTGTGCATGGCAAATGTGTATACAATATACGCCCTGGGCAGGAGGGTGAGCGGAAGGCTTGACAAGGACATCGAACGAACCTCAGAGCCACCTCGATATGCATACATTTGGTAGGAGCGCCGAGCTAAACTCAATTACATCAGCTCGGCACGGACATGGTAAGGAGTAGTAGGTACGTACGACGAACTGTATACATGACATCCACAACTGATTCTCCACGGCACTGCCGAGGCATTGCCATCGATCCATTAGGTGTAGAGAATTTCATCAAAAACAATTTTCCATCATCTATCATCGGGAGTAGGACATGTGTGCATGTGTGTTTCTGTGTTTGTGGCAACATGACAAATTATACATTAACATTGCAAAATTTGTCCTATACGGTACCCTGGTACCCCGCCGACTATACAGACGTGCAGAGCATAATGAATTTAAGAGAAGATACGAGCACTAGTTGTCTTTGCTGCAGTCGTCGTCGGCACGAGATATATCCTCATCCTCAAACCCCATATCAGTGGGTCGCTCTATTTGTGCGCTCGCTTTTAATGTGGCAAGGGAGGTGGGGTGCCCTCTTTTGGCAAACAACTCACAATTGGGATCCGGCATAGAGTACGTTCCGTCATATTCCTGTGATGAGGTAGGCGTACGAAAATATAGTTATTGGATGGAGACTTTGGCTCGACTCGAGAAACACTAAAATGACGGCAACAAGAGAAGCATTGTAAATGTTCGAAGGAAGGCGCACAAAAGGACACAAATTGAGTGCACGAGAGTCTGTGTGCCAAAATGGGTTGCAACACCATCTCCCGACAAATGCAAGTTGAAAGTTTTATTTTGGACGACAGACAGCAGCATTTTGGTGACAATAAACAAGAGGAAATTAAGTTCTGTTCCAATGTTTATCTTTGGCAGTGGGATGAGGTAAGGAACGGATTTTGTTGTTGCTTAAGGGGGGTTTGGAGTTTGAAATGAGTTACATGTGCGGCACTGATTTTGGAAAGTTTTTCTGAAATGCAGAGGCATTAGGAAGGAAATAGCAAACAACTGTTTTATGCAAATATGAAGATTTAGCAATCAAATTGTTTGTTTTGGCATTTACAATGTAAACTGTCATTGCAACGGAGCAAAATGTTGCTCATACGCCTCAGTATATCGATTTTTGTTTTAAGAGTTTAAAAGGTTTTTCGATAGTTCCGTGCTCTTTAGCTGTGCGAGATTTCTTTTTTGTATGCTAATCTGGAGTTTAAGGCCACTTGGAGCGGGAAATATTTTTGGTGAGCAGTTGTTTGCTTTACCAAACTGACAACTTATTAATAAGCGTTATTCGATATCTTTCGAGAGATCGATATTTCCCATGAAACTTGGAAGTAATATTTAAAAAGCATTACAAAATCTAAAAATCCGACCTGAGTGAAGTGAGGATAGCAATATCTTAACTCAAGCCTAATAAGGCTGCCGAAAATGATTGCATTCCCGCTGAGCTTTATAACGCCGGCGGAGATGACTTGGTAATTAACATCAACTCATAAGCCAAATCTGGTCGGAAGAAAGTATGCCTGAAGAATGGAACCTCAGCATCGCCTACAAGATCGTATCTGCCGTGAACGCCTGAAACCGTTTACCAAAAACCTGATCGGCAGGGCTCAATGTGATGTCATAGCCACGTTTGCTAGTATAAAGAAGGAAGCGGTAAAAATGGGTTAAGCAGTAAATGAGGACAAGACGAAGTACAAGGTGGCGCAATCCTCCTATCAGAAAATGCTATAAATTTTGCGATTGGCCCCTAATGTCAGTTCTGTTTTGACATTTGTGTAGTAAACACATGCGAAATACACGTTAATAAACAATGTTACGCTACACTGCTCCAGAACGCGGAATATTGGTGACTATTTATTTGAGCAATAATCGGTCGGTGACTTTGGCACAACGTGAATTTCGTCGCAGATTTCCTAGCCGTCCAACGCCTACTGGTGAAACACTGCGACGTTTACCCGCTCGCCACGAAGAGACTGGCACAACACGAGATGCTGCCAGGCGTGGCAGACACCGGAGTAGCCGTTCTGCAGAGAATATTGCTGCTGTAGCCGAAGATGTCATGGAAGCGCCGTCGACATCGACCAGACGACGTGCCACGCAAATGGGTATCAGTCGACGGTCTTTACAGCGAATTTTGGTACAGGATTTGAAGATGTTTCCGTACAAAGTTCAGACGGTGCATCAGCTGCTAGCTGCTGACCGCCAATAGTGTCTAACATACGCTCAAGCCATCCGTAATCACCACCAAGAGGAAGATGATTTTTCATCATAAATAATCATGAGTGATGAGGCCCATTTCCATCTTAGCGGGTACGTAAATAAGCAAAATTTACGCTTCTGGGGCACTGAAAATCCCCGTGTAACCCACGAAGAGCCATTACACCCGCTCAAAGTTACTGTATGGTGTGCTGTTTTCGCTGGAGGAGTCATCGGACCTTTTTTCTTCGAGGACGTCGCGGGTAAAACGGTTACTGTGAATGGTGAGCGCTACAGAGCAATGATCAACAAGTTCTTTTTGCCGCAACTTGATGAATTGGGATTGGAAAACATGTGGTTCCAACAGGACGGTGCAACGGCACACACTGCACGTGCCACAACCGATATGCTGAAGGATGCATTTCCCGGGCGCCTAACCTCCCGTTTTGGCGATTTGCACTGGCCAGCAAGATCGCCTGATTTGACCGCTCCAGACTTCTTTTTGTGGGGCTTTTTAAAGTCGCGGGTTTATGTCAACAAGCCTCAGACTCTTGCAGCTCTTAAAGACAATATCCGTCAAGAATGTGAGGACCTATAGCCGGAAGTTTTGGCCAAAGTGATGGAAAATGCCATAAAAAGGGCTCAAATGACAATCAACTGTGGCGGTGGCCATTTACATGACATCATATTCTCGACTTGATGTAAAAAAAATTAAAAGTCCAAAAAAAAATAATTCACAAGAACAATCAAAGTTTTTCTTTTTTTTTTAAATTACAGCCAAAAAACATCGGAAGGTTATTTTTGCGCCACCTTGTATATGCTGTCAACACGAAAGGACACACAGCATCAACGAATTGGACAGAACGTCACCATTGACAGATATAACATTGAGGTAGTACGAGACTTTGTCTATCTCGGCTGCTCTATTAACTCTGAGAACAACATCTCGTCAGAAATTAAACGAAGAATTACTCTTGCCAAGCGCTGTTTCTTCGGTGTAAGAAGGCAATTCATTGGTAATGCCCTAACTCGAACTACTTAGGAGATCCTATATAAGACCCTGCTCATCCCAGTCCTGCTCTACGGTGCTGAAGCATGGACCGTCTTAAAAGCGGAAGAAGAAATCCTTTGTCGATTCGAGAGGAATATTCTTCGACAGATCTTCGGTCCCGTGTGCGTTGACGGGCTATGGATACGACAATTCAACCAAGAACTATACGAGCTGTACAGCGACATGCCCCTGTTTGTGATGACCGTGTAGTTTGTGGCATGTCATATCTACAATGCGATGTCGAAAGGCAAGTACACGGAAAATTTGTCACATTGACAGATGACGTTTGGACGCCATTACAAACCAGTGCTGCCAATCTGAAAAACGTAACTTTTTTAAAATCATACGTTACAATCGGAGACCTTGGTAAAACATTCTCTGATTTCAAACAATTCGGGGAAAACGTTCCTTAAGAATTACGTTACTTGAATCGTATAAGTTTGGATATATTCATGAACGTAAAACCCTCTCAAAATGCTGTTTTGAACATTTTTTCTGTTATGTTTAAGGAATCACATTTTTTCATATACACAGACCTTTATGAAAATTTTAACAAATCGTGCTTTGTCTGTTGCTAAAATAGAATGGCTTTGCCATCTGTCTACAGGAGGTACAGCAATTGCTCAAATTCAGCTCTTTCCAGAACTTGCATTAATGATGGTGGATAAACAAGTTGTTTGTTAGAATGACGTTTATGAATAGAGCCTTTATTTAAACTGCACTGACGTGGTGTATGCAAATTTGGTATGATGTGGAAATAATGACCCCTCTCGAGGTATCCGTTCGGAACAATCTCCGAAACGAAGGTCAGTTCCAATCGGAACTCAATTTTCTTTCGAGTTATCCGTCGCGAAATATAATTCAAAAGCATACAATCGCGTTCGTTTGATTCCGCAACAAGTTTTCGTCGGACAACTTCGGAAGAAATTCAACGAACAGCTTTCAAAAATTGTCGACTTAATCGTTGTCGTTGGAAGATATGTCCGAAATGCTAATAACGGGTGATTTTTTAGTTTTTTTTTTTTATAAATCGAATAAAACACTCACATTTGATCAAATATTCAACAGTTTTATTGTAAACGATAAAAAGGCTTTTGCCATTTACGTTTTAAAGACAACTTCATGTAAATGTTGTCCGCGGATCCGTTTCAAATGGTCCATTCGGAAGGTCTAATTTTGCGTCACTTTTTCGAGCATTTCAGCCTGTATTCCACGAATTACGCGTGATATGTTATCCTGTAAGGCTTCAATCGTGTTCGGCTTGTCCACATAGACTAACGGCTTTACATAACCCCACAAGAAATAATCAAGACGCGGTAAATCGCATGACATTGGCGGCCAACTCACATTGCCATTTCGAGAAATAAGCTGCTCACCAAATTCATCCTTCAACATTTCCATTGTTTCACGAGCTGTGTGGCATGTGGTACCGTTTTGATGAAACAACATTTCAACCAAGTTCAACTCAGGCAGAAAAAAGTCGCGTATCCTGGCTCGATATAGATCGCCTCTGACGGTAACGTTTCTTACACGGTCGTCTTTTACAAAAATTGGACCGACGATGCTACCAGCCCATAAACCACACCAGAATGTCGTTTTTTCAGGATGCATCGGTACTTCTTGTATGGCATGTGGCTGTTCATCACTCAAGATGCGACAGTTTTGCTTATGTACGTATCCGTTGAGCCAGAAATGAGCCTCATCGCTGAACACATTTTTTTCGATAAAACCTTTTTCACAGAGCACGAATTTTGATAATAAATTTCAATAATTTGCAATCGCTGCTCGTTTGTAAGTCTTTCCATGATTAAATGGCAGAGTATATGGAAAACTTGTCACATTGACAGATGACGTTTGGACGCCATTACAAACCAGTGCTGCCAATCTGAAAAACGTAACTTTTTTAATATCATACGTTACAATCGGAGACCTTGGTAAAACATTCTCTGATTTCAAACAATTCGGGGGAAATGTTCGTCCGAACGGATACATCAATAGAGGTGAATATCAAAAATACATCTTCGTGTTATTTTCATAATGCCATCCTGAGGATATATTTCTGCTTGTTTGTCCCAAAATTTGAATAAAAACATTCCCAACACATCTCACAGACAAACTATTCCCACTTGAAGTACCCGCTGTATGTAATGTTCACCAATCACGTTTTTTCCCTATATAAAACCATATCAAGGACCCTCTCTGTAATGGCAATAAAATCCAAAAACAAATATAACCCTATAAAAACAATCCAAATCCGCAATGGGAAATCCGGTTCGTCCATAAAAATGATTGAGTAGCACAAATTAGATTTCAATCAAATAATAACAACAAATCCTCACATTGCCACATCAAAAGCCATAAACAAACATCAATCCCTCGCCCATCCGAAGAGAGATACATGCCACATGAATGTATCTGTCTCTGGTCGGCTAGTTAATCACAAAACAAATTATTCTCTCATATAAATCCCATTGCTGACGTTAATGCGATTTCCCATCGATTTTGTGTATTCGCATTTTGATGGGATTATGTGTGGATATAACAACCAACCCAACCCCCAGAGGTACATTTGCACCCACAGCCAGATAGCGGACAAAATATCTCCTCAAAGTTAACCCTAACCCTAACCCATATGTTTGTTGTGTGTGTGTGTCCTTTGCCAGCCTTATCCTTGTTTATAACCATCGAGGACGAAAATTATACGACGTAAAAGACAATTTACGTGACAAAAACCAATTTGAATTAACTTTTTATGTTTTGCCTCGTCCCATGCTAAATTACCGATAAAAAAAAAACACACTGTTTCTGACACAGATGTAGTGCGGACGCAGTTCTTGGTGGTTTGGGTGCATATTTAAAGGAAATACTTTGCTGTTGTGTACGTTTTCAGGAATCTAGGACATGCCCTGTTGTTGTTGTTTTCTTCATCCCTACAATATTGCGCAATCCCTTATTTAATATTGTTTCAAGGAGTGCCAAGCATTTTCAATTCAAATTCGCTAGTCGGCTAAAGAAAGGGTATCCGTCTTTACCCTGGCTGGCAAAATATCTACAAATAAAATCCAAATCCAAGAAGGCAATAAAAATCTGTTTTCTGACTTTAATCCCGGCACGGGGTGGTAAAAATATTTTTATGATCCCAAATGAATTTTATTTTTATTAACGTACTATAGCATGTATCTGCGAATGAGTTTGGCAATAGCTTATGTATTTAGAATTCCGGATTTTCTATGGCGGATTTTACTGCGTGGAATTAGTGGGGGCTTACTCTATAAAAATGAAATTTTAATTAACAACAAAAAAAATTAGATGCAAAATGTTTGAAAACATAAAAATAAAACATTTTATGACTGTCGGTTGCGGCGAGTAGCTTTAGATAAATCCCAATTCGAGTTTATCCTTCATTCCAAATAAATTCATTATAATCCGCAAAAAAATGCTCTGGGAATTCCAAAAAAAACAAAAAAATTTAAACCACACTATTGCACACCAATCTGTACACAATTCCAAAACCTCACATGAACGTGCGTAATTTTCTAAAATTAGCTATTGACCACATAATCTCTGCTAATCCAAAATAAATTATCTTTCAATTATTAACAAAACACTGCGTGAAATGTTTACATGTTGATGTCGATGTCGATGTCGATGTGAGGGGGAAGGATTCACCGACTTGATATACAAATCCGTGCAATATGCCAATTGGGATTGGCCAAGCCGTCAAGCAGGAGTACTGAGGGAATGAATTGAATTTAAATAATTGACGGGAAATGTTGATTAACGAAATATTCCCTGTTCAATGAAATGTGCGAGTGAATGGAACAGTTGACAAATGAAACGGGAATTATGACTTTATTCGGAATGAGATTAGAAATGTTGGTGTCCATTTGAGAGATTTATTTAATTGGCATGGATTGGGTTGGAAATTAATTTATTTGCTATCAGATTATTTCGGGCCAACGCTGGAGGATAGTGGAAGGACCTCCAATGTGATCCATGTGAACTTAAATTTATTTTATGTAGTCACCACGAACTTTGGATTTATAATGCATGCATAGAGTTACAAGTCTAAAAATGTCCTTGACAGGTAAACAGTTCATATAAGCAAGAGTTGCATATGAATCTTTAAGACAAAAGAGAAAAAAGCATCCTTAACTGAACCCCCTCTGATAAACTTACTTACTTAAGTAACCCAGTCCTTAGCTAACTGCCTCCAGTTGGGCACTCCAAGTTAGTTGAGGTCGGTTTCTACTTGTGCGCGCCACTTAAGGCGGGGGTTTCCTCTACTGCGTCCGACGTCTGGCTGGGAATCGAAGACTCTGCGAGCCGGAGTATTGGTGTCCATTGGTAGCCATCTTAAACGTCCAATACGGAGTTTTTTGACCAGGGGCATGTCGCAGTACAGCTCGTATAGTTCTTGGTTGAATCTTCGTCTCCATAGCCAGTCAACGCAAACGGGACCGAAGATTTTTTGAAGAATTTTCCTCTCAAATCGACAAAGGATTTCTTCATCCGCTTTTGAGACGGTCCATGCTTCAGCGCCGTAGAGCAGGACTAGGATGATCAGGGTCTTATATAAGATCTCCTTAGTAGTTCGAGTGAGGGCTTTACTACTGAATTGCCTTGTCAAAGATAACATCGGATCCGAGGTAGACAAAGTCCCGTACTACCTCAAAGTTATATCTGTCAATGGTGACGTTCTGTCCAATTCGTCGATGTTGTGTGTCTTTTCGTGTTGACACATATACCTCGTCTTGCCCTCATTTACTGCTAAACCCATTTTTGACCCTTCCTTCTCTATACTAGCGAACCTGGCTATGACATCACATTGGGTCCTAAAAATTATGTCAATATCGTCGGCGTATGCTAGTAGTTTTACCGATTTTTGGAAAATTGTGCCTCTGGTGTTGGCTCGGGAGTTTTGCACAATCCTCTCAAGACTTAAATTGAAGAAGTCACATGACAGCGCATCGCCTTGCCTAAATCCTTTTTTGGTATCGAATGTGTCAGTGAGGTCATTTCCGACCCTGATGGGTCGCTAATGTATTTATCTTAACTGAAACGAGATAACAAATTCTCGATCGCGACTATTTTTTTAACCTTACGTGTCAGATCGATCATTTACGAATCTTTCAACTTAGCAAAAATAAAAGTCGAAGAACTTGAATTCTATTTCTCATCAGTATATTTCATGCAAGGTCTATGCCATGAAAATCCCTTCAATTTATAATATCCAAATCCGATTTTTTCTTAAAAGTGGAAATAGCAAGCAGATAGCAGAGACAATAACAATTTCACAGAAATCGAAGTTTAAACATTATTTTACTTATAAGTGAACCATGTGAAAAATAAATTGCTGATTAGTCTAACGACTAGGTGCGATTCCTTGAATACATACAAAAGTCAGTCTTCGGGAGGTTTTTTAGATCGGGTTAAAGTCCCTCACTATTGCAGAAGGTTCCCTCGCGATAAAACCTCTGCAATGTTTTTCGATGATTTTTCCTTCCCCCACAAAAAAAAAGAAACTTACAAGTGCTTAGATATCCCTTTTTTTAAGATTCACCCTTGACCTTATCATGACAAAAAGCAGATTCAACTGATGAGTTGTAAAGTTTGTAATTGCATCACAGTGGTAATCTTTGCAATAAAGAAATTTAATAACCGCTTCAAGGTAATCTGACTTATTTTCTGTTTACCAAATTTCCAAAATTTTAATTCTAAATTTGTTTATATATCAAATGTAAAATTTTCAGTTTTGCGGTAAAAAATAGCAATCCTTCAATCGTCACTAAAAACTTTAACATATTTGATTTTAAATATATCAACATTTGCACATAATTAAAATACATCGCAACAAAAAATCAATTAATTGACATTTCATGTTGCTTTTACCTAATGCGGTTCATACAAATTTCCATAACCGCGATGGCAATTATCGCCCTAAAATGCTAAATAAACATCTCACTTCAAAGGTTTATAAATATTTAACCTCCATAGACAACAAACAAAAAAAATACCCAACGTGCTCTATTTGCATCCGAAAATGTCAAATAAAACTCCCACTCATCATGCCAACCCACACTCAAAAACCGATTTAATACCTTCCGCACCGACAACAATCTGTGCAGTCAATGTGTAGAGACAGACAAATTAAAAAAAAAACAAATTCCCCATAAATCGAATAAATTTCAATTAAAATCGAAATATTTTCACAAATATTTGCATTAATTTGAAACTTTTTTTTTTAATTTATCATCATCGAAGTCGTCATCGCCGTTGGTGGTTGTTTTATTCAGCGGCCATATTCGCCTTCGCCCTCCGTTGGTAGTGCCACTGCTGGGCTGGGCTGTCACTTTTAATTGAATATTTACCTCTCCATGCAAACGCCGACCGACATCATCCTCACAGAAACCTCACACAGACCTGTCGTACATCGTACCATTGCGCGGCCATTTATAGTATGTGGATGTGCTGTGTTTGCACATATGGATTGATAAATGCAAATTTGCATCCGGATGTAATATTTTTTTTTTTTCAATGATGAATGAGAAGTATTTCGAAACATTCCTATATTTCAACCAACGAAATTTGTGTGTTGGTGTGTACTCAATTTGTTCATTGTTTTCATTTCGAAAAAAAAAATTCCAAATTGTAGCGAAAAATGTAAATAATTGGGAGGAGACAGAGCAGAGATTAAATGACAGTTGTCAGGGTTGTTTGACTTTAATTGATGGTGTAAACTATTGTGAGTGTGACAAGTTATCAATTTGAAGATCATTGGAATATTTATAACGCCGGGGAGGACATTTTTTTGGCTTATGGGGAAGTTTAACGGCTTTTGAGGGAATGCTATCGCAGAGCAGTATCTTAAAGGGGAAGGCAAATATAAACCCTTTTCCCGTATTAATAAATAGTACGCGCCAAGAGGTTTATGAATTATGAATTACTTTAACAGTGTTTTTGTAGTATTTTTAGACAGCGTGGGGTTTGGATGATGGGAGGAGGAAAGCGAGAGATAGGGAATATATTGGGTGTAGTTTACGCTCACTTTATGGATGGTGTCTGAACTAACTTCATGGATTCGCTAATTTTGTTGGGTTCATATAATTTACAGAATCTTGAACGGTATTCGTTTTTGTAGATATGATTATTTATTTTAAATTTTGGCTGGGATTGAACGCACATTTGTCAACTCAAGTGCTGTAAGCATCAACAAATGTGAAACCTTGTAATTCTTATCAACGTAACGTGTAAACATAAGGATTTTTGTGTATAAGAAGTGAGACTACATATTTATAAAACTTGAAGATGACATTTCCATTTTAAATTAAATATTTTTTATCTCTTTCTATATCCCTTGGTTAACAATACAAGTTAGAAAATCCGTAATTCGTTTTTTAAAGAGGGTTTGGTGATCAGTGGCGCCATGGTAAGTGCGATGAACTGCAGCGCAGAAGGTCTGGGTTCGATATCCAGCCGTAGTAACACCAAGATGATATTTCAAATACGCCGTTCGGAGTAGGCACAAAACAGGAGGTCTCTTCGTCGTGCAAGAAGTACACACGCACACATGATGTTTGTGAGAAAGCTCAGCCCTGTGTACTAACGGGGGTTACATTTTAAGGGCCGATGTTGAATGTGAACCACACCTAAGCGTCAAGTTTAGGTGTGAAATTTCTCAATTTCAGACTACTCAATTTGAACCATGGAGAGATGCACAATCGACCAACGCGTTAAAGTTATTCGGGCTTATTACGAAAATGGGCGTTCAAATCAAAATGCATATCGTGATTTTTTCGGTCCATTTAATCGTCCAAATGTGCGTACAATCGGACAAGACGTGGAAAAATTTTAGCAAACCGGGTCTGTAGGAGATATAAAAACACAAGTGCATGCTCGTACAGCTTGTTCTTCAGAAAATATTGCTGCTGTTCGCGATAGTGTGGCTGAAGAACCGTCCACTTCAACTCGTCGTCGTGCCCAACAATTGCACCTCTCACGCTCATCGTTGATGAACGTCATGCATAAATACTTGCTTACAAGGTGCAATTGACTCATTTCAAGCGTCGTCAATGGTCAGAATGGTGGCAAGAAATGCCAACAGTGGATGATAAATTTTCGAAGAAAATCATCTTCAGTGATGAGGCACATTTTCACCTCAGCGGATTCGTCAATAAGCAGAACTGCCGCATTTGGGCGAATGTTTATCCAAGAATGATTGTCGAAAAACCAATGCACCCACAACGAGTGACTGTGAATGGTGTTCGATATCGTGAGATGATAACGAACTTTTTATGGCCCGAATTGGAAGATATGAATTTGGACGATATGTGGTTTCAACAGATAGGTGTCACTGCCACACAGTTAACGAAACAATGGCTCTTTTGAGCAACAAATTCAATGGCCGTGTTATCTCACGTGGTGGCGATATCAATTGGCCGCCAAGATCATGTGATTTGACAGCGTTGGACTTCGTTCTTTGGGGTTATTTTCCAGAAAAGGTGTAGGATGCTAAAGGATGAGATAATTCGGCACATTAACTTCATAGATCCTCAATTATACCTCAGCGTTATCGAAAATTTGGACCATCGGATGGAGGTGTGCTGCCGAGGTCGCGGCGGCCATTTGGCCGATATTTTGTTCCATACATAACTGAACCGTACCAATATTGTCATAACAAAAAGAAATGACAAAAATTTCCAAAATAATTTGTGTCGTGTGTCCTTTCGTATTGACAGCATATACTTCGTCTTGCCCTTATTTACCGCTAAACCTATTTTTGCCGATTCCTTCTCTATACTAGCAAACGTGGCTACGACACGGTCCTACCAATTATGTCAATATCGTCGGCGTACGCTAGTAGTTGTACAGATTTTTGGAAAATTGTACCTCTGGTGTTGGCTCGTGAGTTTTGCCCAATCCTCTCAAGAATCAGATTGAAGAAGTCACATGACAGCGCATCGCCTTGCCTAAATCCTTTTTTGGTATCGATTGTGTCAGTGAGGTCATTTCCGACCCTGATGGGTCGAGAATTCTCCATCGTCATCCTACAAAAACGGACGAGTTTGGGCGGTATACCAAAACTAGACATGGCTCTGTATAGTTCGTCTCTATAAATGCTGTCGTATGCGGCTTTGAAATCGATGAATAGGTGGTGGGTATCGATTTGGACTTCTTGGTTTTTTTCCAGGATCTGCCGAAGTGTGAAGATTTGATCGGTTGTGGACTTTCCTGGCCTAAAACCACACTGATAAGGCCGATCAGGTTGTTGGTAAACGGTTTCAGGCGTTCACATATTACGGCAGATAAGATCTTGTAGGCCATTTGGGGAGACTTTTCTTCTCCTACTCATAAGGTCTCTTTCCGAGCAGATGGAAAACAGCATTTGTCCAGCCCGTCCCAAAAAAAGGCGAATCTTCTTCTCTCTCCAACCACCGACCAATTGTACTTACGTCCCTTCTTTCCAAGGTCATGGAAATGCTGATAAATCGTCAGCTTATTAAATATCTCGAAACACGAAAACTTCTTAATGGTTTTCGCAGCCACAGGTCCACTGGTGATTCGATGACATCTCACCGAAAAGTGCAACCAATCAATCCACCTCGGTGGAGAAAGTAAGATTATTGCACTTGATATTTCAAAGGCATTTGACAGGGTTTGGCATCAAGCCGATTTGTCGGAAATGCGTGTATTTGGAATCGATAAAAAACTTCTTCTATGGATTAGAAATTATCTTTCGAAATGTTCAATTCAAGTTGTTTTGGACGAAGTCAGCAACTCACTAAACAAATGCTGGTATCCCTCAAGGCTAAGGTTTTGTCTCCGATTTTCTTTCTTATTTTTATCAATGATCTCCTGTCTGCAACTTCTAATCCAATTCATTCCTTCGCTGATGACAGTACTCTCAGCTTCTCATATTAGTTTTCAAGTCCACGTCCCTCATCTTCAAACGTGGAATCGAAACAACAACATTGAATTCCGAACTTGACATGATCATCAAATGGGGTAAATCTTACAGAGTAGACTTCAATGCTTCCAAAACACAATGCTGTATGTCTTCTGTCGTTAAAGCGAAACCAAAATCTAGAGCCATTATCCATGAATGGCACTTACGTCGAAGAAACCGAAAAACTTTCCATGCTAGGTATGTGTGTTAGTAACGACTTACGTTGCAACGACCACATATTCCAAGCCGCTAAAAACAGAGCGAAATGTCTAGGATTCGTAAATCGATGTTAAAAAATATTTCACCCCTTCTGATCTGGCCACGATATGTAAAGCGTTTATACGCTCTAAACTTGAGTTTAACGCCCACATCTGGTCGGATGCACCAAAAACAGCATTTGCACCTCTTAGATAGGACTGAAACGCGTGCAAAAAAAACTTATAGGAGACATTGGAATATCGAACTCTTAAGTTTCGCTTGAACACATTCGAAATATCTTCTGCCTTACATTGTTTTACCGCTAATTTAACAACCAATTCTTAAATGAAATAGCCCGCTGCATTCCTCCAATTCAACAATTCAGCCGCAATACTCGATACGCTATGAATGCAAATCAGTTTACCCTCAAGCCTATATTAGGACGAACGTTGAAATATAGAGATTCGTACATAAACCGAACAACGTGAAACAGGGCCTTAAATCTAGTTTGTCCAGTCGTTTGTGTGTGTCAAATTTTAGTTTTGGCACAAGAAACGCAAACTTACATTTAACGCCAATTTCGAGTGCGAATTCGACAAGACCGTTAAAATGTCTTGAATGCGTGGCAAACTAACGCTAAAAATATAGTTTCGGGATTTAAACTAGGGACCCCGCGCTTTTAGTTCAAAGCGTTTACCACTAGAACACTGCATCCACTACTTCCACCAAAAAAAAAAAAAAACTCAGACGAAATATGGGAGACAAATTGGTATTCCTTAGCCAACGCATTATTTTGGCTTCTCAGTAAAATATAAAATATCTACCAGGTCTCTGAAATATATTCAGTATTCCGGATGAATAAAATTACAGACATTCAACATAAACGTCCCACTCGTTTTCTGGGTTTTATAATCTTATGAAACAACGTAATAAATGCTAAGGGATATAAAAAAAAGAACGCAATGACATTAACGTATTCACGCGCCTATACATTCGTTCTTATAGGAAGGACAACTCCTCCACGACAAGTAAATCAAGTCCCTACATGCATACATTGATCAGATAAAGTTTTCTCCGCAACAACATTGAACTCATCCTTAGGAAATACAAACAAAAAAGTAAGGAAACTTTCCACTCCATTAAAACGTTATAAATATCCTGACTAGAAAATCGCATAAAATCCCTCGACATTTGTCACAAAAAAAAAAAATTGTCAGATTACCCAAAAAAGCATAAAATATCAATTTCCCCATCCGTTCCTAGATGGGTGGATGTTTAGATACATTTCCTAAAAGTGAGTATATAATCCTCTTATTTGTATACATCGAACGACATACAACACAAATAAACGACTGACTACCATTAGCATGCATATATGCATGGATTACACAAATAAACTGGAAAAAAAAAGGATCATTCATCCTCTTTGAACTTTCAACTTTCAGAAGCCCAAAAAATATCGATCCAAAAGAGATTTAAATTTTATTTATTTAAATGTCCTCGCATATATATTTTCTATGTTTCTTCAATTATTAAATTTTCTATTTTGTTTTCACTTTTTCTTTGCTTTCTTACTTTATTGGTTTTTTTTTCTCTAATGTCATTCTATCAATTCTGCATTTGAAAGTGTTTCTACAATAAGAACAAAAATCAAATTATGAGTCCATTCACTCTCTATCCCCTTCTCGTTTACATACTTCACATTTCGGCTTTGTTTTATAAGAATGAACAAAAGGAATAGTCAAACACAAATACAAAGGGAAATGGGCGTAATACTGTTTTGGGGGGGGAACACGAAAACCTAAAGCCCATCTGAAAAGCCAACAGGAAATATCCAAGGACTTTTTTTGTACGATTTCTATTACTTTTTTTTTTTTATCCTGATCCTTAATGTTGACACAGTGCACGTGTGTGCATGGGATTATGTATACACATATTTTTGTTTGTATTACAACAATATATACTTACATGAGGGTTTCGAGGAAAAAATTAATAATTCCTTTCATAAAAACGTCCATTCAATGTTAATTGGTCGTTGAAACTGGATATTAACATTAAAATTAAAAGCAGCATTAATGTTTGTAAGTAGAAACCGACTGCTTGTTTGCGATTTAAATTACTTTGTAATTGACTTTTGACCTTTCCGCAAGCATAAATGTTTAGATATAAATATGTGCTCGTTGTATGCATAAATTTGAATTTCAAGAAAGGTGTCAGTACAACAGAAGCAAAAAGTGGGGTTATACCCGACTATTCAGATCATACATAACCTGATACAAAATAATATAATAACGGGTGATCCAAGTAGAGATACTTTTTTCAATAGCCTTTTTTGACAGATCACGTGTGAGTCGTGTCATGCTGTCATGTTATTTTTGTTTAGTATTGTTTGGCATTTCATAATGGAAAGACTTACGCGTGAACAACGTTTACAAATTGTTCAACTTTATTATGAAAATTCACGTTCTGTGAGGAATGTGTTTCGTGCACTTCGCTCAACTTATGGTCAAAATAATCGGCCTACTGAGCGTACTATTCGCAACAGCATCACCCATTTTGAGACCCAGCTTTCATTATTGGATAAAATTCGACCGAATAGACCACGTCCAGCACGCTGTGAAGAAAATATAGCGGCCGTAGCTGAGAGTGTACACGAAGATCGTAGAGAGTCGATTCGGCGCCGTTCGCAGCAACTCGGACTGACATATGGAACGACTTGGCGCATTTAACGTCAAGATCTTAAATTGAAAGCGTACAAAATACAGCTTGTGCAACAACTGAAGCCGCTCGACCTTCCCAAGCGACATCGCTTCGCTCTATGGGCTCTTGAAAAGTTCCAAGAAGATCCGACGTTTTCGAGGCAAATTTTGTTTAGCGATGAGGCCCATTTCTGGCTCAATGGGTATGTAAACAAACAAAATTGCCGCATTTGGGACGAAGAGCAACCTGAAGAGATTGAAGAACTGCCACTTCATCCAGAAAAAACAACGGTTTGGTGTGGTTTGTGGGCCGGTGGAATCATCGGTGCATATTATGCCGGTGCGAACGTAACCGTCAATGGCGACCGTTATCGTGCCATGATAACCGACTATTTGATGCCTGAAATTGAAGCTCGTGATCTCGGCGACATTTGGTTTCAGCAAGACGGCGCCACTTCCCACACATCGCATCAATCAATGGACTTATTGAGAGAACATTTCGGTGAGCACATAATTTCACATTTTGGGCCGGTCGATTGGCCACCAAGATCGTGTGATATCACACCGTTAGACTTTTTCCTGTGGGGATATGTAAAGTCAAAAGCTTATGCCGACAAACCCGCTTCGATTCAGGCCTTGGAGGAAAACATCACGCGTGTCATTCGCCAGTTACCAGTCGAAATGCTCGAACGAGTGATCGAAAATTGGACTCAACGGATGGACCATCTGCGACGTAGCAACGGCCAACATTTGATAGACATAATCTTCAAAAAATAAATGCCAAAGAATGTTTTTTCAAATGATAATAAACATTCTCCATTAAATTTGAATTTTCTGTGTTTTTTTCTTAAAAAAAGTAGGGAACCTCGAAATGGATCACCCTTTATATTATCTATATCTAACGTTCGACTCAATTTAAAAAAAAAACACGGTTCTACCCGAATGAAATTTAATGAACTAATAATTTACACACGAGTACGTCTGTTAAATTGCCCGTTTAATCCGAATAGACCATTAAAAACATTTGTGACAACAGAAAAAAAACATCCCAAATACAATAAAATTAATTTTAATTAGCTGCAAAATGGACATTTATTAACTAATCTATTCTCGCACACGATGCATTAATCATTTATTCATCCAGAGGGAATAATAAATTTTGTTTTATACGTTGCCTTGCAATAAATTTCAAATAAGCAAAAAAAAAAAACAAAACATCAACATATATATTAAGTGTACATAATAAAGCTTTGTTTTAAATTAAAAACATTTTTGCGGAAATAATTTTATTTGAAAGGAATCCGAACAACCCAGTAAAAACCAAAATAGATTAACACACGCTGTAAAATTCTGATGAGTTATAATCAAAAATAAATTTAACAAAAAAAATATCTACGCCTATATGTAAGCAAATTAAAATTTTGATTTATTTATTTTTCAACTCTTTCAATTACATTTTACAAATTTTCAACGAATCCGTTTCTATTAAAAAAAAAAATACACACACGACTTTATGCAACTATGTTTATTATGGCCTCAAATATTCGTAGGGGTTTTGGGGGGGAACATTTTAAAATTCAATTTAAAAATAATCCTCTCCTTTCGCTTTTCTCGGTGTATGTCAAAATTGGAATGAAATGCCAAATAGACTAAGATGTCTAAAAAAAAAGAAGATATTTCTCTTCCCGAATTGTCCGTCGTGCACATCCATTCAGCCCACCCCATCCTCATCAGAATGAAGATTAATAACATCAAAGCGTTCGCCCCAATTAAAATTAAATTCATTGTATCAAACGATGGCGAAAACACACAGACGGGCTGTGCCGAGAATGATGACATAGTAGGCCAGCCCCCATTCAAGGATAATACAATCCACCAGTCACTCAGTTGTTGGATACATTTTTCTTCCTTTTTTCTTTTATTATTTAATAATAAAATAAAAGAAAAAATGAACGAGTTTGTTCTTATTGATTTCCTCTTTTGTTCCGTTATGTGCAAGGAAATTGAAATAAGATTGCGACAACTTTCGTTTAGTTAACCTTATTAAAAAAAATATATCACCAGCAGATACATTTTTTCGAATTTCGTTTTGAAAATAATTTTTTACGTGATTACGGCAGGCAGCCCCCGTTTGAAATTAAGTGATGGGAGTATTTAAAATTACAGATTTCGAATGTAATTAAAAGTTTGTCGCGTTGGTTGAATTGGTTTAGGAGGGATTTCGGATTTTCGATTTTCGATTTTTAGATTCAATTTTCGTTTTTACTGTTTCGTGGATAGGCATTTCGTGCAGGGGGCATTTAAATTAAGTGATGGAATTAATTCGCGAAAATAGATTTTTGATTTTATCAAATAAATAAGTTTCATCGGGTTTGGCAGAGTTACAAATATTTGATTTGCTATTACATTCTTACCCTGTGTGTAAATGAGTTATGAGATATTTAGATGGGGGCATTTTTGATGCGTGTGCTCACCTGAAAGTAGAGAGAGAAATAGAAATTCGATTATCTCAACTAAATAATAATAAATTGCTATAGTTTTGAAGGTATTTTTAGTTCTAAAACGATACACAGCCAAAGGGAAATAACAAAATTCTGGCGACAAGAAGAAAAAGTTGAGTACCTTTTCTCTAAGACGAAATCCTTAGTAGCGAAATATTTAAAGACAGAACCCCCAGGGAGAAAATCCTCAAGCTACAAAAGAAAGATGACGAAAATAGTCGGCCCTAGCGAGGTATCCGTTGGAGCGGAAAAATTCTCCGATTTTGTAGGATTCGGATGATTTCAGCTATGAGGTTTTGTTCCGAAAAGCTGTTCGGAATATTTCTCCGACATTTTGTATCGCACCCCGGCGAATTGCGTTGAAGTGCGTTCAGATGCATTTTGCGTGCAATTTGTGACAGCTAAGTGCGATTCTTTTTCCGATTTCCTCCGACACAAATTCTTCGCGGAATTTATTTACGAATTGTAGTGAAGTGATTTTTCTTCGATGACACATACTCGAATGGAATTCAAGCCTCCGACGAAGTATACGTTGCGGAAAATTGTCCGCTCCGACGGATACCTCGCTGGGGGAGAGTATTTAAATCGGCGAGGTTTTTTTTTTGTGATTTCGATTATATTTACAAGGTGGCGCAAAAATAACCTTCCGATGTTTTTTGGCTGTAATTAAAAAAAAAAGAAGAAAACTTTGATGTGAATTATTTTTATTTGGTATTTTAATTTTTTTTACATCAAGTCGAGAATATGATGTCATGTAAATGGCCGCCGCCACAGTTGATTGTCATTTGAGCCCTTTTTATGGCATTTTCCATCACTTTGGCCAAAACTTCCGGCGATAGGTCCTCACATTCTTGACGGATATTTTCTTTAAGAGCTGCAAGAGTCTAAGGCTTGTTGACATAAACCCGCGACTTCAAAAAGCCCCACAAAAAGAAGTCTGGAGCGGTCAAATCAGGCGATCTTGCTGGCCAGTGCAAATCGCCAAAACAGGAGATTAGGCGCCCGGGAAATGCATCCTTCAGCATATCGGTTGTGGCACGTGCAGTGTGTGCCGTTGCACCGTCCTGTTGGATCCACATGTTTTCCAATCCCAATTCATCAAGTTGCGGCAAAAAGAACACGTTGAACATTGCTCTGTAGCGCTCACCATTCACAGTAACCGTTTGGCCCGCGACGTCTTCGAAGAAAAAAGGTCCGATGACTCCTCCAGCGAAAACAGCACACCATACAGTGACTTTGAGCGGGTGTATTGGCTCTTCGTGGGTTACACGGGGATTTTCAGTGCCCCAGAAGCGTAAATTTTGCTTATTTACGCACCCGCTAAGATGGAAATGGGCCTCATCACTCATGATTATTTTTGATGAAAAATCATCTTCCTCTTGGTGGTGATTAAGGACAGCTTGAGCGTATGTTAGACGCGATTGGCGGTCAGCAGCTAACAGCTGATGCGCCGTCTAAACTTTGTACGGAAACATCAAAGAAAGTTGAACTGACTATCAGTATAACAAGAGAGTTAACGTCATAGTCCTACAAGAAAGCAAAAGAACCGGCAACTTAAAGTAGTTCTACGAAATAACAATGACAACCTTGTCACTCGACGGGCTCAGTGGCGCGATGGTTGGTGCGATGAACTGCCGTGCAGAAGGTCTGGGTTCGATTCCCAGCCGTAGCAACACCTAAATGATTTTTCACTGGCCCTACTCTCGTGATGATCTGACAAATCATCCGAGTAGTATCAATTGTCGTGAAAAGCTTATCTCAATTTAGCAGTTCGGATTAGGCATAAAACAGGAGGTCCCGCCATCGTGCTAAGAAGTAAACACGCACACATGAATGGTTGTGAGAAAAAAGCTAGGCCCTGAGTACTAACGTGCCTACTAAATTTATTTTATTTTTTTAACCTTGTCACAGACGCGGAGGAAGTTTTAGATGCAGGGAGCTAAAGAACAACGCGGACGCTGGCTCCTACGGATTCACATACGGAATGAAAACACTTTTTATTCGTAGAGGTTATTGTCATTTTTATCCTTCCCAGGGAGGTATTCCATGCACAAAGCGAATAAACAGCTAAAATCCCTTCGCTTTAAAACATTAAATCACCAATACACCCCAACTACGATGCATTTCTGATGCTGTTCAACGGGGAGGTGACTCAACTAAGTCCGTCGTATTTTTCCTAATTGATTTCCATATCAACTTCCCAACCTCCACAGAAAAAAAACCCTCACGAAATAACATTGAAGGTGTCCACGCACAAAACAAGGCCAAATATGAATATGCCCCATAGCCAAGAATGATAATCCAACGACTTGATTGAAACAACCTTACCAAGGCATGTAAGTTGTTTAATGAAGTTTACTATTTAACTCACGATAGGCGTTTTGCAGAAAGCATTGAGTTCTGCAAAACACTTATCGGCACATAGCAGAATGACATCCATCTACCATGACAGATCGACTTACGACCAAATTGTCACATACCGATTTTCAAGTCAGTACAGCCGAATAACAAACTTTTAGGCCTCGTATGATAGCATTTAACACCTGAGTTCTAAAAAAGCGATGACCGAATTCGAGATTTGACAAAAATTTTTACACACTGATACAGAACCAACGAAATCGATGTACATAGTCTAAATACTTGTAAAAGCTTAGTTATGCATTTTATGAACATCGTTTGATGACGTAAAATCGTTTAAAAAATTCCGTTGTATGGAAGACGCCGTTTATTTTTAGGCTAGAAACTCGATTTCAAAACCAACAACACCTATAGCCGAGTATTTTGCGTTCCAACGAAAAAACCGGGCCTTGACGGCGACACACATTTTTATAAAAAAATATTTTTTTTGGTCTCGGGGTAGTAATTTGTAAAAATCTCAATTTCTAATTTTCGCGCCCTCACAATATTTCTTCTTACTACGTACACTCAGGAAGTTGAAAACACCGAACTGAGTTAAATCATCAGCGATGTTGGTTTATTAAAACTCACTAAATAGTCACAACAATTTTATGTTCATTTAAACACTGTCTACTCCCATTTAATTTATTTTTTTATTTAAAATCATCCATTTGTAAATTTCGGTGATTAAGTTCCCCAGAACAACATAAAATTATTTATGTTGGAGTCCCACGACATTAATCCAAGAGTCAACACGACTCACCTCGAATCACCATTTCCATTAATTTCCTACACGTGTCGCTACCGTGCCCATAAATTCTGCCTCCTATTCTCTGTCCCAGAAACAAAAAAAAAAAAAAACATTTCATTCAAATCATTTTGATGACATGATGAAATTTCCCACCGCACAACTCATCTCTCCCCCGACCCCCCTATCCGGGCATAATCAAAACGAATTATCTTCTGTCGAGTTCATTACTCATCGCACAATTTCATTTCAAATTTATTCGAGTACATATTTCAAAAAGAACATCGAATTTTGCGACTGTTAAATTTTAGTTTACATATTTCTTTTTATATTCCGTTATTGTTGGTTCAATACTATTTATAATTATTTTGTTTGTTGCATGAAAAAGAGAAAAAAAAACCCAATACTGAGATATTTTTAGCATTTTCTTCAATCTGTGAGCTGGCAATGACCCAAGACGGGGTGTGGGGTACATGGTATCCTCATTCTTGACGGCAGTGCTCTGAATCCAATCAGAAGCATGTTTGGCTCAGTCGAACTAATCGAATGGGTATATCTGGTCGCTAATAGATACACAAAATGTGATTGTAGATACAATAAAACTTTTGAGTACTTTGTATGTTGACAAATTGAAAAAAAAAATGCTGATGATTAGATTTTGTTGTAGGATTTTATTTTATTTTTTTCTTCATACCACCACCATGTTGGCGTGTCAGTTTTGTTGGCTCTTTATTATCGAAAAAAAAATTCTGGTGGCATTAAAATGCGCTACGAGGGGGATTTTTGTGAGCTCAATTTATATCGTTCTATGATTGATGAGGTGTTCATTTATCGTGCACGGAACATATGCTTGGATTAATCAATAATTAATATTTTATAGAGACGTATTTTTCAATCAACGGTTCACTCATTGAGCCAAATAAAAACATCATAAGGTATTTAAAATGGCGGGTACTTATATCATATGGGGCACAAAATATTGATAATAAAGGGTGATCCATTTCGAGGTTCCCTACTTTTTTAAAGAAAAAAAACACAGAAAATTCAAATTTAATGGAGAATGTTTATTATCATTTGAAAGAACATTTTTTGGCATTTATTTTTTGAAGATTATGTCTATCAAATGTTGGCCGTTGCTACGTCGCAGATGGTCCATCCGTTGAGTCCAATTTTCGATCACTCGTTCGAGCATTTCGACTGGTAACTGGCGAATGACACGCGTGGTGTTTTCCTCCAAGGCCTGAATAGAAGCGGGTTTGTCGGCATAAGCTTTTGACTTTACATATCCCCACAGGAAAAAGTCTAACGGTGTGATATCACACGATCTTGGGGGCCAATCGACCGGCCCAAAACATGAAATTATGTGCTCACCGAAATGTTCTCTCAATAAGTCCATTGATTGATGCGATGTGTGGGAAGTGGCGCCGTCTTGCTGAAACCAAATGTCGCCGAGATCACGAGCTTCAATTTCAGGCATCAAATAGTCGGTTATCATGGCACGATAACGGTCGCCATTGATGGTTACGTTCGCACCGGCATAATTTTTAAAGAAATATGGACCGATGATTCCACCGGCCCACAAACCACACCAAACCGTAGTTTTTTCTGGATGAAGTGGCAGTTCTTCAATCTCTTCAGGTTGCTCTTCGTCCCAAATGCGGCAATTTTGTTTGTTTACATACCCATTGAGCCAGAAATGGGCCTCATCGCTAAACAAAATTTGCCTCGAAAACGTCGGATCTTCTTGGAACTTTTCAAGAGCGGCTTCAGTTGTTGCACAAGCTGTATTTTGTACGCTTTCAATTTAAGATCTTGACGGCGCCAAGTCGTTCCATACGTCAGTCCGAGTTGCTGCGAACGGCGCCGAATCGACTCTCTACGGTCTTCGTGTACACTCTCAGCTACGGCCGCTATATTTTCTTCACAGCGTGCTGGACGTGGTCTATTCGGTCGAATATTATCCAATAATGAATGCTGGGTCTCAAAATGGGTGATGGTGTTGCGAATAGTACGCTCAGCAGGCCGATTATGTTGACCATAAGTTGAGCGAAGTGCACGAAACACATTCCTCACAGAACGTGAATTTTCATAATAAAGTTGAACAATTTGTATACGTTGTTCACGCGTAAGTCTTTCCATTATGAAATGGAATGGAAAAATACCAAACAAAAATAATATGACAGCATGACACGACTCACACGTGATCTGTCAAAAAAGGCTATTGAAAAAAGTATCTCTACTTGGATCACCCGTTACATGGATACTTTTTATGTACCTACGGATCAAACCAGTATTTAAACTAGACCCATGTTATACTGTTTGTAAAGGATCTTCCAATAGGGATTTCCGAACTTTGAACGCCATTTCCCAAATTGGCGTTCAAATGAATTAATTTTTTGTTAACAAAAAGGTTTTCTGTGTTTACAACATTCCGCGAGCTTCGCCCATTTTATGGTCGCAATAATCGTCCTATATAGTGGACTATTCACAGTGTGGTGGATAAATTTGAGCTAAACCAACACCCGTAGGTTGCCAAAACCAAAGATCACAAAGCCATACAGATGACGAATTGAGAACAAAAAACTTACCAGCTTCACGGTGCGGTACACATGAGAAACGAGAATCAAATATATGGCGGGCTGTTTCAGTACGACCCGCCATATAACAATTTTTCTTGTACGCAGTGCGTCATCTGTATGACTTTATAATCTTTGCCAAGACGCAAGATATGCTGAAAACATTGGCGCTGTCGTTAAGAGTTCGCAGGAGAATCCGCAGGAGAATCCGCAGGCTTTTGGCAGGCCACTACTTGGCGAATTATGTGTCTTGACTTGAGCATATACCTGTAAAAGATTTAACTGGCCCAGAAGATAAAGGCAAAACACGATAGACAACGACTTGTGTTTGCTAAATGGGCTCTGGAGCAGTAGAAAACTGGCCCTAAATTTCATCGAAATAGCATCTTCAGCGAAGAGGCCCATTTGTGGATGAATAGGGACGTTAACAAACAAAATTTCGAATTTGGAACGATAGCAATCGATTTGATTTCCAAGAGCGTCTAATGCATCCCGAAATAGTCTCCATTTGGTGTAAATTTTGGGCCGACGGCTTCATCGGTCCATATTTCTTTTAAAGTAACTTTGGCCAGGTGATTACTGCCAACGGTGGGCGCTATAGGTCAATAATTACCAACTTCTTATGGCCCGAATTGGATAGTAGGATACAGCGACATTTGGTTTCAATAAGACGGCGCAACGTGTTACACAGCTCACACCACATTCGATGCGATTTGAGGGCATGGTCTTCGCAAGTGAAGGTGATGTGAACTGACCACCGATATGGATCGATTTGACCACCGTTCGATTTTTTTGATGAGTTTTTCTGAAGTCGCAGGTTTATGCCAATAACCCACCAACTTCTTATGGCCTGAATTGGGTAACATGGATACAATGACGTGTGGTTCCAATAAGACGGCGCAACGTGTTACACAGCTCCCACCACATTCGATGCGATTCGAGGGCATGGTCGTCGCACGTGAAGGTGATGTGAACTGACCACCGATATGAATCGATTTGACCACCGTTCGATTTTTTTGATGAGGTTTTCTGCAGTCGCAGGTTTATGCCAATAACCCACCAACTTCTTATGGCCTGAATTGGGTAACATTCGATTCGAGGGCTTGGTCTTCGCACGTGAAGGTGATGTGAACTGACCACCAAGATCGCTCAATTTGACGACCGTTCGATTTTTTTGATGACGTATTCTAAAGTCGCAGGTCTATGCAAATAATCCACAATCCACAGCGGCCCTCAAAGCTAACATAACCCGTGTCATTCTTCGAATTCAGACTGATTTATGAGTCATGTAAAGTTTGACATTCCTGATGCACGCCACCCAAGTTTTAAATGACGAAAGACCAGATGCGGCTGTAGCGTTGATGCAGAAAATAACAAGAGTTACTTAAAAACATGTGTTGAGCTTAAAGGTAAATGAAAATGTAAAAGCCCCAACTTTTCATTGAACATTTTGAAGATCCAGAAGTAATGCTCGTAAGTGGTACTTAAATGTGAAACATTAATGCAAGGGATACAAAGTCTGAACTAAATCCTTTCCAAATAAACAGGCGATAATCTTAATTGAGTCTTAGCTATAGAAGGACCAATTACTCTGTAGACTTTTAAACGGCAATGGTGAGTAATGCCAGAAGAAACCAACCGTCAAGCTACAAGGTACTTACTTACTTACTTAAGTAGCGCTACAGTCCGGGATGAACCTGGGCCTCAACCAACATGCCTCTCCAATTAGCTCGCTCCTTAGCTAACTGCCTCCAGTTGCGAAGTTGGTTGGGTGTTGTAGAACGAGGGTAGACTCTGATTGGCTTTAACGTGGCAATGCGCAGTGGTTGTAACTCTGACTACACATCAAGGGCTTATTTTTAACCTCCAAGTGGTAACCATCGGTTACTGGTCTCAACCAACCGGATTTTTCTTGCTAAACGATAAGCGCGAGTGTTGATAGCACGACGAAAAACATCAACACTTTAAACAGCCATGTCAGAATGGCACGGAATGAATACCCCGCCTCCCCGGCTCCAAGCGATACTAGACAAGCTTCGACATATTCGGACAACAGGTTCTCTAGGAATTTCAAGGGTTAGTCAGGACCATTGTACAGAGATGGTGGCGGATGAACTGAAAGGATACTGATGGCCCCATGTCCTAGGGGTATCTAATAAATTGGAACTGGCCCTCCAGGTTGGCGATTGTGCTTTGGGTTAAATACTTACCCATGGAAAGATAAATTGTTACGAAGCAACCAATAGACTCGGAAAGGACTGATTTTATTGTTGACGACAAGATCTAAATTAAAGCTTTACTTGCTTTCAGAAACTCATTTGGAAAATGTTGGTGGGATGAGGGGATGCCTATCTAGTGTAGAGTTATAAAAATCTATTCTTATTTTTTGGTATACCGCCCCAAGCCGGGCTCCCGTCCTGATCAGCAACAAGCTAACCAAAACATTCGATACCGATACCATGAGATTTTTTTAATGCTGTTCTTGAAATGTTTGTGCTTAACACCCATTATATCACCAGAGGCAAGATGCTCCATAAATGATGGTCGAGTCCCAGTAGATGCCATCGGTGCACTCAAGATTATAAAAAAAAGCAGCGGCTAAGGTTAAGTTTCATGGGTTCTTGGCTATCTGCTGAGGTGTCAAACTCAAAATGAAAAGATATCTTTAAAATTGCCGACTCAATTGCAACTTATTTAACGCCTTTCTACAGCGTTCTCGAACTTCAATCTAAAAGTAAATGAGTTCACCTAACCCTGCACTCTAGCCTCGAAAAGCAATCTCCTCTCAAATTCCAACAGCACAACCACACATTGTAAGACCCACCTAATCAATCAACAAACAAGTACACCAAATGAAATCATCGCACACCAGCTGTCTGTCTATCTGTCTTCGCATTCCGCGCATTCAAAAGGTATCTCAAAATGCATTCGAGATGTTCGAGTGCCCGTATGTGCACTCGTACACTTTTTTAATCAGTTTCGGTGGATGCATTTCACAGAACAAAAAAAAAACTCATCTACAAAGTCGATGACAAAGTAAATCGCATTACGAATGGTTGTTGTGCGCGCATATACAGACCACCACCATTACCAGCCCCAAAGACTAGATCACAATGCAAATTGGCCTTAATTTAAAAATGAAAAAAAAAATAAAAAAAAAAATTGCAATCTGTGAAGTACTGTAAATTTCCCACCAGCCCACTCTTAGATACAAATATAGTCGTTGCAGATATGGCATGGCAGTTCAGTGAGGGAGAACGGTGGTTAAAAGGCGGTGTTGTTGTTTTGGCTGTTATTTTTTATTGTTACAACAACAACAACAACAGTGTCAGCATCAGACAATGAGTGTGAATGTGAATGGTAAATGTACAGCGGAGGCAATTGCACCCTGTGCAGTGCCCAACTGAGCATGTAAAATATGCTAATTTTAGTATTTAGAGAGTGTTAGCAGTTTGTTGGTTGTAGATACATGTATCTACCTAGCCGTGCTGGGTTTTGTTACGTTTTGCGAATGCACTTTTGTTGGATTTGCTTTTTATTTTTACTGGGACAATGAAAAAAAAAAAATAAAAAAAATCAGCAACGTTTTGTCATAAGGGTAATAATATACGCTTGCCTATTGTTCATTGCATCTGCTCGATGAATTGTGTTGAAGTATGTACAGCTCGAACTATAGGTGCAGTCGGTAAAAAAAAAAATTTTTTTTCCATTTTCATTTAAGTTGTTCAATTAGTTGAAGGATTTTTCTGTTTTCTCGTTGTAAATCAATTTATGAGCGTGTCTGAAAAAAGTGTTGACTGGGATAATTGAAATGTTGAGCACACGAGTAATTGTATATCATTGTAGCGTTTCGGGATGCACTGATACTTCTCTAGGAAAGGTCATAAACTTTACCCAGAAACTTATATATTTTTTTTTTTTACTTGGGTAGGATGGTTATTTTGTTGTTGCGTTATGTTTGGGAGACATTTTTTTTAAAACAAATCTCTACGTATATAAATGATAGATAAATTCCACTAAAAAGTTCTTGCGAGGGCCAAGCCATCTAAAATATTTCGGTCCATGTCGTGGCTAATACGCGTTTGAACCGAGCCGAAAACTAAGTTTTTGCTAATTTTCGACGGTTTTCAACCATAAATCGACCGATACTGCTGCAATTTCATGTTCGATATTTGTACGAAGTTCATCAATCGTCGCTGGCTTGTTGGCATAGACCATAGACTTGACGTAGCCCCACAGGAAATAGTCTAACGGCGTCAAGTTGCACGACCGAGGCGGCCAAGCGACTGGACCATTTCGTGCGATAACACGTTCTCCAAACTAGGTTTCCAATAAATTGATTGTGGCATTCGCTCTGTGGCTTGTGGCGCCGTCCTGTTGGAACCACATGTCCTCCAAGTCCATATCATCCAATTGGGGCCAAAAATATTCGGTTATCATTGAACGGTAGCAATTCACATTCACAGTAACGTGCCGGTCTTGATCATCACGGAAGAAGTACGGCCCAAAGACGCCGCCGGCCCATAAACCACACCAAACCGTCATTTTTTCGGGATGCAATGATGACTCATGGAGTACGTGTGGTCAAGCGGCTTCAGTTCTTGCGTCAATTTAATCTTGTAACGATGTAGGCCAAGATCTTTTCACTAAATTCGCCACTAGACGCTCAATTGTTGCTCTGCTAGGACGATTATGACGACCATAAATTGGACGTCGCGCTCTTAACGTTGAGGCCACTGACTCCGAATTTCGGTTGTAAATTTTAATAATTTCGACTCGTTGTCGGATCGTATATCTTTCCATCGTGAAATGGCAAACCTTACTGGGGAGAAATGTCAAAAGAGCGGCAAGAAATATGGCGTGGTTTGCTGTCCCTGTCGCTCAACTTTTGTAGCGTCCCTGTTGAAAAACCAGATACCAACATTTCGTCAATACACGGTTGTTTTCAGTAAAAAACGTTTTTCGGTCAAAATTTAAAATATTCGAAAAAAACTTTTGATACCAAATCATTGGTAATGATAATATCAACATTTTGTCAATATATTATTTCAAATCGCGCCCACTTTTTGGAGGCGTTTTTCTACAAAAAACCATTTGTATACCATATTCATACCATATGCAGGAGAAAAACGTGTTTTTTTGTCAAACCATACAAGATTTTGATAAACTGTCTGAACAGTATGTTGTAAAAAAATTTAATTTTCTATATTTCATCGTCATAGAGCTCACATTTCGGGGATATTAATTCAAAGGATGGAATGGGATAGCGTATTCATCGATTTGCGCTGCCTTTTCAAGTTTTTTTTAAATTACTTCGAAATGAATGAAATTGTTTAATCCATATTTGATAAATTTATTATATGATCTTAAATATTATGTATGGAATATTATATAAGGGGTAGTTGGGCCGGTTGATATCCCCACTGTTTCACATTATTCGGGAGTGAACAAAATTCTTCTAAAATTCACATCGTAGCACGAGCTGTGTGTGATGTGGCACTGCCTTTTATTAAACCGCATTTTCTGTGGGTCTAATTGATCCAATTCGGGCACAAGAAAGTTTTCCAACCTGTCCCGATAGCGGTTACCAGTTTATTTCAACATTTCCTATTACATTCTATGATGTTGTAGTTGCTTTCAAAGTATCACTCGAGGGTTTTTAATACCCAAATAGAGGCAATTCTGGTTATTAACGAAACCAGTCAAGTCGAAATGTGATTCGTAGCTTATAATCTCGTAATTTTCTCCGCGTATTGAACGATTCTTTGAAGGAAATATGCAAATATATACATTATATCAATATAAATATGCTAAAATCAAACTTTGAAGTAAATCTATGCGGTCGTTTGTTTTTTTTTAAGAACTAGGTATTTTTAAAAGTTAAACTATTCATTCTTTCGACAAAAAGCGCTAAATATACACATAGATCAAATGCGAAATAACACACAAAATTCGACTTTATCGTGTAACCTTTATTTTTAATCTAAAGACACATTCTTCACATTCACTTTTGAAAGATAATCTTTTTGAAATAATGGCCGCTACTGTGCAGTAGCTCATTTATGCGGACGCTCCAATTTTCGACGACGCATTTTTCTAGGTATATCTCGCAAATAACACGGACAATACTGTCCTCAAACGCTTCAATTGTAACTGGTTCAACCACAAACACCAGCCCTTAAGAAAAAAGTCGAACGGTGTGATATCATATGGTCTTTCTAGCCAATTCACTGGCCCGAAGCGTTAAAATAATTGTTCACTGAAGCGGTCTCTCAATATGTGCATTGTTTCAAGGGCTATGTGGCAAGTAGCGCCGTGTTGTTGGTACCAAATTTTTAATGATCAGGCTTCAATTTCAGCCATAAATAATCCGTTATCATAGCGCGATGACGAGCCACATTTACAGTACCGTTGGCACAAGCCTGATTATTGAAGAAATATGGCCAAAGATTCCACCGGCCCGTAAACCATACCACAAGGTTATTTTGATTGGATGTAACTGCAGCTGTTGAGACTCTTTCGGTTGTTCTACTTTCAACCAGAAAAAAGCCTCATCGCTGAGCAAAATTTGGCCGAAAACAGTGGATCTTCAGCAAGTCTCTCGAGAGTGCATTCACTGAAACGATGACGCAACGGAAGGTCCATGATGAATAATAAATTCACTCATTATATGTCAACAACCACTTTTGGAAAAAAAATACCCCTTGATTGATTACCGGTTATATTTCTTACGGCCGTTGGCGGTGAGAAGTGAAGTCAAATACCTTGGCATCTGGCTTGACAAGTTTCTGTATTTTAATAAAAATGTGGATGCTTGTCTGGCCAGGGCTAGGGGGGCTTATGCTCTGACAAGAAGATTGTTTCATAGAAGTCAACTTGATTCAAGGGTGAAAGTCATTTGCTACATGGCCCTCATAAAGTCGATCATCGCCTACGGTTGTCCTGTGTGGTTCAATGTTTCACCTGCCTACATGGAAAGGATACGGGTGTTTGAGAGGCGTTGTCTCCGATCCTGCTTAGGATTGTACCGAACGCCGGACTCCGAGTACATAAAATATTATCGCAACGAGGTTCTATACAATCGGGCTCAGTTGAATAGAATTGACAATTTCCTAATTAAGGTGACTCGAAGGTACGCTTCAAGGGCGATGAGTAGCGACAACAGCCTGATATTCGGGGCTTATTACCCCAATGACTTATACATGGAGAGCACGCTCATGTCAGGCTTTATTCCACCAGAGGCATTTTCTTACATCGATTCGTTAGGGTTAGTACAAGACAGGAACGGTATCCCGGTTTTATACCACCGCTTTCGTGACGCGCGGGACAAACGGCTTATCCGCGAAGGGTACGTAGACAATGCTCCGGAGCTCCTCCGCTTTAGCACGGCGGTATCGGATCGCGATTGGATCGTTGCTGCAAAACAGCGCACTGAATTCTGGTGGCTATATGAGGAAGGTGATTCTGCACTTCCTCAGGACTTTGCGGACTTTTAGTCCACTCCTTAATTTTTAAGAAAATTAAAGTTAGAAAAATGGTCTGGGGCTGGGGTGTACACCATATTGGCGTACAATATGGCTGATTGCATGCTGCCTGGTGACCGAAGGACTCGATCAGGATGGCGACCACGCGGGGCATATGCAACGAGTGCTCGCCACCCCGATTATAATTTAGTTTGGTGTAAGTAGTTAAATAGTCTTAAGTAGTCTTAAGTAGTATTAAGTAGTTTTAAGTAGTCTTAAGTTAGTTTTAATCTAGAGTAAGATTTTTATATAAAGGGTGATCCATTTCGAGGTTCCCTAATTTTTTAAAGAAAAAAACACAGAAAATTCAAATTTAATGGAGAATGTTTATTATCATTTCAAAGAACATTCTTTGGCATTTATTTTTTGAAGATTATGTCTATCAAATGTTGGCCGTTGCTACGTCGCAGATGGTCCATCCGTTGAGTCCAATTTTCGATCACTCGTTCGAGCATTTCGACTGGTAACTGGCGAATGACACGCGTGATGTTTTCCTCCAAGGCCTGAATCGAAGCGGGTTTGTCGGCATAAGCTTTTGACTTTACATATCCCCACAGGAAAAAGTCTAAAAAAGTCTATAATCCAATAATGAATGCTGGGTCTCAAAATGGGTGATGGTGTTGCGAATAGTACGCTCAGTAGGCCGATTATGTTGACCATAAGTTGAGCGAAGTGCACGAAACACATTCCTCACAGAACGTGAATTTTCATAATAAAGTTGAACAATTTGTAAACGTTGTTCACGCGTAAGTCTTTCCATTATAAAATGCCAAACAATACTAAATAACATGACAGCATGACACGACTCACACGTGATCTGTCAAAAAAGGCTATTGAAAAAAGTATCTCTACTTGGATCACCCGTTATAATGATGTTTGCTTCGGTAACAAATTAGTCTAAAAAAAGAGTGAAACATTACGAAAATCTGGTGTTACAATGTTAAATGTTACGTGTGCTAACTTTACAGTAGCTGAGTCTTGAAAATTCTTAGGAATCTGAATGTGTCCGCCCCCTAAGTACAGGTAAACTGATACACTAAGCGTACATTATAAACCTTAATCCATTACGTAACTTGGAGAAATCAATATTATCATGACATCATAACCAGTCCCCATACATTAGCTTTAGATTCTACAACGCCCTCAAAAATTATCCAAAAAATGACGGAAACATTAAAATTCTCAATACAATATGTGCAATACATCTAAAGCCAAATAGAACCAAGACAACGCTCATTGATCACCTTTCTCCACTGGCAACATGATAAATTCATTCTCAAGGACTCAATGCATATTGAAGATGTCAATTTCCACCCAAGAAATTAGGGCATCTCCTTGAACTGCATAGAAATTTACATTCCTAGTCTCATCTCCAATGCTTATCGCACATACCCCATCGCATGTAAGTAATCAAATAAATTTGTAAGCTTTACAAGCAGCGCCATCGTAGAATAGTATCTTTGCATCTCTAATATGTGTGTGCATCATCACCGCACGTAAACATGAAGAAATCATGTTGAATTAACATTTACCAATTGAAATTGCATACTGGCACTGTCAGTGGCACTGGCTCCGGTACGGGGTATCCATGGAACACCGAGAGAGCATTTCAATCTGATTACCGCTCGTGTCGCGTATCCATGCAATTGCATATACTACTCAAGCTAAATACTAGTAGCGCTTGTGTACAGAAACATATTTTTAAGAAAAACTTTCCCAGGAGTAAACTTTAATTGCGAACAGATACATGCAAAAGCGTAGAGTTCTCTTTATGCTACTACTGACTGGTGGCATGGTATCTATGTATCTTTGTGCAACCCTCATACTCAATTGAATTGAATGAAAATTGAAATTCAAAAAAAGTATAAATTTGTTCACATTTGAAAGGCAAAAATCAAGAGTGTGCACGGCATGGACCCCATAGCAAAGTGGTGCACGAACGAGCAGAAGTTGCTGCAGCGATAGCAGCAACACCACCACCGCCAACTGCAGTTAAATATCTTTTGATAAATGATGTAATGAAAGATTGTATTGTGATTACATCGGCTGGCTTCTACTGAATAGGGGAATAATAATTGTTTTGTTGTCTTTTTATGGCTGTGCGACTCACAGGCCGATTGGTGTTTATCCGCACACGCATTAGGCTGCCGCCACACGATGCCGCTTCGACTTGTTTCACTGGTTTTGCCTCATTTTGTATCAATTAATACGCTTCGGTGCGGGATAGTAGCTACTCGAATGTATTAATTGCAAGAGATTAGATTTTTAGACAAATGAACATAGAAGGGGAATGATTTCAAATGTGTGTTCAGCAGGAGAATGCAGGTGGTAATTGGATTGTTGCAAGTCTAGTTTTATTTATTTTTTTTTATTTTTTACGGATTAGGTGCATTCTTGGAATTCCGTTTTCGAGTTAAACACAGCTTTGACCAGGAGGTATCTTTGTCTTTAGTTGATCCTAATAAGAAAATGTAGAGACATAATAAAAATATTTAGCCAAGAATGCAGCTTTGCCAAGATTTAGACATGTAAGTCTTTTTTATAACCCACTTACTGAACTGCATCCATTTTTATAGCCAAAACCATGCTAACCTTTCTGTTGTTTTGTTCAATTTCAATGAATTTCAGAGCTTTTGTGTTGCTTCTAGAATCATAATTGACGAATAGCAGTTTACAAGCAGAATTGCCGCATTTGAGGAACAGAGAATCTACACGAGATCCATGAAAGTTGCATGACCAAAATGTGACTTTTTGGGCCGTAGGCCGTTTGCGCCAAAACCATCATTAGGCCATTTTTGTTCAGAGAAGGCGAAACATGGGAATCGATACCGGTGGATATTGACGGTGGATATGTCTGTCCACAAGTGTGTAAAAAAGGTCTAGGCGGTTACTGCATTGAACAAGATGGTGCGGCAAAAAATTTCAAATATTTGCGACATTGACTGGCTACTCAGATCTCCAGATTGCAAAAGAAAAGTGTACGCCAGCAAGCCCGAGACAATTGACGAGCTAAATGCGAACATTCGTGTCGAAATCATCTCTAAACCGCCGAAAATTAATGGAAAACCCATCACAATGCATCCCTATTGTTAAATCGCAATTAAAACCATATGAGAACGCTACAATCCCTTGTGTGGATCATATTATACCCTTTCCCATCCCATCCATTAAAATTATCCTTAAAATTCGGGCTTAATGGCAAGGAAATATTAAAATTGACATTGTCCCAACATATTGTTCAGACAGTTTATTAATATCTTGTATGGTTCGATAAAAAAAGATTTTCTACTGCATATGGTATGGCGTAGGATATACAAATGTTTTTTTGTGGGAAAACGCCTCCAAAAAGTCGGCGTGGGTTTGAATGGTGAATGCATAAAATATTTATTTTATCAAACCCAAGGATTTAGCCTCAAACGATTTTTTTCGAACATTTTAAAAATTTTACCGAAAAACTTTTTTTACGGAAAACGCCCTCAAATCAACTCCTTCATAATGTTGTTCAGTCACTTTTTCAAAATTCCCTACGGTTTGGCAAAAAAAAAACGTTTTTCTAAAAAGTGGGCGTGGCAGTGAAAATTGAAAATTTTCACACGACTTCGAATAACACGTACAAGGATCATATGTACCAAATTTCATTATCCTAGCTCAGAATTTAAGGTGTAAAAACCGCTAACCTATAGACGGACGGTTAGAAATGACTTAATATGCTCAGCTAGCAATTCTGATTCGATCCATATACTTTGGGGTATATCTAGCTAAATTATTTCTCTATGCTACAAACTATGTATCAAAACTAACTACCCATATAGGTTAGGGAATAAACAGACTAGCTGACAAAGAAATGGGTTGCCTCCTCCTCATCAGGTAGTATCGCTTTTGTGTCATAAAGGACTACACGACTTTGGCCACTCATCTGAAGTCATCTATCAAATTTTGAACGAATAAAATGTCAGCACTTAAGTAAAATGCTGTTACACTATACTTTCTCAAGACCTGACCCATATCACCAATAATAGTTTTTTTGGTTTCATATAGTTACCCATCGCCAAAGATTATAAAGTCATACAGATGACGCATTGAGAACAAAAAAAAAACAGAAAATTTTTGCTCACTAACACCGGGCGGGCGGTGTGCATATGCACGCACACATGAGAAACGATATCCAAGCATATGGCGGGCTGTGCCAGTACGACCCGCCATAGCACATTTTTTTCTTGTGTGCATTGCGTCACCTGTATGACTTTATAATCTTTCCCATCGCCTATGTGGTTAAACAAGCCGAAACGATACAACATTACAGGCATTCTTCCTGAACCTTTAACAAAGGCCTGTATCGGCTGCATAGAGACCTCCAATACACACATAACCTCGTCTCTCAACTTTTATAAACGAACTTCTAACATTCTGCCGAAACGCCCTCTTTTAAATGTCATGGTAATACAATTATACAGGTAGAGATTTTGGTGCTAAAGCCTGGGAGGAACGAGGATCTAAGACTGTAGATTTCTTAAGATGTACATGCGTATGGAATTCAGACGGAGGCGGAGATCTGTGAATGCCATCCATTGAAGCTGTCTTCCTAGGTTTATATAAAACACAAATGTGTGGTCATTATGGAACTCATTGAAAATTGTATAGTGAAGAGATATCCATGGGACTGAATTGAATTTGTTAGTACCCAAACGTCTGTACCCAAACGTCTGGCCACGCAAACCTTTCTCTGCAACAAACGAGTCTTTGTGGGTAAAGATTTTCGGCGCTGATATCGCAAATGCTTAAAAAAAAAGTATTTGTGCATTAAAGGTCTATATAGGGCCACAAATGTATCAATTAATTTTTGAGTACAAAGTTTTATTTTTGGGCATGATTGCTTCTTCTCCATAAAAAGAGGTCTTAAAGCTTTCATTGACCTACATCCGCATCTAATGGTGCACTAACAGATTTTACTGGATTAAACTAAAATACTTTTGGCAATAGAGACGCTGAAATCGCCTTAGCTAACTAGTAAAATGTTTCAGGTTGTAGCATTTAGGCATTGAATGAACATCAAACGTTTATTGGATTATATCCAAATTGTAGTCAATTACTCGAAAACCTCAAATTTCCATCCCAACCCATTCAATTCTACAAAAAATCATAACATTTCCCAAAATATCGACATATCCACAATCCAATACCTACAATTACAATCTGCAGCAGTCTTTACAGTCTGTGTGCTGACAATTCAATAATTACGCCTGACACTGCCTACTGCGACAACATTCCATTCGTGCCGGTTAGGACTTTTATTTGCCCACAAGCATCGTACAAGTCCTTAATTTGTTTTTATGATAATATAAAAGAAAAAACACACTAAAACCAACCAACACGTAACGTAATTCCCTCCTGGATGCATGGCTATCCTGTCCACATTTATCCTCTCCCTATACGTATATAAAAAAAAAAACAGGGACCCTCAAAACATAGCACATTCTGTGTTCCCGGCTTCAGTGAACACCACCGAAGCGATTTATGGTTGCTCACCACAAGGCCTGCAAAAGGACAACAACAATACGACACAATGCCCAATAGGAATGAGTTGAATACAATTTTGCATTTCACCCAGGCCACGAGTACGAACACACATACAAATGAGTGAGTACAAGTATGTATTTGTATTTTTGGTCGGATGGTCTTCTTCTTGTTTTACGATGCAGACCTCCATTTCCTCCAATGGAGCAGGAAAAAAAATAAACAAAACAAAAAAAAATTTATGGACATTCACTCGGCTGACCCCCTACGCCCCCATTCCACAAAAGGAAGGCACATCACCATTACGCATACGAAGGCTATATGTTATGTTAATGATGATGATGATGGCTGAACACAGGGAATACAAAAACGAAGGTGCAACTCAGCCAGGCACGAAGTAAAAATGATAAAGCAGCTCTTGGGCCCAGAGAGACTCCGAAGCAATTGGGTGCGGTGCGGTTGAGGATATTTAATTCCCTTCCACGGTACATATAACGTAGTGACGACGCGACGGGGGCGACCAAACAACCGACGTGCCGCACAAAACCAAAAAAAAAAAAAAAAAAAAATGTGTGAGGTAAGGACACCCAAAGGCTATGCGAGGGTAATTATGGGAGTCCCTTTGTAATGTGTATAATTTCCCAAAGTGGAAAATTTCAGGTGAACATACAGCAGTAGGAGCACACTACAAACAGCAACACAATGATGCACAAGTGAAATTACATTTTCATCACCCCCCACCCGGGAACAACAACAACAATACAAAAAGGAGCAAAGAAAAATGGCGAAAAACGCAGACGCGCAGGGCGCCCAACATGGAGAATAACATGTCCGATGGCTGTTGACCATGGAACATGCAATCCCCACATGATATCGAATTTCGGAATGTGTTAAGATAAACGACTTAAATGAGCGAGTGAGGAATAAAATGACACCTAAGTGCTGTGCAGTTGATCTGGTTATACACACTTTTGTTCGCCTTGTGTTTCTCCATCCACTAGCGGAATTAATTAGTATCTATCTAAATGATAGCATAAACCGGAAATTGCTAATTATCATTAATCTACATATACACACACACACACACACAGTTACAACCAATCCAATCCAATCTATGCACGAGAAGACTACGGTGGGGCAACACGTCAACAAACGGAGAAATAGATTTGTCCAGGCTGATTAATGACGGATTGACAGTCTAATCTATGGCGAGTGGATATATGCATTAGGCAGCGAGTGAGCGGAGAAGTGATAATTTGATGGCGTTTTAAATTTAAGTGGAAATTCATTAATGGTAATTAAGATGATAGCCGTGAAGGGGTAAACGTATCAAGCAACAACTTGCCAAAGGTCGCATGTATCTATCCATAGGTAGTTTTAAATGAATTATGTGATTTATATGCCAATAGATGTAAATTGTTTCCCTTAATGAAATTTAGTCCAAATATGTATTTTACGATGCAAGGCCTTTTTTTTGACACCTCTAAGGAAGCCTTGGGAAGAGAAAACATTTATAATCGTTGAAAATCAAGTTACCAAATTCATGTGAAATATAACTAGAGGGGGTGTGTTCATAAACATCAAGTCAACTTTTTCATTTCCATTCTCACATTTCATCTCTACCTGACTGGATGATTTTCAGATGCGTTTAAAATAACACGTCAAATAATTCCTACAAAAACCAAAAAAAAAAATATTGAAATACTTATATTTTTTGTGAATATAAATGTTTTTTTTTCGAATCCTTCTTATTTTGCAGGCAAAATAAAATGGCTGCACATATTTCCGAAGCGCGTATACTGATGTTTATGAACAGTACTGCAGTTGGCCTACTTTAGTCCGACCAGTAAATTTGTATTAATGAACACAGATAATGCAATTTTAGTTGGTATGCGAGGTTTATGAAAATAATAAGTCACGCTTTTGGATATTATTCTTATACAACGCCTTGAAAGTGGTACCGTACAAAATTATAGGTGTGTCAAGTTACATATGCCCTTCTATTTGACAAGCTTTAGCAAATGAAACAGCACAACTATCGGGTGACCAAAAAATTTTAATTTTGCGCAATTTATTAGTACTGTGTTTCTAACAGAAAAAAGATAAAAAATTTGACAGCTGGCAGTTCGGGGTTTTAGTAAAAATGGAGTGCTATG
The DNA here is from genome assembly GCA_949824845.1 of Rhingia rostrata. NCBI lineage: Eukaryota > Metazoa > Arthropoda > Insecta > Diptera > Syrphidae > Rhingia > Rhingia rostrata. The sequence continues at coordinate 64,274,256 of OX463758.1, forward strand.
CGAAAGAACAACTCAATTTTATTGCTTATGAATTGACATTGACATTGACATCACAGTACTTCGCACATGAATGCAACGAACTACAGACACCTAACAGCACTGGCGATTGAGGCCATCGGCTGGGACAGATCAAGACATTAATACAACAGAGAGAGACAGATAGACACATAGAAGGAAAGACATAAAACATAAACCCACGTGGCACAGAGGAGGAGACAGACTTATATTGTCTCATATTATCGCACAGGTGGCCTCATATTGGCGGTTTTCGTAGGAAACGAATGCTGCCGAAGCTGGGGCTTGAACCCGCAGCGTTAGCAGTCAACTACGCATTCCTCTGAGCCATGGATACCTATGCAAAAGTCAAGAAATAGTAGCTGAATGGCCAACAACAACGTCAAATTTTTGGTGAATGGGCCATAGAACACCTGCATGAAAATCCGTTGTTTTATCGAAAAAATTGTGTTCAGTGATGAGGCTCATTTCTGGCTCAACGAATAGGTAAATTAGCAAAACTGTCGCATCTGGAGTAATGAACAGCCACGTGCCATACAAGAATTGCTGATGCATCCCGAAAAAACCAAAATTTGGTGTGGTTTATGAGCTGTTGGCATCATAGGTCCATTTTTCTTCAAAGACAACCGTGGAAGAAACGATACCGTCAACGGCGAACGATATCGAGCCATGATACGCGACTTTTTTTTTGCCCCAGTTGGCTGAATTTGGTTTGGTTGACATGTGGTTTCATCAAGACGGTGCCACATGCCACACAGCTGACACAATGGAAATGTTGAAGGATTAATTTGGTGAGAAGCTTATCACTCGAAATGGCCATGTAAGTTGGACGCCAAGATCATGCGATTTAACGCCTCTTGATTATTTTTTGTGGGGTTATGTAAAGTCGTTAGTATATGTGGACAAGTCGAACACGATTGAAGCCTTACAGGATAACAAAACACACGTAATTCGTGGAATACAGGCCGAATTTCTAGAAACAGTGACGCAAAATGGACCTTCCGAAAGGACCTTTTGAAACGGAGCCACAGACAACATTTACACGAAGTTGTCTTTAAATCGTAAATGTCAAAAGGCTATTTATCGATTACAAAAAAATATTTGATGCAAACTTGAGTGTTTTATTCGTTTGATAAAAAAAACACGCTTAAAAAATCACCCCCGGTCTTATACGAGTACCAATACCATAAAAATCGAGCCTTTTGTGGAACTCTAAACCTTTAGCTTTAACAAACCAGATACAGGATATGCACCTAGATCATTTAATACCGTAACCCAATGCCATCCTTAAAATTAATTTCTTGTATGGTTCGACAAAAAGCAACCTTTTTCCCCTGCATATGGTTTGGCGTAGGGTAGACAAATGGTTTTTGAAAGAAAACGCCTCCAAAAAGTGGGCGTGGGTTAAAATGATATATAGGAGAATAATTGGTTTTGCCATATCCAATGATTTTGCATAAAAAGTTTTTTTCAAATATTTAAAAAAATTAACGAAAACGTTTTTTTTTTTTTACTGAAAACGCCCTCAAAAATTGGGCGTAGAAAAAAACCTTATATGAACGAAATATAGATATTGGGATTGGATACATATGTTGCCAAGTGACTTTTTCAAAATCGTTTGACCAAAAATAACGTTTTTTTTTTAAGTGGGCGTGGCAGTGGGCGGATATTGAAAATGTTTACACTTGTTTGAATACTCATATGCATATGTTTGAAAAATCATATGCACCGATTTTCATTATCCTAGGACAAAATTTAAGGTCTAAAAACCGGTGACATGCAAACGGAAGGACGGACGGATGGATAGACAGACATGGCTTATTCGCCTCAGCTAGGGATTCTAAGCCGATCCATATACTTTGTGGTATATCTAGCTAAATTATATCTCTATGTTACAAACTATGTGTCAACACTAATATACCCCAATGAGATAGGGTATACAAATGGCCGTCATTGTGATTTAAGACCATCATCTGTGAAGATAATAATTGAAAAATTCAGGGACACTGTATCAATCAGTTATCTTAGACAGTCTGGGTGTCCTGTCACAAGCAGTTCAACAGAAAACATCGAAGCAGTACATTGAAGCCGTCATTGTGATTTAAGACCATCATCTGTGAAGGTAATAATTGAAAAATTCAGGGACACTGTATCAATCAGTTATCTTAGACAGTCTGAGTGTCCTGTCGTAAGCAGTTCAACAGAAAACATGGAAGCAGCACACGAGAGTATTACTGACAAGAAACATCAATTCGGCACCGTGTATTCAAGAACTGGGCATTTAGAGAAGCTCTCTACAGCGAATTCCCACGAAAGACTTGAAACTTCATGCTTACAAAATGCAATCAACTCAAGAACTGAAGACTACTGACCAATGACAACTCAGCGCGAAGAAGATTCATTGAATAGATTTTGGACCGATAAGTGGATGCTTACTTTTCGACCAAAATCAATATCATTTCGACCAATCAGTGAGGCAGCTACTTTCATCTTGGTGTTAAGGGGTTCAAAAATTGTTGAGAAACAAATGCATAATACTTCCCAATGCTAAGTTTACTGGAGAAGTTTAAATGGTATACCTTTGACATGGTTGATAATTGAAAATAAAGACTTACTGTGTACCTTGGCAGACCTCAGCATATAATAAAATATTTACCTGAAATAAAAAACAAAATAAATATTAACTACCATTCATTTGAAGGTGATTTTAAAAAAATGTTTGAAAAGCAAGAAAAACACGAGCTAAATTTTTTTTATGTTTGTGAAACTCCGTATCTTTATGTGGTTTAAATTGTAAATTAAATAAAAGTAAAAATATACACTTTATTTCATCGAATGTGAAGTGTTTTCGATGTCCCAACATTGTTTTACATTAGGTCAGGTGGTAGGAACTGGTGTATGTAGACACCACGCCACTGTTAAGGATTGATAAAAAAAACATTGGCAAGCATAATTTCAAGTCTATTCTTGAGCGTTATAGATTCGCCTCACATAAGAAAAGTTTATAAAACAAAAACAATCGATGCAATCAGTTTGCATTTAGAAAATGAAAACGGTCGCATCAACTATGTATCGTTTTTCATAGACTGCCACGCAACTGATCAAATCTTCACACTTCGGCAGATCCTGGAAAAAACCCAAGAAGTCCAAATCGATTACCACCACCTATTCATCGATTTCAGAGCAGCATACGAAAGCATTTATAGAGAAATATACAGAGTTATGCCTAGTTTTGGTATACCGCCCAAAACCGTCCTTTTGTGTAATATGAAGAATTCTCGCTGCTCAATTAGGATCAAAAAAGGATTTAGCCAAGGCGATGCACTGTAATTTGACTTTTTCAATCTGATTCTTGACAGGAATGAGAAAAATTCCCGAGCCAACACCGGAGGCACAATCTTCCATCAATCCGTGCAAGTGTTGGCATATGCCGACGATTTTGATATCATTGGTCGGACTCAACGTGATTTCATCGCCAGTATATCATTGCTAGTGTATAGAAGAAAGCGACAGAGAAGGAGTTTAGCTGTAAAGAGGGTATGACCAAGTCAACTCGAAAGGGCACACAACATCGATGAATTTGACAGAACGTCACCATAGATAAATAGCTATAAGGTCGTACGGGAGATATCTGTTGTCTCACCCTTACCCAGAAAAGTACAAAATTCAAATAATCACCCCTACCTAGAAATGTTTATCGGAAATTAAAAATAGAAACATAACTCCAATAGCGTATTTCAGAACCAAACAGATTGGCTATGACCTCCCCCGTAATGTCCATGAGCCTTCTTTTCAATGCAATGCCACCATCCCTCTTTGCAAAGTTTAAAAATAATCGATTGTATTCCGCCGACAGAATTGAATCAATTTATTTCCATACTCCGGCACACTGCCAAAATTCAGAACACCATATTCCTCCACTCTACCCTATCAGATAAATGAACGAAAAAAAAAACAACACAAGCACTTCCTTTATAATTGGAAGCCATTTGCAAATAATGAAATAAAGCAGAAATTTCCTGCCAAGTGGAGACGAAAAAAAAAAAGGAAATTAATTATGACATCTTTCCAACAACGAGGAGAAATATTTTCTCATTATTTCCGTTCTCCCCTACCCACTGTCCATTTCCTCTTCATATCCTCGTTTGCTGTTTTAATTGCAGTTGTATGGAGTTTAAGGATAGCTCTCCTTTTGCTCTCCTTGTGTTTACATAAAAAGAATCTTCACCTACAATTTTTTTTCAATTCAAACTATGGCTGTATATTTACTTTTCCAGAAAATAACAGGAATTATCTGAAGAATCCAAAAAAAAAAGGAAAAAAATTTAATAAGCGCCATCTGTCCGGTAATTTGTTTCTGTTACTGCTCACATTTTTCGCGGAAAACCCCTACTCATCTGGCTGCTATGTGAGAACAGAATAAATGTATCTGACTGTGGTTTATTCCTGCGAATCCTTAATCGCGCATATAATATAATTGCGTCATTAACTTGACGCTCGTAAAGAAAAATGATGAAAACGCGATATGCGATTCATAGGCAGCGCGTTGCGGCGCGGCGCGGCGGCCCTTCGTATCTTCTTGGTTGTAATCCAATTTCGTATAAAGATTACACACACTTGAGTGGCACTTAAGTTAAGGAACCTTACACACACACACACCCAAACACAGAGGTTGTATTAAGCGCTGTAAAATAAAACCACCCCATTAAACTAATGACGACACATTAAGTTGAATGATTACTGGCGATGGAATTAAAGAACAATAAAACGGATGTGTGCATATGTCATATGTTCTATGGACAAAAAGGAGGAACGTTTCTGTGTTCAAAAAGGACAATTTCACGGTACAAAGATTAGGGGTCGAATGAGGGGCAAGTTTTACAATTTTACACCCGAAACCTCATTTCTTTAAATTAATTTTGACAAGGGTTTGGATGTTGTAAAATGTTTATAGTTTCAAGCAATCACTTGCAGGGTATCCTTCTCACAAAAAGGACCTTCAATGTGTAGTTGCTGAAAAAAAGTTGAAGAGAAACCCAACAATCACCAAAACAAACAAAAAAATGAAAGAAAGGGGTTGACTCCCTCAAATGAAATTTATTGTTTGAACGGAATCCTTTTTTGACGTTGTGAGGTTGGTTTTTTATTTTTGCGTTTTCTGTTATTTTTCATAAGGCTATGCAAAGGACGTTCGGTTACATAAGGAATATGGTGTTTAAAGCGCTTCTGCGTGTTATTTGCATTTCACCCTTTGACGTGGTTAAATGTTTTCTTTCACCTTGATGTTTGGCAGGTATTTAGAGCTCTTAAGTGATCCTTTTTTTTTGTTGGCACAGTGCTCTGAGAGCGGGTTTTTTTTTTCTCCACCAGTACACATACGGAAGGATGATGAATTTTAATTGGGAGTTTGTGTTAGGTGGTTCCACACTTGTTATGGTGTTATCGCCTTATTTTGGATAAGGACATAACTTTGACGAATGTTTTCTTTTATTTTTCGTGTTGCCAATGTGGAGAGTTACCTGTTTTTTTTTTTTGCTTTTTACTCCCTAAATGAGATTTTCCTTTTAATGATTTTTTTTTATTGAATGAATAAAAAGTTTTTCCCCCTTTTTATGTATCGGTGCACTTTGTTCTATGAAGTTGCATTTTTAGGTCAAACCAAGAGGAGAGCAGAATAATGTTTAATATTTAGGTATAAGCCAGGTGAATATTTTTGTTGAAATGAAAGTTGAGCACTTTTCTGATTTTTTTTTAATTTTCTGTATATATAAAGATTAAGTGAAGTGGATTGCTTTAATGATGATATTTTAATTTAAATGAGGAGATAATTATATTGTTTTATCATTGTGTTGAGCTTTTGTTTACGAGGTTTTTAATGGCATACAAGCCAGAAGTTTATTGCTGTGTCACTGGATTGCGATGGAAATATTTATCCTTGCAGTAAATTGATTTATGGAGAGGAGATCCTTTGTGTTGGCTGGTATTATTAAAAAGGTGATTACTGTTGTATTGTTTGTTTTTCTGGGATTTCTGAAATTATATTCGGATCTCAATTATTGCTGGGTTCTATGGAATTTTTAAATATTTTATTATTGGATGTGGAACACATAAAAGGCAGTCAACAGATTGTGTGGAAGATTTTGTTTAAAAAAATGATTTTATGAACAATCCCGTGGAACTTTGTTGAATATGAAAATTATATTTCTGACAAATATATGACCATGACCACGATGACTTTTTGAAAAATTAGCAAGTAAAAGTCTTACAATTAGTTTTGGTGGATTTGTTGGTATGGATGTTTGTTTGCAATTAGTTGCACATTTCACTGCTACTGTTGGCGTATTTACAAGCCAATTTTTTTCTGACTACTCCCTTGATAAACAGGGTGTATGATAAAGGCCGCTACAAAAAAAAATTAAACTTTTTTCTATTATATAAACAGATTGGTTTTTAGATTTAACAAAAATAGTTAACTGGGACACTGAAACAAGAATTTGTATTGACCGCCACTATCAGGCACTGGAGTCCGTAGTTTTGGTTCAAAGAGAGTAGGTATAGGCGCACGTTTGGCGGCAATCCTCCGAGCAGATGAACCATAATGAGACTGGTTAACAATTTTGCCGAGCATGGAACAGTCGAAAGAAGACCTTACCATCGAAACCCTTCAGTTCGGACGAGGGAAACAATCGTTGCTGTAGCTGCTGCCATGCAAAACAACCCAAGAGTTTCGACAAGAAGCTTATCTGCTTAAATGGGTATAAGCAGACAGTCATTGCAGACAGTTTTGCACAATGATTTGGACTTATTCCCATATAACATTCGAATGACCAACAAAATGAAAGCAGCAGGAAGTCTTAAAATTGAATTTAACACGAATAGAAGAAAAATTAATTCCATACACAAAAAAGTTATTTGAGTTTCTTAATGTAGCAATTTTCATCAGCCATTCGTACCTCCTTGAGGTAACTAACCAAGGCCCACAGTTACTGTCCGATATACTGCATATTAAAGTGATTTTACTACTTACCACAATTAGCTGTTGTGACAAAAAGATAGACGGCAGCGTTACTATTAACAATAATTATTATTGTTACCAATAATGCTGCCATCCATTTTTTTTTTCAGGCAATACTCCATTTTTCAGTTCAAAAAAACTAATCCCGCGATGAAAACGACCAAATTGTAACAAATGTAGAAATACTATTAATTTTATGTCGTTAAAAACTCTTTTAGGAATTATAAACACCATATGACATCTGTCAAAAAGATCAGCCATAAAGAATTCATAAAATGTTATTTAATGACAAAAAAAAAACATTCACACAACACTTTGGTGGCTTATCTGTTAGATTGGGTTTCAGAATGCCAAAGATGTCAATCAGAGTCAGGTTTTAAGAAATATTATCTGACCAAACATCTTATGGACATTTTGGTCAATTGAAAACATATCCAGTAACAATCTTCATTCCCTCTTCCAGGAATCACAATTGGGATGTTTCATGACAACACCATGTAACTTCTATTGCATCTTTATTAAAACAGGTCTCTAGCTAGCTAGATCGCAAAAAGAAAAAGCCGACTTATTCGCTACAGTGTTTTCAGAAAATTTTACAAGAAACTCAGAACAAGCGATGCCACCAACGATAGAACACGTACCCCCTAGAATGGCTAAATTTCTTGTAAAAAAAAAAGCCATTGGACCTGACGGAATTCCACCTACTGTGCTTAAGAAATGCGCACCTTAAATTGCAACTGTTCTTTGCAGATTATTTTCCATGTTATATGATCAACAGGTTTTCCCAGTTGCTGAAAAATTGCTCAAACCCAACTGATTTCCGAAAAAAGGAGAAAAATGCGTGCCAGAAAATCACAGACTTAACAATCCATACTTTCAAAGATAATGAAAAACAAACACAATCAACGCCGAGATTTTCGATTACCTAGAAACGAACCGTTTATTAAGTGATCGGTAATGTGAGACCTGCTACGGAATGTATCCCATTTTGTTTGGCTTACTTACATATTTTCTTAAAGGGCAGCCGACCCGTTGAGGGTCTCTGTCTGAGACAATGCAGCCTTCCATACTCCATCCATTCCATTTGCAAGTTGCTGCCAGTTGTTCAGTTCAATCTATCCGGCGCGATAGTAGGTCTTCCTTATCAACATCATACGGAATTTCTGAAATACAGTGCTGTTGGATGGAAAACTGTGGGTGGCCGCGGTGTAGTGGTAATGTGTTCGTCTGTTGAGTGGAAGGTTGTGCGTTCCATCCCAGCCAAAATCCATTTCACTTTTATTTAAAAGAAATAAAAAAGGTCGGTGTAATACCTAAAAGGCACACCATCTTGAATTTGTTCAAATTTAACGAACACAAGAAAAAGTGACTCCCCGAAGCTAGTTCGGACACCACCCATGGAGTTAAGTCTCGACTACATCCAAAATCTTTCTTATCACTCTCTTTCTTCTCCTTCTCTAACGCTCGTACTGTGGTAACATATAAAGGGTATTCATAACCCCTTGAGTACGTGTAAATTATAAAAATAGATTCTCTATAAACTCTGGGATACCACAAGGATCAATTCTCTTACCGACTCTTTTTCTGCTTTTTTTAGGTTTGCAGATGATAGTACTTTAATATCAACTAACTCAAACGACATATTATCCGATGCAAACAATTTGCTTCGTAAACGAATACCCTAAAAAAAGTACACAATGGTTAAATGAAAATCCAGTTCATTTCAACTCAAAGAATTCCCAGTATACTATATTCACAAGGAAAAACAGATCCATAGCTCCGTATATCGAAAACGAGAGTGCAGTCCTCAAATGAGAAGAACCCACACATCTGCTAGGTATCACAATTGGGTCAAATGTATAATGACAACAACATATACAGGGTGTCCGCCAGGAAGGTATACTACTTTGTTTTGCCGCCATTTTGGTAAACATAAGTCTTGACAATTCATATTTGGCAGTCGTGAGGTAGACACGTAGCAAATTTGTTATGGAAAAATATTCGATAAGCCAACGTTTTTAATCGTTAGAACATTTTATCGAAATTAATCATCGATTACTGTGACGATGAGAAAGTTACGTGAAATTTTTGTGAGAAAAAACGTGCCAACAAAATGCACTATTTATCGCGTAGTGAACGATTTCGAAAAAAGAGGGTCTGTAGGTGATAGGCCCAAGCATCATCGACCACAACGTACTGCAAGATCGGCTGAAAACATAAGGGCTGCTCAAGGAAGTGTTCAAAACAATCCATCAACTTCAATTCGACGTTGTGTTCAGGAGCTTGATCGTCAAAGAAAAACTTTGGCTACAATTTTGCACAGTATTTGCATTTGTTTCCATTTAAGATTCAGTTGACACAAGAGCTTCTTCAACAAGACTATTTACGCCGCCGTACATATGCTAGTAGGATGTTATAGCTAGCCCATGACAACCACGATTTTCATGAAAAAATCATATTGAGTGACGAGGCACATTTTCATTTGAATGGATATGTGAATAAACAGAACAGTCGTCTGGCAATGGGAAACCCTCAAATTATTCATCAGTCACCTTTGCATCCTTTAAAAGCTATAGTCTGGTGTGCAATTTGGTCAGGAGGAATCATTGACTTCTTTGAAAATGAAAACGGCGTAACGGTTACTGTGAATGGGGAGCGATATCGTGATAGGATGGATAACTTTTTAACGCCACAACTGCTTTGGGCTTAAGTAACATGTGGTATCAACAAGACGGTTCCACATCGCATACAGACAGGATTACAATGGAATTACTGCGAGGCCTCATTCCACAACAAGTTATTTCAAGAAATGGTGATGTTGATTGGCCTCCACGGTCGCCTGATTTGACTGCCCCGGGCTTCTTCTTGTTGGGATATCTGAAAAGCAAGGTTTATGCAAACAAACTAGAAACTCTTGAAACAAAATATTCGTGATGAAATTAATGAAATACCGCGTGAAATGTGCTCAAAAGGGCTCGCATTTGTGAGACTAACAAAGGCGGACATTTACCTGATATTGTATTCCCTACATAATTGCTGACATTCGATAAAACATTTATCAATACAAGATCCATTCTCTTTCATTTAATCAAAAATTATTAACAAACAAAGTAGTATGCCTTCCCGGCGGACACCCAGCTACGAAATGTTTTACACCAGTTCAACTACTTCATATGTATAAATCCCAAGTTCGACCAGGGCTTGAAAACTGTTCTCATGTTTAGAGTTCGTTTCCGAAACATATCCTGAGCTTACTGGACTCTATCCAAAGGCGTTAAATCGACCTTATAGACGATTCTTTCCTCAATTTAAAGCTGCACCCTTTGGCACGGTAAAGATTTTAAGGAGATCTGTTTCTTTACTACAGATATTGTAACGGGAGATGTTCGGAGGAGCTTATAGAAATCATCCCTAGACAACATGACACAAAGACACACACTTTTATCTCACAGAAACACTGTCCATTACAACGACACGAACAAAGCAATTCTAAGATTCTTTTGGTACAGAACAAGCAAACAATGAAACGAAGTTCATGAAGACGTGTTTCCAGCAATACACAATCTTCAATCACGAGCCGAGTCAATAAAAATCTGCTGGCATCATCTCAGTGTGCTCTTGGACCGTTAGGTTCGCCTCACCTGAGAAAAGTTTATAAAAAATGTATCGAAAGCCAACGTAAAAATTGTGGTAAGTCAACTCTAAAGATATATTCCAACTCCTTGACTTACAAAATGAAAGGGTAACGCATAATCACCATAGCTGTCTTAAAATTCTCCACTAAGATGGAATTAACAATATATAACGTTACACCGTTAAAATCGTCATTTTTTAGTTGCTAGCTTATTTCTAACATGGTGACAACGATGTAGTAAATTGTTGCTGATGTATCAAAATTAATTTCATTGAGGTCCATTGAGCATAATCGCCACTTATTGACACACTGTTCCTCCGAAAAAAAATGAAAAGAGACGTTACAAGTGAACCATGTGGTACCATTTATTTGGTTTGTTTTCAATTCAATGTAAGTGTTCTACCACAAGCTTAATTCGTTAAATCCTATGATCCATGTTCACATAGCAGGAAACCAAGTTTTAAAATATTAATAAATACTTAAAATATTCCATTCGTCGCCATGTTCTCTCTTTCTTTAAGCCACCAATGTTAAATGGAACAGTGAACTCAGAAATTATGAAAAAATGCAAGTTCCCAAAGAAAAAGAGTTTCGTCATGTTACCTCCCACAAACAAGCATACCCTCATCCATTCCCACCATACCGATGAAGCACATTTTAAAAAAACTTGCACTTCAAGTGCATAAAAGGAGAAAATCAAATTAAAACATCATATCCTTCATACGGTTCCGTGTATGTGTATACTTGAATAGAACAGATTCTCTGCATTTGATTCAATAACAGCAAACTTCAACTAACTAACAAACCCTCTCCACCGTGCGTCTAACAGTGTTGTCACGTTTTAGCGAAAACTTTGAAGGCAACTTCACTGCACCTGCACCTCTCCTATCTTGAGAATATTGTTCATTTCTTTCAGTTTTTGTTTCTATCTAGTTCTCTCTTTCTGTGTGTGTGTGTGTTTGTGTGGTGAAGTATGTGAACGTCTCTTAAAAGTCTTGTTTAACTTTTCCTTTTAAGCACACATCACCGAAACAGCACACACAGAGCTAACTCACTAAAGAAAAGGGTAAAAACTAAAAACCTTAGCAGGACACAATCTAGAAACGTGACATGTAGGATGTGTAGCTAAAATATTACAATTTTCCCTCAATGCACACAACATTGCAGATACACATCCTTGCAAACTAATACATCCAAACTGGCATACAAAAGAAACACAACGACAAAAAGCAAAAAAAAAAAAAAAAGACTACAAGAAAACTATGGAAAACGCTGAAAAGATGTTACATAAAAAGCAAAATCTCGCTCCTTGACGCCATTTTGCTTTTCAGCGATGAAAAGAGACACACACAAAAAAAAACAGCATACAAACAAAGAAAAGGAAGGAACAAAAATAAAGCAAGACGAGAAATTTTAATGTATTCTCTTCGTCCAAACAGCTATTCTGCTATTTTGCCGCTTTACTGTCGCTGTGTTTTTTTTTTTTTTTTTTTTAACCTCACTCCCTCCCTGTGATCCAGGGATGACGGTGAGTAGTGGGTGTTTTACCAACAGAATCTCTATCTATCTCTGCCAAGCGAAATATCGCTTAGAAAAAAGAAAGACGAGGAAAAACAAAACCGTTTCTGTATGCCGGGATAAGTATACAGATAGATGGAAAAATAAACTTTTAGCTACGTAGATGCCCGAAAGGACATCGATAGGGAGAACAAAAAAAAAAAAGGTTCATTCTTTCCTCCTTTTGTGTACGTGTGCGTGTGTTTTTTTCTTCTCTTCTTCCTTCTTCTGTTCAAATATAAATCCGGATGACACACACAGGATACACGAGAGAGGATTTTATACAATTTGCGGGTGCAAAAAGGGTGTTCTTGACACAAAGTTAGCCGAGGGGGAGTTTCTAAACCAGGGATGGCTTTTTCGAATACCAAGAGGGCGAGGGCGAACGATTTGGTGCCTGACGGTGGATTTAAGCGAACATTGGATGGCTTTAGTTTTGCCAGGATTTCATTTTAATTCGATGCACACGTACATATACACACCTTCATATAGCCTCCGCAGGGATGTTTTAGCAAGGATATATACGATTTTCTCCTGAATTGTTGTTGCTGTTGACGTCGTAATGTGTGTATACAGCTACGAGAACGAAAACGTTAAGATTTATTACACAGATGGTATAAATGCTTAATGTGGGTATATTTACAGCAAGAAAGTGTCTTTTGGGATAAATGTCAGTGGAAGGTCAGTGAGCAAGCAGTATGTGGATGAGGGTTGGGTGCGGTTGAAGGTGTACTTCGGGTATTCGTTCGCTGAATTCGCTTTCTAGGTTTGGCAATTTCGCGGGGTAAGCACGGGGGGATTGCCGTTCACCGAAGTAGGATATTTATTTAGATTTTACGTTGGAACAATGGTAGTGACAGATTTTCCTTGATTTTTAATTAACTTGGGCCTTGTTATGGTGATTGGTGTTTTTTTTTTTTTTTTTTTACTGAAAAGAACACATTTCCGGAGGGGAGAGCAGAATTTTATGGAATTGAATGTAAATGGATGTTTACATAAGACGAGGGAGAAATAAAGGACCTAGAGCGTTCAGATTTGGGGAGATTTTAATGAATTTTTGTCGAATTCATCAGTTGGAGTCGTAAGATTCGGGAGGTTTTAACGGTTTTGTGGTTCGGTTTGAAGGTCTACTAAATTTGTTATTAGTTTGACGCTTGTAAGTTTATTTCAGTCAATTTTTTTGAAACGGATCAGTTTCGTAGGTTACTGTCATTTCTAGCTCCACCATTATTTTCCACTTTGTAATCCCTCTAAGCCTAATGCCACGCACTGAGCGGCAAGCGACAGCATTGCCTGCACGCACTCGCTGAGCGGGAAGCTATGTTTCCGTTTAGTGCTTAACCTTAGCCTAAGATTTGAATAGAACGATCTGGCCTCTATTGGGTTTCTATTTTCTTTTCTAGGAAGTAAACAGAGAATGGGCTGTAACATGTTTACATACGGCTCAGTTGTCTTCATCTTTCAGTTTCTAAATTTGGGAGTTTTTATGGCAACAAACAATGCTAATGTAGGTCCAGTTGTGGTAGCAAAAGTAAGTTCCGTCTACTAAAAAACTGTTTCGTTTCTTAAATGTTGTTTAATTTAGAAGTTTTTTTTATAAATTTATCTCAGGTGAGGCGAACGCTCCAGAGGAGCATTGACAGATTTACCCATACACTGCAGCTGGACATCATTAGGTTCTCCAATTAGGTTTATGGCACGCTTTTGTATCCTATCTGATATGTACTCGTTACAAACACACATGCCGAGCATGGATAGTTTTTTCGGTTTCGAAGACGAAAGTGCCATTCATGGCTAATGGCTTTATATTTTGGTATCCTAAGCCCGAAAAACAGCAAATTTCTGACAAGATGTTATCACTATTCAAGAACTTTCGAAAATCCCATTATTAGTATATAGTTCGGTGACCAAAAGGAAGTGTAGCACAATGGGACCACTACAACCCAAGTGTGGCGGGTAGAGAACCCTCTACTTTAAAAACCAGTTAACCCTAACCTAAAGTTTACCCACAAGACCTGTCAAAACCAATCACAATTCCCATACAATCTCAATTACTTCCTCCAACCCACATCATCTGACACATCATCCTTCAAAATGTTTTCGATTTCGATTGACTAAACATCCGCCAAACTAAAAGCGAAAGTAATAAACTCAACCTACATAAATTGATGCAATAAAATAGGAATTCGAATCGGAAAAGGAAAACTCATCATCGTGCCATTTCGAAAATTAAATTCACCGAAACTGCACACGAAGGCTATATAAACACCCCTATAACATCCAATCCAATCAACAAAAACGGACACCGTCCACATTGCGCTCGATCTCATTAAATACATGGCACGTAAGAATCCACATTTAAGTGGGTGTACCTCACATAATGAATTATAGATACAAAAGTGCAAAAAAAAAAAAAAAACTAAGGTGCGAACTTTCAAACACTTCAGACTCGTCGTACACAGAGCTACCTCATCTGGTTTCTGTCTATTATTGGCAAGTTTAAGTCCGCTCTGGTGCCAATTGATTGCCAACAAAACATCCGATTAGCTTTAATTACCTTGAATCAATTGGTGTGCGGGCTAGAATCTATAGATACATCTACAACGACGCGTTGGTTTGGTGATATATTTATATCCCACTTTGAACCACAGCAATCTGTGCGACTTATGTTGGTTGCCATATGAAGCGTTGTGTATAAATTACTTTTATCGCCCGTCAATCAGTTGAAAAGTTTCTTTTTTCTCTGCAAAAACAGACGAAACATTTTTTAGGTTTTATGCTTGTTTGATATTTTAACGACCTACTCGGTTATGTGAAGTTATCACGAAGAAGATACACTTTTAGGTCGCAAAAGGTGTGTATCCATGGGTATCGTATTTTTGTTCGTTGATATTAATTTCCTTTTCCCCAATACATATATCTAGACCTCCCCTTTGATGATTTGGGTCGTCGGTTTTACATTTATTTTAAAATTTACGACCAGTCCCACGCCCATGTGCGCCAAATGGAAGATGACAGTTTTTGTTATTTGTATTCCAAGCAGATCCGAAATATTGTGAGAGAAAAGAACAAAACAAACACAAAAATCATTTTGGGTATTTGAAAAAGTTTTTGATGATCCGATCGGGGCGATGTTTTGGCTTTTACGAGCACTTCTCCTCTGCGGTTAAGTGGATTCCATTTGACAAATTACGACAGTTTAACGATAGCAAATATGCTTTATTAATGTCTGCGATTTAATGGTTTGCGGTTGACTGGTTTGGTTTTTTGTCTGTGGGATATTTTTCTTGGAAGTCGGATATTTTTTTGCGGTTAGAAATGGATTAGACGCATTTAGCCATTCAATTAGAGTTGGGTTTTGATACTTTTTTGTTGCATATGTATTTTTTTAAGACGTTTTTGTTTTGAATGGAAGGTTGGTGTTCTACACAAACATCTTGACAGAGCATGAAATCATTGCCAAACATGGAACCAAATCGACTTTGATTGATTTGTTATGTTAGTTTAGGCCAGGGTTAGACACGTGCTTGGGACTTTGCAACGTTGTTATAGTGACGATAATACATTTTTTTTTTTGCTTTATTCAATTTTTCAAAAATTATTTTCCAACAAAAAAATATTTGCTTTTAAGTATAAAAAAAAATATTTTGGTCTGTAAAATATTGCTCGGAAATACATATATCAAGACAAACCGGCAGTCAATTTTAACAATTTTCAGGAGAGCAGTTTGAAGTATACCAACTTATTAAGCCCTCCTTACAATTCAAAGACTATTTTCCACGCTTTTTATGTTATCGTGTAAGGCTTCAATCGTGTTTGGCTTGACCACATTTACTAACGACTTTACATAACCCCATAAGAAAAAATCAAGAGACGTTAAAACGCATGATCTTGGCGGCCAACTTACAGGGCTATTTCGACAGATAAGCTGCTCACCAAATGCATACTTCAACATTTCCATTGTTTCACGACCTGTGTGGCATGTGGCACCGACTTGATGAAACCTTATGTCAACCAAGTTTAACTCAGCCAACTCGGGCAAAAAAAAAAGTCGCGTATCATGGCTCGATATCGTTCGCCGTTGACGGTAACGTTTCTTCCACGGTCGTCTTTGAAGACAAATGGACCGATGATGCCACCAGCCCATGATAAACCACCAAACGGTCGTTTTTTCGGGATGCAACGGTAATTCTTGTATGGCATGTGGCTGTTCATCACTCCAAATGCGACGGTTTTGATTATTTCCATATCCGTTCAGCCAGAAATGAGCCTCATCGCTGAGCACAAGTTTTCGGATTTTCATGGTAGGTCTTTCGGCTTTAATTCTTGAGTAACACATGCCCAATTGCTGAGAACGGCGACGAATTGACATTAACATTGGACGCTACGACGCACTGTACACATGTGAGTCGATTGGTAAATTTGGTGACAACAGCACGAATAGCCAGCACACGGTTTCCTTACCTCGATATCCATAAGGGGATATGGCGGTCTCCAGATCAACGAACGGTCAATCAAATTGATCACATAGCGATAGACAATCGCCACGCATCCAGTATTTTGGATGTCCGAACACCATCGACTCGGACCACTACCTTGTTGCAGCCAAGGTTAGAATGCGGATATCCACTACGCCACAACAATCCAGAAATACTGTGAAAACAATTTAATGTCGAAAGACTACAATCGCAAGAGACCGCCAAGACCTTCGCGGAACGCGTATCCCTTTACATCTCGATTAACACCATACCACCAACATCGAATGTCGAAGAACTATGGCAACGATGCCAACAAGCCATTAGATCAGCCGCAACTAATGTGCTAGGTTTCTCGCGCCCACCAGCCAGAAACCCCTGGTTTGATGAGGAATGCCGACAGATGCTCGCATCCAAGAACGAGGCCTACAAGGCTAAGCTGCAGGTGAAGACGAGAGCTGCCGTTGAGCTCTGTAGGCAGAGAAGAAGGGAAGAACACCGGCTTTTCAGAAAAAAGAGCAAGAAAAGCGAGCGATCGAGGATATAGAGAGGTGCCACTCAAGGAACGATGTTGGCAAGTTTTACCAAAGTGTAAAACGTCAAAGCCAAGGATACAAGGCTCGAACAGAATCCTGTCGAGATGAACAAGGAAATATCGTAGTTGAGACACAGTCTATGCTGAGGATATAGAAGAACCACTTCTGCAGACTGTTAAACGGCGATGACGAACAACATTCAGCTGTCAGGCAGAACGAACCATTCAATATTGGCAACGACAGCGAAAACTGCCAACCACCCGACCTGAGTGAAGTGAGGATAGCAATATCTAAACTGAAGCTTACTAAGGCTGCCGGAAATGACGGCCTTCCCGCCGAGCTTTATAAAGCCGCCGGTTATGACTTGGTAAGTAACATCCACCAACTCATAAGCCGAATCTGGTCGGAAGAAAGTATGCCTGGAGAATGGAACCTCAGCATCGTTTGCCCGATCCACAAAAAAGGAGACTGCACCAACTACAGAGGCATAAGTCTCCCCAAATGGCCTACAAGATCCTATCTGCCGTAATATGTGAACGCCTGAAACCGTTTACCAACAACCTGATCGGCACTTATCAGTGTGGTTTTAGGCCAGGAAAGTCCACAACCGATCAAATCTTCACACTTCGGCAGATCCTGGAAAAAACCCAAGAAGTCCAAATCGATACCCACCACCTATTCATCGATTTCAAAGCCGCATACGACAGCATTTATAGAGACGAACTATACAGAGCCATGTCTAGTTTTGGTATACAGCCAAACTCGTCCGTTTGTGTAGGATGACGATGGAGAATTCTCGCTGCTCCATCAGGGTCGGAAACGACCTCACTGACACATTCGATACCAAAACAGGGGTTAGGCAAGGCGATGCACTGTCATGCAACATCTTCAATCTGATTCTTGAGAGGATTGTGCAAAACTCACAAGCCAACGCCAAAGGCACAATTTTCCAAAAAATCTGTACAACTACTAGCATACGCCGACGATATTAACATCATTGGTAGGACCCAACGTGATGTCATAGCCACGTTTGCTAGTATAGAGAAGGAAGCGGCAAAAATGGGCTTAAGAGTAAATGAGGGCTAGACGAAGTATATGCTGTCAACACGAAAGGTCACACAACATCGACGAATTGGACAGAACGTCACCATTGACAGCTATAACTTTGAGGAATTACAGACCTTTGTCTACCTTTGCTCCGCTATCAACTCTGACAACAACATACCGTTAGATATTAAACCATGAATTACTCTTGCCAACCGCTGTTTCTTCGGGCTAAGAAGGCAATTCAGTAGTAAAGCCCTCACTCGAACTACTAAGGACATCCTATAAAAGACCCTGATCATTCCAGTCCTGTTCTACGGCGCTGTAGCATAGACCGTCTCAAAAGCGAATGAAGAAATCCTTGGTCGATTTGAGAGGAAAATTCTTCGGTCTTATTTGCGTTGACACGCTATGGAGACAAAGATTCACCCAAGAACTATACCAGCTGTACAACCACATGCCCCTGGTTAAAAAAAAAAAATCCGCATTGGACGTTTAAGATGGCTAGGACATGTAAAACGAATGGACACCAATACTTCGGCTCGTAGAGTCTTCGATTCCCAGCCAGACGTCGGACGCAGTAGAGGAAGACCTCGCCTTTATTGGCGCGCACAAGTAGAAACCGCCCTCAACCATATTAGAGGGCGCAACAGAAGGCAATTAGGTAATGACTGGGCTTATTGGAGAGGCATGTTGGTTGGTTCATTCATTCCGGACTCTAGTGCCTTTTATGTAAGTAAGTAAGTATGCAAACTCATCAGCACAGGCCAGAAAGTTTTCAATAAGTGGATGAATGGAAAACATTTTTAAACATTGCCTTGGAGAATGGACATAGACGATGTCACAAAAGAAAAATTGGAACGAACAGTCAAAACTTGTTTCATTCGGTGAAAATTTCATAGCCTCTATTTTTTTCTTTTTTTTAATACGTTTGCTAAAGTTTTCGAGCCATGCGACTTCTTGCTAGCCATATAACAAAACCAAATCAGCATCCGAAAAGTCCTTATTCTGCTCAGCATAACGCAGACCATAGTAA
This sequence comes from Rhingia rostrata, assembly GCA_949824845.1. Taxonomy (NCBI): domain Eukaryota; kingdom Metazoa; phylum Arthropoda; class Insecta; order Diptera; family Syrphidae; genus Rhingia; species Rhingia rostrata. The sequence continues at coordinate 64,293,568 of OX463758.1, forward strand.
ATGTTACAGTTTTTCATCATCTTTTTGCCCGCCCATCGAATCGTATTTCTTTGATGGCAGTTATGTCTGCTTAGTAGCAGCTCAAAGCTTCTGCTTGTTCATCTGCACGTCTCCTGTGTAATGTTCTCCTATTTCAGGAGTAGATACGAACGTCGTTGTAATTTTTTCATTTAGCATGGTCGTTTAATTAGTCTTTTCGATTATTTCTGGTTGATTCGTGACAACAGGGGTTTTCCGTTTCAAAGCACAACCATATTAGTGTAGGGGTAACTCCAATTTATTAGACACACCTAGACATTGGTCCATCAGTATCCACTACGGAATTGAGCGATACCGTTTGTCTTTTTGTAACTAACCATTGATTTTTCGTTAAAACAAAATCGTATTATAATTTCGAAAGGTAAGGAAGTTGATTGAAGGGTATAAGAAGGATTCGGGAAAGTATTCAATGTTTGAAGGTTTTTGAACTTTTTAGTTTAAAAAGGAGGATCATCCTCCAAAAAGAAGGATAAATGGGATGGGTTATCATACCTATTCGGCCCTAGCGAGGTATCCGTCGGAGCTTAAAATTCTCCGACTTTGTACGATTCGAAAGGTTTAAGCTTCGAGGTATTCTTCCGAAAAGCTGTTCGGAATATTTCTCCAACATTTTGTAACGCACCTCGGCGAATTCCATTGAAGTGCGTTCAGGTGCATTTCTGGTGCAAGTTTTGACAGATAAGTGCAATTATTTCCGATTTCCTCCGACAAGAATTCTTCGCTAACACATACCTCAGAATTTAAACCTCCGACGAAGTATGCATTGCGGAAAACTGTCCGCTCCGACGGATACCTCGCTGGGGCAGATGAAGAGGATGCACGTTTTTTTAGGATATATTACGGTGCCTATTTGGTACCTATTAGCCTTTTTTAAATTCGATTTTTAAGAATCAAAAGAAAGGTGAAGGCCCGTAGAAGTACAGATTAATTTGGTTTTTCATAAATTTTAGCTCTCCTTAGTGCGCTCAAATGTTGCTCGAGTATTACATAATTTTGTATGTCAATATTTTTCACAGGAGATGCAGCTTAAAAAAAAAAAGTTAAGTCAGTTTCCTTATACACTGACCACCAGGGTTTTTTTTTACTGATGAGTATAAAACTTTACGGTTTATGTAGATGATAACTCTTACTCGAAACCTCAACCTCAAAATTGTTTAGCAAACGAGTGGACGGAAAACTGCTTTGAATGTAAATTCGATTTTGGATATGTTTTTTTATTTTACACAAGCGCATTCTGTAATTAGTGTATATCTGTCACTTTTTAGTGAATTAAAGCCGAGGTATGACAGGTAATTTTATACCCACAAAACTGGCACAACGACACAAACATTCTAATTATCATACTCACCATACAAGGATGATGTGTTACATGTATCCAAATAACTGCTTAGGAAAACTTTTAAAAGATGTCACACACTTTAAACCGATTTCCCACATTAAATGTTGTGACATTTTTCTTGCCTTCAACTCGTTAAACCATCCTGATTATTATCTCGGATCGTTTTTACACATTTTCAGTTTTATTACATTTACTCACTTTAATATTTCTGACATAACATAATCCGCCATAAAAAAAAAACGCACAAAACACCCTCCCAAAGTACCATTCCTTTTAACGCGATCATATAAAAACTACATTCGCTTCCTTGCCTAGTGTTCCTGAACACCAAATAAAACCATTCACAGCCATTACTAAAATATATAACCAAGTCCTACATCATACGAGTCATCATAAAAATCACAACTAAGTTGCTCTGCTTATATAGAACTTATAAAATATGAAAAAGAAAAATTGTAGATACAAAAAAATGTATATATACATCAAGAGAGAGATACTTTACGACAATGATTTATGACGCCATCAAAAATATAAGCCACAAACGTTAACGTAAAATAAAATATTTTTATTTTTTTTTTGTTCTCTTTGTCGGTTGTGTGCCACCATAAAAACGCGTACGAAATTTTTAATTTTCGCCCTGGGCAGCAGGCACTTTGCAGCGAAAAAAAGAAACAAAAACAACAGCGAAACGGCGAAAAAAAAAGAACGTAATCATAAAAGTAATCGTTTTCTTTCGCGAGAGCTGTTCTCATAATTCGTGACATGATTGCAAATTATATACACAAACACAGGGACAAAGTAAGGCGTGTGTTTGTTGGTTTCTTCTTCTTGAGAGGAGGAAACAAATTTACGAACGATAATTAAAATTGCTAATGAAGTTTATTGATTTTTTTTTGGATGGGATTAGAGTGGATTTTACTGTGAAATTGGATATAAAGCTGATAGAATGTCATGGAAACATGAATAACAATTGCGCTTTCCTTCAATCGTGCTGGGATTTGCATAACATCGTGGGGGATGACATAAATAGGTGACATGCCTATTGAACACGCGTATCTTTGATGGAAATATATTCACTTGGATTTGTTAGTGAGTGATTATAATGAGGTTGAGGGTCTTTGTGACATTTTGTATACCCAAAGATACATCAAGGAAATACACACGCGAGTGATAATCCAATTACATAAGTAATCAATTTTTTTGTTGCATTTTTATGGCAAGTTGTGATTAAACTAGCTGACGTGAATGAACTATTAGCGACGTGTTTGTCTACCTAAGACAGGGTTTTTCTGTGCTCAGCTAACTCTGAGTTCATCAAGATCATTTAATCTAGAATTAAGTCATTATACTATGAAACATATTAAATGATAATTTTTAATCATAGAATTTCCTTCAAATAATATTAAACCCAAAATTATATTTAAAAAAAGGTTTATGAATTTATTCAGTTTCAAAATATATTTAAAATATTAAATCTCTGAGCAAGCTGTTTATTATTTTAATTTTATAAAGGGTTTATCTGTGTACACAAAAAAATCACAAACGTCGTTGGCTAACTCGGGATTAAATTGACTGAAAAACATGCTCCTCGAGGTTATTCGAGTTTCTTGGACTTTCTGATCGGTCAGACGATGATCTGCATTGCCATCGTTTTAAATGGACGATTATGCTGGAACTCTTTTAATGTTACTTTAGAGGAAAGCATGGAAGGTGACTTTTAAATATGTTTCAGAAGACCTAATGGTGAATGTGTCAAAAAGGAGCTACTAGGTGGACAATAATCCCCGACAATTACATCAAAGGACTTTGCATTCAGGGAGTGGTGTTTAATTTCCCAAGCTGGGATTGTAAGTCCCTATGATAGTGAATTCAAATTCAGAGGACCTAATGGCGAATGCGTCAACAAGGAGAACATGGGCTACTGGGCGGACAATAATCCCCGACAATTACATCAAAGGACTTTGCATTCAGGGAGTGGTGTTTAATTTCAACAGCTGGGATTGTAAGTCCCTATGATAGTGAATTCAAATTCAGAGGACCTAATGGTGGATGCGTCAACAAGGAGAACATGACTACTGGGTGGACACTAATCCCCTACAATTACATCAAAGGCATTTGCATTCAGAGAGTGATGTTTAATTTCCCCTAGCTGCTTCACAAAAAAGGAGACCCTCGAAACTGCGCCAACTACAGAGGCATAAGTCTCCTCAACATCTTCTACAAGATCCTATCCTGCCGTAATATGTGAACGCCTGAAAGCGTTTACCAACAACCTGATCGGCCCTTATCAGTGTGGTTTTAGGCCTGAAAAGTCCACAACCGATCAAATGTTCACACTTCTGCAGATCCTGGAAAAAACCCAAGAAGTCCAAATCCACACCACCTATTCATCGATTTCAAAGCCGTATAAGACAGCATTAATAGAGACGAACTATACAGAGCCATGTCTAGTTTTAGTATACCGCCTGAACTCGTCCGTCTGTGTAGGATGACGATGGAGAATTCTCGCTGCTCCATCAGGGTCGGAAACGACCTAACCGACAAATTCAATACCAAAAAAGGATTTAGGCAAGGCGATGACTTGATTCTTGTGAGGATTGTGCAAAACTCCCGACCCAACGCAAGAGGCACAATTTTCCAAAAATCGGTGCAACTACTAGCATACGCCGACGATATTGACATCATTGGTAGGACGCAACGTGATGTTATAGCCACGTTTCCTAGTATAGACAAGGAAGCGGCAAAAATGGGTTTAGCATTATATAAGGGCATGACTAAGTATATGCTGTCAACACGAAAGGATACACAACATCGACGAATTGAACAGAACGTCACCATTGACAGATATAACTTTGAGGTAGTACGGGACATTGTCTGTCTCGGCTCCGCTATTAACTCTGGCAACAACATCTCGTCAGAAATTAAACGAAGAACTTTTTTGTCAACCGCTGTTTCACGGGCTAAGAAGGCAATTCAGTAGTAAAGCCCTTACTCGAATTTACTAAGGAGATCCCATATAAGACCCTGATCATCCCAGACCTGCTCTACGGCGCTGAAGCATGGACCGTCTCAAAAGCGGATGAAGAAATCCTTGGTCGATTTGAGAGGAAAATTCTTCGAAAAATCTTAGGTCCCGTTTGCGTTGATGGGCTATGGAGACGAAGATTCAACCAAGAACTATACGAGCTGTACAGCGACATGCCCATGGTCAAAAAACTCCGCATTGAACGCTTAGAATGGCTAGGACATGTAGAACGAATGGACACCAATACTCCCGCTCGCAGAGTCTTCGATTCCCAGCCAGACGACGGACGCAGTAGAGGAAGACCTCGCCTTAAGTGGCGCGCACAAGTAGAAACCGACCTCAGCAAACTTGGAGTGCGCAACTGGAGGCAGTTAGCTAAGGACCGGGCTAATTGGAGAGGCATGTTAGTTGAGGCCCAGGTTCATTCCGCACTGTAGCGCCACTTAAGTAAGTAAGTATGTAAGTAAGCTGGTATTGCTAGTCCCTGTGATAGTGAATTCAATTCGAGCCGAACGTTTGGTTCCAATAGGAGTCCTTCATTAAGCAAATACGAAAAAACGATACAAACTTTTGGCGCAACAGGCTCGTTAGTATTCAGGGCCGAGCTTTCTCACAACCAATCATGTGTGCGTGTGTAAGTACACGTTGGTGGGACTTCCTGTTTTATGCCGACTCCGAACCGCGAATTTGAAATAAGCTTTTCTTGACAAATTTTACTACTCGGATGATTTGTCAGATCATCACTAGAGCAGGGCCAGTGAAAAATCATTTTAGGTGTTGCTAGGCTAGGAATCGAACCCATGCCTTCTTCGCGGCAGTTCATCGCACTAACCATCGTGCCACTGATCCCGTCATCATCTGCGAACTAGCCGGATTTTATTTTAGTTGGAGTTGCTTTTTTTATAAGGGCTTAGCTGTTAAAGTACCATGTTTGCATCTTTGAGAGCATACAGGTAGGTTTAGTGGTAAAGAGCTCCTCAGCCTAAATCATACTTCGAACATGTTTATCTGTGTAATACCAACAATTCTTTAAGAGTATGCCGGGACCAGTTTCTCAGTACACCTGATTTTTTGTGGTGGATGAGTTTTTAGACGATTCGTTTCTGCTCAGAGAAAAAAACAGTTGATCAAGGTCCAGATAGGAAAACATGCAATCAAGGTTTACCTCGTCCCCGAAGTACTTTGTTTCGGCATTTCATTAAGCTATTTTGGTTGTCGATTCATTTGTGTTTAGTTTCAGGGGTGCCAGATTGAGAAATAAAACTCCTAGCCAGCTCACTGGCATCGACACCGTGCATAAATTAAAGGATCCTAAGGAAATGGCTACCGATTTGCTAGATATGGCAAGACTCTTGACGAATGATCATAGGTCTTGAAAAAAGCCAAAATGAATCGAAGTTTGCAGTTCGTCTCAAAACACCCTCCCATATTCGTAGGATAATATTAAAGTCAGTAAAACTAGCGGATGGAGAGTCATGTTGATTGAGACCCTGGTACTGGACTGCAGTGCCACTTAAGTATGTAAGTAAAATTAGCGATATAAAGTTCGCATTTCTGGGCAACTAAATCTACAAAACAGAACACGATAATTTATATTTAAAAGCCCATGATATTAACGATGGCTATTGACTCAATCGTTTATTAGTAAGTGCGTAAAAATGGTGGACAAGATGTAAGGGCTTTGATTTCCAACAAAAGCCACCCAAATTATTACTGTAACTAGCCCTGCCCTCGCCATTATCTGACAAATCATCTGACAACTATCATGTGTCTTTCTAATTTTTTCTCAACTCAACTTCTGTCAAAAGTCACATCGCCAATTCATAGGTAAATTAATTGAAATATCTAGCCATGACCGCTCACGTTGCACCGCAAATGTAAAAGCTTTTGGTTTTCTAATTTAGTCATCAATTCGAGAGACACACAATTGCTGAATTCAAGTCCCAAGAGCAATTTTTAAGGCCCCTCAACATAATTCGATGTGACAACCAGCCATCGGGGGGAACAAAAACGTCGCCTTGTCTGCATACCTGTCAGCCTTTACACACGGAACATATCACCGACCGGCGAACTCTAAATGGTAATCATAACATTTTACGAATGCGAAAAACAACTATCACTACTGCTTGGCTAATGTATCTTGAAAGTAATAAATCAAAAAACACGCACGGTTGTTAGATACCGAAAAAAAAACCTATATGTGCACTTTGGGATAAGAGCTCCTCAAACACCTTAACACAAGACGGATGATCAAATAAAAAAAAAACCACTGTACACAAGATCGTCTCTAATGAATGCTTGAAGTTAACTCGGAGTGACTTTTAGCGTTCGTGAGCTCTTGCATTGCCAAGATACACATCACCAACATCAGATCATCGTCATATTCACCATTATCATCATTATCGTGTATCTATCTATCTATCTATTAACATCAAAGCAATTCTTTTCCCTACAAGTAACATAAAGATATCTATCTGACATTTCTGCATGTGTACGTATCTGGTAGTTGGCTGCTCCTCGTGCGCGACATAAAATGATGACAATGATAGATAGGCAATTAGTTGTCGCGCTGTGGCGGCATGCTGTTGTTATTGTTGTTGTAGTTTGTTCCAACATTTAGTGTGAGATTTTAATAGTATCTAATTATTCGTTTTTTTTTCTCCCTCTCTCTGTCGTACACACACACATCTTTACAATTGCACAGCACGATTTTGTGTATCTACATATACATTTGATGCTTAAAAGATACAACATGTATAGTTAGATACCCCCTATATGATACTGAACACTCGAACTCAACTCGGGTCGAGTGTATTATTTGGCGGTTGTTCCTTTAACTGCCATGCCATGCCACTCGGATCACATGCTGTTTAAAGGCTTGTAGCGAGTGTATGGTACTGTGAGCTAACACTGGGGCGGAGAGTGTTTTTAGAATTTGGTCACTCTCCGTTCAGCTACTTGGAAGATAAGTGGTTGACAGCCTTTACCAGCAGGGGGTTGTTGTGGGTCGAGTGGTGGTCAGTATTTGGAGTGGAAGTTCTTTTTTTTTTTGTTGAGCTAAGGCAGGGTGCAATGAACCTTTGAGATTGATGGGTTTATTTATCTTTAGCTGGGATTTCCATTAGAGGGGGAGTTTTGTTTCAGTTTCTCCCTGTTTTCATTTTGACATGTGTTTAGGGTTTGATTGTTTGATTGATATCACAATAAATTTATTTCAGACTACCGCACATGTTTTTTTGACTTTTGACACCTTTTTAATGGATTTAGATATTACTTGGCGGGTGATGTAACTGGTGGGGGTTTTGAATGGTTTGCCCAAGATGAACACTGGGTGTGATTTCAAAACGTAAATACCTAACTCATTTGGCATAAATTTTATAGGATAGACATACGTCTTGTTTGGACCAGAACACCAGCAGTTGGTATTTTCTTTTATCTTACTCAAGGGTGAGGCGAACCTATAGATATGTAAGCTATACGTTAACTATCAGGACATACAAATAGTTACAAAGACTTAAAATTAAAAACTTTTTCATATTTGAGGTTTTAGGTCTCATTCAACTACTGTCTCATTGCCCTGAAGAAACAGAATTCTTAGATAATAAAGGGTTTTTCAATAAGAGCGCTACAAAAGTTTTTTTTTTAAATAAAACAAAAACGGTTTTGGATATCAATGAAATTCTTTATTCCTGTGAAAGTACGTTCGATGCCATTATGTATGAAACTCGATTTCTTTTGCATGGCCACCACGGGCACGCTTGCACAAGTCGAGGCGCTGAACCCAATTTCCGACGGTTTTCAAGCATAAATCGGCCGATACTGCTGCAATTTCACGTTCGATATTCGTAAGAAGTTCGTTAATCGTCGCTGGCTTGTTGGCATAGACCATAGACTTGACGTAGCCCAACAGGAAATAGTCGAACGGCGTCAAATCGCAGGACCGAGGCGGCCAAGCGACTGGGCAATTTCGTGAGATAACACGTTCTCCAAACTTAGTTTCCAATAAATTGATTATGGCATTCGCTGTGTGGCTTGTGGCGCCGTCCTGTTGGAACCACATGTCCTCCAAGTCCATACCATCCAATTGGGGCCAAAAATATTCGTTAATCATTGAACGGAAGCGATTCCCGTTCACAGTAACGTGCCGGTCTTGATCATCACGGAAGAAGTACGGCCCAATGACGCCGCCGGCAAATAAACCACACCAAACCGTAATTTTTTCGGGATGCAATTATGACTCATGGAGTACGTGTGGATTGCTTCCTGACCAATACCGCATATTTTGTTTAATGACGAAGCCATTCAGCCAGAAATGAACCTCATCGCTGAAGATGATTTTTCGATGAAAATCCGAATCATTTTCAAGTTGTTGCTCAGCCCAATTCACGAACAAACGACACTTCTGGTGGTCAAGCGGCTTCAGTTCTTGCGTCAATTTAATCTTGTAAGGATGTAGGCCAAGATCTTTTCGCAAAATTCGCCACAACGACGTCACAGAGATGCCCAACGCTTGAGAACGACGACACATTTGGGCTTTCCTCAACCAAAGCCTAAGCAGCAGCAATATTCTCGACACTACGGGCACATCTTTGTCTCTTTCTGGCACGGAAACATTTTGTACTGTGCCTGTGGATTCAAATTTTTCCACTAGACGCTCAATTGTTGATCTGCTAGGACGATTATGACGACCATAAATTGAACGTAGCGCTCTTAACGTTGAGGCCACTGACTCAGAATTTCGGTTGTAAATTTTAATAATTTCGACTCGTTGTTGGATCATATATCTTTCAATCATGAAATGGCAAACCTTACTGAAGAGAAGTGTCAAAAGAGCGGCAAGAAATATGGCGTCGTTTGCTGTCCCTGTCGCTCAACTTTTGTAGCGTCCCTGTTGAAAAACCCGATACTCAGCGTGTTTTTTATGCTGATGAGTAAGTGAACCATTGATACGGGTCTTTGGATGCCAAAAATATCCTAATCTTTACAGGCGTTATGGATTGTAGTAGTTCTTAAGACTAACACCTTTATGTGTTTGACAAGAGCGAATTTCAAATTCACTAGCAAAAAAGTCTTGCTGACTTCTCTATGGATGTGAGTTAAGTGACCCAGTAATTTCAGCATTCACCTGGTCAGAGGCAATAATCGGGAGCCTGATGCCTATACGTTGTCTAAAGCTGTTTCTTTACGATACAACAGTCTTTTATAAACTATAAATGTTAGGCTATAACGGCATATATAAAGTTTCAACTTATCTTTTCCTCACAGTTGCGGTTTATTAGTTGCTTGTAAGAATAGAGGTTTTTAATTTACTTTATCAAGCGTTTAAGACCCATACAGGACCTGAAACCTACATTCTCCATTAATTTGTGTGAACCAAGTTATATTTTTTGGCACAAGAATAGGACTTTCAATTTAACGCTGCAAGTATCAACTCAGGGCGGTCCTGGAGAGTTATAATTTCGTCTCACCTATAAAAAAATTACAAAAAATATAATATCGATGTGCATTGCGATACTTTTGAACTTTTGTAAAAATCTAGAACTTGCCAACGGTATAGGAAATTTTCAGAGAAATTCAAGATAAAAAGCGAAAACCTGTAAGGCTGCAACTGTTACCGGGTTTATTTTAGTGGTAATAAGTGGTACATTTTAGTGATAATAAGTGGTAGATTTCACATTTAAAAGGTGGGAGTGGTGGATCACTTCCACTGCAGATTGACTGTTCACGCAGATGGTTATTTCCATTCGTGTTAGTTCCATCAAAAACATTATGGGATGCTTTCTTAACCGAGATCAAAGCTTGATAATTACACATTCGGTGGGATTGCTGATACTCAGTGTATCTAAAAAGACTTCAGCTACTGTTGGCTTCTAGATTATCGAACAAAATTTGCAGATTGGTATTCATTTATTGATATTACTCAATGAATCCCAAACTTGTCGCTCAGGTTTGGTAATTTAAAAGCTCCTGTCAATGATGTACGTACGCTTTGATTAGCGACTTAAAGTATGCTTGAGTGTCCGAATCATCCGGACAGCCTATTTTTTTCTCCATTAGTCGTGCAGCTTTTGGGTGCCAAATTTTTAATGAAGTGCTCGATAATAATTTGAAAAGTTTTAAAAGTGTTTCTATATCTAGTTTAGATGTGAATTTATTTTGACAGGACTGTATTGACAGGACCGTCAATGCCATCCACCCTCTGCAGACTCCTGAAGTGGGATTCGTTACTGTTCAACAGTCAGATGAGAGGTGGTTAGGTTAGAATGAGCTTAAAGACCTCGGTGTTTACGCTTGACCGTCAAAAGTAAAAACACATCTTTTGAAAAAAAAAAAAAAAAAAAAAAACAGATAAATTACGGTCTGACTATGACGATTATCCAAACCAAACCGATTTTTTGACCAAAATCATAATGAGCGATGAATGTTTACGCTGAAGGAGTCATCGAGCCATTTTTTATCGAGAACGCCGCTGGTCAAACGACAACTGTGGACGGTGCGCGCTTTAGGGCCATGTTAACCGAGTTTTTATCTGCCGAAATTGGACGAATCAGGACTGGAGGACATATGGTTCCAACAGGACGGAACAACCGCACACACTGCGCTTTAACCGCCACAACCGATATTCTGAAGGCGTAGTTCCCGGGTCGCCTCGTATATCGTTTTGGCGCTTTGCACTGGTCCGCAAGATCGCCCAATTCAAGCGTTCCAGACTTTTTTTTGTGAGGTTTTTTTGAAGTCCCATGGTTACGTGAACAAGCCCAAGACCGTAGAAGCCCTCAAGGACAACATTCGAAACAAGTGTGAGAATCTGTCGCCCGAAGTTCTCTCCGAAGGGATGAAAAATGACCTAAAACGAGCCCGTATGGTAATCAATTGTGACAGCGCCCATTTGGCCGATATCATCTTCTCGACTTGACCAATAAAATTCTAAGGGTTCAGATAAACATTATCAAAACAAAGAATCGAAGCTTTTCATTTAGAAAAAAAAAAGACAGTCAAACAACATCGGATGACTTCTTTTGGCCCACCATGTAAAACCGATAGCCGAAGACATTCATACACAATACCATCTTCTCATAGTATTTGGATGTAATTATTGTAGGGTTTATTGTAGACATTCCAAGGGTAATTTTACGTAATCCATTTACTAATAATTTCATGTCATCATGTCAAAAATAATGAAAGGCTCACAGTTTACAAATATAATGACTGATAACTGAATAATGTCATGATGACTATATAATAATAACAAAAATAATATAATCTATATAATAAATAGATAAGGGTATATCACATTAATTATTCTCATTCGTCAAGTCTCACATGGAATGTCAGAAGGTCAGCCATTAGGAATCGGCTTATATAAACGCCACGCCACTGCCTTTTAATATTCTAGGGTTTTCATTTGTTTAGTTTCCAAGAAATTCATATTTTAATTATGAAAATCCTCACAACTATTGCCCGGAATCTACCAACAAGACCATTTCCCGATCGAATTATTCAAGCAAAGCCGTAAACTCAAAATTTTCCAAGAACCCAATCATATTTATTATAATTAAACGGCTGCTTCAAGCAGCTCATACATTTATGGTTTTCCATTCGTTAACATTACTATTTCTGTTCATAAACAATGAAATACATATCACTGACATGCCCCAAAAACAAACCTGTACATGAAGGCCCACCATGGCCCAAAAAAAAAAAAATAAAAAACCACCCTCCCTGGCTCGTAAATATTACATATAATCGTTTCGTGTTCCACAAACTATATTCCGGAACCAATAAAATAATTTAAATTCCAATTATTCGTTTACAATTCACAATACGTTCCTGCTATTGTTTACATTACCAAGCAAACCATTCACCGAGCCACAGTGCGAATAGCAAACACAGATACAGACAGGCACACATATCTGCGGCAACAACTAAACTATGCAAATATTTGCACATTCCCGCCTCGTGTTGCCCTCGGAAAAATTCATAAATAAACGGCGGGGGCTATCAGAATGGAAAGCCAATTTCCAATTCTAAAACAAGACCAGAAACAATTTTCCAAGTGGGCAATAAATTTCGTTTAATGACTTCTCCCCCACCCAAGCTCCCCAAACAGAGAGTGTTTGCGGGCAGAGAAGAGCAGGGGACTGGTTGTATGGCGGCATTATGCGCCACTATCGGATGATGTATCTTCATAGATAGAGAATACACCACGACGAACAATGTTGGGCTTAACTTTGCCCGGATGCATATAACAACAGCTTTTTTCCATGGTCCTGTAGATACTCGCACATAGATGCAGATACAACGATGTGAAAACGTGGCAGGAGGCCAAAGCCATCCGTAATGAGACGAAACTCAACTCATAAACATTTCGCCTTTAAAAATGAAGTACAACCAGCCTTTGGGTGGGGGTTAAATTATACTCGATAATAGCCTGAGAGGGTGGCAGCACTTTCGGTCAGGGGTATTTGTTTGGCTGACCCCGTTTCGAAGAGTTATTCATTTTAATTGAATAATTCGCTTGCACACACTACACATGCAATCCTTGTCTCATCGCAGAAATAGAATGATTTATTGCAAGTCCACCACAGTGACAGGTGTCAAGGTTTTACCGTTGTCCAATTGGATTATTAAAGCCATGCACTCATACCAAACTACCGCTCGAACACGACTCTATTTAACTGACATCTTAAGTGTCATCGATTGCGGTTTTTAATTAAAGTGTCATTAGGGTAATGTCAGACGGTGAGAAAGAAACCCCCCACCACTCACGGAATGCGAAATATCATCAACACTTGTGTCAATTGGTTTACAGAGAAAAATGAACGTATTTACTCGATTGATTTAGCATGGATATTTCAATTTGCAGAAGTAAACATTTACTTTGTAAAAAGTTTTCCATATTTTTGTTGGTTGTTCAGAAAGACTCTCGAAACGGGCTTCAGTAAGAGATTACTTTTGTTTGCTGGGTGATGTTTGTTTGTTTGTTTTTTTTTTTTTTTTATTGCGAGTTAAATATTTGATACTTCAGTGAAGAGGTTTATGACTATTTGCCATTGTTTTTCGCGGAGTAGGTTATTTCCTGTTCAAAAATGTTATCTTTATGAAGCTTTTTGAGAATACTTGCAGTTTATGGTTTATTTGGGCATACCTGAAATGAAATGAGAAAAAGTTTTGAATTAAATTCATTGTTTTGAAAATGTATACAGAAAATTTAAACAAAGTCAACAGTAAAAAGTATGAACAGCATTTTTAATTGGAAAAATTCTGCTTTTCGAATAGCAGTTTTAGCTATTTTACAATAAATCGATTATTTATACAATCTGCCCTAGCGAGGTATCCGTCGAAGCGGACAATTTTCCGCAACGCATACTTCGTCGGAGGTTAAAATTCCATTAGAGGTATGTGTCATCGGAACAAAAATTTATTCACTACCATTCGCAAATAAATTCCGCGAAGAATTTGTGTCGGATGAAATCGGAAAGAGATTTGCACTTAGCTGTCAAAAATTGCACGAAAAATGCACCTGAACGCACTTAAACGCAATTCGCCGAGATGCGTTACAAAATGTCGGAGAAATATTCCGAAAAGATTTTCGGAAAAAAACCTCGGAGCTAAAATCCACGGAATCGTACAAAATCGGAGGATTTTCCGCTCCAACGGCCACCGGGCTAGGCCTGAATATTTCGTCACGGACCACTACCTTGTTGCAGCCAAGGGAAGAATTGGAATATCCACTGGTTACAAAAAATCAGAAATATTGTGATAAATTTTAATGAGGAAACAAGAGACCGCCAAGGCGTTTACAGAACGCGTATTCCCTCACTTCTCGCTTAACACCATACCAGCAGCATCTTATGTCGAAGAACAGTGGTAACGATGTCAATAAGAACCCACTTTATCAGCCGCAACTGATGTCTTATGTCGAAGAACAGTGGTAACGATGTCAACAAGAATCCACTTTATCAGCCGCAACTGATGTCTAATGTCGAAGAACAATGGTAACGATTTCAACAAGAGCCCATTATATCAGCCGCAACTGATGTGTTAGGTTTCTCGCGCACACCAGCAAGAAACCCTTGGTTTGAAGAAGAATGCCGACAGATGTTCTCAGTCAAGAACAAGGCTTACACGACTAAACAGCAAGTGAAAACGATAGCTGCCATCGAGATTTTTTAAGCTAAGAAGGAGGGAAGAATATCCGCTTTTCAAATGAAAAAATGGCAAGAAAAGCGCGCGATCGAGGAAATGATATTCGCAAGCTTTACCAAGTGAAAACGTCAGACACAAGCACTTCTGTCTTACCGCTGTCAGACAGAACGAACCATTAAACATTGTCGACAACAGCGCAAACGATCCTAACCACCCGACCTAAGTGAATTGAGGATAGCACGAGGATAACACGAGGACTACTGTCCTACCGCTTTCAGACAGAAAGAACCATTAAACATTGTCGACAACAGTGAAACTATCCTAACCACCCGACCGAAGTGAATTGAGGATAGGGATATCTAAATTAAAGCTAAAATGGCTGCCGGAGATGAAGTTGTAAGTAACATCCACCAACGCCATAAGCAAAATTTGGTCGCATGAAGAATGAAACCTCACCACCGTTTGCCCGATCAACAAAAAATGAGACCCACTAAACTGTGCCAACTACAGAGGCAAAAGTCTTCTCAACATCGCCAACAAGATCCTATCTGCCATAATATGTAAACGCCGGAAACCGTCTGTCAACAATCTGATCGGCCCTTAGCAGTGTGGTTTTAGGCGAGGAAAGGCCACATCTGATGCAATCTTTACACTTCTGCAGATTCTGGAAAAACCCCACGAATATCAAATCGGTAGAGCCATCAGCTATGTCTAGTTTTGGTATACCGCCCAAACTTTTTTATACCGCCGACTTTGCGCTATGACGCTTGAGAATTCACGCTACTCCAGGGTCGGGCATGACTTCACCGAAGCATTCGATATCAAAAAAGGATTTAGACAAGGATTCGCACTGTCATGTAAGGTAGTTAATCAGATTTTTGAGAGGATTATGTAAAATCCCGTATCCAACACCAGAGGCATTCTATATATTTTTTCGTAGCTTATTAGTCCGCTGCTGTCTTTTCCTTCTTGTTATTTACTCCTTCTTCCTTTCTTGATACTATTTTCCATTCAGCTAGGTTCCTCTTCCTCTCCTTATTTTTCACCTTTCACAAGCAAGGTTTTGCTCCAAAAAAAATTAACTTTTGCTATGGTTACATAAAAAGCACGCCTATCCGCTATCATAGACATCCAAGAATTCTAATTACAAACACAAATTTTTGGCGCAACAGGGTCGTTAGTACCCAACGACGAGCTTTCTCGCAATCATTCATGTATGCGTGTGTATTTCTTGCACGATGGTGGGACCTCCTGTTTTATGCCATCGCACTACCCATCGCTCCACTGAGCCCGTCCAGAATTCTAATGTATAAAGTTAGAAACCTAATCGTGCTTTTGATTCTCCCTCAACAAATGATGTTTTAACCATGACAACGTTCTAATAAAGGGTGATCCATTTCGAGGTTCCCTACTTTTTTAAAGAAAAAAAAAACACAGAAAATTCAAATCTAATGGAGAATGTTTATTATCATTTGAAAGAACATTCTTTGGCATTTATTTTTTGAAGATTATGTCTATCAAATGTTGGCCGTTGCTACGTCGCAGATGGTCCATCCGTTGAGTCCAATTTTCGATCACTCGTTCGAGCATTTCGATTGGTAACTGGCGAATGACACGCGTGATGTTTTGCTTCAAGGCCTGAATCGAAGCGGGTTTGTCGGCATAAGCTTTTGACTTTACATATCCCCACAGGAAAAAGTCTAACGGTGTGATATCACACGATCTTGGTGGCCAATCGACCGGGCGGTGATGGTGTTGCGAATAGTACGGTCAGTAGGCCGATTATGTTGACCATAAGTTGAGCGAAGTGCATGAAACACATTCCTCACAGAACGTGAATTTTCATAATAAAGTTGAACAATTTGTAAACGTTGTTCACGCGTAAGTCTTTCCATTATGAAATGCCAAACAATACTAAACAAAAATAACATGACAGCATGACACGACTCACACGTGATCTGTCAAAAAAGGCTATTGAAAAAAGTATCTCTACTTCGATCACCCGGTATATAGAGAACATTAACGACTTCGCAGTCTCAGAATTAAAATATACACATAAATAAGAGTCTGGCATCTTCTGTCTATAGACTCATGATGATCATGCAGCGAGAAATATCCATAGTATGTGTTTTTCTCGAAGACTAATTCACTTATTCAGAAAATGGTATGAACGCGACTTAAAATTTGTTTGCACCTAATTTCATTAATTTGTGAACACAACGCCATTTTTTATACCTACACTGTCCCGTAGGGGTATATTATTCTTGACATTAAGTTTGTAACATAGAGAATAAATTTTGGTAAATATACTTCAAAGTACATTATATGGATCGACTCAGAATCGCTAGCTAAGTACATCCAGCAGTGTCTGTACATCCGTCCGTTCGTCCATCAGTGTGTCACCGATTTTCGGGTCTTAAAATTGACCAAAGGATAAATATTTTTGCAATATCTATATTTCGTGCATAAACAGTTTTGTTTTGCCAACCCAACTTTATAGGGCGTTTTCAGTAAAAATTATTTTTTGGGAAAATTTTAAAATATTCGAGGCAAAAGAATTGGTAATGTTAATATAAAGTGTTAGTCAATAGATTAACCTTTTTTGGGGGCGTCAAATACATTTTTTTTTTGGTTGCTATTATTTTGTTCTTCAACTTTTCATTTAAGATTTTTGAAGGTTTCCTCTTTTTCGTGGGCCTAGATCTGGTCACCCTACTCAAGAAGAATGTATGATTACTTACTGTGAAGCAGGGTCAATGCTGGGAAATCATATACTCATCTTTTCATTTACAATTTGGTAATGTTAACCCATTACATGGTATGAAGAATTTACAAAAAAATTCTTATTGCTCATTGTAAGATTTCACAACAGACAAAGTTATTGCATTTCGCGAGATCCTGAAAAAACCCAAGTAATCCAAAGTACAAGGTGGCGCAAAAGTAATCCTCCTATTGGCCCCTAATGTCAGTTCTGTTTTGACATTTGTGTAGTAAACACATGCAAAATACACGTTAATAAACAATGTTACGCTACACTGCTCCAGAACGCGGAATATTGGTGACTATTTATTTGAGCAATAATCGGTCGGTGACTTTGGCACAACGTGAATTTCGTCGCAGATTTCCTAGCCGTCCAACGCCTACTGGTGAAACACTGCGACGTTTAGCCGCTCGCCTCGAAGAGACCGGCACAACACGAGATGCTGCCAGGCGTGGCAGACCCCGGAGTAGCCGTTCTGTAGAGAATATTGCTGCTGTAGCCGAATATGTCATGGAAGTGCCGTCGACATCGACCAGACGACGTGCCACGCAAATGGGTATCAGTCGACGGTCTTTACAGCGAATTTTAGTACAAGATTTGAAGATGTTTCCGTACAAAGTCCAGACGGTGCATCAGCTGTTAGCTGCTGACCGACAATCGCGTCTAACATACGCTCAAGCCATCCTTAATCACCACCAAGAGGAAGATGATTTTTCATCAAAAATAATCATGAGTGATGAGGCCCATTTCCATCTTAGCGGGTACGTAAATAAGCAAAATTTACACTTCTGGGGCACTGAAAATCTGCGTGTAACCCACGAAGAGCCATTACACCCGCTCAAAGTCACTGTATGGTGTGCTGTTTTCGCTGAAGGAGTCATCGGACAACGGTTACTGTGAATGGTGAGCGCTACAGAGCACTGAAAATCCGCGTATAACCCACGAAGAGCCATTACATCCGCTCAAAGTCACTGTATGGTGTGCTGTTTTCGCTGGAGGAGTCATCGGACCTTTTTTCTTCGAAGAAGTCGCGGGCCAAACGGTTACTGTGAATGGTGAGCGCTACAGAGCAATGATCAACGAGTTATTTTTGCCGCAACTTGATGAATTGGGATTGGAAAACATGTGGATCCAACAGGACGGCGCAACGGCACACACTGCACGTACCACAACCGATATGCTGAAGGATGCATTTCCCGAACGCCTTATCTCCCGTTTTGGCGATTTGCACTGGCCAGCAAGATCGCCCGTTTTGACCGCTCCAGACTTCTTTTTGTGGGGCTTTTTGAAGTCGCGGGTTTATGTCAACAAGCCTCAGACTCTTGCAGCTCTTAAAGACAATATCCGTCAAGAATGTGAGGACATATCGCCGGAAGTTTTGGCCAAAGTGATGGAAAATGCCATAAAAAGGGCTTAAATGACAATCAACTGTGGCGGCGGCCATTTACATGACATCATATTCTCGACTTGATGTAAAAAAATTAAAAGACCAAATAAAAATAATCCACAAGAAGAATCAAAGTTTTTCATTTTTTTTTAAATTACAGCCAAAAAACATCGGAAGGTTATTTTTGCGCCACTTCATGAAAACCCTAACCGACAACTGAAAAGACGACTCACTGTCGTCTTATTTATTAAAGTCAACTCACAAATAGACGCCAGAGGAAAAAATATTTCACAAAAATTTGCAACTATTAGCATACACTAACGAATTTGTCATTGTTGACCGAGATCAACGAAATATCACCAATGACTTTCATAAAAAAAAAAAAATATAAACAACTCGACACACGTATTTTATGAATACTTTCGCAACTTATCAGTTCATCGCTTCTAATTAAAAAAAAATCCAATAAATTTATTATTTTCCTGTTTTAAATTTAACTTTAACCGCTTACCGACTCACATAAGTCGTGAATAAAAAATACAATAAAAAAATATTTCGTTTGAAACACCCCGCTGATAGCCCCCCTCTGATGTTTATAAAACGTCTAAATAAAATTTAATTTTATCACCGTTTTTTACTCGCCAGTTTCGCATTAAACCGAAGAGCCCATAAGAAAGGAAAAAATAGTAAAAAAAAATATTTTTTTTGTTTAAAACGTTCGGATAAAAAATAAACGAATTAGCATGGAAAAACAATGGACAAAGTTTCCATTGTGTGTTTTTCGTTTTTATTTGGTGAAAATAGTGGGAACCTGAATGTTTAATGATATCCTATCGATGTGTTAATTATTGAATGAAGTGTATTAGCATTTTAGATGGATTAATGGATATTTTAAGCGAAAATAAATTAACTGATAAATGTTGTTGTAGTATAACTATAACTGACACGGGAACTGGGTTGGTATTTCATATTTTATCGGATTTGGTTTTTGTGAACAGATAAGATGTAGAAAAGAAATAACGATTGGGGAGTTTATAGTGCTACTTGAATTAAACCATATCCATGATTGTACGTGGGACGGGCTGTCATTTAATTTGCAAATTTCCAAACAAAAATAGAACAAGCAGCAATGCGTTTGGTTACCAACTGAGCTTGTGATAAATAAGGAATAAAATTATCGACGGAGATTTAAGAGAATAACAAATTAAGGACGAATAGCAATCTGTGTGGCTAAATCGGGCAACTCTAATGTCATTTATGTTCAGTTTGGTTTGCCATTTGCCATTTCACCAAGAAGCCCAAACCTTGACAGTAATTCAACCCTTAACCAGTTTGATGCACTGTCTGACTCCATCTCTAGAATTGTATCCCTGCATCCTCACACTGAAATCGTCATTGCGGGCGATTTCAATGTACACAATTCTACGTGGCTTCAACATTCTGGACAGACAACACTCGAAGGAAGGTATGTTGAGATCTTTGCTGAGGTAAACAACCTAACCCAGCTTGTAAATGAGCCGACACGCATACCGGATATTAACAGTCAAGCCGCCAACACCCTGGAATTGTTTCTTACCTCTCAGCCTGATAAATACATCATCAATGTATTATCGCCTCTAGGTTCGTCAGACCACTGTATCATATCAACAAATTTCTCGTACTCCAACCACACAGTTAAAGGGCAAATTCCCAAAAAAAACCATATGGCAATACGAGAAAGCCAATTGGGAAGCATTAAACAGTTTTTTTACGAATTTTAACTGGTCACTATGTTTCCTCGATAGTGACGTGGATGCTGCTGGTGATATGATATCAAATATCATTCTCTTTGGTATGAGATCTTCTATTCCCAACAGAATTAAGAGTATCTGACCAAAGGCAAAAGGGTGGTATGACTTGAGCTGCAAAGAAGCTATCAGGTTGAGAGAGACAAACTTTCGGTTGTACAAGACCAACCGAACAGAGGAAAACCGAGCAAAGTTCAAACAAGCCAGAAATGACTTTAATGCCCATTTCCTCTATGACCGAACGTTGAGGCAAAAAATTCTACAATGTCCCAGAGGTAGTAAAAACTTTTGGTCATTTGTTAATAACATAAAAAATTCGGCATCAGCATCAATTCCGACGCTCATTCACAATGACATTCCAGCTGTCAGCTCTTTAGACAAAGCCAATCTGCTTGCTGCGCATTTCGCAGCCAATTCTACAAATGCCAGATTGTGTTCAGTCTCCTCCTGTACTTGAGAACGAAGATCATTCTATGGGACAAATTCACTTTCGTACTTGTACATTTGCAAGAGTTTTATTTGATCTTGACATACATAAATCCGCTGGTCCAGATGGTATATCCCCCATCATTCTGAAGAGGTGTTCTTCTACGCCAGCAAAACCACTGCGTAAGCTTTTCTATCTATCCTACTCATCAGGACTCTTTCCGAGTAGATGGAAAACAGCAATTGTCCAGCCTGTACCAAAAAAAGGCGAATCTTCTTCTCTCTCCAACTACCGACCAATTGCACTTACGTCCCTTCTTTCCAAGGTCATGGAAACGCTGATAAATCGTCAGCTTATGAAATATCTCAAAACACGAAAACTTGTCAATGACCGGCACTATGGTTTTCGCAGCAACAGGTCTACTGTTGATTTGATGACATATCTCACCGAAAAGTGGAACCAATCAATCCACCATGATGGCGAAAGCAAGATTGTTGCCCTTGATATTTCAAAGGCATTTGACAGGGTTTGGCATCAAGCCCTTTTGTCGAAAATGCGTGCATTTGGAAATGACGAAAAACTTCTTCTATGGATTAGACATTATCTTTCGAAACGTTCAATTCAAGTTGTTTTGGATGGTTTCAAGTCTGTAACTCACCAAATAAATGCTGGTGTCCCTCAAGGCTCAGTTTTGTCTCCGACTCTCTTTCTCATTTTTATAAATGATCTCCTGTCTGCAACTTCTAATCCAATTCATTCCTTCGCTGATGACAGTACCCTCAGCTTCTCATATTCGTTTACAGGTCCTCGTCCCTCACCTTCGAACGTGGACTCTCAACGCCAAAATATGTTAAGCTCATTGAATTCCGACCTTGACACCATTATCAAATGGGGTAAATCTAGAGTGGAATTCAATGCTTCCAAAACAAAAAAAATGTCAAAAGGTTGACAAATGAATAACGCTTACAAATCGTGTAAATTTATTTTGAAAATAATGGTTCAGTTCGCGAATCAGAGCAATCAAACCAAGAAACAATTGCCGCTGTAGAGCAAAGTGTTGAAGAAGGCCCGAATGAATCGATTCACCACCGTGCACAGCAATTGGAGCTTCAGATTCCTACAAGATCCAGCTTGTGCAAGAATTAAAGCCACGAGACCGTGCAATGCGTCGTGATTTTGGTGTATGGGCCGAAAATGAGATTGATCTCGATGCTGATTTTCATCGCAAAATTTTGTTCAGTGATGAGGCTCATTTTTGGCTGAATGGATTAAAGGTACCTACGTCAACAAGCAAACTTGACGCCTTTGAAGTGAAAAGAATCCACATGAGACCCTTGAGATGCCATTACATCCACAAAAACTGACTGTTTGGTGTCCTCTATGGGCTGGTGGAGTAGTTGGGCCATACTTCTTCCGAAATGGTGCTGGAGAGTCAGTTACCGTTAATGGAGACCGGTATAGAGCCATGATAACCGACTATTTCGTTTCCGAATTGGATGGCATAAACGTGGATGAGATGTGGTTCCAACAAGACGGCGCTAGATGCCACACAGTGCACGTCACAATCGATTTATTGAAGGAAACATTGGATGAGCGCATAATTTCGCGGAATGGACCTGTCAATTGGCTAACAAGATCTTGTGATTTGACACCATTGGATTGTTTTCTTTAGGGATATGTGAAGTCACTCGTCTACACCAACAAACCAGAAAGGTAAGGGGACTTGGAAGCCAACATTCGCAGCGTTATCGCCGACATACGGTCCCAAATGCTCGAAAAAGTGCTTGAAAATTTGACCTCAAGACTTGGCTTTGTTCGAACCAGCCGTGGGGGCCACACGCCCGAAAACATATTTAAACATTAATGGCATAAAATAATCCTTCCAATACTGCCAAATTGATGTACAATCAAACGATTTTCTTGTGTTTTATTTCAATTCGAAGTTCTATACCTCTAAAAAGAAAACCCTATACATTAGGCTGGAATGAATATGGAAAACAAAATTTTTTTCAATACTTTTTTATTCCTGTGTTGTTATTAATTGGTGACCCTATGTTAGGACATCATTTATGCAAAAAATCAGGAACCTATGATTTTACTTTCAGTTGCCGCAAATTACTTGAGTTAAAAAGAAATTCAAGGCCTAAAATTTAATTCTTCCTTCAGTTCAGAGTAATTTTCAATATTTTCTCAAGTAATGTGTTAGAATAGCTGTTTATAAGGTACAATTGTGCGTATTAAACTATTTTAATATTTTTACCTCTAACAGTTTCTCGTTCCAACACTTTCATAAACATTTCTTGAACATCCGTTCTTATAGTAATAAATTCCTTTGCAATTGACTTATTAAAATACCTAAACCTCGTAAAAATTCGTGTTGCCCTGTTTTTGGTTACCCACAAGAGCTGAATAATAATATGTTGCCAACTTGTTTTGATGTAATTAAACATTATTTGTGGATAAGAAATGATTTAATTGTATTGAATAATGGAAAAGACCCCTCAATCACTTCCTACCATCGTTCATCAACAAGTTGTTGCAAGGTTCAGTGCGTATTATAACAAGTCTAAGGTACGAAGAAACTACGCATTGAAACAAAAAAGCAGGAGTTTTGTCAAGATTCTCTGCAAAAGCTGTTTGATATTGCAACTTGTAAGTGTATTTCAAGACAATTGTGTAAATGTTTGACCAAAGTACCTATTGCAGAAGAATCCTTTTTAAATGATCAACGAGTTCTCGTAAAATGTATATTGGAGCTGTTGATCAGGTGGCAACCAAGTTTTTGCATCGTAAGGATCTTAGGAAACGAAAATACCAACAATTTTTTAAAAGTACAGCTGATACTCCAAGCATTTCTACTGCTGCTGCTGCAGCTGTTGAATGTTTGTCTGACAGCGCTTCTACTGATACTGAAGTCAATGAATTTTGCCCCTTAAATCCCTGTAAAAAAACAGAAAGAAACTCTTCAAATGAGAAACAAACTACAGAATTTGGCTACAGCTTATGATAGAACCGGGGTTTCTGATAGATCGACAGCTATGGTAGTAAACGCTGCTATGCTATGCTATGAAGTAAAAAGTCATCGAAAGTAATAGATCGCAGTAAATCACGAAGAGAGCGATCTATCACTTTCGATGACTTTCGATGAAGAGAGTAAATCACGGCTAGGATTACAATGTTTTAGAAAACCTATATCCTCACTTTATTTTGACGGCCGTAAAGATAAGACACTATCCATCGCTAAGACTGAATTTTGTATGTCTTTGGTAGCAATTGGATGTGATGGCACTGCTGTAAATACAGAACATAACAACGGCGTCATTGTATTGTTAGAAATATATTTTGGACGTCGTTTACAATGACATTGGGAAAATGCTTCAATTGAGCTTGAACTTCAAAATGGTGAATTTTGAAGCAGTATATGCAGAACTTCCGGTTGTGGATGCCTACGCCTTAACACTTTGACTGCCAAGCTGCTTTGACATTTCAGGTCGCCCCAGGCCAAAGTATTTTTTTTTAATTTTGTGTATATAAGTACCTATAAAGTAGTTCATAGCCAATTCCAACAACATAATCGGCCTACTGAGCGTACTATTCGCAACACCATCACCCATTTTGAGACCCAGCATTCATTATTGGATAATATTCGACCGAAAAGACCACGGCCAGCACGCTGTGAAGAAAATATAGCGGCCGTAGCTGAGAGTGTACACGAAGACCGTAGAGAGTCGATTCGGCGCCGTTCGCAGCAACTCGGACTGACGTATGGAACGATTTGGCGCATTTTACGTCAAGATCTTAAATTGAAAGCGTACAAAATACAGCTTGTGCAACAACTGAAGCCGTTCGACCGTTCGAGCCAAGCGACATCGCTTCGCTCTATGGGCTCTTGAAAAGTTCCAAGAAGATCCGACGTTTTCGAGGCAAATTTTGTTTAGCGCTGAGGCCCATTTCTGGCTCAATGGGTATGTAAACAAACAAAATTGCCGCATTTGGGACGAAGAGCAACCTGAAGAGATTGAAGAACTGCCACTTCATCCAGAAAAAAACAACGGTTTGGTGTGGTTTGTGGGCCGCTGGAATCATTGGTCCATATTTCTTTAAAAATTATGCCGGTGCGAACGTAACCGTCAATGGCGACCGTTATCGTGCCATGATAACCGACTATTTGATGCCTGAAATTGAAGCTCGTGATCTCGGCGACATTTGGTTTCAGCAAGACGCCGCCACTTCCCACACATCGCATCAATCAATGGACTTATTGAGAGGAAATTTCGGTGAGCACAGTTTTGGGCCGGTCGATTGGCCACCAAGATCGTGTGATATCATACCGTTAGACTTTTTCCTGTGGGGATATGTAAAGTCAAAAGCTTATGCCGACAAACCCGCTTCGATTCAGGCCTTGGAGGAAAACATCACGCGTGTCATTCGCCAGTTACCAGTCGAAATGCTCGAACGAGTGATCGAAAATTGGACTCAACGGATGGATCATCTGCGCCGTAGCAACGGCCAACATTTGATAGACTTAATCTTCAGAAAATAAATGCCAAGGAATGTTCTTTCAAATGATAATAAACATTCTCCATTAAATTTGAATTTTCTGTGTTTTTTTGTGTAGGGAATCTCGAAATGGATCACCCTTTATTATATTTTTCAAATTTGTATATATACTTTGCTCTAAAGAAATAATATTTTTGTCCTTTGAATTTCCTATCCATAAAATGAAAATATTATAAAATATTTTTTTTTGATTTGAAAATAAAAATAAAAAAACATGAAACTCAACCCTCTGTATAACTCACAAAAACTATCCTAGAGTCATGTAGGTAAAACCAAAATGTTCAACAGAGGCCACACAATCCGAAACCCATATAAAATTCCATATACTGTTTCACAAAAACGTATGACAAGGC
This sequence comes from Rhingia rostrata, assembly GCA_949824845.1. Lineage (NCBI taxonomy): Eukaryota > Metazoa > Arthropoda > Insecta > Diptera > Syrphidae > Rhingia > Rhingia rostrata. The sequence continues at coordinate 64,319,395 of OX463758.1, forward strand.
CAGAGCTGAAGTACTATGTGTCGCACGAAAATGTGCGACTTGGCTCCAGGGGAAATATTAGGTGTCGCACGAAAACGTGTGACCTGACAGTCAAAGTGTTAAGCAGAGATCAAAAATATTTGTATCAAATGTGCTATTTCTAGAGGTTCAATTTTGCCCGCTATAGCTAGCAAGGATCCGGGAAAGCTGGCACATTCGCGATGGTTAAATTGTGCAAACAGGATTCTTCGGTTGTATGTTGGCACAGAAAATCTTTCGGAAAACCTCTTGTCATATTCATTGTTAAAGTTTACGCACCAACCTGATTTGACATAAAAACCAAGCCATCATGTAGATATGGTCTGATTCACATTTTCAACATGCTTAAAAGATTATTGTTCTTGCGGGATAACCGTAGGAACATCGTTATAAGAACTATCAAATAAAATTCATTCTTTGCACACCTAGAAAATTTGTTGCTTGCTATGTTGCAAGCTACCTAAATAGATGCATCTAATTACTACGAATTAATAGACTGGTCGAAAGAAACAGTAACCCTACCAACGATGACAGTAAAATATATCAATACAGAAATATCAAACATGATTTCTTCAAAGGACAATTTAATATTTTTGCAGAAGTTCCCTTGTCACACTCAAGCAGCAGCGTTAAGATTGTCAGCGAGGCTTCATTATCTGTTTGTGGTCAAGAGGCAAGAGATGGCTACAGTACAGCAAAGATCAAATCCAGGCAAGAATTACCTTTTTTTTTAAAACAAAATCACAATTTTTCAACCGAACCTAAGGTCCAAAAACTTCTGATGGAAATAAATAAACTTATTGCAGGTTCTATTTACTGTTCTTGTATCTATTTACATAACATATATTTTTAATAAAAACAAAAAAAAATATTTTCATGCAGATATTTCGACCGTGTTGAGATACCTTTTTAATATCTTTAGGTTTCGCACCAGACTTCAACTTTGAAGTATAGCCGTCAAAGTTGAAGTCTGGTGCGCCACCTGAAGATATTGACGTAGAAGACTGAAATTTGGAATTTATACATATAAGACCATGGTTCAACAATTTATAAGGCAGGAAAAAAAATAAAAAAATTCGCTTCACCCTACTATACATAACCATCAGAAAATTGTTTTGTTTTGGAATTATTCTCTTCATGTGTTCTTTCACTCGGAGGTGTATTTTAAAATCTCAGCACTATTTATTTTATGAAACAACTTTTTTTTTCCACAAAAAAAAGCGAAATTGTTTTATGAAATGGGTATTGTAAGGTCAGGCTCCGAGTTCCTATTGAAATAGAACGATTTATTCGTTTGACTTAAAAAAAAATCAGTTGTCACTAAAAATAAACAAGATTTCGACAAGGCATGGCATGAAGTGTACCTTAGCTAAAAGTTTGCCATAATTACCATACACCATGCCCTATCAATTTTGGATTTTAATGATGGAATTAACTTTTTACCCAGTTTTTTTTACCATTTCCCTTACTATTACATCATTTAACCTTTTTTGCTTTCAATAAAACGCACATAGGCACATTCTGAGTATCGTTTTTTTTTTGTTGATTTGTTAAGAGTATTTCAAGGCACCGAAAACCAAATACATTGGATTTCTAATTTTTTCTGAATTCATTCATTTCATCCTCAAACTTCACCACCTTCAGAGGCCTATCTTTGAAGCCGCCCATTACCCTCTCAACAATTCCAACTTTACCATCCACTTTGTCGCAACTAATTGATCGTAAAAAAATAAACCGTAGATCCCAGTAGTTTCCTTCATTCTTCAAAACCAGTTTATGATAAATCTCAGCTCATTTAAATGCCATAATATATCCAGCTCCAGATGCGACTTACACACCCTAAAGGAGTACATCGTCGGTCGTCTTCGTTGTCGCCTCTTTATTTTCCTTGATTTGTGGAAAACCTGTCCACAGCAATCCCCCTTCAGGCGATGGAATCATCCGCACATGTGCCCAGCATGGGTAGTCGCATTTGCTCAACTCAATTAAATGGAATTTGCATTTGCAAATGAGCAACTACAACGGAACCAGTCATCTACAAAATTCCACTCATTACACTTTTCACACACACGCACACAAACTGACCGACAAAACGACAACGTCAACGACGCGCATTTACATGACAAGCGTTGGCCGATGCATTAAGTGAATTATGTTGCGCGCCTTTGTTTGCAATGGAAAACAACAACAACAATGGAGACAAAAACAAACGACTAAAAACCGCGCATCAGATAACATAAAAGATTCGAGTACTCGTGGCGCGCGGACTAATGCGAAATTGCGTGCAACCAATATTAATGCATCATCCTCATCAATCTAGCGTGGAAATTACAGTTTTAGCAGCCGATAGCAGCATGAGATGCAAACCAGGCCAGCACACAGCAATTGACCATCGCGTTGGATAGGTAAAAAAAAAGATACACGATGCAAGTACGCGTACAGGCACGCTCACATGCGGGAGATGATCACTCATGTCGAATCGGGATACATTTGCATTTGGCCTGCGTTCTGTCTAACGAATTTCTGTCACGATTGACAGAGCTGTTTGTTACACTAGCATGCAGTGCATAGCGGCAAGCAACCGCATTAATTGAATGTGTGTGCCAGTTTTTTTTTGTCGTAGAACACAGCCTGTCCCCCTCGCATAAGCTCGTATAGATGCGAAATTAAAATCGAGTCGAGCCAATCCCCCAGGATACGTCAAGTTGCAACGCCGGCCGTCGAAATGTACGTATGCAGACACCGTGCGCTACTATTATTATGGTGATTGGCTTGATTCGGGGCACTTTGACAAATTATCGATCGGAGTCGCCCGACCGAATGAGCAACAGCGGTATCGACCGACGACGCGGCGACGTACGTCTAGCGTGCGTATTTTATTCGTTTGTTTGTATCTCGAATGGGTATCTGTGAATCTATTCATGTCTGCTTTGGTCTGACGATTGCACAAATTAATCGAATGCATTGTTGCAGTAGCACAACGGCCAGCTAGCAGTAGATACCTACCACTGGCTATTCGCTATTTTACGACTTATGCTTATGCAATGCCTATATGGGATGTCGACATGGCGCACTGTCACCACCAAAGTGGGGGACTTTCGTGTGTTCCTTTTCATTTATTTTTGTTGTTAGTTGGTTCTGGGATTTAATGTTCATTTTGTTTGTCGTTTGTGTTAGGTTGTTGGCTACTGCTGCTGGTTTGGTTAGCAAAAGTGGCGAATGGAGAGCTGCAGGACGGGCGAGTGGCGAGCTCGAACTCTCCAACACACAAAGAGTGACAATTTGCATAAAAATGAATGTTCTGGCGAATGGTAGAGCCAGGCAGTGATTGTGTGTGTTTTGGGATTCGATGAAGTTCGGGGGACTAGGTGAATGTCCATTTTATTGGAGAAAAGAAAGGAATCAGGGTTGGGTCCTTTCCACTGCAATGCAGAGTTTCAAATAAAATGTATGGAGTGGTAAGACATTTCGAGGCGATGATGTGATGCAGTGATTTGTGCAACACGTGCATGTTGAACATTTTTATACCCTATCCCATAGGGGTATATTAGTTATGATACATAGTTTGTAACATAGAGAAATAATTTAGCTAGGTTTGCCTCAAAGTATATGAATCGACTCAGAATCGATAGCTAGGTTTAAGTTTTTGAAAAAAGTCTGAACAACATATCTAGACAATCTTTATATCTATATTTCGTCTATACAAAGTTTTTTTTTTTGCCACGCCCACTTTTTTGGCGCGTTTTTAATGAAAAAAAAAAACGTTTTTCGGTAAAATTTTAAATATTTCGAAAAAAAATGTTGATGCAAAATAATTGGTTTTTGTAATATAAATAATTTTTCTATGTCATTTTAACCCACGCCCACTTTTTAGAGGCGTTTTCATACAAAAACCATTTCTATACATTATGTTCATAGCATAACCAGGCTAAAAAAGATGTTTTTTGTCGAAACATAAATGATTTTGATAAACTGTCTGTAAAATATGTTTTACAATGAAATTTTCTATATTTCATCGCCAAAAAGCCGAAATTTTGGAGGATATTTGTTTTAAGAATGGGATGGGATAGGGTATAAAACGATCCACACAGTGGATTGTAGCGCTCTCATATGTTTAATTTGTGTGTTGGTTTGTATGCTCGAGTGTTTTTGGTAGACCACACTTTAATGGTTTAGTTAAATGTTTGAAATGGCCATTTGTAATATTGTATGTTGGTAGTGTATGTACAAAGGTTTTCTGGATGATCACTTCAAGTTTGTAAAACTACATATATCTATTCTTTCAAAGTGCGTAGGTATCTATTATATGCTTTTCGAATGCTGCACCCGCTTAAGTTGCCAAACAAGTTTGTTTGTTGGCGATTGTTTATGCCCTGTATGCTCGAATGAAAATTTGGTAAAGTTTTTCTAGGCTATACTAACATTTTAAAATTCTATACTAGCATTACCGGTATAGTGGGATTTGTATGTTTTATGCTCTGAACAATGAAGATCTATAAAAAAATCATTCTGTTGAGCCTACAGTCCATGATAGTGTAAACTTGGATTGTACGCTCTTGATGCTCCATTAAGGCTTGAATGTGTCCTCACGTGGTATAGTTTACAGCTTACATGCGGCAAGCTGTGAGGAACATCAGAGGTATAGAGTACCCCATCGTTCTACATTCGTACATTCGAAGTTACCTATCGAGTTTGTAAGCTGGAAGTGGAAAACTTAGACCTCTACTGTGAAACGCAAACGAACTTCGAAAACTTCAAAATAATTCTAAGCGCAATGAACAAAAGGCCATCTGCTGTACATTCACCGACCACAAACGTTAAAAACAATTGACAAAAGTCTGTAACTTTGTTAGGTGGCGATGGAAAACCTAGACCTCTACTGTGAAACGCAAATGAAGTTTGAAAAGTTCAAAACAATTCTAAGCCCAATTTACAAAATACCATCCGCTTTATATTCACCGGCCACAAACGTCAAAAACAATTGACAAAAGTCCGTAGACAAGGTTTCGCAGAAGCCTAGATACTTAAAATTTTACACCACAACTCCTTATTGGCTGTAGAGTGTAGATGCACAAAAAAAACGAAATTGCGAAATTCGCTGTTTTAATAGGGGAAGGTGGGGAGAAACAATTTTCCGTATTTGATAACCATGACACATTTCAAACGGTTGCTTAGATTTAAAAGGATTCATTAGATCTATCATACATTCTCATTTTCAAAACAATGGATCAAATCATATCCAAAAATACTCCATCAGTATCATCTCCATATATTCAGCCGTCTCCTTTGTTATCGTCTGCTTGTAGGTGTTTCTATACATTTGTCGTATAATATTTTATTCGAAAAATCTATCAATCTATCACGAAACTCGACAATGGAGCTATATACCGCCCTAATTGTGTCCTTATTAGGACTAAAAAATTGTACATATCTCTTTTCTGAAATGCAGTGACGTCGTTAGTTTATTTCGCTAATATCAAATCGTTAAGCGTTGCGTGTGATGACGTTGAAGACGGTCTTGCTAAAGTGATGGCTATGGAGAAGAGTCGGTGAGATGAAAATTCGCGTGTGGCTTATGTATACAGGTGTATGTTCTGTTAGCGAGTTATTAGACACAACCAAAAAAGGTGTTGCCCATAGCCACATAATAGAAACAAAGCTAAGTTATGCCAAAGATTATGAAGCCATACAGATGACGCATTGAGAACAAAAAAAGGAACTCTTGCTCAACCGCTTCATGGTACGGGCGGGCAGGTTCACACATGAGAAACAAGATCCAAATAATATTTCGGGCTGTGACAGTACGACCCGTCATAGAACAATTTTTCTTGTATGCAGTGCGTCATCTGTATGACTTTATAATCTTTAGTTTTTACGTATAACGTATAACGTTACGTATACGTAACAAAGGCAAAATTTAACGACGAACTTATGACAGGTACAATGAAATTTATTTTATGCTGAAATTTTACGATAACAGATCGGCTCATTGGCTAGATGGTTATTGCGATGAACTGCCGCGCGGAACGTCTTGGTTCGATTCCTAGCAGTATAGCAACACATAAATGATTTTCCACTGTCCCTCCTCTCGTAATGATCTGACAAATCATTCGAGTAGTAAAATCAATTGGTCTTTGAGGTACTGCTCATGGAGTTGGAAAACTACGGGTTTGAAAACTTCCAATAGAGCTGACGAGAATAGAGTATATCAGCCAAGCGGAAAAACGGAACATAGCATTATATGCAAACCAGTCCGCGCAGTAATGTCAAACGCCATTCCCATCGAGAGTGTAGTAGAAGTATGTTGGGTTTGCATTTGCATGGTTCTTTACTGTCATGGAGAAATCTAAGTCTGAAGCTCTTGATGCGTTTTCAGTTATTGATGAAGTAACGGGTGATCCAAGTAGAGATTCTTTTTTCAATAGCCTTTTTTTTAAGATCACGTGTGAGTCGTGTCATGCTGTCATGTTATTTTTGTTTGGCATTTCATAATGGAAAGACTTAAGCGTAAACAACGTTTACAAATTGTTCAACTTTATTATGAAAATGCACGTTCTGTGAGGAATGCGTTTCGTGCACTTCGCTCGACTTATGGTCAACATAATCGGCCTACTGAGCGTACTATTCGCAACACCATCACCCATTTTGAGACCCAGCATTCATTATTGGATAAAAGACTTCTTTAGACTTTTTCCTGTGGGGATATGTAAAGTCAAAAGCTTATGCCGACAAACCCGCTTCAATTCAGGCCTTGGCGGAAAACATCACGCGTGTCATTCGCAAGTTACCAGTCGAAATGCTCGAACGAGTGATCGAAAATTGGACTCAACGGATGGACCATCTGCGACGTAGCAACGGCCAACATTTGATAGACATAATCTTCAAAAAATAAATGCCAAAGAATGTTCTTTCAAATGATAATAAACATTCTCCATTAAATTTGAATTTTCTGTGTTTTCTTTTTTTTTAAAGTAGGGAACCTCGAAATGGATCACCCTTTAGTATCAGAATATCTTAAAAAAAAAAAACAAAAATAACAAGAGGGACTAAACAGATCATGAGCTGTATTCAAACCCCTGGGGTGTACACATAAATTATTTTAAAAAACGATGGGTTTTCCATATCAAAAAAACCTAAACTCGCAATCTATTAATGAAAAGCTGAAGGGAAAGCCATCTCTCAAGGGCTACATAAAAACAGTCTACTTTTCAAAATAATCACCAAATGACACAGGCTTGTAAAAGGTATTTTCTCCCTCTGCCATCGCCTAATGACTGAACAAGAACAGACCGACTGACAAAAGGCAGCTCATAAACTCAATCGCAATCAGCGCCAATTAACAACCAAAGGTCATTGTAGAACAAAATGAAGCCCCCACCATCATCAAGACAGTTGCAACAGAATAATATCCAATTTCTAAGGAGAGTTACTTATTGGCGAATCACGCGATCCATCGTCAAGCCGAACCTTTCGCTCTTCCAAAGTAATTACCTAATTTCCCATGGGTTTCCGTGAAACACAACTCCCAGCAATCATCCGCAAAACGTTGTTTTTCCCTTGAGACTTGTGCTTCGTATCTTTTTTTTTTTTTTTTTTTTTCTTGACTTTTTCTTTCTTCGTGGCGTCAATTTTCATTCCATTCTCAGCCGGCGCTGACTAAACAGACGCAAGGAATCAAGTCGACAGAGTCGCCCCTCTTTCATCTGGGATTCATCAGTCATTAGGCTCTCACTTGCTGTTTATCTGTTCACCCGCCATGGGTATTCTCCGCTACATGTGGTATCTGAACAGCAACAACCGAGTAGCTGACCTAAGAGATTGGCTTTTAATGACCGGAAATAGAAATTGTTCAAATCACACACACACGCGCACACTCCCATGTACAATAATCGAGGGGAGCCCACTCTTTTAATCTGTGGATGGCCATTATCACAGACAATCAGCGTTCACATGCGAATTAAATTGTGCACATTTTGGCCACTGTGTGTGGTACACTGGGACATATAGTCTTTGTCATCGCGACGATAGTTGCGCGTTGGCGTTTGACGTTTACGTAAAAAAAAATAAAATAAACGCTATGTCAACACCCACATAATGACACGGGGGTCGGTGTCCCATGGCCCCCCGTACGAACAAAAATCTCATTTCATTGTCGTTCTGTCACTCTACCGAGCATTGTCTGTGGCAACGACGGATCGGTATTTTATTGTCTACCCAGTGGGCGTTCGGGACAGAAATCAGTAGGAATAGGTGTTACCCAGGGGTTGAGCTACAAAACTACAATAAGCACCGTGTATCTATTGTTACTCGGTGTCATTAAGGTTGACTTTTTTCTGTTTGTTCTGTTTTTTTGTGTGCGCTTTTGTTATGGTGGCGACACTAAACGTCAGTGCCACACCGTGAAGTTAGCTGTGAAATCGATTTTTCTACACCCAAGCAGTTTATTTGTTTGGTTTGTTTCTTTGCACTTGCATATTTTTGTTGTTGTTTTGCGATCCGTGTCCGTGTTGAGGTTAAGCAATTTATTTAGAAATGAAGCAATTAGCTGACAGTTTGAAACTATAACATGTGTTGTTGGAAATGTTAATGAGTTTTCGTTCCGCAAAAAAAAAAAAAAAAATCCGTGGGGGACTATGTTGCAGACTTTTGCCGACAGGTGACACAATTGGCTTGTATTTTTTTTTTATAATCAGCAAGTTGAGTTAATTGTCATTGACAGTGGAAAATTTCGATTACATTGACCTTTGACAGCTGGTCATCGGAAGCGATGGTATTTTATCGAGTCGAATTGCTATTTTGTCTTTGAGTTAGCTTGACCAACACATTTTCGGGGCGAGGATTTAAAATAGTTGGCGAGAGATTTGAATATTTGTCGGCGAATTTTCGTTGGCACTATCTTTTAAACGCGTGTTTGTGAATGCTTGATATAGGTGAAATTTAAAGAAACAGTGGGTTGATGAATAGAATTGAATGTCAATGTGACAGTTGTAAATCATGTCAATGTGACAGTTGTGCATCAAGTAGCATTTTATGGAGTTAGGTAAACCTTCAAAAAGGTAGTTCAAGAAACAAATAGCTTATTTCATGCATGTTACTGATAATGCCAGAGTTCAACTACCATTTTGCAGAGAAATTCAGAACGTATTCGGGGACTATCAAACAAACAATTAGTTGGAGGTTTATTAGGTAGCAGTAACATGTTATTGCAGTACTTAACATGTTTTGATTTTTTAGATTTATTCTAATTATTTTATTTTGTTTCTTGTTAACACAATCTTCTTGTAAAAAATGTTGGTAAACTATGAATTATAACAGAAAAAGATATTGAGCATTGCAATTGTCTCTTTTTATTTCTGGCATTTCGATAAGTTACAAAATGCCTTGTGGCATAACAATATAGTGGTACCAAACTATTACTTAAGTACAATATTGAATTTTATCACTCTGCTACAGTAATTTCTAAATTGATGGTTTCATGAATAGTTATTCCGAAGAGTAACCATGCAACAATTGTATTTTTTTTAAATAATTCTAATCACTATGAATTTAAAATTTAATTTATGTCATTCATACACCGTACACTTTCCCCCTTATTCATTAGAATTCACAAAAACACACCTCACCTGTTGTATAGTTATGCAGGGCATAAGTATTTAAACAGGCCTTATTCAGTGTCGCACAAATTCTTATTCATAAAATATTTCGCCGCCCATAATAGTTGTACAGGATTTGTGTCAAATAAATTACCAAAAAGGGGGAAATCTATTACAATTGGAGGTTTCACCTGTCGGCAGATCTACCAAGGCATCATTTTAATGCGAAATCAATAGCGACAAATATCTTTCCAACACTTAAATAACATTTTGCTGACTTATGTTGACTCACGAATATAGTTTACATTGTTGAGTCGGTAGGTAATGAAGAATTAACAATCGAAGAAATTAAACCGTGAAACACAACTGCTAAAATACAAAAAACACACTTGACAATTTTGTTTCGACTAACAATTGAACAATTGAACCTTTGAACCTAACAATTGAACCTTTGGTAACCCTGATGCTGATCCGCATGTGTATACAGCAATAATAAAATAAAATGCGCTTATACGGGCACTTTTTAACCATCAGACACGTTTAGGATATGCGGCCTCTATTCAGCGTTAAAACATTTTGAATAAGGTTTTAACGTTCAGAGGCATTTTAAGGAGTGCATAGCTTTATACACTGCTTATAATGAGTTTATTAGCAAGCTTCCTGTGTTTTGACGATTATTCATGAGTTACTTTACTACAAACGTCCGACACATCAGTGATATTCGCCAACCCCGAATGGAAAAAATAACGAGCAATCAAAAAAAAAAAAAACTTTATTGACTAAAGCTAAAAGGCTAAGCAACTCCCATTAATTTTGCTATAACATCTCTTACCGAAACATACTTAATGAATGGCTGGAGTAGTAAAGGTGAGCTGCGTTCTCACTTTGGTACAGTTGTACCATTTTAATAAACTTATCTACTTAGGTTTGTGTCAATTGCGTTAAAATGCGGGTTAAATTTTATCCACTGGCTAATTTTTGACATTTCTGGAGGGGTAAAAAAATATTGGCTGTTTTCTGTGTCAATTAGATTAAATGGGATTTTTTTAGTACTATTTTCAATAATTTCCCAAAAGAATTGAAACAAAATTCCTTTCTTTATATTTTCTTGCATTAAAAATATACCGAACGCATTTCAGAGAGATCATGAAAAAGCCTTAATTATTTATTATAATTAGTAACAAAAATAGTATTGTATGATTTGTGTTCATGATTAACGGTGCTGTTATAGCTATCATTGAAAATCATACTTTGAAATTTGCTTTTACTCATTGCGGCTTTTTTTTAGGCCCTATCCCAAAGTTTTATATTAGTTTTGATACATAGTTTGTAACAAAGTGTAATAATTAAGCTAGATATAGCTTAAGGTATATGATTTTTGAAATCCGCCCACTGCCACGCCCTTTTAAAAAAAAAACGTAGTTTTAGGCCAAACTATTAGAGATTTTGAAAAAGTGTCTGAACAACATATCTAGACAATCGTAATGTCTATATTTTGCTCATACAAAGTTTTTGCCACGCCCACTTTTTGTGGGCGTTTTCAGTAAAAAAAAAACTTTTTCGGTAAATGTTTAAACATTTCGAAAAAAATTGATGCAAAATCATTGGTTCTGGTTATATAAACATTTCTTTCATATATCATTTTAACCCACGTCCACTTTTTGGAGGCGTTTTCATACAAAAACCATTTCTATACACTACCTCATAGCATAACCAGGCGAAAAACGATTTTTTTTGTCAACCATAAATGAGTTTGATAAACTATCTGAACAATATGTTCTGACAATGACATTTTCTATATTTCATCGCCAAAAAGCCGACATTTTTGTGATATTTGTTTTAATGATGGGATGGGATAGGGTATAAGACGATCCACACAGTTGATTGCAGCCTTCTCATATGTTTATGTCAAAATCAAGCTTTTTATTTCTCAAACCAGATTATCCAAAACTATATCAATTTGGAATTATAGTTTTCGCAGAAAATACCTTTTATTTTTCACTGAATAAGGTCTATTTTTGTGATGAACTGATTGTCGTTCCACCAAAATAAAACTCAATTTTCCAGTGATTCCTACTAGGAGCTAGGAAATTTTCAAATTTTAGCTAGTGGATAATTCTTGACATTAGTGTGGTGAATATAGACTTCAACATTTCTTACCTTCTCCGGAGCTCGCTAAAATTATCCAGTGGCTAATTTTGACGTTTACCATACCTTCTATGGATAGAGGGATATTGAAAGCACACGCGTGTAATACTGCTCGTCACAAGTGTTTACATGTGGGGAAAACAGCACATCGTTTAGATAATTAAACCAAAAGCAAGGAACATGTATTTTATATCAGAAATTACTGCATTATTATTTTTTAAGTCGTAAATATGTAATATATATTTGTTTTCCTATATTTGGCATGATAAACAATTGACACAGTAAAAAGCCAACCTGTAGAATTGTCAACAATTAGCCATCTGATAAAATTTATGTAATCCCATTTCAACGCAGCTGGTGCTCAATTTTTTCAAAATCAGGTTGAATGGTTAAAATACTGGTCTAGGTTTACCTAAAACTTCTTAAAGGACGTCGAGTTTTAACGGGTTTTTAAATAAGAGCGCTACAAAAGTTTTTTTTAAATAAAACAAAAACGGTTTTGGATATCAATGAAATTCTTTTCTGTGAAAATACGTTCGATGCCATTATGTATGGAACTCGATTTCTTTTGCATGGCCACTACGGGCACGCTTGCAGAAGTCCAGACGCTGAACCCAATTTTCGACGGTTTTCAAACATAAATCGGCCGATACTGCTGCAATTTCACGTTCGATATTCGTACGAAGTTCATCAATAGTCGCTGGCTTGTTGGCATAGACCATAGACTTGAGGTAGCCCAACAGGAAAAAGTCTAACGGCTTCAAATCGCACGACCGAGGCGACCAAGCGACTTGACCATTTCGTGAGATAACACGTTCTCCAAACTTGGTTTCAAATAAATTGATTGTGGCATTCGCTGTGTGGCTTGTGGCGCCGTCCTGTTGGAACCACATGTCCTCCAAGTCCATATCATCCAATTGGGGCAAAAAATATTCGGTTATCATTGAACGGAAGCGATTCCCATTCGCAGTAACGTGCCGGTCTTGATCATCACGGAAGAGGTACGACCCAATGACGCCGCCGGCCCATAAACCACACCAAACCGTAATTTTTTCGGGATACAACGATGACTCATGGAGTACGAGTGGATTGCTGCCTGACCAATACCGCATATTTTGTTTATTGAAGAAGCCATTCAGCCAGAAATGAGCCTCATCGCTGAAGATGATTTTTCGATGAAAATCCGAATCATTTTCAAGTTGTTGCTCAGCCCAATTCACGAACAAACGAAGCTTCTGGTGGTCAAGCGGCTTCCGTTCTTGCGTCAATTTAATCTTGTAAGGATGTAGGCCAAGATCTTTAGCCACAACGACGTCACAGAGATGCCCAACGCAACGCTTGAGAACGACGTGTGTGAGACACATTTGGGCTTTCTTCAACCGAAACCTCAGCGGCAGCAATGTTCTCGACACTACGGGCACTTCTTTGTCTCACTGGCATGGGAAAATTTTGTACTGTGCCTGTGGATTCAAACTTTTCCACTAGACGCTCCATTGTTGATCTGCTAGGACGATTATGACGACCATAAATTGGACGCAGCGCTCTTAACGTTGAGGCCACTGACTCCGAATTTCGGTTGTAAATTTTAATTATTTCGACTCGTTGTTGGATCGTATATCTTTCCATCATGAAATGGCAAACCTTACTGAAGAGAAATGTCAAAAGAGCGGCAAGAAATATGGCGTCGTTTGCTGTCCCTGTCGCTCATCTTTTGTAGCGTCCCTGTTGAAAAACCCGATATTTGCCAAGTTATCATCGTTCTGCTTAGACCAGGAACCAGTCTTTTTCTATAAAACGTCATCAGTGACCTTTGTTTGGGGTGTTGATATGTGAATATTGAATAAATTCGAGCATATCGGGTGGTTTAGCGATTTTTTTGGCACGAATGTTTGAGTTCACTAAAGTTTTCAAATAATCTCAACTGAATTCGACACCAATCGACAAATAATACGATATGCACGTTGCATCACTATTTCGGCGCATTGTTTCGGTGTGAAGCTATTCATGGTCAAAATAGTACTAAATTGACGTTTCAAAAACAAACTCAAGTCAATCGGTATAAACGTCAAAGTTGTTCAATGTTTACTTGCCCAAATATAAGATGGCGCAGTCTGTACATGTTACAACTGATTAAAGATTATAAAGCTATTCGGATGACGCACTGCATACAAGAAAAATGTTTCTATGGCGGGTCGTACTGGCAAAGCCCGCCATATATTTTTATCTCGATTCTCATGTGTGCACGTGAACACCGCCCGCCTGTACCTTGAAGCTGTTGAGCAAAAGTTTCTGTTTTTTGTTCTCAATGCGTTATCTGTGTGGCTTTATAATCGTTGACCTGATTGTCCTCTTATGGGACACCTGCACCAAATTGTATGTTTAAGATTTCATAAAAAAGGCATAAAAGCAATATAGCTTGATCATCATCATAGTTAAAGTCGTTGCTGAAAGTACATATCCAGTGTCAAGATGTCGTTTTAGTTAATTATTTTATTTTTTGACTCAATCCCAAAACACTATTGTTATTACCCTCCCCTCGCTTATCGACTTTGCCGGAGGAGCCATTCTATTTTTACAACTCTCGCGCTATATCAATTGAATAAAATTTATGACCCCACTAACCTTGAGTTGGAACTTAATGTTCCATACTAGCTTAATGATTACAACAATTACGCAGGCACTAGAATTTGTGCCGCCAACCTGATTTATGTCCCGCTTAACCTTTTCTCTGCATCCGCATAATCAGTCGCCACCTTCTGTGCAACTTTAATGAGCAGGCTTCCAAATTTAATGAAATATTTACAACCCAATAAAAACAAGCTGAAAAAAATGGAACAATCTGAGCCAATTTTTTTTTCCACAAGACGTTCCCAAACGAATCCAGAATTGGTCATGGCTATGTAGGCAACCCTTAGCTATGTTTATGACCAAGCAATTCAAACGATGGTTTCTGTTTACAACTTCGCCAACAGTTTGGAAGCAATTTTACGACATCGTAAGAGTTTTGCCAAGCACCCTTTGAAAAAAACAAAAAAAATTTTGTTGGCAAGAATCTGCTGGCTACAGGAAATTGCTGTATTAAGTTACGACCTTTCCATCTTCTAAATTAGTCATTCCATCACAACCCTTCGAGCGTTAAATTTTAAATTCTCTTCCAAAGAATGTAAGCTCGCCCAAGGGTTGGTTGTTCAATTTTACCCTTGGTTGTCTTTAGCGAGTGCCGGTGGCTCCTTTTTTTTTAAAGGGTGCACACAAATTTAACAGGCATTTCAGCTGCAGGGAAGTTGCGGCAACAAGGCGCGTTAGTGCGTGCTAAAAACATCGTAAACAGACAATGGCAGGGTTGCACAAAAATGGAAATTAATGATGCCCATCCGTCCCGTTGTCGTTTTATGGCAGCCAAAGACTCGACAAGGAAAAGGAACAGGATATTCCTTCTGATTAAAGATTTTTACTATCGCAGTGTGGAAGGCTGTTCGTTCAGTCATAATGACGACGGAGACGAACACCGAGAGTACGGTTCGACGGTTGGTGTAACGATGCAGAAATAATGCCCCAGCCAGCGGAGGCCCTGTTAGTGTAATAAGCACACCATATGTCCGGCTAATGTACCTCGTCTTCCTCTCCACGCAGGGAATGTGTGTGAGTATGCTCGGCCGGCACGGTCTTATTGAACAAAACTCTATTGCCAAAGGGGCTATCATGACGCTGGTGACTGGCTTAACATTACCCTCGACCGAGTGCATTATTGTTTCCAATTTGTGACTCGTGTCCATTGTGTGTGTTTTGGTGTGCTGGTTACCGTCCACCTTTTAGGCTTTTTCAATCACATCACGTTTTTTTTTTTTTAGACCACACGTCATGCTGTATGGGCTTTCGTTTTCGGGGGTAATTTAGACGTTTCTCCCTTAATTTGGGACGAAAATTGATCCCAAACACAATGGCAATGAAGCCGCTGTCAGGCAGTCGAGTGCAGCTGTTAAATGTCAGATGTACTGATGTGCGTGTGGGTGAAATTGAATAGCGTGAATGGTTGTGAATTAGAAACTAATATTGCGTTGCGACAACAACGTCACGACTCATGACAGACCTTTGTGGTTTCGGTTTATTACCGCAAATCGACAACGACAATAACGCCGTCGTCAGTGAGACGAATAAACGTGAAATGTTCCCGATAAGCACTAAATTTGAGTGGGCTCATGGCGTTCATGTGGGCGTGTCAAACGACAGAGAGAAGGGGTGGCGAGGTTGGTTTTTTTCTTTTCACCCATTATGACATGTGTATATCACTTAAGTGTTGTACACTGTTATGTGTCATTGGACCTTAATTGGTCATTTATATCGTGTAATATGCAAAAGATAAATTTAATTGAAACCGCATTGATGTGACAAATTATTAACGTGTTACTTGATGTTTGGGGCGCGAGGCAATTTCCTATAAAATGGGAGCCATGTTGCGTGAGTTAAACTATTTGTGGGCATGCAAGGGGATTGAAAATAATTCGATAAAACGGATGACGGCTTCATTTGAAACGTCACACAGCGGCGTTAATAGGGGTACTTCATTGAAATGACTTGATGGAATGTAAGCCGTGTGCAGCCATATTAAGTGATTTAACTTTTCAGTCGAATAATTTGACAGACTGTGTCGTTTTTTTTTTTTTTTTAGTTGCAAAGGCCTTTCTTTGTCTGTGTTTCAATGTCGACTCTAAAAGGCAAATATAAAAAGCTTTCTATGACAATTTTATGTTCTTGGATGTTTTTCAGATTTCCGGGAGGCGATTACATCCACCGACTGACTGATACTCGATTATAAAGGCGCATGATGCCATTTTCGACTCATTTCGGTATTTTACACGGTTTTGATCAGAATCCCGGGAGAATAGTTCTCTCCTTTTTGACAGATCTTGTCCTTGAAGTTCCCGGAGTTTGTAGCTTGTCCATATAAAACCTGTTATTTTAAATAACACCGACTGATACTCGATTATAAAGGCGTATGACGCCATTTTCGACTCATTTCGGTATTTTACATGGTTTTGCTCAGAATCCCGGGAGAATAGTTCTCTCCTTATTGACAGATCTTGTCCTTGAAGTTCCCGGAGTTTGTAGCTTGTACTTAATTGAAACGACTTGATGGAATGTAAGCCGTGTGCAGCCATATTAAGTGACTTTTTTTTTTTTAGTTGCAAAGGCCTAACACATCTTTGTCTGTGTTTCAATGTCGACTCTAAAAGGCAAATTTAAAAAGCTTTCTATGACAATTTTATATTCTTGGATGTTTTTAAGATTTCCGGGATAAATGCGATTACATCCACCGACTGATACTCGGTTATAAAGGCGTATGACGCCATTTTCGACTCATTTCGGTATTTTACACGGTTTTGATCAGAATCCCGGGAGAATAGTTCTCTCCTTTTTGACAGATCTTGTCCTTGAAGTTCCCGGAGTTTGTAGCTTGTCCATATAAAACCTGTTATTTTAAATAACACCGACTGATACTCGATTATAAAGGCGTATGACGCCATTTTCGACTCATTTCGGTATTTTACATGGTTTTGCTCAGAATCCCGGGAGAATAGTTCTCTCCTTATTGACAGATCTTGTCCTTGAAGTTCCCGGAGTTTGTAGCTTGTCCATATAAAACCTGTTATTTTAAATAACACCGACTGATACTCGATTATTAAGGCCCTATGACGCCATTTTCGACTCATTTCGGTATTTTACATGGTTTTGCTCAGAATCCCGGGAGAATAGTTCTCTCCTTTTTGACAGATCTTGTCCTTGAAGTTCCCAGAGTTTGTAGCTTGTCCATATAAAACCTGTTATTTTAAATAACACCGACTGATACTCGATTATAAAGGCGTATGACGCCATTTTCGACTCATTTCGGTATTTTACATGGGTTTTGCTCAGAATCCCGGGAGAATAGTTCTCTCCTTTTTGACAGATCTTGTCCTTGAAGTTCCCGGAGTTTGTAGCGTGTCCATATAAAACCTGTTATTTTAAATAAACTCATGGAAAGAAATCTAGCGCTTTCAAATTGGTTGATCTTCTGGGTCAATAAAAATCGCGACAAAGTGATATAAGACCGTTCAGTGCCTCCCTTAAAACAAAGTTAGTAAGACGTTCAGTAAATTCTCAGCTGCAACCACAAGGCGCCACAAGCGACAACAGCCTGATCTTCGGGGCTTATTACCCCAATGAAACATATATAGAGAGTGCGCTCATGTCTGGCTTTATTCCACCAGATCACCCATTTTGAGACCCAGCATTTATTATTGGATAATATTCGACCGAATAGACCACGTCCAGCACGCTGTGAAGAAAATATAGCGGCCGTAGCTGAGAGTGTACACGAAGACCGTAGAGAGTCGATTCGGCGCCGTTCGCAGCAACTCGGACTGACGTATGGAACGACTTGGCGCATTTTACGTCAAGATCTTAAATTGAAAGCGTACAAAATACAGCTTGTGCAACAACTGAAGCCGCTCGACCTTCCCAAGCGACATCGCTTCGCTCTATGGGCTCTTGAAAAGTTCCAAGAAGATCCGACGTTTTCGAGGCAAATTTTGTTTAGCGATGAGGCCCATTTCTGGCTCAATGGGTATGTAAACAAACAAAATTGCCGCATTTGGGACGAAGAGCAACCTGAAGAGATTGAAGAACTGCCACTTCATCCAGAAAAAACAACGGTTTGGTGTGGTTTGTGGGCCGGTGGAATCATCGGTCCATATTTCTTTAAAAATTATGCTGGTGCGAACGTAACCATCAATGGTGACCGTTATCGTGCCATGATAACCGACTATTTGATGCCTGAAATTGAAGCTCGTGATCTCGGCGACATTTGGTTTCAGTAAGACGGCGCCACTTCCCACACATCGCATCAATCAATGGACTTATTGAGAGAACATTTCGGTGAGCACATAATTTCACGTTTTGGGCCGGTCGATTGGCCACCATGATCGTGTGATATCACACCGTTAGACTTTTTCCTGTGGGGATATGTAAAGTCAAAAGCTTATGCCGACAAACCCGCTTCGATTCAGGCCTTGGAGGAAAAGAAAACATCACGCGTGTCATTCGCCAGTTACCAGTCGAAATGCTCGAACGAGTGATCGAAAATTGGACTCAACGGATGGACCATCTGCGACGTAGCAACGGCCAACATTTGATAGACATAATCTTGAAAAAATAAATGCCAAAGAATGTTCTTTCAAATGATAATAAACATTCTCCATTAAATTTGAATTTTTTGTGTTTTTTTCTTTAAAAAAGTAGGGAACCTCGAAATGGATCACCCTGTATATAGAATCAATATAAGCTCTGTCATAAAACATCGTAAATGATTTATGTTAGCAGATGTTTCACTACTATCTATAAGTGGAAATTCATTGGGTGTACTAATAAAATGAATGATGACCTCAGATTGTTAAACAACTGGCAAAAAGACAAAATATATGAATATAAATTTTAACAACGTTTTTAATGTACATGTGGATGGCGAAAACATAGAATTGGTTAGTGAAATTAAATATCTTGGTGTCATGACTGATGAAATAATTAATTTAAAACCAAATATTGACTATATATGTAAAAAAAAGTTTCAAAACAGATATATTTTTTGAGAAGAATTCGAGATAAAATCTCAACTAAAACAGCTGAAAACTTATATAACAATAGTTAACTTATATCTAATAATAAAACCTCACTTTCAACAATTTTATCTTTGCCATGCGAATCTGACGTACTAAGATCGCAAAGGGTACAAATTATAGCGATGAGGATCATTTTAAAATGTTTGCAATTAGCACGCATAAATCATATGCTTAATAGACTCCGATTGGGTAAGTATACGACAACAATTAAAATTTAATGTACTTGTGTTCATATATAAAATGAAAAATTAAATACTACCAAAATATATATCTGATAACTTAACTTACATAAGTGATGTTCAACCATATCAGCTAAGATGTGGTCTAAATTTTAGACTGCATTTTAGATCATCAGTACGCGCCCAAAATACCGTGGTATTTTAAAGGTCTAAAATTTTTTAATGCACTCCCTACCCAATTAAAATCAATTTTAAAAAAAATCAAAAAAGTACTAAAATTTACTATAAAATCGGACCATCAATTTAATTAAACAAAATTTTATCAAAATGGCTTATACAAAGTTGCGCAAAAGTAATCCTCCTATCAGAAAATGCTATAACTTTTGCGATTGGCCCCTAATGTCAGTTCTTTTTTGACATTTGTGTAGTAAACACATGCGAAATACACGTTCATAAACAATGTTACGCTACACTGCTTCAGAACGCGGAATATTGGTGACTATTTATTTGAGCAATAATCGGTCGGTGACTTTGGCACAACGTGAATTTCGTCGCAGGTTTCCTAGCCGTCCAACGCCTACTGGTGAAACACTGCGACGTTTACCCGCTCGCCTCGAAGAGACTGGCACAACACGAGATGCTGCCAGGCGTGGCAGACCCCGGAGTAGCCGTTCTGCAGAGAATATTGCTGCTGTAGCCGAAGATGTCATGGAAGCGCCATCGACTTCGACCAGACGACGTGCCACGCAAATGGGTATCAGTCGACGGTCTTTACAGCGAATTTTGGTACAAGATTTGAAGATGTTTCAGTACAAAGTCCAGGCGGTGCATCAGCTGTTAGCTGCTGACCGACAATCGCGTCTAACATACGCTCAAGCCATCCTTAATCACCACCAAGAGGAAGATGATTTTTCATCAAAAATAATCATGAGTGATGAGGCCCATTTCCATCTTAGCGGGTACGTAAATAAGCAAAATTTACGCTTCTGGGGCACTGAAAATCCGCGTGTAACCCACGGAGAGCCATTACACCCGCTCAAAGTCACTGTATGGTGTGCTGTTTTCGCTGGAGGAGTCATCGGACCTTTTTTCTTCGAAGACGTCGCGGGCCAGACGGTTACTGTGAATGGTGAGCGCTACAGAGCACTGCGTGTAACCCACGAAGAGCCATTACACCCGCACAAAGTCACTGTATGGTGTGCTGTTTTCGCTGGAGGAGTCATCGGACCTTTTTTCTTGGAAGACGTCGCGGGCAAAACGGTTACTGTGAATGGTGAGCGCTACAGAGCAATGATCAACGAGTTCTTTTTGCCGCAACTTGATGAATTGGGATTGGAAAACATGTGGTTCCAACAGGACGGTGCAACGGCACACACTGCACGTGCCACAACCGATATGCCGAAGGATGCATTTCCCGGGCGCCTAATCTCCCGTTTTTGCGATTTGCACTGGCCAGCAAGATCGCCTGATTTGACCGCTCCAGACTTCTTTTTGTGGGGCTTTTTGAAGTCGCTGGTTTATGTCAACAAGCCTCAGACTTTTGCAGCTCTTAAAGACAATATCCGACAAGAATGTGAGGACCTATCGCCGGAAGTTTTGGCCAAAGTGATGCAAAATGCCATAAAAAGGGCTCAAATGACAATCAACTGTGGCGGCGGCCATTTACATGACATCATATTCTCGACTGATGTTAAAAAAAATTAAAAGACCAAATAAAAAAAATCCACAAGAAGAATCAAAGTTTTTCTTTTTTTTTTTAAATTACAGCCAAAAAACATCGGAAGGTTATTTTTGCGCCACCTTGTATATGTCAAATAGAGAAAATACACTCTGTACCCAAAAAAAACGAACTACAAAATAAAGGATAAAAGAGACTGTTAATTCAACATTATAATTATATCATCCTAATAAATAAATAATGTAGAAGGTCCCACGCGCGGTTTGGACGGGGAAATGGGCTTGGGCATAACAATAATAATAAAAATGAAATCATTAATTCCAACTTTTGAATTTTTAAAAACAAAGCACTGCTTCGATATTAAAAATTCAACAAAAATGTTTTCAAGTGTAAAAACTACTAATTGCCTTGTTGCCATGTAGGTAGGTATAAATGTTTGCATGTTATAAAGTCATATCGATTCAACTGGAATTCAATTAGCAATAAAAACACCTGTCGAATGGTTCGTTTTTTAGAACTACAAGACCATTCAGAGTCCAAATTGAACCCACTAAAACTGAATTACAACTAATGCACAATTCAACATGTGCATATGGCGATAGGACTCATTAGGAATGCAAACGTCCACTTAAAATTTTCATACTTGCATGTGAATTTATCGGGTATGTATCTAATTTGTAATTTCATTTTGTAAATATTTTCTACATGTGAGGATATTAATTTGGTTTAATTATTGCAAAGTTCAGTAGAGCTTGAAAAATAAACCGCACTTATTCTTTTAACAGTCTTCACAAAAAGTACTAGGTTGTATAAAAGGCCAGACATTTTATTTTAACTTCAACCCAATAATAAAACAAATCCACTCAAAAATTACTAATAGAACCCATTATTAGCTAGAAAATTTATTAATTTGTTCTGTCCGTACGAAAAATGTTGAATCATCCATTTCGCAGTACATTCACATCCAATGCAGGTTTCAAATGTAATTTTTGACATTTTCCAGATGTGTTTTCATGGTTTCCATGACAGATCGCTTACCAAAATAGTAGTTTCAGGACAACTTGTTAGTACATCTCTAATAATTTTTTTTTGTGTGTGTCTATCTGTCTCCCTCTGTTGTATTAATGTCTTGATCTGTCCAAGCCGATGGCCTCAGTCGCCAGTGCTGTTATGTGTCTGTAATTCGATGCATTCATGTGCGAATAACTGTGATGTCAAAAAGACAAGGAACCAAGTTTTTCAAAGTTTTCTTGGTAAAAATGTTGTTACTTTTATATTTATATCTTAGATAATAGGCCGAAAGGCATTAGAATTAAGTTATCGAGTAATTTAGGGCGCCCGCATAGAGCAAGTAAGTTAGTTAAGTAGTTGATAAGTAGGCTAGTTTTTTTCATGAATTGTTGTCTAGCATTTAAGTTAGTTTTAAGAAAAATAAAATAAAAATGAATTTAAAAAAAACAAAAAAAAAACTGTGATGTCAATGTAAATGTCAATTTTTTTTTTTCAACAATATTATTAGCTAAGTTTTGTTGAGCTTCATTTAAAAATTTATTTTGACACATCTAATGTGTATTTGTTTTCCTCATGATAGAATATAAAAAAATATATAAAAAGCTTAAAACAACGATAAGTACCAACTGCTAAATTTGACAAAGGTAATGATCTATTTAAAGGCCTTTAGATGAAGGCAATATTCAGAGTATAATATGCATGGCCCATGGGTTGTCTTAATTCCAAATGCAAACAATGCCGGTAAACCTTTCACTATTGTTGTCGTAATTATGGAGTAGGCTATAACTTCTATAATTTATCTACACGGCGGCCATTACCATAAGTTCAGCAGTCTAATGTCGGTAGACAGTTACTGTCATTATTATAATGCCACCGATAGATACGAAGTATCCACGAGAAGATAAGGTTAAAGCTAATTAACCCACACATGCACAAGCTGCACTCGTTAATATTTGTAATTGAGAATATTGTTTGAACAAATATGAATCGATTACTTGGATCTTTTTATTCTGTCACAAGGACAACAAGATAAAATTTGCCCCCGGGTAGGTAGATAAATTTGTAAGTTTCACTTAAGGAGAAAAAAAAGATTGTTTTTACAGGTATACGGTATACATCGAAATACATCATTTGTACTTACGACGAGAGACAAATTGAGAAGCCAACACATACGTAATTAATTATTGGATTTATGACAGTAAAAAATGCGTCGGTAGGACTTGCAGATACGGCCTAATTAGTCTAGTTATTCGACTTAAGATGTCAAGTAAAAGAGCTCGTTTTATAACCGGTGATTTTTTTAGCGTAGTTTTTTTTATTAAATCCAATAAAACACTCAAATTTGCATCAAATATTCAAAATTTATATTGTAATCGATAAATAGGCCTTTGCCATTTACGTTTTAAAGGCGACTTCATCTAAACGTTGTCCGCGGCTCCGTTTCAAAAGATCCATTCGAAAGGTCCAATTTTGCATCCCTTTTTCAAGCATTTCGGCCTGTATTCCACGATATACGCGTGTTATGTTATCCCGTAAAGCTTCAATCGTGTTCGGCGTGTCCACATAGGCTATCGATTTTACGTAGCCTCACAAGCAATAATCAAGAGGGGTTAAGTCGCATGATCTTGGCGGCCAGCTCACAGTACCATTTCGAGAGAAAAGCTACTCACCAAATTCATCCCTTAACGTTTCCATTTTTTCACGAGCTGTGTGGCATGTGAAACCGTCTTAATGAAACCACATGTTCACTTAGTTCAACTCAGTCAAAAGGGGCAAAAAAAAAGTCGCGTATCATGGTTGAAGGAAACGTTTCTTCCACGGTGATTTTTGAAGAAAAACGGACCGATGATGCCACCAGCCCATAAACCACACCAATAGGTCGCTTTTTCGGAATGTATCGGTAATTATTGTATGGCACGTGGCTGTTCATTACTCCAGATGTGACCGTTTTTTTTTATTCACATTACCGTTGAACCAGAAATGAGCCTCATCGCTGAACACAAGTTTTCGAAAAAACAGCGGATTCTCATGGAGCTGTTCTAAGGGCCATTTACCAAAAATTAGACGTTGTGGTAGGTCATCCGGCTTCAATTCTTGCACAAGTTGAATTCTATAGGCTTTCAAACCCAAATCGACACGTAAAATTTTTTATTTAGTTGAGTAACACATGGCCAATTGCTGAGAACGGCGACGAATTGATATTTCACGATCTTCATTAACATTGGAGGCTACGACTGCAATATTCTCTTCGGATCCCACTGTACGCATGCAAATCGATGGTTTAATGCCCAACAAATAGCAGCCGAATTGTTGATTCACCAGGTCGATTATGACGAGGTTCGTAACAAACGGTGCAAATTTTTCACAGAGCACGAATTTTGATAATAAAGTTCAATAATTCGCAATAGTTGCTCGTTTGTTAGCCTTTCCTTGATTAAATGGCAGAGTATACTGAAAACTGTTCACTTTGCAATATGATGTCTGGACGCGATATTTCATTAATTTCATCACGAATATTTTGTTTGAGTTGATCAAGCGTTTCTGGTTTGTTTGCATAAACCTTGCTTTTCAGATATCAACACAAAAATAAATCCGGAGCAGTCAAATCAGGCTACCGTTGAGTCCAATCTCACATCACCATTTCTTGAAATAACTTAGGTTGTGGAAAGAGGTCTCGCTGTAATTCCATTGTAATCCTGGCTGTATGCGATATGTGGCATCGTCTTGTTGATACCACATGTTAATCAAGCCCAAAGCTTGCAGTTGTGGCGGTAAAAAGTTTTCAATCATATCACCATATCGCTCCCCATTCACAGTTACCGTTACGCCGTTTTCATTTTCAAAGAAGTATGGTCCAATGATTCCTCCTGCCCAAACTGCACACCAGACTACAACTTTTAATGGATGCAAGGGTGATTGATGAATAATTTGAGGGTTTTCCATTGCCCAGAACCGATGGATGAAAATGAAAATGAAAATGTGCCTCGTCACTCATTATGATTTTTTTCATGAAAAACGGGGTTGTCATGGGCTAGAATGTAACATCCTATTGGCATATGCACGGCGGCGTTAATGGTCTTGTGGAAGAAGCTTTTGTGTCAGCTGAATCGTAAATGGAAACAAAAGCAAATACTGTGCAAAATTGTGGCCAAAGTTGTTCTTTGAAGACCAAGCTCCTGAGCACGGCGTCGAATTGAGGTTGATGGAATGTTTTGAACACTTCCTTGAGCAGCAGTAATGTTTTCAGCCAATCTTGCAGCACGTTGTTGTCCATGCATGAACCTATCAGCTACAGACACTCTTTCTTCAAAATCATTCACTACACGATAAAAGTGCGTTTTGTTGGCACGTTGTTTCTCAGAAAAAGTTCAAGTAACTTTCTTATCGTTACAGTAATCGATGATTGATTTTGATTAAATGTTTCAACGATTAAAACGCGTTGGTTTATCGAATATTTTCCCACATTAAATTTGCCACGTGTCTACATGAACTGTCAAGACTAATGTTTACCAAAATGGCGGCAAAACAAAATGGTATAACTTTCCGGCGGACACCCTGTATAACCTCTGTAAAACTTTTATTAAACCTCCTGAGATAAGTGAACTTCCGCTTCCGAAGCATTACAGAAGCATAAACTTTTAGTGATTCCGACTGAAGGCTTATAGCTGCTAAGAAAACACGTTTTTATCCGATGAATTTAAACGCAGAAAATCTGGGTTCGATTGCTAGTCGCAGCAGTACCAAAATTTTTATCTTGATTTTTCCATACCAGTATGTTCGCATCAAATGACATGATTTCAATTATTGATGTGTATTTTACTGATTACAATAACTGGTGACTTAAAAATTAGCATGTGGTGTCCAAATGACAAAATCTAATCTAAAGTTACTTCGTGGCTTTCCAAAACACACTAAAAAAGAACGTTGGTAAGGATTGAAAATATTTTTCTGCACAATTTTTAAAAATGACTGCCTTCTACAAGTATTGCTGAACGGAAATAAAGTCTATTGAGACTTATCGAAGGGAAATTGCTAGTTGGGATTTTGTTGCCATATGATAGTTGAAGGCTATATCTGATACAAAGAAGATGCTTGGAACTTTCGAATTTAATATTTTAAGATGTTGGATGCATTTGGGAAGCTTATTTTAACCTTCGGTTCTGTTGGTTGCCCGCTTCAGTGATATTCAATGAATCGAACCAGCTTATCGGCTCATTCGTTCAACTCCAAAAGTAGCATAAGATACAGTGCTGCATATTTAGACTCGCCTAGGTCTATGTGATAACCTTTATACTTACAACATCAGGTCTTAAAAAAACTGATAAATGAGTCTTCTTCTGTTTTTGAACTTTACCTGCAAAGAAAAGACAAAACAATGATACATTAGTACACGCAGATACAATTTGAGTCAAATAAAAATTCAAAACTGTAAATATCAACTTTATCCCTCTACAATACAAATATTGCACAATAAAAGCCAATAATCGATAGAAAATTGAATTCGATACGCACACAGGGCAAGTCTTTCACATCTAGATACCCATCCGCCGTCTCACACGACTACACCATTCTTTAACCCTGTATCTAGGGCACGAGTACTATCCACTCGTATTGCCCTGATGATGACAACCAAATACTCCGAACGTTAAGATTACTTCGTTCCGCATGAATTGAAACCATACGAGCGACATCAGACCGTCAACAAAGAACAACTGTGTCCCTAACGACTTCGGGTCAGTCCCATTGTATCGCCATCTATCCATTATCCATCGATACAATTATTTTCCGTTTGTAATTGATGAATCGCAAGAAGCCGGGTGAAAGGAATCATGTGTGTGTGTGTTTGTACACCTCTAATTTGTATAGGGCTATCTGCTGCCTGCTGTTTCATAGTTACATATCTCTCGGTAACGCTTTATCTAACCATGTATGATATTTCCTAAGCCATTTTTATAACGATACACAAACACACAAATAAATTAAAGAGACCGGATAAAGGGAAAGACGATGGCAATTACTTATTTCTTATGGAAACATAGGAAGGTTACCGAAATGTCCAAGACAGGCACTTTCTTCGTTTTCTTTTCCTTTAATTTGAGCAGGGATTTGTGTGTGTGTATGTGTCTGTTCACAGGAAGGGAGATTCATTTGAAGAACTTGAAGTGGTCGTAAGATCCTTTTCTTCCGCTCGAAACCATCTGCTTTAGATGATTTTATTCTTTTGTTCGTGAGTAGTCATGATGAGAGATATTCTTCCGCAGTAGATTGGTTTGTCCCAGATAACGAATCCAGCCATCCAAGTTGGGATAATAATGGTTATTGGTTGGGTTGGCTCAGAGATTTGCAAAATCGTTTTATTTATGTATTCTCTAGCTGTTTTGGTAGATTGAGATGTACAAAAGATAAAAAGATACAATGGTTTTGGGATATTTTTTTTGTTAAATAGAGAACAGTGAAGAATATTTGCGGGGTTTTGAAACAGTTATTTGCATTTTACACTTATTTGATCTTAATATTTGTAATAAAGAATACGGTACTTGAAAGTTTGATAGATGCGTACTTAGGAAATCAATAGGGGAGTATGAATTATATAAGTCAAATATTTGTTGGTCAAATAAACGGCAGTACAATATTTTTAAATTGGTTCTAGAAATCGAAAATTGTTCAACAGAAGACAGAGGAGCTAATATAACTACATATATAGGCATTTACTTCAAATAGATGACAGATTTTACTAAATCATTCAATATATGAATTTTTACGTTCGTTAATAGTACGATCAGTTCACTAAATTCACTAAATATAACTATTAGTTGGTTGCCAGATTTGTATACCCTATCCAAGTTGTTCTCAAACTTATTAAAGCTATGGAACCCTAAATAAGGCACAAAAAGAGGGAGGCTAAATTTTAAGGGCCGATGTTGATTATGAATAAAACACAAATTATTTGGGAAAGTATTGTCATTTCTTTTAATTATGAAAATATTGGTATGGTTCAATTATGTATGAAATAAAATATCGGCCAAACGGCCGCCTCGACCTCGGCGGCACACCTCCATCCGATGGTCCAAATTTTCGATGACGCTGAGGCATAATTGAGGTACTTTGCCGTTAATGTGCCGAATTATCTCATCCTTTAGCTCTTGAAATATTGCTGGCTTATCAACGTACACCTTTTCTTTTAAATAACCCAAAACAAAGAAGTCCAACGGTGTCAAATCAAATGATCTTGGCGACCAATTGACATCGCCACCACGTGAGATAACACGGCCATTGAATTTGTCGCCCAAAAGAGCCATCGTTTCGTTAGCTGTGTGGCAAGTGGCACCGTCCTGTTGAAAGCCCATATCGTCCACATCCATATCTTAAAATTTGAGCTATAAAAAGTTCATGATACCGAACACCATTCACAGTAACTGCCTGACCGGCCTCATTTTGGAAAAAAAAAAAAACGGCCCGATGACGCCGCCAGCCCATAAACCGCACCAAACAGCCATTCTTTGTGGGTGCATTGGTTTTTCGACAATCGCTCTTGTAACGGGTGATCCAAGTAGAGATACTTTTTTCAATAACCTTTTTTGACAGATCACGTGTGAGTCGTGTCATGCTGTCATGTTAGTTTTGTTTAGTATTGTTTGGCATTTCATAATGGAAAGACTTACGCGTGAACAATGTTTACAAATTGTTCAACTTTATTATGAAAATTCACGTTCTGTGAGGAATTTGTTTCGTGCACTTCGCTCAACTTATGGTCAACATAATCGGCCTACTGAGCGTACTATTCGCAACACCATCACCCATTTTGAGACCCAGCATTCATTATTGGATAATATTCGACCGAATAGACCACGTCCAGCACGCTGTGAAGAAAATATAGCGGCCGTAGCTGAGAGTGTACACGAAGACCGTAGAGAGTCGATTCGGCGCCGTTCGCAGCAACTCGGACTGACGTATGGAACGACTTGGCGCATTTTACGTCAAGATCTTAAATTGAAAGCGTACAAAATACAGCTTGTGCAACAACTGAAGCCGCTCGACCTTTCCAAGCGACATCGCTTCGCTCTATGGGCTCTTGAAAAGTTCCAAGAAGATCCGACGTTTGCGAGGCAAATTTTGTTTAGCGATGAGGCCCATTTCTGGCTCAATGGGTATGTAAACAAACAAAATTGCCGCATTTGGGACGAAGAGCAACCTGAAGAGATTGAAGAACTGACACTTCATCCAGAAAAAACAACGGTTTGGTGTGGTTTGTGGGCCGGTGGAATCATCGGTCCATATTTCTTTAAAAATTATGCCGGTGCGAACGTAACCATCAATGCCATGATAACCGACTATTTGATGCCTGAAATTGAAGCTCGTGATCTCGGCGACATTTGGTTTCAGCAAGACGGCGCTGTGTGGGAAGACATCGCATCAATCAATGGACTAATTGAGAGAACATTTCGGTGAGCACATAATTTCACGTTTTGGGCCGGTCGATTGGCCACCATGATCGTGTGATATCACACCGTTAGACTTTTTCCTGTGGGGATATGTAAAGTCAAAAGCTTATGCCGACAAACCCGCTTCTATTCAGGCCTTGGAGGAAAACACCACGCGTGTCATTCGCCAGTTACCAGTCGAAATGCTCGTCCGAGTGATCGAAAATTGGACTCAACGGATGGACCATGTGCGACGTAGCAACGGCCAACATTTGATAGACATAATCTTCAAAAAATAAATGCCAAAGAATGTTCTTTCAAATGATAATAAACATTCTCCATTAAATTTGAATTTTCTGTGTTTTTTTTCTTTAAAAAAGTAGGGAACCTCGAAATGGATCACCCTTTATAATCATTCGTCCAAATGCGGCTATTCTGCTAATTGACAAATCCTTTGAGGTGGAAATGTGCCTCATCACTGAAGATGATTTTCTTCGAAAATTGATCATCCACTGTTGCCATTTCTTGCCACCATTCTGACCATTGACGACGCTTGAATTGGTCGAGAGGCTTTAGTTCTTGAGTCAATTGCACCTTGTAAGCGTGTAGATGCAGGCTTAGGTATAATGTTCATCAACGACAAGCGTGAGAGGTACAATTGTTGGGCACGACGACGAGTTGAGTCGGACGGCTCTTCAGCCACACTTTCGCGAACAGCAGCAATATTTTCTGCAGTACGAGCATGCACATGTGTTTTTATATCTCCTACAGACCCGGTTTGTTAAAAATTTTCAACGATTTTTCCGATTGTACGCACATTTGGACGATTAAATTGACCGAAAAAATCACGAAAAAATCACGATATGTATTTTGATTTGAACGCCCATTTTCATAATAAGCCCGAATAACTTTAACACGTTACTCGATTATGTATCTTTCCATGAGTTAGTCTGAAATTGAGAAATTTCAAATGAAATGCAGAAAAAAACTTGACGTTTAGGTGTGGTTCACATTCAAAATCGGCCCTTAAATTTTAACCATGTATATTTCGGAACGCTAACTCTTAACGATAAAAAAAAATGAAAACCAACTCGTTTCAAAATCAATGTTTTTTATTTAAAATTATTTTTTTTTAAAATTGAAAGCTGTATTGACATATCTGGGACAGCGTCAAGCCTCGATCTGTATTTAGTTTTGCACAAGTATACGCTGAAAAGCCTGATTGATAGCGATACGTTGTGAAAAAAGGAAGCAAATTTCATTTAGCCTGTTTGGCAAGTTCAGGTTATTTACTCATAATACCAACCCAAAATTTGTTTAATGATACAAGATCAGGATACAGGATGTATTTGCATGTTTCGATTACGAAGAACTCTGCTCGATTTCCGGAATGCATAGTTTCGTAGGCTTGTTTTTCATTAGAAATTAATTTTGTACCCTCTCGATGTCAGTGTTCACATCTTGAAGGTAATCCAATAAAGATCTTCCTAGCCAAATGTCCAGTGATCATATTGCCAATATCTGACCTGAGCTCTAGTAAGAATTCATGTAGAACTGAAAAACAGTGAACATTGTCCCTTTGAACACTTATTTGCAAGCTAAATTTTTTTTTTTCTTTTAAAAGCTGCCAGTTTGTCTCTCCAAAAAAAAAATACTGACACAGATTTTCGCTGCAAAGCAGTTATCAGTAGCAAATTCGTTCAACTTTTCAAAAAAAATTTTCCAAGATAAGTTAGTTTTGTTATTCATTGCTCATCATGCAATAACTTAAAAGTGGTTTGCAGATGGAGACATTTTTTTGTCCATCTTTGTTTTTTGTTGGAAAACTTCCAACTCATCGTATAAACAACCAAATAAAACTTTTTCTCTGGAAAGCCATTTTATTTCCGTGTGTAGAAGAAGTGATTCGTACTGACTTTTCATATCTTTCTACAGTTTATGTGAACAATCTCGATTGGAGAGGACGACCTTTTACGAAATTTACAATCTTCACAGCTTCATCAAAAACTTTTTCAAATCAGTTTTGACACGATCCCTTTAACCTGTTCTACCATTGCTGCGAATCCCGCGCTACATAAACAAGGTCTGCCAAAAGAGATCACCTTATAGGAAGATGCTCTTATTTTTACAAATGGCCGCCAATGTCAAATCTGTTTTGACATTTGAGGACTGGACAGATGTAGAATACAAGTGAACAAGCCATGGAGCGATACACTCCCCAAGAACGTGGAATAATCGAAGTGGAGGAAAATCATAATGTACGATGAGGCTCATATCCACCTCAGCTGGTACGTGAACAAGCAAAACTGTTGCTTCTGGGGCACCGAAAATCCACGAGTAAAGAACGAGGAGCCATTACACCCGCTCAAAGTAACTGCATGGTGCGCTGTTCACGCTGGAGGAGTCATCGGCCATTTTTTTTTTTCGAGAACGTTGCTGGTCAAACGATAACAGTGGACGGTGCACGCTATAGGGCCATGTTAAGCGATTTCCCCTGCCGCAATTGGATGAATTATGACTGGAGGACATGTGGTTCCAATAGGACGGAGCAACGGCACACACTGCGCGAGCCACAACTGATATTCTGAAGGTAGTTTAGCCTTCAGAATATCAGTTGTGGCTCGCGCAGTGTATGATGACCTCTTTTGGTCCACCCTGTATAAGCACATTTTTCCCAATTAATTTATTATTCATAAAATAATTTATGGCCTCAAATATTTCTTCAGCAGTTGTAATAGTTTCCAAAGGTGTGCAGATGAGCAAATCTTCTTGAATCGATAGGATAACTCACGAATACAAAAAATTATTGAAAGGCTTTCATCGATTTGCATTGCAAACATATAACAAGCATTCAATCTGCGAACGAGTTTATCTTCAATGTGGTCAGATATTTTGTGAATCCGGTCAGACACAAGCATTTGAACATTGAACTGCTGCAATTTTTTTTCGCCGCCGCATCTTTAAGTACTCAACGGTTTGTGTCTAACACAGAAAGAAGGTTTAATGAAAGACTCTGCAATAGTGTGAAGCTTTCCAGGTCGAGCTATCCTGTAGCTAAGAAGGACACATGTTTCAGTTGCATTTTCATTGCCATTTTTTTGGAAATGTAGTCAAACTGGACGCTGTGCTTTCATGCATGTCATTTTGTTTAAAAAAATAAAAGCTGATGGTTATCCCTTTTAAATTTTCGTGAACTGTATCGAAATGTCATTTTAGTTTTGCAGGTGCGAGAAAATTATTAACTAAATTTGGAAACAAACAAACATAATGCACCAGGTCCTTCAGATTTTCTGTTTTAAATGTCCGGTTTGCTTGTTCATGGCGCCTGTTCAGTTTTTACCGGACCGCCATAGTGCATTCACACGCTCCGGTAAATGTGTGAGGCACATCAGTTTTTGTGACTTTGTTGTTCGGTAAACATGGCATCTACGTAAAACATTTGAAACGAAAACACAGGCGGCCTGTGTAAATTTCATTACGAACTGACGGACTTATGATACACACGCTCTTGTTCTCCTAATCATAGACGGCATGAAAAGCTGCGTGTGTCTAGCCGCCTTGACAGGTATTTCGCCAAATTTTTTTGCCACGCCCTTTTTTTGTAAAAAAAAAATGTTCTTGGTACGAATTTAAGAATATTTGAAAAATTACTTTCAATGTAAATATTTAGAGAATAATAGTGTGAGCCTTTCTTCTAAGATCATTCAACGGTTTGTAAGCCCAACCCCGAAGTAGGTATAAGAAGTTAGTTCGGACACCAACCATGGAGTACCTAAGTCTGCACTACATAAAAAAACCTTTCCTAACACTCTCGCTCTCCTTCCCTTCTCGAACGCTCGAAGAATTACTCTTGCCAACCTCTGTTACTTCGAGCTAAAACGGCAATTCAATAGTAAAGCCCTCACTTGAACTACTAAGGACATCGTATATAAGACCCTGATCATCCCAGTCCTGCTCTACGGCGCTGAGACGTAGATCGTCTCAAAAGCGGATGAGGAAATCCGTGGTCGATTCGAGAGGAAAATTCTTTGAAAAATCTTCGGTCCCCTTTGCGTTGATGCGCTATGGAGACGAAAATTCAACCAAAAACTATACGAGCTGTACAGCGACATTGGAAGTTAAAGATGGCTAGGACATGTAGAACAAATGATCACAAATACTCCGGCTCGCAGAGTCTTCGATTCCCAGCCAGACGTCGGACGCAGTGAAGGAAGTTCGAAGTAGGTAGAAACCAACCTCAACCAACTTGGAGTGCGCAACTAGAGGCAGTTAGCTAAGGACCAGGCTAATTGGAGAGGCATTTTGGTTGAGGCCAGGTTTATTCCAGACTGTAGCGCCACTTAAGTAAGTAAGTACCCAAGTAAGATAAAAACTTTAAAATTCGGAAGTTGGTAGATACCAACATGATTCAATAGAATCCATACCACCATGGGCGCCTTTTAAAACAAAAAAACCGCCATTATCAGTGTGAACATTTCATGACAGATACCTTCCTTCTTACTGAATCTCCGAAGCCAAGACAGGTTTTCCCAAACCCACTAATTGAATTTCGAAACAAATTTATAAAAATTATTTTTTTCCAAACTCTTCCCATGATAAAGACAGCGCAACGACTAAAACTGTTATTAAATTTAACCTCGAAGGAGCCCCATCGGATGTTACACAAATAAACGAGAAAAAAAAATCCAAACGGAACAAAAAACCCTTCACAACGATCAGGTTAAGAATCTTGCAAAAGAAAAGAAAAAAAATTAACCCAAACCACAAGGCGAATAATTAAAAAAAAAAAAAAATAATAAGCGAAGCAGTGAACATTGAATTGCAAAAAAAAAAAAAAAAGTGAACTCAAAACCCACCGAACGAAACAAAAGAAACCGCGACGCGAAGCAAATATTCTGCTGCTACTCCTTCTGCCATATTATATCGCAATAACTAAAGAGTGTGAACTTTTGTAACATGATCACGTAGCCTGTGAATTGAAAGCGCACGTATGTGTGTTTGTGTCTCATAAAAATAAAACAAAAATACCATCAAAGGACTGTAAGCAACGCCAACTAAAAGAATTATTGAAGAAGCAAGCATGAAGCAGCAGCAACCGGCTCTGGCTCCAACTCCTTCGGCGACTCCATTTCCCAGTGATATAGATTCCTGTGTGTACTCTATACACAGCGTGCTCTGTGAGTCTTTTTGTGAGCCTCAACGACTGCGTCCTGTTTTGTTAAGTTGGCTCTTAACAAGCGCGCAGATTCGACGACACAACTGAACTCTTTTTTTTGTTTTTTTGTATAATAGATATTCCTCTAACCTTTGGTAGGGAGGGAAGGACAAGGAGCAGATACAGGAGTCGCGTTTCATAAAAGACTTCTTCTCTCAACCAGTCCCTGCGCACTTATGTCCATTTAATGCCTTAATGTTGGGCCTTCTCTAAAAGGTTCACTTATAATGAATCGTGTATTCTTTTTGTGTGTTTCTACCCTCATCGTGGTGTTCTAGTTACGCTAAAATATTGAAATATCAAGGACTTTTAGTCCTTTTCTTCATTTACCCTCCACACTTTGGCGAAACAAAAGAAAACACATAATCAAAAATAAGAAAACATCTTTTATCTCAAGGAGTGAGAGTAGTCTCTTCAACCCGATTTTAACAACTCACAGATAATATATGTGTGTATCTACAACAAGATGTATCTACACCAAGACGTTCGCTTCCCAGCACAAGCTGCATCTATACATGCCATGTTCTAGGTTATATTGTGTGGTAGAAGACAAAATCGCCACAGGGAGTAGTGTTAAAAATCCACTGAATGTCTATTTGCACGTAATTTATAGTTAAAGTCGACTTTTGTCGGGGTACTTGAAAATTTGTTAGAATACTTGTATACCACACCATAAAATAAAATTGTGAAACCACACAGAGAGGCAAGCAAAAAACGTTCTACAAGGAGTAGGGAAAGAAAAAATCTGCTGGGTAGTCATAATAAAATTCCAACAATGAGTGGTAATTGAGAGGTACATACATATACGTGTGAGGGGACCAACGTGACCGTAATATTTTTTTTATTAAAAAAAAAAAGCTTAAGAGGTAATTTTGGATGAGATCATTTATGTAGCTCTGGCAGTCGCACGCAACATGCGTATGGGTATGTGTGGGGTTTTGACTTGAGCAAGTAAAGATGACATTTCAAGATATCTGATGGTTGAGGAGTTTGATTTACTAGTTTTTACAGTTATGGTGATTACTATGATCTATAACCAGCAAGATGTGATAATTTAAATAAAGCTGGAGGTATTTACGTAAAAAAATATTTTTCTGTTCAAAAAATTGTATGAGTAAGTTTTTATTAAACTATTTTTGTTTATCGCTTTCAGGGACCTTTTTTCGATTTCTACGAACAAATGAATTAGTCCAGGTATTACCACAGGATTATTTATTTTGCAACATTCATGTTTAAGAACTTAACCAAGAGTCACATGAACAAAGAGGAGAAAAGACTTAATTCTTCGATGGAACAAATAATTTAGCAAACATATTAATACATCAATTACATGAAAAATCAAAAAGATTGCAGATAAGCATTTCTAAGATTCTGAAGGAAAATATCCAACATACCGACGGTGACCATTATTTCAATTCCAAATAAAGGTCAAACAAAATTACTATTTTTGTTTATAAACATTTTGTATTTATTAAAATTTAAAAAAAATCTATACAAACAAAACAAAAATATTAGCATAAATAACAGATCAATAAAAAAACACAGTCTTTCACAATTCGTTTAAATTAATTTTAGGAATCATAAATCTTTTTATAAACTACACAGCAGAGTAGTTTCAAATACAAACTGAATAATTTTTTACAAGCAACAAATTGACAAAAGATGAGACCCTCTGAACTGCGCCAACTAATAAGTGTCCTCAGTATCGCCTACAAGATCCTATCTGCCGTAATATGTGAACGTCTGAAAGCATTCACCAACAACCTGATCGGCCATTATCAGTGTGGTTTTAGGCCAGGAAAGTCCACAACCGATCAAATCTTCACACTTCTGCAGATCCTGGAAGAAACCCAAGAAGTCCAAATCGATACCCACCACCTATTCATCGATTTCAAAGCCGCATACGACAGCATTTATAGAGACGAACTATACAGAGCCATGTCTAGTTTTGGTATACCGCCCAAACTAGTCCGTTTTTGTAGGATGACGATGGAGAATTCTCGACCCATCAGGGTCGGAAATGACCTCACTGACACAATCGATACCAAAAAAGGATTTAGGCAAGGCGATGCGCTGTCATGCGACTTCTTCAATCTGATTCTTGAGAGGCTTGTGCAAAACTCCCGAGCCAACACCAGAGGAACGATCATTAAAAATCGAAGCAACTACTAGCATATGCCGAGGATATTGACATCATTGGTCGGACTCAACGTAATGTCAATTCACGTCAAGGAAGCGGCAGAATGGGTTCGGCGTTAAATAAGGGTAACACCAAGTATATGCTGTCAACACGAAAGGACACACATAAAATCGACGAATTGAACAGAACGTCTCCATTGACATATATATTTATGAGATAATACGGGGCTTTGTCTACTTTGGCTCCGCTGTTAACTCTGACAACAAAATCTCTTTAGACATTAAAGGAAGAAATATTTATTTTCGATGTTTCTTTGGGCTTTGAATGCAATTCAGTAGTAAGGCCCTCACTCGAACTACTAAGGGGATTTTGTATAAGACCCTGATCATATCAGTCCGGCTCTGCTGAAGAAAAACGTCATTGCACCTACTGGATGGTATACAAAAGCCAACGATAAAACTGATAGGAGATTCAACAGTAGCGAACTCCGTAATCTCGCTTGAACAGTGTAGGAATATCTCCTGCCTTACACCGTTATTATAACGGAAAATGTTCAAAGGAAATAGCCAGCTGTAGTCCGCAACTTCAAACATTCAACTGGAGTACTCGCCATTCCATGAATCTCTCAGGATTTTTCTCTCAAATCGACTAAGGATTTCTTTATGCACTTTTGAGAAGGGGTGAAATATTTCTTACATCTATTCAGAAAACATTGACCATATATGGTCGTTCCATAGGAGGTCGTCACTAACACACAAACCAAACATTAAATTTTTTTCGGTTTCAACGATGCAAGTGCAATTCACGGATAATGGCTATAAATTTTGGTTTCGCTCAGATGTCAGAAGACAGCCATGCGTTTTCGAAGCATTTAATTCAAATCTATTAGATTCACCCCATTTAATTATGCAGTCGAGGTCGGAATTTAGTGAGCTTAAAATATTTTCTCGTTTTGGATCAACATCCGAAGGTGAATGTCGTGATTTCAAGAACGAATTTGAAAAGCAGTTTCTATAAAAGACGAGTTTAATCGATTCAAAAACACACATTTTCGACAAAAGAACTTGATGCCAAACCCTCTAAAAACGCCTTGGAAATATCAAGTGCAACGATCTTGTTTTCGCTACCAAGGTGGATTAATTGATTCCACTTTTCGACGGGATATGTCATCAAAGTACCAGTGGACATCTTGATACGAAAACCGTATCAAGAGAGGTTTCTTGATTCAAGATATTTCATAACCTGTTTATAAGTGTTTCCACGACCTTAGAATGAAAGGGGATAAGTCCAATTGGTCGGTAGTTGGAGAGAATATCTCCCTTTTTTAGCGACGGGCTGTACAAATGCTGTTTTCCATCTACTAGGGAAGAGTCCTGTTTGAAAGGACAGATAGAAAAATGGTTTAGCCAGCGTAACAACAAATTTAATAAAACAAAAATAAAAAAATATCGTAACAAAAAAATATGTTTGTCTATATCTTACGAATTAAACGATTAAGCACCATTTTTACAGGTCCAAACAAAACAGCCGTAAAAAGTTTTTCAGTTAAAAAAAAAACATTTTAATTTATGTTTATGTAACAAATGATTCTTATTAAAAAAATTTATAATTTAAAAAAAGCATTTTCGACAACTATAAATTTATTTTTCAGTTAAACATTTTTTTTTTGTTTTTTGTATTATATTTCGATTTTCGAAGGAAAGGATGTTTTCATAGATTTGGAGGTTTGTAGTAAAGTGAGCAAAAATATTATCCAGCTCAGTCGAATAACAAACCAGAATATATCCTTACCTCCAATTGTTTTTGTTGATTTCGGTTGATCCACAGATTAAATTTCATTTTTCGAGGTCAAAAAATATATTTTTGGTTTGATATGAGTAAAGTGAACAAATATATTTTTTTTTTCAACTTTTTTCGAATTGTTTGCAAATTTCAAATCGAAATTAAATATCTCTTTGGAAAAGATAACAAAGTGGCTGAATCTATATCTAGCCACTTCAATCATTTTGAGCAGAATTCTTGAGGGTCACTTTATCACTAAATCCAGGCGAACTAGTAAACATAATATTTGTATTGCTAAGTTTTACGTGACATCATGTTCGATTTTACACAATTATCGATTTAAATCTTATCACTTCCTCCTAGTGGCAGAGATAATTGTTTCCCAATTAAATTGCTGAAGGAAAGTATGAATTAGGATCACTAAACGAGAAAGTTGAGCAATATTATTCTTTGTTAAATGATACGGTATTTATCTCTCTCGAGCAATTTTCCAGCAACTTGAAAAAAAGAGGAAATAATCTGCAAGGATCTGTTGCTACTTAAGAGGGAGATTTTTTTCAAGAACAATGGAAAGATTCCCGCCATGTTTAGTGTTTAGCATACACTTCACTTTAGGCGAATTTGTCGTTTTTCTCCTAATCAGTAAAAATTAGTGAGTCCCGACTTAAAGAGAAAAAAAAATTTGTAAAAATTGTTACGAAATACTTCTGGAATTGACCCACATGTCCACCAGCATTCGGAACCGCCAGTTGGTTATAGTCACTCTTTCATGGAAAGCATTCTTTGTATTTTATCGATTGGTTAGCAATCTTGTAATGATTGCTATTAAATCATCCTCCGTTGGGCGCCATTGCTTTAGCGATCTTGTTTCTGCTGCTCCTATTTCTTCACATTGTTTATAGAACCATGACTTGTGGTACTTGAATTGTAATAAAGTAATGAGAGACAAATATGTCCGTATACCCACAAGAAATTCATCAGCTTTAGTGGGATATGAATAAGCAGAATACATAATTGAAGGCGGTTAATAGGTTTTTTCTGATGAGCTTTACGGTTTTTAATCTTTCGATTCAATTTGTTGTCACTAATTGTGGGTTATAATATAAGCCTACAAAACTCCTTTCATAAATGTGGTTAATTTTTTGATTACAATTCATATAACTCATAGAAAATGGAATGTAGACATGTAAAATGATTTTTTAAGTGTTAAGTTTTTCAGGTTGGCAGCAGTAGTTAGTAATGGCGTCCAAACGTCATCTGGCAAAGTGAAAAGTTTTCAGTATTATCTGCCATTTTAATCATGGAAAGACTTACAAACGAGCAACGATTTCAAATTATTGAAATTTTTTATCAAAATTCTGTGAAAAATGTGCGCCGTTTGTTACGACCATATAATGGTCGTCATAATCGACCTGGTGAACCAACAATTCTTGCTGTTATCCCCAAATTTCGCACCAGATTTACTTTGTTGGACATTAAACCATCGACTCGCATGTGTACAGTGCGCACCGAAGAGAATATTGCAGTCGTAGCGGCCAATGCTAATGAAGATCTTGAAATGTCAATTCGTCGCCGTTCTCAGCAATTGGGCATGTGTTACTCAACCATATGGAAAATTTTACGTGTCGATTTGGGTTTGAAAGCCTATAGCATTCAACTTGTGCCAGACATTGACATTGACATCACAGTACTTCGCACATGAATGCAACGAACTACAGACACATAACAGCACTGGCGGCTGAGGCCATCGGCTGGGACAGATCAAGACATTAATACAACAGAGAGAGACAGATAGACACATAGAAGGAAAGACATAAAACATAAACCCACGTGGCACAGAGGAGGAGACAGACTTATATTGTCTCATATTATCGCAGAGTTGGCCTCGGATTAGCTGGCGGTTTTCGTAGAAAACGAATGCTGCCGAAGCTGGGGCTTGAACCCACAGCGTTTGGCTTAGCAGTCAACTACGCATTCCTCTGAGCCATGGCCACCTATGACTTTTGCAAGAAATAGAAGCTGAATGGCCAACAACAACGTCAAATTGTTGGTGAATGGGCCTTGGAACACCTGCATGAAAATCCGCTATTTTATCGAAAAATTGTGTTCAGTGATGAGGCTCATTTCTGGCTCAACGGATAGGTAAATTAGCAAAACTGTTGCATCCGGAGTAATGAACAGCCACATGCCATACAAGAATTGCCGATGCATCCCGAAAAAAAACCAAAGTTTGGTGTGGTTTATGGCTGTTGGCATCATCGGTCCATTTTTCTTCAAAGACAACCGTGGGAGAAACGTTACCGTCAACGGCGAACGATATCGAGTCTTTTTTTTGCCCCAGTTGGCTGAATTTGGTTTGGTTGACATGTGGTTTCATCAAGACGGTTTCACATGCCACACAGCTGAAACAATGGAAATGTTGAAGGACTAATTTGGTGAGCAGCTTATCTCTCGAAATGGCCATGTAAGTTGGACGCCAAGATCATGCGATTAAACGCCTCTTGATTATTTCTTGTGGGGTTATGTAAAGTCGTTAGTATATGTGGACAAGCCGAACACGGTTGAAGCCTTACAGGATAACAAAACACGCGTAATTCGTGGAATACAGGCCGAACTGCTCGAAACAGTGACGCAAAATGGACCTTCCGAAAGGACCTTTTGAAACGGAGCCACAGACAACATTTACACGAACTTGTCTTTAAATCGTAAATGGGAAAAGCCTATTTATCGCTTACAAAAAAATATTTGATGCAAATTTGAGTGTTTTAATCGTTAAAAAAAAAAAACTACGCTCAAAAAATCACCCCCGTTCTTATACGAGTACCAATACCATAAAAATCGAGCCTTTTGTGGAACTTTAAACCTTTAACTTTAACAAACCAGATACAGGATATGCACCTAGAAAATAGTTTATTCTAATCGGTTATCAGGCTTTGAATTGATCTACTTTTAGAAGTTTCAGATGCTCACGGGTGACATCACTTAGGCGAAATCCGCCCATTAACGAACGCCTCGAATAACGTGTTTCCGCCAATAACTTTATTCAAACAGATATGATAAAACTTCCACCTATATAGCAATTCAGATCGAAATCAAAGTCAAACAACCCAATCTGCCTATCCAACACACAGATACATCCCATATCCCATATGTATCGGTGTACAAACAAATGAAAAAAATAACTAACTCGAATAATAACAATTTGCCAGTACAAGCATTATTATCTGCCACTTGAAGCAAAACCAAAAATCCACAAACCATTCTAACCACTAGAGGATCCATTGTTTTCCAACATTCGAATATCCTCTTCCTCGTCGGTCGGTATGGTAATGCAATTTAGCATTTTGTTTTATTTTTCCTAAGTCCATTCACTCTATCGCCTTCCATAGTCGGTTTCACCCCGACAGCTAACCCCGTTTACACCTCAAGTTCTAAGTTGATTCTGTCGGTCTGAGGCGCACAGGTAATCCTCCTCACCCGACTAACCGGCGAGTGCCAAATTATCGCTTCGAATATGCTACGACTAGCGCGCATTGCCAATGGTTAGACAGAAACACATAGCCAAAGTGCAAGCTGATAGTACTTCCAAGTGCATAACCAGGCTTTTAGCATAAAGCCAAAGAACTGACGGACAATTGCACACCGCATATGTACTACATATAGGGAGGGTTTCAAATCAACCTGCCCCCCTCCGGATTTATTCCTACATATGTATCTCACACGAAGACTTTGTGTGCGTGTGTGTGTGTGTTTATGTGGGCAACATAAAAGGTGTTTCATGTTTCAAGTTTCAAGCCGGAGGCACATTTCTTCGCTTATGTTCAGGAATTTCGCCTTTTGTTGTTGTTGTTGTTGTTGGAGTGTTGTGGTGGCCTCCTCAGTTGTATTATGCTGTGCCGGTGAATTTATATACCCTCCTGCTTTTGTTATTGTGTTGCCTAATGGCATTCTAATGCCATGCTAATAGTGACATGAAAATTATCAGGTACGTGAATGCCTTGTATCTTCTCTAATCGTCTTACACTTGAGTGAGACCGACAGACTCTGTGCGTTGATTTCCATCATTCTTCCTTTGTACTCAATTCTGTGTGGATATGTATCTAGATATAGGCAGCTGTATGTTATATTGATTTTTTTTTTTCTTCTTCTACTCCTGCCGTAACTAATATTGGGAATGTGGTTATGATTATGAAGGAGGAAGAATATTTTTGTTGTTGTATTGTAATCGTTTTGGGGAAATTATAACCGGCTTTGGGTAAATACCTTTCATATTTAAGGCTTTGAGCCTTTGCTGTGGAAGCAGACCGACGACAACCTATACAAACAACAAAAAAATAGCAAACTAAGCAGTTTAAGGTGTTGAAATAATTTAATACTTGTTCAAGCATATTAAGCTATTGGTTTTCAGATTATTATCATCAGAATCGACTGATTGTTTGGTAGTGGAAGGTAAAAAAAATTAACAAACACGAGCAGTAGTAATCCGATTAAATAGGTCTGATAGGCTATAATGTGGTGAGGCCAGGTCAGGGCTTATGGATTAGATGGTATTGATTTGCCTAACGAAATGCGATTCGAATGTTATCGATGGAAGAATGTATATGTAGATGGTGCCACAACGACAATTCCAATATATCTACGTCGGTCGGTTATAGAATAAATAGACATAATGAAGCGATCGATTTGATGATTGTGGTTACATATTTTGATATGACAACATGTCAATGGAAAATTGAATCACTTGTCGATTTGTAATTGACAAAAAAAAAATGACAAGCGGAGATCGTAAGGTTGACAGTCATTTCATTTAGCCATTGTCAGTGATTCCCTGAATTTCCAAATAAAACATCACTTCGTCTTAAACTGACACTGAAAACTGATTGGCGTTGTGCTGAATTTTTGAGAGATAGGAAAGAAGGAAATGAGGACTTGGGTAAAATTCAAAAGTTATACTAATTCGAAGGAAAGTAGTGACATATCAGTCGAAGAAATATTCGAACCCATGATATTGTCATTTTGTTTTGTAAAAGGCGTTTTTTTTTAGAGGTTGGTTTTTCGAATAGAGATCTGACATTTTGTGGTCAATTCGAGCAACTCTAATGTCATTTATGTTCAGTTTGGATTGCCATTTCATGATGAACAGGTTGACAAATGAACAACACTGGCAAATCGTGCAAATTTATTTCGAAAATAATGGTTCAGTTAGCGAAGTTTGCATCAAGCTCCGTCCATTTTATGATCGACATATTCGTATATCAGAGCAATTAATTCGGTTAATCTATGTGATAATACGCATCCGCAGAGACGTCGAACAGTTCGCAACGAAGAGATAATTGCCGCTGTAGAGCAAAGTGTTGAAGGGACCTAATTGAATCGATTCGCCACAGTGCACAGCAATTGGAGCTCTGTCCAGCAACTTTATGGAAGATTTTGCGCAAAGATCTTGGCTTCCGACCTTACAAGATCCAGCTTGTGCAAGAATTAAAGCAACGAGACCATGCAATGCGTCGTGATTTTGGTGTGGGTGCCGAAAATGAGATTGATCTCCATGCTGATTTTCATGGCACTATTTTGCTCAGTGATGAGGCTGAATTTTGGTTGAACGGCTAGGTCAACAAGCAAAATTACCGCATTTGGAGTGAAGAGAATCCACATGAGACCCTTGAGAGGTCATTACATCTACAAAAACTGACTGTTTGATGTGTTCTATGGGCTGATGGATACATTGCGCCATACCTCTTCCGAAATGATGCTGGTGGGTCAGTAACCGTTGATGGAGACCGGTATAGAGCCATGATAACCGACTATTTTGCTCCCGAATTGGATGGCATGAATGTGGATAAGATGTGGTTCCAACAATGCGGCGCTACAAGCCACACAGAGCACGACGAAGCTCATTTTTTAAACGGTCCAAATCACTTCTGATATAAACGAGATACTGAAGCGGAAAAATGAGTTAAGCAGTGAATGAGGGTAAGACTAGTTATAATATGCTGTCAACACGAAAGGACACTCAACATCGACGAATATTCAGAACGTCACTATTGACAGATAACTTTGCGGTAGTACGGGACAATGTCTTCCTCGGCTCCGCTATTACCTCTGACAACAACATCTCGCCAGAAATTAA
The DNA here is from genome assembly GCA_949824845.1 of Rhingia rostrata. Classification (NCBI taxonomy): domain Eukaryota; kingdom Metazoa; phylum Arthropoda; class Insecta; order Diptera; family Syrphidae; genus Rhingia; species Rhingia rostrata. Next base: position 64,364,365 of record OX463758.1, read on the forward strand.
ACGAAGAATTATACTTGCCAACCGCTGTTTCTTCGGGCTAAGAAGGCAATTCAGTAGTAAAGCCCACACTCGAACTGCTAAGGAGATCCTATATAAGACACTTATCATCCCAGTCCAGCTCTTCGGCGCTGAAGCATGGACCGCCTCAAAAGCGGATGAAGATATCCTTGATAGATTTGAGAGGAAAATTCTTTGAAAAATCTTCGGTCCCGTTTGCGTTGACGGGCTATGGAGACGAAGATTCAACCAAGAACTACACGAGATGTACAGCGACATCCCCCTGGTCATAAAACTCCACATTGGACGTTTAAGATGGCTAGGACATGTAGAACGAATGGACACCAATACTCCAGCTCGCAGAGCCTTCGATTCCCATCCAGACGTCGGACGCAGTAGAGGAAGAGCTCTCCTTAAGTGACGTGCCATGTAGGAACCGACCTTAACCAACTTGGCGTGCGCAACTGGAGGCAGTTAGCTAAGGACCGGGCTAATTGGAGGGGCATGTTGGTTGAGGCCCAGGTTCATTCCGGACTGTAGCGCCACTTAAGTAAGTAAGTAAGCTTTTTATATAAAACCTACAAAATGTCTCTGCTCAAAGTTTTTATATTTTTTCTTTGAAAATAAAAACACTAACAAGATAAATCTAAGCCGAAAAGCAAAATCGAAATGTTAGACATAAGCTTACAGCGCCCACTAAGGGCCGATAAGTTAGACTAAGTAAACATGTTATTGGTAAGTCAGATTTAAGCATTTTCATCGAGTGTTAAGTTAATATTTTAAGATACCAAAAAAATGAATTCAAAAGTAAAGTAAAAGGATGCCTAAATAAGGCATTGTGGTGCGAGATCGAAGACCAGTTATACAGAGATGTCATTAATAATTGTAACCATCGAATGAAGGTGTTCCCCCAAAGTCCTGGTGTACATTTGGCTACTAAAATCTTACACTGCAGTGGCCTAGTAGTTAGTGCCTTGGACAACTAGAAGCGGGGTCTCTTTAAAACCGAGAAATGCCAACACAAAATTGACAACACCTATTTTTTCCCCTCTGCTGCATCTCTGGCCAAAGTCTGACAAACATCCAAGAGTAACACTGTCTAGAGAATCTTCTCGCATTTGCCGTTCAACCGGAATCGTCTTCTCTGTGCCAAAAATAATAACATCGCACACACAAATTAGGCCCCCAGACCGTTCATTAATGCCAGATATTTTCTTTTTCAATCTTTCCGACATGATTATTGCCATATACGATGTTTCAATTAAAAGAGTTTTTTTTTTCAAAATAACGTCGTCTTATTTACTATTAACATTGATCCGTCATATTCGAACTTCTTAAGGAATCTAATGAAACAAATATCACTGCAAGTGTTCCTCAAGGCTTAGTTGTTGGCCCAATTTTTTTTTTCAGGCTCGAATGTATTCCAGTTTTTACATGTTCCTGATTGTAGATTTGAAAAACCATATGCGGAGGGTAAGCAATTTTATTGTTTAGCAACATTGAGACGAGTCTACAAAATGCTGCTGAAAATGTTAGCAAACATGGCAATAAATTGAAATCTAAAATAAATTCTGAAAATATTCATGGCATTTTTTTTACAAGGAAAGGCTTGTGGCTCGTGTTTCAATTGTAGAACCCAAAGAAAAAATTTAACCTACTTGGGTGGCAGGTAAAATTTGTATCTCTTTGAAATAATCCGAACATTATATTTTATTTGGAACATAAAAACTTCACCTACATTTAGCTCAATCGATTTCGAGAGGAAGAGTCTGTGAACATCTACCGATAAAGTTCATCATATTTATTGTAATAGTCTCAACATCGTCATCTTCCAAAAATGTGGTCTAATGAAGCCTGCCCACGAATCGCACCCACGTTGTAAGTTTTATGGAATTCATTGATTTTTTATGAGTAACATTAGTGTGAGTATCAAAAAAAAAAAAACGCATACATCGAAATGGCTTGAGTTCTTATGTCATTTACGAGTAAAATGAGGATCAGTGGTTAAATGGATTAAGAAATGTTCAGCTACTGACTGAACATGGTGCGTGGTTCATTTCGAACACTTTGGCTCAACACTATAGATGTTTTGGAATGTACGTGCTGAGAGTTTATTTTCGTATGTTGCCTAATGAACCATTTTCTTCGAAAATATTAACCATTCCGCACATTCAAAGCTTCTGAAGTTAGAAAGACAGTAATATTGACTCAGAAAATTTATTTTAAAAAAAAAGTCTGGATAGAAAATATGCGTTATTGAGTGCTTGACGACTCCATGACTAAAATTCACCAGGTTTTCAGTTAACATCTGTCACAAAGATCAGGTCTGGTATAGTTGGCATCTTTCAAAAAGTAAAAAGGTATGCTAATGCCATTTAATGTCAACTAATTTCCAGAATTTCCGTTGGTTTGGTTCACCTTTTAGATAGCTTGTGTACAACTTTCTCTTGGTTCACCTTGTAGATTGTGTAGGTATTCCTTTTTTCAGAAGTATTTTAAGGTAACGTTTTCGCAAACTTACTTTTGAAGGTTTACACTTGATATTACATTGCCGTTTCATATCCCTAGACTTTTTACAAATTGAAGACTTTTTGTTTTGCGCACTATGTAAGCAACCTTTTCAAGCTCATTCAAGATAGGTCATTCCATACCACCTCTAAACTCGAACTGCACCCCAAAACACTTCTGAAAATATTTAAATTTTCCTCTCCAAATGAACCTACTTAACACATTTCGCGTCCTTCAAAAACAACTTAACACCATGTATTACCAAGGGGCCGACATTTTCACAAACCTTCTTAGTACGTGGGCTACCGGGCCTACTACCTTTACACACATTGTACGTGGCAATTAAAACAGCGTAAAATGTTTATCAAAATGTCAATTACCTTAATTAATTACCACTCCCAGGGATTGTCGTGGCCCGCCACCTTTTCACAACCATCGACCCCGTTCAACCTCTCACTCGGTGTGTGTCAAAGCCCACGATAATGTATCTGTCGCCAGCTTAATATATGCGAGCATCAGGTTTAAAATGAAATTGTTTCCCTCTTCATCGGCCCTTTTTTATGGCTGCAATAACCAAACCGAAAAGAGCGAAAAATAACGTAAGGAATCTCGTTAATTATTGCTTAAGAGACCCCATGAGTTCCGAGACGAACCGAGCAACGAGCACTTTGCAATCCGCATCCGTGCAGTGTAGTACCGCAAAAAGAAAAAAAATGAAGAAGATGGAAACTACGAACATAAGTATGATCCCACAAATCGGCATCGCAACATCGCGCAAAAAGATACAGATACAACCGATACCGAGGAGCCTCAGAGCTACATCCATGACAGAGATATGGAATGGAGGCTATGCCATAGCAATGCACCAGCAATGGTAATCTTCCTCTTTGATGGCTCGGCTGGTACTCTCGAAAAGTATCTCCGCGATGCATGAGTGAATGTTGATACTCTGCGGTACGGTTGCCACTAAACAGGTAGATACGAGTAGATACATTTTTTTTCTTCACATTTTTTTCCCTTTTCTCGTGCCATCCAGTGGGTAGTGGCTGAGTAATTAAATATCTTTGGTTGCTTTATAGTTTCGCTTCTGTTGTATAAATATTTTATCTGATTTTATTTATTTTTTTTTCTCTCTCTGTTTGATTGTTTGTAGATACTTTGGTGTGGTGTGTACCTTTTTGTTCGTGTTTGCGCTTGGCTCGAGAGTGATGTCTCTCCGCGCCTCTGACTTAATCCGGCAATCAAGCATCAAATGGCACAATTCGTTGATGGATGTCTCTTGTCTTTTTTTTTTGTTCGTGTCAAAGATTGCCGGTAATGATATTTTGTTTATCTATCAACTCTGTATATACAATTTAACACAAAGGCAACGCGAACATAATTAAAACTAATAATGATGTCGAATGGTGGTAGAGCGGTGTTGCTGCTGGTGATTGTCAGTTCACGCTTTGATGACTTTCAAGTCGCTTGCGTGAGTGATTATTCAAAGTGCATGGCATACAAAGAGCGTGTGATGTTGCAATGACACCCATGCGAAGCCATACAACTAAACACGAACAATTGACGTGAATTTGTATGGCAAAGGTGGTGATGGCTTTAAACTTGTAAGCGGGCCATTTATAGGGCTCAATGGGTGATTATTGTACTCGCCATAGGTGCAGGTATATAATTATGGGAGTACATCATTTTTTTTTGCGCTGTTCAATCAATCAGTTCATTAATGTGTGCAATTTGTTCGAGTGGCAAATATGTGGTATCTGTCTATTTATCTATCAGAATCTAGACACACATTTAGAGGCGAGGGCACACACGGATATTGCTATTCTCATTATTGCTGTGCAATCTGAGTTATCGCACGTTTACTGCGGGTAAATATTTACTCATTCTGGATATGTGTATATATAGACATTGTTGCAATCAATAAATCGAACGCGCAATGTGGTCTTGTCTTGTCATTTATGTATTCGTATGTGGGGGTGCCTTCAAAAGAAGATTTGTAGAGCGTCGATAAATTTGCACAATTTATTTATTTGCCTATGATGAGTTGTCGATTGATGAATGGCAGACGTATAAAAGTACTTTGTATCTATCATGTGAGGCAGGACTCAATGCTGTTTAGAATTTAGAAAAAATATTTGAATAGAGTTAGAGGTAGATACATATGTAAAGGAGCATTATTGCCATTACTTTTGCACCTACGCATTAAGACAACAAGCCAGAAAATATCTACTTAGTTAAATAAACAAGCCATTTGCATTGAGTCATTGAACTACTTATCAGTGGCGGGGGGCTACATTTTCGTGAAGGGGTTACGAAAAAAGGGGAATGGATATATTTAGCAGGTAGAGGACTTATAACATTAACTGTCACAATTTGTCACACTTTAATTGTAATGTATAGAGTACTTATATAGACGCAACGTCACTGGTACCTTAACGATTCATAAAACTATTTAAACAAAAAAACTATTAGTGTGAATTCTTTTTGTATAATTTGCACGCGCTTAAAAGTTTGTGAATGAAATGTAACATAAGAGAAGGCTACAGTCCCATTTTTGTGCAGACACTTTAACAAAATTTTTTGTCGTTTGACCAGAATTTGTGTTTTATTCTGAAAATGGGTGAGGATGTGGGCAGAATTCCACTATTTATTTATACTTTTACTAAAGTCATGGATAAAGAGCTTATGTACAAAATTTCATTATTCCAGATTTGAATTCTTCGGATGCATTATTAAAACCCTATGAAATTAATCATCAAAATAATTTTTTTTAGAAAAACTTCCTTAAAAAATTGTCGTGGGTAAAAATTACATTTAGGCGAAATGCTTATTACATATCTAAGAATTTTCATCAAAACTTCTGCGAACCTTGTAATTTTTTTTCTAACACTTGCTCTGCTTTGTAGAGAAGAGAGTCTATGTACCAAATTCCATCATTCTAGGTCCAATAATCGGTGACGGACAGGAAATCATCGCTAAATCAACTCAGCTAGCGATTCTGAGTGAACTGTCTAAATTATTTCTTTATCTTACAAACTTAAAGTCCCAATTGGAATACTGCAGCCACCTACATTTTTTTTAAAAAAAAATGTTTAAGAACCGGCGCGTCCTCCCATGGCGGATAGAGGAACGATCTAGAAATGCAGGGTAGGTTTGAAATAAAATACCTCTCGCGGAACAAAACTAGCAAGTGAGATCCCCGAATAAAAAAAAGGTGTATGTTTCCTCTCAGTAGTTCACATTTTCAGTTTCCCAGATGGCAGCGGTGGAATTCCCAAAGTGGAATGATCGATAGCGTCTACAGTGCCACGACGAAGTGAAAAGTCTATATGAGCTGCTCCGACTTATTTGGAAAACAAGCAATATAGGACTGTCAAGGTAAGTAAGGGCCTTTCTATGGAGATGGTGAGGGTTAAGCTGAAAGCAAGCATTACCTACCACTTAAACGCATTATACAACTATATACAAGGTGGCGCAAAAATAACCTTCCGATGTTTTTTGGCTGTAATTTAAAAAAAAAATGAAAAACTTTGATTCTTCTTGTGGATTATTTTTATTTGGTCTTTTAATTTTTTTTGCATCAAGTCGAGAATATGATGTCATGTAAATGGCCGCCGCCACAGTTGATTGTCATTTGAGCCCTTTTTATGGCATTCGCCAAAACTTCCGGCGATAGGTCCTCACATTCTTGACGGATATTGTCTTTAAGAGCTGCAAGAGTCCGAGGCTTGTTGACATAAACCCGCGACTTCAAAAAGCCCCACAAAAAGAAGTCTGGAGCGGTCAAATCAGGCGATCTTGCTGGCCAGTGAAAATCGCCAAAACGGGAGATCAGGCGCCCGGGAAATGCATCCTTCAGCATATCGGTTGTGGCACGTGCAGTGTGTGCCGTTGCACCGTCCTGTTGGAACCACATGTTTTCCAATCCCAATTCATCAAGTTGCGGCAAAAAGAACTCGTTGATCATTGCTCTGTAGCGCTCACCATTCACAGTAACCGTTTGGCCCGCGACGTCTTCGAGGAATAAAGGTCCGATGGCCCCTCCAGCGAAAACAGCACACCATACAGTGACTTTGAGCGGGTGTAATGGCTCTTCGTGGGTTACACGCGGATTTTCAGTGCCCCAGAAGCGTAAATTTTGCTTATTTACGTACCCGCTAAGATGGAAATGGGCCTCATCACTCATGATTATTTTTGATGAAAAATCATCTTCCTCTTGGTGGTGATTAAGGATGGCTTGAGCGTATGTTAGACACGATTGGCGGTCAGCAGCTAACAGCTGATGCACCGTCTGGACTTTGTACGGAAACATCTTCAAATCCTGTACCAAAATTCGCTGTAAATACCGTCGACTGATACCCATTTGCGTGGCACGTCGTCTGGTCGATGTCGACGGCGCTTCCATGACATCTTCGGCTACAGCAGCAATATTCTCTGCAGAACGGCTACTCCGGGGTCTGCCACGCCTGGAAGGATCTCGTGTTGTGCCAGTCTCTTCGAGGCGAGTGGCTAAACGTCGCAGTGTTTCACCAGTAGGCGTTGGACGGCTAGGAAATCTGCGACGAAATTCACGTTGTGCGCCAAAGTCACCGACCGATTATTGCTCAAATAAATAGTCACCACTATTCCGCGTTCTGGAGCAGTGTAGCGTAACATTGTTTATTAACGTGTATTTCGCATGTGTTTACTACACAAATGTCAAAACAGAACTGACATTAGGGGCCAATCGCAAAATTGATAGCATTTTCTGATAGGAGGATTACTTTTGCGCCACCTTGTAGATATCATTTTCGAATTGTTATTTTTGTCTCGTTCTGCAAATCTACGTCATCGACGACTCGAAGCCATATCTGCAGTAGTTGTATCATGTAATGATTCGCGTTTTTATTTTATCCTACGTCATCGAACCCAACATGAACAAAGCCTAATTTGTAGTAGCTGTATCATAGCTGAATCCCGTGGTGGACACCTGCCACATGGATATCTGAAGAATTACACCTGGTTTCCAGGTTGCATATTGTTTTTTTGTTTAACTACCCAATCACGTAAAAAAATATTGACAAGGATACGAATGATTTTATTCTTAAATTTCAGTTTGCACATCCCTCGACGATTGACTTCGCCTTATAGCCCCAACTTTCCTTAGCTTAGTTCTATCTTTTGTTTTTGTGACTACATAGTCTTTGGCAAATCTAGTAGTGTTTTTTTTTTTAATTGGAATACGCATGTAGCAGATAGCCTCCCAATGAAGAATCCTTTTAAGTGTGACAGAAAACGGGGATGGTTTGGTTTTTTGTAGTCACCATACCAAATCTCTCGAATTTTAAGGCTGTGAATGGAAGATTCGCCTGGCTGGAGCATTACTGTTGATTCACCTCAATCTCAGCCAATGTAGTGGCCGTCTTCTTACATCGAAATCTTGGTACTGCTCACGAGGCTCTCATTTTTTTTAACTCTGTTTGTTGAAAGCATATACTTGTCTTGTCCTCGTCAACTAAAAGACCGACGAGTTTCGCCTGTTCATCAATTGCCGTAAATTCTTCTGCAACGGAGCGATTAGTGATATCAGTTCTGCCGTGTATCCCATAGCATCGACGTTTTTATATAGGTATCGCCTTCTGTGTTAACATCTGCCATAAGCACAATACGTTTTAAAAGAAAAGCAACAAACAAACAAAATTTGGCGCAACAGGCGCGTTAAAACCCAGTGGTTATCACAACAATTTATGTGTGCGTGTGTACTTCTTGGACGATGGCGGGACCTCCTGTTTTATGCCGAATTCGAGATAGACGCAAAAGAAAAGCTACAACTTTTAGTAAATGAAATCACCCACCCCCCATATGTAAATACACCCCTTTTTGTAAAATGTCGGATAGGATACTATATGCTACATTTCGCAGGGTTATGCCTCGGTAGGAGTAGCAAAACATGAAATCGGCTTTGTGTTTATGGGACATATAGAGCTAGTATTCCAGTCATTGGATATGTTTTCGTTCATCTAGACCTGGTTGGTTGTTTTAATGTATGTATACTAAAAGAGCCAAAAACCTCTGTATTTGAAGAATTTTGCTGGTAAACCATCAGAAAGAACGACAAAGATGACCTCGTTGACTGTAGGTAGGTGACATTTGTGCGCTCGTTTGTGTCTCTCGATATGATACATTAACAGTTCAATAGTCATTCAACTATAAACACTATGACTAAAACAGGACAAAAACTAAATAAAGATATCAAAGATATCACCAAAAACACACCATACCCTGGTCCGCAGAGTCTTTTATTTGTATGTGCCGGGCTGAATTCAAAAAATGCAAAGATTTTACGCATGAGCTTGAAGACTCAGTTTGAGCAGCCTGCACTATACATTGAAAAAGGACGATTGAATCACTTAGTCGAGTACTGTGTAAACAGAAAATACTGGGCTAAAACACAGGTGGGCCAAAAGAATTCATCCGATGTTGTCGCCCCACTCAGAATATCGGTTGTGGCTGGTGCAGTGTGTGCCGTTGCTCCGTCCTGTTGGAACCACATGTCCTCCAGTCCTAATTCGTCCAATTGCGGTAGAAAAAACTCGGTTAACATGGCCCTATAGCGCGCATCGTCCACTGTTGCGGTTTGAACAGCGGCATTCTACAAAAAAATGGCCCGATGACTCCTCCAGCGTTAACAGCGCGCCATGCAGTAACTTTGAGCTGGTGTAATGGCTCCTCGTGTGTTACTCGTGGATTTTCGGTTGCCCCAAAAGCGATAGTTTTGCTTGTTCACGTACCCGCTGAGGTGGAAATCGCCTCGTCGCTCATTATGATTTTGTTCGAAAAATCGTCCTCGAAATTGAGGATGGCTTGGGCGTAGGTTACACGCGTTTGGCGGTTGACAGGCAGCAGCTGATGCATGGAGTGGACTTTGTACGGGAACATGCTCAAGCTTTGACCAAAATTCGCCTTAGGGACGACCGGCTGATGGTTAATTGCGAGGCACGGCGTCTGGTCGATGTTTCCGGCGACAGCTCGACATCCTTGGCAACAGCGGTGATATTCTCGATACAACGGACGCTCCGGGGCCGGCCACATTTGGCAACGTCTCGTGTGGTCTTATACTCTTCAAGGTTGGTGGCCAAACGGCGCAGTGTTTGCGCAGTCGGTGTCGGACGGCCGGGAATAGGCGACGGAATTCGCGCTGCGCCAACACTACAGACAAATTGTTAACCAAATAAATAGACACGATTATTCCTCGTTCTAAGGGAGTGTATCGCTCTGTGGCTTGTTCACTTGTATTATACATCTTTCTAGTCCGCAAATGACAAAAGAGATTTGACATTAACGGCCATATTCAAAAATAAGAGACTCTTCCAATAGGGATATCTCTTTAGGCCCACCTTGTATAAATAGCCGTTCCAATTAGTATCCACGATGTAAATGTAGCACATGGTTGTAAATATATTTGCATGTATTGTAAGAATTTAGTATAAAGAAAAAGTAAAAATGGCTGTTGCTTTACCCGAATAAACCATCAGATTACCTACTTCGCCTAGTAGCTTACAGAAAATATATTAAAATACACGCCTTCCTTGGATTTAACTCTGACGTAAGCAACATAAATATTAATGTACCTGATTATCTAAAATTTGTATCTTCTTCTTTCTTCCTCAACGACTTTTTGTTTATGATATATGGAACTAAGGCCACACATAGTGATATTATAAGGACGTCTCTACACGGGTTGCTAACAATCTTAAGACATGGTTTAAATTATGGTGATCACTAGATTTGACAATAGATTTGCTTTTTTTTTTATTTGTCTACTCAACAAAAATGCTTTGGTTATTTCGTTCGACGTATTTAGACAAGAATTTTCATCCTTAATAATTTCGACAACGCATTAAATTCAAAATCTTTATTTTTTCAACACTTTCAGCAAGAAAAAAAAAGCAATGGCTGAGTGATCTTTACTTGGACATTTACATACAGTGCGGTTCACATGGTTTTTCTCTCAATAAATTACATTTTTTCTGTTTTTTTTTTTTTCATGAACTACCAAACAATGCATTTATTGAAAAGGTTATTAAATTTTCTTCGAAAAAAAACTAAATTCAAGATTAGTGAGAGACACTTAACGGTTGTTTTGATCTCTTTCTTCCCACTAGTGCAAAAAAAAGCTCAAATAAATCGGATCACTTGGTTAGACGCACGAATTTATACAGTTATTTCTTAATGCTGGGTAATGCAAATTAAATTTTGTTAATGAGTAAACGTTATTAAAGTTTTTTCGAGTGTTTAAAGTGAATATGGGTAAAAAAAAAATGTTGACGGTGGCGGAAAAGGCAAAAATTGAGGCCTACCACTCAGAAGGTTTTTCTATGCGGAAAATTGCAACCAAAATAGGAAGAAGTGATAAAGCAGTTCGAAATTTTTTATCAAACCCTGCTACCTATGGAAAAAATAACAAAGGAAGGACAAAAACAGCCTTAACACCGCACGAGAAGCGAAAGATAATGAGAATTGCCTCAAATTCAGCACACTCCACGATGAAAATCAGACAATTAGCGGGGGTAAGTGCCAGCAAATCAAGGGTTCGTCGAGCTATTTTAGGTGCTCCACACTTGAAATTCAAAAAGTTACAAAAAAAAAACCACCACTAAACGCTGCAAGAAAGGAACTTCGGTTGGAATTCGCGCGTCTTCATATGGCATGGGATACTCAGGTTGGGAGTGTTTCAAATTGGAGAACTGTGGTGTTTTCTGATGAAAAAAGTTCAACCTAGATGGTCCTGATGGGTATAATTTTTATTTTCATGATATCCGCAAAGACGAATGCTTTTTGAATCGCAACCATTCCAAGCAGGGAGGAGTCATGGTATGGGGGGCCATTTCATACTATGGTGCCTTTGATTTGTGTCTCATAAAATGACAGGAATGTCTTATAAAGCTCTTTTGCAAACAGCTTTTCCAGACATAAGAGAGTTTTTTGGACCAATCCAGTGGATCTTACAACAAGATAATGCTCTGATCCACAACGCGCACGTTGTAAAAGCATTTCTCGCTAGTGAAAATGTGGAATTGTTGCTGTGGCCACCATACTCACCTGATCTAAACATTATTGAAAACCTTTGGGGATGGCTGACCCGTCAAATTTATGAAGGAGGCAAGCAGTATGAAAGCTGTGAGGAGCTTATTGCAGCAATTAAAGAAGCCTGGTCTAAGATTTCATAAGACTATTTAAAAATATTGTATGAATCGCTTAAAAGTTGAATTTTTGATGTCATTTCACGTCGCGGGGGTTGTACAAAGTATTGAAATCGTGCAAAATAATTAAAATAATAATAAAAAAGCAAAAAAAAATGATGGCAATCGATCAACTTCTTCTTTTTCAAACTTTTAACAGGTGCGTCTAACTAAGTGAACCGATTTTTTTGAGCTTTTTTGCACTAGTGGGAAGAAAGAGATCAAAAAAACCGTTAAGTGTCTCTCACTAATCTTGAATTTAGTTTTTTTTTCGAAGAGAATTTAATAACCTTTCCAATAAATGCATTGTTTGGTAGTTCATGAAAAAAACAAACAGAAAAACTGCAATTTATTGAGAGAAAAATGGTGCGGCTAACCATGTGAACCGCACTGTATTTACACAAATTTATAGGCGTGTTCTACTTACAAATCCATGAACACTTTTCTCCGCTTTTTTTTTTTTTTTTTATTAAGTTGGACAACTTTCTCAGCAGAGGTAAACTTTTTTCTGGCAAAAATCAGTTGCCTAACTCTGCAGCTTGTAATAATGATGCATTCAGTAATAAGGGCGAAGAAGTGAATTCAACAAATTGAGGTCTCAACTAATGCGGAAATCTTCACTTTTTTAATAACTCCTCAGTATTTTTCGTATTTACTAAAGATTTCAGAGGGATTTGGAAGTGAAACAGCCCGAATCGCTTGTCTGCTTAGTTTTTGGGCAGGAGTTATAAATCCCATATAATTGCCATGAGACGCACTTTAAAAAAAAAGTCTAAACTTCATCGATTCGTATCTCGGTTTTTATTACGCTCTTAATATCGGAAAAAGTGTTGAAAGATGTTATCTCAATTCAACACGTCAACCCAATCCACAAGACATCAAAAAGTTACCAACTTCTCCTAATAGATTCACTAACCTCTCAATTATACACACAAAATCAGCGAAAACACACACACAAAACCCCACCGCAATTGTTAGCTTCTAATCTGCCATTAACCGGCAATTGAACTTTATCCCAACCACCGTTATACATATACACTCAGACAAATATTGACATCGCGGTTATTCAAAAACAAAGAGTATCTTTGCAAAATATCTACACTACCCAACTTCAGATCTGCCAGAAGTGTATCTTCTTATTGCTGCCTTTCTTATGGATGAATGTGTGTATTTATTTATTTTTCTGTGCCTTTCCTGCTGTACCACGATGTTGGAGCTCTTTGAAGTAGGCGCTTCTAAGACGCCCCTCGACCAGCGCAAGAGGGGCGGATACCGGGCCAAAGTGAAAAATTTTTATTCTCTCACCATTAAACAAACATTTACAGAGGGATTTTTTTTTTTCGGTTTATGATGCAAATGCGCGTATCCAGAGTTTTTTTTTACCCTCTGGGAGGTACACTGTGATCGTGATGTAGATGTGTACGAAGATGAATGAATGCGATAACATTCTTAGAAATTTATTTCCAACGAGCGATTACATTTTTTCTGTGTATTTATGAAATTTTGTTAGATTTTTCAATTATTTTGAAAAAGCATTTAGAATTATTTTGGATATTCTTTTTTTAATAAAGTGTTTCTATAGGTATTTTCAGGAAATTCTAATTTAATTAAAACCCAAAAATTGGTATGATTAGGAAAAATATGAATTTTTAATTAGAATGAATTATGTGCAAATTAAGATGGAGATTCTAATTAGTTGTATGTTTAATCAATTCGATAGGTGTTAGCGAATTGTTATTAAATTAGTTTGCTTAACAAATGAATAAAATTCCGGTTTATAATACAATCGATGACGCTCGATTTTGTCGTTAATTGATATGCGCGTTTAAATATGCCTAATGAGCAAGGATTAATTAAATTAGATAGACAATCATAAACATGTTTAATGTGCGTTTAGTTTCTAATTAAAAAGTATACGATGTTAAAATAAATTTTATGTATTGGTATTGGTGGCATAAATTTAACAACACGTCACAATTGACATCGCAATCGGAGAGGTAGATTTATTATCGAAAAACTCGTTTAGTTTTTTTCATACCTTATCCCATAGGGGTGTATTAGTTTTGATATACAGTTTGTAACATAGAGAAATAAGTTAGCTAGATATACCTTAAAGTATATGGATCGACTAAGAATCGATAGTTGAGTCGATTAAGACATTTCTGTCTGTCCGTCCGTCCGTCCGACTGTAGAGAATCGGTTTTTAGGCCTTAAATTTCGAGCTAGGATAATGAAGTTTGGTTCATGTGATGCCTGTACGTGCTTGTTCGAACAAGTGAAAAAAATTTCTAAATCTGCCACTGCCACGCAAAATTTTTAGAAAAACGTTATTTTTGACCAAACGGTATGGAATTGTGAACATATGTAACAGATGTAGTCAATCTAAATGCTCATAAAAAAGTTTTTCTTCCAACGCCCACTTTTTGAGGGCGTTTTAAGTAAAAGAAAATCTTTTTCCGGTAAAATTTTAAAATATTTGAAAAAAAACGTTTGATGCTTAATCATTGGGTTTGATAAAGCAAATATTTTATCCATACATCATTTAAGCGCACGCCCACTTTTTGGAGGCGTTTTTATACAAAAAACATTTGTATACCCTTGGCCATACCATATGTAGAAGTATAACGTTGTTTTTGTCGAACCATACAAATTTTTGATAAATTGCCGGAACAATATGTTGCAACAATGACAATTTTAATATTTCTTTGCCATAATGCCCACATTTTAGTGATATAATTTTAAGGATGGGATGGGATAGGGTATAAAACGATGCGCACACTGCATTGTAGCCTTCACACATGTTTTTTTTTTTTTTTTAATTTAGGTTTTCTAATAGGAGTCCTCAGAATGGTACGCGCACTTTTTTTGCTGTGCTTCTCGAATTTAATCGAATAATATGTTAAAAATAATTTTTATGGAGAAGGTTGGTCAATGAGAAAACAGACTGTATTGTCTTATAGGGAGAGAGTACATCGACTATCTGAAATAGGGTAAATTTTTCAAATTTCGTAAATACAGGGGTCGAATTACCAAATCAGTTAACGAGTGAGTGAAATGCATACGTTATCGAATGATCGAGTAACTAAAAGGTGGGTCGAAAGAGTTCTCCCTATTGGAAGAGATTTTTTTATTTTGCATTTTTACTTTTTCTTTATACTAAATTCTTACAATACATGCAAATATATTTACAACTTTGAAGCCATGTGCTACATTTACATCGTGGATACTATTTGGAACGGCTATTTATACAAGGTGGGCCAAGAGAGATCTCCCTATTGCAAGAGTCTCTTATTTTTGCAAATGGCCGCCAATGTCAAATCTGTTTTGACATTTGTGGACTAGACAGATGTAGAATACAAGTGATCAGGTCATGAAGCCGTACACTCCCCAAGAACGAGGAATAATCGTGTCTATTTTTTTGCATAACAATTTGTCTGTAGTGTTGGCGCAGTGCGAAGTCCGTCGCCTATTCCCGGCCGTCCGACACCGACTGCGCAAACACTGCGCCGTTTGGCCACCAACCTTGAAGAGAATGGGACCACACGAGACGTTGCCAAATGTGGCCGGCCCGGAGCGTCCGTTGTATCGAGAATATAGCGGCTGTTGCCAAGGATGTCGAGCTGTCGCCGGAAACATCGACCAGACGCCGTGCCTCGTAATTAACCATCAGCCGGTCGTCCCCTAGGCGAATTTTGGTCAAAGCTTGCGAATGTTCCCGTACAAAGTCGAGTCCATGCATCAGCTGCTGCCTGTCGACCGCCAAACGCGTGTAACCTACGCCCAAGCAATCCTCAATTTCGAGGACGATTTTTCGACCAAAATCATAATGAGCGACGAGGCGATTTCCACCTCAGCGGGTACGTGAACAAGCAAAACTATCGCTTCTGGGGCATCGAAAATCCACGAGTAATGCACGAGGAGCCATTACACCCACTCAAAGTAACTGCATGGTGCGCTGTTAACGCTGGAGGAGTCATCGGGCCATTTTTTTTTGTAGAATGGCGCTGGTCAAACCACAACAGTGGACGATGCGCGCTATAGGGCCATGTTAACCGAGTTTTTTCTGCCGCAATTGGACGAATTAGGACTGGAGGACATGTGGTTCCAACAGGACGGAGCAACGGCACACACTGCGCGAGCCTCATCTCTCGTTTTTTGCACTGGCCCGCAAGATCACCCGATTTAAACGTTCCAGACTTTTTCTGTGGGTTTTTTTGAAGTCTCGTGTTTACGTAATCTACATTGGGGTGATCACATAAGAATGGTTACG
The DNA here is from genome assembly GCA_949824845.1 of Rhingia rostrata. Lineage (NCBI taxonomy): Eukaryota > Metazoa > Arthropoda > Insecta > Diptera > Syrphidae > Rhingia > Rhingia rostrata. Next base: position 64,380,361 of record OX463758.1, read on the forward strand.
TATCATTTAAAATTGTACCAATCGTACTAGCAAAATTCTGCTACATTGATGTTTGATGGCTGACAAATGTCAAACATATTGTTTGTCTGTAAGTGTTATAAAAATAATGGATTTTTGGTTGTTTTTTTCATCTTCAAAGTCAGAAGATGAACATTGTGATTCCATTGAACGAAAACGTGTATCAATCTTTTATCTTTAGAATGCAATTTTAATTTTCTTAAAACATATTTCATAACTTAAACTTATTACAGTCTGATTAAAAGTTTCAGGGTGAATAAGGATGTATTCTTGTTTATAATAGAGAAACTTAAAATAACGAAATTTCTCTCACAAAAATGCATCAAATCGACACCACAAAATATGCTACCATATGAAAATATGCTCGATCACTTGTGACAGAATACCAAATTTCCATACTCGATACTCGAATCTCGTATGCGATTATACCAAATCAACATTTTTCAGTCATGTATGACTCGATAACTGATGTGGTAATTAGACGCCAGGCTGTCTTTTATGTTCAAAGTCGATGTTTTTTTTTTTTTTTTCAATAGGTTGGGAATGCATCTTCTCCTGTCATACAATTTCTTTTCGTAGACTCTTTGAGCGTTGTTTGTATCTTTCAAACTTTTTAACTTCTGTTAGAAGTTTGAAAGCTTAAATCTTACCAGAAGCTCTAAGGTTCATTTGAGTGGCATAACTTAGGACCGCCCTTGAAACTGTGTCTCGAAAGTTTTTAGTTTTTAGTCATTTTGTGCGATCATAAGATGTTTCGAATTGTACTTTTAGACGACCTCGTTTCTTTGATAATTCTTCTCCCTTTTCAAAAATTTTAAGCTGTTAGCCAATTTTGGTTTGTTGAAATTTTTTCAATTCTGCAACATTTATTCCATTGCGTTTTGAAATCGCTTTTAAATCGCTTGATTGCAATTGAGTTTGAATAGATTTGGAGTTGAAATTACGAAATGTAACCTATAACCCAACAACATATACAATCTAAGAGAGTTCCATTTAAAAGGGGTGTTGCACATATAAAATTAAACTGAAAACCGTGTACAACACGCGATATTTTATCCGGTTCATCGTTTTTGCAACCCCCAAATATGGCAAAAGATTCACCGATTTCTCGAAGATTACAATTTGTATCTCCAACTAATCGTGGGAACCTCATACCCTCCTCTTACATTCTTACTACAGACATCCTTGGAGTAACAACATCGCAGTGCTATTCACGACTGTTCCCCGACCTCATTATCTCTAATCGATGTCTCATATCTCAGTCTGTGTGTACAATAACCCTGTTCCACATTCTCATGATATCATCGGCTGTCATTCACATCCCCTCATCATCCTTATCCGTAATATGGCATCTCATCATCATCAACAAAACGAATAATGTAAGCGCGCTTCACTTGACAATTCCAGCCTATGCTCAGATACACAAATTAATTTTATTTTACATCCGTACCGACAAAAAAAAAAAACTCCGCATGCGTTGTACGGTGTGCATGCAATTATACAAAAAACGAGTAAATATTTACAAAAAAAAAAATCCCAACACAAAAGTGCGAGAATAAAATAAAATATTCGCACCTCCTTATATCACATGGACGTGCAAACGGGGGAAGAAAGGGGCTAAGACACGCACTCCTTCAGCTCCTTGACAGAAAGACGCAAACGGAAAACGCATGTAATGTTCGCATGTAGCTGGAATGGATGCAAGGGTAAATGATGACGCAAAATGGTTGATTTTTCTTCGTTTTTTTTTTGGTTCTTCTCATTTGAAGCCCCCCAATGCGGCCCACAACGGGTCGTACGTGTATATTTCTTGAGAAATTTTTATTTCATTCTTCGTCGTTTATTTTTTCTTTTTTTTTTGTTTGGTTCGCTTTTCGTCTTTTTTTTGTTTTGCTTCATCTACACTTACAATGTCTTCTTTGAGCGCGCCTGGCATTCATTTGATTTATGAAGCGGAAAAAAACTCTTAAAGCGTTTTAAATGGAATTTCATGGCAGAAATGCTAAGTGGTAAGTGGTCTCGGTCGGTGTACACGAAATGGTTAGCTATAGTCTCCTCGCATTTATTGATATCTAGGCATATTTGTAACATCATGGGATCGCATTAAAATAACGTATAGGTACGAGTACGAGTACGATTGCGAGTATCTAAAGCAAAACGAGTGTATCGCTATACACTTCCTGCGATTGTTCGTACATATATGATGTGCGTCAACACGTGAAGTGAATGAAATTAGCTGCTGCAACATAAGGTATATACGTAAGGTGTATCTATATACGTGTGTCGTGCGTTTATTACAGTTTTGATGATGTAGAGATATTGTACGAGAGCAGACGTATGCGAATGTAATTCACTTGATTGGTGGCACCGAATTAATTATGACGCCACATGCAGGTGTTGTAGATACATTTTGTTGTTTTTATTATTTACGCCAATACGCAGTCAAGCTAGAAATGTGTGATGATGCCGCTACTTCAGCTGCAGGTGAAATTCGCTTTTATGTTACATTACCCTCTTAATTGTGTTCAATTAACGCTAGATAGGTTTTTTGTGTAGCTGCTGCTCTTCTCTGGAGCTTTTTGTTTTCATCTTGTTTGGAATACTAGTGGTAGGTAAGTAATTAGTGCGATTTTTTTTTTTAATTCCGTATTTTTTGCATAAATAGAACAGAAATAACCGTTTAATTGAACTAAGACAAAAGGCAACTAACAACAAGTTGTTGACTTTTGTTCTCAACTTTGTGTAGATACAACGGGTGATCCAAGTAGAGATACTTTTTTCAATAGCCTTTTTTGACAGATCACGTGTGAGTCGTGTCATGCTGTCATGTTATTTTTGTTAATTATTGTTTGGCATTTCATAATGGAAAGACTTACGCGTGAACAACGTTTACAAATTGTTCAACTTTATTATGAAAATTCACGTTCTGTGAGGAATGTGTTTCGTGCACTTCGCTCAACTTATGGTCAACATAATCGGCCTACTGAGCGTACTATTCGCAACACCATCACCCATTTTGAGACCCAGCATTCATTATTGGATAATATTCGACCGAATAGACCACGTCCAGCACGCTGTGAAGAAAATATAGCGGCCGTAGCTGAGAGTGTACACGAAGACCGTAGAGAGTCTATCGGCGCCGCAGCAACTCGGAGACTGACGTATGGAACGACTTGGCGCATTTTACGTCAAGATCTTAAATTGAAAGCGTACATAATACAGCTTGTGCAACAACTGAAGCCGCTCGACCTTCCCAACCGACATCGCTTCGCTTTATGGGTTCTTGAAAAGTTCCAAGAAGATTCGACGTTTTCGAGGCAAATTTTGTTTAGCGATGAGGCCCATTTCTGGCTCAATGGGTATGTAAACAAACAAAATTGCCGCATTTGGGACGAAGAGCAACCTGAAGAGATTGAAGAACTGCCACTTCATCCCGAAAAAACAACGGTTTGGTGTGGTTTGTGGGCCGGTGGAATCATCGGTCCATATTTCTTTAAAAAGTATGCCGGTGCGAACGTAACCGTCAATGGCGACCGTTATCGTGCCATGATAACCGACTATTTGATGCCTGAAATTGAAGCTCGTGATCTCGGCGACATTTGGTTTCAGCAAGACGGCGCCACTTCCCACACATCGCATCAATCAATGGACTTATTGAGAGAACATTTCGGTGAGCACATAATTTCACGTTTTGGGCCGGTCGATTGGCCACCAAAATCGTGTGATATCACACCGTTAAACTTTTTCCTGTGGGGATATGTAAAGTCAAAAGCTTATGCCGACAAACCCGCTTCGATTCAGGCCTTGGAGGAAAACATCACGCGTGTCATTCGCCAGTTACCAGTCGAAATGCTCGAACGAGTGATCGAAAATTGGACTCAACGGATGGACCATCTGCGACGTAGCAACGGCCAACATTTGATAGACATAATCTTCAAAAAATAAATGCCAAAGAATGTTCTTTCAAATGATAATAAACATTCTCCATTAAATTTGAATTTTCTGTGTTTTTTTCTTTAAAAAAGTAGGGAACCTCGAAATGGATCACCCTTTACAATAGATATACACAAATAATGGGAATTTAAGTTTCTTTCCACATTTTGGGAATTTTCTCATTTGATAACTGGAGTCGAGATCCTATCTGGCGTAATATGTGAACACCTGAAATCGTTTACCAACAACTTGGTGGCCCCTATCAGGTTGGTTTTAGGTCAATAAAGTCCACAACTGATGAAATCTTCAAGCTTCGGCAGATTCAGAAAAAAAAAAAAACCAAGAAGTCCAAATCGAGTTTCACCACTATTCGTCAATTTAATAGCAATTACAGCAATTAAGGTCCGGTTATAGCTATCATTCAACAACGTCATTGGAACACAACTCATGATGGAATTGTAATGTCACCATAGCTTCTTATAGGAATTATTGGAAAATTCCGTTTCAGTTCGGTGGAACGACAAACATTACTTCACTTAAATAAAACTTGATCAGTGAAAAATAAAAAGTGATTTTCTACGGATGCAATAATTAAAAATTCAAATATTTTTGAATAACCATGTTCTAAAATTCATAAGCATTGTTTAGACACCAACTCGCCGAGGATTGAATTTATAAAAAAAAAATTCCAATGAGAGTTTTCAATGATAGCCATAACTGGGCCCTTACAGCATTTAAAGAGACGAGTTTTGGTATACCACCTAAGCCCTGCTGTATTTGCAGGATGACGATGGAGAATCCTCGCTGCTCCATCAGAGTCGGATACGACCTCACTGACACATTCGATACCAAAAATGGATTTAGGCAAGGCGATGCGCTGTCATGCAACATCTTCAATTTGTTTCTTGAGAGGATTGTGCAAAACTCCTGAGCCAACACCAATGGAACAATTTTAAAAAAATCGGTGCAACTAATAGCGTATGCCGACGATATTGACATTTTTGGTAGGACTCAACTTGATGTCACAGCCATGTTTGTTAGTATAGAGAAGGAAGCGGCAAAAATGAGCTTAGCCATAAATGAGGATGGGGGATTGCGTATTTGTCACTGAAGATTGAATCAGAGTTAGAAGTTAAAAACAAGGCATCCCGTAAGCGCTTACACAACATGTGCCTTCGTGAATCTGTAGCTTGAAGTCGAATGGAGGGCAACTTCATTTAAGATATATAGGTATCTCTCTTTTGATAGCGTAAAAGATACCAGCTGCAGATACGCATTCTGGGCGGCCCTTAAGACTGTGTATATGCTGTCAACACAAAATGACACGCAACATCTTGGAATGATTGGAAAGAACATCACCATTGAAATGTATAACTTTGAAATAGTACGTGAGTTTGTCTACCTAGGCTCCGATAATAATTCTTACAACAACATCTCGTCAAAACTAAAACGAAGAAATATTCTTGCCAACCGCAAATCCAATTTAGCAGTAAAGCCCTGACTCGAACTACTAAGGAGACCCTATACAAGATCCTGAACATCTCAATCTTTCTCTACTGCATTGAAGCATGGACCTTATTAAAACTGGATGAAGAAATCATGGTCGTTCTGAGCAAACAATTCTTCAAAAAATCTTTGGTCCCGTTTGCGCAGATAAGATTTGCAGACGAAGATTCAATCAATAAATGTACCTGCTGAGACGTAGACCTGGTAAAAAAAAACCCTCATTGGACTCTTAAAATGACCAAGACATCTAAAGCGAATGGACACCAGTACTCCGGCTCGCAGTGTTCGAATCCCAGCCAGACGTCGGACGGTTGAAATGCGCAACTGGAGGCAGGAAGCTAAGGACCAGCATAATTAATAAGGCAAGTTGGTTGAGGCCCAGATTGATTTCTGATGGTATAGTTAAACAGGAAATAGCTTGGAACGATAATTCTAGTTAGACGGATGCTACATATTGGGTGTTCTTTCATATCTGATTAGAAAACCAGTTCAAAACCTTAGCCGCCAGCTTTTAGGAGTTTTAATAGACCCAAACTATTTTGCATGGTACTTGCTTATTCATTGTTCAAAATTTATTTGTTTCAGTTGTTAGTTAAAATATTTGTATCATATCGGACCACCCATCGCCTAGCTTTTTCAGACAACCATCCATGTGCCCCTGTGTACTCCCTATTAAGGGTGGGACCTACTGAGTTAAAACCTTTTCCTAAAATTTTGTAGAAGAAATACCATGTTTTAATAAAAAATGATTCAAATCCTTAGTCGTATAGCAGTGGCGTGGGTTCTATATAAAGTAATTCCAACCGAATTACCCATTAAAACTCAATTTCACTCGCCGTTTGGACCTATCTTCTCCATACAAAATCCAATTCAGATCTTTAAATCCATCAATTTGGTATGTGCGTTGTCTGTAGTGGAGCCAACATCTAAGGCATCAGTTTCTAGACCATACAAGGCACCATGCTAATGATGACATTAAAGTCGAAAAAGTGGATGTGCCTAAAAAAAATTATCTAGACGAACGTTAGATATTCAGATTGTATCAATATATATAATATGTACCAGCAACCCGGCCCGACCTCACCGGGTACAATTTTAATGACGGGAAATTTGATTTCTACCACTTACACCTCGAATGCTCTTCGACTGCTCAGCTCCTGTATGTGATAGAGCAAAGGGAAATTCAGATCATAACAGTGAAAACCACATCGAAATCCGTTCAGCAGTTTTCGGTATTAGCGCATTCATAAACGTTTTGGGACTTTATTTCATAATTTGTGTAGAAGATATCTACAAGGTGGACCCAAAGAAGTCATCCGATGTTGTTCGGTTCTCATTTCTTTTTCTAAACAGAAGCAGCTGATGCACGGACTGGACTTTGTACGGGAACATGAGCAAGTCTTTGACCAAAATTCAGCTTAGGACGACCGATTGATGGCTAATTGCGCGGCACGGCGTCTGGTCGATGTTTCCGGCGACAGCTCGACACCCTCGGCAGGAGCAGCGATATTATCGGCACAACGGGCGCTCCGGAGGCGGCCACTCTTGGCAACGTCTCGTGTGGTCCCATACTCTTTAAGGTTGGTGGCCAAACGGCGCAGTGTTTGCGCAGTCGGTGTCGGACAGCTGGGGAATCGGCGACGGAAATCGCACTGCGCCGGCACTACAGACGAATTGTTACGCAAAAAAATAGGCACGATTATTCCGCGGTCTTGGGGAGTCTATCGCTCAATGGCTTGTTCCTTTACACGCGTCTAGTCCACAAATGTCAAAACAGATTTGACATTAGCGGCCATTAGCAAAAATAAAAGTATCTTCCAAGAGGGTGGTCTCTTTTGTGTGTACAGGGTGTCCGCCGGGAAGGTATACTTCTTTGTTTGTTTATAATTTTTGATTAAATGAAAGAAAATGGACCTTATATTGATAATTTTTTATTTAATGTTGGCCGTTATGTCTGGAATAATATATCAGGTTAATCTCCGCCTCTGTTAGTCTCACAAATGCGAGCCCCTTTCAGCAGATTTTTCATTAAATTCTCACACATTTCACGCGGTATTTCATTTGTTTCATCACGAATAATTTGTTTGAGTTGCTCAAGTGTTTCCGGTTTGTTTGCATAAACCTTGCTTTTCAGATATTCCCACAAAAACAAGTCCGGAGCAGTAAAATCAGGCGACCGTGAAGGCTAATCAACATCACCATTTCTTGAAATAACTTGTTGTGGAAAGAGGTCTCGCAGTAATTCCATTGTAACCATGGCTGCATGCCATGTGGCACCGTCTTATTGATACCACATGTTAATCTCAAGACCAAAGCATGCAGTTGTGGCATTAAAACATTTTCAATAATATCACGATATCGCTCCCCATTCACAGTTACCGTTACGCCGTTTTCATTTTCAAAGAAGTAAGGTCCAATGATTCCTCCTGACCAAATTGCACACCAGACTGTAACTTTCAATGGATGCAAAGGTGACTGATGAATAATTTGAGGGTTTTCCATTGCCCAGAAAATGTGCCTCGTCACTCATTATGATTTTTTCATGAAAATCGGGGTTGTCATGGGCTAGCTCTAACATCCTACTAGCATATGTACGGCGGCGTAAATAGTCTTGTGGAAGAAGCTCTTGTGTCAACTGAATCTTAAATGGAAACAAATGCAAATACTGTGCAAAATTGTAGCCAAAGTTGTTCTTTGGAGATCAAGTTTTGAACACTTCCTTGAGCAGCCCTTATGTTTTCAGCCGATCTTGCAGTACGTTGTAGTCGATGATGCTTGGGCCTATAACCTACAGACTCTCTTTCTTCGAAATCATTCACTACACGATAAATAGTGCATCTTGTTGGCACGATTTTTCTCACAAACATGTCACGTAACTTTCTCATCGTCACAGTAATCGATGCTTGATTTTGATAAAATGTTTTAACGATTAAAACACGTTGGTTTATCGAATATTTTTCCATCATAAATTTGCCACGTGTCGACTTCACGACTGCCAAATATGAACTTTCAATACTAATGGTTAAAAAAAATGGCTGCAAAACAAAGTAGTACACCTTCCCGGCGGACACCCTGTAGTATATGTTTTTTAGACTGATTTTTCAAAATTCCTTATGGTGTGACAAAAAAAAAAACGCTTGTCTAAAAAATGAGCGGATTTTAAAAATGTCATCCTTCTAGCTCAACAATTTAGGTCCAAAAACCTGGTGACGTACGAAACGACAGCCGTGGCAAAATCGACTCCGATGACTTAAAGTAAACAAAAAATAAAACGTTACGACACAAAAAGTACCCGGGAATTCTGAAATGGTAAAAAGTAATATTTTCAAACTCATTTGCTTTGACTATAAATATAAGTATACACATACGTTTTATGTCACCCAAAACAAACAAACACAAAAGTTTACTTTCCCAAAAAATATCTAAAAATACCAGCGAAACAAGAGGTAGCTTTAAATTTTAAAACGATGTCAACGAATTCCATTTGGATGTAACTCTCGATAAAGTAAACAAAAAACAAAAAACAAAAAACAATTTAAATTTTATGTTGAATAAACATAATTTTTATTGCTTTGCCTTCAGACGATTAGACACGTATTCAAAGTTCGAATGCGGAATCTTTTAGATAAACAAGTGGCTTCAAGTAGTTTTTGTTTTACTCGATTTCCATAAGACATCTTTATTGTGTCTGCTCATGCAAGATCTTTATTTTTAACAAATCAACTTTCATGTTAACCACCCACGAAGGTGCCACAATTTCGTCATCAACCATAGCTATATCCATTAGCTGGTATTGTATCTATATGTGATTACAGATAATAATGGTATGCGTGAACCATATCTATGTCGCCTTATGCTCAAAATTAGGTGTCTGCATAAATTACATGAGCATATAACTGTGTGAGGGTCTCGATGGTTGTCGCACGATGTGTCTTTGTGCGTCATCAAATAAATTAAAAAAAAAAAGTATCTACATATATTTGACGAGTGATGTATCTCTTGTATGCATGCCAAATTGACTTTTAGGTAATCTCTCAATGAATTGAGAAAATATTTTCAAATTACTCATTCAACGGCCGTAGGCAGTGAAAAGATACATAAATAAATAAAATATGTTTGCATATATTTTTTGCCTCGATTTTTGTGGGTTGTCAAGTGATGGCAATGCGCGGCGGATTAACCTCGAGAAATCAATTAAACTACACAAGATATTCAACTTTCATGCCTCATCGATTAGGTGATAATACTGTTGGTAATGGAATACGTAATTGAACATTCATATCGATTCCATCGCAGAAAAAAAAAAGAGATAAGTTATAATTAGTGTCAAGCTGATATGTGTTTATAGTTGGAGATACGACTACGAATAGGAGTGCAAATTAATATTTGTAGTTGGCTATCGATTTCTGTTTGGGATTATTACCGTGACGATGGAGTTGGGTTGGATTTGTTTTAATTTCGAAAGTAGAAGTTGGAGTACAAATTAAGATGTAATTAGATAGTTGATTGATAAGTTTGCAATTGGGGGTTTGAAGTGGGGTGAACAGAGTTTTGAGTACCTAAAGGTGGTAAGGGTAATAAAAATGGCTGCAGTGGTTTGGGAATTTGGCAAAATGCCAGCGTGTGATGAGCACCTATATTGTCATAAGATTACAAAATGATTATATGCTATTTGATAATAAAGGATATACTAATTTATAATGAAAAGCCAAGCTTCACTCGTGTGATACGCTTTCTATCCAACTAATGAACCCCATAAACAAAGAATTTACATAAATCAGCCCGATATTATTCCTTGCTAGACCTTTTACATTACTAAGCCAACCATCGCCACTCGTCATTTACTACCCTCACGACCGTTCTGTTGTTGGCCAACATATTTCCTTTCGGCCCAAGGTATTATAAAGCCACACAGAAACTTTTGCTCACCAGCTTCATGGTGCGGGCGGGCTGTGCCAGTACGACCCGTCATAGAACAAATTTTCTTGTATGCAGTGCGTCATCTGTATGGCTTTATAATCTTTGCTTCTATTGAACATTTCTACCTCTCCTGTCTGTTGTCACCGACTCTTCTACATGAATAAATAAGTACCGCGGGTGTTAATGCCTTTTGCTTGTCGGGTTTATTCCCTTTTCAGGCATCCAAACTCACACGGATCCCAAATCCAACACTAAGCCCAAACAGGGGGTTTGCAGGGGGCATATCACATTCAAACTTTGCATACACCAAACATGAATAGAACTCCAATTTCAAATGGCAATAACACCCGCAGGGTTTAACGCTTTTCCGTGGCGGGGCTCATTTCCATTCGAAAAGGATGTAAGCCCCGTGGGGGATATTTCCTTTTATTTGGGAAATGAGCCCCATGGGGCCTAACTCCGCGGGGTTATTTCACTGCACAAGAGCCAACATCTAAGGCGTCAGTTTCTTGAGCAGAAAGGGCACCAAAGCAAAGGCATTCCAATGATGCATTTGCGGTCGAAATCGAGATTTATGTCGCCATACACCATCCCTTTCCCTTTAAGCCGCTTGCAACATATTTGATTTATAATTTGAATGCAACAGGCTCGTAAGTACCCAAGGACTATCTTTTTCTCACAACCAATTACGTGCACGATAGAGGGGTGTCCAGATTTATGCCGAATCCCAATGGCTGAATTGAGATATCGTTTTCTCGACAACTGATACCACTCGGAAGATTTTTCAGATCATCGCGAGAGGTGGGCCAGTTAAAAAAAAAAACAGCGTGTTGATACAGCTGGAAATCGAAGAACTTCTGTGCAGCAGTTTAGTGCATAACCATCGCCCCAGCGTATTCGAAATTGGAATAATTGGCGGTGCTGGGTTGGGCGACTACGATATTCTGAAGCATCATAAGGGAGCAGCTATAGATACTTCCCAGCAGGTGCTAGCTAGATAAACAGCAAGAAACGTTCAATAATTGGGGGCATACTTCCACCAAGGGATCAGAAACAGCTTCATGAAGTTTCAGTTTTCGAACAGTTTTAAGGCCATATTGTGACATCCACAACTACAGAAAATGGTCAAGCAGCTTGAATAACATAAAGCTTAAGATACTCCCCTGCCGGGGAAATCAAAGGCATCACATGTGCTAGCTAGAAAAAAACAGGACGCGTTCAACTATTGAGAACAAATATCCACTAAGGGATCTTCCTAGAAACAGCATACTGAATCTTCAATTTTCAATCAGTTTTAAGGCCATTTTGTGAAATCCAAAACTACAGAAAATGGTCAAGCGACTTGAAAAAAGACTTTTGGCTTTTAGCTCCAGCTCGAGATAAATGATGTTATCAAACACTTTCATCCGGAATTTGATGGATTCGCGGTAGTATTACTGGAGGAGTTAGTACAACGAGTTATTACAACGAAGTAGTTGAATCGCGTTGACACATTTTCCAGTAGGTTCCCGATCTTTTAACCTTGGCTTTTTTAAGCCTTCATTCGTAAGCTCTATACATCCTTTGCTTCGGATTAAGTTGCGAAGTTATAGGGAAACATCTTAATGTACGTTATATGTACACACATCTCCGGAAGCTTAAAAACAACCTTACAGAGGTCATACCATCATAACTTCGGTTAGGTTTGTGAATTTCCCTGCATAATGTCTTAAACTGGCTTCTACCCAAACAATCGACGGTAAAAATGCTCAACCCCCGCGCACAAGTACTATATAAGGCCTACAGAAATAATTGCTTCTGGAAATTACATTTTATTGCTTTGTAGAGGAATAATTGTTAGTTGGGCTTGGCACGACGCACGACCCATATAACCAAACAAAATTTGGCAAAGCTTGCTAACCCATATATTAGCGCCACTATAGGTGTCGTTACTGGACACACTCTAATGATAGGCATGCAGAAAGGCTTAGTCTTCACTCGAACGGTTTCTGTAGGAGTTGTATGGGCGAAGAGGAGTAACAAATAATATTTCATCTGCTTTGTAACTGCCGGTCCTATCAAGCGAATGGAAGCTTACTTCTTTTTAAGTCTCTACGATTTGTCAAACACGGAAGTGAGAAGTCTTATCCATTTCATTAAAAGCAAAGATTGGTGTTTCTACAGATAACAAGGAGAAAGCACAAGATCCATGTTGTACCACACTGGACAAAAAAAACTGGACTAAGTGTGCTGGCGATTCGTTGGCAGGCACTCTAAACTAATCTAGTGTTACGCCTTTTTAAATAAAAAAAATTATAAAACATGACTCTTGACTGGGCGCCAGTTTATGTGGCCATTTTGTTAATTTTTTAAGAAACCAATCAACCGCACTAAACACTGCATTTATCTCCATTGGGTGTCATAGAAATTCAATGTTTTAGGGCACCAAGTTCTTTAGGACCAAGGGTCTTTTTTTTCCATAACCATTAATTTATGCACGCGTGTCTCTCTTGCACAATGGCGAGATACATCGATGTTATCTGACTGATTCATGCGGCAATCGATTCTAGTAAGCATCTTATCCAAGATCTTTCCGCAAAGTCGATAATCGCAGAACGAGTTATTGGACGTAATGGCGAAGTGATGAATTAGGATTCTACTCAAATCTTATAAAGGGTGATCCATTTCGAGGTTCCCTACTTTTTTAAAGAAAAAAACACAGAAAATTCAAATTTAATGGAGAATGTTTATTATCATTTGAAAGAACATTCTTTGGCATTTATTTTTTGAAGATTATGTCTATCAAATGTTGGCCGTTGCTACGTCGCAGATGGTCCATCCGTTGAGTCCAATTTTCGATCACTCGTTCCAAGGCCTGAATCGAAGCGGGTTTGTCGGCATTAGCTTTTGACTTTACATATCCCCACAGGAAAAAATCTAAAAAAGTCTATTATCTAATAATGAATGCTGGGTCTCAAAATGGGTGATGGTGTTGCGAATAGTACGCTCAGTAGGCCGATTATGTTGACCATATGTTGAGCGAAGTGCACGAAACACATTCCTCACAGAACGTGAATTTTCATAATAAAGTTGAACAATTTGTAAACGTTGTTCACGCGTAAGTCTTTCCATTATGAAATGCCAAGCAATACTTAACAAAAATAACATGACAGCATGACATCATGACTCACACGTGATCTGTCAAAAAAGGCTATTGAAAAAAGTATCTCTACTTGGATCACCCGTTATGTTTTAGTCTTTTAGTCTAAAAAAGCATCTCACTAAGTATTTAGATATTGCCAAGATGTGATTTTTCTTCTTAGGCTAATTTTATGCTTGACAGGGCACTGAAGTGATATTTCTGACCATACCTCCGCGTCATATTGGTTCAATTCAGTGTCCAAATTGCCTAGATCAAGTGAATTCAGAGGATATTTGGGAATGGTCGGGTAAGGTACACAATTTAATTAGCTCAGGGCATGGTTCACTATAAAATATCGGCGGCGTTATGATATATAAAGCGCAGCACGCAGTAAGTCATGGAATATAGTAATATTGGGAAAGCGTTTCTCACTCTGCCTAGATTCAATGAGTCACACTTGTTCTTTGATGAGTTTTATTTTACGATTGCTTTAGTGAACCAATTATCGGAGTTAAATAAAATAGCAGTAACATTAAGTTTGTTCCCTACTAAGCCTACCAGCTCACTGGAACAACAGCTTGTTGTTAGCTGAAAAAAAAATGATATATGCCCCTTCAAATACGCTCTCAATGCAATGTAAGAAACGCATAATATGCGGGTCCATACTATTCCTCAAATATTTTTTACACAATTCAGATTTTTGTTGTCATTTATAAATAATAAAAGGCGGCATTATTCCTGCTTCGAAAGACAATCTCTTTATGTTAACTTTCAATACTCCACGTTTTGAAAATACTTTCTACCTAAAGATACTTTATTTTCATCACTCCTGCAATAAACAAAAACGAAAATTTTCTCCACCACATAACAGCAAAATAAAAAATGACTACTTCGACCCCAAAAAAAAAAAGGTAAACTCATCGTTGTGGTAATTAATTACCACAACCTCATCTCGGAGTAGCGTCATTGGCCAAAACCGACACAAGCTTCTCTCCTACTAAATCACTCGAATCACTGACACCCAACCGCACTAAATCTTAACCTTATCGTCGGCCCATCGTCACAAATTATCAAATGACAACCCAACGTCCTAAATATGCCATCATCATCGTACCATCGTCGCCACCACCGATGATCACCGATGACCAACGTTTAATCAAAATCCATTAGCATCGTTTAAGAAATCCGCAAATTAATCGCCACAGATACACATACACATAGTAGCTATACCGGGTGCGAACTCAAAAGCCACTAACACAGTTATTTGATTAATTAATGTCAAATTACTGGCAGATTTTGTACGTCTACCATTTCCAACATCGATTAGAGCTTCTGTGATCCGTGCGCCTGAATTGAACCCTCGCTTTAAGTTAGCCCAAGGCGCGAATCCGCCTTCCATCTATCTTTCCAGCCGGTTTGCTGCTGCTACTTGCCTGTATACATGCCCAATCATTTCATTCAACGATCGGTGAAAATGTAGAATAAAATTTCCATAAATGCGAGAGCACTCGAAGCGGTAATTGATTTGCACTTTTGATTGAATGGAATGCGTTAGAGTAGACGAATGCGACTGCGCAGACTGCAGCACTTGCTATAGCCAATGAGTTCATTGTATGGTGGTTAAGAGATATGTCTGCATATCCACGTAGATACAATTTGCATTAAGTTAGAAAAGTAATCGTGACAGCCAGTCAACCTCATTAGTTGCAACGCACGGTGGATTTTTGTTTGTTTTTTTTTGTTTTGCAAAAACCACCAACAGCGAAAGATGGCGAGATAAAAATAAAAAGTTGTTGGCTCTTGTGCGTGCAAAGTTTGAAAATGTATCTGGTGTGTCTGCATATGACATCTACCGAAGAAACAGAGCATAAATGATCGCTCATCGTGTTATTTAATTTGCCCCAAGATGGGATAGATTCACTCTTCACGCAAGAGATGTGTTATGGTGGTAAGTATCGTGCAGGTTGCAAGCTGGAGATACATTTAATTTATCTGCTGTTAACTCAGTCAATCATGCGGCAATTGATTGATTTTGCCTTTTTTGTATGCGTTTCCTTTTTTTTTTTTTTTGTTTTGCAAGTCCCCAATGTATATTGAGATTGATATCCATTTCATCTGGTTTGGCTGGTTCTTGTTTTTGCGATTTTTTTCGCTCACATCCACTGGTCGTAGATACACACAGAAGATGGTTGGATTTTCCTCTTCTCTGGTGCTGTGTGCAAATAAAATGAAATCCTTTCTAGAGTATCCAAAGGTGTGGCATGAGTGAATGCATAATAACGCAAACGGGCAATCGAAGTCGCGTCGGTCGTATAAGGAGCGGGGGTAATATAATGAATTAATGAAAGCAGCAGTAAACCGATATACAGCCAAGCGGGACGACGCAACGGCAGCAGTGGGCATGGGAGATTTATCTTTTTTTTTTTCGCTTGCCTCCTTATCGTATCTAAAGTGATTTACGAGCGAGTTTCACTGGGTGCGGTTTAGTATTTATTATACGCAAAATGTAGGAAATGTTTAATGACCTATTCGAAGTTCTATTGTTCGATGATATTGGAATTGGGAGGCGGCTGGGTAGACATGTCATATGTGCTGAGACTGGTATAGATACGTCTGTGGTTTTAATACACTGCACTGAGTAAGATAATTCATGTGCGGAATTTATTGGCTTGAGTGCAAGTTACGATGGAATGTTGGCAAATGATGATGAATGGGCATTGGAGTTGGTGGCAAGTGGACTGAATTTAGATCGAAATTGAAATAATGTTACATAAACTCGGTTGGCTAACGAGAATTTGTGAAATATTCATGAGGACGGGTGGAGTGGAGGCGATTGTAATTCTTCCGGGGAAAATTTGCATTTCTTACGACAATCAGAGGGGTTGGGTGCAGATTGATTGGGCCACGGTACATGAGATGAATATTTTGGTATGAAACCGGTTTTGTGGGCTAGGGGACTGAGGCAAACGGAGAGAAAATGGTTGAAATTCTTCAACCGAGGGGTTGCACAAGAACAAGGTCGAGAACTAACAAAAACATATTTTTCACCATTTTATATCTGAAAATTTGTTTATGTCGTTCGACTATCATACGCGTTTTGTGAGCCGAACAGAGAATATCAATGTTGTTGCATATACACTCAGATAAACCTAAGAGCTTGCGAATTGTTAAAAGTTCTCAAGGCAAATGTCAATTTCGATAGAAATATTAAGTGACAAGGTAATCATGCATACAGTTTCTTCTGCCGGCATACTCATCTCGGGTGCGCTTGGAGTATGGTGTGAAACCGGTCTTGTGCCAGAGTTAAGCCCATCTCATGTGCGGAGGCCTATTGGGTTAACAATTTTGAAACACATTTAGACGTTAAAGAAGTTTGGATGTCACCATAGATTTTGCTTGTGAGAGGGTTTGCTCCACTCAACTGTTTTTTTTGAGTGCCTTTTGCATTAATTTATTTGATCGAGAACAACTGCGCTTTTTCGCAAACACACCATACATTCACGCACGCACAAATAAGAAAATATTACAAATTTCTGAAATCACTAAAGCCGCTGCACAAGCACACAGTCAAGACTGCAAACTTTCAGTTTGCATGTGCAAACACTATACCCACTGCGAATGCATTCTTGTGTGGGCCCATAAGATAAAATCCAATAGGATTGTAGTTATCTCAACTCGTCAACCCTTCAGATCTCCGGAATAATTGTACTTGCACCTAACAGTGTACTTTTCATGAGATAAGATATTTTCTAATCCTAAATATTCTACTATTCTATTAATAGTTTCTTTTTTTTTTTAATTTGCACGCACTCAAGGGGTTAGGACTACCCTTTAAATGTTTTACCACAGTACATGCGTTTGAGAAGGGGGAGAAAGAGAGTCGTGACTTACCCTATGGGTGGTGTCCGAACTAACTTCGGGGAGTCACTGTTTCTTGTGTTCGTTACATTCAACAACAAAATTTGAAGATGGTGCATACTTTTAGGTGCAACAACCGACCTTTTTTATTCCTTTTGAACAAAAGTTACGTGGATTTTGGCTGGTATTGAACGCAAAACCTTCAACTCAACAGGCGAACACATTACCACTACACCGGCGCCGCTGGCCATTATCCGAAATAAATACAAGGTGCGCCAAAAGATATCACCCTATTGGAAGACGGTCTTATTTTGTAAATGGCCGCCAATGTCAAATCTGTTTTGGGGATTGTGGACTAGACAAATGTAGAATAAAAGTGACGAGCCATGGAGCGATACACTCCCCAAGAACGCGGAATAATCGAAGTGAAAATCATAATGAGCGATGAGGCTCACTTCCACCTCAGCGGGTACGTGAACAAGCAAAACTATCGCTTCTGGGGCAACGAAAATCCGCGAGTATTAAAAAGTAGGAGCCATTCCACCCACTCAAAGTTACTGCGTGGTGCGCTGTTCACGCTGGAGGCATCATTGGCCTGATCAAACGACAGCAGTGGACGGTACGCGCTATAGGGCCATGTTAACCAAGTTTTTTTTGCCGCAATTCGAGGTGTTAGGACTGGAGGACATTTTGTTCGAACAGTCCGGAGCAAGGGTTAATTTTTTTCAAAATGTTTAGTATCCTTCAAACTTGGTTATTTAAAAAAAATGAACAAACTTTGTTTGACCTGCGAATGATTGCATCTTTGGGTATAAACTTGGATATTGTATTTGGAACCCCGATAGAAAGATTTCTCACTTTTAATCAAAATATTCGGTTCCTTAAAATATAGAGAATTTTGTTTTTACAAGTTTTCTTTTTTAGTAACCATATGTACGACACAATTACCGCATTTGGAAAAACTAAAAACCTTTTCAAACGCTGATTGGGACTTATAGTTACACACAAATAGGTCTTAACTTATGGTATCTTCCATGTACTGTGAAACAAATGGGGTCAAATGGGTCAATGTATACCTGTTTTTATGCCTTTATTCAAAGTTAACCGCTTATGGATCGTCAGACATACATTCAACCCAATCAGATGCGGCCCAATACCACTCGCACAAGACATTCCCTGCTAATAATTTCATAACGATGCAACACCGCAATTGTTTTGCCACCAAATCCAATTTCATTTTCAATTAACCGCTACCTATGTGTTTGCACATAGATATTGCCTTCGATATCCATAATTACACCCCAAAATCAAATTCAATTAATTTCCAACCACACCGCATCGCCAACATGCTTTTGTTTGATGCCGTGCCGGTGGACGACCTTCTATCGCCCTTTCGTTTGGGTCTTCCTTTCTACTTTTTTTTATTCGATCGATCTATGAAATCAAATCACACGTTCAATTATGTACAAGCGATGGAGATACTCTGGACGATAGACCATGTACATGTGTGTAAATTCTGCACAAAAGAAGCGTTATCTGCACGTGGGTGGATAAATGAATCCAAACTATCTCTGCGTGTATCTTTCACAAAATATAATTACACTTCAATTAATTTATATTTGCCATCATTACCACACAAGTGGCATTTTAACTCTGGCCAGGCACGCATGAAGTCATTCCTACATTCATACATTCCTCCCCACCCTGTGACTACTGAAACGCCGCATTGTGATGGTTCGGATGGGAATTTTGAGACAATCAACCGAACCGAGCAGATAATTCGCCACATTTTCAATTTCAGCGCGCATTACGATAATTTCAATTGAAATTCAAGCCTTCCCGTGTCGTCTGCCCTATCCCTCTCATCATCTATCCAGCACTTGTCGTTGGTTTTGTCGATAGATATATATCTACATTGGGATTGCTCATCTCTGATGAGAGGGATACACAACCGACACAAAAAAAAAAGGAAATCCTATATCGCAAGCACACATACCCACACAGAAATTCATGAATCCACAGAGTCGACTCGCAAAACGCATGTGTACTACAAATTGCTAGCAGAGCGATGAATCGACTGAAATCCACTGCTACTGACTGCCTTTGCCTGTCTTTTCATATCGTCATCCTCATCCTCAACACTCAACCTCAACCTCAGCATGGAGCAAGTGGAAAATCTCACTGGTAGTCTGTTATCTGTACCATCTCTGGGTGAATTGTAGATGCGGGGAGTGTAGTCATCGGGCTGCGTATGTATTTGCTTTCAGCTCCATCCAAAGCCCAAATCGTTGTCATTATTCCATCGTCGCTTTTACGAAATACAAATACATCTATGACTAGAGTATCTATCTCTCTATCTACCCAACTATCTCTGATGTTCTGCTTTTGATAGCGAGCGCGATTTTTCAAGCAGTAGCTCGTATCGGTATTGTTGTACATCGCCACAAGAGGGTGTAGATACAAAAAATTTCCTTTTTAGGTTGTTCTTGTTTTTTTTTTTTTTTTTACTTTTTTTTTTTTTTTGTGAACAGTTGGAGTTCACATGACAGACATGACCTCTGGAATGGAATTGTTTCCGCTTTTTTAACTTGCGGTTTTGTATAACAATTTTCCAGGTATACCTACAGAACAACGACAAAACGATAAAGAAGATGAAATTCCCATCGACGCGATGGGTTGCTGTATTTGGTATGTTATCTCCTCAGCGATTTATGTTATTGCCTGTTCAATTTGGATTCTATTTTGCTTCTTCTTTTTCATTTTGCGCAAAAGAGGATTTATCTAGATACAAAAATTAAATTCCCTCCGATTTGATATGATGATAGAACGAAGGAGAGTGAGTCATCAAGGGCTTCGGGTGGTTGGGGATGGAAGAGACAAAGCAAGCAATAATAATTGAGTGCTTTGAAAAAGTTGTTGGATGTTTATCATCGTATCGTAAATGATTATGGTGATGATATGGAAATGACAAGGCTTCTGCTGGAAGTCGGGTTATGGTTGGGTTCATAAAATAATCCAATAAAAACTAAAACAAGATAAAGCACAAAATTGGAATGAAAACAACTTGACAATTTTGTTAAATTTGAATTTCCATTGGGTTTGGCTAACATAAAGAGTGCTAAGTAGGGGTTTTTTTTTTTTTTAGAGTATCTGAGTGGGAACTCGATAAGTGTGCGTTGGAATGAGAGCAGACTCATTTTGGGATAATGACCAAACGTTGTTATGGGCTTTTCATATACTAAATGGGTGGTTGTTATGGGCTTTTCATATACTAAATGGGTGGTTACACAAAGTGTTTTTGGGGTTAATTTTCATTGATGAGTCATTAGCCATGATGAGAATATCTATGGGGAGAAGAAGAGTATCTTTCTTTTTTTTTTTGTTGTACTCTTTGGATAAAGGGTGTCATTTTGGTATGGAATTGTTGAAATTTTGTTGATTTGAGATGGTAATGGCATTTGTTTGGGGCAGGAAACATGTTGTTATACCATTTCGGGTCGGTACACATCTCTGAAGGTAAATCTAGTATCCTTCGTTTATATCATTTCCAAAAAAAAGAGAGCATATGAGAAGACGGGGTGAATTGTTGAATCACATATCCCCTCACATCCTTAATATAAGCATCCTTTAAACCTGAGCGTGGATAAATCCACTATATAGGATGACACATTGACTACCTTTACACCGTGGACAATAACCGGAACTGAGCCTACATTTGGTGTAAGTCTCAAAAGTGTCAACGCATCGAACAAGGATACAATTGTTAAGGTCATTTTGACACTAGTAGGAGTTTTCACTGAACACAACTAACAGGCTCAAATAAAAAAAAAGTGTCTTTTAGATGATGCCCTTTGTAGAGTCTGCGGTGATAAAGAAATATACGAGGATTCCCTCCACTTTCTGCCCAGGCCACAGGTCAACTAAGAATATGATCTTTAGAAAAATATTTTTTCATGATGAGATCAATCTTTCTAATCTTTTCAGGTTTGCAAAACCGTTTTGTGGTGGCAAAAAATTTTCATAGTGTCCTTAAAAACAAACAGTTAATGGCTTTAAATGCGTTTAACAAAAACCATTAGTTCAGCTTTAATAACCAAGACATATTAAAGGCATTAGGTAGATACCTTCTGAAATTCAGTCCACCCGCGATCTATCTATCAATATATATAGGTAACTGTATATAGTTTCGTACTCCATGTTGGTTGAGGTCGGTTTCCACTTGTGCACGCAACTTAAGGCGAGGTCTTCCTCTACTGTGTCTGACGTCTGGCTGAAAATTGAAGACTCTGCGAGCCGGAGTTTAAGTGAACATTCGTTCTACATGTTCTAGCCATCTTAAACTTCTTAAACTTAAACTCTGAGAGCCGGAGTTTAAGTGAACATTCGTTCTACATGCTCTAGCCATCTTAAACGCCCTGTGGAGTTTTTTTTTACTAGGTTCATATCGCGGTACAGCTCGTATAGTTCTTGGTTGAATCTTCGTCTCCATAGCCCGTCAACTCAAACGGGACTGAAGATTTTTTCGAATAATCTTTCTTTCAAATCCTGTTTTATGCCGAATCCGAACGGATTACAGATGAGCATTGCACACAATAGAACATTTTTCTATGGCGGGTCGTACTGGTACAACCCAGATTCTCATATTTGCACGTGCACACCGCCCGTCCGTACCGTGGAGCTGTTGAGCAAAAGTTGCTGTTTATTGTTCTCAATGCGTCATCTATGTGGCATTATAACCTTTGGTTGAGATAAGCTTTTTTTGACAATACCGATTTGTCAGATCGTCACGACAGGAGGGCCAGTGAAAATTATTTAATTGTTGCGACCGCTGGGAATTTTGGGGAAGAGGATTGTTCACCGTATACACGGTCTCGAAAATAGCGCCTATCGAATTCGCCTTCTCCTGAGGATCTTCGATCGTGAAAAAACCGTCGTTCGAGTCAACGTTTTCATAGCATTAACCATCACGCCACTGAAACTCATCGGATAGAAATAAATTATTTGAGCTATAAACCATTTCCCTGTTGTTGTTTTTTTTATTAGAGCTAAGAAATGCTCAAAAAGTGCATTAAATCGTGTCCAGAAGTTGTTGCTACGTTTTCCTTAACTTTTTCAAGCATCTCGGGCAGTACGGCGATGATTTCAGCACGAATGTTTGCCCTGAGCCCAATAATGGTCTGAGGCTTGATGGCACACTTTTTGCTTTTCAGAAAAAAAAAAAAACACTCAAAGTCTCGAAGTCTTATTTACTTAAATGACGCTACATTCCGCGATAAATCTGGGACCCAGCCAATATGCCTCTCCAAAAAAAAAAGTCCGGAGGAATCAAGTCTGGAGATTTTAGTGGCCAGTCAATGTCGTAATTTTTTTTAACAGCACATGCCCAAGGAATTTTTGTTGCAGAAACTGCATTTTTTAATATGTAGTGTGTCTTGTTCAGAACTTTTTCACACATTCATGGCCATTGACTGTTTCGCCTTCTCTGAATATAATTGCAGCAATGATGGTTTTGGTGGAAACGCTGGCTCAAACAGTCACTTTTTGGTGCTTGAAAGATGTCGTGTGAATTTTCGTTCCCTAAATGTTGCAATTAAGCTTGTTAACCGCGACAAAGAGTGTGAAATGGGGCTCGTCGTTGATCAAAAATTTGCTTTCAAAAATCAGGTTCATTGTCAGCAATTCGAGCGGCGGCTTGGACGTATTCCAAGTGATATGGATGGGCCCTCATTTGTTGGGTTATTTCCACTTTCTACGGAAACAAATGCGAATCATTATTCCAAATGAGCCACAAGGTGATTCCGAAGACGCCAAATGCTAAGTGCGGTTGCGATACGACACCGCTTCCACCAGTCCATTTTAACCTCTTGGGATATCATGAACGGCTTTTCGATGATTTCCTACCGATCAACGAATAGTCTTCTTGGACGGCGCTGGTGGGCCATAATATTTTCGACTATATGAACGTTGGCTTAACGAAACGACTATTTTCAATGTACAGCGTTCACCATTTCGGAGGGTTGTTTGGATTTGAAGAGATGGTTCTATTAAATTGACGTTTCGAAATCATATCTACACAAGTCAATCGGTTGATAAATGTTAAAGTTATTCAATCAGTTCATACAGACATAAAAGATTGCGCACCCTGTAGGTATAGTTTTTTTACATGACTTTTTGCCTTGTATATTCTGGTAAACTTCCAAATCTTTTCTTTTTCCAACTTTTCCATCGCATCCCCAACTAGATTCAATGAACTCCCATTTAAAAAAAAAAATTCCATCTAATGCTTCAGCAAAAGCAAAGCATTATGTAGGTATATTGTATCTAGATACATCAAGTCCATCGCCCCGCCATTGACGTGCCAACCTATCTATGGACCATGATAGACAAATAACTCAAAACAAATGCCAATTCAAGCAATCAATCGCCTCAAGCCTTTATATGACGTATATGGTATCTATATCTACTACCAAACTGAATTGAATAGCACAAAACAACAATTTTTTTTACTTTTCCGTCTATATGCGACATGCCACCCATCATACAGTAGTGTTTGTATATGTATAACACCGCCAATAACAAAAACAACAAAAAAAAACCAAAAAGATACAAAACTTGCGTCGAAAAAAAAAACAGAACTCCTAAGCTGAACTGACCGATTACACCAGAGCTAGTCAAACCAAAATGGACAAGCAAACAAAAAACACCGAATCTACTGCAAATTGAACGAATCAAAAAGAAAAACGCAAAAGAAGACAAAAAATAATAAAAATCCCCCTCAATACATTCAACCGAATTGACAGCTCTCAAGAGAGCCATGTTCATAGAATACGCAAAGCATACGAACAGATTCCGATACTGAGACACATCGGGACCAGCATATGCCGAATGCTGATGGTTATGTCGATCCAATGTCGTATTCCAAGTGAAAAAGTTAAAAAGGCAAAAAAAAAGGAAGAAAATCCATTGAGATGATGATGGAAAATACGTAATAAAAGCAAAAATAAATAAACATGAGAATTTATTATGAGCGATGAAAATCACTGCACGGACATAAAGAAGAATATGGCGGCATCTTAAGAAGAATATGGCGAAGTTAAGTGGGCAGATACTTAGGACTTTTTTTTGTAGTTGTAGCTATTAAAACATTTGCAATGAGTCGGAGGAGTCGCAGGACAAAATGAAACGGTTTATGTGGGATTTTTTTTTTATTCCGAATGAACTGCGGATCAGACAGGATTGCCAGGTTGCCTTTTGGAGAAATTATGGAGTATAAAAGAACTTGAGTTGGTTGACTGTTATCGTACATTCAAATCCGCAGAGCCAAATGGTTGACATTTTGACAAGACAATTCTATACTGACAAAAAAATTAGCTGCATGAATTTGGATCCTAATGAAATATGACCCCAACATTGGGGAATTAGGCCGTATGCAAATTGAGTTTAAATGTTGCAAGTCCATCTTTTTTTTCTTTTTTTGGTGAATGTATGCTTCAAATTTTCAACCAGCTCAGGAGTTCCATAAAAATTTATCCAGTGGCTTATTTTTGACTTTTGGTATACCTGCTGCGGATTAAGAGAGATTGATAGCACAGCTGTGGGTTATTCCTCAAAACCAGTGTTCACATGGGGCGGGAAATCAGCACATCCTTAGGATTATATAAGAAAACTCATGAAACATGCATTATATATATCAGAAAATGTAATGAAAGTTGTAAAATAACCTGAAATTGGGTTTTTGAAAACGAATGGCACGAAAATCTTATGACTTGTTTCGCTATATTTTGTAGAGAAAGTTGTTGAATTTGAAAAAAATTAGGATAGATATCTTCAATCATGAAAGCAAATGGACAACAATTGATTTTATGTATTTTCTTTAATAATCTCTCTGAAATCTTTTCTGTTACATTTCTTGTAACAGAAAAGATTTCAGATTTCATAAAGAAAGCAATTTTGTTGCAATTAAGTTGGGAAATTATTGAAAACAGGGTTCAAATAATATCCCATTTAATCCAATCGATACAACAAAACACCAGCTTTTCGTTAGCCCCTGAAGAAATGTTAAAAATTGGTTAGTGGAAAAGTGTAAGCCCTATTTTAAGGTAAATGACAAACGATGTTCATCTGAAGTTTTGATAACAGTCGCCTATGACAACTTTCAACGTAAAATGAAACTTTAAGCGGCTAAATCTTAGAGACATCAAGCTGGGATCCAGAAATGGCTGTGTGTATATTGCGGCTAGAATAGGTAAAGCCAAACTTGCCACCAGCCACCATTTTAGACGGGTGCAGAGAAGATGAAGATGATCTCTTGCTCTTTTTAATCTGTACATACTTTTTAAGACCGATGGTAATGTACATGTACAATCGTCGAATATCAGACAGAATCCCATGATGATATGGTGTATCTGATGTTGGCATCGTGCAGTTTATCATAACGACAATGATTGATTGTAAGTCATCTGCATATAGAACATAAAGCGAAAAATGTTTACAAAGCATCAATTCGGGGTGTGAAAATTAAAAATTCGAGTGTTTTTTGATACGTTCAAATGGCACAAGTCCTCCGGAAATATTCAGTTATATAGCCATGTAGCAACGATGAAAATAAAAGTTTGTTTTGCAATTTTAAATTAAATCCATCGCTGTGATATGATTTCGTCGAAACTAAGTAACCTTTTCAGAGCAAAGGGATAAAAGATAAGACGCCAGTCCAGCTTCTTCTTCCATATAAAGCCCAAATCAGACAAGGTCGGTTCTCATGATTGGAGTTTGGCTCCGAAACATAAAATGAACTTACTGCACTTAAAGACGTGCAATCGGCCTTATAGACGATTC
The DNA here is from genome assembly GCA_949824845.1 of Rhingia rostrata. Taxonomy (NCBI): domain Eukaryota; kingdom Metazoa; phylum Arthropoda; class Insecta; order Diptera; family Syrphidae; genus Rhingia; species Rhingia rostrata. Next base: position 64,406,552 of record OX463758.1, read on the forward strand.
TTACCTTACTTCGAATCTGCAACCCTTGGAATAGCGAAAACTAGTAGGAGATCTGTCTCTTATTAGAGATGTTTGGAGGAGCTAAGAGAAATCATTCCCAGACTTATTGCATTTCACCGACCTACAAGACAGCAATATCAGGTCATAGGCATTGTTGTTACAACACTAGCAGAAAATTGAATGAATTTCTTAAAAAACGTATTTCAACCTAAACATTCTACAACAGTAAATAATCATCTGCAACCTTCATCTCAGGTAGCTCATGGAGTTCATAAAAAATCGAATGAAAGTTCACAAGTGGTAAAAGTGAGGACCTTAGCAAAGACATCAACAGACGAGTGATTTTGAGAAAAAAAAACCCTAAAGGGTCTTTAATTAAGCGCTTCATATCCTCCTTTATCTGTGTGTTAGATATAATCGATTTTTTTTATTCGTTTGATAGGATTATCGATGCCATTATGTACCAAATATAACTTCATTCAAATACCCGCAACAGCTTTTCTTTTACACGACTCTGGCGCATAAATCAGGCTAAATTTGGCAGAGGGCCGTTGTGGCTTATTTACATAGACCTTCTGAATTGCCAACAAGAAAAAGTCTTACAAGACCCATTTAACCCAATTCAGGCCAAAATAGGTAAGTAATCATCGACTTATAACGCTCGACGTTGACAGTGATGGCCTGGCCAATCACATTCACAAAGAAATATGTAACGATGATTCTACCAGCACGAATGCACACCAAACGGTGAATCTTTCGGGATGAATTGGGCGCTTTAGGATCTCATGATGATTGATATCTTACCGAGCTCGACATATGTATTTGTTGACGTACCTGTTCATCCAAAATGGGTCTCATTGCTGAAGATGATTTTTCGATGAAAATAATGGTAAGTTACCAATTGCTGTTTATCTAGAAACGAGTTTTATCGCTAAAGATGATTTTTCGATTAAAATTAGTGAAAGTTTCCAAGTGCTCCAGATCGCATTCAACTAACACACGTCGTTGTCTATGGTCTGAAGGTAAATCAGCTCATGGGTCTGGTAAATTTTGTGAGGATGCAACTCAAGTCACCACGAAAAATTCGCCAAGTTGTGGTGTTCGAATGGCCGAGATCTTGAGAACGACGTGAAATCTTGGATTCTCCTGCACACCCTCAGGGACAGCTCACGCGGATAATTTCGGCTGATCTTTCGTTTCGTCGACGTATAGATGTTGATTTGTCGCAATCTGAACATGTGGACTCAAATTTATCCATCCAACTGCGATCTCGGTAGTACGATTATCGCGATCAAATGGGCAAAGCGTGCTTAACGTTGCCCAAATAAAAAAGTTTTACCATTTGCATGCCCCTGTTGAAGGCTAAGCCTGTTCATGGTGATTTGCAGAAACAGACTAAAAAAATGACAACTAATATGGCAGATGTAGCCTTGAACTGCCAGGAGATACATTTTACCCACAAACAACTGCACGTACCTAAAGGTCTGAAGGTTCACTTTCCCTGAAAAAAAAAATGATTAGCAAACTGGACTACTATGCACACTGCACAGGATAACTGATCCAAATCCCTAAAGTAACAACACCACAAGTTTTTTCTCTGACCCATTTCTTGAGAGAGTCTGACAAAAATATCAAATTGGTGTTAAACAGATGAATGCAGAAGTTAAGTTTGAGTCCCTATAAAGTCCACTAATACCAGATATTTTATTTAATTTCATATACGATCTAGTTCCAGTAAGGCTTTAAATTGTAGATGTCACTGGCAGATGATATTTCTTTATCAATTGCATCAAGGAAATTTCTAGCCGTGATCGCTGATCGAATGGAAAGATCATTTCAAAGAGGATCTGGGGCAGTGCAGTGAAGATCTGGCGCAGTACTAATGGCTGTGTGACTAAATTCATCGAAAGCTTAGCAAATATCAGCTGTTGATTCTCCATGTTGTTCACTGACATGTATTGTCCATGAACGGGTATGTCATCAGATTTATGCAAACAAAATTCAGGGGAAATTCCACAGGAAGTTATATCTAAGGATTTTGTGTTTTATTATTGCTGTCATCAATGATAAACTTGACTTTTTAAAAAAATAAAATTTTGCTGGCTGCATTGAGAATAACATGTTCCAAATAATTGACTAAACAGGGCTTTGTTGACTTTTGGTTAACTTTACTCATTCTATATTTCCATTTTATAAGCCTTCAACCCTTCAACATGGTTGAATTCAACATCGTTGAAGGTAATGGTAGCATTAGATACTAATGTGCCCATTGACCACTAGTAAAACATGTGTCCATGCGTACAACAGCCATGAGTAACTAATTCGCATGTATGCGGCAACTCTGTCCGTTTCTCCCTAATTATGAATGTGAGCGGGTTCGCAAGTACCGTTGTACATGTATATCGATTTAGTAAGGGAAAAAACTGTCCCTGTGTATAGGAATTCCAAGAAAGTGTTTGTAACAGGTTTATATACCTAAATGGGTGTCCTTTTTAAGAATTTCTTTCAAACTCCAGCATCATCCTATCAGAACTAATCCAATAAGAACATTCCAAAAGGGGATTATGAAAAGGTCTATGAATATCAAAACCCTTTTGAAAGGAGTAAAAAAAAAACTTACCTTTTTAAATACGATAATTAATCGCAATTTATAATCCACATATGCAAAATGTTAATCCTTTTTGGGCGGTTTTTCATACAAGCATCGACTCGCAACAAAACTCCGTATCTTCTTCTTTAGAATCCTTGCATCATCTATGTATCTTTATAGCCCATACGAGAAGATTTCGTGTAGACAAAGTTTCCCAAGTAATCCACCGTTAAAAAAAAAACTCCTTATTAATCACAGGGGCGCTACGGGTGAAAGGGTTAACGCATAGGACACGACAATTGTGCAAAGGGTGTAAAAAATAAAACAGCAAACACTTTGCTTCTTGCTGGATTAAGAGAGTGAGATAGGTATACTATCCCGCTTTGTTGGTGGTGTGTGTGTTTGTGTATCTTTCTTTTTTTTATTTCAATTCAACGAACAAGCGGAAGAAAGAGAAACAACTCGACGACGAACACGAAAACGACGAACGAAACGAAACGACGACGATAACAACAACAACGACCACGACGATTCCTCGCTTGATGATGGTTTTCGATTTGTTTTTGTTGTTTTTCTTTTTCGGGGGGATACTATTGTGTTATTCCGAAACCGAATCCATACCCCCAATGGGTCTGGTGGGTAATTTGTAGTGCGCAGCCACTGGCTGGCATATTATTTGCTTGTTGTTGTTATACACCAGAGATGTAAAAGGCGGCGGATAAAACACACACTGATCACAAATAAGGACACAAGAAAAAAAAACGAAACCAACTAAAAAAAAAATACGCAACACACCGCGAATTTCAGCGACAATGAGAAAATCACTTTTTTTCCACACGTACTATAATAAATTTTTATTTCTCTATTTTACGAGATGAATTTGATCACATTCCATGACTTTTTCACGTTGCAAAACATTTTCCGAACTCACTCTTTGTATTTAATCGGTCGCTGTGAAATTTTTTCCGTGAAAAGATACACTTCCGTGCAAGTAGATACTTTTTTTTCTCTCACATCTATAGATACTCCTTTTACGCACACTTTTTTTTCCTGCCTTCCTTTCAAATTGTATAAAATTTTATTTCTTTTCACTGAACACTTGAGATACTTCTTGTATCTGTTACGAATAAAATCACTATCTAGGTATATTCCAAGTGGATAATATGAATCTTTTGTTAGCTCGGCTCTAACGACAACCAGAATGAAGGGAAGAAAATATAGTTTTCGCCTTTTTTCCTCCCTTTGTGAATGATGGAACTGGTTGAAGAACGAAAATGTTAGCTGGAAATTTTTTTAAAGAAAATTCTGTTTTTTTTTTAATTTATTTTTGTGGTAATTTTGCTTTTTTTTGGGGGAAAATAGATTTTTTTTTGTATTCCTCGTTCGAACCGTACAACCGGGGATCGAACGTCAACGTACAGCGCGTACAGCGAACGAGCAAAGTTCTCCCGTATCTATACACAAAGCGACGCGGAATTTCTATGAAGCGAATAATTTTTAGATTTTTCTCACAGATCCCATCAAAGTTGTGCACATATACTGTGTCGCGGCTCTCTGCACACAAGCAAATTCGAACGCACACTCGGTTAGCTGTTTGAGTGTGGTTGTGTTTAATAATGGCGGAATTGTCAACAGTTTGAGATGGACAGATGGAATTTCTTTAAGGTTCATGTGGATGTGAACAGGTCATTGGCGGCCATGATGAATTTCGAGAGAATGCCATCTCTGTTGGGCGATACAACGGCATCTAATGCTATCTCATGTTTGATGTTTATTTTATGCACGAGTTGAAGAGATATTTACGTTTGTCCTCAAACTGTGTTTGGAATGGTATATGTTTCAATAAAATTTTGGAAAGTTATTTAATTTTGTGTGTTTTTTTTTTGTGTGATTTGGAATTTATTGGATTTGCAAATTAAAGGTATTTTGTAGTGTTATTTAGTCATTTCCAGGTTTGTAGTGTAGTTTCAGTTGAGATATTAACCTGAATCAGTGGTATTCAAAATGTATGGTGCATTGTGAGCATGCTTATCGCTTTTATCTACCGGCTTTTGTTGACAAATATACAAACATCTTTCGTACTGTAGGTTGGTTTGGTTGATTTCCAATTGGAATGGAGAATGAGATTTAGAAGTAGGATAATGGACGAATGCAAAAGAATTTTGTTTCAAAGAGTAAGGAAAATAAAGTTCTATTAAGGATATGAATACCATAAATGATGTACATATCTAGGTATTTATGTTGTATGATGGAGAAAAGGATTTACATATTTACTAGGAGTTATGTCATTTAAATTTATTATTTTGATGGCCTGTAAAGGAGTGGGGTTCCATTCTAATGCGTGTTAGCATTTAGGAATGGATGTGGGTTGGTGGTTTTGGATATTATTTGCTTAAAAAAATAAAATAAGGTTTTGAGCTGTTTAGAGATTATTTTGGAGACAGAAAAACAATCAGTTTTAAGACATTGTTGGCAGTTGAGTGAAGGTAGGTAACAAACAAAATTAAACACAATGATTTTGTTAGATGTATAATAACCTATGGGGAAAAATGCCTACTGAGAATCTAGAATAGCTTTGTCCTTAAAAAAGGGGTCAAGCACTTAAAACCTGGCTATATAACGGGTGATCCAATCGGAGGTACCTACCTACTTCTTCGATAGCGTTTTTACGGTTAATATTTATCAACTGGCTTGTCTATATGACCATGGCGTTTGCTAGTAGATATGTATGTACAAACGTCCTCAATCGAATTACCTTACAGATTCTATATGGGATCTTGATCATCCCAGCCCTGCTCTACGGCGCTGAACTGTGGACCGGTATCAGAAGCGAATGGTCATTTTGAGAGAAAGATTCTTCAAAAAATCGTCGGTCAATTTGTGCGATTGGCTGTGTGAATGGTTTAAAACATTATCCATCCTTAAAAAAATTGCGCAAGAAAGTGGGCGTGCCCAAAAAATAAATGTGGATAATATAGAAAATGGCCACCACAATCTTGTTCAGACAGTTTATTTTTTTTATTTTATGGTTCGACAAAAAACAACGTTAGTACGTGCGCCATGGGGAAGAGCTTTTGTTTTTATAGAAAAACGCCCACAAAAAGTGGCCCTGGGTTAAAATGATCTGTAGACGAAATGTTGAAATATTTTCGAATATCCTAAAAATTTTACCAAATATTATTTTTTTACTAAAAATGCGTGAAAAATGTGGCAAACAATTTTTCAAAGACCAAAAACTAACTTTTTCTCAAAAAAATCAATCGAATCTACTTGTTTGGATTGAAGTTTTAATTACAGACACCAGACTTCAGACACACACCTTCTAAAAATCCACCCCACGCGAAGACACATTTATGACAGAATAAGGAAAATAAAGTACACCATCGATTAGCAGAGGAAAATAACCAAACAACAGAATCTCTTTCAGAACATGTTGCCAAATGTCGCATGCATATATTTAGCAACTTTCGTTTGATTTCTTACAACGAAGAATATTGCGTTCCTGGACTCACCGATGAGCATCATAATTTGATCTTGCTCACAAACATAAACAAATCTTCTAATTGGCAGGCATTGTATGTGTATTATAGCTAGTACACCATCGTCCTTTATGCTATATCATCTTCCTGCTAGCATCTTCCTCGAGCTCCACCAACACATCGTCAACGCAATGAGACGACACACACACTTAGGTTAAATGACATACCAGCTGCACACCTCCCTTTTCTTGCACACTAACGTACGTGTTAACTTCAATAAGGAGGTACACCCGTTCGATATACACAACACTCCAGAAATTTTTTTCACTCTTTTTCGTTACACTTTTTCGTTTCATAACATCAAATACACACCATGCTAAAAGAAGTTTTACTTCAAAAAGTTTTGATTAACAACCTAATAGAGGGACTCGTTTATTTACAAAAGGCCCTTTTTTGAGCAACTGGGAATCATTAAAAAATAAACCTGTGGTAACACTGTATGTACAAGGTGGGCCAAAAGAAGTCTTCCGATGTAGTTTGGCTCTCGGGCTCTCGTTTTTTTTTCTATATGAAAAACTTCGATTCTGTTTATTTGAACCTTTAGAATTTTATTATGGCTCGCGCAGTGTGTGCTGCTGCTTTGTCCTGTTGGAAGCACATGTCATCCAGTCTTAATTCGTCCAATCGCGGCAGAAAAAACTCGACTAACATAGCTATATAGCGCGCACCGTCCACTGTTGTCGTTTGACCAGCGGCGTTCTCGAAAAAAAAAATGGCTCGATGACTCCTCCAGCGTGAACAGAAACTTTGAGAGGGTGTAATGGCTCCTCGCGCATTACTCGTGGATTTTCGGTGCCGCAGAAGCGATAGTTTTGCTTGTTCAAGTACCCGCTGAGGTGGAAATGAGCCTCATCGCTCATTATGATTTTGGTAGCAAACTTGTCCACTTCGATTATTCCGCGTTCTTGGGGAGTGTATCGCTCCACGGCTTGTTCACTTGTATTCTACATCCGTCTAGTCCACAAATGTCAAAACAGATTTGACATTGGCGGCCATTTGCAAAAATAAGACCATCTTCTAATAGGGAGATCTCTTTTGGCCCACCTTATATGTATAATAGTTCCTATTAACATGAGGGTATAAAGTGGGTTGATCATGTTTCATTTTCATAAAAAGGGTTCGTCAGGTCTTTGAACTTTGTTTTCGATCAAGCTTTAGCTTTCAAAGCTGTCTTTGAAAGTATCTTTTTCTCAGCAGGTCTCATTCTTTTTTGAGCACCGGACGCATAACTGGGAGTAAGTTGGTAGAACTTTTCTCTTAGTCTTAAGGGCCCAGATTGCGTATCTGTAGCTGGTATCTTGTATCGCTGTCATAAGAGCGATATACATTTCATGCATTAAGTTGCCCTCCATTCAACTTCAAGCTACTGATTCACGAAGATACACAATGTGTAAGTGCTTACGGGTTGCTTTGTTTTTAACTTCTGACTCAGATTTAAGCTTCAGATAAATATACGCATTCTAGGCGGCCCTTTGGGGAGATAAGTTGGTTATAAAAAATATCCTAGATTTGCCGCCATTAAATTCAGCGTAGGGTAACGCAATGATGATGTTGATGTTGTCATCACAGCTTTTTTCCGTCTTATTAATGTATTACTCGATACTTTTGAACATATCGCACTTGGATAAAATAACTACTTTTCTTAGAACATAATTAAACATACATTAAGCGCTCCTTGAAGTGATGATAAAACTCTCTTTTTATCACAAAATGAATACCCTGGAGTCCAACAGGAATTCCAGTCATCCAGGCAATAGAGTGTGATGGATTCAGATTATCGCATCAACTCCGTAATTAATTCTACAAAAAACAATTTTTGGCGCAAAAGGCTCGTAAGTGCCAGGGCCGAGCTTTCTCACAACCATTCATGTGTGTACTTCTTGCACGCTGGCGGGACCTCCCGTTCTATGCCGACTGCGAACGACGAATTTGAGATAAGCTTTTCTTGACAATTGATACAACTCGGATGATCTTTCAGATCATCACGTGAGGAGGGCCAGAGAAAAATTATTTAAGTGTTGCTATGGCTGGGAATCGAACCCAGACATAATGCGCGACAGTTCATCGCACCAGATGTCGGGCCAGAGAAAAGTCATTTAGGTGTTGCTACGGCTGGGAGGGAATCGAACCCCAGACAAAATGCGCGGCAGTTCATCGCACTAACCATCACGCCACTGCACCCGTCCTAGCTAGTCTTTATTTACTGCCCTTAACCACGGACCGTATCAAGTACGGATCGTTTTGCCTGAATTTAAAGCACAGATGAAAGCGACCTACACATTAACGGCGATTTTGAACGAAAGATTCTTACAATTCTCATGAGAGTTTTATACCCTCGGATGTATAGTACAGACTTTCGTAAGATATAGGACAGCTTAGAAAAGCTTTTATATGTTATTGTGGGGATTTAATCCAGGTACCTCTCAGAAATGAGGAAAGAACTACATGGAGTACGCATCACAGTTATACATTTTGTAGCCGTTTCCCCCATGGGAGGGGGAATTTTCGTCGTTCGTTTGATGCTTGGGTACCAATGTGAACACTGGGGTGTCAATATCGGTACCCCACATAAATTTTGGTTGTAAGAGATAATCTCTGCCCTAAGTCAGCCCGTCCAACTATTATTGCAAAAATATTTGCTTAGTTCAGCAATATCCAACCCAATTTAAATTTTTACCTTTACCCATTCAACCCTTAACTAACTCGAGAAGACACATTTACTTTTCCACTTCGCATTCATTGGATATCGAAGCACATTTACTTACATGACATAAGATATCCGTATACGGTTCTAAGATCCGTCCTCCCCCTACTTCAGTCAAAAAAAAAAAAAAAAAACAACATTGTGCACGTGCTTGAGTAACACCCAAGCAATACTCCGATACTCGTCCTTGTGCTCAATAAAGTGTCTACAACCAAGCACCCTTCATATTCCCTCACTCCTGACAACATTACATCATATCCTGACAGATTGCAGGTTGAACAGAAGAGATTCATCTCCGTTGCTTTTCATTCTTCAATGGCATTTCTATTTTTTTTTTTCATAAAGCCTCTCCGGACTAAGTATGGGTTTGGAAGGTATACCTACACAAACAACGGAAACATCGAGCATGTAGATTGAGGGAATAATGTCAAAATATAGGACTTTCACGATTTGGCATTTCTACAAGTGCAAAACCATTTTTCTGTTTTCATTTGGCACAAATACATACTTTTCTTCTATGCAAGGATATTTTTTTTTTGTATTCTTATCAAAAGGATGTCATCAAACGTTTGTACTCACGGGAGCAGAACGTTATTCGGTGGTAATATTCCACATATTGTGGAAATGCCACAAGGATAAAGGAACGTAAACCAAAGGACATGTGCGAAATGTCGTAGTGACACAATGAGAGGGAAGGGCTAGACAAGAGTAAAATCAAATCAAAGTACGACAATGGAACATCATTTCTATACACACGATCCCCATTCCATTCCCAAGGGCAAAAAAAAAAAAATCCTACGTCATGTATCCGCATCCGCATAATAATATTCAATCTACTCTCTCGTACAATTCGAAAGAAGCAAATTTTATGATGTCCTTATTTTGTTTCTCGTCCGGAATAATATCATTTCATCTCGATTGCTATTTATGACAGCGAACAAAATATACACACATCCATAATACAACTAACACACCCCGATGTATAGCTACGCATATAGTCGTCCTCCCAATCCAACCATAGACATCCTATCTGGGAATCTATTGAGCTAATAGAAACGAAATTGAGTGAAGAAATATGCGCACCAGCATTGTTATTAGAAATTGAATTGAATTTTGAAAATGAAAGGAAACCAGCAAAAAGGACGAACAAAAAAAAAAAATTTCGTATGAACGTCAGGAGATTTCCCATGATTCCCTTTGTCATCGTTTTCAGTTTTTTTTTTTATTTATTTATTTACTTGAATCTCTTGGATGGATGAATCCATACATTTGGAGTCCTCGTCTTCGAGCTGAATGGGGATTTACTTTAAAGTACGTTATTCTGTGACATAAGTCGTCGTAGTGTATGTGTGTGTGTGGAGGTCGATGAAAAGCTAAGAGAAACATTGTCGGCATTCACTTGGTAGTTGGTACCGCCTGAAGGGATATAAATTTAATGAACGATATTGACTTGACCTTTGAGTGTTGGCATTTTAAATGGAAATTTGTTAACCTCACAAATGTTATATAGGGGTAAAGGATTCCAGCTTCTCTTATGGTCGGAGCAGAATTGGTAGTTTTAAGGATTCTATCCTTGTTGGCTTACGTTTGGTTGCCAAGTTGATGGTACTGTTAAATGGCACAGATGGATGCGCGGTAAAGGGGGTTATGTATACCTATACACATTGAGATTGCGAAACGTTTCTTGAATGACAATTGTGGGCGATATACTTTGCGAGGGGTAGGGACAGGATGTAAGACTCCAATAAAACACTGTGGTCCTTTGTGGTCAAACGTGCTGTGGGATGGGGGGGGGGGGGGGATATAAATGAAATGTCAACATTGATAGCAATAATATAACCAAATGGTGATTGAAACTGTGGTTGGAGTTGGACATAAACGTTTTGGCTGAGAATATGCTAGATCTAGTGGTGTTGGTTACAAGGACTTGGTGCGGGTTCATGACCTATTTGAACGACGCGACGTTGTTGTTGAACAAAGTGGTGCCTGTGTAGAGTTTGAGTTTCAATTAAATTTTCGAGTGTTTGTGACGTTTTTTTTTTTTGTCATGAGTAGGTGGCTAGTAATGATGTTATAAGGATTTTCAAAGTGTTTTAAGGTAGTTTTATGATAAGAACAATTAAGAGTCAAGATAGTGAATGATAATAATGGTTTGAATTTGCAGATAAAAGTGCAAGTACGGGAAGCAGATATTTTACCTCAAATCATAGTTCTTAGGGCTTTGTTTGTTTCCGAAAACTTTTATTAGAGTTTTTATCGGAAAGGTTATAATCATAACAACATATGTATCCTATCCCATAGGATAGGATAGTTTGTAGCATAGAGAAACAATTTACGTAGATGTACGTCAAAGTATATGGATCGATTCAGAATCGATGGAGCCATGTCTGTCTGTCCATACGTCCGTATGGATGTCTCCGATTTGAAAAAGTGTCTGAACAACATATTAAGACAATTCCAACTTTTTGTGTATTGGTTATATTAACATGAATAATTCGTCTATAGATCATTATAGCTCACGCCCACTTTTAAGGGGCGTTTTTCATTAAAACATTGTTTTTGGCCAAACGGTTAGTATATTTGAATAGAATATTTACACAATCCTAATAGCTATATTTCGTCATTAGTAAGTTTTTTGCTACGCCCACTTTTTGAGGACATTTTTAAAAACAAGTTTTTCAGTACAACTTAAGGAAAATTTGAATAAAACTTTCGATGAAAATATTTTGAGAATAATACCGTGAAAATGTAGTCTATAGATCATTTTGACCCACGCCCACCTTTTTGGGGGCGTTATTCTAAAAAAAAAAACATATAAGAAGGCTACAATCCACTGCGTTGATCGTCTTATACCCTATCTCATCCTATCCTCAAAATGTCGGCTTTTTGGCGATGAAATAAAAAAAATGTCATTGTCAGAACATATTGTTCGGACAGTTTCTCAAAGTCATTTATAGTTTCACAAAAAACATTGTTTTTCGCCTGGTTATAGTATGAGGTTTTTGTATGAAAACGCCTCCAAAATGTGGGCGTGATGATATATGGAAGAAATACTTATATTAACAGAACCAATGATTTTGCATCAACTTGTTTCGAAATGTTTAAAACTTTACCGAAAAACGTTTTTTTACTAAAAACGCCCCCAAAAAGTAGGCGTGACAAAAAACTTTGTACAAACAAAATATAGAAATTAGGATTGTCTAGATATGTTCTTCAGACATTTTTTCAAAATCTCTAACGGTTTGGCCTAAAACTACGTTTTTCTAAAAAGAGGGCGTGGAAGTGGGCGGATTTAAAAAAATTGTACACTTGTTCTTCTGGGAGCAACAACAAATACGTTCAAATTTATCATTCTAGCTCAAAATTTAAGGCCCAAAACCTGGTGACGTACGGGTGGACAGACTGACAGACATGGCTTTATCGACTCAGCTATCGATTCTGAGTCGATCCATATACTTTGAGGTATACAAAGCTCAATTATTTCAATATGTTACAAACTACCCCTATGGCATAGGATATAAACAATTTGTAAAGCCTATCCCATAGCATATCCATAGAAAAACGTCATTTTTCGTCGAACCATTAACGATTTGGATAAACTTTCTGAGTAATATATTGTGGCAATGCCACGCCCACTTTTTGCGGATGTTTAATTCGAAGATGGAAAAGAATAAGGTATTCAACGATTTGCACAGCGGATTGTACCCTTCTCATAAGGTTTGTCTTTATTTTGTGGCAAGGATATGGGAGTTTGAAACTTTACGCTTTTCAGGCAAAGAATTATTTGTGGGTAAGGTTTTAAATATCAGGGAACCCCTACGCGCCTAAAAGTAAGAGCAGTACAAAGATTATTTGCGATTAAATGTTCACCCAACTCCTTAGGGTTTGGGGCTACTCCAATTGTATTTATTTAACCCTTTCGGCAGTGCTGTTCAAAATAACAACGGACTTTTAAGATTTAAATTTTTTTTTTCTATACGTCAGTAAGTAGGACATATAAGTATGTTTAGTGCCTTCAAGTATTTCTTTAGACTTGTATGCTTTTTCCTTGAATAAGCTGAAGTGTAAATTTTTTGTTATAAAATCGTACTATCAGGGATCGATAAAGCTACTGAAAAAGTGTAAAGTGTATCGTTGAAAAAATATAATTTTATGAAGCTCGAAGGCAGCACTCCAGGTATTCAGATTCGTTAGTTCCCTATTGCGATCTTTTGAGATTAGGTCCTGAGTTAGGTTATTTCTTGACACGTGTCGTGACTTAAAACCGATTGGACTGGAGGAATACTACAACGTAAATGAGGATAGGACAACTAACTTTTTGGCTTCTTTTTAGATTGAGTCCTGAGCTAGTTTATTTCTCGACATGTGTCGTGACTTAAAACCGGTTGGAGAGGAAGAATATCACAACGTAAAGGAGGATAGGACAACAAACTTTTTGGCTTCTGATCTTGTCTAGGGATAATCCAAAGAAATCTTTAATGAAACTTAGGCCCCGTGGCTCTGTAAGGTAAAATGTCACGGAAGAGAAAATCTTGCCAGGGGGTACCTTATTATTTCTAAGCAGAGCTGTCAAATAAGCATTTCAAAGCACTACTTTGAGTAGGTAAGTGACTTGGAATTACGCGATTTTTACATTAAACAGCGTACCAATAAATTGTGGATCTTATGACGGCTTATAATAAGCTGCTGTTTGATTGCTATCATGCATCAGAAGATTCCGCCTTAACTCTGGCATCAAAGGTGGACACTATCACAACAAACCTGCCACTTTGCAGTCCGTAGTATGAATAATTTTGGTAAGCTATGTGTATCGATCAAAAATCAAGTACACATACCAATATCATCCTTTCAAGTAGGGGGGCACATGTAATAATATGGATGAATACCGGTTCATATTCTGATATTGGCATGGTTATTGAAGCATTAGCATTAGCAGTCAATGCAGTCTTTATGACTCCCATAACCTACACCTGGTGGAAACACACTTGAAACCTGAAAGTTTATTGATTTTGACATTCCAAGTGCTTTGAAGAAGAAAAAATCTAACAGAAGACATCCCCTACCCAACACAAGACATCCTCTAAAAATGACCTTGCTTCCAAAAAAAAATTAGATGTAGATACAACCACCATTCAAGATTGTCCAATTCCATTAATACCCCAGTTTTATGTCCTGTGAGGCCATTTGGATAATCGGTTTATTGCCATAATAAAAGAAAACTTTCCAAGGAATTCCTTTAAACCATCCCATAACACCCTCAAGACCTTGTATAAAAAGTCCTCTACCTCCTAAAATGTCAGTCATTTAAGAATGTCTTCCAGACATCACTGAAAAAATGCCAACAGAGGGCACTCAAACAAAGCACAAAGCCATCGAGTGTCATAACGTTGCAAGTTACAGTTGAAAACCAATCAAATCTAAGTATTTATTCATAATTCAGAAGCACATGCCACTAAGCATACCTACGCATACACTTGCACAATCTTGCCCGTACAGGACCCAAATGGGTCCTTAATTTTATTTGCACCCAACGACCGGCTATAGGACGCGTATTGCCTTTGTCAAAGCAACCCAAATGAAAATAATGAACATCGTCTCGTGTACTTGTCGGTCCTAGAGTCAACCACGTACAAGTATCTACGCTCTAAAAGAAGACGTAGCTACACAGAGCTCTGAGCATTCCATTCAAGTATCGCAATCACCGAGGGAATTATTGGAATGTGAGTACATCTGTACGTTCCCGGACGTAGGCGGGGGAGGGAACTAAAATATTCATAAGAGAGATACAAACACAAATACGACTGAAAGATAGAAAGAGAGCTCGTCGCTTAGTGATTGAGTCCTTCCGATCCGATAACAACAGCATCCACAGAGTGCGCGCCATAAAAGTAAAACCTCCCCCGCACAGAACGTATGTTTGCCAAATTGAATTCCATTTTCTCGATGTCTCATCCTTCTCTACTTTGAAAACCTATCTAGCTCCGGTTGTGCTTGTGCACTTGATAGATATTTAACTCGGAGGAGCAGAGATAAAATCGGAAGTACCTACTGTATGGACTGGCATCAGGCTCTTCCCAGGAAAAAAGGTTATGGTTCGCAGTCATGTGTTTGTTTGTATGTGTGCTTGTATTTGCGGTGAAGCAGGACTAACGTTGAGATTTATTCACATCCATGTGTTACCCGCTACTCGGAGCATCTTCTGTTCGTAGTTGGATCCTACCGCAAGAAGGTTCTCTCGTGTCATTGTCGTCGTGGTCTTCCTTCCCTTTTGCGAGATGATAATTACGTAGCTATTTGCTCCGTAAATCGTTTTGTCAAATATGCGGTGTATGGATGTTTGTCGTCGGTTCGTCTCCTTCGACATTGTCGATGTCCCGTACTAGCATCCTTTGCCATTTAACTCGAGGGCCGATTGCAATGAATGGCAAAACTATAGGTGGAGTGCGGTCCCGAGATATGCTTCATTTGAATGCATTAAGTTGTGCATGCTGCATACACACAACCTTACATAGCCGACGACACTGTCCTGACTGGCAGCCCATTATAGGCGTTAACTTGGATACTTTTTCTGTTGCATCGACCGACGTACATACTTTCACATGGGAGTCGTTAGGGTTAATGGGTACTGCACCAACTGCTCTGCGGATGCAAATGCTCGGGAGTGAGCAATTAATTGTTGAAACGACACCTTATGTGTGATCCGAACAGACTTGGGCTTTCAATGGTTATCGTTGAACATAGCTCTGGTTAGGGAAAGGGGATTTTGCAACTTTATAAGTGACTTGTGGCTATATACGCTTACATACACGTGCTTAGAGATTGATAGACGCTGGGCGTCAATTTGTGGTCGATTAAGATTGAATTATTGTGGTCTAGAGAGGTGTTTGATCGACTGTCATATACACTGGCTATAGGAAGTGTGGATTTCACAAAACAAGACCACGTTCATTTTGCAGGATTTTCGAGAGGGGAAATGTGTTAACGAGGGGGTATTTCAAGTCCGTGGTAGATAGATTTAATGTAAAATGTAAGTCTACAAAAAATTCGATGAACAAGATCAAATACCACTATATTATGATTCCAGCTCCAGAGAACTAGATGCAACTACGTGTTGGAGATTGGCAGCCTGCAGGTCCAATTTTTGTTCACATATGTTCTAACTAATGTTTAAGATAAACTAGTTCCACAAAGAAAACTTCAGTTGGGGATTAGCAACAATAAACTTATAACAGAGGTCCACAATATTCAAAGCAACACTTACAGAGACACGAATCCACTCTACGACGAACCTGACTACAAAAAATCTTCTATGGTTGGTAACGCTATCGCCCTTTCAGTGGAAGGTTATGGATTTAATCGCAGGATAAATTCGCGTTAGCTTTTACAGACGTCGCGGAAATACCAGAAGTACAGTCACTAGTTTCTCAATGCGTCAGAACTAAATAAATTAATTTGCAATGTGAATAGAATAAATCGACAGCAAAGCAAGACAACTGTGCCCTAACCGGCATGTCCAACTTCTAAATCGAATTCTCAAAATCAAAAATCTCAACTCAACTCGGTAGACCTTCTAACACAACTACACTACTTCGCAGCAAATGCTTCCTGAGTGCAAATCAACCGTCCAATCTTGTATAAAGATAGAATCATCTAGTTCGATGGCTGAGTTCCACTTGGTCTTATGCAACAGCAGCCCACTTCGCCCCAAAGTCCAAGCAATAAATCGAATCCGATGAGATTAAAAAAAAAACAACAACAGATTTCATGTTAATTTGGCCTCTTTTAGTTCACCGCTGCGCCGTTATTCTCCAATGATCGATTGCATGGACTATACACTCTCAGCGGCGCAAGACAGATGGGCATAGATCATGACATGCAATACACAGTGCTGCTGTTCACTGCACACGTCCTTTGCAAAAGCTGACCAAAGATGTTGCGATGATATGATTAATGAGTCGGCTAGTTGCAGCCTCTCCATTGCACTCATGATGACACCATCGAGTGCTTAGGCTTCGCAGCAAATGACTGGAAAGTGGTTCAGTTCAGCACACCAGTCCATTGGTAATGTAAGCCGACTGATGATTGCGCACGCCGTACAATTAACGTGTCCAACATCTTCATCAGATTAATTTCACTTTGAGCTGCAGCAACGGAACGACATTCAGTCAGCCAGTTTGTCGGCCTTAGCAAGCAGCAGCGGTGCTTTAACTAAGCCAAGGATTATACGAGCTCGCACTCGGTAACAATAATTGCATGGGTCAGCGCAGACACGTCACCCTTAGTGGCGGCATCTACTACTTCACCCTGGCGTCGCATCATGTCATGGCAAATTGCTTCTTAGCGCGTGTAATACGATGTGCGCGAATTTAAGTGCAATGGTGGTGGCACCAACTCAACTACCACACAATAATCGATAACGGTGTGCCTGACGTTGATGGGGTGCGTAACTGTGTATGAAGCCGTGCTACTTTTACAAGCGGCTTAGCTTTGATGTGCATAAGCATACTCTCCTGCGGGCAAAACATGTGGGTACCAATCGATGTTCTCAATTCAATGCATTTGGAGTTGCTCTACTGAGGATGGAACAATGCAGCTTTGGGGTATCTTGTTCCCTGAACAATGGCGTCGTCATATAACCTTATTATCTGTGGTGACCCCAACAAGCACCGATTTGATTCAATATGTGCTGAAGGGGGATAATGTGACCGTCCACGCATTTAACTCAATAATCCTCTGACTCTGGAAAAGGAGTTGGGTTTGGTGGCGCACACATCATTATAACAGGTTATGTCCAATGCTCCTACACATGACTCATTAATTTCAATTATATTCAGGTGTGGAGTACCATAAGGGGTGATGTGCATACATTTTGAGGAAACCATACGATATATAACTACAAATCTAGTACGTTTTTACTCTCCATAAGGCCTTTCTATGGGGATGCACTGAAGATTGAGAGCGTTCGTGAGTCACTATAAATCTAGATAGACAGTGGTTTGAGTTTTGTAACTAATTCAAGTCTCAAATCATCTACTGAGGGCTCACCATTGTCTTTTTCGCCCATTGTCCTTGGTAACTACTGAACGATGTCATCGGATTTTAAGAAACCACAAATGTGGTAAGACCGTTGCGTCACATGTTTCGACGCCAATCCACAATTGTATAATATACTAGCTGACCCGGCAAACATTGTTTTGCATTATAAATTGTTCGCCAAATTAAAAATTTTAGAAATCCCTAAGCCACGCTGTCCCTTCCCCTTCGGGTCTCTAGTCACTATCTCTGTTCATGAGGACTAATCCTTGAGATTCCTAAATGACCTATTGTCCGAATATGTTGAAACAGCTCACTTGGGGTTTGCGTATTCTTGTACTTGTGGTACGGGCGGGAGGTTTGCACGTGCACACATGAGAAACGCGATCCAAATATATGTTCTATGGCGGGTCGTACTGGTACAGCCCGTATGACTTTATAATCTTTGCTGTAATGTACCGCATTACCACACATCTAAACTGAATCTGTATCCAAGCGACTTTTAATGAGGACGGAACCGGAACTCTGGCTAAGAGATGATAATTTGTTTTTCCCTATTAATTCTAAGTTAAACCGATTATCGAATCCAGATTTAACTTACCAAAGTTGTAAATTCATGTTTCTAGAGTTAACTCGACGTTAATCTCGCACTAAAAACCAAGCCTTGGAAGAACTTTTGTTAAGTGCGTGAATAAGCTTCATGGGTTTATTGCGCTGTTTGGACAGTTCACAAGGTTGTTACCACTTTAGAAGTATGAATCCGAACGTATCTCCCAAGGTCTGATTAGGAAAACCAGGTCTACTCCTTTCGTCCTTTCGAACCTATCTTTACCTACAGGCTACAGCCTTCATTTTCATTAAAATATTAGGTTCAATACATTTAAAAAAATTTATTTCGTATTTTAGAATACGATTGAGGTTACTTTTAGAAAATATGTCCCCAAGGCACTACTAAAGCATACCTCTCCCAATACAAGTAGACTTATCCCTCAAGAAGATTTGCATTTGAATTTGTTTTAGGCAACATCATGCTCCAAACTAGATGGATAAGATATTCCATACACGTACGTATACACACTCGCACATCATCTATGTATCCAAGTCGTAAGCCGAAAAGCCTCCCTTGAGCTATCCTACACGAATGACCCAATCATCTGTTCTTCTGTCCTCCTGCATTCAGAGATGTTAATATCAATCATTCAACGTCATCATCTCACATCTGTGGCATTGCAGCATCTGCACTTAATTGCAATTCAATTTGATAGATTCTCGAAATCGATTGCTAATCTCCACACATAGGTACCCAAGAACACATCGAGTGTGTACTTGTAGTGTGTTAATCCTTTCCCTCTGGGTGGTAGTCGAGGCGTACAACGCATACGTGCAGAAATCAATATTCGTCCTGTTTTGCGGTCAGGATGTTCAACGATAATAATACGACGGAATAGCTGCCCCCGCCAAGGGACTCATGAATCCCATGAATCTCTCATGGTCATGGAAAGGCAGGCAAAAAAAGAAGAAAAGAAAACCTGCTCAGGCTACGTTGTCCACGTCTGTGAACATCACGTAGTCGTCGTCTTCGTCGATAATTAATGAAGCAAATTACCGGTTAATTGGTAGGTTCCGCCATTCGATTCTTCTTTTTATGGCTGGGTATCTTCGTATCTTTGTATCTCGACTTTATTGCCAGAGCATCAGTGCAGAGGCAGTGATTTGCCTTAAAGGTTACATAGGCGCGCAAAGGGAGACCGTGTCGGTCGTTTATAAAGTCATTTGGCCATAAGACGTAGCAGGGAATTGAAGAGGTATAAAAGTCATATCGACTGGATGGATGGACGAGTCGTTGCTGATGGCATCAGTGAATCCCCCCACACATGCCAGACCCTTGGCTCACTTGGATGGAGAAGATGGCGCATTATGACTTTGTGAAGAGGTACCTCGTGCATGGTGTGAATTGTGCGCCATAAATACGAGATGAAGTGTTTCGTCGTCATCGCCGTTGTCGTCTTTGGCATGTTCTCCTCTCCTTATTTTTCTCGTTCGTCTTTATTCTCAATTTCTTCTCGTAATATCATTTTTATTTTATTTTTTTGTTTACTCTTAAGGGCCCCACTGGCAGCGCAACGATTTATTGAAGCGGAAAGTGTTTCGTAATCGTGAACGTGAATTTGATCCGGTAATTCATTAAGGCTTTGTAAATCGTCTATGAAGACGTATTATTCTTTTGGGGCGGAATGTAATCAATCAGACAGAAGATGTGGAAGAAGTCGAAAATGGCGCGGTTCCGTGGTGACTTTGTTGGGAAATATGATTATCTTCAGAATGATGTGGGGGTGGTATAGAGCCGATTTAAGATATCCCGCATAGACTTGCAGAACAATGGAGGGTTTTCAATTTAATATAGGATTTACAACTTAAGTTACACGAACATATTTTAAGCCTTGACATTTGGAGACATCCTATCTAACTGAGGTAAGGCTTATGGCACTTGTAATTTTTAGATAAAGGTATGGAATTTAGATAAAGGCACGAAATGTCATCCATATCCACAGAGAAAGGTTTTTTTGTTTAATGATGACATTACTTTGCACTCTGAAACGTCTTTCAAGATCTGTTAATGTCAAAACGTCATGGTAAAGTTAATGAACGAACAACCTTTACAAATAAATAAATATAAGTACCGAAATTCGGAGACTTTGGTCTAAATTTTAAGACCGCTTACCTCAATTAGGGTGTTACCTGGTGGAAGGCTCTATATACAGCCTCAAACCGCAATATTCTGGGAAAACTTAAAAAATGAGCTTGCATATGCATTATCGGAGGCCTTCGACACACCCCACCATCATCACCACGAATCCAACAATATCAAGCTAACAACTTAAACCAGGTATCTACTGTAAATCTATGGGTGCTGCATTCAAAGGACCTACGTCCAATCAGTCTATTATGTTTTTTTTTTGTTAAAGCTATGGAAGGTTAATTGATCAACACCTCAGTATTAATATTTAACCGACTGCGATCGGCATGGCAATAGCTCTATCAGTGAAGTAACTTATAACCTTAAATAACTATTACAAATGGTCTCTATGTATTCTGCAAATGAACCACCAGATCATTTCTCGGCCCGAAGCCTCACAAAACCGATTTGGTCATTTTCAGAAGAAAAAACTAATTCCCGCGTATTTACCCTCCAAAACTTTCTAAATGCATTTAGTCTTGAGGTCGTAGAATCATTCACGTGCCTGGGTCTGCTCTTGGATAAGAAATTAAACTGGAAAGCCAATATTAAGTAACGCGAAATAGAGCCACAGTAGGCCTATACACTATACAGGATGCTGGAATGCAACGCCGTATGGCCACAGTAATGTCCTTGGCTCGTTACCAAACGGCATGGTCACGTTTCCAACAGACTACTAAACACTTATACTTCACGAAAGGTTTTCAAGTAGAATTTACTACCAGAGCTCAGTGGAAGAGAAACGGAGTAATAAGAGATTTGACACGGTCGTCTACACCGACGGATCCAAGATGAACTGTGTTGTGGGGTCCGGAGTCTAGTCGAAATCACTGAAAATATCAGTTTCATGAAGTATACCGAATTTTTCCAGCGTATTTCATTCGGAAATACTGGCTATCAGAGAGACTTGCGAGCTAATGGGGCGTGACATTACGGAAAAACAAAATGTTGCTATTCTCATAGATAGCCAAGCGGCCATACAGGCCATCAACTCGGTTACCATATCCTTCGACGGGTACATGAATGCCGGAACCAACTTGCCCACCTTGTCAAACGCTTTAGGTTCACACTTCTCTGGGTTCCAGGGTACAATAACATTGAAGGAAACGAGCTTGCAGACTAGCTGGCCAGCAAGGCTCAGCTTTTTACGGATCACTTGCGACACCCATACTTCCTAAGGAAGCCGACTCCAAATGGAGAAGATTAACAAATTGCGTCATATCGAGGACGATATCGAAAGAATTACAGCGAACGTCATGGGGCACTGGCCAAGTGGAGACCATGCGGCCAAACTATAGGGATCCCATAGAAACCTCAATGCCGCAGTTGCAGGAACACAAATAAGAGATGGCCTCTCCCATTTCATCTCCAAATGTCCGGCATTAGCAAGAGCCAGATTGCGGGCGTTAGACCAACAATTCCTCGACAACCTTAGCGTAATCTCGGCTTAAAGAATACAAGATCGTATCCGTTTTCTAAACCTCACAAGCTTGATCTAGAAACCGCCTGTGTCACATCCACAAAAACAATCATAATAAAGGTAACACGAGTCGTGGTATCGAAAATGCACATAAGTGCCGAACCGCCACTACTACATATCTACCTAAATAGGCCTTTACACATGTCAGTCAACCATTCCCAATCGCCTTGAATGGGACTCGGATATGATCGGAGATAACATCTCGATTCACATAATCACATCTACATCTACATCTAAAGTTGTTTGAGGTGTTTTTTCCGATATGTTTAACCAAAGATTATAAAGCCAAGGCGGTGTGCACGTACACACATGAGAAACAAGATCCAAATATATGGCGGGCTGTGCCAGTACGACCCGCCATAGAACAATTTTTCTTATATGCAGTGAGTCATCTGTATAGCTTAATAATCTTTGGTTTAACTTAAGAATATCCTGAAACTAAAAGAAGCCTTGTCCTGGCTCAGGTATATGCGACAATCAAAGCCTTGGGATCCATCATTTTTTTATCGAACTGAGCCCACGAATGCCGACTATCTCCTAACGAGAGGCAGAGCACTCTCACACAGATATCCCAGGAAAACCGTAAGGCCAATGAGTTTGTCAGACTGGTTACTACTCTTGCTTTTCCACCCCCAATATAAATCTTATTCATGCCTCCGCTACATGTAAATCATCAATCAAACTGGACGCAATCACAGATGGATTAACGCCACAACGTGTCTAATATCCAGACAACCCTGACTAAACTAACGGGTTTTTCAACAGGGACGCTACAAAAGTTGAGCCACAGGGACAGCAAACGACGCCATATTTCTTGCTTCTCTTTTGACATTTCTCTTCAGTAAGGTTTGCGATTTCATGATGGAAAGATATACGATCCAACAACGAGTCGAAATTATTAAAATTTACAACCGAAATTCGGAGTCAGTGGCCTCAACGTTAAGAGCGCTACGTCCAATTTATGGTCGTCATAATCATCCTAATTGAGCGTCTAGTGGAAAAGTTTGAATCCACAGTACAAAATGTTCCCGTGCCAGTGAGACAAAGATGTGCCCGTAGTGTCGAGAATATTGCTGCCGCTGAGGCTTTAGTTGAAGAAAGCCCAAATGTGTCGCTCACACGTCGTTCTCAAGCGCTGGGCATCTCTGTGACGTCGTTGTGGCGAATTTTGCGAAAATTCTTGGCCTACATCCTTACAAGATTAAATTGACGCAAGAACTGAAGCCGCTTGACCACCAGAAGCGTCGTTTGTTCGTGAATTGGGCTGAGCAACAACTTGAAAATGATTCGGATTTTCATCGAAAAATCATCTTCAGCGATGAGGCTTATTTCTGGCTAAATGGCTTCGTCAATAAACAAAATATGCGGTATTGGTCAGGCAGTAATCCACACGTACTCCATGAGTCATCGTTGCATCCCGAAGAAATTACGGTTTGGTGTGGTTTATGGGGCGGCGGCGTCATTGTGTCGTATTTCTTCCGTGATGATCAAGACCAGCACGTAACTGTGAATGGGAATCGCTACCGTTCAATGATAACCGAATATTTTTGGCCCCAATTGGATGATATGGACTTAAAGGACATGTGGTTCCAACAGGACGGCGCCACAAGCCACACAGCGAATGCCACAATCAATTTATTTGAAACCAAGTTTGGAGAACGTGTTATCTCACGAAATGGTCCAGACGCTTGGCCGCCTCGGTCGTGCGATTTGACGCCGTTAGACTATTTCCTGTGGGGCTACGTCAAGTCTATGGTCTATGTCAACAAACCAGCGACGATTGATGAACTTCGTACGAATATCGAAAGTGAAATTGCAGCAGTATCGGCCGATTTATGCTTGAAAACCGTCGAAAATTGGGTTCAGCGTCTGGACTTCTACAAGCGTGCCCGTGGTGGCCATGCAAAAGAAATCGAGTTCCATAAATAATGGCATCGAACGTACTTTCACAGGAATAAAGAATTTCATTGATATCCAAAACCGTTTTTGTTTTATTTAAAAACAAAACTTTTGTTGCGCTCTTATTGAAAAACCCTTTATAACCAAAAACGCTTATTGTTAATGCTGAACAGATCAAACATCAACACCATCATCGCCACTTAGTTCCCCTTAGGTACACATGCAAAAAGATTGACTTCTGCAGAAGCTGCGTAGACGAGAAGGAGGAAGCGTATATAACTTACTTTTGCTCTACAGAAAAAGAGGACCACCTAGTAGAGTACTGCTTTGAAAATCTAGGTGAGCTGGTTATAATTGGAAGAAACCTCCTTGTCTTTATTTTTCCCTCGGAATAGTTCACTTAGGCAAACGAATTTTAGGAAAAGTCGACAGATAGTACCACAACGGACATTTTGGGTTATGTGTGCACGACCCTGCTTTTGTTAGAGTAGGTTACAACCCTAAGAAATACTCCCTCCACAGTCATAGGTACTATCCTACATCTAGTACCCTTCGACATATTTGACAAATAGTCAGCAGCTTGTGCATCTCTGAGACTGTGAGCATAATCACAATATAAGTCCTTGCTGATGGGGTCTAATAAAGATTCTACAAAAAAAACACCGACACGCCGCTAACCATCTTAGTTTTCAGGTCAGCTTTCAGTCTACCATTCCATGCCACGAATAGATGTCGGATTCTTGGAATTGACGACTCGGCTAGCAACTACACGGTCCGCCACTGCCTTTGCATTTATAACAATTTTGGCGAGAATCTTATCGAATATTCTTTTTGAGAGCGTTCATAGTCAATGGCTTCTTCTCTTAGACCCTTAACTTAAAAATAAACCGAAAGAAGATCCAAAGTTCAAAGCAGGTGATCTTACCAGTCTGTACAAGTCGCCAAAACGTGACATAAGACTATTAGACGACTTGAAAAATGCAACGTACAGCAAAAATAATGTTGGGAGACATAAGAATAGCAAACTCTTTAGTTTCGCTTGAACTTCTTCGTAATATCTCCTTCATAACCCTTAGAGTTGCCACGAATTATAAAAAAAAAATCGAGTGGGAGAAGTGAAACACATTGTGCTACCAAGGGGTTCTCATCTAAGTATAACAGCGAGCGAAGCTCGACGCACAGATTTTGTCCAATGAAAAATGGTCCAATATGACATTGAGGGTCAGGAGAACTTACTTTATACTGAAGGGGCACCTGACCGCTTGAGAGTATATGTATGAGATAAGGAGGCATTCGATCCACCGCGATCCTATGGACATTGCTCATTCAGTTCAACCGCCCTGACATCCGCGATCGCTTGATCTTTCAACCGGAGGCTCAGTATTCCTTGTCGTATCGAACTTGAAGGATGGGATTCGAAGATTTGTTAAAAAAAAGGAGTATATTCCGTGACCTGAAGGAGTAAAGTGTTCCAGGGCATGTATTTTTCTTCTGTTTACATCACTTACCCCAAAGCAACACATACTTCTATGGGGTGATTTTGAGGCATCGTTCATCATAAAAAGAAGGAAAAGGAAATCTAACCGAACAAAGCTTTTGGAGCTTGTAAACGAAAACAGTAGAATATCCTATCGTTCATCATAAAAAGAAAGAAAAAGAAATTTACCCGAACAAAGCTTTTGGAGTTTGTAAACGAAAACAGTAGAATATCCTAAATTTCATGCCTTAGCTAGAGTTTCCCCTGAAGCATCTAATTATTTGTCTTTTTCAAATCCGCGGTGTAGTGGTAGTGTGTTCGCCTGTTGAGTTCAAGGCTGCGCGTTAAATCCCAGCCAAAATCCATTCAACTTTGATTCAGAAGAAATAAAAAAGGTCGGTTGTTATACCTAAAAGTATGCACCATCTTGAAATTTCTTCAAATTTAACGAACACAAGAAACATTGACTCCCCGAAGTTAGTTCGGACACTACCCATGGAGTAATTCTCCACTACATCCAAAATCTTTCCTATCACTCTCATTCTTTCCCTTCTCAAACGCTCGTACTGAGTGCGTGTAAATTATGAAAAAAACACAACGACAGACAGTTTGGTTATTCTCCAAACCCTTCTCAGGTTCCTACCATCCAATTAGTGAATACTTAGTCAGTTGTGCTTATGTCTTGCCGAAGTACTCATTCCGAAATTGATTACATAATTATCTTGAAGGTGTTTCCAGCCCCTTGATAAGGCCTTTTCCGGGAAAATAAAAAAGAATTATACCGTGCTAATTGGAGCCATTTCTTTGCGAACCCCTTTTTGTTTTTAAGAAAGAGGGATAATCACCATAATTATGAATTTTATCGTATTCCTATGTCACTTTAATCACACAAGTGGAAAGTTTCATTTTTTCTTTACTTTAATACCATTTCAGGACGGACTATATACAGGCCAGCAGTTTTTTTTTTAAGTTTTAGTGGGCAGCTATCTTTTTTATAAGCCATAAGAACAGTTATCACCTTAATCAAATCCAAAAGTACTAAATCCTCAAAACCCTATTCGGCATTAATCCATTCCAAAAATTGCTTCCTCCATCGATTATTGTGAATAAAACGAGATTGCAAACCCCACGTATGTGTAGTCCTATCTCAACCCCTCACAATACCTACAACACCTCCCCAATTTCAATTTAAATTAAATCAACTTAACGATCATCTCCGCAAGCACATCACTCGTTTTTGGAAAAAAAAGTCATCATTCCTATCCAACCGGCAGAACCGTAGTTCTTAAAACACACCACATCTGCAAAAAAGGTTCTAGACTAATACCTGTCAAAGTGATGGATTTACCAACGAATTTCTGCCATTAAAATAGAAAATTGATATAAAATTTCGCCACACACTCTTTCTCACTTATATTATGAAAACCGATAAAAGAAAAAAAGTTTTTTTTTTTTTATAAATCGCAAAACAAATACAATAACATTCAACACAAACAAGCACGACAAGGTCTACAACCACCCTTGGAAAAAAATTCATCGATGAAAAAAAAAAAAATCGGTAAAAATATGTAAAATGGGAAAAATTCAATAAATGTTTTCTCTTCCATATCCTTTGTCCATATTTCTTCATTTTTTTTTTACTCCCTTTTTGAAGCGAATTTATATTTAACGAGATTTTCAGAAAGAATATTAGCCATATGAAGGCGTAAAGGGATACACAACAAAAAAAAAATATTTTCGAGCTCAACCACTGCCGCCTGGGAGCACTCTTATGGTTGATGTACTCCGTACATCCTATAAAAATACCGTTTTGACTTTCAGCTACCCTAGCCTCATCCACTGAATAATTCCACTTTTCACCGATGCGAGGGAAAACAGCTGAAAGGGAGGAAATTGTAGCACCAAGCTGAAAAGGGGCGGATTAAAAAATCGATCAAAATGAAAGAGCATTTCATCATCATCATCATCCTCGCTGTTGACGTCGTTTTCGTTCACGTTCACGATAACTTCCTCGGGAGTCGAGTTGGTTTGGTGTCGTTGTGTCGGACGTAGAAGTTGCTCGATATTCGAGGTAAAAGGCCAAAAAGTACGTACTAAGGGAACAGAGAAGGAAATGCCATAAAGCATGATGGCAGAAAAATGAGAGATAAATTAAAAAAAAAAAAAGTGAGTGTACTGGGGCTTAAAGGACAACTTGGTGGAAGGTATGTCAATATAAGTGGGAGTGACTGTAAAATGCGATTTTAAAACGGAAAGAGTCGAAGATTAAATGGATTTGGGTTCAGTGAGTACACCGTCTGCACATGTTTTATTAAAATGAGAGGGCACCGAATTAGAGGGTTCTTGTGAGCAGCAAATAGGTGATACTTGTTTGAACCTAATGTCAGTAACAACACTTTCCAAAACGTCTACCTGTCAGTGGCGACATGAAAAAGGAATTATTCATAGTTAGGTTTAGGAAATCCTTTACATTGATCTGTTAGGGCTAATATCTTCTTATTATTGGGAGTCGCGATAAACCGCGGAGGCATCTTTGTTGCAGGAGAGTAGGGCGTTGTACGCTAAGGGTTTCTCGGCTCAGCTCGTTGGATGTTCTTGCCCACTGACTCTACGTCCTTGCTCTAGAAACATGAATCTCGTGCAAATATAGTTTCTTAGGTAGTAAGAGAAGACATGTTTAGCAGTGTTGTTGGAAAACACAGCCTAGATGACAACACGTCTAGCAAAGGACTTAGGCTAATTGGCTTCGCTGCAGAACGAAATGCACACGGTTTCATCACCTCGATATCTTTAGGGGGACATAGTGGTCACCAGATCAATACATTTTCCTCAACATACTTACATACTTGCTTAAGTGTCGCTAGAGTCCGGAATGAACCTGAACCTCGATCAACATGTGGCATTCAATTGCGCACTTCAAGTTGAGGTCTGACGTTTCTACTTGTCCGCCAGACACGGCGATGTCGTCCTTTCATGCATCTGATATCTTCATCGAAGACTCTAACAGCCATAGTATTGGTGTCCATTCGCTCTGCAAGTCCTATCCAACTTAAACGACCAATGGGGAGTTTTGTTTTTGACTACGGGTATGTCGGTGTACAGCTCAAATCTTCGTTGAATCTTCGATTCCAAACCCACCAACGCAAACGGGGCCGAAGATTGTTCGAAGAATTTTTCTTTCAAAACGACCAAGGATTTCTTCATGCACTTTTGATACGGGGCATAGGTTAGCGCCACCCTAGAGCAGGACTGATCAGGGTCTTGCATAGGATCTCCTCAATAGTTCGAGTATTAGCAAGAACCGTTGGCATAACCAAGGCAAAAGTTACTGTGGATAGGAAGGTACTCTGAACCATGCTGAATGCACATCGGTACCAGTGGAAAAGGGTAAGACATGGGCTGGTAAGCCTCGTCCAAACCCAAACCTTGGGCGAATGTAGAGCGAGTTTCCTTCCCCACCCATTAAAAAACTAGTAATTCAGTTTAGAGCTCGAACAGCGCTGATGTCCTGCCCCTACCGAGAATGGTTTACCTGCTTCTCCGACTTATTGGCCCCGCTCTAGCTAGCACTACCGCCGCTAAAGTAAAGATTTTAGGAAAACGTAGTCAAAACGTAGTGGATGTGTGTGCAAAGGTAGGTCATAGCTCTATGCCATCGGTTTCAGAATCTGGTCTGATCCATAGCCAAGAGATGCTAGGGGTACAACCCCCACCCTCACTCTGACCCTGACCGTCTGAGCCAACTTAATGCACGCCTTCGAGCTCGCATCTAGTTTAACCACAATAACAGCGAACCCTTTGGATCAATCTGCTGTAAGCTTTCGAGATGGTCCCCCAAATCATTACCAGACCAAGCCTGTCCACCCTGCTAAAGCTGCTTACAAGGATAAACGGGGACGTACTAAACATATCGCCCGTATCCAACGTATCCCGACTGATTCTTCTCTGGTTAGAACGTTTAGTCAGATGAAAGAAAGACTATCTGAAAAAATCCTAAAAAAAATAAGGAAGGTAGAGATAAAACCTGCTTTCTCCAAATCCTTCGCGGTCACCCGGGATCTGCGCCCACTTTCCGCGACCTAAGCCTATATTAAGGACATTTAGAAAGGAATGTCATGTAGATCAGAGGTCAAAATATATTTTTCGGATCGCAGTGTCCAGGGCGAGGGAAGTTTGGCAAGGTGCACAACTAGAGGTAGTGGGAACGGACCAGACTTCTTATCTTTCTCGCAGTCGTGTGATAATACCGGTTGATCTCTCCGAGCCAGAGGACATTCTGGACAAAATCAGGTTCAGCAATCCGCTCCTTTTCAATCGTAATTGCCAAACTGGCGAGCTTGAAGAGGGCCCTGGCTTCTTTAGCTAATGGCGATGAAATCATAAGCTATGGGTTTAAAAGATTTGACAAATCGCATCCTGAGCCCCACCGTAGTACTGCGTCTCCTCAACCGGACGTCGTCGACAAGTTGGCGTACATCAAGATTAAACGTGCATCTGCACCACAACACAGTTTTCCGTCAACTCTACCTGGAATCGACCCTCATTAGAGATGAACAGGGAAATGGTGGAAGCTTCATCAATCCTGGAGGTACACCTAGAATAGCAGATCGCTAACTTCTTTGGGGTTGACACTAAGTTAACAGATCTGGAGTTGCATAGTGCTACCGATGGGATAGTAGAAAATGGCCTACTATCGTTCGATTTTGATGACGCCAATAACGAATTGGTATGTTAATGGTCTTATAATGGAACTCTCTCAGATTAACCTTCACCATTTCAAAGTTCCTTCCGCCGTCATTCTTCTCAGACTGACAAAACACCGAAAGATTAAGTTCGAATTCAAGATTCCTGGGTTTACAACAACCACATATTATAAACTGTCCTTGCTATGAGCTCCTTAAACATTTACTACTCTCTATTTTCAGCAATGAGGATACTGTCAGAGACAATATTGAAAGAAAGGACATCAACTATTGGCTGGTCTTAGTATACTTGATTCACGACCATGTGGGACCAATTTATCGGGCAACTTGAGGAACCTGATTTCGGAAGCAGAGAGACGCAAAATGTTTTTCTTTCAAAATTCATTTTTTACTTGCTTAAAATATTAACTTACTACAAGACAAAAATGCTAAAATCTAACTTATCAACAGCCGGTTTATTTAATCTAACTTATCGGCCCTTGAGGGCGCTGTAAGCTTATATTTAACGGTTTTATTTTGCCTTTGGGCTTAAATTTGTCGGTTTTTTTTTATATTTGATTTTAATTTACAAAGAAAAAATAGAAAACTTTGTATAGTTACCTTTTTTATTTATTTATTTTATTTATTTATTTTATTTATTATAACTAACTTAAGACTACTTAAGCCTAACTTAAGGCTACTTAAACACTTAAACCTAACTTAATAAAAACCGGGGTGACGAGCCCTCGTTGCATATGCCACGAAGGGTAGCCATCCTGATTGCGTCTTTCGGTCCCACGGCAGCATGCATTCAACCATATTGTACGCCAATATGGTGCACAAGCCCCGCCCCAGATCTTGTTCCTAATTTTAACATCTTAAATATGGAGTTGGACTAAAAGTCCGCAAAGTCCTGAGGAAGTGCAGAATCACCTTCCTCATATAGCCACCAGAATTCAGTGCGCTGTCTTGCAGCATCGATCCCATCGCGATCCGATACCGCCGTGCTAAAGCGGAGGAGCTCCGGAGCATTGGCGACGTACCCGTCGCGGATTAGCCGCTTGTCCCACACGTCACCATAGCGGTGGCATAAAACCGGGATACCCTTCCTGTCTAGACGCAATACTGTCCACTTCATTGTTTGGTGATGGTTGTGTACGAGGTGAGTTACTATTTTAGAAACAAACCTCCACCTTTGCAACTCGTCAATACCTTTATAACCAGAATTATGCATCAAGTTTTAGACATTATGCCTGTTTCCCATAACATAATTAAACTGATTAAGAACTGGAGAGTTTCCAATGGGCAGTCTTTCTCAGACCAATTTGGACTACTCTAGCACAGGCTCAAAGATTTTCAGGAATCCCAAAATATAGTTACCTTGGAATGGTTCACTTAGGCAAAGGAATCCTTGGGAAAAATCAACAGATCTTCGGGGTACAACAACCTTAATAGGTTAAGTGCAGCACGCGATGCGCGTGCAGCCACTACAACCTCACCATACCTAGAGTACCCGCTAATTGGCAGAGAGTAAGATTATAAGAAACTTTAAGATATTTGAAAGTTTGTTTTTGCTTAATTAGTAAAACAAAATTAATACATGCACACGCAAAATATTAAACCACATAAATTCTTTCCAACGCTCCTGGTATTTACCAAACTACACCCACTCTCCACGAAAAAAAAAAAACAAATTCCTCTCAAAAGAAATTTTATATAACGCCACTGGGAATTTCGTCAAAACGTAAACCTGAACCCTTTGTGGCACGTCAAGAAATGACGGCAACATTGAGCATAAATAACTGTGAAATACACCTGGAAACTTTTTAACAGCAATTTCCCGTTGAAATCTTCACCTAGGCTACAAATCACTTTGCAACTCGTTGGGAGAACTTTCAATTAGGATTAAAGCAGAATCCTCAATTTATCTATCCGATGCGATTTTTCATGAACTCTAAGGAACGAGTGGATGTATGCCTTTGTGTGTGTGTGTGTGTTGCCTGCCTTCGAGTAGACATTAATTCCGGTAAAACTTTTTCACTCCGCTCCCGCCCTCAAAGTGGAAAATCTTTTCGAAATAAATCAAAAGAAATAAAGAACAGGGTGAGCACTGCCAGTGAAAAGGAATCCACACACAAACACATGCCAACACAGGGGGAAAAAGGGAAACAAAAGAAAAACCAGCAACTCCAACGATGAAGGGATACTACCCGCAGTAGATATCCTTTTCAGTTTTGAATTTTAATAAAACTCAAGTATCTCCATTAAAATCTGTTGTAAGAGGGAACATTTTGTGGAAAATACTTTTTTTCTTTGTTTGGCATCCTTTAAGGACCTGCCACTTGAAAAAGTTTTTCTTTATTTTTCCCTCCTCGCTCCCCGTTGAACCATCTTTCATGTAATACCGCAACGACTTGTGTGGTAAAATAGGGTGGGTAGTCTATAAGTTCTCGGAAGCTTCGTATAAATTCATTATCCTTACAAAATGAAACGTAAGTGCTTCATAGTGGAAAGGATGGAGAGGATATACATGAATACCGTTAGGTAGGCAAGGCAATAGTCGAATCGATGATGTCAGTACAAGTGGCAATGCAAAGATAAAAGCCAGTTTTGGGACAAGCAAGCGTCAACAGAAAATCGTCTTCCGCAAGAATAACACACCGACACATTTACACACTTACACATGGGGGTGCACAGAATCATGGGGGGAAAACTCCTGCTCCACCACCCAGGGGGAAGGATGATTTTACATTCAAGGAAGTAATTGATTCGATGGCATCAATAAATCAATTTTCTTTGAATTTTAAGGTTTATCCGAATAATGGCCATTGTTTCGTTACGCAATCAGAGCGGCAGGCCAAGACAAAGGACGAACGTCGTCGTTTCGGTTTTTTGTTAGAGCGGGTTTTGTAGAGAAATCCTATTTCGAAAGGATACTATTATTTTTGGGGCATCAGAGGGTGATTCTTGTCTGTTTTGAAAGGAGATTTTCGGAGAGGAAAAGTTTTGGATGAATCTTTAAAAGGAAGACAGTTTCTTTGTTTTTTTTTTGTTTTTTTTTTGCTTAGATGGAGTTTTTTCTTAAACTTTTCTATAGACTTGAGGAAGCAATCTTAAGTTTCCTTATAGAGTGTGAAATATTTATATTTAAGTTATCCGCATGGGATGAAACAATGGCAACCAACGTTAGAGTGATAGAATGAGTTCCAAGTGAAGAGTAGAAAGGATGGGACAATAGATGGTGCATGTTTCTTTGTTAAGGCCCCTTTTTAGAAAACAGTTAAGAATACTTTTTGAAATATGATGTTAGGGAATTGTGGTCTTTTGCTGAGGTATTTGAGCTGGGCTTGTAGTTTGTGGATAACTTTGGAGAGTATTGTTTAATGTATTCAATTACCGTGGGCGTAAGTGAGAAAGTTTGTGTTCATCTTCTCGCTTTATCACCCCATTAAATGGCAGCGTATCCTGGGACGGAATCTGCTAAGGTGATTTATGATAAGTGTCAGTAACATTCAACAAAGTTGGTCCGCGTAAGGTTACAAGTGACATATTTGTGATTTTTCGTGGTATTTGCTAATTCGTTTCACAGGAAAAAGTAAAAATTTGTGAACAAGACCAACATCACAACCCACTTATTTATTTACTTAATTGGCGCTTCAGTCCGGAATGAACCTGGCATTCAACCCATATGCCTCTCCAATTAGCCCGGTCCTTAGGTAACTGCCTCCAGTTACGCACTTCAAATTGATTGAGAACGGTTTCTACTTGCGCGCTCCACCTAAGGCGAGGTCTTCCTCTACTGCGTCTGACATCTGTCTGGGAATCGAAGACTCTGTCGTAGTATTGGTGTCCATTCGTTCTACATGCCCTAGCCATCTTAAATGCCCAATACGTTTTTTTTACCAGGGGCATGTCACTGAACAGCTCGTATAGTTCTTGCTTGAATCTTCGTCTCCATAGCCCGTCAACGCCAATGGGACCGAACATTTTTTCAAAGAATTTTTTCAAATCCATCAAGGATTTCTTCATCCACTGTCGATACGGTCCATGCTTCAGCAGCGTGGATCTCCCTAATAGTTGGGGGTGAGGGCTTTACTACTAAATTGCTTTTTAAGCCAAAGGAAGCAGGGGTGGCCAAGGGAGTTCTGCTCTCCATTTTTGACGCGATGTTGTTGTCAGAGATAATAGCGGAGCCGAAGTAGACAAAGCCCCTTACTAACTGTTGATTTTTTTTTTTAGAGGTATAGAACTTTAAGTTGGCAACACTATTTTAACTGACGGCCATTTTGTCAGCTATCAAGTGATTTATTTTAGCTTGGTTTGACATTTCAACATGAATAGACTGACGTCTGAACATCGCTTCCAAATTGTGCAAATTTATTTTGAAATTTTGAAAATCATAATTCTGTTCGAAATACGTATCGCGCACTACATCCATTTACGATCAACATAATCGTCCATCAGAGCAATTAATTCGATTAAGTATGGAACGTTTTTGCACCACGTTTACTCTGAATGATTATACGCATCCATAGAGACGGTGTACAGTGCGTAAATAAGAAGTCATTGCTGCTGTAGAGCGTAGCGTAGAGGTAGACCCGAATCAGTCTATCCGTCATCGTGCGCAGGAATTGGATATGTGTCCATCCACTTTACGGAAGATTTTTCGGAAAGATCTTTGTTTGAGTGCTTAAAAAATCCAACTCGTACAAAAATTGAAGCCACCTAGAAAGGCGTAGATTCGGTGAATGGGCCCAAAACAGGATTGCCGTTGATCCCAGTTTTCATAAGCGAATTTCGTTTAGCGAGGAGGATCACTTTTCGTTGAATGGATACGTCAATTAACAAAACTGCGGTATTTGAAATGATGATAATCCTCAAGTGTTCCTAAAACCCCATTACATCCCCAAAAATTACTGTTTGGTGTGCTTTATCGGTTGGTGGAATAATTGATCCGTACTTTTTTAAAAAACCATGCTGGCCAATGGTTGCCGCTATAGATCCATGATTACTGACTTTTTCGTTCATCAATTGAACAACCATGATTCGCAGGAGCTGTGGTTGCAACAAGACGGTGCAACATGTCACACAATTAGGGTCACAAATGACTTGTTGAAGCAAATGTTCGGTGATAGCATAATTTCGCAATTTGGTCCTGTAAATGGGCCTCTAAGTTCGTGCGATTTAACGAAGCTTGAATATATTTTGTGGGGACATGTAAAGTCGGTAGTCTACGCCGATAAGCCCGAAATGATTGACCACTTTAAGGACAACATTTGCTACTTTGTTGCCGATTCACGGCCACAAATGTTGGAAAAAGTCATCGAAAATTGGACCTCCAGATTAGACTTCGTCCGAGGCAGCCGTAGTTGTCATATTTGAATTATAATGTCAGAAGATTATCTTTCGAATAAAGTAAATTTCTTTTGAATTTAAAATAATCGCCTTTGTTTTATTTCATTTCAAAGTTCTACAGGTACCTCTTTAAAAAAAAACACCCTTTACCTAAAAGTTATATCTGTCAATGGTGGCGTTCTGTCCAAATGGTCGATGTTGTGTGTCCTTTCATGTTGACAGCATATACTTCGTCTTGCCTTCATTTACAGCTAAACTCAATTTTGCCGCTTCCTTCTCTATTTTAGCAAACGTGGCTATGAAATAACTTTGAGCCCAACAAATGATGTCAATACCGTCGGTATATGCTAGTTGTTGTGCCTATTTATGGAGGATTGTGCGACTGGAGTTAGCTCGGACGTTTTGCACAATCATCTCAAAAATAAGAAGATGTTACAACACGTCGATTGTGTCGCTGAGGTCGTTTCCGACCCTGATGGAGCAGCGAGAGTTTTCCATCGTCATCCTACACATGCGGGCGAGTTTGGACGGTACACCAAAACTAGACATGGCTCTGTATAGTTCGTCTCTATAAATGCTGTAAGCGGCTTTGAAATCGATGAATAGTTGGTGGGTATCGATTTGGACTTCTAAGGGTTTTCCAGGATCTGCCGACTTTCCTGGCCTTTCCTATAAGTCCGATCAGGTTGTTGGCAAACGGTTTCAGACGTTCACATTATACAGCAGATAAAATCTTGTAGGCGAAATTGGGGAGACCTTAGCCTCTGTTGTTGACGTAGTTCATACGGTCTCCTTTTTGTGCATAAGAAGAATAATGCTGAGGTTCCATTCTTCATGCATAATTTCACCCGACCAAATCTTTCTTATGAGTTGGTGGATGTTACTTGTGAAATCATCTCCGTTGGCTTTATACAGCTCGCCTGGAAGGCCGTCATTTCCGGTAGACTTGTTGAGCTTAAGCTTAGATATTTCAATTTAAATAATTTCCAAAAGTTAATTTATGAAAATTATGCTCAACTACATTCAGATAAGCACTCTGCTTTGCAGGTAATACATGTAAATGAAAAATTCCTTTTGTCCAAATAAAATCCATTCAATTGAAAAAAAAATTGTCCTTACTTCACTTAGGTTGTGTGGTTAGTAGTTTTCGCTGAAGTCGCCTATCTTGAATGGTGCGTTCTGTCAGACAGCGGAAGAATGTACGTCATCTGCTTTTCACGGTCTGCAAAAGTGATTCTTCCACTGAGTGTCAACTACGATATTTCCTAGTTCATATCGACAGGATTTTGCGCTGTGGTTGTTTCCCTGGTCTGGACGTTTTATACTTTGGTAAAACTTGTGACCATCATTCCTGGAGTGGCACCTATCTATATCCTCAATAACGCTATTAGCTTGGTCTTTTTTTTTTTCTGAAAAGCCGGTGGTATGCCCTACTTCTCTGACTATAGAGCTCAATGGCAGCTCCCTTCGTCATCAAAGCAAGCATTTCTTGCTGTTTGGCGCGAGAAACCTTCAGTTGCGTCTGATCTATAAGCTTGTTGACATTGTTGCCATGGTTTTTCGACATTACATGCCGCTGGTATGGTGTTAATCGAAGGTTAAGGTTCTTTTGCAATTGCAGCTTTCTCCATTAAAAAGTTTCACAGTATTTCTGATTTCTTGTGACGTAGCGAATATCACCATTCATCCCTTGGTCCGAGTAGATGTTAGAATGCTCCGACTTTAAAAATACTGGATGCGTGCCTCTTTTCTATAGCAATGCGATCAATATAATTGGCCGTTCGTTGATCTGGAGACCGCCTTCTGCTGCTTATAGGTGCATTTCGTTCTGAAGCGAAGTCAATTAGCCTGAGTCGGTTGCCAGACGTGTAGGTTTCATTAAATATTGAAATCTAAAATACCGGACAAATCAGAATCAATGAAACGAAATAGGACTCACCTAATGGATAATCATTTTGTTCATTACAAACCCCGCCACTTGCTCATCGATTTTTACTTTGTCACAAACTTTATGTCACAATCCAATTGGATATTGAATTGAACTCAAGGTACAGTCCTTTTAAAATTTAAATAATCTCGAAAGGATTATTATCGTCATGTCATATATCTACCACTCAAACCAATTCCCTTCGCAAGGCTATACTACGCTCCAATTAAGTCAAATCCTATTAAAAGTTCCATTTGCCATCCTTCCCTTCGTTTTAAGGGATGACAATCACGTATACCTATTACTTTGAGGACTCTCCCCCACTCAGTATCCCTAATAATGTTAATTATTTAAAGCGTTGACCCTTAATGCCATTAAAAGGATATTTGTATAGCCCTCAAGGGAGTACAAGTTATGGCATCCTTAAAGCGACCACATAAAATTTCCTCACAGAATAGAATCTTAGAATAAAGTCTACTTGCTTAAAATCCCATCCCTGGTCCACCCCACCCCGCACAGTAAATGTAAATAATGACATCCAATTCAAATTAAATTATAATTGCACAAACAAGTGATGACAACAAATTCCGCCGCATTCCAATTCACGTATTTGAGTCAATTTGTGCGGAGGATATTGTGTACCCCTTCCAGCCCCATGTCAACAACCCACCCAGGTCTGTTAAAGATTTACTATCCCTGTTTAGAAGGGCTATATTCCCCACATAGTCCTTTTTCCATTTCAATACACTGCTGAACTCCAATTCTCATACACAAGACCAAAAAAAAGGATGACTGTCGAGTACCGACACAACAATGGCGCTTAAGCTTATTGTGCTATGAAATAATGTGGATTTATTATTCTCATAATATTTCAAGTACAGTTACTAAAGCAAACAATCCTCACACAAGCACACCATCATCAACAACTCACTCCAGTCCAGGTGGGTGCTGGGTAACTGCCAGCTATAAGCTATGTACCTTGTTGAAGAAGGGTATGGAGGGTGTGTACATATGCCTGCGTGTAGAGTGTAGAGAACAACGTTTAAATGTTCACCTTTTAGAAAGTCTACTTTATCCGCACAAAGATAAACGGAACTGTGTTCGTAGAGTGTCACACATGTAGGTGTGTGAGGAGGACCTTTAAAAGGATGCCAGTGCTGTGGGTGAAAGAAGTAGCAAGTAAAAAAAAAAAACGTTTTCAAATTGTTTTATCCACATCCTGTGAAATTCCTTTGTAAGAGTAGAAAGAGTGGTGTCGTTTTTTTTGTGTTTCTTGTCTAAATAATCTCATTTAGTGTTCACAGCAAATACTCCTTGTGCTAGGTCCTTGGTTGTGTTGCCCCGAGAGAGAAAGTAAGAACAAGCAGTCAGTCATTGTTGCCTTGCGTCGAAATAGTGCTAAAGTGGTTTCTGTAGTAGTCGGAAAACAGGGATGCCATCAGGACTACTATATTTTTTATACCTTATCCCATAGGCGTTTGCCGCGCCGATTTTTTAGAAAAACAAGTTTTGGGTCAAACTGTTAAAAATTTTAAAATGTGTCTCACCAATATAATTGGAAATTATATCTTTATTTACCCCAAATTAAGTTTTCTTTGCACGCCTACTTTCTGGGGGAGTTTTCCATAACAAACAATTTTCGGTAAATTAAAAAAAAAAAAATTAAAAAAAAATGTTGATGAAAATATTTCGATAAGGAAACTAAGAAAACTTCGTCTAAATGTAATTTCAAACCACGGCCAATTTTAAGAGGCGTTTTACTAAAAAAACATTTGCAAAAAACATCCCATAAAAAACGTCCCTTGTTTGTCGGACCATAACCCGGGGTCTCCACGAGCAATATTTCATAGCATGCAATGTGTCATTCTATGAAAATTGCTTGTGGAGACCCCAAATAGTATTCTATGAAAAATTTCTTGCTATGTATTGCTCAGTCAATTGCTTTCTATGGATAGTATGCTATGAGCTATCGTTTCTGTTTGAAATTGTAAGATTGTTTGAGATGGTAAGCAATGGAAATGCCCACTCTACATTTCATAGCATTCTATCAATTTTTCTTTCTATGAAAAGTGACAGATAGTAAGCTATCAAATATTGCTCGTGGAGACGCCGGGTAAGAGATTAAGATAAACTTTCCGAACAAGATGTGGTGACAATGCAATTTTCTATATGTTATTCCCATTTAATTTAAGGCACGCCCACTTTTTGGGACTGGGATATTGTATTCAACGATTCGAATAGCGGTTCGAATAGGATTTTAGACTTCTCATAGGTTTTTTTGTTTGTGAAACTTCTTTTGGGTCGGTGTGAAATGGATTTATGAAACGAAAAAGTGTAATGAAAAATGATAAAAAAAAAATATCGGTTCTCGTCTGATCATCGAAATGAAGAAGCATCGGACGCGGTTAGGGTTAAGATAGAGGACCGCTTGGGAAAACCGCGTGCTGTTGGTTAATTTGTATGACAACGGGTGTCCACACACGAGATTTGTTCAACTGGAATAACACTGATTTTGTAGGCGTGGTGACGTGTTTTGACGAAATATTTGAAATTCTTTCAACGAGTTTTTGCGGTTGAAGAAGGTTGTAAATTAATCCAAAAACGATTTTAGGTCTGAAAAAATTGTTTGCCATTTGGCTCATATATGCATTTTGTGGGTCGAACTGCCAACATCAATTGCGAATAGGAATTTCAGAAAACTATCTCCCTCACAAGTGCTTCGCCTCTGTCATTAAAATGTCAAAAAATAATAACTTAATACAAAAACATGAAAATATACGTAACAATACTAAGAGAGTAAACTTATAAAATTGAATTAAACGCGTGGTGGGTGCAAGACTGGGTCGTACACAACTTTGTCTTTCACAGCGAATTAATTTGACGTTTTTATTAAATTGGGCAAAGTACATAATAATATTTATTTTGATTAATGATGCTAAAAATGATATAAATAATGTCGAAATTTGATTATACGAACGTTTATTCCTTAATTGAAAGTAATCGGTGGCCATGTGAAAAATAATGATTTTCCGTTATTGGAAAAAAATTAAAATTCCGTTTTGGGATAATTGGGCAAAAACCAATGATGTGGAGCTCATGAAAACAGTAATTAAATTCATTCAATTTGGCAAAATAGTTTGTGAGAAATTGACTTTTGTTTTTTCTCGAAAAAACTGGGTATTGTGGCAACACTTAAAAAAAATGTAAATGTGACAACACCAAACAAAAGAAAGAAAAATATACATGCTGTACAGAAAGAGAGACTGCTGGTTAGGTAGGGAAAGAGACAAAATAAATGAAGGATTGGAATGTAAACCGTCAGACGAAGGGGTCGTGTATTATTGGTTTTCCACTGAAATAATTTTAGTGATTCATCGAATATATCTATAGAGTGCTTAAAGTATGAAGTTTTGTTGGAACTAATATTCGTTTAATCAAAATAGTTAGATCCGTATTCGAGAAAATTGAGATTATGTATGCTTTTTATATGGCAGGTACCTGTAATAACATGGCTAAAAGCAAACAAAAAAATGGCCTAGAATTATGACCAAAAAAAAAGCTGGATACGAAGTTTGAAGTAAATCGGTCAAGTCGTTTAGGCTGGAGAGACCTGTACGGACAGACGGACAGACGGACCGACGAACCGACGAACGGAATTCCAAAAACCACATTTTTGGGTTTTACTATCATCGTAATGTTAGAATCAATTAATAACTTGAGGTCGAAAATTTTCACGAAAACAATATCTTTCTCTTTGTAAGAGAAAGTTAAAAAAAAAAATGGGAATTGATAACCAGTGCCAGTGCAAAGTGTGAGTATAAATGCGATTTCAAACGAAGTTGGTAAATCTTGGTGTAGTAAAGGTAAATATGTAATTTTTTTCACAACCGACAACATCTCTTTATATTTTGAATTCGTTTATAATTCGTTTCGTTCTTATTTTGCATTCGTAAGCAAGTTTCAAACTTTATTCAAAATTTTCAAAAAAAAAGTACCCCAGGTCCCCGTCAATGAGTTTTCCATCATACAAATGTCAGATTGCGTTTGTTTTCATACAGATGTCAGTTGTCATTTGACACAGACTTTGCCCAAAGAACTTTACTGTCAAAACGTACTCAAGCCAAACGTCAATTTCGATGGAACTACTAACAGAATTAAAAAGGGATTTATCTACACAGATTAAACAGAGAGGCAGACAGAGACATTAAACAAAATATCAATGCACTTCTACAGCAGTACTGCGTGTGAAGTCACACTCGATTTTTTTACACTTCGGTATAAGAAAATAAAATAAAATGTCTGAAAGTAAATCTTGACAGAAAGTCAGTAAATATCATACTTCCGCGGAACGAAACGAGTCGCTTTACGCTTGAAAATTTTTGGGAAATATATTGAAAACTAATTATTGAAGAGTTAAGCACCCGCCGCACCTGCTGTACGCAAGTTTATGCAAAATTTTTGTGACACTGGTATGCTAGTGAACGACATTCATAGTCCACGTCGTCGTATGGTGCTCACAGACTGAATGTGGCTGCTGTAGCGGAAAGTGTGACTCAATCTACGAACATCAACCCGCCATCGATCTCAACAGCTCAGCAAATCACGCACTATCCTGAGGAGAATTTTGCACAACGATCTCCGATTATTCGCTTACAAAATTGACCCAGCAATTGAAAGCTTCCGCTTCGTTATCGCATC
Organism: Rhingia rostrata; assembly: GCA_949824845.1. Taxonomy (NCBI): domain Eukaryota; kingdom Metazoa; phylum Arthropoda; class Insecta; order Diptera; family Syrphidae; genus Rhingia; species Rhingia rostrata. Next base: position 64,448,673 of record OX463758.1, read on the forward strand.
GCAGTTTGTGTCTTAGAGCAGCTTGAATTGGACAACGATTTTGGACGAAAAATCATCTTTTCTAACTAGGCGCATTTTCTTCTCGGCGGCTACGTTAAAAAACGAAACTGCCACATCTGGGGCTCAGAAAACCCGCACGTTATTGTCGAAAAGCCGATGCATCAACAGAGAGTGACAGGTCGGTGCGAATTGTGGAGTGGTGGGATCATTGGACCATTTTTCATCGAAAATGAGGCTGGAAACAACGTTTCGGTCAACGGTGTGCTTTACAGAGCCAGGTTAACCGACTTTTTTTTTTAACAAAAATTGAATTTGGACGACCTCTGATGCAACACAGCCCATGCAAGAATAAATGCTTTGCACACCGAATTCTCAAATAGTGTTTTCAGCCGTATTGGCGATGTAAATTAGCAGTTGCGATTTGACCCTTCAGACTTTCATTTTTGGGGAACAGTTGAGGAACGACTTCAACAATCCGGAAGCGATTCAAGCACTTAAGGCCAATATAATCCCAGCAATCCGTGCGCTATGTGAAGCCAGCCGAAGCAGCCAATTGAATGAAGTCATGTTCCATATTTAATGGGAATGTTTGCTCTTACTAATAAAGACATGGATGGACAAATGTTTATTATTATTAATGAAATAAATTCATTTTGTTTATTTAAAGCTATTTTTGAAGAGAAACTTGTAGTAAGGACATTCAAAAACGCTTTAACACAAAGCTTAAGCCCTAAAACGCAAATTTCGGCAAGGAATAAAATCACTTACTGAATTTTGCAGGACTTATTTGCACGAAAATATCAAATTTGTTACAATTTTTCAATGAAGATTAGTTTTTTAAAGTTTTAATTATTGATTTATGTAAATTTATTATTTTTGCAGTTTACATACTTAATTACTTTATGTACTCCCGTCCTCTTCGGGGTCTCTGCTAGTTACAAGAAAGCCTTTCATCTTCTTTGATCTTGGGCGCGTTGCTGCGAGTTATTCAGTGCAAGCGCTCTGGCAAGATCGCTTGATCCTTAAGCCGGAGGCTTAGCCTTCCTTGTTCGCCACGAACTTAAAGGCTAGGATTTAAGGATTCTTTGACTGGAGCATTATAGGGTCTTTGCTCGGTTTCACCGACGTAGAACCTTTTGTAATACATCCACAGTTTTACAGTTTACATACTTAATTACTTTATGTACTCCCGTCCTCTTCAGGGTCTCTGCCAGTTTCAAGAAAGCCTTCCATCTTCTTTGATCCTGGGCGCGTTGCTGCCAGTTATTCAGTTCAAGCGCTCTGGCATTCAAGATCGCTTGATCCTTAAACCGTAGGTTTAGTCTTCCTTGTTCGCCACGAACTTAAATCCTGGGATTTAAGGATTCTTTTGACTGGAGCATTATAGGTTCTTAGCTCGGTTTCACTGATGTAGAACCTCTTGTACTACATCCACCTCTTGGCACAGTTTATAAACTTTGCGGTTGTATCTTCTCCTTCGCAATCATCGCATACAGAAATTCGTCTTCCGAAAGTGGTTAATATTTGCTCAGCTTTCCTGCTTATTGTCCAGCACTTAGCGCGGTAAAGTATAACTGGTGGAATTTGGGCCGTTAAAGCAAACATTTGCACTTTCAGGTTGAGAGTTTTGATATTATTCGTTACCATAAACTGAAATAACATCAGTTTCCTAGGAATAGTCTTCGTCGTATTCGTATTTCCACTTAGGTGTCATTCGTGGCGTTGATGTCGATGTCATCCGTCTTTAGCTACTTCAACATTTTTGCTATCAACAGTGAAATGTTGTCCAAGGTTCTGCGTCGACCGCACTTTGTTTGCTGATAGCATATACTTTGTCTTGCCATCGTTACCTACAAGACCAACGCGTTCCGCCTCTCCTCAATGGTCGTGAATGCTTCTACAATGGCACGGTACAAGCGACCAATGATGTCGATGTCGTCTGCGTTCCTCCTAGACGGATTTGTTAAAGATAGATGTCACATGATAGCGCTTCTCATTGCCGGAATCCGGTACAAGTTTGGAAAAGTTCAGATGATCTGCTTCCAAACTGAACGTTTCATCGCGTTTCCTCTTATGTTAGGCGAAACAACTGTTACAGTTTTGATGGTATCCCAAATTCTACCATCGCCTTATATAGCTCTAATCTATGGACGCTATCGTATTATGCTGCCTTGAAGTCGATGAATGCTGGTAATCCATCAGAACAGGGTGCCTTGTTGGTCGTAAATTTTTTGATGGCTCCTCTAACTACTTCAATATCGGGATGGAGAGTTACCTCTTCGTTGACTGGAGCTGGGGTGGTTGTTGGTTAATCGGCCTATCACTCTTTTGACATTATCTGCATTAAGCAGCTGCTGAATATACTGCCAGAATATATTCACAATTCCTTGCACATCAGTTACTTGGTTCCTACTTTGAAGGCTGTTAGTTGTTTGACTTTCTTGTATTTAGAATTGACGGATGTTCTTCTTGTCCAGAGACTCTTCGATTTACCTCTCTTTGTACCTACGTAGGATTTTCTTTTTTTTTTCTTCTCCTCCTGTGTGTTTTCCATTATAGCGAATTGATATGTGCCTCTTCTGCCATCCATTTTTGGTACTTGCAAGTATCCTCATAGGACGGAACCTTTTCGGGGGTTGCTGGTAGCACAGATAATATAGTTTACTAAGGGTCCAGTTATAGCTTTAATTGAAAACCCTTATTGGAAATTTTCTTTAAATTCTTGCGGGTTTTTTATAAATTCAATCATTGGCGAGTTTGTGTCAAAACAAAGCTTGTGAATTTTAGAACATGATTATCCAAAAATAAAGTTTCCGCAGAAAATCCCGTGAAAATTCAGTGAAGTTATGATTGCCATTCAACAGAACTGAAACGGAATTTTCCAATAATTCCTATAATTTCATATATAATAATTTCAATTCCATCCAATAAAGTTGTTCAATGATAGCTATAACTGGACCCTAAAAGTTATCTCAACACACTGTGGCGTATACGCAACGTTTATATACATATTATACGTTTACTAGCTAATACCAGATGGCCATTTTGTTTCTCGGTATGTGTTGCATCATGGAATCCTTTTACACATGATTTTTTGCGATATTTCGATTTTAGAATAAATAGTGGAGCAGAGATAGATGAAGTCACTTGCTAGCTCAAAGTAGTTTTAGGTTTTAAAATATTATCGCAAAAAGAATCGCGTAACCGATGCTGTTCAATGCCTCAAAAAGTGGCGCTGTTCATAGTAATGAGTGATCCAAGTAGAGATACTTTTTTCAATAGCCTTTTTTGACAGATCACGTGTGAGTCGTTTCCTGCTGTCATGTTATTTTCGTTTAGTATTGTTTGGCATTTCATAATGGAAAGACTTACGCGTGAACAAGGTTTACAAATGGTTCAACTTTATTATGAAAATTCACGTTCTGTAAGGAATGTGTTTCGTGCACTTCGCTCAACTTATGGTCAACATAATCGGCCTACTGAGCGTACTATTCGCAACACCATCACCGGCCGGTCGATTGGCCACCAAGATCGTGTGATATAACACCGTTAGACTTTTTCCTGTGGGGATATGTAAAGTCAAAAGCTTATGCCGACAAACCCGCTTCGATTCAGGCCTTGGAGGAAAACATCACGCGTGTCATTCGCGAGTTACCAGTCGAAATGCTCGAACGAGTAATCGAAAATTGGACTCATCGGATGGACTATCTGCGACGTAGCAACGGCCAACATTTGATAGACATAATCTTCAAAAAATAAATGCCAAAGAATGTTTTTTAAAATGATAATAAACATTCTCCATTAAATTTGAATTTTCTGTGTTTTTCTTTAAAAAAGTAGGGAACCTCGAAATGGATCACCCTTTATCTCACTTTTGTTAACGCTCTTTATAGTACCTGTTTACGCTCACCTCATCTTTCAGGAAGCCAGAGATTTTGCCATCTCTATTTTTTAGGTGGATACCTAGTAGTTTTCGTTCTGTCGCATTTGGTAAACTCTTTCGCATACCACCATTTCCATTATCGATTATGAGGTTGGGAAACCATTTAATGGTTATATTGACATTTTTTATCAACACTGAAGACAATTAGGTCATTGTTAGGCGTGGAATTGTAAACTTTTAACTTTAATTTGTTAGATATCTTCCTCTTCTATTGAGAATAGTTATTCCTGAAAAGAAAGCTGAGTGAGGAGTTTGCTGCGGCTGTTGCTGATCGCGTAGCAGTGACTCAGTGTGTGGATGGTGCTAGATTTGCTACCGCTTACTTCCGGACGATCATAGTCTCGCAACCTCGTCAGCATTCTCATTTCCTGGAATGTCATTATATCCTGGCACCCAGATAATTTGAACTTTATTCTGATTACATAGAGCCTTAAGTTCTGTGTGGCAGCGTCCAACTACTCATGATTTTATACTGTTGGATGACAGACCTTTAATGGCCGCTTGACGATCATCGTAAATGGAAATATCCTCTTGTGATATGTCCAATACTCTTGCCGATTCGGCAGCTTTGAGTATAGCTAGGATCTCTGCTTGGAACACGCTATACGAGTTTGGTAGTCGAACGGATGTGGTTAACCCGATTTTATCGAAGTAGACCCCAGAGCCCACTCCTTTTTATATTTTAGATACATCGGTATAGATTGCTATTTTTTTTTGTTAGATTCCACATTATTTGACGACCTATCGTCTCTGCTTGGTATTCTGATTGAATATTTAAAATCGAAATCGTGATATGGGATGGCTTAGTCAGATTCCCTCTTCTCGAACTCTAATTATTTCAATTTGGGCTGTGGACAAATGGTTTGATGCATAGGTTGCCCCCTTCTTTGAGGCATGCTGCGCTTTCGCTGCAGTGTCAATTCGTAAGTCGATTGGTGCGAGGCTTAGTATTGTTTCCAAACGTACTGCAGTGCTTGTGCGCATAGCTCCTCTTATGAGTACACATGCTGTTTTTTGAACCTTTGTCAGTGCAATTATATTTTTCGCATTTTTCGTAAAATTCCACCAGACTAAGCACCCGTATGTGAGAATTGGTCTAAGCACAGCTATGTACAGCTTTAAACTTTCGTTAATGTTAAGGTTCAGTTTAACTTGCTATCAAGTATCAACCCAAGGTATTAGGCACTTGCTGGCAGGGAGATGGTATACCCTCCCAGATTCGGTGCCACAAACTCTGTGATTGATCTCTTGTTAGTAAAGTGGACTAGTTCAGTTTTCTTCAGATTTACACCCAAGCGGCAAGGTTCTGATACCATGTTTGACCGCATAAAGTGGTTAAGTTGGTGAATTTGGCAATGATGTGGATTTTTACAATGCGTTCATGGATGTCATTCTTGCCTAATTCTATACAAATAGTAGCTGCTTCAGCTCACTATAGAATGTCACCGTTCTGCATTGGCAGAAGTCACTGACAACGCTGCTGATATGGGCTAAGGCTGTCGAATCAATGACAAAAGTCCGGGAGAATTCGATTTTGACGTGTGCCGTTCACAGTCTACAAACGGCAGTAAGGGCATCGACCTCTTCAGATGACATTAAAAAAATGAAAGAGAAAGCCAGCAATGTTTTGGGTCATAGCAAGCATTCCAATATTGCAAAGTACGCTCGGAGAAAAGGCAGAAGCTTTTGGGCTTACCAGTGCAATAAGTTTTAAAATCATGTGACACTATTTTTATGCTCCGACGCCTATTGCAAAACCACAGTCCAGTTATGCATGAACTAACACATCGCTCAGTAACTTCCTCAACAGTTGCTGCTAAGTTGGTAGTTTTAGAAGAAGAATGAACGTCCATGGAGGAACTGGCAAAATTCTTCGACCAATTATTTGCAACGAAAAGTCATCCATGGTTCGACTTCTCGCGCAAAAAATGTTGGAGTATAATAAAAATCGCGATTGTCTTTATTTTTATAAATTATAATTTTATTACTCCAAATTTCTACATACCAAGAAAACCCAAACGAAACGTGCGACAAGAAAAGAAGAACTGTCATCCCCCTTGTTTCTAGGACGGCATCTTGTGTTCAACCTCGGTGATGCCAGGTCATCACAACATTTGGCTTTACTTACATGCTTTTACAGTAAAGTTATTACAGGAGCAACATATGTTATTATGTGGAAATGATTCAAATATGATGAAGTCATTCAAAATCAATTTTTCTCATCATTTACGGAAAAGGTTCGATCTACATTTGATGTTTCTTCAAGGCAAGTTGCATCTTTGCTTGTCCCGCGCTATGCATGAGCATTTCGATGAAAACGTTTTCATAAACTAAGACGGGTGTGTCTAGAATGTGCACCTTCAGAGAACACTTCTGGAAACACTTCTGAAACGGGAACAACTAATACTGAAGCTACACCAAATTTAAGAACCGATTTGAAATTTAGCACCAAACAAAAACTATTTGAAATCAACAGGATGTTCGACCTAGATCCGTCTGAGTGGTGGAAATGCAGGCAGGATAAATTTCCGATATCCCAAAGTTAGCAAGATGATATTTGCCTGTACCAGCTACATCTCTTAGTTCAGAACGTTGCTTTTCAACAGGTGGGAATATCATTTCTTTAAAAAAGTCGTCGTTGTTACCGAAAAAAGTAGAAATTTGCGCAAAATTTTCATTTTATAAAATTTTTACAGATTTCGTTTTATGGATTTTGTATTTCGGGATTTTGACTTTTCGGGATTTTGGTATTTCGGGATTTTCAGGATTTTGGGATTTTTGTTCTCGGGATTATGACCCCAACCCATTTTGATAAGTTTTAATTAATTTGTAGTAATAAATACGTTTTCATAATAGACATGAATTTCTTTTGGCCGATGTGCAAGGTGGCGCAAAAGTAATCCTCCTATCAGAAAATGCTATAAATTTTGCGATTGGCCCCTGATGTCAGTTCTGTTTTGACATTTGTGTAGTAAACACATGCGAAATACACGTTAATCAACAATGTTACGCTACACTGCTCCAGAACGCGGAATATTGGTGACTATTTATTTGAGCAATAATCGGTCGGTGACTTTGGCACAACGTGAATTTCGTCGCAGATTTCCTAGCCGTCCAACGCCTACTGGTGAAACACTGCGACGTTTAGCCGCTAGCCTCGAAGAGACTGGCACAACACGAGATGCTGCCAGGCGTGGCAGACCCCGAAGTAGCCGTTCTGCAGAGAATATTGCTGCTGTAGCCAAAGATGCCATGGAAGCGCTGTCGACATCGACCAGACGACGTGCCACGCAATGGGTATCAGTCGACGGTCTTTACAGCGAATTTTGGCACAAGATTTGAAGATGTTTCAGTACAAAGTCCAGACGGTGCATCAGCTGTTAGCTGCTGACCGCCAATCGCGTCTAACATACGCTCAAGCCATCCTTATTCACCACCAAGAGAAAGATGATTTTTCATCAAAAATAATCATGAGTGATGAGGCCCATTTCCATCTTAGCGGGTACGTAAATAAGCAAAATTTACGCTTCTGGGGCACTGAAAATCCGCGTGTAACCCACGAAGAGCCATTACACCTGCTCAAAGTCACTGTATTGTGTGCTGTTTTCGCTGGAGGAGTCATCGGACCTTTTTTCTTCGAAGACGTCTCGGGCCAAACGATTACTGTGAATGGTGAGCGCTACAGAGCAATGATCAACGAGTTCCTTTTGCCGCAACTTGATGAATTGGGATTGGAAAACATGTGGTTCCAACAGGACGGTGCAACGGCACACACTGCACGTGCCACAACGGATATGCTGAAGGATACATTTCCCGGGCGCCTAATCTCCCGTTTTGGCGATTTGCACTGGCCAGCAAGATCGCCTGATTCGACCTCTCCAGACTTCTTTTTGTGGGGCTTTTTGAAGTCGCGGGTTTATGTCAACAAGCCTCAGACTCTTGGAGCTCTTAAAGACAATATCCGTCAAGAATGTGAGGACCTATCGCCGAAAGTTTTGGCCAAAGTGATGGAAAATGCCATAAAAAGGGCTCAAATGACAATCAACTGTGGCGGCGGCCATTTACATGACATCATATTCTCGACTTGAAAAAAATTAAAAGACCAAATAAAAATAATCCACAAGAAGAATCAAAGTTTTTTTTTTTTAAATTACAGCCAAAAAACATCGGAAGGTTATTTTTGCGCCACCTTGTCTTATAATAAGCAAAAAAGGATTGGAAAACTCCACAGAGTACACATACTATTGATCAGTATTGACACGAAAGATGATATATAGGTCGAAAAAACGAAGAAAATTTTATTTGTTTATGGGATATTGTCTTAAAATTTCGTACCCGTACAATAGGGGGCTCTTGCCCAGTCCATCCCATCGTCTGTCTTGTAGCAGAATGAGGGCCTTACTAGTTTTTCGGCTATAAAGTGTTCCAAAGTCCAAGGTGCTTATACCAACGACTTTGTCTTTTGTTTGCCTAACATGGTCGTCAAAAGTTAAATCAGTCTTTGTGGTAGTTCAAAGGCCTGAATCCAAATGTTGGTTATATTAATAAACAAGGGATCAGAATGGCTTGAAACCCGATAGAAACAACTCCTAATATTTTATTTGGTCGATTTATCGGCCAGCTTTCCTAGTTTCAAGAATAGAAAACTGCTACAAAAAGCTTCTCATCGAAGTTGTCATTCAGAATCGAACCAAAATATTTGTTCGCCATAGCGGACGTAGGTTAAACGATCATTTAACCATGATATTGGTTAATTATGGAAGAAGCCGGTTCAGGTTGGCGCTGGCCGCCTAATCTTTTTACAACTACTTTCCATCCATATACTTCAGACGTTGGTATTATAGTAAGTATCTAAATCTGTTATCCTAAGATCCAGGTTAAAATAAATTGAGATTCGTAGATAACTGGATTGTTACACACAAATCTGAATGTGGGTTCTTGGAGACCCAAAATAGGTTCATTTTCAAGAATCACCATCACACGTGTCATGGCAACCCTATACCAACTCTCTAACTTTACTAAAACAGTATAAATATTTACACCAATATGTATACACATACAGTCAGTTAGACAAACCTTTCCAATTTAGTTTAGATCCTTGCAACATAAAGTAAAAAAATACGAACACACATTTTCAACAAAACAAAAAAAAAACTAAACAATGCTCCAACAAAAAAAAAGGAGCAAATAAAATGTTTTCCCATAGATAGAAGAAGAGAAGCCCAAGCAAGGATACAGCAAGGATGTTCTGTAAGGGTAATACCCTTGCTATACAATGCAACATCATTGTGCAACAACACAATCTAACGTCACGTTTACCATTGCGCGTCTCTGCTCTCGCTAGTGACGATATAATTGCTGCTCCTGCACCCTCGAAACTGTACATTGTCTTCGCCATCCTCACTAGCAACTGAACCACTGTCGCCCCTTTGGGGGACAATTCAGGACATCGCACGTACAGTGTGTATAGTGAAATTCCGGAAGGTACACACACACACACCCCCACACATATTGTATCACACTGTAGACAAAAAACTTTTGCTGGCTTCTATTTGTACGTGCATTCTGTTGGCGCGCAGGATATACACCCTGGTACACGGGGTACAGTACAGCGTGTGTATAGTGAAAGTTGGATGAAGATTTAAAAAACGGTATTATTTTCCAACCAAGCGGAGCAGCAATGCCTGTGCTTTTATACGATTAAATGAGTGCATGTGGGTGCGGTGGACCGTGGATTTTGTTTTTGTATTTTCATCAAAGTGGGCTATGCACATAGGGTGGCATTTGTCTGCCTGCCTATTTGCGCTTGGGATTTGATTAAAAAAAAATGAACACATCTACATATCTACATATCCTTGCCACCCCCTGGACAACCGTTGAATTTCAATTTTATGTCAGATTTATTCAGATCGTTTGCACGTCTCCTCTTTTACAGTTTCTCTAGGTTTTATTTTCCGAGAATTTATTTGTACACATTTGCGAAATTCGGGATAAACACACTCACACACCCAGAGAGAGTATAAGAGACGAAAAACGTCAACAAGTTTTCGGTCAACGTTTTATGGATTTTCGAATGACATTTCACTGATAGGGGGTTGGTGGGTGGTTGAGTTAAAGCAGCGCTTACACCTTAGTGAAAGTTCTGTGTCTTTGGCAAATGGATTTGAATTAAAATGTTGAATAAGGACGACAAGGACTACGTAAGAGTTGGAGTAAAACACACAAAAGTCATTTGATTTGCAAATATGATGGAACGTTGATTTTTTAATGAACTCTTGACGATGTGGACTTTTTATGTGTCTGGTTTTTGTTGGTCGTTCTTTCATCCTGATGAATCCTTTGAGGGTATATATATATAGACTGTTTGCTATTTGTGTAGCAGTTTTTTTCTCAGATTTTTGTTATTGATTGCTAGGCATCACAGGAAGTGTAAATATTTGCGGAATGAGCTGTTGAAAGCAACGGAACGGACCTCTATTTGAAGAGGGCGTTTATTTGAATATTATGTTGAAACCGAATACAGTCAAGTGTGGGGCTTATTGACGGCCAAGAACTTGTGGTAAAATAGAGCTTAGTTGGATGTTAATTTGATTGACTTAAAAGTTGAGATATTCGGGGAAAATAATCAACAATATGACGATGGATTTCTACACTAATTAATAGGAAAGTAATTTTTCCTGAAGTATAATCCTTGCGGTTGTGTGAAGTGAATCGACATAAACCACATAAATGCCAAATCAATAACCAAACAATAGGATTTTTTGACAAAAGTTGTATAATACAACCGCAATACCAATTCTGAATGATCCGTGACATATCCTAAACTAAAAAACAGTAATGTCTACAGAGACATGGCCATCGTGGAAGACGACACCAACTTCTCTTATATGTATTGTTCTTGAAATATTATTTCCTTGAGTTTAGGCTACTTGATAAGTTTATGTTTAAGTTGTTAAACAAACTGAAAAAAAAACACCCTTTCTAGTCAGTAGAAACCTGGAACTACAACACAGGGTGCCTCATAGTAATAAATATTTTCAATAGCCTGACATGTAATTTCTGGAGTTTCCCAAGGCGGTCTTCTTTGTCTACTTTTATTTCTGCTGGCTAAGATTATCATTGTAATAGAGTTTTACTCCATGGTTGATGTCCGAACTAAATTCGGGGTGCAAATGTTATTTGTGCGAGTAATATTCGCAGAATATTCTAGTTTCGTGAATAGTTGTAGGGACATTAGTAATAAATTACCCACAAACCATTCACAATTACTTGTTATACATAGCTTATCTCAACTACACTTTTAAAATGACTGCGAAACTCGAAAATCTTAAGCGCAATCTTAAGCTCTGCGTTTTGCGAAATAATCCTTTTACGACTTAAGCTCCCACTGTGGAACCGGGGAAAAGAAACGTTCTTTCAGATTCTATTTATGATGTACAGTTACAAATCATAGGCATCATTTAGCGCAATCAATAAAATGTACACAAAAAATTAGAGATGTTTCATGTGTTTTGTACAATTGATGCGATTATACAAAGAAATGGGTGTCTCAATATTTTCGGAAATGGAAAAATAAAACCTGCTGGTGTTGCCACAACTGGGTATCGAATCCAAACCTTTTGCGTGGTCGTTCATCGCACACAAAACTTAGTAGTCATTACATTCATATTATGCCTCCATGTAACTTCATCCCACATGAAAAACATATTTTCAACTGTCACATGTATACACATCCCGCAAACTTTATACGAATTATTCTTCTATAAAGCCTGTGAATTTACCTAAAAGAGTTATTATACATGCTGAACTTCTCTGCACAATTACAAAAAAGCTTAGTACAAGAAATTGCTTGCTTAAATAAGAAATTTATGCCTTATAAAGGGTGATCCATTTCGAGGTTCCCTACTTTTTTAAAGAAAAAAACACAGAAAATTCAATTTTAATGGAGAATGTTTATTATCATTTGAAAGAACATTCTTTGGCATTTATTTTTTGAAGATTATGTCTATCAAATGTTGGCCGCTGCTACGTCGCAGATGGTCCATCCGTTGAGTCCAATTTTCGATCACTCGTTCGAGCATTTCGACTGGTAAATGGCGAATGACACTCGTGATGTTTTCCTCCAAGTCCTGAATCGAAGCGGGTTTGTCGGCATAAGCTTTTGACTTTACATATCCCCACAGGAAAAAGTCTAACGATGTGATGTCACACGATCTTGGTGGCCAATCGACCGGCTCAAAACGTGAAATTATGTGCTCACCGATTATGTTGACCATAAGTTGAGCAATGTGCACGAAACACATTCCTCACAGAACGTGAATTTTCATAATAAAGTTGAACAATTTGTAAACCTTGTTCACGCGTAAGTCTTTCCATTATGAAATGCCAAACAATACTAAACAAAAATAACATGACAGCATGACACGACTCACACGTGATCTGTCAAAAAAGGCTATTGAAAAAAGTATCTCTACTTGGATCACCCGTTAGAAGAAAAATTGTTAGTTGGGTAGACAAATTCATTTTACCAGGTAAAATGTTTTCAGACTTTCTGGCAAATCCGTGAGTTGACACAACTGGAGATCACCGATACCATAAAATACAGATTTAACAAAACGACAACACGAGCTTGCATGTGTAAATAAAAATATAAGAGGCGGTCCTTAGTTAACTGCCTCCAGTTGCGCACTCCAAGTTGGTTGAGGTCGGCTTCTTCTTGTGCGCGCCACTAAAGGCGAGGTTTTCCTCTACTGCGTCCGACGCCTGACTGGGAATCGAAGATACTGCGAGCCGGAGTATTGGTGTCCATTCGTTCTACATGTCCTAGCCATCTTAAACGTCCAATGCGAAGTTTTTTTACCAGTGTCGTATAGATCTTGGTTGAATCTTCGTCTCCATAGCCCGTCCACGCAAACGGGACGGAAGATTATTCGAAGAATTTTGCTCTCAAATCGACCAAGGACTTCTTCATTCGCTTTTGAGAAGGTCCATGCTTCAGCAACGTAGAGCAGCACTGGGATGTTCACGTTCTTATATAGAATCTCCTTAGTAGTTCGAGTGAGGGCTTTACTACTGAATTGCCTTCTTAGCCCGAAGAAACAGCGGTTGGCAAGAGTAATTCTTCGTTTAATTTTTTTGACTAGATGTTGTTGTCAGAGTTAATATCGGAGCCGGAATATACAAATCCCGTACTACCTCAAAGTTATATCTGTCAATGGTGACGTTCTGTCCAATTCTTCGATGTTATGTGTCCTTTCGTGTCGACAGCATATACCTCGTTTTGCCCTCATTTACTGCTAAACCCATTTTTGCCGCTGCTTTCTCTATACTAGCAAACGTGGCTATAACATCATATTGGGTCCGACCAATGATGTCAATATCGTCGGCGTATGCTAGTAGTTGTACCGATTTTTGGAAAATTGTGCCTCTGGTGTTGGCTCGTGAGTTTTGCACAATCCTCTCAAGAATAAGATTGAAGAAGTGACATGACAACGCATCGCCTTTCGTATCGAATGTGTCGGTGAGGTCTTTTCGGACCCTAATGGAGCAGCGAGAAATCTCCATCGTCATCCTACACAAACCGATGAGTTTGGGCGGTATACCAAAACTGGACATGGCTTTGTTCGTCTCTATAAATGCTGTCGTATGCGGCTTTGAAATCGATGACTAGGTGGTGGGTATCGATTTGGACTTCTTTGGTTTCTTCCGGCATCTGACAAAGTGTAAAAATTTGATCCGCTGTGGACTTTCCTGGCCTAAAACCACACTGATAAGGGCCGATCAGGTTGTTGGTAAACTGTTTCAGGCGTTCACATATTATGGCAGATAAGACCTAGTAGGCATACACCTATATAGACCTTAGAGGAGAAAAGTATCCCTGCCAGGTAATTAATCTTAGTCTAGGTGAACATATTTTTTATTTAGCTTTAGAGCTTAAAAAAAAACACTCTAAGGCTTGTGTTTTCTCCTTTTAATGAGTTCCCATCAGCCTAAGATCAATAAAAGCCTACCAACATTTAAGGGCTATGTCAAAGTATCCTCAGTATTTTCAAAACATCTTATTAAGGCTATTAATTGACTTAACAAAAGATGGGAGAAGCTCTGTAATTACAAATAATAATGCAAGACTGTTGAATCGTCGTAGATAGTGCAGAGATCAAGCGTTTATTTTTTTCGAACTAAAAGTGGCCCCCAAACGTGCTTGCTAATACTGAAAGGCAAAAAAGGGACCACAAAAGATCTTTCAGGATAATCCAAATCCTTCCATAGAGTCTAAAAAAATCTACCCAACAGAAGACTTAAATAACGACATAAATATAAATCCATTTAGAAACCAGCTTAAGGGCTGATCCCGATGTTTTTGTAACAAATTACCTCTAATCCAAAGGCGACTCGTGTGCGCTAAATATAGATTCTCTCAGATTACGGTTGCCCTATCACTAGCAGAGCTTAACTATGATATTCACGTTGAACCTTTTTGCTCTTGATCCGGCTTACAAATTTAAATGTCAACCTCCTGCCGAGTCAACGCACCCTCTGTCATTTTGGGTGAAATCACAAATGTCATTATGCCTTCCATAATTCCATCATTATGCAAAACAGCCACACACATACCATCTCATCCATTCTTGCATGGCTGTGCCGGAAAAAATCATTAAATTTCCTTCGTTCCGCATGTGTACCTACCCACCACCAAACATTGTATCTCGATTCCCGGTTTTTATAATTACTTTCCCGAGGTATGCCAATGTCAGAGACGAATATCCCTTTTGCCAACTCTCACATTGGGGATCGGACAAACAACATTCATACCCTCCTGGCCAACGACTGAAAATAAACGCAACCCCTCAATTTGATTAAGTATTCAGCATGCTCATAGTCCTGGCGGTGGCATTTTAGTCCCGACCACCCGAGTGTTGGCTGGTGTTCAATATTTCGCCAACCGTCCGAATGGAACCGAGAAGAAAGACACAACCACACACAATATTAGTCAGGAATGCAAATGAGTTAACCAAAACGAGATTATAGCCATGTCAACTATTTGCTGGTCTGGTGGTGACGGAGGAGCCGTATACATAGACCTCCTCAAATGGACGACACTTGATGTTTCTGGGTTGTTGGTGGTGGTGGTGGTGGTGGTGGTGGGATGGATATGTTGCCGACAGAACGGTGCGCTAACCTGTATTGTCAAGCTGTTGATGGGGGGTGCCGATGGTTTGTCGATTCAACAAACATCATCAGATACACATTCTCGACAGCAGTATGCGTCTGTATATCCTTGCGTATGAGAGCATACTTGACTTGGCTATTGTCCTCTACAGTTGTTGGTATTTACATACCAATTCGTTTTTATTTGCCGAGTCAATGAAATTTTATTAAACATTTCGAGTGTGCTGTGAATTCGGTGGCAACGGTGGCGGCTATTTATCTGATGTGCTATTCCTTTTTTGACCCCAATCTGTGTACTCTATGAATCAATAAAAATGAAAGCTTTCTAATTAAAAATCGTATGGTTATTACTAACATAAGTACTATGCTTGATATATGTTTTAGTCACAAACTTCGAATTCGCTAAAAATGTAGCGATATATCAAGGTTTCATAATTCTTAACCTTTTGACCAAACAAACGTTTTTCAAAAAGTGGCTGATTTTGAAAATGTTCACACTTGTTCCTTTATAAAAAAAATTTCATTATCATTTCTCAAAATTTGAGGGCTTAGAATTGGTGACGTACAGACAGACATGCCTTTATCGACTCAGCTATCGATTCGGAGTCAATACATATAGTTTAAGTAAATATCTAGCTAAATTATTTCTCTATATTGCAAACTTTGGGATAGTGTATACTTATAGAAGACAAAGGCATAAAGAACCAGTGCCGCGAGTTTTTGGGAAAATTCCCTTTTCGAGGGAATATTAGACTTCCATACCAGCTAAATGGAAAAAAGGGGAACTTGTTGTCTCCCAGAACAAAGAAAAGGGGATTCGTGTTTAGCCGAACATTTATGTTATATCTACACCTGAATACGTCATCCATTGTGCGTAAAAATCGCATTTTAGTTTTGAAAATTGATAGACAATTTTCTACATCAGATTTTTTTCTACTTCCGTGGCAAACTTGAATTTGAAGAATCCGGTTGAGTACATTTTAAGTTTGGATACTATATTTTTTGGGCAGGATTATGACAATGACATTTCGGAACTGAATACTGTAGAATAAATCTCTGCAAATGCAAGAATTCTCAGCTTTTAAACGCTTGCCGTGATGGAAAAATTCCCCAAATGGAGTTCCTTAGCCCAAATAAAGCATTTGATGCCCGAAAAAGTCAAAGCATAACCAAATATTTCTGCCATTGCGAGGCAGCTGGATTTTCCTGCAAATGAAGTAGAGTCCGAATCCAGATAATGAAATTTAATATATAGCCCATGACCATGCCGTACAAGGCAAGTGTAAGCATTCTCAACATCATAACATCCGCATCGCTCATACAAAGTTGTTTGCCACGGCTACTTTTTGTGGGCGTTTTTAGTAAAAAAAAACTTTTTTAGTCAAATTTTAAAGAATTTCGAATAAAAAAAAATATTCCTATAATGTCAATATAAACATTTTGTCTTTTGTTCATTTTAACCCACTCCTACTTTTTGGAGGCGTTTTCATACAAAAACCATTTGTATACCCCAAAGCATATGTCATTTGCCATAGAAAAACGCCGTCTGAACAAGATGTGGTGACAGTATAATTTTCTTTATTGCATTCCCATATAATTTTTAGTCCCGCCCAATTTTTAGGGATATCCATTTTATGGATAGGATGGGATAGGATACTATGCTTATCGGATTGCAGCCTTTTTATATATTTTTTTATGTTTTTATTTCTAATTAGAATGGACATGTTTCCTGTTTCATTAAATCTCCGTTTTAGTTTTGTTTATTTGTATCAAGAAAAAATTAAAGGCAATTTTTTGAGCCATTCGTGGGGAGTTAGGGATTTTTTGGCATTAACGTGGGAATTACTGTGACAAAACACTGGCAGTACTGTAAGCGAACTTTCTTGCTTTCCTCGAACATCGTAGAAATAACTCCTGATGGGTTGCTCTATCAATACTTCAACAACCAATCCACAAGTGATATAGCGAGCAGCATTTCGCAGTAAGCATATTTTCGGACGTAGGCTGAAATATAGAAAATCCACCATAAGCCAAACTGTGTATCCATTATCCTAACTTAAAATGTTGTGACTAAATTCAGTGATACAGACGGGTGAATGCCTTGAAGGATATGCATACAGGCATGGCCACTTGGACACCGATTCATATACATACTTATATCTAAAAAAAAATTCTATCTATCCATCCTCATGGATAAAAAAATTCGAAGTATTGTTTTGGGTTAGAAAAAGACATCACCAGTCCTTAAACTTTGCCTTCACATCTCTGATGGAAATTCCTTCCCTTGCGTTGCCCACAATCAACCTTTAAACATCTTTAAAAATTTAATCCTTTGAAAACTGGCAAAATCGTTCACCACAAATCCTAGTCAAAATCCACCCACCAGAGAATTCCTAAACTAATTGACTTCCTTTCAATTCCCGTTCTGGCCGCTGGGCATTCATCCGTCCGCCCGTCCTGCCCGGCACAATAACTCCAAATCATCGAAATGTAAATTTACCCTTTTGCCCAGGATAATCTGAAAATCACAATTTCACACTTTTCCTCAATTCCACTTCACATTCCACAAAAAAAATGATTATTTTGACCAAAAGCAGTAACAGTAACAACAACAACATCAAGAAAAGAGGAAACATAACAGTAAACCAACTGAATTCGCACTTTACCCCCGCTTTCGAAACGAGTTTACAATTCAAATTCGAGCACAACTCTAGCATCCATTGGGATGGGATACACAACTAAACAAATGAAAACACACACACACACGCACTTTAACGATATAGTGAGTACTCGTCCTACCTAGCCATCCATTTATATTTGTACAGTTGAAATGAATGAAAAATCCACACACGAAAATCCATTTGTTGGCCCCGCAATCATTTCTAAACTTGATTCTCGTCCTTCTGCACCCCTATTCACAACAACACAGCAGGACTAGATTCCCCCTGACAATTGATGAATCCTGAAAACTTTATTAGCATTTGTGTGTTTGAATTTGAAAATCCCCCGTACATCTCTCCCTCAGCGAAATGTTGCTCAACAACAGTATTCGATGATCCTTATGCGGTGCCACATATCCACATCCTGTATAACAGAGCAAGGAATGGTGAGGGGCATGTGTGTCTGTTGTTTTTTTTTTTTTTTTTTTTGCATTTGTATGCCAAAACTGTAGCTATGGCTCTTTAGTCAATATCCGTTAGGGGATTATCTCCCTGCTTTTCGGTGACTATCCATCCTTTTTGCGTTTCAGGATTTTGTTGTGTTTTATTTAACCACCCTCTGCACCTGCTGTATATTTTGTTGCCCTCTCCATGCAGCATGTCCTTATAAACGCAGAGGGCAACTGCTTATGTATGTGATCCCTTTTTCTATTTTTGCATGAGAGTAGCATGTTCGTCGTGAATAAGGATATTTGGGTTTTATGTTTTTTTTTCTTTTTGCCCTGCCTCGTCCTTAAATTTGGGCATTTTGTTTTTCTCTCATATTTAGTTGTTCACGTCCTTCGTGTGTTTGTTTCGACGAAAGGACGATGGAACGTCGGTGATTTTCATGTTCATAACGATGATTGACACAGCTGCCCTTTGCAAGGGCGTAGAGGGTGTTCGTGTTATATCCAGATTCGAATGAATTGTTGCGAAAAAACGGACTCACTCACAACAGGGGTGCAATGGATGAGGAACTCTACCACATGCATGTCGATGTAGACAATTTTTATTCCATCACACAGTGGCAGTATAATGTTCAGTGGATTTTCGTTGTTTGTTTGTTCACTGCCGACAAAAAGGAATCCCATTAAGCGACAGGATAATTTAATTCCTTTCCTTTTTTTGGTTAATGTCGAGTTTCCATTAAAATGCTGGGTGATGATAATCAAGGGACTCACTGGCAGCATATGCAAAAATATGCGCAATTAAATAAAAATTTCGCACGAAAAGGATTTTTTTCTGTTGTCGGGATGTGAAAAATTGTACATGGCCACAATGAAAAGATGAAAGGATGTTTGACGGTTGATATTTTGAGAGTAATTAAAAGGTGTCCTTATTATCCTTTTTGTGATTGTTATTGACGATTACGAGTGGATTTCTCTTATTATGGACTGAGAAGGATAAACTTTGCATGACCTCTTCAGCCATAAGTTATGCATAGCGGTAAATATCTGTGAGGATGTGTATATATTCCATTTTGTGTATATGCGATGTCCTCTAGTGACATTGAATGGATGATTAAATTTAATTTAGATCATCCCCTTGATTGCCTTTGCTCGTAGTGACACAGGGAGAGAGTGAGAGAGACAGAGTGAAATGAACGAGGTCGAGACCAAGAGTCTTTTGCCAGTGTGTAGGTAGAACGGGATATTGGATGGCCTCTTAATTTGTATGGGTAATTAAATTGACTAGAATAACTCTGTGTCGGTCGGGTGGATTCAGAAGGAGTAAATCGTTTTCAAATTGTTTGAACAAGGTCTGTTGCCAATACTATATATGAGAGATGTTTGTTAACGCCGCATGACATCCTACGAAGGATAATAATATTTTATTTAAATGGACTTAAATTTAAGTCCTTGTTATTTATACTGTGACCGATAATAATTATGCTCTGATGCGGCTGAAAACCCTATTGAGGGGTTCCATGGAGTTCGAGTGCGGGCTAGAAGGGTTGGAATTTCATTGAATATCCTTTCGAAATGTAATTTCATTAAAAGTGATTAATTAAGACCAATCGTTAGTGACACTGTGACTGTGTACAGTGTAAGGGGACATTCTTCGTGACTAGCATGTTTGAAAGCCATTAAGGAGTTGGATGGATTTTAATTGTATTTGCAGCTCAGTAGCTTTTATTTATTAACACTTAATGTCCTTTCTGCTTGGGGAATCCTGCTGATTTTTTGTTGTATCGGTAATTAATAACAACAGACTAAATATCTTGAAGATATACATCTATTGTACCAGAGTTCAGGCCATTATGCATGCAAAAGGATCATTGACTAGCTATTATAGAATTATGATAATCAACTGCGATAATTTTTGAAGATATTAAGCTGCCATTCTGATGTCATTGTGTTCGGTCATAGTCACCGTTTAACAATGGAGGTCATCGAAATAGTTAAAAAAGGATGTGAACATTAGACTTAAGTTCCGCGCGTTACGTTCGTCGCAATGAGCGCCCTTTTTAACTAACTATTTGGCGAGTTTAGGAGTCGCAGCAAGTCACAGTAATTCAATTAAATATTGCTGCGGTGCCACAGAGTGTGCTAACATTTAATTGGTGCTATTTGACTCTTCTATTAGAATACTTACTTACTTACTTAAGTGGCGCTACAGTCCGGAATGAACCTGGGCCTCAACCAACATAACTCTCCAACCAACCCGGTCCTTAGCTAGCTGCGTCCAGTTGCACACTCAAAGTTAATTAAGGACGGTTTCTAGTGTGCGCGTCACTTTAGGCGAGGTCTTCCTCTACTGCGTCCGACGTCTGGCTGGGTATTGAAGACTCTGCGAGCCGGAGTATTGGTGTCCATTCGTTCTACATGTCCTAGCCATCTTAAACGTCTAATGCGGAGTTTTTTGACCAGGGGCATGTCGCTGTACAGCTCGTATAGTTCTTGGTTGAATCTTTGTCTCCATATCCCGACAACGCAAACGGGACCGAAGATTTTTCGAAGAATTTTGCTCTCAAATCGACCAAGGATTTCTTCATCCGCTGTTGAAATGGTCCATGCTTCAGCGCCGTTGAGCAGGACTGGGATGATCAGGGTCTTATATAGGATCTCCTTAGTAGTGCCTCATTTAGTAGTGTCTCACTCGAACCTTACTACTGAATTGCCTTCTTAGCCCGAACACTGGTTAGCAAGAGTAATTCTTCGTTTAATTTCTGACGAGATGTTGTTGTCAAGGTTAATAGCGGTGACGAGATAGACGAAGTCTAGTACTACCACAAAGTTATATCTGTCAATGGTAACGTTCTGTCCAATTCGTTGATGTTGTGTGTCATTTCGTGTTGACAGCATATACTTAGTCTTGCCCTCATTTACTGCTAAACCTATTTTTGCCACTTCCTTCTCTATACAGGCAAACGTGACTATGACATCACGTTGGGTGCGACCATTGATGTCAATATCGTCGGCATATGCTAGTAGTTGTACTGATTTTTGGAAAATTGTGCCTCTGGTGATGGCTCGTTAGTTGTGCACAATCCTTCTCAAGTATCAAATTGAAGTCACATGACAGCGCATCGCCTTGCCAAAATCCCTTTTTGTTATCAAATGTATCGGTGAGGTCGTTTCCGACCCTGATGGCGAAGCGAAAATTCTCCATTGTCATCCCACACAAACAGACGAGTTTCGCGAGTTTGGGCGTTATACCAAAACTAGAAATGGCTCTGTATAGTTCGTCTCTATAAATGCTGTCGTATGCGGCTTTGAAATCGATGAAGTGTGAAAATTTGATCGGTTGTTGACTTTCCTGCCCTAAAACCACCCTGATAAGGCCCGATCAGGTTGTTAACGGTTTCCAGCGTTCACATATTACGACAGATAGGATCTTGTAGGCGATGTTGAGGACACTTATGCCTCTGTAGTTGGCGCAGTTTAGAGGGTCTCCTTGTGGATCGGGCAAACGATGCTGAGGATCCATTCTTCGGGCATACTTTCTTCCGACCAGATTTGGCCTTTGAGTTGGTGGATGTTACTGACCAATTCATCTCCGCCGGCCTTATAAAGCTCAGCTGGAAGGCCGTCATTTCCGGCAGCTTTATTAAGCTTCAGTTGAGATATTGCTATCCTCCCTTCACTCAAGTCGGGTGGTTGGCAGTTTTCGCTGTCATTGCCAATATTGAATGGTTCGTTCCGCCTGACAGCGGAATGTTGTTCGTCATCGCCGTTTAACAGTCTGCAGAAGTAGTTCTTCCATATCCTCAGGATCGACTGTGTCTCAACTACGATATTTCCGTGTTCATCTCGAAAGGATTCTGTTCGATTCTTGTATCCTTGGCTTTGACGTTTTATACTTTTACTTGCGAACATCATTCCTGGAGTGGTATCTCTCTATATCCTCTATCGCGCGCTTTTCTTGCTGTTTTTTCTTCTTTCTGAAAAGCCGGTATTCTTCCCATCTTCTCTGCCTATAGAGCTCAACGGCAGCTCTCGTCTTCACCTGCAGCTTACCCTTGTAGGCCTCGTTCTTGGCTGCGAGCATCTGTCGGCATTCCTCATCAAACCAGGGGTTTCTTGCTGTTGGGCACGAGAAACCTAGCAGATCAGTTGCGGCTGATCAAATGGCTTGTTGGCATCACTGCCATTCTTCTTCGAAATTCGATGCTGGTGGTATGGTGTTAATCGAGAGGTTTAGGGATACGCATTGCGCGATGGTCTTGGCGGTCTCTTGCGATTGCAGCCTTTCGACATTAGATATTTTCACAGTATTTCTGGATTGTTGTGGTGTGGTGGACTCTTACCAATACCTTGTTGCAGCCAAGGTAAGAATGCGGAATGTTTGGACATCCAAAATACTGGATGCGTGCCTCTTGTCTATCGCAATATGATCAATTTGGTTGATCGTTCGTTGATCTCGAGACCGATATGTCCCCTTATGGATATCGAGGTGAGGAAACCTTGTGCTGGCTATAGAGGCACTTTGTTCCGTAAGTCAACTAGCCTAAGTCCGTTACCAGACGTGCTGTCGTGTAGTCTATGTTTTTCGCCAATACTGCTAAAGATGTCTTCTCTTCCTACCATTGCGTTGAAATCTCTTTAAGTCTCTGGATCTTGCGGTTAGTCGAAGTACGGGTGTTGGTTTATCGTTTACTGAACCAGTGGGCTCAAATTTATCGACCATTTTGCAAATTGTCCTCTACGTAGGACGATTTTGGTTGTCCGAACACCGATTTTCATAAAAAAATTTCACCATTTGCACGTGTTGTTGAACGCTATGTTCATCCATGATGGTTTGGCAAAACAGACTGAATAAATGAGAGACAATTTGGCAGATGTAGCCTCAACAATATGGCCGCTATAAACTGTCAAAATTTGGAAGCCTCTATTGAAAGAGCCTTTACTCAATATTTTTATGATACCCTGTCCTATAGGGGTATATTTAGTTTTTTTTTGTTAGCTAGCTGTGTAGAAATTGTCATGGCTGTCTGTCTGTCCGTCTGTGTGTCCCCGATTTTCGGGCTCTCAATTTTGATCTAGAATGACGGAATTTGGTATATGGACTCTCTGTTTGAAGAAGCTTCAAAACCCACTTTTCAACAAAACGTTGGTTTTGGTTGAACCGTAAGTAATTTAAAAAAAAAAGTATCAGAGAAAGATACATGTACGAACTCTATATCTAAAATTCCCACACCTGGACTCCCTATTAGCGCATTGACATCCGTGTGATGAAGAAGGACGAACACTGCCTGCTTTATCAACCCAGCGACCTTACCTAACCTATAAGACATATAGAGCCTTTAGCATGTAAGCAGAAGAACTTTTCATATTATATCGAGCGCCTAACTAGGAATCATTTTGCAGTTTCCTATTGAGGGGGCTATATCGAGATGTATCTTAGTGGACTGTAGAACCTTGGACTATCGAACGATAACGATGATTAACCAACTAAAACCCTCTCAATGCGCCCTCTTCCAGCCGTTTAATAACCCCAATTCGTCATATTTTGACCCGCAGCAAATCATAACTCGCCCCCATAACTGAAAACACCTGGTTGCATGTTTCTTTAGAATCAATTTGAAGCCGAAACCTGCCTCGAAATAACTATTTTTTTTGTAATTTCTTCCATCATCATGTGGACTCTTGAACGAGCCATTCTAATCCAACATACAAGGCCCATCTGTCTCAGCTTCAAAACGACACCACATCGCGTGTCAAATTCAACAAATTGATGATGGAATTTTTATTACCCCCACCTGCCAGTGTTGAAACCCTCCAATCATATCCCTTTTCCGATAACAACATGACATATTAAATCCATAAAAACCATCCAACACAAACGAATCCATTGACATGCACACAATCATCAAGATCAGCCATTCAGTCCCCTCGTCCTACTAATGCGATGAGGGTTTGAAAAAAAAAAATTAACATGAACATATTCACCCCATTACGGCGTGCTAAAGCAGCGAAAATACATAAAGGAAATGAAACAAAAAATCAATAACAATAAATAAAGCGTGCAAAATGCCACATCACACATTAGAAATCGAGCGTGGCCTCTCCTTAGGCGGCAGGAGGTGGAGGAAAGACGACAAAACACTTTATGTAGCCATAAAAGCGGAAGTTTTACGAGTGCAATCGACATATCCGCCCTCCCACATGCCGCATCCGGTGAAGCGTTAAACACGGATACTCCTTTTTCGGCCCAAGATAAAAACACACATGCACACGTCTACACAGAGAAAGAAGAAAAATGAATTTGATACAAATTCGATGGGTCGTTCGTCTTCGGGGTGAACAAGAAAATAAAAAAAAAAGGATAGGAGCACAGGATAACATTTCGACGGAGGGATTATCGTGTTATTGGATATTCGGATAGAGCCTCTTGACAGGGCGTAGATTTAGAGTATCTATTACAAGGGTATTTGATTATTTTCCCTCCCCTAGGGTTTGGGTTCGGGTTCCTTTTTTCCAGTTCAGTTATCGAATTTCATTTGCTCGGCATGTGCCGAAAGAGATGAGAGGCCAATGACGTTGTTTTGAAATCAGACGAAATCGAGATTTATGACTATCCGATGGACATCAGGAATCTTCTACAGCGATGAGGTCGTTCTAGAAAATGTTGAACATCTTTTGTTAAGAATTATTCTTTGCAAAGCTGGTTTACTGTTAAATTCAGGAAATTGTCCTTGGATTATAAGCATGGACCTAAAGTTTGTTTACATTTCCACCAAAATAGTGACATAGCGAAATGGTTTGGTGGACCTTGCCTTTAGTCATGTTGCCTCTACAACGTTTATTTAACGTGGACGATCTCTACTCTGACGTCTAAAATTTTGTTAGCCAAGTCGTCGAAGTTGTCATTGTGTTACAGGTCCGCAGAGGGTGCGTTCATCCTCTGATATGACGTTTTGGGCCACAGCTTTGATGTTCATCTGCTCTACGTGATCCAGATATCTTACAAAAAAAAAACAAAACAAATACAAAATTTTGGCGCAACAGGCTCATTAGTACCCAAGGCCTAGATTTCTTACAACCATTCATCTGTCTGTGTGTACTTTTAGCACGATGGCACCTGTTTTATGCCAAATCCGAACAGCTAAGTTGAGATAATCTGTTCTTGACAATATTGATACTACTCGAATGATTTGTCCGATCATCACGAGAGGAGGGCCAGTGAAAAATCATTTAGATGTTGCCTAAGGATGGGAATCGAACCCAGACCTTCTGCGCGGTAGTTCATCGCACTAACAATCGCTTCACTGAGCCCATGATATCTAGATATCTTTCTGTTATTATTTATTTAAGTGGCGCTACAGTCCGGAATGAACCTTGGCCACAACCAACATGCCTCTCCAATTAGACCGGCCCTTAGCAAACTGCCTCCAGTTGCGCACTCCAAGTTGGTTGAGGTTGGTTTCTACTTGTGCGCGCCACTTAAGGCGAGGTCTTCCTCTACTGCGTCCGACGTCTTGCGAGCCGGAGTATTGGTGTCCATTCGTTCTACATGTCCTAGCCATCTTAATGCGGAGTTTTTTGACCAGGGGTAAGTCGCTGTACAGCTGGTATAGTTCTTGGTTGAATCTTCGTCTCCATAGCCCGTCAGCGCAAACGGGACCGAAGATTTTTCGAATAATTTTCCTCTCAAATCGACCAAGAATTTCTTCATCCGCTTTTGAGACGATCCATGCTTCAGCGCCGTAGAGCAGGATGATCAGGGTCTTATATAGAATGTCCTTAGTAGTTCGAGAGAGGGCTTTTCTACTGAATTGCCTTCTTAGCCCGAAGAAACAGCGGTTGGCAATAGCAATTCTTCGTTTAATTTGTGACGAGATATTGTTGTCGGAGTAACTATCTGCGCCGAGATAAACAAAGTCCCGTACTACCTCAAAGTTAAATCTGTCAATGGTGCCGTCCTGTCCAATTCGTCGATGTTGTGTGTCCTTTCGCGTTGACAGCATATACTTTGTCTGCCCTCATTTACTGCTAAACTCATTTTTGCCGCTACCTTCTCTATGACATCACGTTGAGTCCTACCAATGATGTCAATATCGTCGGCGTATGCTAGTAGTTGCAACGATTTTAGGAAAATTGTGCCTCTGGTGTTGGCTTAGGAGTTTTGCACAATCCTCTAAAGAATCAAACTGAAGAAGTCACATGACAGCGCATCGCCTTGCCTAAATCCTTTTTTGGTATCGAATGTGTCGGCGAGGTCGTTTCCGACCCTGATAGAGCAGCGAGAATTCTCCATCGTCATCCTACACAAACGGACGAGTTCGCGTGGTATACCAAAACTAGACTCTGTATAGTTCGTCTCTATAAATGCTGTCGTATGCGGCTTTGAAATTGGTAGTGGGTATCGATTTGGACTTCTTGGTTTTTTTTTTCTGAATCTGCGGAAGTGTGAAGATTTGATCGGTTGTGGACTTTCATTGCCTAAAGCCAAACTGATAAGGGCCGATCAGGTTGTTGGTTAACGGTTTCAGGCGATGTTGAGGAGACTTATGCCTCTTTAGTTGGAGCAGCTTAGAGGATCTCCTTGTGGATCTGGCAAACGATGCTGAGGTTCCATTCTTCAGGCATTCTTTCTTCCGACCAGATTTGGCTCATGAGTTGGTTGATGTTACTGACCAATTCATCTCCGCCGGCCTTATAAAGCTCAGCTGGAAGGCCGTCACTTCCGGCAGCGTTATTTAGCATGAGTTTAGATATTGCTATCCTCACTTCACTCAGTTCGGGTGGTTGGCAGTTTTCGCTGTCGTTCTATATATTGAATGGTTCGTTCCGCCTGACAGCGGAATGTTGTTCGTCATCGCCGTTTAACAGTCTGCAGAAGTGGTTCTTCCATTTCCTCAGCATTGACTGTGTCTCAACTACTATATTTCCTTGTTCATCTCGACAGGATTCTGTTCGAGCCTTGTATCCTTGGCTTTGACGTTTTACACTTTGGTAAAACTTGCGAACATCGTTACTTCTAGACATCTTACCCATTATAAATATCAAATTTTTGGCACAACAGGCTAGTTGGGACCCTGGCACAACTATTCATATCATCCGTGTGTTCTTCTTGTATTGCAGTGACCATCTTTAAGTGTACGCCGAATCGGAATGGCTGAGGTAAGATAAGCTTTTCTTAAAAGTTATTTGGGAAGGGAGAGCCAGTGAGAAAAATAATAGATCGCTGTCCATCTGTGCTGTGGTTGTCGCTTTATCTATCGCGGCACTGAGCCTGTCTATCTTAATTACTAGATAAATATTTTTTTACAAGACTTGTGTCCCTGAAATGTTCCTAAACGTTTATTCGACTGTACTTATGTGCCTGCACAACAATAGGTATATCTTCGTTGCATCTTCTTCTACATACTACTTAACCAGATTCCGGCTCGTTGCGAAGATCTGTTAGTGACAACGAAGCCCAACATCCTCTTCGAACTAGGCACACACCTTCTAGTCTTTCAGCTTAGGCGAACTGGAACTCGCAATCGCTTGGTCCTTATACCGGATATTTGGTCTTTCTAAGCTACTCGAACTGCAGAATGGGATTCGAGTTTTCTCAGGCCTGGAACATAACTCTCCTCTGATCAATATACCCGGGTTGACGACGTGTATTTGGTAAAAGGTGTTGATACAGCTCAGTTGTATCTTGTAGTTTTTATATATCTCCGGTTCTCTAAAGCCAAAAAAGTAAAGTCCCTTTGTACCATTTGTAGGTTATTCTCATTAGACAGTCCAGCTAGGAATTTGTCGAGAAAATGGCCAGAGCTGGCGCGAGTTGTGAAAACGTTAAACGCAAATTTTGGATGCAAATTTTGGATGCATCTGTATGTGCACATGGAAGTTTCTGGAAGTATCTTCAATTGTTTGCTTGTTCTATAAAATAATGTTGGTACTGTCGTTGTAAATTGACAATGCCGTTGAAACGCAACGAGTGATTGCTCTAAGCCCCCCTGAACATATTCCGTTACAATATCAGTAATAAAGAGACCAATCTCCTTCAAGTATTTGCTGTGCCAAAGGTCTGAAAGCATTGAACTGATGAAAGAATCAACTGTAAGGAGGATTGAACGTCTTACGATAGAGTTCAGTAAGTTCAGTGTATGTTTTGGGCAAAATTCCCAACATTCAGAGAAGCAGAAGTTGGACTGATATAAAATATCTCATAGCTCTGAAAAGGTAACTTAGACTGAACGCTTTAAAAGAGGTTACACGTTAGTGCAGTGATACATTTGACCCACGCTGTATATGTTGTTGTCATGATACATCTGATCCAATACTGATGATGCGTGGATTCTTCTGATTCGGGGACCATATTATCCATTTCGAGTTGCCTAACCGTCGACTTGTTCTTTCTTGTAAAAGTGTTGTTTACTGCGTTTTCTTTGATTTTAATTGATCGTGGTTTTCATTTTTCCGTTGTTTAATATTTTCTAGGTCTTCTTTAACAGAGCAGATTTGTTCACATCTATGCTGGTGAGCAGGCAATAGTGGTAATTGGCTTGTCGTTTGAGTTAGTCGCTATTAGAGTACTGAAAAACTGAAAATACTCAAAATATCATTACAGTGCATCAGAAATGGAGTGGGTGCGAGAATTGATCCTTGAGATACCCTAGTATTTATAGAGAGCCAGGGGAAACGCCGTCCACAATTACTTGCAAAGTTCTGTCTTTAAGAAAGTTTGCCATCCAGCAGCACAATATTTGAGGAAGTTCCATCACATTTCCTGAATCGACTTCAATCTTTTGAGTATCACCGGGCTTGTACAGCGTACGAACATTCCAGAAGCCTATACTTATAAGTCGCTGTCTGTTGTCGTTTGAGTTCTGATTGAAATTAGATGGGATCCGTTGTCCGAGGCTGTTTCCTTATAACAAGATAACATGATGAGCAAATAACTCGGTTCAACCCCCTACTAGGAGGGTCATCGTGCCATCAATATCTATCCCAGGTTTCGTCTTTGCTATCCGCCAATATATTTATCGATTTAGCAACACCTAAAATGTTTCTTCTATGGCCCTCCTCTCGTGATGAGCTAAAAAATCATCAATTAAGAAGAGCTTCTCCTAACTCATCTGTACGGATTTGGTATAAAACAAGAGGTCCCACCGTCGTACAATATGGACATACATGAATGTTTTTGAGAAAAGACTAGACCGTTGGTACAAACAAGCCTGTTTTTGTCTTTGTCCTGACTAATCACTGAAATTCCTTAGTGACATGTTGTTCGAATATGGCAGAGAAACTTATGTCGGCTGCTCACTTTGTACCTGCTATAACTGGGACTGTAGACCTTCACAGTTAAATCCATCTTTAGAATTCCTTCTATTACGTCCGGGAAAAGCAATACGTGAATTTGTGTGAGGAAAGGTCTTCATAGGCTGCCGTCAAGACTTTCAAAAGGAATCGTACCCAATTTACAAAAATTCTATTATGCGCCCAGTTGCCACGACGCTGCTTTGACCATTTATAAGCCGTTGCATGGCTTTGGCCTTCATTCTTATTTGGTTGCCATTCCAGACTCCTTTAATGTTGGTTTTGCTTTGCTTTGCCTTCCACAAATAACTTTTTAACTTTTTATTTTTTCTCTTGGCCTCTTTTCATCACACAGTTTGTGTCTGCAGTTTTTTTCCCCAATTTGTCCTACTTGTATCCTTTCATTATGTGTCATGTTTCATTGTGTTTCATTATTGTGTCGGTGTAGTTTTTCTATTATTTTCGAGGTTATTTCCCATATTCAATTTTCTCCTAGGATAGGACTGTCAACTGCTGAATGCTCAAGTTGGGGTGTACACCAGAGACCAGCACAAACTAGTTCAGACGCTTCTGATTCTTGAAAATTATGACGGCTTAATATGAAAATCTGATAAGACGTGCAGGCACGACCATATATTTAGACATGCAGATATGTATATGTACTCCCTTTCACTTGAGCAGCTACAATCTACCTGCTAACCCCCTAGTAACCAAGGTATTCTACACAGATTCACTTTGCAAATACCAAAGCCGCTATAATAAAAGACTCCACTTGCAAAAAACGATGTGATTTTCGAAAAAAATTACCTACTTTTGCGGCATCTTTCCACAAATTGATGAAAATGTCGAAGTCGATGCAGTTTTCAAAATGAGAGTTTCCTTCGATAGTATAACCAACACCACCTTCAACCAAGACCAAAACCTTTTGCAACCTACTCTGCTTTTCCTTTTCAACTCAACATTGGCTTGAGGCAAGGAGATGCATTCATCGATTTGTTACCACAAAACTGCTACTTGTCAACTCGTTTACTTGCAAAATTTATTTCCCAAGGGCACGCACAAAATGTAAAATCAGGTGGTTAGGTACATCCCTCTGTAGATGGAAATCGCCCCTTAATCCCTTCATTAACCGCACCATCAATTTGTTAACTGGCAACATAATCTTCCTAATGCGCTCACAAATCCTCCAGCACTAACATATACCCATACCTCAAATCCTGTACAACCTGCGCACCATCATGTTACCTTTAAGCAAAATCCTTTTGCCAATATATACTAGTCCTGTGCACAGAAACATGCAAACAACAACACAAGCGCCACCACGCAAAATGTTGTCGAACAAATCCCCTCTGGATTACCCACATACAGAGTTCGAGAGTGCCTCACTCCGAGGACTTATCAATTTAATCATGTCCCATACAATATCCTTCAACCATACACGTTCAGGCGTCCCCGGTCAACATCATACATACTATCAAACACATACAGTTAGGTTAACTTCAAAAGCAATTGCATAAAACCGCCATCGCCAGCGTTGTGTCATCAGAAAGCTATAAATAAACTGAATGGGGTCCCCAGCATGAAATAGGACTATATAACATCAGATAGAGAGAAAGGACAATACAGAAAAAAAAAATAGTTGTGAAAAAGTTGTTGTTTTCACCGCGCGTTTGTAGATTGTAACCCCTGACAGTGTGTGTGGGGGGGTTGAAAAAGCCCTCAAGTTCCTTCTTTCCGAGTCATTTTATGAATTCCATTGAATCCTTGGAAGTTGTCAGAAGATGTTTATTTTTTTGCTGTTGCTTTTCCTTGATGCCCTTTCAACCACAACACAACATTTCAGATGGATAGATTCAAAAAAAAAATCCCTAACGACCCATAAATCGACGTCCAAGCTAGATTAATCAAGAGATGGATATTAGATCA
This sequence comes from Rhingia rostrata, assembly GCA_949824845.1. Taxonomy (NCBI): domain Eukaryota; kingdom Metazoa; phylum Arthropoda; class Insecta; order Diptera; family Syrphidae; genus Rhingia; species Rhingia rostrata. The sequence goes on from OX463758.1 coordinate 64,480,112, forward strand.
TCGTCCTGCGTTGTGTTTTGTATCTGTGTTACGTCTTACCCCCGACAAGGATAACACAGGGATCTTGTAGACGTGAAAATACTTCTAATGAATTGCCGCAAACACAAAGAGAAAGGCCCTCGGCTGTGTGTACACTGCACATGACATCGTTTTACGAGATGTCCTTTCTTGCCTGAAATTGGTTGACATTGCCACGGTAATTCTGGTTAATACACCCTCCCTTCGAAAAGGACCCACTTTGAAATTGGTGGGTTCAAATGTGCTTTGAACGATAAAATCGATATTACGGTAAACTACCATATTGTGGTTGAATGCAGGACAATAAATTGGCAATAAATTCCTGGAATAATAATTGCTCTACGGTTTTAATAAATATTTCAATTGATTGTGTATGTGTGTGAGTCTGGGGAGTAGGGTCTATGGGGTGTGGTTTTAGGGGATACAAAACAATTGCAGATTAAGGGACCATTAGTTTGATTGTGGCTTTTGGGGTTTTGTGAGCTATTTAATGAGAGGATAACAACACACATTCACCCCCACCCTGTTTATGCATGGGAAAATGAAGTTTGGAGCATGTTTAGGAATAAATATCAAGCTGTGGGTGGAGTAAGTGATTTGTAAATGACTACTTTCGGGTCAGACTGTGTTTATGAAGTACCTTTGGATAATATAGCTGTTTGCAATGCTCCTTGAAACTACAAAACTGAATGGAACGTACAAAATATGTATGCGAATGTGTTGAACGGATTGCAATTACAATGAAGGTCTGCTTAAGTTTGTTAGAACTGTTGAACTAAATCTAGAATTAAGAAAAATTAGGAATTTTACGAGGCTTCGCGTGGAAAACAGAAGTTTTAGGTATAGTGTTGTCAGCCAAAGTATTTCACCAATAAATAAAGGACTCATAGATATTGCATCCTGAATGTATTTGCATACCTTCAATGGGAACAATTTTAACTCTGACCATTTTGTTGTGGAACAACTGTTATAGAAAATTCACGTTGTTTGCCTAAGAGAACCAATGAAAGCCAGTGTCAAAAAAGATGCTAGTGCTAAGATTCCTTATGATAATGTTTGCTTGCACCGAAATAAGGATAGCATGGGTAGATTACCCGAGAAAGAAGGGTAGAAAAAACTGCGTTGGAAATAGAAAAATATGCCTTTGTCAGTAAAGTAAATTCAAGACTCTCTCGGCTTCAAAAAAAAAACGTACAGCTCAACTCAAAATGCACCACAGACGAGCATGAAATTGTTGATGTATTTAGGACATGATGGGAATGATGGGGAAAGAAAGGCATCACATACATTCAACATATAGATAGCACTCCCTTCCAGCATAGAAAAATGCAGTCTAGCTATCATACAGCTAAAAAATAAGGCCACTGGTTTTGAAGGATTATATGTGAATTATTAGTTGTGAGTGTGTATGCTCTAACTATCAACTGTGTCTGAATGACAGGAATATCAGCTTCAAGTGTTACTTCTACAACTGCCAAGGAATACCCCTAATAAATGTTTTTTATAAGATACTATCCAACATACTGTGTAAACGCAATATAACGGGTGATTTTTTAGCTGGTTTGGTTTTGGCAACACTGGTTTTGACAGCTGACGTGTGTTTAGTACCTTGTGTCACTGTCAAACAGCTTCAGTTTGGTTTGCAATTTAACCATGGATCGTCTTACAAATGAACAACGCTTGCAAATTATTGAATTTTACTATCAAAATTCGTGCTCGGTACGAAATGTTCATCGCGCGCTGCTTCCATTTTATGATCGGCATTCTCGACCTTCTGAGCAGTCTATTCGGAAGATTGTGACCAAATTTTGCACCAAATTTACTTTGTTGGACATTAAACCACCAACACGTTTACGTACTGTGCGTAGTGAAGAAAATATTGCGGCCGTATCAGCTAGTGTGACAGAAGACCGCGAAATGTCGATTCGGCGCCGTTCCCAGCAGTTAGGCCTTTGTTACAGCACTACGTGGAAAATTTTGCGGAAGGATTTGGGAGTAAAGCCTTTTAAGATACAGCTGGTGCAAGAACTAAAGCCAGCCGACCTACCACAACGCCGAATTTTTGGTGAATGGGCTCTCGGAAAGCTGGCCGAGGATCCGCTTTTTTATCGAAAAATTGTGTTCAGCGATGAGGCTCATTTTTGGTTGAATGGGTACGTAAATAAGCAAAATTGCCGCATTTGGAGTGAAGGTCAGCCAGAAGCATTGCAACAGCTACCAATGCATCCCGAAAAAGCCACTGTTTGGTGCGGTTTATGGGCCGGCGGCATTATTGGGCCATATTTCTTCAAAGATGATGCGAATCGCAGCGTTACTGTCAATGGTGAACGCTACCGAGCGATGATAACAAACTTTTTTTTGCCCGAAATGGAAGTTCTTGACTTGCATGATATGTGGTTTCAACAAGATGGTGCCACATGCCACACAGCACGCGAAACAATGGCGCAATTGCGAGGCGAGTTTGGTGAACAGTTAATTTCACGTTTCGGGCCGGTCAATTGGCCGCCTAGATCGTGCGATTTGACACCATTAGATTATTTTTTGTGGGGGTATGTCAAGGCTAATGTCTATAGGGACAAGCCCGCTTCGATTGACGCACTGGAAGCCAACATCCATGCATTCATTCGTGAGATACCGGCCGATATGTGTGAAAGAGTATGCCAAAATTGGACTCAGCGGATGGGCTACCTGAGACGCAGCCGCGGTTAACATTTGCATGAAATTATCTTTAAACATTAAATTGCAAGGTTCAAACTATCGATTCAAATAAATATTTCATTCATTTTTCGAATTTTTTGTGTTTTTTTTTTTAAAAAAGTTCTAAACCTCTTAAAAAATCACCCGTTATATGAGTACAAGTACAACTTTCTGCCTTGGAAGATCGACCATAGTCCAAATTTCCACACTAAGGCAAATCCTATAAAGGACAATGAATTTCAAGCCGAGATTTCCCGACTTGAAGACCTAATATGATTTCTTTGAAGTAGTGATTCAAGTCACAAGGAAGGCGCATCAACATTTTAGCACTACCTTCAACAAATTTGTCAAGCGGATGTAATACGCCGAATGACATCATTGTTTAGTCTGTTACCAGAATGGTTTACTACAAATGACGAAACGCTTTGGTCTTACTGTTAATGGGGGCAGGACAACGTTTACATATGTCAACAAATAAAGCATTCTTGATGCACTATTTTATACCAAACATCATAGTTGATAACCACAACTTTGAGGTAGTTCAGGATTTCAACTATATCGGAGTCAACATCAACCACATCAATGATACTGTAGATCAGGTTTTGTAGGTTTTTACTACCCAAACTCTAAAAGTTGGATGGGCCGCGTTATAGTGAGCAGAAACAGCAACAACAGAAAAAATCTAATGTCGAAAGGCTGCAATCGCAAGAGACCGCCAAGACCATCGCGCAATGCGTATCCCCAAACCTCTCGATTAACACCATACCACCAGCATCGAATTTCGAAGAAGAATGGCAGTGATGCCAACAAGCCATTTGATCAGCCGCAACTGATCTGCTAGGTTTCTCGTGCCCAACAGCAAGAAACCCCTGGTTTGATGAGGAATACCGACAGATGCTCGCAGCCAAGAACGAGGCCAACAAGGCTAAGCTGCAGGTGAAGACGAGAGCTGCCGTTGAGCTCTACAGGCAGAGAAGATGGGAAGAACACCAGCTTTTCAGAAAGAAGAAAAAACAGCAAGAAAAGCGCGCGATAGAGGATATAGAGAGATACCACTCCAGGAATGATGTTCACAAGTAAAAGTATAAAACGTCAAAGCCAAGGATACAAGAATCGAACAGAATCCATTCGAGATGAACAAGGAAATATAGTAGTTGAGACACAGTCTATGCTGAGGATGTGGAAGAACCACTTCTGTAGACTGTTAAACGGCGATGACAAACAACATTGCACTGTTAGGTAGAACAAACCTTTCAATATTGGCAATGACAGCGAAAACTGCCAACCACCCGACCTGAGTGAAGTGAGGATAGCAATATCTAAATTCAAGCTTAATAAAGCTGCCGGAAATGACGGCCTTTATGACTTGATAAGTAACATCCACCAACTCAAAAGCCAAATCTGGTTGGAAGAAAGTATGCCTGATGCCCCACCCACAAGGAGACCCTCCAAACTGCGCCAACTACAGAGGCATAAGTCTCCTCAACATCGCCTACAAGATCCTATCAGCCGTAATATGTGAACGCCTGAAACCGTTAACCAACAACCTGATCGGCCCTTATCAGTTTGGCTTTAGGCAATGAAAGTCCACAACCGATCAAATTTTTACACTTCGGCAGATCCTGGAAAAAACCCAAGAAATCCGAATCGATACCCACCACCTATTCATCGATTTCAAAGCCGCATACGACAGCATTTATAGAAACGAACTATACAGAGCCATGTCTAGTTTTGGTATAATGACCAATCTCGTCCGTTTGTGTAGGCTGAAAATGGAGAATTCTCGCTGCTCCATCGAGGTCGGATACGACCTCACCGACACATTCGAGAGGCACAATTTTCTAAAAATCGGTATAACTACTAGCGTACGCCGACGATATTGACTACGTTGGTCGGACCCAACGTGATGTCATAGCCACGTTTGCTAGTATCGAGAAGGAATCGGCAAATATGGGACTAGCAGTATATGAGGGCAAGACGAAGCAGATCGTATACATGAGCAGCATATTAAGAGAAAAAATTCTTCTCGCACAAGATAATGCTGCCAACAAGAAAGGACACACAACATCGAAGAATTGGACAAAACGTCACCAGAGTTAGTACCGGACTTATTCTACTTCGGCACCGCTATTACCTCTAGCGACAAAGAATTACTATTGCCAACCGCTGTTTGATTAGAAGGCCCGAACTATTAAGCAGATCGTATACATGACCATGATCGTCCCAGTTCTGCTCAACAGAGCTGAAGCGTGGACCGTATCAACAACGTATGAAGAGAAAAAATTCTTCGCGAAACATTTTCGGTGACGTTTGCGTTGATGGGCTATGGAGACAATGACTCAATCGTGAACTGTACGAGCCCAGCCAAACAACTCGGCATTGATGGACAGCAATACTTCGGCTCGCAGAGTCTTCCTAGCTCAGTAGAGGAAGACCTCGCTTAAGTGGCGCGCACAAGTAGAAACCGACCTCAACCAACCGACCTTCGAGTGTGCAACTGGAGGCAGTTAGCCAAGGACCGGACTAATTGGAGATTTATGTTGATTATGGACTAGATTCATTCCGGACTTTTAAGCCACTTAAGTAAGGAAGTAAACATAATCACAGACTCCTACCATTTATTTGGTTAAGATGACAACTAATAAGTGAAAAGCTAATGAAAACGGCCCTTCATCAATGTTGAAAAACTAACAAATTGCACCCCGAAACAAAAAACACCGTTCAATAACGGTCAAACTGCAAGTGTATATGTTTGGTGCTCCCAACATACCAAAGGATTCAGAGAATTTTATTCAGTTTAATCCTTTTCTCTAGCATACTTTCAAACCACCAGCTTTCTTCGAGTCAACCCCTTTTTCAATCACATTGTTTGCCATCCACCACCCCCCCAAAATCTATACTCTCAGAGTGTGAACCCATCCCAGACAGCCCCAGCTATTTCGTTCTTTATCAAGAAAGATTTCTATATCCAAATATACATACGAAAACAAATACGAATAAGTCATACACACTCTCAAAAATAACACGCCATTTCGAAGGATTCAACAGAATCACATGATTCACTCACTGCCAACAGGACTCTCGCTAGTTGATACTGCACAAAGTGGAAGTTTGCTCCGATAAAGTTTATTGAATGGGAAAGGTTGATCAAAAAAAAGAAATTCTGCTGGATGGACTTTTTTTCATTTCGCAGTCCCTGTCAAGTACGAGTAAGTAAAAGGCAATAGGGAAAGACAATAAAATACGAGTACACAAAGGGGGGGAAGAAGATATTGCCATCTGAATTGAACCCTCGGAAAATGGATCTCTTTGCTTAATTTGATAGAGAAATCAACTTGCCCTGAGGGCGAAACGACCAGAAGTACACTTTTGACGCAGATAGAGGGGTTGAGAATCTTACAAGCACAAGGAGTACTTTGTGTCTGTTCAATTTGCATTATTTCCTTGGCCCCAAGGTTTATTTGTTTTTTGCATTGACGCATACTTAGGGAACATATTGAGGGAGGTCTTAACGACATAAGGTTCGTGTTAATGCAAGTTGTATGGGGTCAAGTGAAGGGCAAAATAAAATGCTCAAACGTGGATTGATATGATGACAAACTTATAAAGGGTGATCCATTTCGAGGTTCCCTACTTTTTTAGAGAAAAAAAAATTCAGAAAATTCAAATTTAATGGAGAATGTTTATTATCATTTGAAAGAACATTCTTTGGCATTTATTTTTTGAAGATTATGTCTATCAAATGTTGGCCGTTGCTACTTCGCAGATGGTCCATCCGTTGAGTCCAATTTTCGATCACTCGTTCGAGCATTTCGACTGGTAACTGGCGAATGACACGCGTGATGTTTTCCTCCAAGGTCTGAATCGAAGCGGGTTTGTCGGCATAAGCTTTTGACTTTACATATCCCCACAGGAAAAAGTCTAACGGTGTGATATCACACGATCTTGGTGGCCAATCGATCGGCCCAAAACGTGAAATTATGTGCTCACCGAAATGTTCTCTCAATAAGTCCATTGATTGATGCGATGTGTGGGAAGTGGCACCGTCTTACTGAAACCAAATGTCGCCGAGATCACGAGCTTCAATTTCAGTCATCAAATAGTCGGTTATCATGGCAACGGTCGCCATTGACGGTTACGTTCGCACCGGCATAATTTTTAAAGAAATATGGACCGATGATTCCATCGGCCCACAAACCACACCAAACCGTTGTTTTTTCTGGATGAAGTGGCAGTTCTTCAATCTCTTCAGGTTGCTCTTCATCCCAAATGCGGCAATTTTGTTTGTTTACATACCCATTGAGCCAGAAATGGGCCTCATCGCTAAGCAAAATTTGCCTCGAAAACGTCGGATCTTCTTGGAACTTTTCAAGAGCCCATAGAGCGAAGCGATGTCGCTTGGGAAGGTCGAGCGGCTTCAGTTGTTGCACAAGCTGTATTTTGTACGCTTTCAATTTAAGATCTTGACGTAAAATGCGCCAAGTCGTTCCATACGACAGTCCGAGTTGCTGCGAACGGCGCCGAATCGACTCTCTACGGTCTTCGTGTACACTCTCAGCTAAGGCCGCTATATTTTCTTCACAGCGTGCTGGACGTGGTCTATTTGGTCGAATATTATCCAATAATGAATGCTGGGTCTCAAAATGGGTGATGGTGTTGCGAATAGTACGCTCAGTAGGCCGATTATGTTGACCATAAGTTGAGCGAAGTGCACGAAACACATTCCTCACAGAACGTGAATTTTCATAATAAAGTTGAACAATTTGTAAACGTTGTTCACGCGTAAGTCTTTCCATTATGAAATGCCAAACAATACTAAACAAAAATAACATGACAGCATGACACGACTCACACGTGATCTGTCAAAAAATGCTATTGAAAAAAGTATCTCTACTTGGATCACCCGTTACTAAGAAGAAGCAACGGAACAAGAAGTTTATAAGAAATTGTATAAATTGGACATCAATAAAAGTCCTGGAGCAGACAATATTAGACCAGTTGATCTAAAAATAAATGCTGTGTATCTGGCCCCAGTTATTACAAAAATTATAAACCTTAGTATTTATATCTCAGAGCTATGTTCCAAAATTAATGAAAACATCGATTATCGATGTCGAATATCGAATTAAAAATAACACGGAAAATTACAGGCCAATCGCGATCTTATCAGCTGTTGAAAAATGCATGGAGGAAGTAATTGTCAGCCGAATAAATAATTTTATTACCAAGCACAATTTAATTCATAAAAACCAATACGGATCTAAAAAAAAAATTGGAGCAACGGATTGTTATTGGGAGAGTTTGCCAATACAAAAACCATCATATCCTTGTACTATTTATGGATTTTAGTAAAGCATTAGATACTCTAACTAGTTGAAAGTGTTAGCAGAATTGATTTGAGAGGAGTACTGGCAAACTGGCTTAGGAGTTATCTTTATGATAGAACCATTAAAGTCATGGTGTCTGATGCAATATGCAAAGAAAAGCCAAGCCAGTTTGGTGTACCACAAGGTTCTAAATTGGGACCGATTTTATTTATTCTCTTTACCAACGAACTTATGCGGTTTCATTATACCTGATCCCATCCATCGATTCTCCTGGATGAAGGTTATATCTGCCTTATACCGCATGATTCAAGTTTTTGAGTAGCACCCGGGGTGCAGAGTGTTCGTAAATTCCAGGTTCATACTCTCGTGTCATAGTCCATTGACGTTCCCGGTCTTGTTGCCATAATATGATGAGATTCATTATCCGGACTGGTTGCGTCTCTCTCATAACTAATGGTTTGTTCCATGGTCGGCAAGTTACCCCGCCGGCACAACCACCAACCTTGGGGGCTAGGTCCTTGTTTTGATCCTAGGACAGCGAGCCGGAATACCGATGTCAGTAACCCATTTTGGGATATGAGCGCTGCCGTTGACCAATTGACGGCTTCTCCGCCACCAACTCTTTTTCAACACCCTGGCTCAGTATTGGAAGTCCCTATAGACCTGGTGTTTAAATATATGACTGGAGCTGTAGGTAACACCGTTGACTCCATCTAGGGAATCCTCCTCTGTCGCCTGAGAGTGAGTACTTGAGTGAGAGTACACTCCCCCCCTTTTCTCGTTCGCTGCCACCAACGACCTTCCACAGGTTTGTGATACCCCATCCCCTGTCGAGGTACTATGCATCCACCAGTCACCAGCGTGGAGGTGAGAGTAGAAGTTGTTAGAAGTTGTAGAAGTTGGCTAGAGTGTGTTCTTGTTCTCGTGTAATCGCATCACTACCCTTAAACACCGGCTCTTGACTTCCAATCGAATTTCCTGGATGGCAGCGATGTCTACTTTGTAGCAGCTTAGGGCTTCCTATAGTTGTTAGACAGCACTTCTCCTATTTACTGTTCTCACATTCCAGGTGCAGATACAAATGTTTTTATACTTCGTTCGTTTAGCATGGTCGTCAACAATAAAATCCTTTCCGAGGCTATTAGTTGCTACTTAACAACACTTTTTTCATGTGTGGGTAGTTAACACAATGCACAACCTTTAACCTGAGGGACTGCTCCAATTTATTAGATAATATACCCCTAGATCACGGGACCTTCAATATCGACTACGGGATTGAGCGCTACTGTTGGCCTTTTGATCAATTGCTACCATCTCTGTTCAAGGGGCCTTACTTACACTTGAGATTCCAAAATGACAGCCGGCTTGATATTCCGTGCATGTATAACCAGGCTGCTTATAATGTTGCTGGTTTTCGTATTGTTATTAGCACTCGCACTTATTAGTTTAAGACCACAATTGGAAGAAGTCATATTTTTACCAACAGACAATCTGCATATCAATTAATGAACAAACATCTCTGTGGACCTATCTAAGTTATTACGTTGAACTAAGAGATAAACCTCTACCTTCGAAAATACCCACTCCAACTCCAGATTTACTGAAAGCAACCCCTTCTTTTGCGCTCAAATAGATCTCAAATATCCAAAACTATTACCAGCTAATAGCTCACACTTCGTCACGACTCCTTGCGGACAACCACAGACGCAGGGATGATTTCCATTTTAAAAAAAAAAACCTTTTAGACATTTCAATAAAACACTCTCCGCCATTTGACTTCATCGAGGCACAACAAAAGAATAGAAACCCCCTAGCACTCTTCAAACAGAAACTCCTCTCGAATCTATACATGAAATTACAAATCCTTCCGCACCATTATGCACGTAAAAAATTGACTTTGACTCTTCAGACTTTTATCGTGAGGGTTATACGTATACCTGTACATAGCTCTGCTTCGTCTTGTATGAGTTCTTTTTTTTTTAACAACGTAACGACCAGTCAAGTGAACATGCTCTGCTCTCTCAGTTCATAAATTCACAATAACAAAGGTGAAGTATGCGAACGCCTCGAAGCAATGCGACCGACCGACAAGAATGGAAACAAAAAGGCTTCACAAAAAGCAGAAAAGGGAGCTCATACAAAATGCATACAAAACTCATCATTGGATAGAAAGAGTCCTCGTTTCAGGAGTTCCATTCTTTTCTTGTTTCAGTTTTTTTGTTTGTCTGTCTTATTCCTTTTAGCTACCATTGTATCTACGTGCTTAAGCATCCCTGCCATTCCCTTAATGTGCTCATCACCATTCACCATCATCGTCAGAAGCTGAAGGCTGTAGCTGTAGAATCTTTAGCAGCATATCGTTCTGGTGGATCCCGCCGCTCGCCACCCTCGCGACGACAGTGTGGATGTCCTCTTTTCAGGTTGGCTGCGCTTCCAACTTGGCTCTTATTTTATAATAATATGCAAAAGACTTTTGACCCAAACATACTCTCGCTCTATATATGAGTACAACCAACGACGGCGACAATGGATGAGGGGACATTATTGCGGAAAGGACTTCACCGCTCCTATATGTCGCGTCACAGATTTATGCCCTTTGCGGAGATGTATTGCGACTGCTACCACAGGCAGAGTGAAGCTGTTTTGTACAACCTTTCAGTCTTCGGTGGTTAAATCTCCTAGAAGATGGAAATCTTTGTCTATTCAAATTCCAGCACTCGGTACAGTGGTTGTTGGAACAAAGGTACCCGATGCATATCCTGCTGTAGCCATGTTCACCTTGCCAATCTGGCATGAGTATACGAGTACACATGGGCATAGGAATTGCTGGTATGCATGCATGCATTCTAGGGAGCGAGCTCTGGACATGGCCATATTTGTGCCGCTTTTTTTTTTTTTTTTTGGTTTTGTTTGTTGCATCGTCGTCGTTGTCGTGACTAAGGTGTAGCCCCTTGTGATTTTGGGACAGTGTCCTGCAGTAGTGAAAGGAAGCATGCACCACGTGTATGTATGTCAGTTTTGGTAATTAGGTTTCTGCCTCCATTAACATGACCACAATGCAAATTGCTCTATTCTGGCCATCGTCGTCGTCCTCATAGAAGTTGGTTTGGAGAATATTTCATTATGTTCCATAACTTGAGGCTGGGTAGGTCGATGATTCAATTGGGCTGTGGATTCTCAGTATGGGTAGAGTTGATGGACGATTCGTCGTTAAACAGAGGAGATGTGATTCTCAATTGCATTTAGCCAATATCCGGCGATAATTGGAAAATAATTGAAATTCAACATTTCATCATAACCCAGCATTGTTGGTGATACCTTAGGCTTGCCATGAATAAGCAGAAGCTCTTAGAAAATGCTAGTTTTGCATCGAATATGTGGTGTCGAATGCGAGGAGATGATTCCAGAAGAGAACACAAACTCCAACAATCAACAAACTCCTCGTGGTGTAACATGATTTTCATGAATTCACATAACCCAACATAATTCCTTTATTTTGTATCGACAATCAAGTTGAACGAATAAAAATCAATGTTCGAGTTAAAAGTTCGAGCCTAATGGTTTAAATAAAAAAGGAGGTTTCTGAATAACATATACATCACCTATATACATCATCAGAACCTAACAATGTTGACGATACATTAAGCCGGCAAGGAATGTATTCCGAAGATATAGTCAACGACTCGGTTTAGGATGGCAAAAAGTGAACAACCTACAGGAGCTGCTTCGACATATTCGGACAACTGGTCTTTAAGGAATCTCAAGGATAAGTCAGATTTATCGAACACAGATGGTAGCCGATGTGCCGAAATGCCTACACAAGTCTGCGTAATTGTAAAAATAAAAAAGCTCCAGAACCTGACCGAATAGTAAATGAATTTTATAAAATTGCCCCTGCTGAATTCTTAAGCAAAATGTTGGCAACTTTCAATTTCATTTTTAGAACAGGAGATGTACCTCAAGAATTCAAAGATGCTATTGTATATTCAATACGCAAAAAGAGAGATGTACACACCATCTAGCTACAGAGAAAATATCCTTTATGAACTCGATTGCTAAGGTTTTTTTATCTATGCCACTTAACAGAATTAACTGCTGGGTAGAAAGAAATAAAATACTGAGTGACTATCAAGCAGGGTTCTGCAAAGGTTAATCCACAGTATATTCTAACTGACAACGATCGCTCAATACTTCCTTGGGGCAAAAACAAAATTATATGTATTTTTGTGGACTTTAGATCTGCTTTTGATTTAATTGACCGAAACGCTCTATTTTACAAACTTTCAAAAAAAGGAATGTCAACTCAAATGCTAAGAGTCATGAAAAATATGCATAAGAATACCCGGCAAACAGTATGGGACGGAAGAAATATGTATATCCGAATTGTTTTAAACTAATTCTGAAGTTAAACGAGGTTGCCTACTTAGCGCCTACTTTTGCTGAGACAGAGATGATATATCGGAACACCTACTCGTAGGTATCAGAATCGCAGAAGAAGCTATAAAGGTTCTCCTACGTGCAGACGATATTTTTTCATTAGCGGAATTATTTCATAACCATTGCGATCCCAATCAGAGAAAATTCGAAGAAACAATCTCAGAACTCCTACAGAGGGCACTAAACCAAGTGCGAAAAAATTTGCCTAACTTGAAACCCCAAAAAAGTACCATAACTGCATTCACGAATCTTAAAAAAACCATCTCTGCTTGGTAAAACAATAGAGTTTTCAAATAAGTAAAAAAAAAAGCTAAAAAAAACCCATCTCTGCTTGGTAAAACAATAGAGTTTTCAAAAAAAAAGTCAAATACCATGGACTAACCCTGGATGAAAGCTCGCTCACTCACTCTCTCCTCAAAAAAAACAGAGACAAAGCCAGAATCTCTCTGTGGACCAGCAGAAGTCGGATTTGCAAAAGCTGGGTCGGATGAAAGTATGCCTGGACAATGGAACCTCAGCAACTCATTCTTGAGACGATTGTACAAAACTCCCGAGCCACAACACTAGAAGCAAAATCTTCCATAAATCGGTGCAACTACTAGCATATTGAAATCATGGTCTGACTGACAAAGTGATTTCATAACCATGTTTGCTATTATCGCGAAGGAAGAGGAAATAATGGGTTTTACGGCATATGAGTATATGCTGTCAACACGAAAGGTCAATCAACATCGACATCAACATTGACATATATAACTTTGAGGCCGTACGGAACTTTGTCTACCTCGCCTCCGCAAGTAATTCTGACAACAACTCGTCAAAAATTAAACGAAGAATAAATCTTGCGTATCGCTCTCCTATGCTAAGAAAGCGATTCAGTAGTCAATATGTCCCTTGGACTGCTAATGAGACCGTGATCTTCCCATGCCTGGCCTACGGTGCCGAAAAATATCCAAGTGGAAGTGGCGGTTCGGCATTAACCCAAGTAGCACATGTGTGCCTTTTTGTTACCACGACTCGTGTGACCAATATTATGATCGTTATTGTGTATGTGATGCAGGCGATTTATAGATCCAGCCTGTGAGGTTTAGAAAGCGGATAAGGTCTTGTATCCTTTTACCCGAGATGTCGCTATGGCTGTCGAAAAATGGATGGTCTAACTCACGCAATCTTGCTCTTGCTAGTGCCGGACAATGTGGATATCAAAAGTGGATAAATAAATCTGTTGTCGTCTGTCCCGTTTGCGTTGACGGGCTATGGAGAAGAAGATTCAACCAAGAACAATACGAACTGTACAGCAGCGACATACCCTTCGTTAAGAAAACCCCGCTTTGGAAGTTTAAAATGGCTATGACATGTAGAGCGAATTGATGCTAATACTCCGGCCCTGCAAGACGTCGGACGCAGTAGAGCTAGACCTTGCATTAAGTGGCGCACACAGGTAGAAACTGACCTCAACCAACTCGAAGTACGTAATTGGAGGCAGTTGGCTAAGGACCCGGCCAATTGGGGAGCCATGTGGGCGCAGGCCTTGGTTCATTCTGGACTGTTTAATCAAGAAGCTCGTAAACAGCCTTTCGTTATATCATCTTTCTTCCTCCGTCGGTCGGTGCGTGAGCAAAAGTCTTGATGCAAATTGTGATGTCTTCGCTAATGTCTTGAAAACATAAGACTTCTTGCCTAAGTCTGGCATTTATAAAAAAATGGGCAAATAGTCACCGGTTCTGCTCATTATAACACGGTCCGTAGTAAATGTCATAGTTTTTCATCCTCTTTTCGCCCGCGCCATCCCTTTGTATTTTCTGGATAGCAGTACTGTCTTCTTTGTATCAGCTTTTGGCTTCCGCAAGTTGTTGGCCTGCAGTTCTCCTGTTTAATGTTCTAACATCCCATGTGCAGATATGAGCGTCATTGATTTTTTTTCGATTGGCAGAGTCGTCAACAATAAAATCAGTCCTTTCTGAGGCTATTGGTTACTGCGTAACAATACTTTTTTCCATGGGTGGGTAGTCAATCCTAACTTAGTACATGCTCTAAGAGTCGGAGCTATCCGTTGGACTTTCGGTTCATCCGCCACAATTTCTGTTCAAGAGGTCTGATTTACCCTTGAGATTCATAAGCAACCTGTTTTCCGAATATGTCGAAGGAGCTCATCTAGATTCGAATGCAGGCTTGCCAAGCATTCTTACAACCTGAAATCAAGACTCGTACTTATAAGTTTAGCTAGTCAAATGCGGTTGACTGACACTATACCAAAAGGTTACCACTTGGGGGTAAAACAAGAAAGATTGAGGATTTATATATATAAATTGCAGGGGTATACAACGCCAGGAACCTAGTCACAAAAGTAACACTTCGAGGTCTGCAATACTATTCAATGATTAAAAACTAACCTTCGTTTCCGCAGAACCCTCAATGAAGGTGACGATTCAAAACGACGTTGTAAACGTTGTAAACGAAGCAACTGTCGGGAGCCAGCACTGAACCTTCATCTTTAGCATCACCAAAGACTGAGCTTACATTTCTTGAAACCCAATAAATAAAATCTTCTCCACCTTTACACATGCACTTGCTCTTATTTAATATTAAGATGCTAATCGATCGCCTACTTCACTAATACAAGTAAATACTTAAACTAACATGCTTCAATGGTCCACCTAAAACGATCATCGTTCACCACAGTGGGAGGATTCACCGCTGTTGTAAACACCTTGTACGATCGATGATCCTCGTCGAATTCATCGCCCACATACAGCAGCTCATTGTAAGCTGAATTTATGATGAGACAGTCATCGCCATGTGGCTGGATTTTCCACTCGGAGCCCTGGATCATATCGTCTGAGGTCAGCGATGCCGATACTAATCGATTGCGTCCATTCAAACTTTGATCATCCGCAAACAAATAACCGCCGTATGGGAACTCAAAGAAGATGCTGGTGTCGACAAGTTTCGGCTTCCACTTGAGTTGGTTACCCGGTGCCATTACTGCGTACCGCATCAATCTTGGATGACCGTGGGCAATGTGCAAATTATCATGGACGTACTTGTTCTTCAGACACACTCTTTCATTGAATACCAGACTTCGAATGGTTGCGGGCAGTCTTTGTTCCAGGATTTGCAACTGCATCTTCTTCTCAGGCGCCAATTGTAGCCTCGTTGAGTTGGAACGCTGCAGCAGTTCCTTGCAGTAGAAGCCCAGCTTAAGGATGTATTGCTTTCCGTTGATGTCGTTGTTATTCGCCATCTGATTGTAGATGGCGGTAAAAGCGTCGATCAGTTGCGGCACTAAATGGAATTTCTCCATGTTCCTCATCAGATGCGCGGTGTCGATGTGGGAGTAGACCTGCGTGATCACCTTCGAAATGATTCGAGTGAAGAGGGACGAGTCTAGTGATGAGACTTCATCGGCCAACTTTGGAAGATTAACGTCCTGCTCAAAGTAGTGATTGATGGTGCTCTCCATCCACAGTTTGGCAACTGCGCTCTCGAAGAGGAGTTTCAGATTATCAACCATGTTAGTTGCTTTGGTGTGGGTGTCATCGTCGATGGAGTTTCCTAGCACAACTTCGTCCTGTAGTCCTCGGATAAGACGAACGATCTTTAGCGGTTCATCGTGCCCACGGCGAATTAGCTCTTCGAGGAGGCACTTGTAGATCAAGAACTTTAACTCCCCGTTGCGTACGGTGCTAGCAAAGTCAACCAAAATGTGGAAGTTTTCACTCTGATTGTCGTACACTTCCTGAATAACGGAATTTACTTCCCCAAGTCGGATAATGAGCTCATGTTCGGCCTTTAAAAAACTTCTTCTTCTGACAAGATCAACAACCCCATTGGCGATCAATGCACCAGGGCGGCGATCCTCGACAAAACCCACACTACCCCTACTCACTGACGACGTCATGTCATCCACCTGACGAGAGTCTCTCTGTGGTGTTTGGTCGCTTTCGGTGACATAGTTCCGCCACTCTCCACTCCTGTGGTCATTCTTTTGATGACTATTCCTGTCACCACCTCTCCCGTACCCCAGCAGCTGCTCATCAATCTGGCGAAGTTCCTCTCTCAACTGAGGCAGTCTAGATCGGCAATTTACATCTCGCTGGTCATAGGAGCAAAAGTACTTAATCAGCAGATCAATATCCGACTGGATCCGGATCCTTTTCTGCTCCAATCTTTCCGCCCAATCCGCATGCACTCCATGGACTGCAATGCAAATCACCAGCACAGCCAATAAAGCGAAGCACTTAAACCTTGGTGTCATCTCTCGGTCGCGGTAAAAATCAAACTGAGTGGGATTCTGGAGGAACCTCGAAAAAGTCGCTGTCGGTCAGCTCTAAAGTTGCATCACCGAAACTGATAAGACAATTGAAATGTGGAATACTTTCAATTTTATTTCTGTGCTCTACACGAGATTAGAATGCATGGAGGGTTAGAAGTTCAGAGCGCTTACTAGTGCTCGAGAACGAAACTAATTGGACGGGACTCCGATTGTGTACGCTGTTGTGGTAGAGGTTGAGTCTTAAGTGGTTTAATTTGGACGTGATGTAGACGCTGAGATTATGTGTGGAAAGTGTGAGATGGGAGGTTGCAATGATGGTGAAAGCTGAGTCCGGGGGTAGCGAGCTTAGTTTTATTGTTTCGTAATTTCTTTCTCAATTAAAATGATTTATCGGGGCTTGTTGTGGTTTGAGTTTAAATAGGATCAGGTTTGTAGTAACAGTTGTTTCGCTTATTGAAATTTTTTTTTGTAATTTATTTGGTGCTCTGATTAAATGTGAGTGGCAGGTGGACTAATTCGCTGTGTTGTGTAAGAAGAGATGGTGGAGGTCGTTTTGGGGTTTTAAAACTTTTTGAAGATTTAGGATGAGCAATATATAAGCCTTAAGCTTATTTACAATCTTTATATACAAGAACAACTATTTCGTTGAAGTATGTCTCAAAAGATGGCCCTAGGCTACACACGGTATCACGCGAATTCTAAAGGTAACATGGCGGTTAAAGCCCTTGCATACCCTTGCTGTTTGAAAACTGGTTCATCTCACAGCATTCACCCTATATGACATCGCAAAACCACACCGGGACTTATGGATTACTACATGCTGCTCCATCTTTTATGTCGGTATGTAAGCACTGATCAAGTTTGACATTTATCCATCGATCTGCTTGAGTGGACATGGTTTTGAAACGTCGATTCAGTACAATACACTTCAGTGATATACAATATATTACTGAAATTCCATATTCTTGGGCAAATTATCCACTACTACTGTCTTATTTATTGAAGCTAAAAAATTGATAGAAACTCGTTCTCTAATGAGTTTGATGCACTGCCTGACTCCATCTCAAGAGTTGTATCCCTGTATTCTCACACTGAAATCCTCTTTGCTGGAAATTTCAATGTCGTAGCTTTGCCACTCTGGACAGTCAACACCGAATGAAGGTGTGTTGAGATATTTGATCAGGTAAACAGCTTAGCCCATGATTTAAATGAGCCAACACGAATTCCGGACATTAACGGGCAAGCCGCCTTCAATCTGAACTTATTTCTGACTTCCTTACTTACTTACTTACTGAAGTGGGCTACAGTCCGGAATGAACCTGGGCCTCAACCAACATGCCTCTCCAATTAGCCCGGTCCTTAGCTAACTGCCTCCAGTTGCGCACTCCAAGTTGGTTGAGGTCGGTTTCTACTTGTGCGCGCCACTTTAGACGAGGTCTTCCTCTACTGCTTCCGACGTCTGGCTGGGAATCGAAGACTCTGCGAGCCGGAGTATTAGTGTCCATTCGTTCTACATGTCCTAGCCATCTTAAACGTCCAGTGCGCAGTTTTTTTGACCAGGGGCATGTCGCTGTACAGCTCGTATAGTTCTTGGTTGAATCTTCGTCTCCATAGCCCGTCAACGCAAACGGGACCGAAGATTTTTCGAAGAATTTTCCTCTCAAATCGACCAAGGATTTCTTCATCCGATTTAGATACGGTCCATGCTTCAGCGCCGTAGAGCAGGACTGGGATGCTCAGGGTCTTATATAAGATCTCCTTAGTAGTTCGAGTGAGGGCTTTACTACTGAATTGCCTTCTTAGCCCGAAGAAACAGCGGTTGGCAAGAGTAATTCTTCGTTTAATTTCTGACGAGATGTTGTTGTCAAAGTTAATAGCGGAACCGAGATAGATAAAGTCGCATGACAGCGCATCGCCTTGCCTAAATCCTTTTTTGGTATCGAATGTGTCAGTGAGGTCGTTTCCGACCCTGATGGAGCAGCGAGAATTCTCCATCGTCGTCCTACACAAACGGACGAGTTTGGGCGGTATAGCAAAACTAGACATGGCTCTGTATAGTTCGTCTCTATAAATGCTGTCGTATGCGGCTTTGAAATCGATGAATAGGTGGTGGGTATCGATGTGGACTTCTTTGGTTTTTTCCAGGATCTGCCGAAGTGTGAAGATTTGATCGGTTGTGGACTTTCCTGGTCTAAAACCACACTGATAAGGACCGATCAGGTTGTTGGTAAACGGTTTCAGGTGTTCACATATTACGGCAGATAGGATCTTATAGGCGATGTTGAGGAGACTTATGCCTCTGTAGTTGGCGCAGTTTAGAGGGTCTCCTTGTGGGTGGGGCAAACGATGCTGAGGTTCCATTCTTCAGGCATACTTTCTTCCGACCAGATTTGGCTCATGAGTTGGTGGATGTTACTGACCAATTCATCTCCGCCGGCCTTATAAAGCTCAGCTGGAAGGCCGTCACTTCTGGCAGCCTTATTAAGCATGAGTTTAGATATTGCTATCCTCACTTCACTCAGTTCGGGTAGTTGGCAGTTTTCGCTGTCGTTGCCAATATTTAATGGTGCGTTCTGCCTGACAGTGGAATGTTGTTCGTCATCGCCGTTTAACAGTCTGCAGAAGTAGTTCTTCCATGTCCTCAGGATCGACTGTGTCTCAACTACGATATTTCCTTGTTCATCTCGACAGGATTCTGTTCGAGCCTTGTATCCTTCGCTTTGACGTTTTACACTTTGGTATGAATTGCGAACATCTTTCCTGGAGTGGCACCTCTCTATATCCTCGATCGCGCGCTTTTCTTACTCTTTTTTCTTCTTTCTAAAAAGCCGGTGCTCTTCCCTTCTTCTCTGCCTATAGAGCTCAACGGCAGCTCTCGTCTTCACCAGCAGCTTAGCCTTGTAAGCCTCGTTCTTGGCTACGAGCATCTGTCGGCATTCCTAATCAAACCAGGGGTTTCTTTCTGGTGGGCGGGAGAAACCTAGCACATCAGTAGCGGCTGATCTATTGGCTTGTTGGCATGGTTGCCAAAGTTCTTCGACATTCGATGTTGGTGGTATGGTGTTAATCGAGAGGTATAGGGATACGCGTTGCGCGATGATCTTGATCTTTCGACATTAATTTTTTTTTACAGTATTTCTGGATTGTTGTGGCGTAGTGGATATCCGCATTCTAACCTTGGCTGCAACAAGGTATTGGTCCGAGTCGATGTTAGCTCCTCGGAATGTTCGGACATCCAAAATTCTGGATGCGTGGCGCTTGTCTATCGCTATGTGTTCAATTTGATTGACCGTTCGTTGATCTGGAGACCGCCATGTCCTCTTATGGATATCGAGGTGAGGAAACCGTGTGCTGTCTTCAGTGGAATTTCGTTCCGTAGCGAAGTCAATTAGCCTAAGTCCGTTACCAGACGTATTGTCGTGTAGGCTATGGTTTCCGACAATACTGCTAAAGATGTCTTCTCTTCCTACCTTTGCGTTAAAATCTCCCAGCACGATTTTAACATCGTACTTCGGTAGTCGCTCATAGGTTTTGTCAAGGAGCTCATGGAAGCAGTCCTTAGCTATATCATCTTTTTCCTCCGTTGGGACGTGAGCGCATATAAGGCTAATGTTGGCGAATTTGGCCTTGATGCGGATCGTTACAACACGTTCGCTAATGTCTTGGAAACATAAGACTTCTTGTCTAAGTCTGTCACTTATAACAAATCCGCATCCGAATAGTCGCTGTTTCTGCTCACTATAACACAGTCCGTAGTAGATGTCAGTTTTTCATCCTCTTTTTGCCCGGCTCATCCCATCGTATTTCCTGGATGGCAGTAATGTCTGCTTTGTAGCAGTTTAGGGCTTCCGCTAGTTGTTCGCTTGCACCTCTCCTGTTCATTGTTCTGACATTCCAGGTGCAGATACGAACGTCGTTGTCCTTTTTTCGTTTAGCCGTGAGGTCTGATCGGAAAGGACTGATTATATAGTCCTTTCCGATCAGACTTCCTTACCCTAATAAATATATCCTCAGTGTATTATTGCCTTTAGGCTCACAAGCCCACTGTGTCGTATCGGTTAATTTCTCGAACTCCAAACACGTAGTTGAAGTTATTTAAAGCTCTAAACGATTTCTTTACGAGTTTTAACAGGTCCAATGACTAGATAAAAAACAGAACAGACACAGTCGATGGAAGAACCACTTCTGCAGACTGTGCCATAGCGATGACGAAAAATACTCTGGTGTTAGGCAAAAGGAATCATTTAATATTGAAGGCGACAGCGAAAACTACCAACCACCCGACCTAAGTGAAGTGAAGATAGCAATATCTAAATTTAACAAGGCTGAACGATATGATGTCCTTCCTGTCGAGCTTTCAATAGCCGGCGAAGATGACTTGCTAAGTTACATCCACAAACTCACAAGCAAAATTTGGTTGAATGAGAGTAGAAAGTAGCTGAAGAATAGAACCTCAGCATCTTTTTGCCTGATCCACAATGAAAGCGAACATCTGAGCTGCGCCAAATATAGAGGAATAAGTCTCCTGAACATCGCCTACCATATCATATATGTTGTATATATTAACGCTTTAATCAGTATGGTTTTTGGCCAGGAAAGTCACCAACTTCTCAAATCATCATAAAGGGTGTTTTTTTTTTAGAGATATAGAACTTCGAATTGAAATAAACCACAAGAAAACCGTTTTAATGTCCATCAATTTGGCTTTTTTCGAAGATTTCGATTTCGGGCATGTGGCCGCCGCGGCTGGTTAGAATAAAGCCAAGTCTATAAAATCCAATTTCCTACCACAATTTTTGGAACCGTATGTCGGCAATAACGCCACGATTGTTGGCTTCCAAGTCCGTTAGGGGACTTCTGGTTTGTCGGCGTAGACGAGCGACTTCACATATCCCCAAAGACTTGACAGGTCCATTCCGCGAAATTATGCGCTCATCGAATGTTTCCTACAATAAACCGATTTTGAAGTGCGCTGTGTGGCATGTAGCGCCATCTTGTTGGAACCACATCTCATCCACATTCATGCCATCCAATTCGGGAACAAAATAATCGGATATCAGTCGGTCTCCATTAATGGTAACTGACTCTCCAGCACCATGTCGGAAGTCTCTTGATCTCATGTGGATTCTCTTAACTCCAAATGCGGTAATTTTGCTTGTTGACGTAGCCATTGATGAGCCTCATCACTGAACGACATTTTGCGAAGAAAATCAGCATCGAGATCAATCTCGCAGCTTTAATTCTCGCACAAGCTGGATCTTGCAAGGTCGTAAGCCAAGATCTTTACGCAAAATCTTCCATAAAGTTGATAAACAAAGCTCCAATTGCTGTGCATGGTGGCGAATCGATTCATTTGGGTTCTCTTGAACACTTTGCTCTACAGCGGCAATTGTTTCTTCGGTGCGCACTGTTGTCTCTGCGGATGCGTATTATCACATAGAGTAAACGTAGTGCGAAGACGATTCATGGCTATCCGAATTATTTGCTCTGATGAACGATTATGTCGACCATAAAATGGACGGAGCGGAGCTTGCGGTTAACTGCGCGAACTGAACCATTTTTTCGAAATAAATTTGCAGAATTTGAAAGTGTTGTTCCTGATGAAATGGCAAACCAAACCTGAACATAAACGATTTGACCACAAAATGTCAGTTGTATCTCGATTCGAAAAGACAACCTCTTAAAAACACCTGTTACTCAGGTGGATCCTCGAAAAATTAACCCAAGACGTGCAAATCGATAACCAACACACACCTATTCATCGATTTCAAAGCCGCATTATACAGTTTTTATAAAGATGTTCTGCACAGAGTTAAGTCTAATTTTGGTATACCGCCCAAGCTCGTCCATCTGTGCAGGATGATGATGCAGAATTCTCGCTGGATCGGAAAGTCTAGATACTTGCATACACCGAGGATTTTGACATCATTGGTATGACTCAACTTAGTGTCATAGCCACTAGCAAACGTGGCGAAGAAGGAAGCGGCAAAAATGGGTTTAGCTATAAATTAGTTTAAGACCAAATATGTCCTACCAACTCCAAACACACAACATCGACAGAACGTAACCAATGACAGATATAACTTTGAGGTACTACGGGACTTTGTCTAACCTGACAACAATATTTCGTTAGAAATTAAACGAAGAATTATTCTTGCCAACCGCTTTCTCTTTGGGCTAAAGACCTCACTCGAACTACTAAGCAGATCCTATATAAGACCCTGATCATCCCAGTCCTGATATACGGCGATGAAGCGTTTTTGGAGAAAAATTCGTCGGTCGTGTTTGTGTTGAATGTCGCTATACAGCGACATACGACTATTAAACTAAAACTCCGAATTGGAAGTTTAAGGTGGCTAGAGCCTTAGAGCAAACGGAATCCCATACCCTGATTCGCATTGCCTTCGATTCCCAGCCAAACGTTGGCAGTAAATAAACCCGCCGCCTTAAGTTGCGCCTACAAGTAGAAACCTCAACCTCAACAGACTATAGTACTTCTTAAGTAAGTAAGCAAATTAATTAAATCCCCCAATCAAAAAATAACACATTGGATAAAAATAAATTTGTTTAAAATTTTCTTACCCCCACCCATTGTGTAAAATTGAAATCTCTGTCACCTAAACCCTCATCCATTAATCTTCATATTCTGTATGTAAAATGTCATGAAACTCACCAAGAGGTCGGGAACTAATGGCCTTTTTCGAAGAGATTTCTCACTCTCAAGTTGAAAAGTACTTTTTTCGAAGGACATTCTCTACTGCGTAGTAAGAAAATGTTTTTCCCCTCGAGTGAGCATTCCGAATTGCTTATCCAATTAAAAGCGAGTTTGCCCATTCAGCCGCAACGTATATCTCTACATTTCGCTCGTTTTGCTGAAAGTACATCTTCAGCAAGAGCCAGAAGACTTGTTAATTTTCTCCCCTTGTATTGGATCACCCCCTCTCATCACATTATCCCATTGAAAAAGTCCTTTAATTAATTTTTAAGCACAAAAAAACAAGAAAAGGAAACTTAACCGCACACAAACTCCGCAAAACAATTGCGGTAATTTGAATCCATCCACTACACCCGCACCCGCAGAAAAAAATAAAAGAACAACGAGCGAAGTTTCATTTATACACCAGGACGAAGAAAAACCAAAGCAAAAAGGAATCAACACCACAATTTATTATAACACAAAATATATTCATCCTTAAGAGAGTTGGCTTGGTTTACCCCTCCCAATGTCCTTCGGCCTGATGTTGATGATGATGCTGATGCGTTTGTCCTATTTTTGTGTTTCAACATCTTATCAGAGGAGAGCTTTTATGTTGATTAAAATTATAAATGAGACGAACCAAGGACGGATAAGGAGCAAATCCTTTTCAAGTTCCAAAAATTCAACATCGACAACGACATCCATTGCGTCGGATATACTAAAGTGTTTTTTATACTTTCTTCAGCGGCACTGTGCTGTGAGAGTACCTTATTTCGGAATTTGGAATAATTAATAAAGGACTACGAAGACGACAATCCTGGCGCCGCCTAAACTTTCAGAATTGTTCTTTTGATGGTGGAATGTGAACGCGTGCTCAGGCTCGGAATGAGGGTGCACTGTATTTGCGTCTCAGTCATGTGTACTGTGGAGTCAGATAGTACTCTACCACCCCGTCATGATCGTCATCATCATCAAAAACCCGATTCGATGGAAAGGGGGACGAAGGATTCATTATTTTATAATTATTTGTTGCTAGAGTGGTGCTTATTCTGTTTGGTAATTACTTTCGTGTTGTTGTGCTTTTTCGTTTTATGCTGTGTAGCGTTGATGTTGAAATTATTACCCTGTCGCGTCCTCCTGCTTCTTATGTGGGTATATGTGGAAAATAGGGTGAATTGGAATGAGTTTTTTTTTTTTTTTTATTGTATGGGATTTACTATTACAAGGGTGGTGGATGTTTGCATGGTTTCCATATCAAGTGCGGCAGAGTCAGCAAGGATAGGATGGTGGCATTTAACTCGTTGCGTATCCTTCCGGACTCCCCCACATATCCCTTT
The DNA here is from genome assembly GCA_949824845.1 of Rhingia rostrata. Taxonomy (NCBI): domain Eukaryota; kingdom Metazoa; phylum Arthropoda; class Insecta; order Diptera; family Syrphidae; genus Rhingia; species Rhingia rostrata. Next base: position 64,504,901 of record OX463758.1, read on the forward strand.
CGTCACCCAACTACATGGAAATTACATTTAATTAAGTCACAAACTTGTGCGGGAAAGGCAAGTGCTTTTTGTTATGCATATTTGATGGTATGCCGGGATTTTTGAATGAGTACGCGAAGCCAGAGCCAACGAACAACAGCAGTCGCTTAAGGATTTGGGTGTATGTGTGTTTTTTAGGGTTAATGTCGAAGTCGTTATATGCGATGGATGGAGGACACAGGGATATTGTTTAATGAAGTTTCCTTCTCCTACAATGGTTGTAATTAAAGCCTTAAGTTATTTGGAATTTAAGTAAAGGTGGATATCTATTGCTTTTAGTGGGATCGTGATAGCAAGGGTGCGACTATTCAGTTGAGTAACAGGGGGACCATAAAATCATTTGGCATAGAATTAAAATTTAATAATAATCGAATTTTGCATTTTTAAGGACATTACGGAACCACTTTCTTGGGGAAAGTAAGTTACTCCTGAGGAGTGTGATTATAGGTAAACTTAAATTATGGACCAAGTGCAAAGGATTCCTTTATATAATATTATTGGAGGCACAATTATCTTCCTTTTTCAATGAGTAATCAGTGCACCAAGGTAACTAATCGAAAAATGTTGCATTAAATCTGCGGATTATTGGATTTATGATTATTGCTGCAGCTCCATCACGCCACTGAGCCGTGATGGTTAGTGCGACAAACAGCTGCGCTGAAGGTCTGGGTTCGACTCCTTAAAATGTCTTTTCACTGGCCCTCTCGTGATATTGTGATAAATCATCCGAGGTATCAGTTATCAACAAAAACTTATCTCAACTCAGCCAATTCCGATTCGATATAGAACTGGAGTTCCCATCATCGTGCAAGAAGTACACCACGACTTGGTGATATGGAAGATCCTCGACAGATCCTTAAAAATCAAGCTGAAGTGAGAATGATACCTCGTTAGAAATCAAACAAAGTACTACTCTTTCCATACGCTATTTCTTTGCGTTAAGAAGGCATTTAAGTAATAAAGCCATTACTGGAATTACAAAGGTAATACTAAATAAGAACCTAATCCTCCCAATCCTACTGCGCTTTGGTCGTTTCTTGCGATAAATTCGGTAAATCTTCGGTACCATTTGCGTTAAAGAACTATTAAAGCGAAGATTCAACCACAAACGGTACGAGTTGCACCATGTAGTACTAGTTGATTAAAACGACAGGACCATGCCCCAACTCGAAGAGTCTTCCATTCCCAGTCAGATGTTAAGCGTGGTAGTGGATGACATCAACTTAAGTTGCGCGAACAAGCGTCATTCGCAGGCGTGGTCTTAAAATGTTGTGTCCATCTCCGGTCAGTGGCTATTAAATGTTGAAACAGTGAGGAGCATGTTACGAAGCAACCAATAGCCTCGGAAAGGACTGATTTTATTGTTGACGACACGGCTAATATAAAAAAGGACAACGACGTTCGTATCTGCACCTGGAATGTGGAGAGGTGTAAGCGAACAACTAGCGGAAGTCCTAAGCTGCTACAAAGCAGACATTACTGCCATACAGGAAATACGATGGGATGGGCCGGGCAAAAAGAGGATGAAAAACTGTGACATATACTACGGACCGTGTTATAGTGAGCAAAAACAGCGACTATTCGGAGGCGAATTTGTTATAAAAGCCAGACTTAGGCAAGAAGTCTTATGTTTCCAAGACATTAGCGAACGCATTGTAACGATCCGCATCAAGGCCAAATACGCCAACATTAGCCTTATATGCGCTCACGCCCCAACGGAGGAAAAAGATGATATAGCTAAGGACTGCTTCTATGAGCTCCTTGACAAAACCTATGAGCGACGATTTTAACGCAAAGGTAGGTCTTTAGCAGTATTGTCGGAAAACATATCCTACACGACAACACGTCTGGTAACGGACTTAGGCTAATTGACTTCGCGCCCACCAGCAATAAACCCCTGGTTTGATGAGGAATGCCGACAGATGCTAGCAGCCAAGAACGAGGCCTACATGGCTAAGGTGCTGGTGAAGACGAGAGCTGCCGTTGAGCTTACTTTTTAAATTGATGATCAGTAATCGCTTATGTATACTACCTTTGGATCCTGTCACGGTTTAGATAAACAACGAGTGTGACAAGACGAAGCACTAATTTTCCTCAAATATTAATGCGCTAATTAAGATTTGAGGACATTTGGTCAGTGAAAGCTTCAATATTCCGATCCCCACTGCGTTCTGTGAGCAAACATTCGTCCGCCCTTGGACTTTCCGATCGTTTAGTGAGGTAAATTACTAACGTTGAGCTTCATTACCATTCGTACAAGTTTAAGATTTTGCAGCAAATCTCCGAAGACAACTTTAATTCTAGGAGGAACGCATGTGAGTGATTAAGCCCATTTGACTGGAGTGGAAGTGTCGATGATTGACGCCGTCTAATGTCGAATAATAACGACGACGATATCATAAGCAGGCGTAACAGATATGATAGGTTTCCCGCGCCCGCCAGCAAGAAACCCCGGATATGATGAAGAATGCCGACAAAAACTCAATACCAAGAAGCCACTAACTATTATTAAGCTTCATATACAAAGAGAAAGATAAGAACGATGGAATGTCAGAAAAGCAATCGAGTGATTAAAGATCTAAGGAGTTGACACTCCAAGAGTGATTTTTGTATGATTTACCAAAGTGTTAAGGATCAAGACGAGGGATACAACGTCTGAACAGAATGCAGTAGATATAAAAAGGAAAATCGTTATGGAGTTACAGTAAATGCCGGGAATATAGGCAAACCACTACTGCAGAAGAACGGTGACGACGAACAATCTCCTAGTGTTTTATAGAACGAAGCAGTGAACACTTTCAGAAATCCGACTTAAATGACCTAACAAAACTCAAAAGGCTGCAAATAATAGCCAGCATGGGCATCACGGGTGCACTGAGGTCGGCACCAACGGATGCCCTTACTGTGCTTTTGCATCTCTTGCCTCTCTACCTACATATTATATATACTCACTTGCCACAAGAGTCCGTATCCCGATAGCCGCGGTTAAGGGACACTAATACTTCCTTAAGAAGGCTGATTCCAAATGGAGAAGGTTAACAGAATCTTTGACTCCCAGCCAGCCATCGAACGCAACATAGGTAGCGCTCTCCTTAAGGTGCGCGCGCATGTAGAAACCGAATTTCTGTCTATCCGAAAGGCTTGCGCGCTACTAGGGCATGACACTACGGAAAGGCAAAATATTGCTATTCTCATAGAAAACCAAGCGGCCATAAAGGCCATCAACTCGGCTACGATATCCTCCAAACTGCTACAGGAATGCTGGAGCAAGCTCGCCCACCTTGGCGAATGCTTCATGGTCACACTTCAATGGATTGCAGGGAACAGTGACATTGAAGGTAACGAGCGTGCAGACAAACAGGCCAGGCAAGGCTCAGCTCTTCACTTATTACTTGCCGCAAGAGTCCGTATCCCGATAGCCGCGGCTAAGGGGCACTCATACTTCCTTAAGAAGGTCGACTCCAAATGGAGAAGGTTAACAGAATCTTTGATTCCCAGCCAGACATCGAACGCAACATAGGTAGCGCTCTCCTTAAGGTGCGCGCGCATGTAGAAACCGAATTTCTGTCTATCCGAAAGGCCTGCGCGCTACTGGGGCATGACACTACGGAAAGGCAAAATATTGCTATTCTCATAGAAAACCAAGCGGCCATAAAGGCCATCAACTCGGCTACGATATCCTCCAAACTGCTACAGGAATGCTGGAGCAAGCTCGCCCACCTTGGCGAATGCTTCATGGTCACACTTCAATGGATTGCAGGGAACAGTGACATTGAAGGTAACGAGCGTGCAGACAAACAGGCCAGGCAAGGCTCAGCTCTTCACTTATTACTTGCCGCAAGAGTCTGTATCCCGATAGCCGCGGCTAAGGGGCACTCATACTTCCTTAAGAAGGTCGACTCCAAATGGAGAAGGTTAACAGAATCTTTGATTCCCAGCCAGACATCGAACGCAACATAGGTAGAGCTCTCTTTAAGGTGCGCGCACAAGTAGAAACCGACCTCAACCAACTTGAAGAGCGAAAAGCAGATCGTTTACTACCCTAATCCATTCCATGTTTAAAATTAGTATTCTCCAAATGTGGTCTTTATGGGGATGAAATATTGAAAATGGCATTGTCACCAAATATTGTTCAGATAGTATCTAAAGTTTTTTGTTGGTTCGACAAATAACGACGTTTTTCTATGGCAGAGTATACAAATGGTTTTTGTAGGAAAACGCCTCTAAAAAGTGGGCGTGTGCTTTAATGATCTACGGACGAAAACGTTTTTTTCGAATATGTATCTTGTGTAATTTGACTGACATTTTTTTTTTAATAAATCGCCCCAAAAAGTGGGAGAGGCAAAAAACTTTGTAGAGATAATATATCGGTATTAGAATTGTCTAAATAATTTTTTCATGCACTTTTTCAAAGTTTTTCACCATTTGGCCAAAAACAACGATTTTCTGAAAAGTGGGCAGATTTTGAAAAGTTCTACATTTGTTCTGAAGCATGTATCCCTATCGGATAGGGAATACAAATCGGCTTGTTCAGAACATGAGCGTCCCATAACTTATCTCATTTTTAAAAGAAAGGGAGAGTTATTTGCCTTAACCAAAAAAAAAAAAAAAACCTAAAATTTTTTCATTGCTTATTTAAAAAATGGACGTTTTGTTCCTACACGCTGTACTTCGTAAAAAGATTGTAGCCTGTTTCTTCCACATAAACTTTTCATCATTTTTGTGATGATTTCAGCCGATGCCTAAGTTTGTCCGGCCCAATTTTTATTTTGCACTCAGTCGTTTACATTTTGTTAAAAGAACTCGACTAAAATTTCGCGCATCTTTGTGTAATTGCTGACTGAAGGATCGGTTTTTAGTGGTTAAAATGAGAAGCTTACGACATAGATACATTCGATAGCTGACAAAACTTTGAATATTAAATTTAGTAAAATTTGTCAAATCGAAATGTTTACCTTTCATATTTCATTAAAAAAAAAAACATATGAGAAGGCTTCAATCCACTGTGTGAACTATCAAACGATCCCTATCCCACCCCTTCCTTAGAACTAATATCCCTAAAATGTGGAATTTAGGCAAAGAAATATTGAATTTGACATTGTCACCACATATTTTTCAAATTCGTTTAAGGTTCTACAAAAAAAGTTTTTCTACTTCATATGTTATACAAATGGTTTTTGGAAGAAAACGCCTCCAAAAAGTGGGCATGGCTTAAAATAATAAATGTACGAAATATTTGTTTTATCAAACCCAATGATTTTGCATCAAACGTTTTTTTTTCGAATATTTTCAAAGTTTACTGAAAACAACCTTAAAAAAGTGTCAAAAAAATCTTTTTATTCCGAAATATGATATTGGGATCAACTTTATGTCAAATCAAAATTCCTTTCCGTTTGGCCAAAAATAAGATTTTTATAAAAAGTGAGGGTGGCAGTGGGCGGAATTTTAAAATGTTTGCACTTGTTTGAACAGTAAGTATAATGATCATGTGTACCAACTTTCATTATCTTAGCTCAAAATTTTTACAGACGGACGGGTGGACAGACAGACATGGCTTAATCGACTCAGCTAGCGATTCTGAGTCGATCCACATTCTTTAAGGTATATCTAGCTAAATTATTTCTCTATGTTACAATCTATGTATCAAAACTTATATAACCCTATGGGATCGGGTGTAAAAAAATGCAAAAAAAAGTTGGACATTTACACTACAGATGTTTCTGTGATTGATTGACTTCAGAGATCGCCACCAAGAAGTGCAAACAACGTATTCCAGTTGGAGACTATTATAAAGACAAAACGGTGCGGAATGGAGAGAAGAATGTGTGTAGATTTATTCTTCTCGTGATAAAACTAAACAGATATCGTCTTCGCGGTTTTATATTTATCTTTTTATGCACATCATGACGGCACATGCGCAAAGTCATATCTGTAGTAGGTACTCGTATCATGGCTTCTTCCCAGCGAAATCACTAAATCACCAGTACTACCAAATCACCACACTCGAAGTTATAATTAATCCTCCACTGAAAAACTGCTTCATCAGAATGTTCTTTATATTCTCTGTTGTAAATCTGGGTTAAATAAGCACTAAAAACACAGCACAGCCTTAGAAGTCAAAGTTCAAAGTATCTTGCTTAATAATCGTTAAAGTTATTTCCTGTCAAAGGATATGCGTTGAGACACATCATAAAATATCCAATTTTAATACAGGATAACGTATTACCGTCTACACTTTGCCACAATGTATTTAAATTAATATCATCCCTTCAACCCAAATACACACACTAACCACCACTTATCCGCTAACAATCCTCTTCTCGCAGGGACCGGCAACAAAAAAAAACGTGTAAAACCAATTAAATTTCAAAAAAGTCCTCTTTTTTTTCTACTTACACATCCCTGTGGAAATTCACTTCCTTCTGCGCACAGCGAAGAACCTTCACCTGTTTACATAGGGCAAATTTACATTACCATTTTCACAATATTCGCTTGGATTTCAAAATAAGGATACAGCCACCCCCATCTTTCGCCGCACAATGTGACTACAACCCTAGGTAGAGGAAATACATATTCACTACGACAAAATAAATTTGTCTCAGGACACAACTTTTAGTTGACTTTCTGGAGGCGAATACTAATATTCCCCCAGTTAGCCGCGACTATAGAATCCTTCAGCAGGATTTCGTTTCGCTAAGCCCCCGGCCCTTCCCTATCAAAAATATCAGCGCATTTTCAGTTAAGGCACAAAAAGCTGAAGTAGCTACATGAATGCTGTGCATAGTAGTAGTACATCCTTGTCGACATTTTGTGTGTACAATATTTTTCGTGATATATGGCGCAATAATGTTGAAAGCAACTGTTAACTTAAGCACGGACTCTTGTATCGCACGGGTGAAGCCTTTTCAGTAGCGGGATTTTCTCATCCGGAATAAAAGGATAAATGTTGTGTTGTTGTTGTTATTGCTGACGGTTTATTTCTTTTTCTCTGCTCCCTCTACGTTTTCTTTTGATATTTCTTGCTTCTTTAATGCCGCTCGTATATAGTGCTCCCTTGGATTGAAATCTTTTCATCGTCCTTGTTGCATATAGCAATAGCACACAAGTATACATCAGTGTTGGTGTTGTGTATTTGCAACACTGTGTAAATTTACTGCGAAATCGTCCTTGGGAGTATGAGAAGCATCGCTTCTGTTGTTATGTTGAAATAATTTTGAATTGAGTGGAACATGCATTGTCGTCCATTATTTGACAGACATGTACTTGAAGGCCATTCACAGAAAGATGGAAGTGGTGAATCAGAGTTTTCGACATCATAATGCGGTATGAATGCCAAAGGGGGGCGACAAACGCTTGAACTACTCTATATACACTCCATGGTCTTTTGAATCGAAAGGCTTGGGGTGATGTTATCTCGTAGAGTGGTTGCGAGGATTTCTGTGAATATTATGTGGGAAGGTGTGTACTCACATAATGCGGTTAAATTGATCCGGTTTTTCGAACTTTTAGTTAAATGGGATTTCAATGTTACAAGGGGTGTTTGTTTTGCTATAATTAAGTTGGAAGAAAGTGGCCAATGAGCCATAAATAGGTTAATGTTTGGGTTGGAGTAGAAAAAGTAAGAAGACAAACAGCCCTACTACAGCTATCAAATATCAATGATTAGATACTCGATAACGTTTATCAATTCATCGATAATTTGGTATTATGGCCATCAATTGATAATTTTTACACCATTGTGGTAACTGATCAATATGCCATTGTGAATGGGTTCTGTTATGTTTAGTTTACCGATTCTAATTTTCATTTCGTTTTTTGTTTTTTTTGCTGGTGAGGACGAACAACTTTGGTGGAAAGATGTAGGTAAATTGTTTTATTAAATTGAACTGTCATTGTCATTTTTTTTTAAATATTTTCCTTATTTAGGATACGAGTAATAAGCAACCGAAGGCAACTCGAGAAATTGGTTGAATTGATGGCAGTCGTTCCAAGAGGAATGTTGTCGAAGGCAGCTCTTGCAAAAAAGTGGGCAGCTATTGCGTTGGAGCTAAATGGCTTGAGGCCTCCACAACGCGACCCAAACAATTGACAAAGTATGAAACTTACCATCATTTGTATGCACTCGATATATTTATTTATTTATTTGCTCTTTTAGGTGAGGCTTGATCAGAGAACTAAAATAAAGAAATAAATGACCAACAACAAGATCGAAATGACTGCAACTCGCGGAGGGTCCAATTACTTGACTCGATTGACTGACACCGAAGAAGCTGCAAATCGCCTCGTGAATTTAACTACCTGTGTTGACCTCCAGGAGTGAAATTAGGTTTGGAACTTCACTGAGAACGATTACCGTTGGACGTGCCATGACAATGTTGAAGTCATATCCAGCGCTCAGCTGGTAACTTCCTTGAGCAATGAATTTTAAAGCTACAGCTAGCTTAAGAATATTTGGGATGGATTGCTGGCTTTCGATCGGTTTCAACTTGGTCTCGATTTTGGTCAATACTTCGAAGAAGGCTTGTTTTGAATGTATTTTAACTTGCTCGTTCGTCTTTTCTTCATCACTGTTGTCCTAAAAAAAAAATCGAAGAAATTTTTGTTGAAGTTTTGTTTTTAATTTTTAAAACCCAGGTTAGCACAACCGCTAACCTGGAGGTTCAGTTCCAATTTATTAAATACCCCTAGGACACGGGGCCATTACTATACACTGCAGGATTGAGTGCTGCCGTTTCGGTTCATCCGCCACCATCACTGTTCAAGGGGCCTGACTTACCCTTGAAATCGCTAGATAACCTGTTGTCCAAATATGACAAAGCAGCTCATCAAGGTGTGCCTGGGACACTTGGAGGTAAAAATAAACACAATTGATATGAAGACAGAGTTACATCCACTGGGCATTGCAAAGATAAATCCAATTAAAGTCTACCCTCCAACCACCAAAAGTTGCGGAAGTTATTGACTAGGGGTATTTCGCTGTAAGGCTAGGTTGAATCTTTCTTCTCGATAGCTCGTCAACGCAAACGGGTCCGAAGGTTTTATCTCCCTAAACGTCTAAAGGCGCTTTGCTACTAAATTGCCTTTTTAGCCCAAAAGAACAGCGGTTGGTAAGAGTAATTTTTCGTTTTATTTGTGACGTGATGTTGTTCTTAGAGTTAATAGTGGTGCTGAGATAATCAAATTGCCGTACTAACACAAATTTATATTTGTGAATGGTGACGTTCTATCTTATTCGTCGGTGATGTGTGTCCTTTCATGTTGACAGCATATACTTTGGCTTACTCTCATTTACTGCTAAACCCATTCCGCCGCTCCCTTCTCTATACCGGCAAACGTGGCTTTGACATCACGTTGAGTCCTACTAATGATCTCAATATCGTCGGCGTATGCTAGCAGTTGCATCGATTTATGGAAGAGTGTGCCTCTGATATTGGCTCGAGAGTTTTGCACAATCCTCTCAAGAATGACATTAAAGAAGTCACATGACAATGAGTCTTGAGCCTTGCCTTAATCCCTTTTTGGGATGAAATCTGCCGGTGAGGTCGTTTTCGACCCTAATGAAGCTGCGGGAATTCTAATTCGTCATCCTGCACCGACTATTGGTTGTTCCTCCATTGCTCTATCGTTTTATATAAGGTTATCGAAGTCTCTGTCCAACGAATTTGGATGCAAAAAGTTGCGATTTCGTTGGAAGGACGTCATTTTTGGCTTTGAACCCAACGATTCTGCTGGTCCTCCGTTTCTACATCGTTCCCTTAAGTAAGATCTACTTCTTGTCATCGATGTCGTGTCTTAGTGTTTTTGCCTTAATGAATCGATAACAAACGCTAAAGTTGAGGTTTAGTTTCTTATCGTATTGGAAGCAAATTGTGCTTCTTCATTCCTTAGCCACAGAGATACTATCTAATTCGGACTTCATCTTCCCAATTGTAATGTAAGGTTTGATTGAAAATCTTGATTTCGAATTAAAAATGATAAATCTTCTGAAGCCAAACAACAAATTTATTATTTCCAAATAGAAAGGCATCCATCAACAACGACTGTATTTCCCATACCATCTCCCATTTGTAAAGTCCTGCCAATGCTTATTCAGAGCCCGCACAAGGGAAATGGAAAACGGCAACGAAATTACATTTTCCTTTACTTAATCAGCTTCTCTTGGTGGTGGTCCAGTTTCCACCCAGTAGAATCGCCCCTCCATCTTCGTGCATATATTAGGTACTCATCGTCCTCGGTTAGTAGAGTGGAAAATCCAAACTCAGCATTTCAGAACATTATCCGAATAGCCGTAGGATATTATTTGCTTCTTCATAGCTGTCCATAGCCAACACAGTCTATATCTTAAAGGAAGACGACGGCAACGTTTTTCTTTTTAAACTTCAATAAACAGATTTCCCTCCTCCTGTACTTCCTCATCGTCCTCGTCACATATCTATTTTTTTTTCCTTCATCTACTTTCGGTTAAGTCGTTTTCCTCTCTTACACTGCATCCTTGCCATGTAAGTACTCACATTACGATCTGAGATGTAATTCCATCCCTTAAACGATTCAAAAACTTTTAACCCTCTAAACTCGCACCCAAAAAGGACGAAGTACAAAAAACAGTTTTCTTTGATTTTCTTTTACCTTCAGGATATTTTTTTGCAAAGAAAAAAAAAACATTTTGTGTACCAAGACTTTTATTTCTCCCTGCTCCCTCTATGTCAATGTGAAAAGCATCCTTATCAGGATACTACGTCTTTTACTTAAAATAAAAAAAAAATTCTACCGTTCGGAATATCCTTTTTTTGCTTTTCTCATTCTATTTCTTTGGGTACTGAATCCCAGCCAGTGTACTACGCTGCGCTCTTTGTCTATTTTTAACTAAACGGATGTGGTGATGTGTGTAGGTGTGTGTGCAGCGCGTTCAAATTCATTTTACTTTCGTAAACCTTGCACATACATCTACACAGTGTGGTATTGTGAGTGGGTGTGGCGTTTAGATCAATATCAAAGTTTTCCTGCGAGAAGCATAAGGAAAATCGTTTAGGGGGTGATTTTGTATTGAATAAAGGTGAGCTTCTCCCTTTGTACGTGTGTTGTAAGGAATACACTTCAAGGATTGCAAAAAGGAAGTTAGTTGCGGAGAATCACTTTAGACGGTTCTTGGTTGGTAATTAAGGCAATGACTAGAAGAATTCTATATACGCGAGCATACCTATATGCAAATTGGATGTGTATATAGGTATATTGTAGGTGTACACAGATGTAAGATGTCCTTTTTGGTGATGTTAAGCACTTAAACTGCGAGAGGATAAATCCGTACACGCGTGAGTAATACTCGAAATGATTAATAGGGATAAGGACACAGTTTTGTTTTGGGTATGGAGGAATGTTTTCGTGGACCACCGCGGATTGTGGTATTATTTGAGAGGAAGTTGTGGGGATTGGGATTTTGTAATTAATCGCAACTTGGGATTCGAATTAACTGTGGTAATGTTTTTAATTCAATTAGTTTTCGTGGTGGAGCTTGGCACTTCTAATGAATTCGAAATGATGCGCTTGGGACGAAAAGTTCTGTAAATCTGTGGAAACATTTGTAGCGGGTGAAGTAGGTACTTTTATCCTGGACGGGACATTTTTCAATTTCCTTCAAATGATTTTTTTTTCTAAGTGAATTCGTGTTATAAAAGTATTTAGGAAGCTACTCTGCTTTCGACATTAATTTCAATACAACTAACGGAAGCGCCCAACTTTCTAAAGTGTCCTTTACCTTAGTATTTTTGTTTGTACAAGGGAGTAAATGAATTTTGTATGCCAACGGAAGCCCTCAACCATTGGTTTAACCTTTAACCGGACACCTTGCATAAAGGTCAATGTTGGTTATCGGGCTGTAGGGTAAATTCTGTGAGGGAACCACGAGACCTCTTTGATAATCAACCTCATTAGTTTATGCCTTGACATACAAAATGTAATACTTAACATTGAATTGAAAAGTTGACTATTGATTTCCCTGCCACTTGGCTCATTTTTTTCGCACCACAACTTTGTGAACACTTATTATTTAGTATTAAAGGAAAAAATATTACGATTGGCAGGACGATGGAAAACGAATTACAATCCACATAGAAAAATAGCAGCTTAATCTTAAGTTATATATATTCTAGAATAAGCTTTTTTATAAAACAAAAAAAGTCACTAAACAAAGTTTTCAATTTTTCCTTTGTAAATAAAAATTAAATATATAACCAAAAAACCGAAAAATTTAAGCCTAAAGGCAAAATAAAACAGCTAAATATAAGCTTACGGAGCCAACTAAGGGCCGATAAGTTAGATTAAGTAAACCAGTTATTGATAAGTTAGATTTAAGCATTTTTGTCTAGTAGTAAGTTAATATTTTAAGTAAATAAAAATTGAGTTTGAAAGTTAAAAAAAGCAGCTTAATTCTAAGGGACAGTGCAGCATTTCATTTGGACTTCTAGCTGTTAGGGTTCATTGGGAATCATAAAACCCTTATTAATCATTACAGCATCTTCTAATTTTAATTTGTATGCTAGGTCTGTAAGGTTGAAATAGCTTTACAAGATTTTTTTTCCAGATGCAGTCATACAGGGTGTTTTTTAGAGTATTTTAAACTGGCAACACTGTTTCTACAGATTGTCAATTTGACAGTTGAATGTTGATTTGTGAATGTTTCGCCATTTTATGATGATTAAAGCGCCGCCCAGAATGCGTATCTGTAGCTTACGCTTGTAGCTGAGTCCAAAGTTAAAAACAATGCAATCCGTAAGCGCTTGCACAATGTGAACCTGTAGCTTGAAGTTCAATGAATGGCAACTTCATACAAGAATGTATCTCTCTTTTGACAGCGATACAAGATTAATGAATAACGCGTCCAAATTGTGCAAACTTTTTTAAGCCCACGTGTTCGGTTCGCTAAACTTATCATGCGCTATATCCACCTTACGGTCGACATAAAAGTCCATCTGAGCAAGTTTTTTGGAACACGATAAATCGTTTCGGCACCATGAACACTCGATTTGATAATAAGTACCTATCCCCAAAGGAGACAAATAGCGCGGAGAGAAGAAGTTATGCCGTTGTGGATCACAGTGTTGAGAAGGAGCCGATGGAGTCAATTCGCCATCCTGTACGGCAATTGGAGCTATGTCCATCTACTTTGTGGAAGATTTAACGGAAAGACCTTGGCTTAAAAGCTTGTAAGATCCAGTAGTAAGCGAAGTAGGTTCGGTGAATTGGTCGAAAACATGATTCAGCATTTTAACGCAAAATGTTGTTCAACGAAGATTCGAATTTTTGGTTAAATGGATATGTAAACAAGCGAATTTGCAGAATTTTTAATGGAGAAAACCCAGACGCCTTTGTCGAGAATCCCTTACAACCATTGTAACTCACCGTTTAATGTGCTTTATGGACTGGTGGAATCATCGAATGTTGGAACCATAAGTATGTTACCGTCAATGGAGTGCACTATACAAATTGCTATATGACTTCGTCGTTCCTTAGTTGAATGGCATTGAAGCAACAAAGCTTTGGTTTCAATGAGATGCAGCAAAATCCCATACGGTGTGCTACGCCACCAATTTATTGCGGGAAACATTTGTTGAGGGCATAATTTCCCATATTGATGTTGGGATTTGGTCTCCACGATGCAGTGATCGGTGTCATGAAATAAAGACGAGCGGAATAACTCCGAATTCCACGATTCGGCGTTATTTTACTCTATAAAAGCAAAATCACGCAAAATTTCCATGCCTAATTTCGGCCTAATTTCACTTTGAATACATCCAATTTCGAACACATCCCATATCCCTCAGCCCGAGCAGAAGTTCATACTTTGAATACATCCGAGTGCGAGTTTGGGTGTATGCACATTTTTAACATGGATGGGCAGCATGCTGCCTCCTGCAACCCCCCTGCTAGTGATCACTGTTGGTTTTGGGTTGCGTGCGAGATTGGATGTTTGGACAAACAAGCTTCCACCAACAGTTAGACTAAGCAGGGGGGTTGCATACAAATTCTTAATTCACATACACCCAACCTAGCAAGGAACCCAAATACAACATTGAGCCCAAACAGGGGGTTTGCAAGGAGGCAGCCCCTTTCATACACGCAAACTCGCACCCGGATGTGTGCAAAGTATTATTTCATCTCTCTCTGGATTCGGCTCTTTTTCACAAACAATGTGAGGCGTTATTTCACTTTGTCGTTGCGAAATAATGACGAATTTTGGAATTCGGCTTTATTTCGCTCGGCGTTATTTCATGGCACCGCTGGCGCTGTGATCTCACACCTTTAGATTTCTTTATTTGAGGGTGTGTAAAGTCACTAGTCTATGCCGATAAACCAGAGACGTTGGACGATTTGTAAGTCAACATTCAGGGTATTATTGCTAATATACGCCCCCCTTGCTCGATAAAGCTGACGATTATTGAGCTTCACGATTGCGCATCTGCATGAAGTTATATTTATGCACTAATGATATATCCAAACTTAACAGTTTTTATCTCCGCCCAATCGAGTACTGTTACCGTATTCGGATGTCTTGGAAAATTTTAAGCGATGTACCTTGGCTATTGTGTTCTTAGGGCCGAACCGACTCGCACAGTTTAACAAATATTTTCAACAGTATGATGTTGGAATTCCAGTCGCAGTTTTCAACTTCTTATCCGTATCGAAGTTGAAAGGCAATGTATACAAAATTATTTCATTCAATTGAGTGTTATTTCTCTTGGTTATACCGACTTTAACTGCGACTTGGACAAATTATTTTACACTTTTGAGCTCAGCTGATTAATTTAAAACATCTGAATGTGTTTCTACCTTTCTCTTTGGGTCGTTCTTTCAATCAACTTGCTCTGTTGGTAATGACGACTTTGGTATGTTAAATGCGTGAATGGCTGATTCCAAGATATGTGGTCTTATTTTATGTCTCCACTAAATAATCGCAAATTTTAAGGGGTTTCGGTGATCAGAAATATCAACCCAATTCCATTGTGGAAAGTTGCAATTTGCATATGGGGAAGTTATTCCTTCAAAGGAGGTCCAACGCATAAGAATCAGCATCCACTGATTGAGTTTCCTGATATATGTTTATAGTGATATTCTTCTCCAGAGCAGAAAACGGAAGGTAATGCTGCTATACGTTCGTTTAAAGCCAGTGCCTTGTTGTTCGTTTGTTGTGCCTTAGAGAGGCTGTTCCAATCAATATGATACGTTAGGCTTTTGCTTTAATGTGGCCTTACTTTGACAATATGGTAAAATCAAACGCTTTTCTGGGCCCCTAGGTACAGTTTAATTGCTTTTTGCATTTATAACTATTTCATACATTTCTACCATCATAGAGCACTCCACGCTCCCTTGGTCCCATATTCTGACGCCATAAGAAATAAAGTCCTCCCAGTAAGAACTTGTTATACAACAGAATATTAAATGAATACATTTCCGCACTTGCCAGCTGCTTCCCTGACACCCTTCATCATAACAATAGAAAACCATCTTCTCGCCTATTTTGTCTCTCCGACAAAACAGCTTCACATTCCACAATTCTTATCCCTATATAGTCCTTTGGAGAATATTTTATTTTAATTAAGTCACTGGCTTTTCAAAAAGCGACGAACTATAGACGAGTATTCCCCAAGTGTTTCATAATAAACCCCAAAAACGAAATTCGCTTCAACGATATACCTAGGTACACAGAGAAGGCAGAAAACCTTTTCCATTCACTCGACAGGACGAACGGATGTAGTTTGATTCACAACGATGCATCTCGAGTCCGGTCCTTTCAGCGCACAGAATGGGGGAAAAAGTTGAACACTGCAAAAAAAAAAATCAAATAAACATAAAAGCAAAGTCCGAAATACTTGTAGACCGGCAAAAGGCTTCAACTCGCTTCTCTTCCACCAAAAAAGCACCATCTAGGTAAACGCACACATATACAGAACGAGTCTACATTGTAATTGAAAATGTTCTCACCGTGTCGTTGGCGTTCATTCCTAGGCCACTAGCTGGTCCTTCCGCGCTTTTGTGGTGCCTTTCGCAGACTTTCAAATGGATGTGGAATGAAGGAATTGTTATTCTAAGAATTTGCTTCTTTTTTTTTTTTGGAATACACATTTCGAAGGATAGAAATTAAGGTGCGCCTTAACATATCGGTAAGTGCAAAAGGAGAGTGGAAGGAGTTTACTGAGTTTCAAACCCTTTAACGATAGTTGCAAGGTGAGTGTAAGATGGTTTATGGGTTTAAATAGAATAAAGGACTCAATATCATTTGTTTTCTTATTTTTTAGGGTCTGAAGAGTTGTTGTCCTTTTTTTTCGTTTAGCATGGCTGTCAACAATAAATCCCCCTTTTTGTTGTGCTCAGGTGAGCCTCCAAGATGGTTGTAGATGTTTAATTTTTGGGTGACGTTTGTCTTCGTAAATAAATGTTTTTTTTTAAGTTTTAAAGCTAGTCCCCATTGAATAAAAATTAAACCATTTCTTTAAAAAAAAAGACAAAATTTGAACTTTATTCACGACTGGTTACTTAAGACGAACTCTGAACATTTTCGTGACTTAAAATTATGCTTCGGTAGATAAAGAATCGATGTGATGATGTGCTTTCTTTGCATAAACTGAACGACGCTTGTGTTTAAGTGACTTTGTGGTCCGAGTGCGGATAAAAATGCTTAATTTGCAGAAGCGTAAAGTCGAAGTAGCACATTGGAACTTTTGGCCTTACTTGAACTTTTGGTGCCACCGTCATTCAAGTATTTAGTTTGAATGAATGTGCTCCAGCGTTAACAGATAATACGTCATCACACATTAAAGAAGAGATCTGTCATCAAGAAAACTTTCCATCTAGCACCAGGAATCATTAAATAAATACAGGGTGTCCGCCGGGAAGGTATACTACTTTGTTTGTTTATAATTTTTGATTAAATGTAAGGGAATGGATCTTATATTGATAAATGTTTGATTTAAGGTCGGCAATTATGTATGGAATACAATATCAGGTAAATGTCCGCCTCTGTTATTCTCACAAATGCGAGCCCTTTTGAGCACATTTTTCATTACATTCTCACACACTTCACGCGGTATTTCATTAATTTCATCACGAATATTTTGTTTGAGTTGCTCAAGCTAGGGTGTCCATATACCTCAAACGAAAAAAGAGGACATACATTACAGTCAACAACACCCCCCCCCCCCCCCGCCATATTCTGTATTCACATTAAAATTTAATTTATTTATTTCTCAAAAAAATAACATAACAAAACAATATTATTGCAAATTGCATAAGATCATACATATTTAGTTATCAGGCTCCTCATCAGAAGAGTCATATTTATCAGAGCTCCGTATCTGGCTGAGATACTTTTTATTACTCAACAATATATCATAAAAGGATTTGCAGTTTAAGTCTTTTAAATTGTATGCAACAGTTAAAATCGATTTTACTGTACTCATTTTCAATCGGTTTCTTTCTTTTGTCCAATGTGAAAAAACAAGTGAAAAAATTCGCTCAACATTTGCATTTTGCCCCGGAATAGAAAATAAGAATTGACAACATTTTAAAAGTTCAGAATAATATTCAATATTTTTGGATGATGAAAAGAAAAGAACCCATTTGTTAACAGAAATATCTTCTTTAAAGGAATCATCAGTTAATTTTTCATTCAAAAATGTTTGTAGATTACAAAATTGGTCGAAGAGTTTTGAATCGTCTAACTCAACACCCTTTGAAGTGAGATACTTGATACTTTCTTCTACTTCAGACCAAACCGGTACTTTTTTTAAATTCATCCAATTGAAGGAAATGAATTCTTCAAATTGGAATGTCCATTTTTCAATGTATTCATAACATTTCTCATAGCATTTGAAGCTAGCCCGTTTAAATGACTCCACTTCACTTTGACAGCCACGACGAGTTAAATCGGTGAGAATTGATTTTACACTAAGTGGCAGAAAACGTTGATCCAATCTGTTTCTTATTAAAGATTTTAGAGATATTAAGATAGCAGATACTTCTAACAGTGAGTTCCTTTCTTTTTCCATCTCTTTCGTTTTTTCAAAAAAAATATATGTTAATGAGTGCGCAAAATATAAAAAAGCTTCGCTTAGATTTGAATTAAAAAATGTTTCCAAAACTGCCGGACAGTTTTCGTTAGATAAAAAATATTGTTTAAGAGCTGGAAACACTTCCAAAATTCTATTAATAGCAGGGTATAATGATAACCACCTAGTAGTACAATGGCGGAGCAAGTCCTTAAATTCCAATTCCATCGCAATACAAAATTCTTTTAAACCCTCAGTTCTTACTGTATATATAGAAAAATAATTATATATTTTTATTACAGTGATTTCGATATCAATTGAAAACGAATCAAAACCGTTTTTAGCTGCGTTCGAAATGATGTGGACTGGGCAACCAATTCCAATTAAGTCTTTTCCGATACTGGACTTAAGTTTGTGAAAAACATTGTTCAAGCCTGCTCTGTTAACGCCTCCAAAATTGGTGTTACAATTGTCAGCGGAAAATGCTACACACTTCGACGCGATATCAAATTTGTTTAAGCATTTCACTATATAATTACATATCGTCTCTGATGTTTCATTTGGTAATTTATCTAAATGAATTAATTTAGTTTGAGTTCCAAAATCTTTATCAAAATACTGAATTAGTATTGGAAACATCTTAATGTTGCCGTGGTTACTACCATCTGTAGAAACAGATATGAAAGGAGTTTGAGAAACAGCATTGAAGATCATTTCGAGGCAAAACGGAGCTATTACATTTTTCTGAATTGCTCTCGTCTTTGTATGCGCAGATGACAGCCGTTTTGCAATGTCAGAATCCTTAAAGATGTTTCGATATAGAATACTTGCACAGTCCGTTGAGCGGAAACTAAAATGGTGTTTAAGAGCATGAAATGCCAATGTTCCTTCTGCAGCAGCTATACTATCGTCCAATTTTGTTGATGTTGAAACAAAAGCGGAGGTCAATTTTGATGAGATATCACCTGCGCGCAATGTCTTTAAGTGTTTCTTGGATGCAGTATGTTGTTCCAAATCGTAGCGACCTTTATTGGCCACTGACACTTTCGTTTCGCAGATTGTACAAAACGCTTCATATTTACTCAAATTGGGTTTTGTGATGAAAGACTTGTATTGCTTTTGCAGCTCTTCATTAAACACACATTTCCTTTTGCTCATCGTCTGTCAAATATCGAATATGATTACATTAAAAAATATATTCGATTTAGCTACTTACGAAAAATAAAGTTAAACGCTTCAAATAAAAAAAGAGCTGCGCCTCAAGGAATTATTTTTTGTAGGTAAAATTCTCTACGTCGTTTATTTTGTTTTTTGGGCAAGAAGGACTTGCGACACGTCGTGTCTTTTACGGGTGCTTTCGGTAATAATCTGTTTATGTTATGATATATTGTTAATAATTTATAAAATAAATGTATAAAATGTAAAATTACCTAACTATTTTGAGAATGCAATAAAAACATTTGTTTTTGTTCGAGAACTGCAAATTACATTGTACGTTGTACGACCAGCGGCAAAAGGATTGCGAGTATCGTTTGTTTCTGCCAGACGCCAGAGACTAGTGAAAGAAACAAAACAAAAGCGAGTAAAGCTTCGCACACGGATACATCTCTTTTTCACATTTCATTTGAAGTCAGTGCATCTGCCTCATCTGCATAACTTATTTATCTGCTAACCATCTCTTTTAATCATTCATCTCTGCCACAGGTAAGGGGGACAGCTGCAGGTGTGAGTGTGGTTGACAAAACAGATATGAAAATAAAATAGGTTCATCGAAAAAGTGCTACCACTGCTAGTTTTTATGGACGTACTTAAAAGTTTTAAAATGAAGGAATTGTTTTAATATTGAAATTGAAGGTATTAAAAAAGAGAACGAAAAGAGGACAGAACAAATAAAGAGGACAAAAAAAGAGCCAAGCGAAAAAAGAAAGTGTAAAATAGATCGCTGACAAAAAAGAGAACGTGTTCTCTTTAAAAGAGATGTTCTGGACACCCTAGCTCAAGCGTTTCTGGTTTGTTTGCATAAAGCTTGCTTTTCAGATATCCCCACAAAAAGAAGTCCGGAGCAGTCAAATCAGGCGACCGTGGAGGCCAATCAACATAACCATTTCTTGAAGTAACTTGTTGTGGAAAGAGGTCTCGCAGTAACTCCATTGTAGTCCTGGCTGTATGCGCCACATCACATGTTAATCATGCTCAAAGCATGCAGTTGTGGCGTTAAAAAGTTTTCAATCATATCAGGATATCGCTCCCAATTCACAGTTCCCGTTACGCCGTTTACATTTCCAAAGAAGTAAGGTCCAATTATTCCTCCTGACCGAATTGCACACCAGACTGTAACTTTTAATGGATGCAAAGGTGACTGATGAATAATTTGAGGGTTTTCCATTGCCCAGAACCGACTATTCGGCTTATGCACATATCCATTCAAATGCAAATGTGCCTCGTCACTCGTTCTGATTTTTTCATGAAAATCGGGGTTGTCATGGGCTAGCTGTAGCATCCTATTGGCATATGTACGGCGGCGTAAATGGTCTTGCGGAAGTAGCTCTTGTGTCAACTGAATCTTTAATGGAAACAAATGCAAATCTTTATGCAAAATTGTGGCCAAAATTTTTCTTTGAAGACCAAGCTCCTGAGCACGGAGTCGAATTGAGGTTGATGGATTGTTTTCAACACTTCCTTGAGCAGAAGTAATGTTTTCAGCCGATCTTGCAGTACGTTGTGGTCCTTTCACCTACAGACCCTCTTTCTTCGAAATCATTCACTACACGATAAATAGTGCGATTTGTTGGCAAGTTTTTTCTCCCAAAAATTTCACGTAACTTTCTCAATGTCACAGTAATCGATGATTGATTTTGATAAAATGTTTTAACGATTAAAACACGATGG
Source organism: Rhingia rostrata (assembly GCA_949824845.1). Taxonomy (NCBI): domain Eukaryota; kingdom Metazoa; phylum Arthropoda; class Insecta; order Diptera; family Syrphidae; genus Rhingia; species Rhingia rostrata. The sequence continues at coordinate 64,525,867 of OX463758.1, forward strand.
TTTATCGAATATTTTTCCATAATAAATTAGCCACGTGTCTACTTCGCGACTGCCAAATATGGACTGTCAAGACTAATGTTTACCAAAATGGCGGCAACACAATGTAGTATACCTTCCCGGCGGACACCCGTTACTTGCATTAACTCTCGACACAATTATATTATCTTGACTTTCTTTGGGTCTGACGATGACTAACTCCATGGGCGATGTCTGGACTAGAATATCGGGGAGGCAGATTGAATGGAAGTTGATTTTCGGTCATGTCAAACAAAGCACTCCATGTGACGGAATTCGATTGACAGCTCCCCGCATCCCTTAACACTTGACGAAAGTTACTCGATTCAGGCATTCAATACCACCCATCAGTAGCAAAGCAACAAATCGATTCCTGTATGGAGCGCTTTAGACAATTCTTTGAATCATTTCTAGAAATGAAGCCAACTACGAACAAGCTACTAAAAGAAGAACGTGACGTGACTATTTCCCCCCAAAACCATAGCTAGAACAATACTAAGAATGTTGAGTCAAAATTACAAACTTGACATATAAGACCCGCATAGTCAGGCCAAGATATTCTCACATCCATGCGAAGACTTCCTAGAATGAACACCATACCGCACACACTCCACTTGACAGTCATTTTCAGTTCGCATATATAGGTATGGTTACTGATTTTACTTGTCCTGACAGCCCTGGCTTCTGGATTCGTATAACTATCTACCAACATCCCGTTCATCATCCACACATACACCATACAAACGGATTCATATGGATATACATTCCATCAAAATAATAGAGTTGAACATACAAGAGGGACACACACGCTTTGTTACGCAAATCCCAAATAGATTCCTATCACTGATGTTTTATGTAAACGAATCCTTAATTATGCTGTTCACGTGTGCACATTTCATCCTGGAAATTCACAATGTGAAATCTAATGGGATGGCTTTTGGGTAGAATCATCTTTGCCCATGTGTGTATGTGCGGTTGGATGGAATGTTATTGCTACACCCCTTGCTACGTTATTTGGCCTCATAAGATCATGAGTGCCCCCCTCAAGTAACATAAAAGGGGGTGACTTAGATGATTTAGGATTCATCGTTGTGCGGTTATATTCCCTTGAGTGGTTTAGTTCAGTCTGAATTCTTTATGCGAGAGTAGAGTTGTGGAAAGTAGGGTTGCGACAAGGGATTGGGAATTGAATTTCCAACTTTTTGTCTTCGCATATGTTCAGCGCGTACTTAATTTTCCGGGGTTTAAATCCTTATCGTCATTTTGTGTTGATTTTTCATGATGAGAGATTAGTTATGGATGCAGGACTAATATTGGAAATCAATTTGGGGATGTGATGTGGTATCCAGGGATGAAAAATCATCATAAATTTGGCCTTATGTAACGGCACTTGGCAATGCCCAGTGGTTGTAACTCTCCTCGATATCCATAAGGGGACATGGCGGTCTCCAGATCAACGAACGGTCAACCAAATTGATCATATTGCGATAGACAAGAGGCACGCATCCAGTATTTTGGATGTCCGAACATTCCGAGGAGCTATAGTTGACTAGGACCACTACAGCCAAGTTAAGAATGCAGATATCCACCACGCCACAACAATCCAGAAATACTGTGAACAAAATTAATGTCGAAAGACTGCAATCGCAAGAGACCGTTAAGACCTTCGCGCAACGCGTATCCCTTAACCACGATACCACCAGCATCGAATGTCGAAGAACAATGGCAACGATGCCAACAAGCCATTAGATCAGCCGCAACTGATGTGCTGGTTTTCTCGCGCCACCAGTAAGAAACCCCTGGTTTGATGAGGAATGCTGACAGATGCTCGCAGCCAAGAACGAAGCCTACAAGGCTAGGCTGCAGGTGAAGACGAGAGCTGCCGTTGAGATCTATTGCCAAAGAAGAAGGGAAGAACACTGGATTTTCAGAAAGAAGAAAAAAGGGCAAGAAAAGCGCGCGGTCGAGGATATAGAAAGGTGCCACTCCAGGAACGATGTTCGCAAGTTTTACCAAAGTGTACAACTTCAAAGCCAAGGATACAAAGCTCGAACAGAATTCGTCGAGATGAACACGGAAATATCGTAGTTGAGACACAGTCGATCCTGAGGATATGGAAGAATTACTTCTGCAGACTGTTAAACGGCGATGACGAACAACATTCCACTGTCAGGCAGAAAGAACCATTCAATATTTACAACGACAGCGAAAACTGCCAACCACCCGAACTGAGTGAAGTGAGGATAGCAATATCTAAACTCATGCTTAATAAGGCTGTCGGAAGTGACGGCCTTCCAGCTGAGCTTTATAAGGCCGGCGGAGATGAATTGGCAAGTAATATCCACCAACTCATGAGCCAAATCTGGTCGGAAGAAAGTATGCCTGAAGAATGGAACCTCAGCAACGTTTGCCCGATCCACAAGGAGACCCTCTAAGCTGCGCCAACTGCAGAGGCATAAGTCTCCTACACATCGACTAAAATATCCTATCTGCCGTAATATGTGAACGCCTGAAACCGTTTACCAACAACCTGATCGGCCCTTATCAGGGTGATTTAGGCCAGGAAAGTCCACAACCTACCAAATCTTCACACTTCGGCAGATCCTGGAAGCCAAGAAGTCCAAATCGATACCCACCACCTACTCATCGATTTCAAAGCCGCATAGCATGTATACAATTATTTGGTATACCACCCAAACTCTTCCGTTTGTGTAGGATGACGATGGAGAATTTTCGCTGGTCAATCGGGGTCGGAAGCCCTCACCGACACATTCGATACCACAAAAGGATTTAGGCAAGGCGATGCGCTATCATGTTTCTTCTTCAATCCAATTTTCCAAAAATCGGTGCAACTACTAGCATATGCCGACGATGTTGACATCATTGGTCGGACCCAACGTGATGTCATAGCCACGTTAGCTAGTAAAGATAAGGAAGCGGCAAAAATGGGTTTAGCAGTAAATGAAGGCAAGACGAAGTATATGCTGTAAACACGAAAGGACACACAACATCGACGAATTGGACAGAACGTCACCATTGACAGATATAACTTTGAGGTAGTACGGGACATTGTCTATCTCAGCTCCGGTATTAATTCTGACAACAACATCTCGTCAGAAATTAAACGAAGAATTACTCTTGCTAACCAGTGTTTCTTCGGGCTAAGAAGGCAATTTAGTAGTAAAGCCCTCAGTCGAACTACTAAGGAGATCCTATAAAAGACTTTGAACATCCCAGTGCTGCTCTACGACGCTGAAGCATGGACCTTCTCAAAAGCGGATTAAGAAATCCTTGGTCGATTTGAGAGGAAAATTCTTCGAAAAATCTTCGGTCCTGTTTGCGTTGACGGGCTATGGAAACGAAGATTCAACCAAGAACTATACGGCCATGGCCATGGTCAAAAAACTCCGCATTGGACGCTTAAGATGGCTGGGACATGTAGAACGAATGGACACCAATACTCCGGCTCGCAGAGTCTTCGATTCCCAGCCAGACGTCGGACGCAGTAGAGGAAGACCTCGTCTTAAGTGGCGCGCACAAGTAGAAACCGACCTCAACCAACTTGGAGTGCGCAACTGGATGCAGTTAGCTAAGTACAGGGCTAATTGGAGAGGCATGTTGGTTGAGGCCCAGGTTCATTCCGGACTGTAGCGCCACTTAAGTAAGTAAGTTGCCAGATAAAATACTTTTTGCGTAAACAGACTCTTTAAAATCTAGTTAAAATAAAACACAAGTTTACACATTAATACACTTCATGGAATAGTTATTTATTTTTCATTTATGAATATTGAAATTAATTTTAAAACTAAATACAATTACTTCAGTTATGTATGTAGAACCTCTTATAAAAATATATATCAATCGTATAATATTTCCGAATAGATTTTTAAAATTTGTTTTTTTGTTTATATCGAAACATTTGTTTGTTTTTTAAATTACATATAACTTTTCTGCATTGCTGTGTGAATGTCTTGTTGAAAAAGACTATACATTCATATTTTGAGTAAATTATACAAAAAGAAAAAAATATAAACTGAATAGTTACTCATCCTCAACTTGTTTTTTTTTTTTAGACTTGTCAATATATATATTTTTTATTTATATATTTATTACATATGTTATTGTACTTTGTAAATTTTACATCAGGTTTTTTGTTTAAACAAAAACTAATTTAAATTATTATTAAATGTTCGAGTTTATATATTTTAAGTAAAAACTTTTTATAACAAAAGTTTGACAACAAAACAATTTTATTAAAACAAAATGATACAAAAAAAACAATTTTTATGCATTGAATTTTCGAATAATGATTGATTTGTATGATTAGTTATAATTTCTATATTTCATAAAAATAAAAGAAAATGCTTATTGTAGTGAATGATAGTGAATGTTAGCGGAAAATACTTAATTCTACTAAACTAAAACATTGAAATAGTGATAGTAGGCAGGTGAAGAAAAATGGAAATTAAATAGGATCTCAAAAAGGAGGACTACATTGTAGGACACTAACGTACTAAACAGAAGAGAAGAGTGAGTTGAATTTTGGCAAAGCAACAACTTCGGGGTCACCATCTCACTTTGGATTTCTGTGCAATTTCATTCTTTTATTTTTATGGACGCTGGTTGCAAAGTTTAATGAAAAAAAGTATTTTAGTCTCTAGAACGTTTTACTTTGGATATGATCTATAATAACTAAGTTTACCTATTTAATGCCAGTGGATTTAGGATCATACTGGAACCAGCACATTCGTTGGCATGGTAGCCAGCTGTTGTACTTGACGCTGTGGTTGAAGAGACACCTACACGAGAGAATTAGTTTCACATAGTTTGTGCATTTAGAGGGAATGCTTAGTAATGTCACCCCTTTTCTGCTGCGGTGTTTATGACATACCTGTATTTTCCTCGGGAGCATGTACTGGACTAGATGGTGGCGATGGTGAGTCCAATGATATTATTGATGAATCTGCAATTGATTTAAAAAAAAATAAGAAAATCATTAATTTAGATTTAAATAAAATATGATATATAATAATAGGCGTGTGTTTTGTTGAGAGTTATGCAAAGTAGAGAAAAAGCTTCTTTGAAGTGAAACTTCTTTTAGGGGTTTATGAAACATAAAAACATCACGATGACGGTGTTCTGATTAGGTTCACCATACAAGTAACGGGTGATCCAAGTAGAGATACTTTTTTCAATAGCCTTTTTTGACAGATCACGTGTGAGTCGTGTCATGCTGTCATGTTATTTTTGTTTAGTATTGTATGGCATTTCATAATGGAAAGACTTACGCGTGAAGAACGTTTACAAATTGTTCAACTTTATTATGAAAATTCACGTTCTGTGTTCTGTTCTGTTCCCACACATAGCATCAATCAATGGACTTATTGAGAGAACATTTCGGTGAGCACATAATTTCACGTTTTGGGCCGGTCGATTGGCCACCAAGATCGTGTGATATCACACCGTTAGACTTTTTCCTGTGGGGACATGTAAAGTCAAAAGCTTATGCCGACAAACCCGCTTCGATTCAGGCCTTGGAGGAAAACATCACGCGTGTCATTCGCCAGTTACCAGTCGAAATGCTCGAACGAGTGATCGAAAATTGGACTCAACGGATGGACCATCTGCGACGTAGCAACGGCCAACATTTGATAGACATAATCTTCAAAAAATAAATGCCAAAGAATGTTCTTTCAAATGATAATAAACATTCTCCATTAAATTTGAATTTTCTGTGTTTTTTTTTCTTTAAAAAAGTAGGGAACCTCGAAATGGATCACCCTTTACTAACCACAATCGTTGCTTGATTTCGGTGATCGCGCGTTGTTGGATTATTTTGTTTGTTTGAAGTGAAACTTTATTTCGTGTTGTGGCTGTTTGATCGTGTGCATTAAACGGATGGACTTGTTAGGCTAAATGGTATGAATGGGTATAAAGAATGCGTATCTGTAGCTTTATCTTGTACCGCTGTCAAAAGAGATACATTTCTTGCATGAAGTTGCCCTCACTTCAAGCTACAGATTCACGAAGATATACATTGTGAGAGCGTTTCAGGGCCTACCCGAATGCGTATCTGTAGCTGGTATCTTGTATCGCTGTCAAAAGAGAGATACATTCCTTACATGAAGTTGCCATTCAATCAACTTCAAGCTACAGATTCACATTGTCTAAGCGCTTACGCCTGTCTTGTTTTTAAATTTTGACTCAGCTACAAGCGCCAGCTACATACACGCATTCTGGGAGGGTCTTTAATGGTTGCCTTGTTTTTAACTTCTTACTCAGATTTATGCATCAGCTACAGATACGCATTCTGAACGGCCCTTAAGGTCACGCACTGAGCGGCAAAGCGACAAAAAAAAATGAATCATATGAAATTTAATGGTTGTAGCCACGCACTCGCTGAACGCCAAGCAATATTTCTGAGTGGCATAGCGACGTCGATCTGCTGCTAGCCCCTCATTGTGTGACTTTAGCCTAACACGGCAACACGTACGTTTTGGCATGTTGGATGGAGAAAGGACGTTGGTGCACCGGTATGCACAAAGAAAGTGTGGTGTCTGTCGATAAGTAACTTCGGGTATGTGGGATTGTGTGTGAGGAAAATCAAATTATGAAACGTATTGGTGAGTCCAGGAAAGCCATACCCATCGTTGTAAGGAATCAAGCGAAAGTTGCTAGATAAATGGATGCGACACTTGGTAACATGTAGGTAGCTGAAATGGTAATTTTTCTCTGAATGTTGAAATGACAGCTAATTGATGGTACTGGCTTTCTTTTGGTGTCATAAATGTGTTTTAGCGAAGGTGTGTGTCTGACCTCTGGAGTCTTTACTCGAAGCTTGAATCCAAACAGGTAGATTTAATTGAGTTTTCGATGTGTATTTGATTAGTGATAATGCAGTTGTATTTTTGGAATCGGAATGTTGCCTTCAGGAAGCATGGTGATTTTCATATGACGACATTTTTAAACGAGATGCTAGATACAAGTTGCGGTACTTTGAAAAGGACAGATTGGACGAGAAATTGCAAGATAAACATGAAAATTGGTATGTGTTCTGATTCGCATGGGATGACGTATTCAGATTTGTATTACGGCATTTTCGGATAAGATTGCCTTTTGAATGTCTTCACACTGGAGATCTTGCAGAAAGAACTGATGGCGATGTTTGTATGAATATCTGTTTGAAGTGAAACTTATCTTGGGACGCTGTGAAGTGTAACGAAAATTTGATCAAACAAAATATCGGTTGTAGTCTGATCACCGAAACCAAGCAGCATCGGTCGCGGTTAGATATGGGAACGCTTGGGAATATCGCGAGTTGTTGGTTATTGTAAGAGAATGAGATGAGTTCAACTGGCATGAAACCTTTTTTGTAGGCGAGGGAAGTTAGGTTTGGGGTAAGAAATATCTAAAATTCTTCAACCGAGTTTTCGCAGTAGAACAAGGTTGAAAGCTGATAAGGTAAAGGCTCTTATACGCGTTTTGTAATCCGAACAGTCAACGCCAATATAAATAGGTGCATATAACTCTCACATAAACCCAAGAGCTTGAGAATTTTCAAGTACCCAGCTTGCAATTGTCACTCATTTCGAATGAGATGAATACACTATGGAAATGGTAAACAGACAGAAAGTGAGAAATAGGAATTAAGCAGAATACACAATCACACTAGATTATTTTTTTTTTTAATTTTTTAATTTTGTCAAGAAAAGCTTATCTTAAATTCGCCGTTCGGAGTCGGCATAAAAAAGGAGGTCCCACCATCGTGCAGGAAGTACACACGAGCAAATGAATGGTTGTGAGAACGCTCGGCACTGGGAACTAACGAGCCTGTTGCCCCAAATATTTGTTATTGTATTGCCTAATCGCAGTCAGCCTAACTTTAGTTGTCAAAAACACACAGTGGGCCGGATTTCCATGTGTGGTTACAACAATCAAAACTTTTGAACGGGTTTAGATATTGCAATATATTTATTTTTAAATAAAGGCGAAACTCACTGCTAACAATTTTGTGAGTTTTAAAAACAACACAAAAGTTGTGATTCAAAAGAAATCAATAGTTTTGCACAGAAAAAACAAACAATTGTTTGTAGTAAAATACTTTTTAAGTTGGATTAGGAACCTTTAAACAAGCTAATTTTGGCACAAAATTTGTTTTTTTTTTAACAGTCTAAAAAAAGTTAACGACCAAAAACAAAAACGGAAAGAATATTCGTAGGAAAAATGAAAACATCAACGTGAAGAACATTTTTTATTCAAACTTTTAAGTTTTATTCATTTTGAAGTTAAAAGATGTTAACCAAATTTACCGAAACAATAACAATTAGACTTCTTGAAAACCCTCGTCTAAATTTGGGAAAACTTGCAACAAACTTATCAATTCTCGAAAGTTTTTTACTATTGGCTGCATTCCAAAAAACTTTCTAAAACTCAAATAGGCGAAAAGTAGCAGCTGCTTTCCTTTCAGAAATAGTCAAATATTACACTTTCATTGAGTTTAGACTAAAGAGAAAGACCCTTAAATGTTTTTATATAAAAATAAAAATAAACTATTTTTCTTTAATTTAAAAAAAAACATGCAAATATGTATGACAAATAGTATCAACTTTTTCAACTGATTTTCGGCTTTTAAAGCTTCCTTATCCAGTAAATAAATTAGTTTTAGATTTTAAGCACACGCGAAATATAATTTTTGAAACGGATTTTAAAAAGTTGGCACACTGTGAACGTCCATTTTCGTTCAATGAGGCACAATAAATGTTTAACTATGAGAGGGGTACCAAACTCTGAAATTCAAAATGCTGTTTTCAGAGCCCCTTGATGTTGAGTGGGTTGTACTGTTAATCGCACCTTAATCTAACTTTACATAAAAAGCTTTAGCAATTCCAAATCATTTGTTTTCTACTCCGTGTAAAATTTTACTTCACTTGGTATCGATCAATATTGTTGTGGTAGCAGAGTATTCGTGAAGACCGTGATCAATCGATTCTTCACCATTTTTAAGGTTTCTTATCGAACGTTATGGCGTATTTTGAAGCGTGATCTTTGTTTAAAAGCTTATAAAATACATCTTGTTCAAGAATCGAAACCGACTGACTTTGGTTTACGTTTTAATTTCGGTTCGAGAGCCTTAGAAAATCTTCAAAGCGAACCATTTTTTTTGATCGACAAAGTTTATTTTTTGTTAAAAGGCTTCTTTTATAAACGAAATTGGAATATTTGGGCCGACGAACAGCCAGAGGGAATCCAAAAGTTCACAATGCAACCCTTAAATGCACTGTTTGCAGGCGGTATCATTGAACCGTATTTCTTTAACAAATGCGGAGGGAGTGCGTGTTACTGTCAACGGAGATCTTTCAATAATTTTTTGTTGCCGAAAATTCAAGATATTAGTATACAACTAAAAAACCATTCGATTTATTAGGGCAAACGTTCGATAAAAACCTGTCAAATGGACACCAAGATCTTGTGATTTCACACCATTGGTTTACTTTCTATTGGGAATTTTGAAATCTCTTGTTTGAAGCTTTAGAAGCCAACATAACCAATGTTAATCATGTAATACCGTCCAATATGACTGAAGAGCGGTCGAAAATTGGACCCAAACGGACCATTTAAAAGTAATTCCTGGGCAGCACTTGAAAAATGCTAAGCTGCTAACGCCTCAAATAAAAATGTTCTAATGCATTGATTTTGTCTGGAATCTCTTAATGGATAACCCTTTGATGACTGCGCCTTTTTTTAGTTTTTATATCGCTTAAAGTTAAAATAATAAAATAAAAACATTTGACAATAATTTTAAAACGTCATTTTCAATCTGAATCGTCAATTTAATCGAATATAATTGTTTAATGCTCGCTTATGTAGACCAAACTCGATTGTATTAAGTTAAGTGTAGCCCAGAAATCTTTTTCATACAATCACGTATTAAATTAAGAATCGTATTTTCAGGCTCATATTGCGAGTGTCGATCGATTATCGACTTTTGTAGATTGATTTTAGCCCATCGGGAGAAAATTTGATTATTGTGAATATTTTTATTTCACATGACGTTGTAGTTATTTTAATGTTAAATTATAATGCAACTGCTTTAGCACTTGTCACCCCTATTACACTCATCAGTAATTTATTTACGATTTTTATTTTTACTATTCATTTTAAGTGTTGGTGCAAATTATGAATGCTAACTGATAAACTTTACATCTATTGTGAACAGAAATGCAAATGTGAATAGACATTTAATTCAACATTTGAGTTTGTATTGTTTTCTTGTCGCTTTTAAATAGAAAGTGTTCGTTTCGGTTGAGCTTTAACAAAAATTGATTAATGCAAGTACATTCGCTATTGAATAAAGTTATTCCTTTTTTTATAACCATGCCATTAATGTAAGAGTTAAGGCGTAAAAAACAAAAAAACAGCTGGATTGTTGGAACCAATATAAAGAAACACTGAAACTAAAAGCACAAAACCAAAGGCGAACAACATAGTAAGATGATATTAGCAAATCAACAAATTTGTGGTTATTCGTCAATTATCGTATTGATATTTGACAACCGTATAAAGGGTTTTTAGTGCTTCTTGAGAGAATTCTGGAATGAACTCCAGAAGCTAGTTTCCCTTCTCAGTATTGTTGAATAGCTGTTTTTTTGGTTCACAATGGGGCGGTCGGTTGAAAGTTCTGTCAACTCCAGATGTAGTTTTTCACCAATCAAAAAAGCCATTACAATGGCTGCAAAGTTACAGTTCAACAAAATCAACACATACAGCCCAATTTACCCGAGAATCGAATATCCCTATTCTGAATTAATCCTAGAAGAGAATATTTCGTTTCGAAATCAGCTGTAGTATAGAGAATTAAGTTTCAAGTGTCAAAAATAACTGCTTAATCAAGCGCTCCAAAATGAATATGAAGCATTGGGAATGCATCAACTGCGCAAACAAAAGCAAAAGGAGCATCGTGAATGATCATTATTTACCTAAATATTTCATTAACCAGTTATAAAAAATCTGTGTGCATTCACAATGTGCATCTTTTTGACGTTCTGCCGCAATTTTCATAAATGACTTATACAGGTGATTTGTGATTGTTGTTCGTTGGCAAATACGCGTTAAGCTTAAAAGGGTAAAGGTGATGGCGGATGAATAAGGAGCCATTGAACACCAAAAAAAGAGTATCGTTAACTGTCGTTTAAGAAATGACCAGGTATTTTGGTTGATTCAAGAAACTTCATGATTGACCAGACTTTACCTAATTTGAATTTGCTCTTGAAGATCAAGAGCTAATTTACTTAAAATGAAAAATGTGTTCTTTGTAATAAACAAAAAAAAAGGTAAAAGAAGTCCATATAGGTAAGCCAGCTGTATGTGAATTGTTGTTGTAAAAAAAGAATTAAACGGCCATATCGCAATATGTCGACCGATTATTAACTCGCTGTGTGTGGATCGTGTCGATTGATTTTGGTATGGTGTAAGCCAATAGATGGAGATAATCACTCTTCTTGCTAAGATCAAATGTCAACCATTTGACGAATGATTGAATTTGTAACAGAAATGGATTTCGTTGTTGTGAAAATTAACTCATAAAATTATTACTGTGAACATAGAAAAGCGTTTGACAGACATTTGTTCAGTTGATGATCAGTTTAAAGATACAGCCAATGTTGAAATATAATGCGAAGGAGTTTACAAGACGCATTTGTTTTGTTTTTTTTTTCAAATTTAAACTACACTGCACGTTTATTATGCTTCCAGTTGAGTTAACATAATAATATAAGTTAACTAACCGTTGAGTTTGTTCAATGCCTACAATTTAGGTCTTGCGAAATCGACAGCATTGCTTATTTAATAACTTTTGAGCTCAATGGAAATTAAAATCAATTATAGCATAACTTAAATCTTTCCAAATTAGCCAGTTTGTTGTTTTTGTTTTTTAAATCGGCACCAACTTGTAAAATGACAGTAATTGACGTTTACAATACCGATTTATTAATTTAAAATTATATATTGATGCGGATCAACAATTGATGAAACATCAATTCACACTTGACAATCACAATGCCGACTCTTCATTATTATGAATAAAAATTGATTATTGTGAATGCAAAAAGGCTTTGACAGTTTATTTGGAGATATTTAAAAAATTTATAGGCTGAAAATACTATTAAACTTAAACGATGTCCTTCATGTTTTGAATAGTTTGCTTAACGTTTCGTTCCAAAAAAATTATTTTCTTAAAAAAAAATTTTTTTAATGAAATGATGCTAGTCGACCGCTCGACCAGGAAAACATGAACACCAATTCGATGGTGAAAGACCACAGGCTCATACACAATACTGACTAGAGCTGTAGCAAAACGTATCTAATCGTGACTAAGTAACAGGTATTCGAATTGACTCAAAATGCCGAATCGTTATTGTCAACTGAGTTTCGTTACGTTCACGTGTTTTGTTACTCGCATCGAATTCGTTATTCGTAATTGTAAAGTACGAGGACGATTTGTTTTGATTCAACCCTTTTTGTATGTTTCAGTGTGTAAGTCGTTTGATCGATTTTTCTGATGAGTGTATTTAGTAACCCAACCATTAAGAACGTGTGAGTGGCTCCGTGGTGAGCTGACGTACCTTTGGCTCTAAGTACATACATACTTTAAAACGTAAATGATATGATTTGTATCGAAAATACGAAAGTAACGAATTCTTTGTACCGGGTGTCAGTGAAAAAGAACCAAATCCATACGGGTTTTCATTTTGTCGTTACTTTTACAGCTCTAATACCGTCCGTCGATAAATATCGACTGTCGATCGATAGTCGACACTCGACAAAAAGCCAAAAAAAAAAACATAAAAAATAAAGGAAAATCATAAAACATGATGACCTAAGGGAAGAGTTTTGTATTTGTGGGAGGAAGAGAAGGATTGGCGGCGTAAATTTATTTGCTAGTCGAAACAAAGCAGTTAATGTTTCAAACCGGTAGATAGGTTATTTTAAGGATCAGGGCGTCAAGAAATGTCTGCTGGGAAAAGAAGGGTGGTCGACCTTAAATGATCAATATAGGATTAAAATCTGGTGGGAATTAAGATGGGGTTTGTAAGAAAGAGCGGACATTTGGAAAATACATTGCTTTACAAAACAAAATACAAATGTTAGGCGCAACAGGCTGGTTAGTATGCAGGGTCTAGTCTAGCTTTCTTACAACCATTAATGTGTGCGCATGTACCTCTTGCACGATGACGGCACCTCCTGGTTTTTGCCGACACCGAACGGCTAAGTTGAGACATTCTTTTCTTAACAATTGATACTACTCGAATGATTTCTCAGATCATCACGAGATTGGGGGCAGTGAAAAATCATTTAGGTCATGCTACGGCTGGGAATCGAACCCAGATCTTCTGCGAGACAGTTCATTGCACTAATCATCGCGACACTGAGCAACGCTATTACAACATAGATAATGGGATTTTCATAAACGTCTGCCTTGCTCAAATCTGCGTAAGACGTGTTCATAAACTCCGATTTTTGTTCGCACAGACCCAGATGAAGTGCAGAAGATATGTTCATAAACGTCATGAGTCTCATCAGCATCTGGCAGATTGTGCATCCATATTTTTTTTACTGCAGAAAGTGCAGGAAATAAAGAAAACAAAGTTTTATTGGCAAATATTTTTTATAAATTGTGTGTTTGCGATAACATTAAGAAATTAAATTCTGGAAAAAAGAAGAAAAAATCATTGTAGAGGACATATAAAAGGTTGACCCATTCTTTTCCTTTGTTAATTCACAATTAAGTCAGCACAACTTCTTTCGCGGTCATTTCTAATTTTCGGCTGACGTTTATGAATGTCAAGTGACTACTTAAAATCGTACTTAAGCAAGCCTGAACCCGTTCTGAAGAATGAGTGTGTTTATTAATGCAACAACGAAGAAAGACGATTGGGCTAGCGAAGATTTTTGATGTTTATGAAAACACCAAATAGCTGAACAGGATTTTTTCGGAACACTTCCCATATGGCCATTGAAAACCACTTTTTTAGCAGTAGTTGGGGAACATGCGACACTGTACCCTGACGTGATATCGATTGAATTATTCTTTAGATCATACATAGCTTAATAAAAATGAATTCTCTTTAAACAGTGTTACGGCAAAAGAAATTATAAATTGCAAAAAAAATCCATTAGCCACCCTGTGTTAAGTTCTAAGTTTTGTAAAATTGAAAGCATAAGAAGAAAGGAAACATTTTACTTGTGTGCATTATCATGCTGAATTTAAGACCAAGATATTTAAAGGCATTACTGATCATATCTATTATATAAAAAATTCCCGTAAGCATTCAGGAATCTCAGAATCGTTCGTTTGTGTAGTACTAGTTGTCGCATGTAAAAAAATAAATAAAATTGAAAAATAAACTTAAAAAGAAAAATATTTAAATAAAAACTGTAAGAAACCATTTCAATAGTGAACGCCAGGACTCGTTTTTTTTAGGAATAAAACAACAAGTTGTTAAGTTTATGTTTTTTTTTTTAAATATATTCTTTTATTCAATATTATTATTTTTTTTTTTGCAAACAAAACTATTTACACAAACATAGGCATATACTTAAGAGTTACTTAAAATCTAAATAAATGTATTTCCTTGTTATGGTTTTGCAATACAATTTTGTTTTTCAGATTTATCTTCATTTATCTTATAGAAAATAAAATTTACTAACTTGAATCAATCTTTATTTTCTTACTTAACTTTCTTATTCATCTACAGAAATGATTTCTTTACAGTTCTCGTGCCTATTTACCAAACTAAAAAAAAAAAACATGTGGATTCTCAATTTTTGATTTTTCAATTCTGGACTTTAATCCTATTTTGATTTTGTTTTTCTTTTCAAACAAAATTTATATATAATCATTTTAGTTTATAATATTTACAGTTTTATAATCTATTTTTTTGTTTTCTGAGGAACATTACGGTTAAAAATAAATATTTTAAAATATCGTCCATTTCGCTTTAGTTTTATGAAATAATAAATGTAAAAGCTGACGAATGTGATTTGTGAGATTTGGGATTTTTCGAGAGATAGAGAATTCTATCTTCTTACTTATTACTGCTCATTTTAGAGAAGAAACAAAATTACTAAACTTATGTTTAAAACTTAAATAAAAGTGATTTTAATTTTTATTATGGTTACTTTGTCTTTTTACAAACTAAATAAATAAGCTATAAAAAAATGGGTAGACATAGAGAGAAAGAGAGTATAGAAGGATTCAGACGTGTATCTAGTTATTACTAGCTGAATCATGCTCCATGAATTGTACACCCTCATCAATATCTTCCACTTTATTATCATCCACTAAAGTTGAAGTAAATCGGCCAAAAAGGGTGGGTCGGGAGTGAGAGAAAAATTTAACATTTATTTTGTTATGTAATGGAATTCTTTAATTTACACAACAATTCGAAAATATTAATTAGCAATACAAGCAAACTGTGTTTTTTTTCACAAAATAATCAGGAAAAAATAAATAAGGAAAAAATAAATACAAATAAAAATTTTAATGAAAAAAAAAGATAATAAATGATTACGACACGTTTTTTTTTGTTTATGATAACGGCGTAGTAGATGTGACAACTTCATTATGAGAACCACCAGGGATCTTGCGAGATCTAAGCAATCGAACGCTGCTTTTGGGCCGTTCGTATCTTTTAATGTAACTTTCTAGACTACCAAGATTACTCGTCAAGTTGTTAAGATCGATATTCATTCGATGCAATGCCGCTGCGAAAGAGTGCGAATTAAGATGAAAACAAAATGAATTTGATAGAGTGGTGTGAGGATACATTATGTGGACGTCACAGAGCAACAACTTTCGACACGTTATCTTTACAAAAAAAAAATGGATTTGTACAATTATGGCAAACATATATGTTGACAAGGAAACGTTTAGGAATTGGGTTTAGATAAATATATCTAGAGATAATATACGGAAAACATGAATCATAAAAGGTGAACCCAGTGGAGTTTTTCATGTTTTTTTAGGTTGTCTGTTAAGCAAATGTACAAACCGGAATACTGAAGTTAGTGGAAACTATATTACAATAAGGGTATTCACTAAAACTGGTAAATTTACGCATTTCGTAATTTTTTTTTCAAAATTTACGAGGTGCTTTAAATGAACATCCCTCGTAATGCGGTTGCGTAATTGACCCGCGGTTTAGATTTAGAAGTATTAAACTTATCACCTCATAAATGGTGTTAGTTTTGTGGGTATGTTTGTAACTTTCATGTGGCGGTGGGTTCTAGCTTCACCCACGAAGTTACCTGGCATTACAATACAAATGTTATGTCCGACAGAAATTCACTGCAAAGTGACAGATAATCGACAAGCGCAGAATGCAAAAAAGAGAAAACATACCCAAAGTCAAATTCACACAAATCGAAGTTGTGGACCTACTCGTAAGCTAAATTTTCCAACAATCAGCCTCCTAGTAAGAGCTCTCGTGTGCAGATACGAGGGTGGTTTACTAGACAAAATCAGCGTAAAAATTTACGTGGGTTACCCGGGGTCTCCACGAGCAATATTTCATAGAATGCAATGTGGCATTGCTTGTGAAGACCTCAAATAGCATTCTATGAAAAATTTATTTCTATTATTGCTTTCTATGGATAGTATGCAAGGGGCTGTCATTTCTGTTTGAAAATGTAAAATTGTTAGAGATAGTAAGCCCACCCTACATTTCATAGCATTCTATCATTATTTCTTTCTATGAATAGTGACAGATAGCAAGCTATCAAATATTGCTCTTGGAGACGAGGTGTTACGTAAATAATTTTTCATATTAAATTTGACTGATCATTTACGAGTTGTTAAATTTATACGGTTTACTAGGCTGATGAAATTTATACGAGTTAAGGTGAATACCCTTAATACATATCGCAGAAAAAGTGAAAAAATACGAGACATCTTTTTGTACCTAAGTGTTTTATAACAAAAACGTATGCAACTGTATCTAACAGCCTCGGAAGATTTGTAAACATCTATTCGGTAAATGAACAATTACATGACAAATTGTGTCTTTGTTAGAGGTATAGAACTTCCGGTTTGAATAACTCTAAAACTAGCGGTCATACTACTCCAGTGGGTTAGACATTTTTTTTAATATACTTTAGCGAATCACCATGGAAAGACTTACACCAGAACAACGTGTAAAAATCGTGGAAAAATAGTTTTGAATTCGAGGTTGCCAAACTGATAAAGCACTTAGTCAAGTTTAAGATGCCCATAATCGTCCATCTGAACATCTAATACGTAATTAGTGACCACATTTCCTCTTTTTGGTTATATTCATCCGAATCGAGAACGTATCGGGCGTACCTACAGGAAAATACATCGCCGATGTAGAAGTGAGTGTGACAGAGGACCCGAATTTGTTGATCCGACGCCGGCCGTTCTCAGCAACTAGGTCTCTGCTCGTCCACTACTTGGAAAATTTTGAAGAAATATCTTGACCTACATCCATACTAGATCCAAATGGTGCAATTATTAAAGGCAGATGAGCTTCAATTAAGTGGTGTATTTGGTGAATGTGTTGAGAATCAACTGCAAATTGAAGCAGATTTGTATGAAATCATCTTCAGGTCATTTCTGGCTTGGTGGGTATGTAAACAAGCAGAATTTTTCGTTTTTGGAGGGAGCACAAACCTCATAAGACTCTTGAAACTCCAATGCGATCCTGAAACAAATCACTGTTTGGAGATTTGACGAAATAAGTCCGGGTATGCTCGAAAAAGTGGTGCAAAATTGGACCGAAAAGATGGCGTTCTAAGGCACAGTTTACATGCCGAAAGCGTCATCGGCCCATTTGTCTTGAAATACGAAACGGTTGCCAATATTACCGTGAATTGTGAACGCTACAGACAAATATTTCGTGATTTGGAATTCCTCAAGTAAATAATTTGGAGGAGAAATGGTTCCAACAGGATGGCGCAACATGCCATACAGCGCGTGCAATCATAAAATTGTTGAGCCAAATATTTGGTGACTGAATCATCTCAAGAAATGGACCTTGGAATTGCCCACCTTGTTCAGCAACGATTGATCACTTAGAATCCAACGATCTACTCACTATTGGCGAAGAAATTCCGGGTATGCTCGAAAAAGTGGTGCAAAATTTGACCGACAGGATGGTGTTCGTAAGGTGCAGTCGGACATATGTCAGAAATTTTTTTAAACAATAACCCCCGTATTCATAATCGCTGATTAACTAATCAGTGACTAAATTTTGACGTTTGCGAATATATTTCTAATGGGAAAAACTTTCATGTTATTCTTTCATTAGCTTATCAGCGTTTATTAATACCTGGGCAAGTGTCATAAAGCCGATTGCGCGGATATTTCTAATGGAAACACTTTCATGTTAGTCATTGATTAGCTTATCAGCGTTTATTAATACGTGGGTAAGTGTCATAAAGCCGATTCCATTGAATTTGTTGTTGGGAAGCTGTAGAAAAGCTAAACAGGTATACAACTGTCAAAAACATATTTATTTAGATTAGTTACTGGCCAGTGAACATGATTGTCAAGATAAACAATTTGTTCCAACATATCTCGGATATTTGATAGAATAATCGATACAATACTAGCTTGGTCATGAATTAGGCGCTTGGTCGCCGAATTTTTTTTTAAACTTCGTATCGAAGGGATAAGAAGTGAGTCATCGAATGTGGCGAGAACGTAGCCAATGAGTGATGAAGTTATCAAACATATAGTTACAAGGACTTAACTAATGTGGATTTGGAGAAAAGAAGTATCGTCTTCTTTATAAAGAGTGTAAACAGTTGATAGGATGCTTTCAGAAAAGAAACGTTTAGCATGGAGCTTAGAACCACAGAACAGCAAATCAAGAGATTGTGTAAGATGTTTTGTACATTGTTGACTAACTTCATTGACTCATTAGTGTTACCTGAACTAGGCGATTATATATAGAATGCTGTTTCTTTGCATAATATCAATCGAACGTTAGTGTAACTTGTACGTTTCAAATTTCAGTGTACTAATTTTTCATGGTATTTGCATGGAACGGTACGATTTACCTTCTACAACGATCGAACAAATTGTTGATAAACTATTACCGCCTTCGTGGTACTGATTCTACAAAGAAATGCGCTTTTAGTTGCCCCGGCTATTTCTTCTTTTTTTTTAAATACACGAGAACTATTTTACTCAGACAAGGTGGTTATTTATACAACAGAACTTTTTAGCTCCAAGCGACCCATACATACACATAAAACACCGATTTTGATGTTGAGAAAGTTGCGGTTTCTAAATTTTATTAATCAGTATGCAACCTGCATGGTTTGTGTCAACACTTTTGTTACTTGTATGGGTCGCTTTAGAGAGTAGTACACTAACTAGAACACAAATACTTTGGGAACTACAGACGATTTTAAACTCGTATACGAATTGCGTTAATTTAAACAATAAAAAATGTTTATGCTTAGCAAAGCTGTGTCATATTTTGCTTTGATTCTGCCACCAGAGGCTGTATGTATACATTTGTATATCATTATTTATTTAACAGTGCTTTTAACATTGCCATGTAGTCCGCTATGAGAGAGAGAGAATGAAGAGAAAACAGAGAAAAAAATATGGGAGTTAGTTTCTTCGTTTTAACAAGGATCACACAACACGAACATGGAACATTTTTGACGAATGATTTTTGCATATAACAAATTTTGTAGACATGGTAACACTGGTTTTATTAACAGATACTATGCACATATACTACAAATTACCAATACAGTTTGTGTTCAAATTATGAAATGCATTCTGATTAATTTATATTTTATTGCTGGCAGGTATATGGTTAAGTGTGGAGCTAAGCAATGGACAGCGACTTCTTGCTCAGCCATTGAAAACTTTTGGTGGACAATCGAGGCCACTTGGTTTACAATTCATCATATCGATCATTTCATCCATCGTAATAGATATGGCGGCTCCTCACTTCACCAAATTTCATTCAGATATACCCAGACTCCACTCGAAATTAATTTGGCAAACATAAAGCCTACTGAAGGCTCTCAGCTTATATCAACTTTTCCAACAATATAATGTCCACTGCGGTGTAAACGATCTTTGGTTAAGGATATACAGAGCTGACTGCAAATATATCCTCTATCGTTTAGTCCGTGAACTCTGGATAGGGTCCCTTATGAGCGTATGGCGTCTTCAACAAGACCATTAAAATACAGTCCTAGCCCGTTGTGGTTTTCAGAAAATGAAGAGTCTTTCAAAAGATCTGATTTAGCATACGAGAGAGTGGATTTGATGGTGTATGGTGACCTAAATGAAATTGTTCATCAACTGCCGAGACTATTTGAACGATTTAAGGATCTAGTACTTATCACCAAAGCGCAAAAGTTTTTAAAATTGGCGATTTGAACGTTTACAAAGCCAAATGGTTAGCTGTACGGATGACGCAGGAAGATGACATAACTCGTGGAAGAACCAACACATACTTCAGGTATTTTAGAACAATTTAAAAAAAATTGTATGTCTTCTTCTCACATCTGATCCAAAGAACTACAAGATGACAATCTCTGCTACATAAGGAAACATTAATATCCGCGATCGGTTCTATATGGAACTATTAACCAAACAACAATGTTTTCGCAAAGCCAGTAACAGACTTTGTAGCTATATATCCCCAACTGCATACAAAACCAGCGTCCATCAAACCATGATTCAATAAACAATGCGAACAAGTAGTAGCAGCAAAATTATACCATTTGGGAAGTAGCCCTTAGACCAAACGGAGGGGACAATAGTTAGTGTTATGACCAACGGACATAACTACTTTTCAATATCTGGCATTAAAGTCAAAAACAGGACTTGAAACCAGAGCTCCTCACTTAATATGTGCGCGAACGAGAGGAACTCCTGTTTAAGACCGAATTTCTAGCACTTCTCGTGGCTGTGTTTTTTTTTCAGGCTTTCGCAAAAGCACATGAAATATGTCCAGGCGGCTATTTTTGAATGGCAAAAGCAGTTGGTTCTCACTGATGTACCATCTATATCTGCCCTAGCGAGGTATCCGTCAGAGCGTACAATTTTACGCAACGCATACTTCGTCGGAGGTTCAAATTCCATTTGAGGTATGTGTCATTGGAGGCAAAGAATTTGTGTCGGGAGGAATTCGGAAAAAGAATTGCACTTAGCGGTCAAACATTGCACGAAAAATGCCCATGAACGCACTTCAAAGCTATTCGCCGGGATGCGTTACAAAATTACGGAGAAATATTTCGAACAGCTTTTCAGAAGAATATCTCGAAGCTAAAATCCTCCAAATCGTACAAAATCGGAGACGTATACCTCGCTAGGGCTGAATGTATATACAGGGTTGAGCATCTAGTGGTTTCTTTTGGATCATAAGTTAATTTGACAAAGACGAAATCTTGACAGAAAGTCATGTATCATACCTCCGTCAAACCAAAAGAGTTTCCTAACGCTTGAACAACGTTGCGAAACATTAAAAACTTGTTGGAAAATTGAGTGATTCCCAAACAGTACGTTATTTGAAGTTTTGGCCGAAATGAAGCGACTGCTGTACGCATGTTTGTGCCAAAAGTTCGTGAGACTGGTATGCTAGTGGACAGCACTTATGATCCCGGTCATCGTGCGAAGCATACTGAAGAGAATGTGACTGCTATAGCCGAGATTGTGAAACTCAATTCACGAACGTCAACCCGCTATCGATCTCAACAGCTCAACATTTCAAGCAACTAGGAGAATTCTGCACAACGATCTCGCACGACCATACGCTTCGTTAGTACTTCCCAGTTTGGGCCTTAGAACAGCATAAATTTGACAAAGAAAAGCAGTAATCTTTTCTGACGAAGCGCATTTTGATCTCAGCGGCTACATTAACAAATAAAATTGCCGCATCTGGCACTCGGAAAACCCGCAAGTTATTGTCGAGATTCCGATTCGTCCACAGAGGAGTGACAGTTTAGTGCGAATTTTCATCGAAAACAAGGCTGGAACATCATTTCGGTCAACGGTGATCGTTACAGAGCCATGTTAACGGACTTTTTTTTTAATTTGGACAACCTCTGGTTCATGCATCATGGCTTTGCGCCATGCCACACAGTTTTATTTTTGCAGACAGTACCCGGAACGAAACGATTACATCTTCTTGGAGTCACATTAGATTATTGATGGCAACAAGAGCCTGCAATAAATTTCCACCATAAAAGGTGGCGTAACAGGCTCTTTAGTACCCAGGGCCGAGCTTTCTCACAAACATTCATGTGTGCGTGTGCGACTCCGAACGGCGAATTTGAGATAAGCTTTTTTTGACAATTGATACTACTCGGATGCTTTGTCAGATTATCAGGGCCAGTGAAAAATCATTTTGGTGTTGCTACTGCTGGGAATCGAATCCAGACTATCTGCGCGGCACTTCAAGGCACTAACTATCGCGCCTCTGAGCTCGTCCTGTGCTTGAATACTGCTCCCTAAATAGCAAATTAAATTACTTATCCGGCTAATTTACGATACTTCTCTTACATCAGATGGTCAAACTTTAAGACATTCAAGATGATATCCATTTTTATACTTCTAAGTCGCAATGTAACATTTTTTTAATTGCTGCGATTATTAAGTTGCATTTCTATGAATTCGTGTCCAAAACAATGGGTCCCCATTTTGTTAGACTAAATAATAATGCGATGGAAACCGCAAGTGTAAGCACATCTTGTTGGGACAACGATTTTGTAATTGCAAGTGCGTGGATACTGTTGCTTCCGACAAACGTGTCGATAAAAAATATAATAAATCGCAGAATTTTAAACGTTGCGACTGAATAGTCGTTCGCGGACACCGTGCGATGACTTGAATAACTTTGCGAGTACATATAATTTATTTTAACAAACGACAATCGCCTCGCCAGAAATACGAGACAAATCAAAATTTTTTAAACGTTGCTAGGTGTCATGTGCGCTCGTTATTGTGACGGAAAAAAACATGTGGGGCTACAACCTTTCCGACTTTTGTTAGATGTGAAGCATTTAAACGAATCAAAAGACGGACATACAGGACAAACTGACAACCAGACGAACAACTCAATAAACATTTTTTTTCATACAGAACATGTACACAATGGACAAACAAACAAGCATGTACAATATTTTCAGCGAATTATAAAGATCCCCCTCTCTCTCGATCTCTCTCAAGGCTTTTTTGTTGTAGGTTAACTGAGATATTTACAACGCTTTACAGGAGGTGTACCCTACATGTATCCATTATGTTCCCAGTAGAAACGCCATAGCATGCGCAGATACCTAAGTGGCGTAAAGATCTGTTCTCCATGCATTTTTTTGCAGCGTTAATTCTACTACTGTAAGGAGAGTTGCAATGACAACTCACATCCATCACAATTCTGTCATTGCGTAGGGTTCCTTATAATACTAGACAAAATGGTTAGATTATAGCACATCATAGATACGTATGCGTATTTGGCTGTACCAATTGGTTTCGCTCTGTGAGGCATACGCGTGAAAGGCAGGACAATCTTTGCCTATGCCTACACAGCGCAGGCTTAACGTTTACGTAATGCCATCATACATGGAAACAATGCGTATTTTTGTGCGGCTGGATGGAAAACTTTCTTAATGAGATATCTTTGCAATTGGTGGTTATGGCGTTTCCCCAGCAAGATTCTCTTTAAAGGCTGGGGTACCCCAAGGATAAATTCTCTCACCCACTCTATTTCTGCTGCACATTAGTCCATTTTTGTGGACACGTGAAAAAATTTGTTTCTATTTCCTCCAAAAAAAAGTAAGACTCATTGAAGGTTCTTTTTTTAACCAAGGCGGGACGAACCGAACACTAATGGTAAGCCCTACTCATTCAGATGAATTGGTATAGAAGGACATGTGGTTTGAGGAAGACCGAATTACGGTGATGCTACTAACGGCTGTTTTTTTAAGAAATTGGTTTTTCGAATAGAGATAACACTGGACATTTTGTGGTCGCTCGTCTACACCAACAAACCAGAAACAGCAAGTAGACGACCCAAAGATCTGATATGTGATGTCTTAAAGGAAAAATATTGAATGGAGGGAGATGAAATGAATCAGATGGATGGTTTATGTACTGAGTTCGCGAAATGAAAATCATAAATAAACGCTGTACAGTCGCGCAATGTGTGTTTCAGTAGGTAAGTCGACTTTTACCCTCTGCAACTATGGTGTGTTTAATCTGGGATGGAGCGATTTCCGTTGCTCAGGTAACGGAAATCATACCAATAAACAGATCAGTTGTGTTGTAGATAATGATAGGACAAGAAGCCTCCAGTCAATGACGAGGTAACGCTCTCCCCCAGTATTGAAAAAGTTATTGGAGCAATCAAAAAAAATGAAAGGCCAACAAGGCAGCCGGTTTTGATGGATTACCAGCAAATCGGTTCAAATACGGAGGTGTTGCCATAAAAATACTTGCATTAACCAAACGTCCTGTGTGAACGTCTTAAACCTTTTACAAGAGCATAGATGTAGCTTCCAGCCAGGCAGATCGATCATAACCCAAATTTGTACAGTAATGCAAATTTTAAAATTTCAAGTCGATACTCATCATGTTTTCATTGACTTTATGATGGTATCCATCGACGGATACAATCAGAACTGATGCAGCTGTTTCGCCTAAGAACGGAGAACACCCGATGCAACGCTAAGTTTGGTAACATTTCTTCTAAACTTTTCCAAACACGTACCAGATTCCGAGAAGGAAATGCGCTATCATGCGTTATCTACAAACTTGTTCTGAAAAAGAAAGGTAGGAGTAAACACGGAAGACACTATCTTCAACAAATCCATCCAGTCACTGGGGTACGTAGACGATGTGGCATTTGAAGTAACGACGAAACACGTTGGTCATGTAGTAAACGAGGACAAGGCAAGGTATATACTATTAACAAACAAAGCACTGTCACTGTTGATGGCAAAGATTTGGAAACAATCGGTTAGAGGATCAAGCGATTGCAAAATGCCACAACTTGGCCTATATAAATGGAAGCAACGTGCCCAGGTTCGACGAGTATGGTAGGCTGCCCCTTTAATAGTCCCATTAAGAACAAGTAAGTAAGCAGATGTTCCATCAGAATTACATTAACATGACAATTTTGATTGGACATGACGCTGGTTGGGTTAAAATTGAGGATGAGGTATACAAAAGTGATCCACTTGCATACACGTCGTGATGACCACAGTTCTTATATTTCTGAGCATTTATCCTCGATCATATACTCCGTAGAGCCTCTAGATTGGTCTTAATGTCGTTTTTTTCGCAACATCACTTCTCAACAATCAAAATTTAAAAAAGAAACAAAAAGAAAACCTGACCTGGACATTTGAAAATTTTATTTTTAACATCAAATCATTTATGCAATCTCTCCTATAATAACTTGTCACTCATCAGATACTCGAGATACTTTAATTGACCTCCTTCTACTTGATCTTCCACGTTTTCTTGAATTTCTCCTCTTTTGCTTCCTGCGCTCAGCAACCGAATCTGTAGGATCCTCTCGCAATCTCTCCAAATGCGCAGTGTATTCATCAATACTCATGCCTTCAGAAAGGTTGCATGGTATCGCAACAGATCGATGAGATTTTTCTTCATAGAAATTAATTTTCTGCTTGATTTGTCCCAAACATTCAGTCACTGATATCATGAAAATGAAAGCACACATCGCCAAACCGAATCGAGCCCAATAATAACCGCCATTACTCATCCACTTGGCTATGGGCATGGGGTGTTTGGAGAGAAATATCCCATTATACACGAAAACGTGCTGACTCATATATTGGATGGTAGAGTAAAGCATTCTCAACGCTGGTATCCACAAATGTCGGACTAGAAAATCAGTTGCATACAGCGAAAAACCCAATCCAAAGAAAAAAGCGATGCTTCTATGCTTCTTCAGGAAACTCGGCCAGCAAGCTGTTCGCAGTTTGGTCAGAATGCCCAGCGACGACAAGACAAAAACCATTGACGCTATATTTGGTTCAAGTGCGGGTTGGTTCCAGTACTTCAAGTCGATAACACTGATTCGTTTGAAATGCAGCAACATTCCAACGGTAATAATCAAAGCGTTTTCAAAAATTGTTAGATAATTTGCCATGTTCTAGATATTTACAATTTTCGTATTTTAAATATTCGAGATTTGAAAAAATTATAAAAA
The DNA here is from genome assembly GCA_949824845.1 of Rhingia rostrata. Taxonomy (NCBI): domain Eukaryota; kingdom Metazoa; phylum Arthropoda; class Insecta; order Diptera; family Syrphidae; genus Rhingia; species Rhingia rostrata. Next base: position 64,552,104 of record OX463758.1, read on the forward strand.
AAAAAAAAACTGACTGAAGATTAAATGAAAACTAAACTACTCGATGTTATGATTATTTCCTATTACAGTTGATTGTGACAAGAATACTATTCCCGACAGGCAATACTAGACTACTCCTTTACACACGCCGCGTTCAGATAAATCCATTTAATAACAAACTTATGTTTTCAAAAACAACAAAATTAAAAAAGAAATTAAATACTAATAACTACAAACATAAAGATAAAGAAATAAACAAAAAAAAAATGCTTAATACACATTTTTATAGGACGTACCGCCTCTGGATTGATGACTGGACTGTGCCGGTGCTGCTCTCTGGCCATTGCTTGTCGACACTCCAGATGAAGATGGTGCATTCTTGCCGGACGATGCCACGGCTGTCTTTCGCTTAGACAGTGGCATATCATCGTCTGAGTCGCTGAGTGTTAGATCGACCTGGAATGAGATACATGCACCCATGTAATCAGTGTCGGCTCTTGGCAATGGATGGGTGCTTACAGTTTCACTGTTGGTTGTCGATGTCGGCTCATTTGAGATGGTTGGCGGTGGCGGTGCCTTTGCTGGTGGTTTGATGTCATCAGTGATTAGCTCTGGAATGGGAAAGAACAATTTTTTTAAGTTTGTGAAGGTAAACGAAATGGTGTGAGTAACGCAATGTATCTGGAAGGTAAATGTGTTGAACGCAAAAAATAGGGAGGAATAGATTTCCACATACAGATGTGGTCGAATATTCAGATAAGGTTCGGTTGGCATTTGCATGCCGTATATTGCCGTATGAGGGGACAGTCTGGTGGCAATTGACAAATAAAATTGCTCAACTGAAATAAATGGCAAAAAAGTCAAAAGATCACTTACAGTGGGACTGCCAATCATTTATAGACTGTTGGCTAAGGTGTTGGCTAAGGACGCTCTATGACTTATCGATACGGTATTGTTATTCGGTATTTCATATCATACATACCAATATTGCTTCTGTTTCGTCACTCGTCGGTATATTTTCTATGCTTAGTGTTGTATTTGCAGAAGTTACAATGAATGTCACTTTCTTTAGATGGATTTTTCTACAACCTCACGCGGTAAGTACCGATGATTTACTAATTGTTCGCAGCTCATATCGGTATACCTAATAGCTACCCGTTCCTGCACATAAGGAGATAATTAGGACATGTTTCGGTGCTAAATGTGTACCAAGCATATCGATGCAAACGTATATTGTACCAAAAAATCAGGGAGTGGGCTTAGACCTCTACTAGCTAATAGTGTTCTGAGAATCAGTCTGCTTCACAGCTGTAAAGTACTTACTACGTTTAAATAAACTCTGAAGAACAGATTAGTGATATTTGCGCAAGTATTTTTTATGGGTAACGCTGTTGTTAGTCATTGACCACTTTATCAGCGTTTATTAACCCGGGGGTAACTCAACATTGGCTAATCCAAAAGCTATATACTCTAAACTTAGAATTCATGATGGATTGTCTGCGACTCTTTCATCATAAAACTGTCTCGCTCGTCTGCATATGGAGTATGCCTCACAAGTTTGAATACCCTACTATGACGTTCATTCAAATAGAATCTAAGCAGCTCAACGGAAGGTCATTAGATTTGCATTAAAAGGAATCCCATGGAATAATCTTTCTAATATGCCTCCGAATAGCAATGGAATCAAACTGTTGCAACTGTTACCTTGGGGTAGAATAAACAGTGACATCGTTTTCCTACACAAACTTTTAGATGCTTCTGATGTTTTATTTGCTATTGGATATAACAATCGAGAGGAATCCCATAATCTTTGTAGATCTAGTATTTTGTAAAGATCTAAGCATAAAAGTAACTATGGTATGCATTCAAATACCATTTGCCTGCATCTTCCAAAACAAGAAAAGTGGGAGAGGAAAGAATTCAAGACCAAATCAATTTCCATCTATTTGTATGGCTCAAAATTATATGTTGGCATAGCTGGTTTGTTTTCCGAAAAACTAAAGCTAAACAGCACATTTTGCTTCCCTGACCACAACCGTGGCTTCCCAACGGCAGAGAAAACAATGTTGAACTTCAATCCTAGCGATACCAAAAAAGATGGTTTCACGATTTTTCTGATATTCAGGATTCAAATAAAACAATCTCTGCTGTCAACATAAAAACAACAGCTGCGTCCCTGGACACATGGGCATACAGTTTGAACTGGCTAAGAAATGAACTCCAGTCATCATTGAACAGGCAGTGCAGTCTGTCAAACCGCCATTATGTGCCAAAATCACTGGACATAACCAAAATGAGTGGAATTCCATTTCCACATCCATTCAACATCCAAAAAGATGGCCAGAGTATTACAAACCACATAAACTCCTTTAATGAAAAAAAAAAAACAGGAAATCAGTTATAACCCTGGGTAAGGGTATACTCTCGTGATACAATACATCAAAAAATTTCGTTGCATTGTTAAAGAAACACTAGAGAAAATGAATTCCTGGAAAATACTTTCTCGAAATCTTCATTCTTTTCGTACTTGGTGCAACAAATGATTGCCTCAAAGGGACTAGATGATCAACAATGTTTAATGGAAGGAGCTTCCCACAGCCCTGGGTTCACTATGGATCTACACTGACCTGAGTTCGTTAAGGAAAGACGAACATCACGAGTTCCATCAGCTCTACAATCTTACCTCATCTAACGTAATATTATGTTTGGTTGTGTGTGAGAGAAAACCTAGCGTGTTGCTCTATTGAAAAGTACTTTCCGATTGAAATTCAGTTTCCCTATGTTACAAGAACGGCGTTGCAATCTTTTTTAAGATCTTCCATTATTTTTGCTTCAGATATCGTTTCTATTTCATTCATCGAAAAATCATCAACATTAGGCATGAAACCACCAAAGTGGGTGTCTAGGTGGAGAAGACTGGAACTCAATCGGCGTGGATAAGAACGATGTGACCTTGCATGTGTACCTCCAACATCTGTTAAAGGATGTTTTTTCCTATCATTTGAAAAATATCAACAAAGCTGCTCATACAAATGATGGTGGCCGTTGTCCTATTGTATACCATTCACCCCTTTACTATATTGTGACTCGGTGTTGGTATATATCCACATTATCCCTCTTGAGCTGCAAATATTTTTCAGTCGCTGTTATAATTCACACTCACTTGTAGACAGGTTTTTTCCTAAGTGCAGAAACTTTTGCCATCTCTTTCTTCCTTGTCCTGGGGAGCATAATGTCCAATGAACGTTTAGTGAGGACATTGATGCTGACACCCATTATTAAAAGCCCCCGATCGACGATTCATTTCTGTCGGTCGGAATTTTTGGATGACCCCTTTACTTTATAGGGGGTTCTTTATATTTTTGTATGGTCCATGAAGTTTAATTAGGTATTTTAGGGGATGATGGATGGACCTATGTTTACACGACGCATGTTATGCACACTCATAAAGTCAGGAGTTCATGACCTGCTTGTAAAAGCAACGTTATGAAATGAGCACATAAAATGTGCATGCCCTAGCAAGTCTACTGTCTACTGTAAATTTCATCTGAGAAACCAAGCTGACGTGAGTCTCTCGCACATTAAATGTGTTCAAATGTGACTCACCAAAGCGATTAGATCGCTCGGTTCAATAACCTTAAAGTTACCCACAACTTTCAAATCATACGTGTTTTGGGGGAATACAGAAATCTACCATTTGAGAAAAAAAAACATCAGACCATGGAACCATTCAAAAAGTTTAAAAAAAATAAAGACAAACAGTAAATTACCTAGACAACAAAGATGTCCAAATCTAAAAAAAAAAATTAATGAAATCACTTCCTCAATAAGTCCCCCATCCTCCCCGCTCTAAATCTGATGCCATAAGGTACCCCTAAACGACGAACATGCTCACCGAACTTGCTCGTTTGCGTTATCCCCTACAAGACACATTTGGCGAGCATTGCTTTCGTGTTGATTCTTCGTGAATCGGCATATTCTAATCCAATTCATGACTCCGCTGATGACAGTACACTCAGCTTCTCATATTCGTTTTCAGGTCCACGTCCCTCATCTTCGAACGTGGAATCTAAACGACAACATAATGTTAAGCTAATTGAATTCCGACCCTGACAGCATCAACCAACAGAGTAGAATTCAATGCTTCCAAAACACAATGCTTTCTTCTGTCGTTAAAGCGAAACCAAAATCTACAGCCATTCTGCATGAATGGACTTACGTCGAAGAAACCGAAAAACTTTCGATGCTAGGTATGTGCGTTAGTAACGACTTACGTTACGACCATATATTCCAAGTCCTTCTGATCTGGCCACGATATATAAAGCATTTATACGCCCTAAACTTGAGTTCAACGCTTACATCTGGTCGGGTGCACCAAGAACAACATTGCACCTCCTACATTGGATTCAAAAGCTTGCGAAAAAACGTATACGAGACATTAGAATACCGAACTCTTTAGTTTCGCTTGAACATTGTCTAAATATCTCCTGCCTTACATTGTTTTATCGCTATTTGAACAACCAATGCTCAAATGAAATAGCCAGCTGCATTCTTCCTATTCAACAATTCGGCCGCAATATACGTTACGCTATGATTGCAAATCGGTTTACCATCAAGTCTATCTTCGGACGAACGCTCAAGTACAGAGATTCGTACATAAACCGAGCAACACGAATGTGGAATGCTCTACCAAACTCTGTTTTTCTTTTCCATTATAACTTACTGGCATTTAAAACCAATGTGCATCGGTATCTCTTTTCTCCTTATCCTGTATTTCCTTAACGACCGCACTGTGCTAAAACATATAAAGGGTATTCATAACCCCTTGACTGCGCCCCTTGATGTCAGATAAAGAATCGCAAGCCCATTAACCACGATATGAACTCGGCGGCCTTCAGCGCAAAAATGAGGTTTGCTCGTAAACATGATCAAATGATCGCTGAACTTGCCGTTTATTATTAGTTTTGTATCCCCTGCATTTAAACCCGAAGGGGAAAGGAATTCATACCCGATAATCCAACTGATAAAATTACATAGCAACTTTCTTGCCACAGGTATAATTCCGCAAAGCTGTGATTTTACTAACATACTAACTTAGCCCAAACCAAAAAAAGAAATAATAGCGTCAACGGTTACCAACCAGCACCACTTATTCTTTGTGCTTCTAAAGAAATGGAAAAATCTTTGCGAAAAGACTAATGTGGTTTTTGGAATCTAGAAACATTTTAAGCGCACAAGTCGCTTCCAAATACTATAGGGATGTGATGACGCCCTCCTGCACCTCGGCTATTATGTAACTATAGCTTTATCGACACGAAAACATGTCGCTATTTTGTCTTTAGATTTCGAAAAACCCTTTGATAGAATTAGCATCTATCAAGTCTTAGCCAAAATCAAAACTGGAGGAATCAGCAAAGCAAAGCCTACAACATACGTTCTCACTTTTGATCGGCAAAAAGCCTTAGCCTTTCCAAAAATAACTACCCCAGTAGAATTTCTTAATAATAGTACACGATACATGAATGTCTGGGATGAAGTTAAAGGCGGAAAAGGCATTAAACATTTAAAAATATATGCGATGTTTCGAAAAGACGCGAACCTTCAAAAAAACCGAGTCAGTCCTTTTCAGCAGGAAAAACTGGAAAGCCAACATCCAAAAACGCGTTAATAAAGCCACAGTAACCTTATACTCTTTCAAAAAAGTAATCAGATAGAAATGCGGTATGCAACCACATCCCTTTCTGGCTTTACGTGTCCATTATTGGACGAATACTCATGTATGGTGTCTTAATCTGGTGGACGGCTTTAGAAACAGCCTCCAAATGCAAGCTACTAGGTAAAGATTAAGGATCATCTGGCATATGCATTAGCGGAGCTCTTAGAACAACACCGTCCACAGCCCTTGAGGGGCACTAGATGTAGGATCGCTACTTCTAGTGCCCCTAGATATCTACGGCAAACAGACCGCAGCTTGTCCATCAATTTTATGGAAGATTTTGTGCAGAGATCTTGGCTTACGACCTTACAAGATCCAGCTTGTACAAGAATTAAAGCCGCGAGACCATGCAATTTTGGTGTATTGGCCGAAAATAAGATTGATGTCGATGTCGATTTTCATCGCAAATTTTGTTCATTGATGAGGCTAATTTTTGGTTGGTCTTCCGAAATGGTGCTGGAGAGTAGGTTACCGTTAATTGAGACCGGTGGAGACATGATAACCGACTATTTTTTTTCTTGAATTGGATGGCATTATTGTGGATGAGATGTAGTTCCAACAAGAGGGCGCTACATGCCACACAGCGCACGTTACAATCGATTTATTGAAGGAAACATTCGATGAGCGCATAATTTTGCGGAATGGACCTGTCAATTGGCCACCAAGATCGTGTGATTTGACACCATTGGATTATTTTGTTTGGGGATATGTGAAGTCGCTCGTCCAAGCCAACAAACCAGACACGTTAGGGGACTTGGAAGCCAACATTCGTGGCGTTATTGCCGACACACGGCCCCTAATGCTCAAAAAAGTGGTTGAAAATTGGACCTCTAGACTTGGCTTTGTTCGAACCAGCCATTAATGGCATAAAATTATCCTTCCAATAAAGCTATGGGCATTAAAACGATTTTCTTGTGTTTTTTATTCAATTCGAAGTTCTATACCTTTAAAAAAAAAACACCATTTACAATGATTCTGAGTCACCTTAACGTTACAGAAAACACCGACCGCATCACTACCAAACTCATTTTAGCATAACTTCAGCACAACCATTCCCAGTCGCCTTGAATGGGAGTCAGATTCGATCGAAACAAATAACTCAATTCACATCCGAGATGCATGACCTAAGCACATCCTTTCGCCTTCCAGATCATTGTAGCGTTTTGCAGCCGGAAATCATGGCAATCAAAGAAGCGTTGTCTTGGCTGAAAAGGAAGCATATCCAGCGAAGATGGATGGAAGCAATCTCTTTCAATTCGAAATCAGCCCACGAATGCCGATTGTCTCTTAACGAGATGGTGGAGAATTTTATCATTTGCCTCTTTTGGGTGCCGGGCCACAAAAACATACCAGGGAATTCCAAGGCAGATGAGCTTGCCAAACTATTGCTCTAGCAATGACTTCTGTAGAAGCTGCTCGAAAGAATAAGATGAGGAAAGTATTACTCACATTTTTTTTCAGAAAAAAAAGGAAACTTCATCTGGGAGGCCTCTTATAATAGATAATCTAGGTGATCTAGATTGAATCAGTATCAGAAACCTCCTACGCTACATAGTTAGCTCTGAATGGTTCAATTAGGCGATCGAATATAGAGAATATTTGGTACCACGGATCCACGTGGTACCAAAATCGACCTTTTTAGTCTAATTGTGCACGGGCATCGCGTGCATCCACTACACCCTAACAAAAACATGTAGGGGATTCTTGCAATGCACAAACTCAAAACATTACAACCGCAGGTTATAGTCCAGACCAATCAGTAAGAAGACCTGTCACTGCTGCAAAGAGCAAAGATTTGCTTAATCTTCTACCATACATTCCACCAATTCATCACCAGTACTTGCAAACCCGTCCCTTAAAAATTATGACGCGTTCAAAATATAATGTTGATGAGCCGTTTATCTGATGACGAAATCATGTATAATGAAAGTTCGAAATGAAACCGTGAAGGAACTCCAAAAATATAAATACTGGCTTTCAGGTATCACCGAAAGATCGCCGCTACCTATTTTTCTATTTTTGATTGCTTTTGATGAAGTCAATGCTACTATGTCAAAATGTTCTCATCTATAATAACTCTCCCAGAACTACCATCAACATCATCAATGCTCCATAGTCTCCCTACTAGCCTTATAAAGAGTATTATGGCAGAAGCCGGTCTTCCTTTGGTGGAAGAACGCATTTTAGAAAGCAGAAGTCATCAAATCGATATTGAAACCGCATTCTCATCAGCCCTATCAGAAAAAACAATCGTGTTTTGACATGGATATGACACAACATTTAAAAAGCGACACATTCACCAGCATGTATCGGGCATTATTTCATGACAAAACAAATAGATTAGGATCCCAAGGCTGGACATTTGTTTTCAGCGATCGATCAAAAACATCACACGGCACTTCAGTTGCAGTTCTTAGAATCAGTCTACTTAACGGCTAGATAATGGCTTAAAGAGAATGCTCTCAAATTCCAAACAGATATTAGGGTTCAACGCTGACAATACTATTTTATATAAAATAAAAAGAGAAACCCCAACTTACCGACATCATCGGCAATTACTTCAACCTTCTCAACAGGTTTGGATGGTGTATCCACCAATTGGGTTTCATTTCTAAGATTATGTGTGCTCCACGAGCCGTCCTTATGCAGCTGAATTTCCGTATCTTCTGAACCCAGCAATGAAGAGGCCAAAACCTCTTGGAAATACCTAAGGCATAAGACAAGTCAATTACATTGCCATTGAAGACGTCAAAAAAAAAATAAAAAAAAAACTTACCCATCGATAACCAAATTATCGTAAATTGCCGCCTTATCACAAACCGGACAATTCCATGTAGGTTTACGCTCGTTCATCTGGAGATATAAATTTGCATCGAAACACTGCAAATGGGAACATGTCGATGCTCGACAAGGAATCGACATTTTCATCTTGCCCAACGGGCAATTCAATGAGACCTTCAACATTGTTGTGGCAATCTCACAGTCAGCATCTTCTGTTAGCTTCTCCTTAACTGATGAACAAAACATAATTAGCTTGGGAATCCTAAAATATTCAAACAGAAAACCTACTCAATGCCCTTGTATAGTCAGCCGGTTTGACACCTTTAGTCTTCATACGATGCAGCAGTTGGGCCGATGTTAGCTTCTTTACCAAATATGCGGCAATACAATAGCCTCGTTGATAATCGGGACACCACTGCACAATGATTGTATTTGTAACTGTGGGCGAGAGTTTAACATTTGATGTAACATTGACCGGACGTGGTGGTCTCTTTGGCTCGACGTTTGGCCTGTTTGTTGGAATGGGATTCTGCAAATAAAAGAAAACAATTCTTAAAAATTCCCTTTGTAATCAAGTTGCATGATCAACTTACTGGTAACGGACACATTTTGTTATTTACTTTAACAACAACACTCGATGGAAAGCAATCCTCCTGTTCACATGACGTCTCAAGCAGACAGAAACGCAATTGTACTTGTATTGAGTGTTCCACTTTGGAACCGTTGCGAATGTCTCGATTTGTTGCAATTTCAGTGGCCTGTTGTGGTGTCAGTGTAAAATAAAATGGAACCTCTTGGACGCGTTGATTCGTGCGAGGTAATAGTGTCGATGGCTTGATCAGGGTGGCGAGCACATCATAGAATGCCAACTTTTTGAGACGTACATCTGGATGTATGGGCATTGAAGGGCTCATTGTATGTTGAAAAGGTACACCCATATTACCGGCTACTCCACCACCACCGCCGCCACCACCACCTCCACCAACACCAACGCCGCCGCCGCCTACATTACCGACAGCAACCATAGCTGAGCGAACATCCGCCGACGATTGCACAGAGGGCATTTGCATCTGTGAGAACATTCTCTTAGGTTCTGTTGGGCCGTATTGATAATTTGGTTCTGGAAAAAGATCAGCTCTGCTGGGTGTAAAAAAAAAAGAAATTAGGTTTTGAATGCAATTTTATTGAAAATTTTAAAAATAAATTTTGATCTGGTGGACCCGAAAAAATGTAAGATGGCTTATATATCTAGAACGAATGGACACCAACACTCCCGTCTAGCAGAGTCTTTGATTCCCAGCCAGACGTCGGACGCAGTAGAGGAAGACCTCGCCTTAAGTGGCGCGCACAAGTAGAAATACACCTCTACCAACTTAGAGTGCTCAACTGGAAGCATTTAGCTAAGGACCGGGCTAATTGGAGAGGCATGTTGGTTGAGGCACAGGTTCATTCCGGACCGTAGCGCCACTTAAGTAAGTAAGGATTTTGCGGTTACCTGAATACAGAGAAATCTGTGAGTAATCGATGGTGTTTCGAGGTAGTAATTTGTCAGACTTATAAGGATCGATTGGAAACCAATGACTAAACTTAAAAAGGGCAATTGCGTCCGGAATTTTATTGAAAACTTTTCTTTTCTTTTGAGAGGAGTGTGCAAAACTTCAACAACAGGGGCCCACAATCTTCCACAAATAAATGCAACTACTAGCATTCGCTGACGATTGGTCGGAATCAATATAATATCATAGTCACGTTTGCTAGTATAGAGAAAGAAGCGGAAAAAATGGGTTTCGTAATAAAAGAAGGTAAGGGTAAGAGAGTATATGTTATTCAGAAGAAAGGACACACAATATCGACAGGACGTAATCATTCACAGAAATAACACTGACAAAATCTCGCCAGAAATTATACGTAAGTAAGTAATTCTTACTGTTGGCAACCGCTTGGGCTAAGAAGTTAATGCAGTTGTAAAGCTCTCACTCGAACTACTAAGGAGATTCTACATAGGACCCTGATTATCCCAGTCCTGCTCTACGGCGCTGAGGGAGGCATAGACCGTGTCAAAGGTGGATGAAGAAATATTTAGTCCCATTTGCGTTGACGGGCTATGTGGCGGACTCGGATAGATTTTTGGTGAGTCAAAAATCCACAAGTCCGAGTCACCGTCTGTGGGAGATAACCGAGCCGAGGAGTTCTGTCCTCCACCTAATAACAACACATTACTTTCTCTTTCTCACAAATCGATATTGTAGATAACAATTCTTTGCTAAATCCACATAAATATCATCAGTTTGTAGGGGGTACATTTTTCTCTTGATTGATCTGTCAACTTCCATAACTGGATGCAAACTCGTATTGATAAAATCAGTTATCAGTTGTTTTCGTGCTCGTGTCGGTATCGGGAGGATGTCATCTACCATCTCATGTGATTGAAAAGTAAACAAAATCAATTGCAAGTGCAGAATGAGAATCATCACGACAAAGATAATATAAATCGTGCCCTCGATGATATACTGGAATTGTTTAATGCCATGCCAACCTGGAAACTATCCAGAAGAAGATTTCGTCTTGAAATCTTGGAGACAACGCAAAAATGATTTAAAGTTGTCATTTATTATCTTGCCCAAGGCCAAAAGCCTGTGGTGAAAAATCTGTAAAAAAAATTTCAGCTCTCAAATATACATCGGCTTGCTAAATACTGAAAAGTTGCAGTCAATCTCTCATAAGGGGTGATTGCTTGTCTCATTTTTCTTCAACACTAGTGCGCCGATTTGGAGCAACGTATTGTATGTCATCTTATCTCTATCCTTAAGTAATTTTGCCAATCAGTAGGCTCGAGCGAGAGTTGTTGAACCAAATTTAAATGAGTCAATTGCTTTTTAGCTGAGAGCCTTTCACTTTTGCCGCTTAGTTTTTGGTTTCTTTTAGTGAGCATACAAACTGCAGCGGCAGCTAAATTAACGAAAGCACGTTAATAATCGAAACAAATTTTAACAGCTGATCACTTGATTGTGACAAAAATCAAACTGTTAAAAAAATGCATCGGCTCGACCGTGTATTGCATTTTTGATTTTGTACGCCCAGCTTGAAACGTCTATTATTCATTGTATGATAAAACTAAAACTTTATAACGAAACGTAATAGATAAAAAAAAGCTTTGCAAGCTTACATAGTTGACCTGTATATTTCACGTAGCTTTGCCGAAATCAGTTCAGGGTTCGTCTTCAGTAAATCAAGAACACGTTGTTGTAGCTCGTTTTTCCTTCCAGCAACCGAAATGCTTAAATATTGTAGAAGCTTATGTAGGTCAACTACTCTAAGGGTATAAATCATATCCTCGTACTCCTGTAATGAGAAAAGGAAAAAAAAAACAGTTAATTTCACGCTTTAGTTAAACTTAAGATAATAAATATCGTCAAAATATTTTGGTTACCCCATTTCGCAACAACAATCTACACCGATTCGCTCTTAAAAGATTGGACTAGCCACAACTTTGGGCCAAGTTTCAGTGCGACATTATTCTAGTTTTAGGATTAAGCTCGAGAAACATGTTTGTCAAAATGTTAAACCTGATTAAAAAGAAATACAGGAACCCGGAAACGTTGATTTAGTCCAAACGTTGCATTGGCTACGTTTACACCGTGGAAAATAACCGGGATTAAGCCTATATTTGGTGTAAGTCGAATCGGTGTACTGTAAATACATCGAACAAGGACTAAATTATTAAGGTCAGTCCACATATTTAGGTGATCTGTACTATAATAAATTTAACTGTTCATTCTACCTTGCGCATAGATGTCACTACAAATTCAACAAAATTTACTAACTGGTATAATAGAGGGAGTTTCTCCACTTTCCCACTCGTCGGGGTTATTGTCCAGAGTGAAAACGCAGCATTTGGTGCATAAAAACGCAGCCGAGATACAACAGCGAAAAGTCATAGTTGAGAGAGTGCAATATGGAAGCAACACTTTGAAGACTGTCAAGCGGCTCCCCCATTTTAAGGCATAAAGAAAAATTTGATAAACGAATGGCCTGTTAATACAAAGTTTAGCAGACTGCTTAGGGACTTTATCTCTCGATTCGAACTGACATCCAGAGGTGATTTAAATAGTCTCCTACACCAATTCTGTTTTCAAATACGTTTGCCCACGCTTAATTTTGTATCTTCCCTTTTTCACAGCAGTTCACAGAATATACATTGGCTGCGATAAAAAAAACAAATTTTGGACAAATTATGACATTTGGCTTCACTTTTTCAGATATCGGGAATCGCATTTGGGCTGAGGTGCATCCATGATCAAATTTTATCACTTGAGCTTCACATAACGAGAATTGACTTACAGCTGTTCCTGTTAGTTTTATCAAAACAACTTTTGTGTAGATGAAAGTCTGGTATTGATATAATTTCTCCATCTTCTTAGAATTTCTTGAGAATACAGAATTAGAGACACAAGGTCAGTTCGGGTGATTGATGGGAAACTTCACAAATACGTACGCCTAACAAATTGTTAAAAGGCGGACGAAGGCAAAATGTAGTTTCGTTCATTTTTTTTGTCTAAAATTTACTAACGCGGAATTTTAGGCAAAGGATGACAGCCCTGGAGTTTGACAGAAACCAACAAAAAAGTTCTTCTTTTGAATTCAAACATTCGAGGTAATATTTATGTTTTTTAGATATGATCGTAATATTTGAGTTTTACAAATAATCTTCGGAGGCTGACAGACGGATTTTGACAGTTGTTGTGTTGCATTGGGCAAACAAATCGATGGAACAAATTGAACATATGCATTTTTTCATTATTACAGTGGATGTATTGCTATGGAATTTATTCCTCTCATTTTTCATTTTTTTTTTTTTTTTTTGTGGTGACTACGACTAATTATCCTTAACAAGTAGTTTACGCTTCTGTAGTGATAATCGCGTTTGGTAGGTAGCATTCCAGTTATGGCGCTAGGTCGAACGGTCTTGTTCTTTGTAGCCGGCACTCAAGGTTTGTCACGTCCAGAGTACGGATTATTTCGTTATTACAATGAACATATATACGAGTACGAAGTTTGCGAGCAAAGTTTGTTGCTTCGTTACTCACGGTAGCAATTCCTAAATCTCTGTGAATATCACTATTCCTAATATACCATGAAGCAATCACTATTGCTCTTAGGGTTTTGTTTTAGAATGTTTGAAGTATAGCAATATTGCTTGGTTTGGTACAACCCCAAAGCTGTATACCGTATGTCCAACAAGGTTTTAGCACTTGCTTATATAGAAGCAGTTTGTTGTATATGCCTAGCTTCGAGTATCTTCCAAGTATCCAATACATTTCTCTGAGTCTGATTGCGAGCTCGTCCCGCTTTTTTTTAACGTGTGGCTTCCACTTAAGCTTTGCGTCTAGAGTCATTCCTAGATATTTTGCCTCATTTGCGTATGGTATTTGTGCAGAGTTAATGAAAACAGGTAAGTTGTTTATCTATTTGTACGTAAAATTGACATGCGTTGACTTGGTCTCGTTAAGTGCAATTCGCTAGGTTTTTGTCCACTCACATACTTTGTTAAGAGCCCGTTGGAGTTTTCCCGTTGATGATTCGACTGACTCATCCATTGTGAGGATAGCCGTATCGTCTGCGAACGTTGCTACGATGGTCCCTTCATCTTGTGGTATATCTCTTGTGCAGAGCAAGAATAGGATTGGTCCGAGAACACTTCCCTGTGGAACACCGGCGTGGATTTCTTTGAATTCTGAGTATTCAGTCTCATGTCTAACACGAAACAGTCTGTTTTCAAGGTAGGATTCCAGTATTTTGTATAATTTTGTCGGTAGGGTTGTCCTTAATTTATACCTTAGACATTCGTGCCATACCTTGTCGAAAGCTTGTGAGACGTCGAGAAACGCGGCAGAGCAAATCTTTTTCATTCTAGAGTATTTTCAATTTCATTCGTTATTCGATAAATTTTGAAGATGACATTGGTAAATTCCGGTCGTATTTGAAGTCTCAAAAGAAGGTAAGGTTAGGTTGATGGGTTGATGAGGTAGGCGGTGTGCGTCTTCCCTCATCACCCTCATGTCAATGTAGACCCTTTGTGATGCCCGTCCACGTGTGTGGTTGGTTCCTTCAGTTATCTCGTTACCGTCCTTTGTTATTGTTTCCTTTCCAGCCATCCAGGTGTTGTTGCAAACCTGAAAAGATTAGGGAGAGAGATTTCGGATAGATCCTTAAGGTCACGGAAAAAGTATTTTCCTAAGGTTCTCATTCATGAGGCACAGAAAGAGGAACTCTACAAAGGTCATCATATATAAGATTCATTTTCTGTTTGTGGCTTTAAAGTAAGTAATGTCCAGTTAGAATCCCTACTAGTGTCGAAACAGATTTCCAGTTTCTTCGAAGTAGTGTGTGGGTTCTGGCTTAGTCTAAGGCCACATTATTTTAGAAGTTTCATAGGTGGGGGGAGGGAGTTACACGTGTTTTTGGCAACATTCAGTGTTTTCTGTCACACCCGTGATTTGGGATCACATAGTGGCGGTTTGACAGAGAGGTCTGCCTGATCAATGCTGGAGGCAGATACTTTTCTCGCCAGATCATTTCATTGCCCTGTATGTCTTTGTGTCCGGGGACAGAGCTTTACATTATGTTCCACCTCAAGGACCTTAGCTCTTCACGACAACGCTTCATACGTTTAAACTTTATTTCGACAGCTGAGATTGCTTTTATTACAACCTGACCAGTAATGAAGGTCGCTTTGGCTGCCTCTTCTATTGCCAATATCTCAGCTTGGAAAAAACTCCAGCTCTAACGCCTGCTTTCATTTTTGAATCATCAGTGTAAATGGATACGGTTTCGGTGCCCAGATCGTTCGTCTCCTACTCCTCTCTACTTGGAAAGATGAATGGTCTTTGAAAGTTAAGGTGAGGCCGCATGTAGTCGAAGTTTGCAGCTAAGCTAGATATCTGTTTAGAATTTGATTGTGTCCTCCTAAGTTCGTTTTACAGCAGTTGAGTTGGCTGATTCATAGAGCACTTTTAGCTGCAGATTCTTGCATATTATGCAGGTTTAGCGTTGCAGCAGCCGAGAGGTGTCTTTCTACTTTTAACAACATAAAGATTAAATTAAGAATCAATTTGTATGTACCTCCTCTAAAGGTTTACTCTTGGAAAATAAAAGTACATTTGAACCACCATCAAAATAAATATCTTTTGTCAACCATTTTTGATGCCAAATTTATTAACAAAAAGACACAGCATGTAATAATTTGATACTGCAATAATTATTTAAAAGATGTAAAAGATGTAAAAGTCTATTGCCACAAGCAAAAATTAAATACATAAGTGAACTTTATAAAAATAAGTTTTGAAAAGATATATTTTCGATTGGCACTTCAATCAACTGTGCAGCACTACGATGCTTTGAGCTATTCAATACAACTTGGGAACAATTAAGTGGAAACGCTGACCAATGCTGTACAAAAAAAAACAGAAGTGTCAAACAACAACATTGTATGTAAATATAGCCGAACAATTGCATTTTTCTGTTAACAATCACTTTTAAACTAAATGTGAGAACAATTTTTTAAAACGGATATATGATCAGCACGGAAAGACGAATCGTCAAACCAAAAAAAGTGAGTTTTTGCTAAAATAAATTTATGCCAAATTGATTTTTTTTTATCTCAGATAAATTTTGCAAATCTAGATCTTTTCACTAGAGTGATTTTCGTTTTGATTTAATAATTTTTCGGTTGTGAAAAACTATTATTTCCCATTAAAACTTTAGCAGTTCAATATGAAATACAGATCAAATCAAAAACACCTGCGTGACTTAAAACTTTACAGCTACACCGACACTGAGTTCACAGACATTAAATTACAAGGACAACAAAATCAAATCTGAAATGTTGTTCGGTAACAAAAAAGATCAAAATTCAGAACATAAGTCAGATTTACCAATGGAAATCGTGATTATTTGCTCCATTTGTGTTTTGATGTGAAAGTTAGGTTAGTTCGTGTGTTTTTTTTTATCGAATATGGCAACTTCGGCTCGGTGTCGGTAGATGCTTTGCTTTTTGTGTAAAATATATTCTGTCCTATCATGGTATCCGTTCGGAGAAAAATTTCTACGCAATACAAATCCAGCCGGAGAATGAATTAACGTTCATAGTGTACGTTGGGTTTCTCAAGCATCAACTCAACCAAGCCCCTTTGGTTCTTGTTTTTTTTTAATTTGAATTTTGCCTTAAAACGGCTACACAGACGTAGTTTTAACAGTCCAGGGGCCAAATTCCACAAGCGTGATTTTTATGCATGTGTGCACACTTAACAAAACTCACACTCACAACCTGTGTACAACCATAGCAGTTTGTGCGATTCCGAAAAATGCTGTGGGTTTGAGTGTGTTAAATGAATAATTTGTGTCATTCGGATGAACTGAATTCATTTTCATAACACCGTGGTGAACTATATGTCGCCCATTTTGCACGCTGCTTTTTTACAGCCGAAAAGAGAGTAAATAATTCTGGGAACAAATTTACTTTATTGCGCACTAACTTTTTTTCAATTTTTTTTAATCCACTCATTAAATTATGTAAAAAAATTTGTTCACTTGTGTACACGACAAGTGTCAAAAAATCTCACTTGAACGCTTGCCGAATCGGAACAAGGCAGTGTACAAATTTTTTCTTGTACACAGCAAAACTCACCGTTGCGGAATTCGGCCCCAGTATGCCTGAACCTATGTATGAAAAATTTGTCAGTTATTTTGGCCTCAGCGGGCGGTCGAAGAAAAAACGAAAATTCAATAGTTAAGCCTGCTCAGTCCGCCTGTGATTATGTAGGATAATCAGAGCGTGTGCCGAGTATAGCAGAAGTCCATCAGTACATAGTTAAATTTACATAGGCCATTTGTTTTCGTTAAAAACTACGTCCGTAGATGCCATGTTATCGAATAAAAAAAAAAAAAACACAAAAACGGCCTAAACAGGCATACCGGACAGTTAAACATGCGTGTGTGAAGCCGCCAGTTTTCAACAAAAAATCAACACAAACTTAAAGAAAATTATTTTATACCATATGTTCACTTAAATATATTCCCGCGACGAACAGTTGTCGGAGGCTATCGGAGAGAAACTGGCGTGTGCAGATTAAAAAATCGCATTCCGTCGCAACGAAACGTAGACTGCCGACACTGGCATGTGCATGTACAGATTCAAAAAATCTCATTCCATCGCAACGAAACGTACACTGCCGACGTGAGTTAAGTTTTGTCGAAGAAATGTTCCCAACAACTGATCGAAACTATAACCATGAAGCATAATTCTCCGAATCCTATAAAATCGTAGATTTTTTTCTTTTTTTAAGGGTATTAAGGTACTTCCTTCATATAGCTATTGCCACCTTGGATCATTCTCTTTCAAGATTTATTTGTAGCTCTGTGTCGCACTGTGTCCCAAAAAAAAATTCACTTAATGATGGGCCTGTGGATGCATATATAATTTAGCAAATCTCTGTCGTGGCTGCTGCTTGTATTAAGCTCGCTATGGCATAGATCTGAGAGTGATTCTTAAATTCAGTGTTATGAAATTACATGATCTACCTATGATGTCAATTCCGATAACCGAAAAGGCAGATGGCACATTTCGTACACTTTAACGACATCATATATAAGTTTCTTCCAAGACAAAAAATCAGCACCAAACACTGACACGTTGTGGATGCATTTGTTTTACGAGAATCACATGTTGGCTCTATGAACCTGAACCTCACTACATGTGGTTCGTTTAATGACCATTGTCCAAATTGTTAGGTGGACCTTCCTTATTCGTGGAAGTTGACAGTTGTGCATGTAACAACACCAACTCCCAGAATCATTGGTTCGGACAACACTTAATACACCCAAAATCTCTTCGTACGAGGAGATGCAGTCCGAGTAAAATAAAATCTCTACAATTTTGTGTGCATTTTGCTACCTGCCACCATTTGTGCATTTCAATTTAGTTGAAATCGGTTGCTACTTTTGTCAGCGAGATTTTTCTTTACAGCATCGAGGACTTCGGGCTCTAGGAATAGTGGCAGAGAAAATTGTCTTACTTCTACCTTGCTAAATACTTCGGGTAAACTCCAGTAAAGGTGTTAATGCATTTTTTACAATAGAATTTACGTTGATAGCCCAGTACTAATTATTGAGTTTGTGTCATCTGCAAACACTTTTCATGAATTTTTTTATGTTTGTACCTAGTACAGCACATGAGGTTTATATTTTATAGTGCTTCATCACTCTAAAAGGTTATTACATAGCTCATAAATTATTAAATAAATTCATTTGCATTTCAGAAATGGCACTGCCACAAATGCACATATATTTTGAGTGAGTACAGTCGAATGGAATCCGCGTTTTCTTAGAAGCCTAGCCGAGCTCAACAAAAAATATTGTTTTTCGTATACCTGGAGTGTCCGGAAGGTCGCCTTGCATGTCCATTCAACGTATACGTAAATTGTATGTTCAATTAAATTTTCAACGCAATGCACTACCACTTAGTACAAGAAGAAGTACAAGACAGAAGTGTTCGAACTTCTATTTCAGGTGTTATCAGCAATAACTAAACACAAAAAGGGAACATAAATGAGATAACGAAGCCAGCATTTATCTGCGTAAATCTATATTGACAAAGATATCCGTCATCTGGTTCATCCTCGGACTAATACGACATTTCCACACAACTTTAAAATGGCTCAATGACTTGTCGATGGATCGAAGAGTAACATTTAGGCTACTGGTGGCTTATCCTATATTTCACTTTAGATGTTCCATTGTTGTAGGCACAGCGAATCGATTGTTGTGTATTACCTAGGGAAAACGGAATACAACTCATCGACCCGTGATTAAGATTTACATATGTAGTTGCAAACATTTCATGCATTTCTCCCTCTGTTAACGGATCGATCTAAAAGTAGTGGGCGTGGTGGTAACAATACAATACAACAGTATATGTTAGAACATTTTGGGATTCTGTCTATTAATAGATTCCATAAAACTTTATGGAATCCCAGCTTTAAGTGGACTATCATCAATGCTTGCACAAATACATACACACAATTCAAAATGCGGCCAAAACGAAATGATTCCCACCTACACAGTGACAAAGCAGAATTGTTTTACTATTTATTGAAAAGTTACATCCTACGAAAATTCCTCGATTTTCGAAATTTATTTTGATTTGTTGTCATTTTCATTTGAGAAACAAAAAGCAGGTGGCGTTTAGAAAAAAAAATGGTCCCAAAAAATTCTCAGGTCCCAAATTAACTAGTTTAGTTGTCTTTTCTTCCACATTTCAAAACCGGTAAATAGTTAAATTTGAATAAAACTTTAAAAAAAATTACTAGAAAAACTGTAGCTTGGAAAACTCCATACCAGACCCACATAACAAAAGATGGTAACCGAGGTAGCAGAGGAGAGAAAAAAAAATGCATTTTCGACCGACCCATCCTCAAAACTTCCAACATTTTCACTTCGTTTTGTATTTACCTCATTTAGTACGATATGATATTTCCATAAAAATTCTTTTTGCGTCCGCTTGTCTCACTTTAAATTATTTTACTAATAATTATTCTCCAAGCAGAGAACCGTAATGATACAAAAAAAAATTACGAAAAAAGAAATCTCCTGTCTGTGGCAGAGTTAACACAAAATGAACATGGCGGATAGTTTGTCGAACCGTGGGCAATTGAGAGGAAATATCCCATCATTCGTGAAATAGTGGGAAATTCTTGTGCTAGTTTTTGTTGGTAGTTTAATGAATTAAAAGTTCGTTTGTTTGGAATACAATCGTATGTGTTTAGAAAACAATTTCCACGTGCACTTTGTTAGAATGTAATCACATCCTTATTATAATGATTCAAGCCTTGGCATACCCGCCTAAAAAATTTCCCCCCGATACAGCCAAAACGAAAAAAATATCCCAACTGCGCGCAGCAGCTGAACTTGACAAATGGATGACAATTGATAATGATTGTCGTGAGAAAATAATGCCGCTCGATATTTTCATTTTCGCATATGCAATGAGAAACCCTCCATATTATGTTGTACTTACCTTTAGCTTGCTGGGATCAAGTGCTCCTGGCGCCTGGCCATGTCTGTGTTGTGAGGGATTCGAGTAGGTCTTGGGAACAGGCTGAGCAGCGGTTTGATTGGGAAGCTGTTCCATTTGATTTTGTTGGACTGGGGACGCAGAACTGGCGGCACGAGATGTAGTACGGCCCTTCCTAGCCGAACCATTCTCTGCCTGAGTCTGTGAACGGGTTTTTCGCATTTATGTAAAAATTCAATTACTTTCAACAGGTATTGCACTGAAACTCGTAACACTATGATATTCACTCGGACAACAGATAGGAGAAAGCACAATGATTAAAATGTCGATTAACAATTCATTTAGAACGATAAAAATGGAACTCCATTCCGAAGGCAGTTAATTTTTTTTATGTGAACTGAAGTCCTCTAGGAATTAGTACTCAAAATCCAAACAGCAGTTGTGCCAACATTGTGGAAAGCAAATTTTATTTATTCCCCATTTGGCTTATTACCAGTATTTTGAAGGGATGTTATTTGAGGGAGCGATTGCATTTGGTTGAGATAGGTAAGGGTCGAGTTATAGCTATCTTTGAACAACTCCAGTTGAACTCAAATCATGTTCATGATGGAGTTTAAATTTTACCTCCTTAGCTGCTTATAGGAATCATTAGAAATTTTCTTTTTATTTATTTTATTTTTTTTATTTTTTGAAGTATTGTTTGCCATTCCACGCAAACAATACTTCAAAAAATAAACCTTGATCATTAAAAAACAAAAAAACTGAAAAAACTTATATATTAAAATATTTTGTTAGCGCGTTGGCTTTAGTAAATCTAATGTGTGGGTAATCAATAATGTGGTTGGTGATTACTGTTTTTGCTTTCGCGCTAGTTATTTTGGAGATCAAAACATATTTCATTTTGAAGTTTACTAGCTTGAACTATAGTGAACAATAGAGTTTTTCAAGACAACGTCAGTGATAAATGAAAACTGACATCTGTATGAATATAAACACAGTCTGACATTTGTAAACGTCGTTAACTTACGGCGTGGTAAATGAACTGTCAAAATTTGAATGTTAAATCTCTTACAACAATATCGGAAGTTTCGCACTTGAATTGGTTGTATAAAATTATATTATAAACGTTGTTAACTGTTGAGACGCTATTTTAACATTTCATCAGTCCCTTCACACATAAAACATGCGAGCAAAACTGGAAAAAATTATCGAGTACGAAAAGAGTATTCTATTAAGAAAACAAAATTAAACATCAGGTTGAATTCAGTGGTTTATGCTATTATTTACTGGTGCTGCTTGAGAGGTGTTCATTAAAAGTCGTCGTCAACTTACAATTGTTCGCACGTTGTAAGCTTATGGTACAATTTTGTACGAATATTGAATACCCTCACCCCCACGCTGATAATTTAAATCATGATTAACATAACAGTTTCTCTCATATAAGAAACACTTTCGAAAATGTCAAAAGTTAGTCACTGATTAAAAGCTGAACTATAATAGTCGGAAGCAATCGGAAGCTAATGTCGAAATTCTACGTTAACTTTTCTTCAGTACTGTCAATTTATCAAGTTGCCCATAATAGACTTTTTTAAATGGAAGCAATTGCAAGAGTGCAAGTCGTTTTGCCAAAAAAATGTCGTTGCTATGAACTTTAAAATTTAAATGTGCACAGCTGTTGAAGTGAAATGTCAAATTTTTCTATGAAAGAACAAACAAAAAAGAGAAAGAGACAATGAGTTCGCTTTTTCGAAAGTGAACGAAAACTGAACGAATCGAAGCGTAAAGCTATTATGATCGTACAATACAAATTGCATGTGTTCGCACAGTCACGGAAGTGGTCGTCCGCAACCATTTTCTATTATAGTTAAGCCTTTATGGAAGGGGCCATCCGCAACAATCTTTTATCATAATCCCATCATTTAACGTCACGTTAGGAATTGTGCACACAGATAATTTTTTTATTTTTACTTCGCAATCGCATTTATGTTCACACTTTGCAATGACATTGGTTGTCAATTTCATTCTTTTTATTTTCCCTTTATAACGTAACACGATCATTTATTATTTTCATACATTTTTGATTTGTGTTTCAGTTTAAACAGCTTATATATTTTCATTTACAAACAATAAATCAGTACTCCCGCCATATAAAATATTTCATTGCTTTCCTACATGTTTGTTTCACGTTTTACTGCAACAAATAAAGCACAAACATCAACGAGGAATTTGTGATTAACTGAAAGTTTGATATATTTAAAATTGGTTGACAGCCATAATACCATGTTGCTGACGCTTGTAGCTAAGTCAAAAGTTAAAAACAAGGCAAGCCGTAAGCGCTTACACAATGTGAATCTGTAGCTTGAAGTTGAATGAATGGCAATTTCATGCAAGAAATGAAAACCTAGACATGGCTCAGTACACCTAGCCATTATATTCGACTTAAGGGTATGCTCATCTTTTCAGCTCAGTATCTGAAGTGTGGAGATTTGGATTTTTCCAGACTGAACCTATAGTAGTCTTTTTTAACTTTTACTGCGCCCTCTATTTTAATAAATAAATGTTTCATCTTAAGCGTTTTCTTAGTTCGGCATTTGACACGCAGTTATAGAACTTCACACTTCTAGGGGGCAGTTTCGTTTTCCCGATTTTACAAATCGATGGTTATTGCGATGAACTGCCTGCCGCGCAGAAGGTCTTGGTTCGATTCCCAGACGTAGCAACACCTAAATTATTTTCACTGGCCCTCCTCTCGTGTTGATCTGACAAATCATCCGAGTAGTATCAATTGTCAAGAAAAGCTTATCTCAAATTCGCCGTTCGGAGTCGGCATAAAACAATTAGCTTCCATAACAATGGGACCGTTGGACCTTTGTGTCTAGGAGCTAATGGTTTAAAAAAAAAAATGATAGACCAAAAGTTCGTATCGAATGGCACTTTGTAGTCATGCGAGTACCCAAATCATCTACTCCCATTACAAAATGCTTCTTCAAAAGCAAAGCCACGGTGTTTAAAAAAAACTTTTTTTTTCATTTGATTCACATCGCTTATGTTTAATTACAAAATCTGCTTTCGCTACGCATGTCTGCATATAAAATTATCAACGGCTTAATTTTATAGGGGAGAAACATTAATTAAAACATATCAATACACAGATTCAGTTGAAGCTGCTGTCGAGAACTCAAGTTTGGCAAATAGTTCTTGCAGACAATGGTCGAACGGCTACCATTAATTGTGAAATAGGAAAGTACCTCTGTGAGGTACGCAACAGACTCGTGTTCTCGAAAGCATCCCAAACCTCTCCAAAAACTCAGCTTCAAGTTCTTGTCCCTTTGGGTACGTGTCTAAAAAAACTCCATATCACCGCAATGTATTTCGAGAAAGTCGTCCTCGCAGCTGAGCGTTGCTGCGTTGGTAATTATATTTTTCGATGTACACGGTATCTCTCTGGCATCTGCTTCAACATCGTTGATTGCGTGTGACTTGTATTCAGGGCTATGCTCCTGGCCCACAGGCGATGGTGGTGGGTTCGACACTGAAGGATTAAAAAATGTTTTAAACTCAAATGGGCTTCACGTTAACACTGCCTTACGTGTAGATCTCGACTCCGCTGTCAATTCAGAGCCAAGATAGAGCTCCGTTCGAGAAGAAGCCAACGCTGGTAGACTTTTTTCTTTAGCGCTCAATCGTTTCTTCAGTTCCTCCACCTTACGATGACGCTTCATCGCTTGATGTTCTTTGTTGATCCTGTTCGCTACTTGTCGCTCATCGTAGAATATGAGCTTCTGTTCATCGGATGTTACATTATCACTATTTTTCAGAAGAAAGAAAAACACACCGCCTGGTGTACGACGTCGTTGGCCATTCTAAAGACATTAGATGAACATTTTTCGTAGCATAAATAGTTTTCTTTGATTTCTTACCAGAATCATCATGCCGCCTTCCTTTTCGATTTGCTGCGTCTCCTCGAACAGCTTCACGGCCATATCTGGACCTAGAACTTCCACAACCCTTACTGAAACAACAACCAAGTTAGTGAATCTTACAGAGCCAGACGTAATTGTTTAAAACTTACCCAACAGGTCATCCTTGTCCTCGAATAATTTATTAGCCATTTCGCGACCGATTTCGTGAGGCGACTTACCCTCAAGTGGTTTGACCAAATCCGTAATTTGTCGCGGCTCATTTGTGTAGTCCGAACTACTTTCCGATGGTCGATGAGATCTCTGCCCTAGGCGACTTTTCACACCACCGGCACGAGAACGCTTTGCCTGTTGATGAAAGTCACTCTCAGAGTGTTCGTCACTGGAGGACGATAATCTACGTTTTAACGAATTCTCTCCATTCAGACGATATTTCAGCATATAATCATAGCTCTCGACACTTCGATCATCATGGCGGACACCGATTCCGCGCATATTTTCTGCAAGTACATCCTCCTGCAGGCTAGATGCCCAGATATCGTACTTCTTGAACCGAGTCTTATTCTCCTTCAAATCGTTGTCGGTCTTCACGCGAAGTAGAACGGTACGTTTGGTTTTCTTTTTTCGCGGCTTCTCTGCTCCGCCGGGAGATTTGCTCAGTTTAAGGCAGTCATCAGATTCGGAGGTGGATGAACTGCTAGCACCAAAATCTGAAGCGCTGTCTTCGATGGCTTCTTCCATTTTAACGGGAATATTAGGATCTTCCAAAGGCGGCGATATTTCGATTGCATTGGATGTGGTTCCTGGCCGTTGAAGTGGAGTATACCCATCGTCACTGTCCGACAGCTGTTCGGTAGATAATGTTTGATTATTTGTGCAAAGTGATGGTTTGGTGTTAGGATGGTACTTACTTCTCCATCCTCGAAATCCTCATCGAACGGTTTTATATTTTTCTGGTCCATCATTGTTGGAAAAGCAAAAAACAAAAAAAAATGCTGGGGCTAGCGAAATTTGACACTTTGACGCTTTCGATGGATGAAGAAGTGTCAACAGTTTTTGTTGTGATTTGTTGTTGGTGTTTTTTGTTCCGTTATACTGGTACCGGGACGGTACATTATTTAATGGGATCAAATATACCAGTTTTTAATGGGTAGATAACATTAAGTTTCAGTTTAAATTTGAATTCTCTTTGCTTGGCATTAAGGCCGTGTGTCAATTGTGTCAACATTTTAGCCAGTGGGTAATTTTTGACATTAGTATGGTGCAGAAAAGTCAAAAATGAAACAGTAGATAAAATGTAACCCTCTTTTTAACGCAATTCACACTCGGCCTGAGGGGTGAAACAGATGAAAAAATCCGTAGAAATGTCAAAAATTAGCCAGTGGATAAAGTTAAACCCTCATTTTAACGCAATTGACACACGGCCTAAGGGTAATTTTACTAGGTGCGAAAGATTGTTATCTTACGACGACGTTTAATGAACGACCCTACAACTGTACAACTAAATAATGCGGTAACCCACAGAATTTTTTTTTTCAGTTTAGCGAACACGTTTGACTGATGAAATGTCAAAATAGAATTTCAAAAGTTTACAACGTCAACCATCTCAGTTTACGCACCCAATTCCAAATTTTGACAGTTCATTTATCACGTCGTAATTTTATCACGTTTACAACGTTTACGACGACATTCCGACGTTGCATGAATACCCCTTTTATTATGGCGTTTAAATAATTCTTGTTAGAAATACTTAAGGCGAGTTCTTCCTCACACGAGGTTTATATTGGGAAGTTATGTTCTCTCACAGGTCAACGATGAATAAAGTTGGAGTTATTAGTATATGAAAATAAAAAGCAAATGCCAAATGAATTTCTGAGAATGGTGAGAACATAAGTTATGGCTTTTAGCAGATGCTTTCATGTATATTCCATGAAAATGCTATCATACGGCGTTAGTACACGGCATTTAATACAGTCTGCATATGAAGAAGCAGGAAAATCAAAATATTATTTCAGACATTCTTGTACGCGACATGTATTCATGGGTCCGTTTTTTAAATTTTATCTTACCAGGTACAGATGTTGTTTTAATAAGCCCACATCTCCGTAAGTCTAACACGATTCCTCACTTGGCGAAAGAGAAAGTTTGGCGAAGTTTTTCTGCAATATGCTGAGTCTGTATTCTATTGTGGATTTGTCTCCTCAGGTCCTCACCCATATATCAGGTTTCTCTTTTTGGCTGAAGTTCCACTCTCTTGTCCCACTGAATAAAAAAATTCAGGCTTTGGCAGCGGAAGGAACATCTCTCTCTATCTTATGAAAGGAAATGGAAAATGTGGTCAAGGAGGATTTCGACAAACAAATCGATAAGACAAAACCGAGTCATTCGGACCAATTGGTTTTGTGCAGTCGTATATTTAAAAAAAAAATTGATGCCATAATGCAAAGGATTCAAAATTCAAAAATTTACGAGTACTTTTGTCAGAGTAATTTAAAGTCGAGCCCCCAAGTATGTACGAACTAGTCGCACACCTACCACTTATTGCTTTATACTTTCTTAACGCTGTATGAACAAATCAGTAACTGAATTAATTCTCATGTCATGTGTATCATATCGATATCAATGTGTAAAGATATATACCACCATAGATATGGTAGATTGGAATTTTTTTTAAATTAAAAACAAAATAAATAAATGTGCATAATAAATAAATAAATTGAAAATAGTGACGTAAAATTTTGTTTCCAACTTGCGAAGAGTTCATTAAGTCGCCCTTATTGATTTGTTAGAAAAAAATGTCTGATAATCTCAATTGTAATAGTATTTTTAAGCACGTTACCTATAATGTTAATCGCAATTCCTTGATCCAAATGACCCTTGTTTACATCTTGTTTTATAAATAAGTGGTCACGCGTAAGGCTATAAAAATAGAGCATATTAGTGTTGTTCTGATTGTGGTATTTTTATTTCAAATACAGATAAAGCTTTTTGGTTTCGATAGAATTTTCTGGACATTCTTCAAACAGAAACGTTTCAGAATTATTTAGTTTATTTATGAATTTATAGTTTATCGATAAGCAAAATAAAAAGGAACAAATTATAAAGATTAGAATATGCATTTGATAAGTCACGTGTACTTAATTTGAGCTTTATCAACAATTTCATATCAAATTTCCTTTTAATTGATCCACCGATAATTCACTCATTAGTGACAATCGGGATGCATGTTACCTTTGATAAATCATGTGATGGCTGAATAATGTTGTTACTTTTAGCCATGGCGCTACTGTTTATGCATATGCATATGCATACAGACAAAAGTTATTTCCATCCACATGAGATGTTAAAGGTCTTGTATAGGATGTCCTAAGTAATTAGAGTACAGGCCTTACAGCTTATCCTAAATAAACTGGTATTGGGATAAACAATTATATTCCTAGTCTTGTAATTTATATAATCGCAAAAGTGATGGCAAGTCCGATATCAAATCTGACAACCACTTTTTCGGGCTAAGTAGACCCTTAGTAGGCCCTCTCTCGAAGTACTACAAGAGGATCCTCTATAATAACCTAGGATAACCCCAGTTCTGCTTAAGGGCACCCTTATGGGTTATATCCTCAAAAGAGGATAGAATTAATATTTCGGTGCTGCATGTATACAGGCTAAGATTCAATTACCTAATGACTCTGAGTGGACTGATGTTTTTCTGCCCCTACAATGCCTAGTTGTCCGTTTCGCTGTTTCAATTGTATTTTGTTTGTATAAAATGTTTAACATTTAGGAGCTTTGTGATTTGCAATTTTAACATCAATAAAGCTACATAAATTTACAAAGTTCTCTTAATACCAGGGGTATATTTCAGGAACATGCTTAAATGAAGAAACATTTTACCTAGTCCAAGATCTGTACTTTTCCTCAGTGTGTTGCTCTGTCCTTTTCTGTTCAAAGTTTATCTTGTTCAAACGAAATTAATAAACCTCCGCACACGAAATGAATTCATTTCTGTCACAAGACCGGTTTCATACCATACTCCAGAAGAAATTGTAAGCATGAACCGCTTTTCATTGCGTTCGTATTTCTATCGAAATTGATTTTTGCATATAGTAATTTTGATAATCCGAAGCTCTAAGGTTTGCGTGAGAGTAAAGGGCCTCCCAGAATATGTATCTGTAGCTGATGCTTGAATCTGAGTCAGAAGTTAAAAACAAGGACCCGTATGCGCTCATACAATGTGTATCTTCGTGAATCTCAGCTTGAAGCTGTTGAGAACAACTTCACGAATGAAATTTATCTCTTTTTTGACAGCGATACAAGATAACAGCTGCAGATACGAATTCTTGGCGGCTCTTTAATTTTTTTCAGACATAAAATGGTGAAAAATATGTTTGTATTGGTTTTAAATCATGTACTAACGCACAATCTTGTTTGAAGAATTTCAGCTATTTCTCTTCGTATACCTCTGTCACCGCCCCAATAAAATGGATTTTTTACCAACTGAACTCGTCTCGTGTGCGAAGGTCATATATCTCGATGTTGAAGATTTGGCAGGTTAAAACTTTCTTCACACATAAGTACTCGTACGAACCCAATTTTAAGCAAAGCAATTGGGCACTTACATAGAAGTTTCTGTGAGTTGTTTAGTTTAAAGATTACCAACATCGATATTTTTTAATAATATTTTAATATTTTTCTGTGAGTGGTTTAGTTCAAAGATTACCAATGCAGGCAAATTTTACCAGCATTTTGCTTTCTTTAACAGTGTGAAAACACCTTAAATTTTCTCCACTCAGAATTTCCATGACAGCCCAGAAAGTTTGACATTTGTATTTAAACAAAATAGTTCTACTATTTTTGCTGATTCATAACTCATTATCTTCTCCACACTGAGCCGCAGAAACCTGCGTTTTTGTCACGAAGTTTTCGAAAACTACACTACGCTTTCACACCGCACACCGAATTAGGTGTCATTGACATTTAAAAAAATATATATGGGTTCCATACAACTTTTTGTATGCACCAATTTAATTTTTAAATGGCATTTTTACCTAATGGCATTGAAAAAAATTTATTTTGTAATTGATTTTTTTTTCAAGTATCAACATAAAACTGACACCGAAATGTCCCCGAACAAAATGAAAAAATAGGAAATGTGGAACAACCTGTAAAGAAATGACTTCTGCGAAGCGGTTTCGAGACGGTCTATGGAGTACCCTACCAGTTTTTGAAAACTGAAAATGTATGGGAAAACTTCAGTTCTTGATAGAAGGTTTGGGTATTTTTGTTATTGCATATGTCTTGAGGTAGGGTCAACAAGTTTTGTTTAGGAAAACTTCACGAAAAAAGTGGTCGTGGGTTAAAATGAGCTACAGATGAAATGTTTAAAATAACTTTATTATTATTAACTAAATATAATGTATTTCTAAAAAGTTTGGAGGGCTTTAAAAATGTTTACACTTGTTCTGTTTCGTCTGAAAGAGAGTCTATATACCAAATTTTAGCACTCTAGCTCAAAATTTAAAGCCCAAAAATCGATGCCATACAGATGGACGGATGGGCAGACATACATGGCTGGATTGACTCAGCTGCTGAATCTAAGTCGATCCATACACTTTGAGGAGTAGGTAAATATCGAAATTACTTCTCTATGTTACAAACTTAATTTCTAAACTTATGTACCCCAATGGGATAGCGTGTAAAAAGAACTAATGATAGAGGAAACAACTACTTAGGAGCTTTGTGATTTGCAATTTTAACAGCAATAAAGCTACATAAATTTACAAAGTTCTCTTAATACCAGGGGTATATTTCAGGAACATGCTTAAATGAAGAAACATTTTACCTAGTCCAAGATCTGTACTTTTCCTCAGTGTGTTGCTCTGTCCTTTTCTGTTCAAAGTTTATCTTGTTCAAACGAAATTAATAAACCTCCGCACACGAAATGAATTCATTTCTGTCACAAGACCGGTTTCATACCATACTCCAGAAGAAATTGTAAGCATGAACCGCTTTTCATTGCGTTCGTACTTCTATCGAAATTGATTTTTGCATATAGTAATTTTGATAATCCGAAGCTCTAAGGTTTGCGTGAGAGTAAAGGGCCTCCCAGAATATGTATCTGTAGCTGATGCTTGAATCTGTGTCAGAAGTTAAAAACAAGGACCCGTATGCGCTCATACAATGTGTATCTTCGTGAATCTCAGCTGTTGAGAACAACTTCACGAATGAAATTTATCTCTTTTTTGACAGCGATACAAGATAACAGCTGCAGATACGAATTCTTGGCGGCTCTTTAATTTTTTTCAGACATAAAATGGTGAAAAATATGTTTGTATTGGTTTTAAATCATGTACTAACGCACAATCTTGTTTGAAGAATTTCAGCTATTTCTCTTCGTATACCTCTGTCCCCGCCCCAATAAAATGGATTTTTTACCAACTGAACTCGTCTCGTGTGCGAAGGTCAAATATCTCGATGTTGAAGATTTGGCAGGTTAAAACTTTCTTCACACATAAGTACTCGTACGAACCCAATTTTAAGCAAAGCAATAGGGCACTTACATAGAAGTTTCTGTGAGTTGTTTAGTTTGAAGATTACCAACATCGATATTTTTTAATAATATTTTAATATTTTTCTGTGAGTGGTTTAGTTCAAAGATTACCAATGCAGGCAAATTTTACCAGCATTTTGCTTTCTTTAGCAGTGTGAAAACACCTTAAATTTTCTCCACTCAGAATTTCCATGACAGCCCAGAAAGTTTGACATTTGTATTTAAACAAAATAGTTCTACTATTTTTGCTGATTCATAATTCATTATCTTCTCCACACTGAGCCGCAGAAACCTGCGTTTTTGTCACGAAGTTTTCGAAAACTACACTACGCTTTCACACCGCACACCGAATTAGGTGTCATTGACATTTAAAAAAATATATATGGGTTCCATACAACTTTTTGTATGCACCAATTTAATTTTTAAATGGCATTTTTACCTAACGGCATTGAAAAAAATTTATTTTGTAATTGATTTTTTTTTCAAGTATCAACATAAAACTGACACCGAAATGTCCCCGAACAAAATGAAAAAATAGGAAATGTGGAACAACCTGTAAAGAAATATGACTTCTGCGAAGCGGTTTCGAGACGGTGGAGTACCCTACCAGTTGTTGAAAACTGAAAATGTATGGGAAAACTTCAGTTTTTGATAGAAGTTTTGGGTATTTTTGTTATTGCATATGTCTTGAGGTAGGGTCAACAAGTTTTGTTTAGGAAAACTTCACGAAAAAAGTGGTCGTGGGTTAAAATGAGCTATAGATGAAATGTTTAAAATAACTTTATTATTATTAACTAAATATAATGTATTTCTAAAAAGTTTGGAGGGCTTTAAAAATGTTTACACTTGTTCTGTTTCGTCTGAAAGAGAGTCTATATACCAAATTTTAGCACTCTAGCTCAAAATTTAAATCCCAAAAATCGATGCCATACAGATGGACGGATGGGCAGACATACATGGCTAGATTGACTCAGCTGCTGAATCTAAGTCGATCCATACACTTTGAGGAGTAGGTAAATATCGAAATTACTTCTCTATGTTACAAACTTAATTTCTAAACTTATGTACCCCAATGGGATAGCGTGTAAAAAGAACTAATGATAGAGGAAACAACTACTTCTCAATAAAAATCTGTACAACAATTTACTGCAGAAATTTTTGTTGGTAAGAATCAGTAAACTGTCAATTGGTATCACAAAGTGACAAAAAATCGTTCGTTTTGACAGGTGTAAATTACTTAAACGTGCGAGAATTTACGACACATTCCATGGAATCTTGAGAATTAACTCATTTTTATTAAAAAAGTACGGGAACAGACCTTTCTGGCTTTTTATAAATTGATTTGCAGATCTATTCAAATATAAATGTTTGTAAAATAATTTAATTATACTTTCCCAGTAGTTGTTACTATGACTACACATCAAGTGCTTATTTTTAACCACCAAGTGGTAACCACCGGGTACTGGTCTCATCCAACCGGATTTCACTTGTAAAACGATAAGCGCGAGTGTTGATAACACGAAGAAAAACAACTCTCTAAACAGCCAGGTCTGAATGACTCGGAATGAATACCCGGCCTGCTGTGCCGGCGACCCTAGACAAGCTGTCCAGGATTTTCAAGGGTTAGTCAGTTTCTTGAACAGATATGGCGGATGAACCGAAAGGGCAACGGGGCACTCAATCCCGTTGTGGATACTGATGGCCCCATGTCCTAGGGGTAAATATCTAATAAATTGGAACTGGCCCTCCAGGTTGGGGGTTGTGCTTTGGGTTAACTACCCAAAAATGGAAAAATTAATTGTTACGAAGCAACCAATAGCCTCGGAAAGGACTGAATTTATTGTTGACGACCCTGCTAAACGAAAAAAGGACAACGACGTTCGTATCTGCACCTGGAATGTGAGAAAATTAAACAGGAGAGGTGCATTCGAACAACTAGCGGAAGCCCTAAACTGCTACAAAGCAGACATTACTGCCATCAAGGAAATACGATTGGATGTGCCGGGCAAAAAGAGGATGCAAATCTGTGACATCTACTACGGACCGTGTTATAGTGAGCAGAAACAGCGACTATTCGGATGCGGATTTGTTGTAAGTGCCAGACATAGGCAAGAAGTCTTATGTTTCCGAGATATTAGCGAACGAACTGTAACAATCCGCATCAAGGCCAAATTCGCCAACATATGCGCTAACGCCCCAACGGCGGAAAAAGATGATATAGCTAGCGATTGCTTTTACGAGCTCCTTGAGAAAACCTATCAGCGACTACCGAAGTGCGATGTTAAAGTCGTGCTGGAGATTTAAACGCAAAGGTATTGTAATGTTTCACTTGATTCAGTGATATCGCCAACGCACGCCCGATCTCCACAGAGTCTGAATAATGACTCACTACTAATCTCTTTCCATTTACTCACCATGTTTAGAACTTTGGTCGCACACTATTTTCATACACAATAGGTATCAAGGGTGACATATTTAGCAGTATTTTAGGAACACATTGCCTACACGAAAAATTGTCGGGTAACGGCCTTAGGCTAGTTGACTTCGCTACGGAACCAAATGCCACTATAGACAGCAGAAGGTTTCCTCACCTCGATGTCCATAAAAGGATATGGCGGATCAACGAATGGTCTAGCAAATTGATCAAAATGCGATAGACAAGAGGCACGCATCCAGTATTTTGGATGTTCGAACATTTGAAGGAGCTAACATCGACTTGTACCACTTCCTTGTTGCATTCAAGGTAAGAATGCGGATAACCACCACGCCACAACGGATCAAAAATACTGTGAAAATATTTAAGGTAGAAAGACTGCAATCATAAGAGACCGCCAAGACCTTCGCGAAACGCGTATCCCTTAACCTCTTGATTAACCCCAAACCACGAGCATCGAATGTCTAAGAACAGTGGCAACGATGTCAAAAAGCCATTAGATCAGCCGCAACTAATGTGCCAAGTTTATCGCGCCCACCAGCAAGAAACCCTTGGTTTGATAAGGAATGCCGACAAATGCTCGCAGCCAAGAACGAGGCCTACAAGTCTAAGCTGCAGTAGAAAACTGTAAAAGAAGTAGAAGAAGTAGAAGACTCTGCCTATAGAGCTGCCGTTGAGCTCTATAGGGCTGCCGTTGAGCTCTATAGGCAGAGAGGAAGGGCTTTTCAGAAAGAAGAAAAAAGAGCAAGAAAAGCGGTCGATCGAGGATATAGAGAGATGCCACTCCAGGAACGATGTTCGCAAGTTTTACCAAAGTGTAAAACGTCAAAGCCAAGAATACAAGGCTCGAACAAAATCCTGTCGAGATGAACAAGCAAATGTCATAGTTGGGACACAGTCGATGCTGAGGATATGGAAGAACCACTTCTGTAGACTGTTAAACGGCGATGACGAACAATATTCCGCTGTCAGGCAGAACGGACCATTCAATATTGGCAACGACAGCGAGAACTGCAAACCACCCGACCTGAGTGAAGTGAGAATAGCAATATTTAAACTGAAACTTAATTAGGCTGCCGGAAATGACGGCCTTCCCGCCGAGCATGCGGAGATGACTTGGTAAGAAACATCCACCAACTGAAGAAAGGAACCTCAGCATCGTTCGCCCGATCCACAAGGAGACCCTCTTAACTGCGCCAACTACAGAGGCATAAGTCTCCTCAACATCGCCTACAAGACCCTATCTACCATAATATGTGAACGCCTGAAACCGTTTACCAACAACCTGATCGGCCCTTATCGGCCGCGAAAGTCTACAACCGATCAAATTTTCACACTTCGGCAGATCATGGAAAAAAAACCAAGAAGTCCAAATCGATACCCACCACCTATTCATCGATTTAAAAGCCGCATAAGAAAGCATTTATAGAGACGAACTATACATAGCCATTTCTAGTTCTGGTATACCGCCCAAATTCGTCCGTTTGTGTAGGATGACGATGAAGAATTCTCGCTGCTCCATCGGATTCGGTAACAACCTCACCGAGTCATACTAAAAAAGGTGATTAAGGCAAGGTGATGCGCTGTCATGTGACTTCTTCAATTTGACTCTTTAGAGGATTGTGCAAAACTCCCGAGTCAACACCAGAGGCACAATTTTCCAAAAATCGTTGCAACTACTAGCATACACTGACGATATTGACATCATTTTTTTTTTTTTTTTTTATAATTTACACGTACTCAAGGGGTTATGAATACCCTTTTATATGTTGCCATAGTACGAGCGTTAGAGAAGGGGAAGAAAGAGAGAGAGGATAGGAAAGATTTTGGATGTAGTGGAGACTTAAACTCCATGGGTGGTGTCCGAACTAGCTTCGGGGAGTTACTTTTTCTTGTGTTCGTTAAATTTTGAAGAAATTCAAGATGGTATGCATACTTTTAGGTATTACACCGACCTTTTATTTCTTTTAAATAAAAGTGAAATGGATTTTGGTTGGGATTGAACGCGCAACCTTCCACTCAACAGACGAACACATTACCACTACACCGCGGCCACCCAACAAGTCATTGGTAGGACTCAACGTGATGTCATAGCCACGTTTGCTAGTATAGAGAAGGAAGCGGCAAAAATGAGTTTAGCAGTAAATGAGGGCAAGACGAAGTATAGCTGTCAACACGAAAGGGCAAACAACATCGACGAATTGGATAGAACGTCACCATTGACAGATAAACCTATGAGGTAGTACTGGACTTTATTTATCTCGGCTCCGCTATTAACTCTCACAACAACATCTCGTCCAGAAATTAAACGAAGAATTACTCTTGCCAACCTCACTCGAACTACTAAGGAGATTCTATATAAGGCCCTGATCATCATAGTCCTGCTCTACGGCGCTGAAGAAATCCTTGGGCGATTTGAGAGAAAAAGTCTTCGAAAAATCTTCGGTACCGTTGGCGTTGCCGGGCTATGGGGACGAAGATTCAAACAAGAACTATACGAGCTGCACAGCGACATGTCCTGGTCAAAAAAAAACTCCGCATTGGCCGTTTTAGATGGCTAGGATATATAGAACGAAGGGACCCCAATACTCCGGCACGCAGAATCTTCGATTCCCAGCCAGACGTCGGACGCAGTAGAGGAAGACCTCGCCTTTAGTGGCGCAGGTTGAGGCCCAGGTTCATTCCGGACTGTAGCGCCACTTAAGTAAGTAAGCAAGTAAACATTTTATATATTGAGTTGTGATTGTACATTTGAATATTTTTTTCAAGCACTTACTGACCAATAGATTATAATTTGAGCTTTAGGTTGATGACTTCCCTGTTCATTGTTATTTGAGAGCTATTAAGATAACATGCATGGTAATTAAATTCATAATCTACTGCTAATTTTTAAATGAGATTGCTTTATGGTTTACAGCAATATTCTGTGGTGTATTTGGAGATTAGCACATCATTGAAAGTCGTTTTAGTCATATCCATAGACAACAAAGTAATATCAACAAAGAGTAACACTCACCAATTCGCTTAGGTAGTAATGATGATTAGTTTATCGATTTGATATTGACTAATGCTTCACGTACTCAAATCATTAATCATTATCAACGCCTTGCCTTTAATCAGTTCGGCGAAATATCTATGTTGCCAGGCATTTGGCGTCTCATTATCATCCACATTCCTGTTATGCAGGTGGTAACCGTATACCGCACCATAATCTATTTCAATAAATGGAAACTCAATCACATTTTATGGTAGAACACTCGAAAAAGTTTATTTTAAAGAGAAAAATAAATACATACGACAAACTTACAAAATGACTTTTGTAACTAAAAATAAATAAATAAACAAACGCTCCTAGGTATTCAGAAAAATCTATATAGACACTACTATAACACACTTAAGATAGCAAGAGCGGACTCCACATGGACTGCGAGTTGAAATGGAGGTGATGGAGGTACAAAGAGCTTTGGACGACATTCTACACAATGACGAGATAATGACTGTACACAATTAACTGCCTCTTTGCGGAATGCATTGAAATAAAAAATGAGATTACCACACCCCTCTCGACGATGCCACGTGATCGTATTTTAGTCTTAATCAGTTTTTGGTGTTAAATTGTTTAGCTCTGGCTGTAGGAACTCCTCTACAATAGCAGTGACCATACGATCCATGCGATGACGCAACTCTTCCCAGTCCTTCTCCTCGGGCTTGGCACACATCTCGGCGTAGTACTTAATCTTTGGTTCGGTTCCGCTTGTGCGAAGCGTGACGACAAGGCCGTTCTCAAAGGTGAATGTGATCATCTCGGAGCTCGAACTGACAGGGAGTTTCGCCTTGCGATCAGGTTCGGATGTATCCACTCCGTTAGTCAAATCACGCACGTTCTGGATTTTGAACTCTCCATTCAGGATCGACTGTGGGTAAGTGGCTGGCTGGCCGTTGTCAAAACTTCGGATTCTGTTA
This sequence comes from Rhingia rostrata, assembly GCA_949824845.1. Taxonomy (NCBI): domain Eukaryota; kingdom Metazoa; phylum Arthropoda; class Insecta; order Diptera; family Syrphidae; genus Rhingia; species Rhingia rostrata. The sequence goes on from OX463758.1 coordinate 64,589,514, forward strand.
AAAATTCGCTTGATGGTGGGTGGCTCATAACAGAAGAGATAGGAACACTTTGTGCTGTGGTAGCCATACTGCTGGTAGATTTTCTTTAATTGCTCAGTTAGGGTGAGTCCTTCCGTGGCTTTGATATGGCATGCCATTGTAGCGAGATGTGCTGCAGCACTAACGCCATCCTTATCAAGAACTGTTGTGGAAACCATAAAGCCGATGGCTTCTTCGAATGCAAAGATGACTTTGTTGCCGGCTTCCATGAGTTCAATGGCACGGTTACCCATCCATTTGAACCCGGTGAGGGTTTCCTCAAACTTGTAGCCCTCTATGGCGCCCATCGATCGGAGAATCTTTGAGCTTACTGTACTAGCAATTGTGTAACACTTGGACAAGTCCAAGTCGGGATTGAGAGTTTGAATGTTTTTAATAGCCCACCAACCGATGAGAGCTCCCAATTCATTTCCATTAAACACTTTCCATAAGCCAGTTGTAGGATCTTTTTCAGCGCAGGCTAGTCGATCGGCATCGGGATCGTTGGCAAGAATCACAGTGACTCCCTCGGCGTCGGCTTTTTTTATGGACAGCTCCAAGCTGGACTTGCCCTCTTCGGGATTTGGGAATTTAACAGTCGGGAATTCTGGGTCGGGATCACGCTGTTCAGCTACTGCAAGGACTGGCTTTAGTTTAACAGCCTCAAACGCGCGCTCAACAAATGGATATCCCACTCCATGCATTGCTGTGTAGACAAATCTCTCATCGCTCTCTTCGTTCGTTTTTAAGAATTTGGTTGGTATATTGGTGATCAGGGCTTCGTAGTACAACTTGTGCATATCAGCAAAGGGATCCTCCAGCAGTGCATTCTTCTCCAATATTGATATGTCCCACGATGATTCTAATGGCGTCAGATTAGCTTCGATGCATTTCTGAATGCCCTTGTCATGGGGAGGGATGATCTGAGGTCCATTGGCCCAGTACACTTTGTAGCCATTGTCTTCCTTTGGATTATGCGACGCAGTAACAACTACCCCAGCGAGGCACTTCAACTGGAGAACGGTAAATGGCACAAAAGGTGTTGGCACCATCTTGCTGAAAAGCCACACTTTAATTCCTTTGTTAATCAAGACACAGGCTGACAGTTCAGCGAATCGCTTGCTGTTGTAACGACCATCATAGCCAAAGACAACACCACGCTTGTGATCTTCCACATTGGGGAACTCCTTCAAAATGTACTCACACAACCCCTGTGCAGTCTGGATGATAACCAAGTCATTCATAGAATTAAAACCAGCACGCATAGGACCACGCAGGCCAGCCGTTCCGAATGTAAGTCTATTGAGTAGACGCTGGCTAAGCTCGGGCCAGTCCTTTGCATCAAGCAAGGAGCGAATTTCCTTGTTTGTCTTCTCATTCTTGTCCCACTTTAGCCAGAGATCAGTTTGCTGCTGCAGGTGTTCGCTTTTTCCAGCATCGCCATCTGCCATTATTTGTTTCCTATACAAAAGAGATAACCGTGTTAGATTTACTTTTTTTCAATAGGAATTCGCGATAAGCAAGGAAATCTATAGAAACAATGTCACTGGGGAAGTTTCACGGGTCAGTGAAACACAGATAAGCAGTGACGCATGCAAAGTATGAATTTCGCTATTCAAATCGACTTACTTAAGTGTCACTTTATTCGGTACAATTGATTAATTAAAAATGCTGATATCAGCGCGTAATATGCTGAGTTATATTAAACAAAATTTGTGCGCTTGAAAATTCGAGTAACTAATTCGTCTGCGAAACCGACACGGTAAACATTTGAAACAATTCTGAAATCTGAATCGCCGACTGTTTATTGCATGCAGGGAATTTTCACAGAGGTTGGGCTGTCATGTCAGTTTTGCAATCTTATCACAAGTGCGAAAGGGAAGACATTAATCAGGGTATGAAATAAAAAGAGCGGTATAGAGTCGTTCGTCGAACACCTACAAATCTGTCACGTACACTAATTCACTTTTCATGATTTTGCGCTATAAACACACGTAATCATCAATAACTTGTTGGGGTAGTGTGTTAAGAATTTAATAATTTAGTTGTGTTCCTGCATGATAAGCAAATTGTGCGAATGACGCTTAGGATTTGAAACAGCTGAAGGTATATTGTAATAGATTGCAAATTGTAACAGAGCTGCCAATGTTAAAGGAAGAATTGTGGCAAAAAGTGTTTTAGATTTATAAGAGTAAGAATTGCTGTAAATTGCTGAATAATTAAAAAAATTAGAGCAGAGCTTTGTTTTATTTTGTATATGACATTTAAATATACATATTGAATTCATTTTAAAGGTAGCGATTGCTTTTCGCGCCGTTCGGCGGAATTTTTTCGCATCACGACACGTATATTGATTTTTGACAGCAGACCGACGTTTAAAGTCTTGTTTATAAAAAAGGAAGCGGACTAAAAACAAAATTTAAATGTTTGAACAAATTTTTGCAATATGCTAAAATTTTTTTTGAAGTGTCGAAATGTATGATTTCCCTCTATTAATAAACACTAATTAATAATAATTGGTGACTATAACTTCTTACGCCTGCGTGAGTATTTCTTACACGAAAAACTGTTATGTTATATATTAATTAGATGATCACAGTTTATTAATACAGGGGGTATATTTTTAATTTTTGTATTAAATTAAGTCGAACCATTTGGGATCCTTTCGCATTGGAGTTCATTAGCAACCTAAAACCTCTATAATATATGTTCAGTAGTACATGTTAAGCAGGTGATACTGTTACCATATTTAATTTTTGTCGACATGCCCTTACTATTGTGTTCCAAGTTCCGAATAGATTTGCACATTTAAAAAAATGTTTTCAATAGTGCAACGGTAGGAATTCGAGTTGCAATGTTCAACTCAATCCAATAACTTGACCTCTGGTTACCATATTGAACCACTACTAATGTAGTCAAATTTAATCGTGCGCTGAAAAAAATAATCCTTGGGTTATACTACGTTCTACTGAGCATAAAAGCTCATTTCTGCATTAATTTTGCAAAAACGATTAAATTTCCCATACAAAATCAAATTTCCGTAATGTGATAATACCATCACATATGTGGGAAATGTGGTTTTTAATATGAAAAAATAAGAGGTCAAACAATCGAACAAACCTTTTTTCATTGGAATGGAACAGCTAAAATGTCAAATTGGAATTCATATGACAAAGAAAAGGAGGAGCTATTGTCAAAATGTAAGCATTGGAAACTTTCTACCAAAAAATGTTTTTTTTTTTCGTGTCTGCTATTTATAAACAATTTAAAGTACATAATTTGCTCTGTATTTGCTGCTTTTATTTCGTTCAGAACCTCCTCGGAGTATTCCATTATAATGTCAGGGTCGACAGCATATGAAAATCAGATCCGAAGTCATACATAATCCGGCTCCTCTGTTTTTCCCGACGAATCTTTAGTTGATATTATTTGTCATATAATTAGCCCAATTTTTTTTAATAACACGATAATCACTGTTTTAACATAATTAAGTCTATTAAGACGACCACATATTAATTTATTTAAATATATTTTAAAGGATTTGTAATATAAATGTCAAACTGTAACAGGAAATTCGCAAATATAGCAATTTGTCAAACGTAATTCGAAAACTTAGTGAGAACAGCTTTTTGGTTAATCTGGAAATATGATCATTTCAGCTCCAGTGAGAACGTAGTATCAAGTCTTAATGAAATATAATCTAGGATTAACTGTAAACTTTTTTTATTACAATTCATATTTCACCGCACTAACTATCGCTCCACTGAAAGTGTAGAGGTGAATATATTGCAGAAAATCTCCGCTTTTTCAAGTGAGTAATCATATTCTACTTACGGCTTTATATAGATCTAGTATGGAACTGTAAGTGGAACACAAACACATGCTGAGTTGAGTTCATCATTTTGTTGAAACACCGATTTGAATTAATTTTTTAGAGCTATATAACTGATATGAGTGGGAACATGTTTTATGAATATGAATTCGTACTACACTGCACTAATAATTTGCATCTTTTAGAGATGCTTAAGAGAATTCTGAACAACAGGCTAATGAAGGTGCAGCGTAGAACACTCACGCCACTAATGACGTTTTCCAAGGGTAAGAAAAGTATTCCGTTAGCAGCAAGTAAATTTAAAAAATATTAAATATGTTTAACAGTTCACCAATTTTCAAAATACTACAAATGCATTTTTGTTGTTATAATGATATGCACTAAATGAAATCTACGCAATTGGCTTGTAAGTGCTACATACCATATCGGTGGAGAGAACCGGTGAGTTTTTCTCCACATTTCCCAGGTTGCACTTTGGATAACAATTGTTCCGCAGCTTAGCGTGTCATGAAAAATATATAGCAGTGGTTTACTTAAGCCAATTCAGGTCAGTACTACCACAGGCCCTCTAAGGCCGTGTGTCAATTGCGTTAAAATGGATGTTAAACTTTATCCACTGGCTAATTTTTAACATTTCTGCAGGTGCTTTCCATCTCTGTCACCCCTCAGTATATATATCAAATGTCAAAAATTTGCCACTGGATACATTTTAGTCACCATACTTATGTCAAAATTTGCACTGATTAAAATTTTAACGCAATTGACACACGGCCTAACTATACGCTCGAGACTCTTCTTAAGTCAACCAGCCATGCATCCGAGAACTGCATTTTAGCATTTTTTCATTGTATGTATATAACAGAGATACCTCTGGTATATAAAGACAAACTTGTAGGTGGCATGAATTGTTTCATGGCCAATCTTGAAACGAAACTGTGTATCAGGTATTTTATTGTTTCTGCCAACTTGAACAGAGTGCGATAGTAAATACACTTCCGAACACCTTGCTCATTGTTCTTCGGTAGGAGACATTTTCTACGGAGATTCACCATACTGTAACTATCCTTTTCCTTTTTTCGGAGATAGTGAACTGCACTGGATAATATGCATTTCTCAACGCGCTGTTAAACAACGTGGAACAATTTGTTGCTCAATTTATTTATATGGTGACAGAATGTAGTGTAATACCAGCATAAAAAACAAATAGTCAGTTCCACGGCGCTATAAATGAACAAGCCCAATTAAAATCCACAATTGTACTAGATCACCTGTCTGTTCAAGAATCACTCAAATTTCCAAATGTCAAAAACTCGATTATTTGCATTTGTTTTCTCTACGGGGTTTGTTGTTAATTTTTTTTTGCTGTGAGAAAGTTGAATTTTTTTATATTTTACCCATGGACCGCAATAAAATTGGTGGCTCCAGAGGGCCCAAACCCAAAATTGGAGCCCCACACATGGGCAGCGAGCTATTTGCGTTAGGAACGAAATCCTCCACAAGCCGTGATGACAAAAGCAAGGTTATGTCATCGGTCAAGGGAGTCTCGGATCGTAAGCGTGAGCCTTCAACGTCCATGGGCAATGTTGCAAAAAAGCCGAAGCTGAGCGGTAGTGTTGGTAATGTGCCGCGTCTATCTGGAGAGGGTAGTAGTAGTTCGTCTTCGGTTTTGGAGCCATGGGAGCAATTAGCAATTGAGTGTGAACCGGTTGACTTGGTCGAAACTGTATACGCGGCAATAGATCAACAAGATTCCGACACTGTAGTGAGTATCGTCTGTGGAGCTATAAAATTGTTATCATCGCAGAGACAGAAGAATGATACTGTGTTGACATTGTCGCTGCTGTACTTGGCCAAATTGCGTCCATCATTGTTTTGCAATGATATTGTCACGTCTGCCCTCATTTCAATCTTACGACGGGATAGTCAGCATGCATTTAAGAGTCGATCCAATCCGCTTGCACATATTGTGGCATGTAATTTGCTAGCTCGGGGATATCATGATAAGCGCCACTGGCCAGAGCTGTTTCTCCGTACGTACATCGACGATGCGGCAAATGAAAGGGTATGGGCCGATAACGAGTATTGTGCTCCATTTGTTGATAACATTAGTTCAGCGTTTAAAACGCGTGTGCCGCCCAAGAATATGTTGCAACCAGATCCGACTTCCTTGGCTCAGCGGGATGCTGCGATTTCAATTGACGACGACTCCAATGATAATTCGTTGCTGGGAGATTCACTGAAGGGCAGCGATTTGAAGTTGGATTGTACAGTTCAAAATCGATATGGGTCAAGTGCTCATATAGTCGAAAAGTACGTCATGGACGCCATCAAGGAGCAACTGAACAAACGACAACAGCAGGACTGCTACACGAGGAACTTTTTAAAATTTCTGTGCACTGCAGCTGGATTTGGGGAAGTGCGGTCGTTGTGTATAACACGGTTGGAGTTGTGGCTCCACAATGGCAAGCTTATGAAGCCTGCCCAGGAGTTGCTGACATACATTTGCTTTAATATCACCGCTAAAACCACAAAGGATCACGAGGTTTTGGCCACACTGGTGAAGATGCGATTGAAAACGAAACCTTTGATAAACATCTACATGCTTTGCCTGAAGGAGATGATTCTACTTCAGCCGGATATTTTGCCAGTTACGCTAGAGTATGTCGTCCAAAATGAGTTGTGCAACGCAAGAAACCCCAACAATATGGGGATGCTTGGTAAGTTGTTAAGCTTAGATCTGTCTCTGTCTATCTCTTGGTATCATAATATTTTCTTTGTTACAGCCGCCATGTTCCAGACAAAACCCGAACAATCAGCCCGTCACCTGGCCGAAATCTACAAGGAGTTCCTCCTGCAACGTGAAGACTGCCTGCGAACGCTGCGCGTCTTTCTACGAGAACTTGTCCGAACGCTGCGCTACGACTTCAACATTGTTGAGTTCTGCAAGGCATACCTAACCAGTCGACAAGATCTGACTCCTGTCATCCAGCAATCGGAGCACAAAGAACGCATTTTCCATTCGATGGTTGACTTGACTTGCCTCTGCATGCTGCTAACTGTTTCACCACAAGTTCGTGAGGCGAATGTATCACTCCGCAATGGGCGTGACATGAAGTCCAGTCCAGTTCTTCTCAATTTTTATGCACAAATGTCGCAAATTCAGTTGGATGCGCTCTCATGGATGTACGAATCAGTGCCAGTGATTTTCAAGCTACAGGCGCAGGACTACAGCCAGGCATTACACAAAATCTTGCTTCTCGAACCACCGGAACAATATTCCAAGTGCGACCAATGGCCGCCAGAGCCAGAAAGGGTCACCCTGCTGCGCATGGTCTCTGAGACACCCATTCACGAGGATTCGTTGCTGCGGATTATCCTTATCGGCATAACCAAGGAGATACCTTTTACCATCCCCGACACTATCGAGGTGATTGTGTTGGCTATTAAGCGGGCATCAGCGTTGCGTAGCATGGACTGCCCCGCAGTGGAGGCCAACAAATTCGACATCATAGACTTTCTGTTCAGCATGGCTGAGTATCACCATCCAGAGAAGATCAAGCTTCCTGAGAAATATGAACCACCAAAGTTGGCCATCACCGTGTTATATTGGAAGGCGTGGATTATAATGCTGATGATCTCTGCCCACAACCCATCGACCTTTGGCGCTTTCTGCTGGGAGCACTACCCAACGATGCGGATGCTGATGGAGATGTGTATCACCAACCAGTTGAATGAAACTGCAGTGGCTAAGGAGGAGTTGCAGGTGAGTTTATTGACAGAATTCTTGTGAATTTAGTTTTAGTAAAGATTTCCTTTCAGCTAATGACCATAGAACGTGACGAGATCATTGAATTCGAGACCCATTTGGCGGCGCAAACTTCGCAGGCGATTATCACCGAGGAAAATGCGATTCTCATCTCGCAGGTAATGCTGATGGATCCAATGGGACCGGCTAGACGTGTTCCACCCGCTGTTTTGGATCAGTTGAAGCATTTGAACAAGTCTTTGAAGTTGGGTCACCTCTTGTGTCGGAGTAGAAAGCCAGATTTACTGTTGGATATTATTCAGAGGCAAGGCACCACTCAATCAATGCCGTGGCTATCGGATTTGGTTCAGAATAGTGAGGGAGACTTTAATCACCTACCCGTGCAGTGCTTGTGTGAGTTTCTCCTGTCCAACTCGGCCACCATCAGCGAAGAAAACAGTCGTGACGCAGAGTTGTTGAGCTATCTGCGAAACCTGGTGAAGGATCCTAACTCCGAAAAGCAAACAGTATGCGAGGTGCTGGACTACATCTTCCGGCGATTGGCATCTACTGTCAAGCAGTCAAGGGTAGCTGCGTTGAGTGGCATCAAGATGATCCTGAAAGTCTTCAACACCGGCGACGAGGAAGAGGATTGGCTGCTGTGCTACCTGCCGCAAGTTCCGCATTTTATCCACGCACGCTCTTCAATTATTCCCCAACTAAGAGCAGCCTGCCAGATAGAAAACCACCCTGAACTCTTGATGGTGTACATCCAATTTATAGCAGCACACACTTTACACGACCCTGTAACGGATATGTTAGACCACGTAATGGACATGGCTCAACTGATTGTCGAGCGCAGCACAATGTTTCAGCACATAATCCCTATTCAGCCAGATTCACCTCTAGCTGGGAAGGTATCGGAAGCCCTGGACGAATGTCGTCTCCAAACGTTGAACTGTATCTTTGTTATGTTCAACAATTACATCATCAAATTGCGTGAGCACCGCGAACCTTACGAATGGACGGAGTACCCAGACCTGCTTATGGTTCATTTTGACGACGGCGCACAGCTTCCCTTACATTTGAACATCATCCATGCATTTGTAATCCTCCTCACGCACTCGTCCATCACTCTGCCAGAGTCGATTCCCATCCTTGACTACTGGTTCCCTCCAGGACGTGCGGTTCCACAAGCCTACCTACCCGAAACGAACGAAGCCGTTCAACTATTACCCGATTGGTTGAAGCTGAAAATGATCCGCAGTCCAGTAGAACGGCTGGTCGAAGCGGCGATGTATGATCTTACGCCCGATCAGATTGTGTTGTTCGTACAAAACTTTGGTACACCCATCAGTTCAATGTCGAAGCTATTGGCTTTGCTAGATCGCGCTGTAATCGAGCAGTTCGACGCAGTGAAGAATGCCATTCTCAACAAAGCTTATCTGGCGCAGCTGATTGAGATCCAGCAGGCACGCGGCGCCAAGAATGGTCACATCACTGTGCAAGCGCTAGAGTTGCATTCACACTCACAAACTGTCCCAGACCCGCCCAAAACACAGGTGAACACGATGGATTCGGTTAACTTGGATGCGTTCCAGGCAATTACAACGGTTCCCGAGAAGCCGGCCACGTCCAGTACTTCAAAGAGCTCCAAGGAGGTTGAGGAAATCGTCGAGATGATACTGAGAGCGCCGAATCTCACGAAATTGAATACATATCGGTTTAGGAAGCTAATCCATCAATTGTTGGAGCGCGATGGGGCCACACCAAAGGCGAGGAAAGACATGCAGATTTATGCGTCTAACAAGGCTTTGGTGCACTTGATGCGCCTTGTTGAAGGCTCGCGAGGGCCATGTTTCTTTCAGAACATTTTTCAAAAATCTCACGCCTGCACCTTTTTCCGTGCTTTGCTGACATATGTCCCCGAGAGGCTGGTAGACTATGACTTCATGCTAACAGTCATGGACAAGATCATACACAATCTGAGCTTGCAACCTAATCTGAATAACGCGACCCTCCTTCAGATCCTCCAAGGCAAGAAGATGTCCTTCTCAAGGCAGATTTTAGCCACTCCCAAGCAGAAGTACACAGAGAAGGAGAACTTCCTACAAGTTCTACAAAAAGCTGGTGTCAGAGACCTCGAGCCCGAAGGAAGAAAGTTCGTCAACGACATGATAGACTGCAAGAAGACCTCGCATTTGGTGGACGGTATTATCAGCACGCTCAAGAATGTACCGCAGTCCAGTGATCTTTCGACGATTGGGTATGATAGACGAGGGATCCTAGTCGATTGGCTGGCAGAAGTCGACGCAGAGCTAATTACCGCCGATAAAGAACTCCAGATCGAGGTGATGTTCTCTAGAAATCGCGATGATTTCCGATTCTATCTGCTGTCACTACTATGTCATCAAGCGAATTGGAGAACTCTCTCTGAGACGGTGAGCTACCTGCTGCAGAAATATCGAGACAACTATGACTGTAATTCAGTACTAAATTTCATCGAGGCTTTAATCAACAATCCAAAGTTGTGGCAGGGACGCGACAAAGCCGTTTCGAAGCACGATCAAGCCGAGATCATTCTCGAACTGGACACTGAGGAGGCGAAAGTATTCACCGAATATATGCTGCAGGAAGGCTTGCGGGAAACTGAACTAAATGGTCCAGATGCCTATACGGAGAAGTTAAGCTTGAGGATGAATCTGCTGCTGAAAGTGATTGAGGAACAGCGCTACAATCACCTGCAAACGCTGATTGAGTTTATAATGGCGTATCCCTGCTCAGAGACACTTAAACTCAAGTTTATCCAACAGATGTATCTGATGAATCCGCCAATAAAGTTCCTCCAAGAGGACGACCAACAGGAGGTGTACAGTTCGAACCTGCAGAGCCTGAAGGGTTGCAAGGCGGACAAAGTGACAAACTATTTAATTACCTGTCTCGGCAATCTACAGACTAAGAAGGACTACGAAGGTCTGGCCACCGATACCGAGCTATTGGTCCGAAAACTAGCAGCCTCACATCCAGCACTATTCCTTCGACAACTAGGCGTACTTTCGTCACTTCTGCACGGCAAGGCGCACATGGGACTGAGAGTGCTACGCGATGAACACCATATACAGCGATTTATTCAAGTCATCCGCATTCTGGAGCTGCTACAACCAATGTTGTTCGACGATGCCTACAAGCAGGGTCTGCAGACAGCACTAGAGTGCTACTTCACCTTCTTCAAACATCACAGTCGTGCGAAGGAATCATATCACATCCTGGTGAAGATGGTTGAACTACTCCAGGCCTACATCAACACCAACCCATCTAGTGCGTTAACCTTCATCGAGCAGTACACGGGAATACTGCAGGAACTGGCCGCCAAAAACAACCATCTAGCCCACCTACACCAACTCGTTCAAGGTCTATCTCTCCTCAAACACAAGACCTCCGGCAGTGAGCTGACTGAGGACGAAGTGAAACAAGAGTTCGACCTGGAAGAAGCCGATGTTAAGCCGCAAGTGCCACCATCGCTTGACGTAGAAGAGCCCTCGACTAGCAGCAACCCGCAATCAACTCAGCTGGACATTGAATCCCGAGGTGCGGCCTCATTCGCTCTTGCTGGCCCCCAAAGTAGACAACTGCAGATATCCCCGCATTTCATGAACCTTATCAACTTAGTGCGACATTCCAGTGCAGAGGAGACAATCCTCGGTCCACTGCAGGAGATTGAAAGTCTAACTTCGAAGAGGTACTCCTTCCTCGGCGAGCTCTTCGACCGTCTGCTCGAGTTGATATTCTCACACAGCGCACAGATTCGATCGACTGCGTACATTCTGTTAATCCGGCACCTGAAACATCACCCTGGCAAAATAGATGTCAATCGGTGCGCGGTAAACGCTTACATTCAGTGTCTGCGGGACGACAATTCGACAGTAGCCGCTACTGCGGTCGATAACCTAATTGAGATGGCTGTTCTTCTGCAGGAGTACGCCAAGGAGATTTTAAGGGTCGCCTTTTCGCTGGGCATCACATCGCGACTGAATACATGCACGCAGATAAAGAAGGCGCTGCAGACGTTGAAGCTACAGCATGGCTGTTAGACGGTAGGGGTAGCGGTGTGAATTTTTATGTATATGTTTCTTATGTAATCCTAGAACTATGTATTATATATTATTCAAGTATAATAGAAATAAATAGAAAACGTAATCATTTTTGAGACAAAGACTCAACGGAGGTGTTTCAATAGAATTGGCCAAAAATTAGCTGTTTTTGATTTTGAAAGAATTCAGGGGCCTAACCATGTAATTCGATTCTATAACAAAAATCTTCGAATTCGTACAGTCAAAACTATGTAATACTTCAAGAAAGTTTTAATATACAACAGTCGAACAGATCCAGTAATGCCAACTTGGTTCCGTGTACTTTCGTATATCTGTGGAACTACCTAATTCGAAAGTTGATAAAGGACCCAAATTAAGAAAAAATAAAATTAATTTGTTCGGAACTGGTGGTGGTCCGCCTAGATATCGTACCCTTACTCCGATGGAAGAAAAGGTCAGTGAGTTGCTTGACTTAGATCAAGCAATTGATGGTATGAATAGGGGCATAGGGCAGTCAGTTTTGGTATGCCCAAGGCAGCTGCAATATGGACCAACAGGAATGCGATGTCGATGCTTTAGAAATGCACGAGGTCGTGGTTGCTGAACCAGAACTAGAAATCAGCAGGGGCGATATTTTGAGCGCTGGCGCTGAAAAAGAAAACGTCCCACAGCCGCGAATAATACAAAAAAGCGACACACGTCACTCCTTGAAAAACTAGTCGACCATCAAATCACGTATCAAATAAATATGCCTGCTGTTATGAAGGAGGTGAATGAAAATTTGAAAGGAATTTCAAAACCACACAAGAAGGAACTTTGAAATAAAAGAAAAAAAAAAATTACAAACTAAAGAAAGAGAAACTCGAGTACAAAAAACAAAAATTTGAATTTAAAGAACAAAGTCAGGTGGAAAAAAACAACAAACTGAATTTAATTTGCCTTCTCGGGTGGATAATGAGGCTCTCTTGCTGCCAAAAGACATCGGAACCTTGCCTTAAGTAAACCAACAACGCGCTCAATAATTGAACTCGAAATCGAAAATTTGTCATTGAATTTCGATTTGGCAGATCTTTCAGCTGCTGTCCTGAAAGGTGTCAGAATCCAAGGCTTTAAAGGATATCCTGAGTCTCCTTAAAAAAAGGTGTTAAATATTGTTTCAGTCTAAAATTGTATAGCTACTTACCTAAGATCCATGACGACCTATCTCCATTTTCAAAGCACCGTTTGTAATAAGCTCTTTCTGCACTAAGACGCCAGACATGAGAATCATGTGATGCGCCTCCTTATCGTCCATTTACTGATCTTATCACCACATTGCCATATGTATCTAAAGTTCAAGTTAAACATTATGTAGGTAAATGATAATTTGAACTAAAGTTGATAAGTTGCGTACAAATAACTTTTTCAATCGCATGTAAAACCTCAGCATAAACTTGGACATAGTTTGTCGTACAAGCCCCGCATGCCTGTCTCCACGGTTTTGATTTTGATATCCACCTGTTGCCAAAAATTTCAAAGTAGCTGATACCTTTGTGATGTTGGGCACAGAAGTTTGCCTTCTACGCACACTTAGTTCCGTTGAAATGTTGTTTAATAAATACGTGAAGTCATCTTTTGAAAGGCGGTAGTTTTGAACAAAGCTTAAATAAATTCATTTAATTGGATTAAAATACTCAACGCTTTACATTTTCTCGCTGAGCTCCATTATATTCCATTGATCCATCTAGAATCCTGAATGTACATACACTTAGAGGGCAAGAGTTGATTCATCCCAATTTTTCAGTCAAATGTACAAATCGGCTATGCAATGAGAAGAAACTGCGAATGGCAAAAAAGAAAAAACGAGAGTTAACATTATTAGCTGTTACCGTTTTGAAGAGTAAACGTCGACTCTAACCATTTTCTCGTTGCAGCCAAATTCAGCTCCCGACTGTCCAGAGAGAAAAATCTACGAATTGTGCAGAAAAAGAGACTCTTCGCTGCGCCCTCATACTCCACCAATATTAGCACCCATTGGATGTTATCCAAGATATATCTCGTTGAGGTAGGAAATTTCCGAAACCACCCCCCAAAAAATATCCGTGGTATGTAATTTGCATGTATGTACCAAAAAGACTGTAGAGGCAGATATCAAAGCGCTACATAATACGCCCGCACGGAATGTGCTGAGCCATAGAAGGGAAGCGAAGAAAATCCTGCTTATGAATAAAAAGCTCGCACGGGCTCCCAAATGAGGGAAATTGAAGTACAATAGACCATTCGTTAATTGTACAAACAAGCCAAAAATCTGGCATCTGGCTTCAAAGTAGGAACGCACGCTCTAGGAAATACTAGTGGCAACCTTGTGACTGATGGCAGGAAATTATAGATGAATTCGGACAGCATTTTCAGCAACAGCGGAATGGGACCAACCACCAGTTAATGGTGGGAAAAACCACTTCCCTTCCAGCATTGAAAAAATCTGCTCAGACATAAGAATTCTTAGCTAAGTTGAGTTGAGAATTACGGCTAAGTTGAGATAAGCTAATGGCAACCTTGTGACTGATGGCAGGAAATATATATGGATTCAGACAGCATTTTCTGCAGCAGGGGAATGGGACCAACCAGTAATTAACGGTGGGAAAAACCACTTCCCTTCCAGCATTGAAAAAATCTGCTCAGACAAAAGAATCTTTAGAAACAACAAGTCCGCCGGTTCTGAAGGGACTTGATTGGTTCATGCACCAAACCAAGACGAAGTCGGCATGGATAAAAGCATGCCAAATGCTCCATATATCTGATCTATATGAAAGGCGATCTCTCTTGGTTCAACTACTAATTCATATCCCTGCTATCCTATCCTATATAAAGGGTGTGAACAACTGAAGCCCTTATACATAATAAACTTTTCAGTGTGGCCTATGGCCCTGCAAATCGATTAAATACTCAACTCTCAGACTCATGCAAGTGCTGGAAAAGACGAACGTATTTCATGTTAATTAGTGCATCGACTACACCGCCATTTATAATAGTGGCTACCGCCTGGAGCTCTATGGAGCGTGTGTAATTCTTGAACAATTACGGGACCACCTATTTTATGCCAAATCCAAACGGCTAAGTTGAGATAAGCTTTTCTTGAAAATGGATAATACTCGGATGGTTTGTCAGATCAGCACGAGAGGGGGGCCAGTAAAAAATCATTTATCTGTCGCAACGGGAGAGGAACCGTAACCAGAATTTTCGCGCCGCATTTCATGACGCCAGTGAGCCCGTCATGTGTATTTGTGCGCGAATTAATGCAGATCTACTCCTTACGCCGAACGACAAGCAAAAAGTTTAAACAAATCCTATTTGTTCCTTCATGAGAGGAAACCGAATGTAGGAAAAGATACAAATGCGAGCTTGATCAGCTTTACCTAGATATAGACCTAGTAAAGTAAAAAATGTTGACACTACATATGAATACCTCGGGCAAATGAACACCAATGCTCAAGCTAAGAGAATCTCATAAACCAGCGTATATGCTTGAGAAGCCAAGGAGGGACAAGCGGATGCCAGGGTGCAGGGACTAAATAACTTTAAGTAAGATTGAAGAGGATGAAAGTCTACATTATCAGACACCCTACACGGAACTTATAAAGTAAATAATTCGTTGTTGATTTATTGACCACCAATCAAGGCATTGTTTCATAAAAATGAGTTTTAAAGCATGCCTTTGGCCTTTGGTCTCTTGTACCCTTTTATTTGGTTTTTGTACGGAAGATCTTTAAATTTATTAGCACTGGTGGATAGTATTTGGTTGATAACATAAATGAAGTTAGTATTCATTGGTAAGGGCATTTCCATTTCCTTTTTAAGGCATTTCTCCCAACTTCATGTTTTATGCATTCCAGCAGCACGTACTTGGCGTTTGGATCTCTATTTATCTTCAACAGAGCTTTTCCTATTTTGCCAATAAAGATCTGAGGCTACCAGTTTGAGTAAGGACTTTTTTTCAGCTGTCAATCTTGTTTAAAGCCCATTCGGAGGTTATTGGGTGCTTTTGCGGTAGCTACAGGATCAGTTAGTTAACGCAACATCCTCCTACCTTGACCATGTTGGTCTTTTTATTAAGTATATTACAAATCTTATAAGTTCTTCGGAATAATTGGATTTGACGATTACACCACTGATTTGTGAAGGTAGAAGGTATGTTTAATGCCCTGTATGGGCCGTTAGTACCAGATATTTTTGTGAACATACTAACTTAACGGGCTAAGATACGAAGGATTCCCACCCCATTGATTTGTTCCCTTCCACGAGGCTTCCAGTCAGTAAACCCAATCGAACTGTGATCCGCAATCGCTGATGCTTAAACCGCACGTTCGATCTTCCGTCGAACCTGACTGGAGCATAAGTGCTCATTTGTCCGATGAGGGATGATTTTACCATTTATAAAATCAGATCAGCTGCTGCAACGCTAATCGTTGGGTCGTGTGTCCTCTTGTGTTAGGCGACATAGCTGTATCAATTTCGATGGAATCCTAAATTCTATCATCACTCTATCGAGCTTCAGGCGATGATGGACGCTCTCATACGCGGCCTTGCAGTCGATGAAAAGCTGATACGTTTCGACTTGTTAACCTTGATTTGCCTTAGCGTTCTTCAAGACACCGGTAAGTGCCGATAGCTGTGTCGCTTTAAACAACACGCCTCTAAAATTAGCCCGATCCTTAGCTAACTGCCTCTAGTTACGCACTTCAAGTTGGTTGAGGTATGTTGCTACTGGTGCGCCCCACTTAAGGCAAGGACTTGCTCTACTGCGTCCGACGTCTGACTTGAAATCGAAGACTCTGCGAGCCGGTTTATTCGTGTCCATTCGCTTAACATCCCCTAGCTATCTCAAAAGTCCAATGCTACGTTTTATTGATTAAGGAAATGTCGCTGTACAGCTCGTATAGCTCTTAATTAAATCTTCGCCTCCATAGCCTGTCAACGCAAACGGGACCGAAGATTTTTCGAATTGATGATGTGTGTCTTTACGTGTTGCCTGCATATACCTGATCTTACTCTCATTTACTGATAAACCCATTTTTCAGCTTCCAATATTATGCGTCTAGTGTTGGGTCGGGAGTTTAGCATAATACTCTCAGAATGATGTTAAAGAAGCCACATTACAGTGTATAGCCTTGTCCAGATCCATTTTTGGTTTCGAGTGATTCGGTAAGATCGGTGCCAACCCTGATGCAGCTGCGGGAATTCTCTATAGTCATCCTATCGCCAGACGGGCGAGTTTGGGCGGTATACAAACACTAGGCATGGGTAGTTCGTCTCAATAAATATAAGTGGTGGGTATCGATTTGTACTTCTTCCGATTTTTCTTGGATTTGCTGGAGTGTGAAGATTTGATCAGTTATGGACTTTTCTGGCCTAAAATCACACTAATAAGGGCCAATCAGATTATTGGTAAACGGTTACAGGATGATGGAAGATGGAATATTTTATGTGATGTTGAAAAGACCCATGCCTAAGTTGTTGGCGCAGTCCAGACGGTCTCGTTTTTCTGGAACAGGGCAACTGTGCTGAGGTTCTGTTTTTTGGCATACTTTCATCCGACCAAGCTTTGCTCACGAGTTAGTGAATGCTTCATTTCACAGGGATATTCTTCTGCAAAATGCAAAAAGGTGGGATCGGCTCATTTGTAGATAGAGCATATGGTGCTCACATTCAGCATGAGCATGTTTTCATCTATCTGGAATTTGTTGGTGGTTTGCTGCATGTACGCTTTCATGAAGACACCCCCATATTTGGAGAGTTATTCTGGAAATATGGCATAGGTGGGCGGATTTTATGTCCTATCACCCATTTGATATTGTGAGCATTAAGCAGCCGTTGGACAGCTTGGAGCAGACCTTGGGAGGACGATAAAGTGTTCTGACTTGCTTTGGCTGGGGGTAGGTTTTAGAAGCTATTCTGCCAGGATGATAGCATTCGATTGTGTGTGGAATGGCAATCTCTTGCCATCAACCGCAGTTATATCTGAAAGGTTTACCGAAACTTTTATGGGTGAGGGATAAGGGGAACATTGGTATAGCAGTTAGGGTTTGATTACGTTACTATGGAATTGAGTGAAGTAGCTTGTATCATTAATTGAATTCGTTATGATGCAACCTCTTCGTTTCGCAGTTAAGCTGTTTGAGGTGTAGTGGATTTTTTTTTCTTTCATTATTCTTTCCGGTCATTTTATTTGTCCGTCCGCAATCCATGTAAAATAGCTTTCTTCTTCTTTCCTTTTTCTTTTCCTTTTATATATCGGAACTAACAAATGTTTATCGAGCAGGTGGTTCCAACGAGCTTATCTTAGCAACCACTAGCGTGCCGTGACCTCAGGCATGAATTTGACTCCTAACAGTGACAAAAAGTAAAATTCAGCAAGAATTAGTGAAAATTACACTACCGCAAAAGACCTAACCTTGACCACTGAGTCTGGGAAAGTTGTAGCATCAAACAAGTTTGATCAAATCTGCAACTTGTGTAAACCCGCTTTGAAGCTTATAAGTTTTCCGAAATGAAACAGAGTCCAAAAAAAAGGTAAGATACGTGACGATAAACGGCTCATTATGAGCACAAAATGTCTCCCAATGATTTGTGCATTTAAATTTAACACATAAATAGATACCCAGATTATCAGACCTCACATTCAAAACATAAACAGCTACCTACCTATACAATCGCAATAGCCCTGCCACAATCAAGCACCTAATCTGTTGCAGCTCACCCAAGCCATAACGCATTTGTGTTACCCACATCAAGATAACCATAAACTGAAAGTTCCCGACCCCTTCTGTGACAATTCAGATCACATCTACATGACTCTGAATGTGCATTCGGGTTTCTTAATTTTTCTATGCCTACCCGCGATTACAACACGCATGCTAATTTGCATCTAAAATTTAATTCAGTTGCGCATAACGCGCACTCTGTCACTTTCTATCCAATGGATGCCTTAACTGATGGTGGCAATTATTCTACCAACCCATCATCTGCATGGATGCATGGTGGCATTTTTCTCAAATGCGTTGGCGACATCATCGATTGCACCACACACACATATATTCGCTGGGTTGGGGTACTCTTAACGCGCCGAACAAGTGTTGTATAACCTCATCGACCAGATATAAAATTTTAATTTATAATTCCAGCATGATTCACAAATCACCAGCAAAGCGAAATATCGAAATGGGGTACCTACTTCAACTAAAAAGCCAACCGCATATGCATACGTTTTTGTATAGTTCTTGTACTCTTATAAGAAATTAAACGGTAGTTAACGCAACGCCATAGTTCTAATACGACAAACAAACGATTTGCATAAATTATCTGAGCATTAAAAAAAATATTGGTTCGACAGTGTGCATATTAATGTGCGTTTAAAATCCATCCATAGATGGCAGCACGATGTAATTAAATCAGTTTGTGCGCGAGTTTCAACAGTTAAGCTAGGTGTTATTGGTTTTTAAGAGTCAAGGTCATCGGCGTAGCCTTCGCACAGCTGAAGTTCGGCAAACCATTTGTTGGTTGCGGCTTAGCCTAGAAACTCTAGAGGTGACAGTCAAGGAACGTCAACTCTTGTTAGCGGTGTCATAAACATTTGACAAATCAATACGCATAATGACATTTGTGTTGATAGTCGAAATTTCCACATTAAACAGTTGCGATTTACTTACGCATAATGTTGCGTTTTATTTATAAAAAAAACTGTCAAGGGATGACAGCTTAGGAGTTTGATAGCAAACTATCCACTTATCCACTTATACTAACGACTTTACGTAACCACAAGAAATAATCAAGAGGCGATAAATCGCATGATCTTGGCGGCAAATTCACAGGGCAGTTTCGAGATATAAGCTGCTCATCAAATTCATCCTTCAACGTTTCCATTTAATCACGAGCTGTGTGACATGTGGCACCTTCTTTTCTTGATGAAACCACATGTCAACCAAGTTCAACTCAGCTAACTGGGTAAAAAAAAAGTCGCGTATCATGGCTCGATATCGTTCGCCGTTACCGTCAACGTTTCTTCCACGCCTCTAAAGAAAAATGAACCGATGATGTCACCAGTCCATAAACCACAGCGAACTGTCGTTTTTTCGGGATGCATTGGTAATTCTTGTAAGGCATGCGGCTGTTCATCACTCCAGATGCGACAGCATCCGTTGAGCCAGAAATAAGCCTAATCGCTGAACATAATTTTTCGAATAAAACAGCGGTTTTCATGAAGCTTGTTCTAGGGCCCATTCACGTTGTGCTAGGTCATTCGGCTTCAATTCTTGCACAAGTTGAATTTTAGAGGCTTTCAAACCCAAATCGACAAGCACAATTTTCCATGCGGTTGAGTAACACATGTCCAATTGCTGAGAACGGCGACGAATTGACATTTCACGATCTTCATTAACATTGGACGCTACGACTGCATTATTCTCTTCGGTACGCACTGTACCTGTATGCACGCGAGTCGATGGTTTAATGTCCAACAAAGTAAATTTGTTTCGCAGGTGGCCATGGCTTAGAGGAATGCGTAGTTGACTGCTAAGCCAAGCGCTGCGGGTTCAAGCCCCAGCTTCGGCAGCATTTGTTTTCTACGAAAATTGCCAGCTTATCTGAGGCCACCTGTGCGATAACATGAGACAATATAAATCTATGTCTCCTCCTCTGTGCCACGTAGGTTTATGTTATAGGTATGTCTTTCCTTCTATGTATCTATCCGTCTCTCTCTGTTGTATAAATGTCTTGATCTGTCCCAGCCGATGGCCTCAGTCGCCAGTGCTGTTATGTGTCTGTAGTTCGTTGCATTCATGTGCGAAGTACTGTGATGTCAATGTCAATGTCAATGTTAATTTGTTGCAAATTTTGGTGATAACATAGAGTTGACGACAGAGCACGAATTTTGTTAATAAATTGTTGCTCGGTTGTAAGTCTTTCCATGAATAAATGGCAGAGTATAGAGTTGTTCACGAAACTATCTCCCTCACAAGTGTCTCTCTCTGCTTGTCTCTTTTTGGAGGAAAACAATGAGAATTTTATATGGTTCATGAGATTTCTCCCTCACTCGTGCGTTGTATCTTTCATTAAAACATCAAAATCACTTCGAGGAAAACAATTATATGGCGGGAGTGCTGTTTTATGTGGTTATTGCATTAAAGACATAAAAATATAAGCTGTTTACTTTGAAACAAAATTATTAAATTATTAAAACACAAAGTGGTTAAATTATAAAATTGATATAAAATGAGTGGAATTCATGCCCAGTATCATTGTAAGGTTTGAATATAAATGCAATTTCATTGAGAAAAATGAAAAGTATTCTGCGCAAAAGTTTGTGTCAAAGTTTGTTTGCATGCAGATCATGTCAGTTTGTCATTTGACAGTTTGACAGTTGAACACTGACGTTGTCCCGAACAACTCTATACTGAAAACTTTTTACTTCGACAGATGCTGCCAACAGGTGCTGCCAACCTGAAAAACTTAACTGTTAAAAAATCACCCGTTAAAATTTTTGCCCATTCGTAATGGTTATACAGGGGTTGTGTCAAGTTCCAAAAATATAAAAATCTTTTTCAATTAGCTGTTTCAAAGCTCAGCCAGCAAAGCTACCAACAGATTATATTGCGAAACATCGTGTGGTGTGCAGTTTCATAAAACTACATTGCTGGGCCATCCTTTTTTTTATGAAACTATAGAAAACAGTATTGTAACTGTTACGGGGGCCGTTTATTTTAATGTTAATTTTTTTTAGAATTACCTCGAAGAATAATTCTTTTTAATCCTTTGTAGTCCCCGCCTAGTACCTACCAGAGTTACGGGTATACACCTCGGACTTACGCACGGTACGTTCACAAATCCGCTCGGCTACTAAAAAAAAAAAAAAAAAATTGAGCATGAACTCGCTCGGTACAGGGCGGAAGTGACCGCGATTTCGTAATTACGATGGTCTGGATC
Source organism: Rhingia rostrata (assembly GCA_949824845.1). Classification (NCBI taxonomy): domain Eukaryota; kingdom Metazoa; phylum Arthropoda; class Insecta; order Diptera; family Syrphidae; genus Rhingia; species Rhingia rostrata. Next base: position 64,611,157 of record OX463758.1, read on the forward strand.
AGGAATGCAAAAAATAAAAACTTGCAAAATGGTAACTCACCGAAGGCTGCATAATGTACAAACGTCCCTATCGATGAGACTGAGTACCATAGCAAGGAGAAATTTTACGACCTGCTGGATGGCGCCTGTCTGGTAATCTGGTTATCATACTTAGGGACTTCAAATGCATCAGGAAAACATCTTCTGCATTTTAGTAAGAAACCCAGCCTCCACAAATCCAAAACAGTTAACGGCTTACGCTTAACAGACCTTGTTGTAGCACGATATGCTGTGATCGGGATCACTAGGACTCAACGACTTCAAATCCACAAAACATCCTGGTGATCTTCAGATGGTCGAGCGGCCAACCATATCGCCCATGTGCTCATAGATGCGAGGCATGCATTCAACAGCCTTGATGTGCATAATCAACAGAGGCAAATGTCGACTCTAACTACTTTCTTGTCGCATCCAAATTCAGAGCTGAACTGTACAATAAAAAAAATGCTACAAATGGTGTAAAAAAAGGGACTTCACGTTAGTCGCGTTAGTCGCTTTCGTGAATCGGAAATCTTCCGAGTTTCCAAGATGCAACTAAGGGAGAGACTTCTCGTTGTGTCTTTCCATATCATCAAATAGGTAAAATCCATCAAATGCTTCCAGCTACTCCCAAAGAAATTCCTGTGATAACGGGTGATCCAAGTAGAGATACTTTTTTCAATAGCCTTTTTTGACAGATCACGTGTGAGTCGTGTCATGCTGTCATGTTATTTTTTTTTAGTGTTGTTTGGCATTTCATAATGGAAAGACTTACGCGTGAACAACGTTTACAAATTGTTCAACTTTATTATGATCGGTGAGCACATAATTTCACGTTTTGGGCCGGTCGATTGGCCACCAAGATCGTGTGATATCGCACCGTTAGACTTTTTCCTGTGGGGATATGTAAAGTCAAAAGCTTATGCCGAAAAACATGCTTCGATTCAGGCCTTGGAGGAAAACATCACGCGTGTCATTCGCCAGTTACCAGCCGAAATGCTCGAACGAGTGATCGAAAATTGGACTCAACGGATGGACCATCTGCGACGTAGCAACGGCCAACATTTGATAGACATAATCTTCAAAAAATAAATGCCAAAGAATGTTCTTTCAAATGATAATAAACATTCTCCATTAAATTTGAATTTTCTGTGTTTTTTTATTTAAATAAGTAGGGAACCTCGAAATGGATCACCCTGTATTATTTGCAAGTGGTGACAGAAGAGGAACATATCAATGCGCTACAACGAAAAACTCACCCTGCTCGGGAAAGAATGGAGCCAGAAGAAGGTGGGAAAAGAAAAATTCGTCGTTATAAATCAAGAAAATCGAAGAGTCTTGCGACAACAAGCAATTCAACAAAAAAACCCAAAAAACTAGCAGATGTCTTCAAAGTTGGAACGCAGGCTCTACGAAATAACAACGGCAACCATGATACAGCAAACAAATATCGTCTTCGCATTTTATTTATATTTCGTTCTGTCGATCTACGTCAATGACGCTCATGGCAAAAACTCCACAAGGGAATGGTCATGTCAGTAATATTGGGTGTTTTTTCTAGAGGTATAAAACTTTGAATTGAAATAAAACACAAGAAAATCGTTTTAGTGCCCATCAATTTTGCTAAATTGAAAGGATAATTTGAAGCCATTAATGTTTAAATATGACTCCGGTCATGTGGCCGCCGCGCCTGGTTAAAATAAAGCCAAGTTAGAGGTGCAATTTTCAACCACTTTTCGAGCATTTGGGGCTGTATGTCGGCAATAACGCCACGAATGTTGGCTTCCAAGTCCTCTTACATTTCTGGTTTGTTGGCGTAGCAGTATACCCCTGGTAAATGTCATATATAAGAACTTATCCAACGCACTGTGTGGGCGTCTTAAGCCACACTTACCAGTGTGGCTTCCTGGTTGACAGTTCGATCATAGAAAAACTTTTCACATAGGGTAAATTTTAGAAAACACAAAAGAATTTAAGTCAAGATGCATCATCTTGTAGGTAGCGATATAATCCATTACCTGGATCTCTATAGAGCGATGATGACATTCAGCATACTATCACAACTAATAACACTGCGTGGCTTATACTGATCCGTCAACTCTGTAAAAAATGATTTGCTAGGTTTTCCTGCATATCAAAGGCTATAGGCCATTATTGACGTTCCCTTTCATCCTTGATGATATTTAGCTTTTTGCAAGCTGTACTAATCTGTATCATACGTTCCCTTTATCTTATGTACTCCTGTACTAAAAAAAAAAAAACAATTATGGCGCAACAGGCTTGTTAGTACCCAGGGCCTAGCTTTCTTCTGACAACCATTCATGTGTGCGTGTGTACTTCTTAGCACGATCGCGGGACCTCCTGTTTTATGCCGACTCTGAACGGCTAAGTTGAGACAAGCTTTTCATGACAATTAATACTACTCGGATGATTTGTCAGATCATCACGAGAGGAGGACCAGTGAATAATCATTTAGGTGTTGCTACGGCTGGGAATCGAACCCAGACCTTCTGCGCGGCAGTTCATCGCACTAACCATCGCCCCACTGAGCCCGTCGAGTACTCCTGTACTCGCGAGCATAATAATACCATGAGTAACCTACAGATAGATTCTTGTGTCTGAGCTTCAGTATCAGTTGTTCATTGTAGTCATTGGCTATCTTCGGCACTCAAAGGAAGTTTCTTTTGTTTGATAGTCAAGCTCTGAATTTGGTAATAAAATGGTTGATGTTTGTACCTCGGAGTCGTGAAAGTACAGATTGCTTACATTATGTCCATCGCTGTATATCTGCTTTATATCGCGCAAGAAAAATGTCAAATGCTCTGTGAGTATTGGGGGACAGATGAATGCTGTTTTCAAGAGGCAACTTTTTTTTTCTTGATAAGGTTACCCTGACAGAATAACTGAAACCCCATAGGATATGTATCCGGGCATTTTGACGTGATTATGGACTACGGGATTGAGCGGTGCAGTTGGCATGTAAGTCATATTGGGAATTCTTCTACTATCGTCCAACAAAAGGAAAGGGAAAAGGATAACATTAAGTCCGTACGGGTACTTTTGTGAAGAAAAATTAACTATCAAATCTCCAATATCGAATTATCTCACATCCACTTTCTGGAGAAAGTGCAGACAAACATTTATTATCTAAAACTTGATATAACACCCTTTTACATGTTTAACTATTTACTTTACTCACATTGTCAGTAAAAAAGGTAAGCTCTGTCATACTTTGATATAAAAATCCTCCTTTCACGTAACACGAGTTAATGCCCTTCTTTGTCGTGTCAAACTCAAACAAGGACTACCACAATAATAGCTTTAAAAGTTTCCATCTGTATCACGCACCATCAACAACATTAATGTCACGCAGAAATAAAACGTCACTATGTCAGTAAGTTGACTCAACGTAATCACAGTAATACAGAGATGTCGCTATTGCTGAGAAACGTAAGCTAATCATAGCCTCCCAACCTTCAGGGTAACGTCCAAGTGCAAGTGACTATCGACGTGCACGGTCAAGGTCGGCAACGATTCACGAACGTCAACGACAACAACTATCAACTCACATAATGGCCTACCATCCGTGTAATGCTCCAATCAGTCATCTATACCGGTCAGGCTACAGCGACGTCCAACCCCCACTAACCACTGTTATTGTATACAAGGCAGACGTGACACCGTTCTCTGCATAATAAACGAGCGGAGATCTGTTGTTAAAACTGACAGATGTGAACTACGCTTTAGATGGTTGTTCTTTGACATTTGGACGAAAAATACCGCCATTGCGGAAGCGTACACAAATAATGACATTTACGAAGTTCATTACCTACCTAGATCGATAAACGAAATTAATTGTGCGTTTCCCTATTGAAGTTCCCCTTCCTGCCAAACATGACGACGTGATCTAAATTCGAAATTGAAAAAAAAATCAAAACAATAAGAGTTATGCGGACATTAAGTGCGATAATAAGTCAAAAGTAATGCGTTGCTGAGTTCAGCTTTGTGTGAGTACGAGTAAATTACGTGCAACAACATCGCTATTAACTGATACTTAACGACTTGCAGTAAGATTTATTTTTATTTAATTAATCATGCGGTATAGCGGTGATAGTTTTGTTGACAGATGAATAGTTATAATGATGTCATTTGATATGATCAATAGTGAAAGAGATTAGTTAAACTGTAATATTTGCATTTCAGTTCGTTTTCAAGTTCAAACATAAAAAAAACGCAAATCGGTAATCGATAACTTTCCTAGTTGGCATTTCGACTTCTAGATCAAATCTTTTGACAGAAGGAGCAAATCTGTTTTTTTTTCAATCACAGACGTCATCTTGCGCTTTGCTTTTCTGCTCGCCAAAGATTTTTACGTAATTAAACTTTGAATGGATTGTGAATTCATTAACGTCATCCTAAATTATCCGTAGTTTTTCTGTTAAGCTAACGTAGTCGAACGTATAACGTAGGTATCGGGCAGATTGCTTAGCGGTTTTATTTCAGCTATTGCTCAAGCGCGATTTGACAAAACATTTTTGATGAAATAAATGGAAATATTTCAATATATTTAAAATATTTTTGTCTGTGAAATATTTTACTTATTGTATGCAAGGAGAATGAATCTGAAAATGGAAACTTAGGTAAAGATGATTCATTGATGTTTATGAAAGATGGGTACATGGAAATGGAACTAACGACGGCCTTCATGTTGACTGTACAGTTTCTGGTCCCTATGCAGAAACTGTACAGTCAACATGAATAAACTCATAAGAAAAGAAATTGGATAGTACCTACTTGCACAGATTTTTGACATTTATGAACACACCCGGAATTCACTTCTTCTGGTGAAAAACTTGAGTGCGCCCTAACAAATACTAATTGTTCCGCTTACGGGATCGAGTGGATACCAATGATGAGCCTCCGCGCATCATTGTTATCCATTCGATTTACTTGGCCTTAGCCACCTTTTGTCCAATATGGAGTTCTTTGATCAGGAATGTACAATTTGTAAAATTTATTATTGAGTCTTCGACTTCTCAGTTAAAGTGGGTCTTTTCATTTTTATTTAATCGAAGTTAGGGCTTTAATACAAAATCGTCTTTGAAGATTAAAGAACAAATAGGATGGCAAGATTAGTTCTTTATTTGATTTCTGACGAGGAAGGTATTGTTGTCGAATTAATGGAGAAGTCAATGCAGACAAAGCCTCTTCATACTTTAAAATTGTAGCAACTGATTGTGAAGCTACATCCAATTTGTTTGAGTGCAGTTTAGTTGTTCTCCAATCGCAATCGTTTCGGGGCTGCGGATAGCCGACAATTATGTGTGTGTAAGCATTATGGCCGCATAAGCATCTTTACAGCATCTTTACAGCTGTTGATGTTGTTGGTTAGTTGCTGTGCTCTATGGCTGACATGGCATCCGAACCATCGGAAAAGGATTTTCGAACCTGATCCGATTCATAGCCAAGAGATGCGATGCCTACACCCCATCCTCACTCCGCTCAAATCTCTAATAAACCAACTGTCCTCTAGTTTCAAGCAGGTCCACCATGTCAAAGCTATCTGCAAGGACAAACGGGTACTTACTTAAATGATTGCCCCTATCCAACATATCCCGTTCATATCGGACTGTATGGCACAACTCGTCTCTGGGCTTTGCGAAGGAACATCAACGTTTCGCCAGCTCCACTCCAAGGACAATGGTCGGTGGAATACACCACGAGGAGTGCAAAAAAAAAAAAAGAATAACCACTCGCCTTTCAAAACTCCTTAAAGGAAGTTTATCCCGATGTAGTATTCGCGATAATTGACCGAAGTGACCCGGATGGAAGCATGCTACAGGAAAATTGAGGAAGGAGAAGTGAAACCTGCATCCTGCTTCCTCCAAATCCTTCCCGACCATCCGGGCTCAACACCCACTCTAACCTTACCTAGCCCAGGTTCTTCCGAAAAGTGAAGATTTGATCAGTTAAGGACTTCCGTATACTAAAATCTAAACTGATATGGGGGCGATCAGGTAATTGGTAAACAGTTTCATGAGTTTACAATTACAAGAAAGAACGGTTTTGTTGAAAAGTCAGGATCTTGTAGGCGATGCTGATAAGACTCATTGCCGCCACGATACAGTCAGTACTTCCGTTTTCGTCTGCAGAGCTAAGCTAAGGATACCGTGGTCCCTTATAGTGGTGATATTGAGTATGTAGAGTAGCTTTCGTTCCTCAGCGACGTAAATTATCCACAGTCCACTAATGGCTAAGAGTATATGGTTCAAGATTTCATGATCTTCTGTATGGCGGAATGCTCACCCTCAAGTTCAGTAGATGTTTTGAATCCAAAAGTTGGTGTTAATTGCATTTCTTAAAGGAAAAGGATGTGTAAAAAATATCTCAGCCCTAGAAGAACAATGGTGCCCAACGCTATTTTTGACTTTCATTTTAAGAAGGTCATTGCCAGGACTTTCAGTAGTCTAGATGCGGATTTTTCTCATTTTAATATTTTTTTTCTATATGATCAAGGTTCCTTCGTGACTTTCCAAGACTCACAATAGCACCTAGGATTTGATGCCGATTGTATCTACTTAAGTTTTGTGTGATATTTGTGGGGTAAATTCCTACTCGATTCCTACTCCAACTGGACCAACACAAAATCGATAAACCAACGTGTTTTAATCGTTAAAACATTTTATCAAAACCAATTACGATTACTGTGACGATGAGAAAGTTACGTGAAATTTTTGGGAGAAACAAGGTGCCAACAAAACGCACTTTTATCGTGTAGTGAATGATTTTGGAGAAAAAGGGTTTGTAGCTGAAAGGCCCATGCATGGACCACAACGTACTGCAAGATTGGCTAAAAACATTACTGCTGCTCAAGGAAGTATCCAAAACAATCCATCAACCTCAATTCGACGCCGTGCTCAGGAGCTTGGTCTTCAAAGAACAGCTTTGGCCACAATTTTGCACAAGGATTTGCATGTTTTTCCATTTTAGATTCAGTTGACACAAGAGCTTCTTCCACAAGACCATTTACGCCACCGTACATATGCCAATAGGATGTTACAGCTAGCCCATGACAACCCCGATTTTCATGAAAAAATCATAATAATTGACGGTAAATTTTCACTTGAATGGATATGTTTACGTACATACTTCACTTAAGTTGCGCATGCCTCTCCAATTAACCCGGTCCTTAGCTAACTGCCTCCAGTTGCGCACTCCAAGTTGGTTGATGTCGGTTTCTACTTGTGCGCGCCACTTAATGCGAGGTCTTCCTCTACTGCATCCAACGTCTGGCTGCGAGCCGGAGTATTGGTGCCCATTTGTTCTACATGTCCTAGCCATCTTAATCGTCCAATGCGGAGTTTTTTGACCAGGGGCATGTCGCTGTACAGCTCGTATAGTTCTAGGTTGAATCTTCGTCTCCATAGCCCGTCAACACAAACGGGACCGAAGATTTTTCGAAGAATTTTCCTCTCAACTCGACCATGGATTTTTCATCCACTTTTGAGAAGGTCCATGCTTCAGCGGCGTAGAGCGGCACTGGGATGTTTACGGTCTTATATAGGTCTCAGCGGTTGGCAAGAGTAATTCAAGCGGAGCCAAGTATACCGTCCCGTACTACCTCAAAGTTATATCTGTCAATGGTGAAGTTCTGTCCAATTCTTCGAGGAGAGGACACATTTTCCTGTCGACAGCATATACTTCGTTTTGCCCTCATTAACTGCTAAACCCATTTTTGCCCTTCTTTCTCTATACTAGCAAACGTGGCTATGACATCACGTTTTTTTTTTATAACTTACACGTACTCAAGGGGTTATGAATACCCTTTTATATGTTACCATAGTACGAGCGTTAGAGAAGGGGAAGAAAGAGAGGATAGGAAAGATTTTGGATGTAGTGGAGACTTAAACTCCATGGGTGGTGTCCGAACTAGCTTCGGGGAGTCACTTTTTCTTGTGTTCGTTAAATTTGAAGAAATTCAAGATGGTGTGCATACTTTTAGGTATTACACCGACCTTTTATTTCTTTTAAATAAAAGTGAAATGGATTTTGGTTGGGATTGAACGTGCAACCTTCCACTCAACAGACGAACACATTACCACTACACCGCGGCCACCCGACCAGTGATGTCAATATCGTCGGCGTATGCTAGTAGTTGTACCGATTTTTGGAAAATTGTGCCTCTGGTGTTGGCTCGTGAGTTTTGCACAATCCTCTCAAGAATAAGATTGAAGAAGTCACATGACAGCGCATCGCCTTGCCTATCGAATGTGTCGGTGAGGTCTTTTCCGACCCTGATGGAGCAGCGAGAAATCTCCATCGTCATCCTTCACAAACGGATGAGTTTGGGCGGTATACCAAAACTAGACATGGCTCTGTTCGTCTCTATAAATGCTGTCGTATGCGGCTTTGAAATCGATGAATAGGTGGTGCGTATCGATTTGGACTTCTTAGGTTTTTTCCAGGATCTGCCGAAGTGTGAAGATTTCATCGGTTGTGGACTTTCCTGGCCTAAAACCGCAATGATAAGGGCCGATCAGGTTGTTTGTAAACGGTTTCAGGCGTTCACATATTACGGCAGATAGAATCTTGTAAGCGATGTTGAGACTTATGCCTCTGTAGTTGTAGTTTAGAGGGTCTCCTTTTTTGTGGATCGGTCAAACGATGCTGAGGTTCCTTTCTTCAGGCATACTTTCTGCCGACAAGATCTGGCTTATGAGTTCGTGGATGTTTCTTACCAAGTCATCTTCGCCGGCTTTATAAAGCTCAGCGGGAAAGCCGTCATTTCCGGCAGCCTTATTAAGCTTCAGTTTAGATATTTCTATCCTCACTTCACTCAGTTCGGGTGGGTGGCAGTTTTCGCTGTCGTTGCCAATATTGAATGGTTCGGCCTGCCTGACATCGGAATGTTGTTCTGCAGAAGTGGTTCTGCCATATCCTCAGCTATCGACTGTGTCTCAACTACGATATTTCCTTATTCATCTCGACAGCATTCTGTTCGAGTCTTGTATACTTGGCTTTGACGTTTTATACTTTGGTTAACCCGCGAACATCGTTGCTGGGGTGGCACCTCTATATATCCTCGATCGCACGCTTTTCTTGTTCTTTTTTCTTCTTTCTGAAAAGCCGGCAGCTCTCGTCTTCACCTGCAGCTTAGTCTTGTAGGCCTCGTTCTTGGCTGCGAGCATCTGTCGGCATTCCTTATAAAACCAGGGGTTTCTTGCTGGTGGGCGAGAGAAACCAAGCACATCAATTGCGGCTGATCTAATGGCTTGTTGGCATCGTTGCCATTGTTCTTCGACATTCGATGCTCGTGGTATGGTGTTAAATGAGAGGTTTAGGGATACGCGTTGCGCGAAGGTCTTGGCGGTCTCTTGCGATTGCAGTCTTTCGACATAAAATTTGTTTTACAGTACTTCTGGATTGTTGTGGCGTGGTGGATATCCGCATTCTAACCTTGGCCTCTCGATGTTAGCTCCTCCGAATGTTCGGACATCCAAAATACGTCTATGGCTATGTGATCAATTTGGTTAACCGTTCGTTGATCTGGAGGCCGCTATGTCCCCTTATGGGTATCGAGTTGAGGAAACCGTGTGCTGCCTGTAGTGGCATATCGTTTTCCGACAATACTGCCAAAGATGTCTTCTCTTCCTACCTTTGCGTTAAAATCTCCCAGCGCGATTTTAACATCGTACTTCGGTAGTCGCTCATAGGTTTTGTCAAGGAGCTCATAGAAGCAGTCCTTAGCTATATCATCTTGTTCCTCTATTGGGGCGTGAGCGTATATAAGGCTCATGTTCGCCAATGTCTTGGAAACATAAGACTTCTTGATTAAGTCTGGCACTTATAACAAATCCGCATCCGAATAGCCGCTGTTTCTGCTCACTATAACACGGTCCGTAAAAGATGTCACAGTTTTTCATCCTCTTTTTGCCCGGCCCATCCCATCGTATTTCCTGGATATGTCAATAAACAGAATAGTCGGTTCTGGGGAATGGAAAACCCTAAAGTTACATTAAATTAAAGGTTACAGTCTGGTGTGCAATGTGGTCAGGAAGAATCATTGGACCTTACTTCTTTGAAAATGAAAACGGCGTAACAGTAACTGTGATTTGGGAGCGATATCGTGGTATGATTGAAAGCTTTTTAACGCCACAACAGCATGCTTTGGGCTTGATTAACATGTGGTATCAACAAGACGGTGATTCTTTTTGGGCCAACTAATATATTGTGGTCAAGGGCATACAAATTCTGGTTCGCCATTTTGAAATGATTATTGGGACTTGAAAACACCGAATCCGAACGGCAATGTTGAGAAGCTTCTCATGACAGTGTTACTCTTGGATTATTGTCAGACTTTCGCAAGAGGTGGAGCAGTGAAATTTCTTAGGCGTTATCAATTTAGATATGAACTAGGAACCCCGTTCTTATTAGTCCAACGTTCTGCACATCTAGGCAATTCGTCCAACTTCATCACCTCCCCTTCTTATTATTCCAACGTACTGCACATCTAGGCAATTCGTCCAACTTCATCACCTCCCCTTATAAAGCTGTAGCCCACCTTAATTCAAAGAATAAAACAATTAAATTTATTTCCAGACAAATGCCAGCAAACTATTCTACACGTGTTCTTAAAATCAATATTCAGTAAACAAAAATAAGAACTAAGCCAATGGAATAAATAGATCAGATTAACTTGCAATTACGCTAGAATCTCCATTGAAATACTCGTACAATAGTAATTAATTGTTTATTCTGGTTACCGGCTCTCCTTTTAAAATGCAATAGCATTGATTTATATTCCTTATGCAAACAAAGGACTGTTTTCTGAATAGGGGCGCTTAGTCATCGCAAGTCACTTAGTTATAGAAGACTGATCAGCAAATATCACACATACATCAGTGTTTGCCTATGATAAGAGATTCTCTTTATTCGTACGTGTGAATTGAATATCGCGATTTTTAGTGTTAACTCTAAGTAGGTAGTGGGCATTGTGTACCTTGGCATTAATAGCACGGAACTTTAAACAACCGAGTCATGGCAGAATGTTGGTTTTACTCGGAAAACAAAAAGTTTTCATTCAACAGAGCTTGACTGTGGCTGCACTTTAAGTGGAAATTCACTGGAAATATGCTTTTAGGGAGCTTAGTTAGCACTTGTAACACTTGGGCATTTGTGTAGTGTTAGTTTTGTATTGCTCTGGTAGAAATGAATGGAAATGTACACTTGATGTTGTTGTTAATTGAAAATAACCAAGGTAGATATTTTTTTTACGATTTGTTTGATATAAAATGATAAATTTTTTCTCCTATCTAGGGTTATGGGTCCATCCTTTCTTTCCACTGATTTTGAGTTGGGGAATATAAACGTAGACCTTATAAAACATCATATATATGCATTTCCAAACAAATTTAACTAACTAAATTCAAAGCAATAACGACTTATTTAAATCGTATTTCATAATTTGGATTGGAAATATAAAATCACGTGTTTTATTTTAGTCATTGAAATGCAACTTATGTGGTCAACTCCTTCGTTTGTATGCAAATATAAATAGCATAACTGTAGTTTTGTCATTTTTGTTGATCCAATGTTAATAAACAAAACGTGTTGTGAATTAACAAAGGCGCATCTGTTTATCTCCAAAGAGCATATAAGTAATAAATTATGACACCTACATAAGCAAAACTGTTGTGGAAATATGTGTGTCCATAACGGGGCTGTATACTGCACAAGCATGTGCAACTTTAGCATTGAGTTATGCGTTGGACCAATTTTCGACTGCATTTGTAAAGAAACTGAATTTACCTTCATAATCCATATCACAAAGGCAGGCTATCCTAAAACACGTTCCATTACAGCTGTAGTAAGGTAAACTTGGGTCATTCTTCAGAAGGAAGATAATTCTATAGTCCTTGTTATTGAAAACTATTTGTTTTTAGAGACGAATCCAACACGATGAATGAAAAATATAAATATGATAGTTTTTACACAGTTTACTCAGTTTTGATGACAACTCTTTTGATTTAACAAAATGCTTGTGTTTTTCAGTTTGTGAAAACAATTTTAGAGGTGAGAACATAAGCCTCTCCTAGACTTAGATCAATGTAGATCTGTTGTATTGCCCTTCAGGTGCGTGAATTCATTAGTGATACCATAACCACCCATAACGTCCTGGAAAACAATGCCTTGCTCCATTATTTTTATCTCCGAAACGACATAACGCAATGGCGATCTGAGAACCGTGGTTTCACCCGGTTTGATGACGAAAACTTGGCAAACGCCATAGTCGCGGAGCGAAGTGGGTCTAGTCCCCTGTTAATCTCGAAGGTGGAACTCCAGATCATCTTTGATTCCATAAAGAAAAAGAAGTCATCGGGAGTCGATGGTATATCCAACATTGTACTGCGACACTTACCCCCTGAAGCTGTGGACATTTACGCCACGCTGTTCAACAACGAGCTGAATAATGCATGTTATCCAGTGCGTTGAAAGACGGCGGTGGTTCATCCTCTCCCGAAAAAGGGAAAGGACAACTCCAATCCGGCGAAATTCCGGTCGATAAGTCTCCTTCCGAGTATCAGCAAGGTTTTCGCAAAAGATTCTCAATCGAGCACTGTTCAAGTGGTCTGAGGACAATTATATTATACCAGAGAACCAGTTTGCTTTCAAGGCTGGACATGACTGTATTCATGCCGCCTCCAAACTCGTCTCTGATATACAATGGAACAAAGCCAAAAAACAGTGCACTGGTGCATGTCTGGTTGATTTAGAGAAGGCTTTTGACACCGTATGGTTAGAGGGCCTCTATCTAAAGCTGACCAGACTTGGCATAAGTAAACCACTGCTATATATGCTTCATGACATGCTGACTGGTAGAACGTTTGTTGTCAAAAGTGGCAATGTAACTTCTACCACAGAATTTTTCATTAAGAATGGTCTGCAACAGGGAGCGGTAAAATCCCCGATTCTCTTCAGCATTTACACCAGTGATATGATAGGTAGTCTTACTCAGGCAATTGCGGACGATCTTATCGCGTACAGAACAGCCTCTACTGTCGAAGTCATTCGAACTCTTTTGCAGCGGGACTTCGACAAGATCCAGACATATTATGATGACTGGAAGTTGAAAATCAACTTTCAGAAATCAGAAACTATCCTGTTTAGGACACCGTTGTCTAGGGCCTCTAGGGATACGAGAAAGAACTGGCGAAAGCTGGTGATCGTTGGACCAAACGTACAGCCACTGGCGAGTAAAAGTGTAGTAAAGTACCTTGGCGTCTGGTTAGATCAGTATCTATATTTCGGAAGACATGTAGATTCTGCTCTGGCTAGAGCTAGGGGAGCATTTGCACTGACAAGACGATTGTTTTATAGCAATCGTCTTGACAGCAGGGTGAAGGTGATTTGCTACATGGCCCTCATTAGGCCGATGATTGCCTATGGGTGCCCGGTGTGGTTTAACGTTGCCCCATCTCAAATGGAAAAGATACGGATGTTTGAGAGGCAGTGTCTGAGGAGCTGCCTTGGAATTCACAGAACACCAGTATCTGACTACACAAAATACTATTCCAACCAGGTCCTATACAACGGGGCCAACATAAACAGAATAGACAATTTTCTGGTGAAACTCATTCGGATTCACGCTGCAAGAGCGATGGCTTCGAAAAATAGTCTCATCTTTGGGGCTTTCTACCCCAAAGATGAATATTTTGAGAGTGCGCGTTTAAGCGGCTTTATTCCGCCCGAAGCTTTCCTATATTTGGATAGTCGAGGGCTGATACAGGATAGATTGGCGGTTCCGCTAATCTACCACGTCTTACGACGAACTGTAGATAGGCGGCTCCTATACGCCCGAGACGTCGGTCGTCGCTCAGGGCGGAGGATAGCGCCTGCGGTTCAGCAGGACTGTGTCCGATTGGGACCGTCTGAGTAGGTCACAACAGGAGAATTGCGATCTCAGAAACTCATTTAAAGTGATATAAAGGATATGGAGATAAAATTGCCAAGCTATAAAGTTTTAAGATGTGTAAGTACCAGTAGCCACACAGGAGGGGTTGCTATATATTTATAAGAGAAAGTTTTAAATACAAGATTGTAAATCGTATTCATGTTGTAATGAAAATTCGGTGCCTATGTTTACAAATAACCTACAACGAAGAGACTGTGGTGATTGCAGTTTTCTACTTTGCTGAAAAAATATTAACACAAAATCAATCGTTTTTTCGCTTAGAGCACTCATGTGAAACTACTATTAACTGGCTGATCATGACTTTAAAAACCAACGACGTGAAAAAAATAAAATAATTTCCGTGTTCTTAGACTTTCAAAGAGCTTCCGAAACAATTAACAGAGCAGTGCTTCTAACAAAATTTAACAAATACGATATCAAAAATAAGGAACTGAACTGGTTTCAAACGTATTTGAGAAATAGAACTTAACGAACTAAAATTAATCACTGCTTATCAAATAGTGCTTTTAATTCATTCGAAGTGCCACAAGGAACAATACTAGGTCCACTGTTATTCCTAATATACTTAAATGATATATGTCAAGTTATTAAATATTGCACAAAATCATTGTTTTCAGGTGATGCACTCTTATTTGTGTACGGGAAAGACATACAGCTAATTACTGATTATTTAAAATACGATTTAAATAAAACAATCTGAAAATTAATGTAAATAAAACGAAATGTATGGTTATAAGCGTGGATTTTGAAGCTAACATACAAGTTAACAGTAATCAAATTGAACAAGTGCAATCAATTAAATACCTAGGCGTGATTATAGACAATGAACTAAATTTTAATAACCAACTTGATTATGTAGCTAAAAAAATTACAAAAAGGAGGGCTTTCTGATAAAAAAAAAACAAAGTAGTAATACGCGCTATAAACATATACAACACTATAATTAAATCGCATTTTGAATTTTGTTGAACTATACTTTTCATGGGCAACGCAGCTGAAATCAGAGATAAGGGAAGTACCAATCTTCGCGGTTTGCCTACAAGCTAAATCCACCCATAATTACGTATCTTACACATACTATCACATTTATAAACAAGTGTGCGTTAGATAAGTTATTCCCCACATTTTTTGCTCAACATTTTTCGATTTTCCCCCGCCACCTCACCGACCTCACCAAGAACCATCACAGAAAGGGGTGAAAATTTACATCGGAGTTAAAACAGCTGTAGCATTGCCACCACCAATGAGCGCATCCAAGAAAAAATTAAGAAATAAGCACCGCGTTCAGTATTGACTAATCAATTTAATCAAATTTTGAAAATATATTTATTTATTTTTTATGATTGAAAAAATAGTACCAAAAACAAAAAAAACTACTGAGAACAATAAAATAGAATTCTGATTTTTCGTGTGCGTTCAATTTCTTAATACTTCCATTAATATTGTATTTGTATTGTTACTGCATATGTAAGTCCACATTTTTGCATTAAATCGTTAAAATTTTCCTATTTATTTATCTGATATTGTTTGTGTTTATTTTTGTACGAAATATTGAAAAAAAGGATAACAGTTTTATTATATTTACCTTCATGCAATTAAAACAATGTACGGAAAAGTATATGAGTTTTATAACGCATATCTGGAAAAATAGGGAAAATAGTAAATTATTCAGAATATCAAATAAAAACCAAAGAGCAAGTATTTTATATCAGAAAATGTAATAAAATTGGATATTTAAAAAAAAGGTTCAAGTAAGTTACGATTACATTTACTTCTGTTGAAAATAACATCAAAATGTAATTTATATTGAAAAGTAGCATATCACTGTTTTGTATGGCATGTACGGTTGACATTTGAAATAAATTGTTCTTTGTTTTGTACCTACCAACCAGAAAACACGTGTTTTCATTATTTAAGGTTTCCAGTATAATGTCAGTTTCGCTGTATGTTAAATATGTTTAACATGAACAAAGTAGGGCGGATATCTTTATTCCGTGTGTCAATTGCGTTAAAATTTTAGCGAGTGAATAATTTTTGACATAAGTATGGCGCAGAAAAGTAAAAAATTAAACAAAAAAGAGGATAAAATGTAAGTAACCCTCTTTTTAAGGCAAATGACAAACGGCCTTAATCATGAGCACAAATTGTACAACAATATTTCTTTTGCTGAAAATAATTAATAATTAAGGAAGATTTGATGTTCTTTCTGAAATCTTTTTGGTATATTCTTATTACAAGAAACTGCAAAGAAAGGAATTTTGTTCCACTTCTTTTGGGAAATTATTAAGTATTTATATAAAATCCCATTTAATTCAATTGACACAGCAAAAAGCCAAAAAATAAACAGTGGATAAAATTTAACCGGCATATTAACGCGATTGACACACGGCCTTAGAAGTTTTTTTCGCTAAATCCATTGATTCAAGGTAATTCACATTTAATTTTGTTTAATTAATGCGGCTGTTGGTAAGTGGAATATTTTTTTTTTTTGCAAAGGAATAAATTTATCAGCAAAAAAAACAATTCATCAAAAATATGAAATGGGCCAATTCGTTACCATTAAATATGAAACTCAACTTTTTCTGATCAACAGAGACATAATATAAGTCAGTACTTCAAACACCATTTATATCATTTATAAAAATAAGATTTTACTCTACTTATAATAACTCTGAGTTGGAAATATACTATCTTCAGAATCTTGGTTATCAAGTTACGCAACACCCCATCACTCCGAAGTAGGAATCGACTACGAAAACTCGTTGGGGATTATTAAATTAATACATCCTCTCGGAAATCATCTTGTTTAAAAATGAATTATGACACTTAAATATATTGTTTCTGTCCTTAAGGAGGAGTTGAATACATTCAATTCATATAATTTACAAAACAAACGTTTACTTCACTGAATACATTCAAAAACATACGTTTGTATTCACCAAAACATAAAATTTTTAGCTGTCATTTAATTATTTGGTTTGTGCAAAATAAAACAAAAAAGTGCTCCCAAAAGTTTACATAAAGTTAATTTGTGAAGTGCGACAGGACAAAGTGCGAACATATATCCACGCACGCAATAACAACAAACGCAAAAATATAAATGAGTGTCGATTGAAATGTCATAACAAAAATAAATCTACCACACTGCTAAACAGCTGTTAATGAAAGTGTCCAAGCCCAATATTTCACGTTTGCTGAATTCTTTTACTCGGATATACACGTACTCACAGACAGGAGTGCATTGGTGGTGGATTACAACAAAATCAACCAACTCTTGCGGGGTTTCAGGGTGAGAGAGGTAGAAGTTTGGTATCTCTTTACTTCCTTTATCTCTGGCTGAAATCAACAGGCTTCAAAACAGGGCAATGAGAGTGATTCTCAAACGCAGTTTTTATACAGCAATCAGCTGGATGCTCTCGTGTCAACAATGGCTTGATATCAAACAGATGATAACATTCAACGCAGCAATATATCTATTTAAGATAAAATATAAAATGGTTCCTGAATACCTTTCATTACATTTAAATGTAACGCTTGAAGTACAACCTTATAACCTCAGATCTAATAACAATTTTATATATCGGGTTTTTCAACAGGGACGCTACAAAAGTTGAGCGACAGGGACAGCAAACGACGCCATATTTCTTGCCGCTCTTTTGACATTTCTCTTCAGTAAGGTATGCCATTTCATGATGAAAAGCTATACGATCCAACGATGAGTCGAAATTATTAAAATTTACAACCGAAATTCGGAGTCAGTGGCCTCAACGTTAAGAGCGCTACGTCCAATTTATGGTCGTCATAATCGTCCTAGCAGATCAACAATTGAGCGTCTAGTGGAAAAATTTGAATCCACAGGCGCAGTACAAAATGTTCCCGTGCCAGTGAGACAAAGAAGTGCCCGTATTGTCGAGAATATTGCTGCCGCTGAGGCTTCAGTTGAAGAAAGCCCAAATGTGATTTTCACACGTCGTTCTCAAGCGCTGGGCATCTCTCTAACGTCGTTGTGGCGAATTTTACGAAAAGATCTTGGCCTACATCCTTGCAAGATTAAATTGACGCAAGAACTAAAGCCGCTTGACCACCAGAAGCGTTGTATGTTCGTGAATTGGGTTGAGCAACAACTTGAAAATGATTCGGATTTTCATCGAAAAATCATCTTCAGCGATGAGGCTCATTTCTGGCTGAATGGGTTCCTCAATAAACAAAATATGCGGTATTGGTCAGGCAGCAATCCACACGTACTCCATGCATCCCGAAAAAATTACGGTTTGGTGTGGTTTATGGGCCGGCGGTGTCATTGGGCCGTACTTCTTCCGTGATGATCAAGACCGGCACGTTACTGTGAATGGGAGTCGCTACCGTTCAATGATAACCGAATATTTTTGTCCCCAATTGGATCATATGGACTTGGAGGACATGGGGTTCCAACAGGACAGCGCCACAAGCCACACAGCGAATGCCACAATCAATTTATTGGAAATCATGTTTGGAGAACTTGTAATCTTACGAAGTGGTCCAGTCGCTTGGCCGCCTCGGTCGTGCGATTTGACGCCGTTAGACTATTTCCTGTGGGGCTACGTCAAGTCTATGGTCTATGCCAACAAGCCAGCGACGATTGATGAACTTCCTACGAATATCGAACGTGAAATTGCAGCAGTATCGGCCGATTTATGCTTGAAAACCGTCGAAAATTGGGTTCAGCATCTGGACTTCTGCCAGCGTGCCCGTGGTGGCTATGCAAAAGAAATCGAGCTCCATACATAATGGCATCGAACGTACTTTCACAGAAATAAAGAATTTAATTGATATCCAAAACCGTTTTTGTTTTATTTAAAAAAAAAAATTTGTAGCGGTCTTATTGAAATTTTTTTTACAAAAAGGGTGGTGTTTTTAGTGAGCAAAAGCCTCACACTACTTTCGGCACGTGCTCATCGTGCTTAATAGATTTCCACCAGCCCACGAAAAAAAAAACAATAAATTTTCTGGTCTATTTTTTTTTCGAAGTAACTTCTGAAAGCCTCCCCCGGAATGTTTGGTCAGACCTTCCTCAGAAGTGGGATAGTAAAAAAAAACGCAGGTGTCTTAATTTCAGGATTGGGTTACTGGTTCAAATGTTATAACAAAAATTCAAAAAACGGAGTAAATTGTCTTTAAATGGCAACTAAAAAACCACATCATAGAGGAAACTCCTTCATTTTATCGTCACCTGAGATATCTACGTTCACTGCTACCTTGATTCGATATAAATGTAGTGCAACAACCAACGAATTCATTTTCCAGATCTGCTGCAACCAATTGGGTATTCTTTCTAAATGGTGAATAACTGAACTTTTTTAAATTTTAATATTTTTTTCTCAACAAAATATTTATACACCCAATAAATATTTGTCGCAATTTTACGCTTTCAACTTCAACTAGTGTCACAGTAAAACAATACAAAAATACAAAAAAAAAATAGGTCGGAAACAGGTTTTTTTAAAAATAGTTCAGAAAAAAAAAGTTGTTTACCGATTTCTCAAAAGTGTGGAAAATTAGGTTACCCACTTATTGCATTCAGGTGACGATATATTAAAGCACACTCTTCAAAAGACGTTTCCATTGACATTCCATCAATAACCACCATAAAAAAAAGTTATTTATTTTTTTTACAGCCAATTTCCGGTAGGTCCACCTTCATATTATAAAGAAAACCAATAAAACTGTTATAATTCCGTTTCAAAAATTTATTCATATCTAGATATCAAGACATAAAGTGTAATGCAAATATCGCGTTTCGCAAATCAATTAGTTGAGATTGCGAAACTGATTATACATTTGCCTTGCTTGCGTATGTATAAATATTCAATCTGTAATCACCATCGACCTCTACCCTGCGCTGACGGAGATAAACACCAGAGCAGAATAAATCCGAAACAACAACAGCGACACTCACAAGTCAGACGTCAAGAGGTGTGTATAAATTACGTGCAAATGACTAACCGTATACTAATTGATTCAAATGGTGCTCTCAAGTCTGAACCCCTGATCCGGAGATAGTTAGAGCAGCAAAGGGCTGCAATTATAAAATTCAAATGAAAAGCTGATGCCTTTTGTGCCGTCAAAGTAAGCATTGCGGTTCATTAGCATCACTTATAGGGAGAAGAAAGCTTTTTTTTTGGAATTTTTGGATTTTCAGAACCATAGCCAAAAAATGTTGGCGATAATATTTGACCATTGAATTACGTGCTTTACCTTGCTCCAAATCTCTACACAAATGTTGTTTGTCCGGAAAGTTAGTATTCACGTGTGTTTACTATTTTTATGCCGGGCTTGGCGTTGGCTGGTTACAGTGGTAGGTGTCAAATAGGGATGGAGAAAAATTGTATTTTGTTTGATTTTCTGAATTGCGTTGTGTAAACTTTTGAAACTTTTTCAATCTTATTTTGACTCTAGACGTATGTGTAATTTGAGTGGGTCTATGTTTACTTGTCAAGTAATTCAATGTCATTGATGAGTTATGTATGGGTTGATGAGACTTATTATACGTACTTGCATAATGGCGATAGAGCTATTTAAAAAAAACAAATTTACTCCTCAACTACTAAAAACTAACTTAAGTCTACAGTTGTGTTTCTGAGGCCATCATAGTAGTACATCATGCCACCCAAACTCGCTCATTGTTTTAGGTCATCCGACCCATGCCGTAGGTGTAGATCTTAACAATTCTTGTTACAAAGACCTGACCAATTTGGAAAGTCCTTTGAGAACACAGAATGATTCAACTCAACAAATTTTAGTGCGGTGTACTTGTGTCATTTTTATTGATATCTGATATCGCAAGGGTGCAAAGGCCTAGTGGTTAATGCGTTGGACTAATAAATGTGGTGTCCCTGATGCAAGTCCCGAAAGTAAAAACACCTAAGTTTTTTACACTGCTACCTCTTGTGAAAGTCTGACAAACAGCCAAGAGTAACAAGGACTTGATAAACTTCTCAAATTTGTCGTCCGTATTCGGCCCTAAACTGGAGCTTCTCTTCTTTTAGGGAAGAATAATAACTTCGAATAAAACAAAAATGAAAAGTTTGAGGAGCTGCATCAGGGTCTTATATAAGATCTCCTTGGTAGTTCGAGTGGATCTCCTTAGTATTTCGAGTCAGGGCTTTACTACTGAATTGCCTTCTTAGCCCGAAGAAACAGCAGCGGTTGGCAAGAGTAATTCTTCGTTTAATTTCTGATGAGATGTTGTTGTCAGAGTTAATAGCGGAGCCGAGATAGATAAAGTCCCGTACTACCTCAAAGTTATATCTGTCAATGGTGACGTTCTGTCCAATTCGTCGATGTTGTGTGCCCTTTCGTGTTGACAGCATATACTTCGTCTTGTCCTAATTTGCTGCTAAACCCATTTTTGCCGCTTCCTTCTCTATACTAGCAAACGTGGCTTTGACATCATGTTGGGTCCTACCAATGATGTCAATATCGTCGGCGTATGCTAGTAGTTGTACAGATTTTTGGAAAATCGAGCCATAATCGTGAGTTTTGCAAAATCCTCTCAAGAATCAGTTTGATGAAGTCACATGACAGCGCATCGTTTTGCCAAAACCCTTTTTGTATCGAATGTGTCAGTGAGGTCGTTTCCGACCCTGATGGAGCAGCGAGAATTCTCCACACAAACGGACGAGTTTGGGCGGTATACCAAAACTAGACATGGCTCTGTATAGTTCGTCTCTATAAATGCTGTCGTATGCGGCTTTAAAATCGATGAATACGTGGTGGGTATCGATTTAGACTTCTTGGGTTTTTTTCAGGATATGCCGAAGTGTGAAAATTTCATCGGTTGTGGACTTTCAGGTTGTTTGTAAACGGTTTCAGGCGTTCACATATTACGGCAGATAGGATCTTGTAAGCGATGTTGAGACTTATGCCTCTGTAGTTGTAGTTTAGAGGGTCTCCTTTTTTGTGGATCGGGCAAACGATGCTGAGGTTCCAATCTTACCAAGACATCTCCGCCGGCTTTATACAGCTCAGCGGGAAGGCCGTCATTTCCAGCAGCCTTATTAAGCTTCAGTTTAGATATTGCTATCCTCACTTCACTCAGGTCGGGTGGTTAGCAGTTTTCGCTGTCGTTGTCAATATTGAATGGTTCGTCCTGCCTGACAGCGGAATGTTGTTCGTCATCGCCGTTTAACAGTCTGCAGAAGTGGTTCTTCCACATTCTCAGCTATCGACTGTGTCTCAACTAGGATATTTCCTTGCTCATCTCGACAGGATTCTGTTCGGGCCTTGTATCCTTGGCCTTGACGTTTTAGACTTTGGTAAAACGAAACGCAAAAATCGTTCCTCTCATATCCTCGATCGCGCCCTTTTCTTGCTCTTTTTTCTTCTTTCTGAAAAGTGTTCTTCCCTTCTTCTCTGCCTATAGAGCTCTCGTCTTCCCCTGCAGCTTAGCTTTGTAGGCCTCGTGTTTGGCTGCGAGCATCAGTTGGCATTCCTCATCAAACCAGGGCTTTC
Organism: Rhingia rostrata; assembly: GCA_949824845.1. Lineage (NCBI taxonomy): Eukaryota > Metazoa > Arthropoda > Insecta > Diptera > Syrphidae > Rhingia > Rhingia rostrata. Next base: position 64,633,637 of record OX463758.1, read on the forward strand.
TTGCTAGTGGGCGAAATCTCCCAGCACGATTTTAACATCGTGCTTCGGTAAATCTGGCACTTATAAAAAATCAGCATCCGAATAGCCGCTGCTCATTATAACTCGGCCCGTAGTAGATGTCAAAGTTTTTCATCCTTTTTTTGCCCGGCCCATGCCATCGTATTTCTTGGATGTCAGTAATGTCTGCTTTGTAGCAGTTTAGTGCTTCCGCTAGTTGTTCGCTTACAACTCTCCTGATTGACATCTTTGGTCGGACTCAACCACATTTGCTTGTATAGGGAAGGAAGTGGGGAAAAATGGGTTTAGCACAAAATGAGGGAAAGAACAAGTATAGCTGTCAATACTTAAGTGGCGCTACAGTCCAGAATGACCCTGGGCCTCAACCAACATGCCTCTGCAATTAACCCGGTCCTTAGCTAACTCCAGTTGCGCACTTCAAGTTGGTTGAGGTCGATTTCTACTTGTGCGCGCCACTCATGGCGAGGTCTTCCTCTACTGCGTCCGACGTCTGGCTGGGAATCGACGACTCTGCGAGGCTGAGTATTGGGTCCATTCGTTCTACATATCCTAGCCATCTTAAACGACTGCGGAGCTTTATGACCAGGGGCTGTACGTAGCTGTCAATACGAACTATCATCGATGAATTTGACCAAACGTCACAATTGAAAGGTATAACTTGGTGGTAGTACGGAAATTTGTCTACCTCAAAACATTTTCGACCTCTGCTCCTCTATTTTTTTCTGGCTAAGGAGTTGATTTAGTATTAGAGCCCTCACTTGAAGCACTACTAAGGAGATCCTGTTAGAAGACCCTGATCGTCTCAGTCCTTCTCTACGGCGCTGAAGCATGGACCGTATCAAAAGCGGATGAGGAAATGTCGATTTGATCGAAAAGTTCTTCGAAAAACTCTGTCCAGTTTACGTTGATGGCCTATGGAGACGAGGCTGTATGAACTGTACAGCGACATATGAAAAAATACGTATTGCACGTATAAGAAGAGTAAAACATGTAGAACGAAATAGAAACCAAACACTAATACAGGTACTCGCATAATCTTCTATATCCAGACAGATGTTGGACGCAGTAGACGAAGACCTCGAAGGCCAACTTGAATTGCGGAACTGGAGGCAGTTAAGGCAGTTAAGGCAGTTAAAGAAGAAGGAGCTAAGTACAAAGATCATTGCATAGGTATGTTGGTTGAGGCCCAGGCTTATCCCGGAATGTAGCGCCGCTTATATAAGGAAGTAAGCAAGTGAAAGGCCAATATAGAAAAAAATCGTTCCTCAAAAGAGAGTTGACAAATGTGAATACAGCCTATAGAAATTCATGGTCCACTCGAATGACTCCATCAAATTTGCATCTGAATTGTTATGGAAAAACTAACAAACTGTTTGTGCATTTGTTTGAACAAACAATTCTCTTGTAATGGGACCCGAAAAATATGAATTAAAGTGTCCGATTTCATCCGAACGTTTTCGGGCATTTATAAAATTTCTCGTTTAGTGAAATGAAATGGCGATTAAATTGCAAACTAGTTAATGATCAGCTATTGTGTTAAAGAGAGGCAAAATCTGTTTAGACGTATTACTATATCTGTGACAACTTTTCATTCGCATAAAGGTTTTTTATAGACATATTAAGTGATATATGTCAAAAACATAAGGCAAAGTTGCTCCGTAAAAAGTCGTAAGTGACTCCTGTTATTTTTGAATGCGGGTACACTCTTCAGCTAATATTAGAGCTACAGCTGTTGTATTTCAACACCTTTTTATCACCTCTTTTAGATCTCTATGAATAATTTCTCATAAAAATGTCTCTGCACATTACCCAACATGTCCACTGTATGGCGCCACTTAAAAAATTCAATCCCATTTAATGTCGTATCGCGCCACGAGGGAAATAAATATAAATTTTGAATATCGGATTTTTTTTTCTGTATTTATTATGACATGCGAATTTAACCAGAAAACCAGAGCATGTTACGATAATATCACTCATCCAAGGAGACAGAGTTGACAGTGTCGTTATACACTCGTAGTTTGGCAGATTTTGCTTCTGTAGATTTTTTTTTGTTTCATGAATGTGTCATGAGATTAAATTTCGTCGTCGGTGCTGGTAGTATTTCCAGTTTTTTGTCGCAAATCTTATGATAGATGAAATTGGCGTTAAAATTATGTCCTACCCGGGCCTCGGAGGGGTTAACTTCATTTCAAGTATACCCAGTGCGAAATTATTTATTGAGGTACGAATTCGATTTGAATGTGGAATGTAGGTTAACATATTCACTTGGATTAGGTTTTTCTACAAAATATTGGGGGTTTAGTATTACGGGTTGTGTATGTAGGTTAATAAATATATAGTGGATGCAGACAAGCCTTCCACATTAGTTTTGATATCTTTTTCGACCCCAAATTGTGATCACATGATTTTATAACCACGAAAAATTATAGATTTTTTTATGAGCATTATATGTTCTTCATCTTCCAGGTAACGATATTGATAAGTGGGAGGTTTACAAGTGATATATATTGGTAAACACCAGGATATATTGTAAAAACGATGATGTAGGGAACTATTGGCATTGGACAACCAACCATTTGATACAAAAAAAAAGGATTTAGACATCGTGATGCATTGTCGAGTGACTTCTTTAAAAAAAAAAACGATTGTGCAAAACTCCCGAGCCAACACCAGAGGGACAATCGTCTGTAAATTTGAGCAACTTTCACAATACTTCGACAATATCATTTGTCGGAATAACCATAGTTTCGCAGCCGCGTTTGCTATGTATAGAGATGGAACCGGCGAAAATGGGTTTAACAGTAAATGAGGGCAAGATTAACTATACCCTGTCAATCTGAAAGATTATTCAACGACGACGAATTTAACAGAACGTCTCCATCGACAGATACAAGTTTGCTTTGAAGTTGTAATGGCTTGACATCTTGTCGGAAATAAAACGAAGAATTACTCTTGACAGCGGGATAAAAATACCTTTTACTCGTATTACTATGGAAATCCTAAATAGGATCGTTACACCGCGTCTTCACGAGCAATATTTGATAGCTTACTATCTGTCACTTTTCATAGTATGAAATGATGATAGAATGCTATGAAATGTAGGGTGGGCATTTCCATTTCTTACTATCTCAAACAATCTTACAACCTCAAGCAGAAATGACAGCCCATAGCATACTGTCCATAGAAAGCAATTGAGTGAGCAGTACATAGCAAGAAATTTTTCATAGAATACTTTTTGAGGTCTTCGCAAGCATTTTTCATAGAATGACACATTGCATGCTATGAAATATTGCTCGTGGAGACCCCGGGTTATCATTCTGGTCCTGCTCTATGGTATGGGAGAATTTTTCGATGCCGTATTTTTTGATGAGCTATGGATGGGAAATTGAAACTAAGATAAAACGCAGTAGAGGAATACCTTACCGTTAAAGGCGCTTACAATCAGGAACCGACCGCAACTTAAGGCAGTAACCAATGAACGGACTAAATGAGAGAGCCATGTTGGCTGAGGCGCAGGTTCGTTCTGGACTGTAGAGCAATTTAAATAAATATAATGATCTATACATGAAGGAATAGACTGCACTGAACACCCTGCAAGAGGTTTGGGCATAAAGCTATTCACTGCTACATGCGAATTAGATGCGTTAAGTGCGATGAGGACCACAATAAACCTCTACGTATAGAAAGTTAACAAGTTAACAAGCAAAAGTAATCCTCCTATCAGAAAATGCTATAAGTTTTGCGATTGGCCCCTAATGTCAGTTCTGTTCTGACATTTGTGTAGTAAACACATGCGAAATACACGTTAATAAACAATGTTACGCTACACTGCTCCAGAACGCGGAATATTGGTGACTATTTATTTGAGCAATAATCGGTCGGTGACTTTGGCACAACGTGAATTTCGTCGCAGATTTCCTAGCCGTCCAACGCCTACTGGTGAAACACTGCGACGTTTAGCCGCTCGCCTCGAAGAGACTGGCACAACACGAGATGCTGCCGGGCGTGGAAGACAACGGAGTAACCGTTCTGCAGAGAATATTGCGGCTGTAGCCGAAGATGTCATGGAAGCGCCGTCGACATCGACCAGACGACGTGCCACGCAAATGGGTATCAGTCGACGGTCCTTACAGCGAATTTTGGTACAAGATTTGAAGATGTTTCCGTACAAAGTCCAGACGGTGCATCAGCTGTTAGCTACTGAACGCCAATCGCGTCTAACATACGCTCAAGCCATCCTTAATCACCACCAAGAGGAAGATGATTTTTCATCAAAAATAATCATAAGTGATGAGGCCCATTTCCATCTTAGCGGGTACGTAAATAAGCAAAATTTACGCTTCTGGGGCACTGAAAATCCGCGTGTAACCCACGAAGAGCCATTACACCCGCTCAAAGTCACTCTATGGTGTGCTTTTTTCGCTGGAGGAGTCATCGGACCTTTTTTCTTCGAAGACGTCGCGGACCAAACGGTTACTATGAATGGTGAGCGCTACAGAGCAATGATCAACGAGTTCTTTTTGCCGCAACTTGATGAATTGGGATTGGAAAACATGTGGTTCCAACAGGACGGTGCAACGGCACACACTGCACGTGCCACAACCGATATGCTGAAGGATGCATTTCCCGGGCGCCTAATCTCCCGTTTTGGCGATTTGCACTGGCCACTAAGATCGCCTGATTTGACCGCTCCAGACTTATTTTTGTGAGGCTTTTTGAAGTCGCGGGTTTATGTCAACAAGCCTGAGACTCTTGCAGCTCTTAAAGACAATATTTGGCCAAAGTGATGGAAAATGCCATAAAAATTGATCAAATGACAATCAACTGTGGCGGCGGCCATTTACATGACATCATATTCTCGACTTGATGTAAAAAAAAAATTAAAAGACCAAATAAAAATAATCCACAAGAAGAACCAGAGTTTTTCAATTTTTTTTAAATTTCAGCCAAAATACATCGGAAGGTTATTTTTGCGCCACCTTGTACTTATAATAGATTTCCTGTATTTCAACAGAAGAATAAGAGTATGCTAGCTCGGAAACATGTTGTTGAAGAAGAAAGGCGACTTAAAAATTGCACATTTTAAAGGTTTACTTTGCAGAAATGACAGCTGGGCTGGGTATGCCTAAGGTTTCTGAAAAAGTACCTACAGCTGATAAAAGCCGCTACAGAAAAAAAATTAATAACTTTTTTTCTATTTAGTGAATCTGGTTATTTTTTTTCTTATTTTTTAGATTGATTTTTAGGTTTAACAAAAATGGAAAACTGGAACACTGAAACAAGAATTGGATTGTCCCCAGACATCACACACTGGAGTCCGTAGTTTCGGTTCAAAGGAACGTTTGGCGGTAACCCTCCGAGCAGATGGACCATAATGATACTTGTTAACAATTTTGCCGACGAAACCCTTCAGTTCGGACAGATGAAACAGTCGCTGCTATAGCTTTTGCAATACAAAACAATCCAACAGCTTAGACAAGAAGCTTATCTGCCCAAATGGGTATAAGCAGACAGTCATTGCAGTCAATTATGCACAATGATTTGGACTTATTCCCATAGAAAATTCAATAGCCAACAAACTGAACGCAGCAGACTTGCCGATTCGCTTGGAATTTTGCAGGAAGATGCTTCAAATGGTGGAAGAGGACGGAAACATGTTGAACTGTCTTTTGATGTCTAACCACGCCCATTTCGATTTATACGGCAGCATAAATAAATAAAATTTTCAAATAAGGAGTGCTTCCAACCCATAGATACTCCATAGACGGAATTGCATCCACTTCGTGTCACAGTGTGGTGTGCAGTTTCATAACGCTGCATTGTCGGGCCTTGCTTCTTCGAAGAAAATGGTCACACCATTACGGTTGCTGGAGACCGTTACTTGAGCATGTTGAGGGAGTTTTTGTGTCAAGAATTACACCAAATGGGAATTTCTTTAAGCTCTTTTTGGTTTTAGTAAGATGGTGCAACTCCTCACATAGCCTGGCCTGTTATGACACAATTGCGACGAAGATTTCCCAATAAGCTGATATCTAGAAACTACACATTCCGTTGGCCTCCCCAGGTTGCCTGTCCTTACTGCACCTGACTTTTTCGTGTGAGGTTATTGCAAACTGGAAGTCTACAAAGCAAAACCAACAAATTTGAATGACCTTAAGCAATCCATTCGAGAAACAATTGGAATTGCAAGATCGATCAGTTCTAAAAACAATTGACCAAGCAAGCAGCCCGAGCAAATTATATCTTTTCGATGTCTGCTGATTCTAGCGCGCTATGAACATAATGGCTACTTTGGATGAGACAAACTTTTAGATCATAGCTGTGAATATCTAGTCATTAGTCAGGGTTGAGAGAAGAACTGTCCATTCAAATCTCTGTTGAAAAATAAACTCCCGAATGTACTTTTGTTCAGTGACACTAAGCTTAACCAGAAACAAGAATTGGGATACAGTAACTACAATGTGTTAAGAATAGACCGAACCCAAAGGCTTAGGTTGCTGTCTTATTACGCAAAGATTTGCACCTTTATATATTATATATTAGGAAAGTACGTACGTTTAAGCTGATAGAAGCATGAATCGTACGCATTCCTCTTCAAACACGAAATAGAATGCAATTGGTGTCGCCACCTGAATCCAATCAACAAGCTCAATTTATAACAGAGATCGTTGTCTACAGCTACAACCGGCTGAATATTAGTAATTTTATGCCGGTGGTTCTAACGTTAAGCACGCGGCTTAGGGAAATAAAATTTCGGATACTAGAGGTAGATTTGAAGGGAGCAAAATGTGATTAAGTTCAAACTCAGCCTTACCCTAGGAATTTTTTTTTCTGGAATTAGCGCTTATGGACGGTAGAGTAGAACTGACGAATATCAAACACGCGCGAAAGTGTGTTCTGAACCAAAGGAGCAAATTAAGCTAGAGGAGTTCAATCAAGTGCGTTGTTTGGGCGTACTACGCCGTAATTGTTCACCTAGATTGCGGTATTTAGGAAACATTGACCGTCATCTGAGAATCTCAAATTTACTGTTTGATGACGGAAACCATTTAAATGGCGTAATGACCAAAAGTTTATGCTTTTCGTGCAAAAAGATGAACTCCTGGACATCTTTGTATCACTGAAAAATAAAAAGCTGACGGGAAAGGATCGTATCCCAATCGTCGTATTGAGACACCTGCCAAAATAAGCAGAACCGTCATCTACGTACTGAACTCCAAGCTTGGCGATCTGAGAATCTCGGATTTATTGTATTCAATGACGAAAACCATTCAAATGGCGTAATCGCCAAGTGTTTATGCTTTTCGAGTAAAAAGATGAACTCCTGGATATCTTTGTTGCCTGAAAAATAAAAGGTTGATGGGAGAGGATGGTATGCCAATCGTCTTATTGAGACACCTGCCAAAAGCAGAAGTCTATTTTTTCTCCACCCTGTTGTCGTTGTATTTTTTTCGTTTAGCATGGTCGTCAACATGGAAATCAGTCCTTTCCGATGCTCTTGCCTTAACTTAGAGGGTCAGTTCCAATTAATTGGATACTCCTTGGACACGATACACGTGTACCGTGCCGTTGGCTTCTTGGCTCATCCACCACCATCTCTGTTTGAGGAGCTTGAATATGTCGAAGCTGCACATTTATATTATTCACATTGTCCATCCGAATTGTGTCTGTAAACCACAGGGTTGACTCCACTTTGGGAGTTCCTCCGCTGCCACATTCATTGTTTTTTTTTCTTCACATAACAAATATTATTAAATAATTAATAGCTATACATATGAACAGTTGGAAATGGTAAATTGCCGTGATCGTTATCAATACATGCAATGGAATGTGAGCACATGTCTTCCCCGATCTCATTTATTGCCGCCAAGACTTCGCATGGATTGACACACAATCTGTGGTCAAGGCACTAGGCATTTAGCGGTCACCCTGTAAATGCTAAGAGCCAAAGTTGGCAGACATCAGCTAGATCAAAACTTCAGGTTTTATATAACCACACTGCCTTCCATTTGTAAACTAAAAACTCAATGGCGTTGAACTCAAAGTAGCCGACCTATATGGGACACCCTATAAGCGACACAAAACTGTCATGCACCCTATCGTATCCCAGCTTTACTCTCCTAACTTTAGTCGTTTCATAACAAGTATACCTACATAGATATTGACATAGATAATGACATATTATGATTAAGACTTAGCGGTTTGACACTTTCTTTCCGCTATCCCGTCAATAGCAGTTTATTTGCAGTTTGCAACTAAAAAAAAAAAAATGGAAAGAGAGAGAAAAAGAAACGAAAGTTAATTTACTTTTCAAATATTTATGCAAACTTTTTAAAAGTCATCTTCCTCGAAGCGGTTCGATGTCTTATGTCAACCTTTTGTTACTTCTGTTAATGTTTGTGATTGACAAGTAGTGCCGGTGGCGGGACAGGTGCTGATGCCTCAATCGTTTGTGTCTTAAGAGAAATGATTGTCATCGATTTTTTTTTTGACATCATAATGCAAACTTCAAACATTTATTTCAAATGCGCAGAACGGACTTGAAGTTTATATAAGTCCATACTTAGAATTGCAAAACTTCATTTACATTGCAAGTCCATTGTTGGAAGCTACCATGCATTGGCGTGGATAACAGTAATTAAGGAGTTAATATGTTTATTGTCTACCATATCAGTACCCTTGCGTGTCAAATGAAACAAACGTTCTTGTTTATAAAATCAGAAGGGCCGTGTCGTGGCCAGATGTCATCACTTCTGAGAATGGTTGTGGAATATTTTTATTTCCTTAGAATTCGCTAGATTGTGGAAATTTTATGCAATGCAAATCATTGGTAAACAGGCTAACAACAAATAAGTCGACTTTGATGTCGTGCTCAAGGCTTGCCAAGTCTGTTGTTTGGTGTTGACAAATTTTATTGGAATTCCCCAGAAGATTTTGCCGGTTGGTGGAGCGATTTGCTGGTTTGTAAAGATTATCAATATAAAATCAAAGTGAAGATGTTATGAAAGACATTGAGAATAGTTCAAAAGTACTCTGTCGCAAGTTAATCTTGATAAACTAGTTCAATTTTTTTTTTTTTTGATAAAGATCAATGGTGTCAACAGGTTGTATGTATCTCAAAGTGGAGGAATGCAAATGAATTGCCAGGGGAATTACAAATAATAATGACAGCAATTAGCTGGTTTCTTCTTAGGTTATGCTTGTCGTGACAGGATTGTATCATGGGGATGCAAGAATTACAGCTAGGACAATCGTTTAACTGCAATTTCCAAGCCATTGGTTACAACTGAAAGCAAAACTCCAATTCATAGACGCGAACAGAATACTTTTGAGATAAGCAATGCACACTCATGGTCTAAAGTCTTTTAAACGGAGATCGCTTAGAAATCACAAAACTGGTGGGATCTAAAATTGAATGACGAATCGACAAGGTTGGGGACAGTTCATATTTGGCAGTCGGGAAGTAGACATGTGACGAATATATTATGGAAAAAGATTTGATAAACCAACGTGTCTTAAACGTTAAAACATTTTATCAGAATCATTCATCGATTACTGTGACGATGAGAAAGTTACGTGAAATTTTAGGGAGAAACAACGTGCCAACAAAACGCACTATTTATGGTGTAGTGAATGATTTCGAAGAAAGAGGGTCTGTAGGTGATAGGCTCAAGCATGGACCATAATGTACTGCAAGATCGGCTGAAAACATTACTGCTGCTCAAGGAAGTGTTCAAAATAATCCATCAACCTAAATTCTACGCCGTTCTCAGGAGCTCAGGAGAAGCAACTTTGGCCACAATTTTGCACAAGGATTTGCATTTGTTTCCATTTAAGATTCAGTCGACATAAGAGCTTCTTCCACAAGACCATTTACGCCGCCGTACATATGCCAATAGGATGTTACAGCTAACCCATGACAACCCCGATTTTCATGAAAAAATCATAATGAGTGACGAGGCACATTTTTATTTGAATGGATATGTGAATAAACAGAATAGTCGGTTCTGTGCAATGGAAAACCCTTAAATTATTCATCAGTCACCTTTGCATCCATTTAAAGTTACAGTCTGGTGTGCAATTTGGTCAGGAGGAATCATTGGACCTTACTTCTTGGAAAATGAAAACGGCGTAACGGTAACTGTGAATGGGGAGCGATATCGTGATATGACTGAAAACTTTTTTACGTCACAACTGCATGATTTGGGCTTTATTAACATGTGGTATCAACAAGACTGTGCCACATCACATACAGCCAGGATAACAATGGAATTACTACGAGACGTCTTTCCACAACAAGTTGTTTCAAGAAATGGTGATGTTGATTGGCCTCCACGGTCGCCTGATTTGACTGCTCCGGACTTCTTTTTGTGGGGTTATATGAAAAGAAAGGTTTATACAAGCAAACCAGAAACGCTTGAGCAACTCAAACAAAATATGATGAAATTAATGAAATATCGCGTGAAATGTGTGAGAATGTAATGAAAAATGTGCTTAAAAGGGCTCACTTTTGTGAGACTAACAGAGGCGGACGTTTACCTGATATTGTATTCCATACATAATTTCCGACATTAAATAAAACAGTTATCAGTATAAGAACTATTCTCTCTCATTTAATCAAAAATTATAAACAGACAAAGCAGTATACCTTCCCGGCTGACACCCTGTATTTATCTATGTTGTAAACTTAATATAAAAAGGATTATACCCCTTTGGGATAGGGTATAAAAAGCATTTTAAAAATATTTACTTGAAATACAAACGGACTTTTGAAAAACTCGACGAATTCGAAATATACACGTTTGATTAATTCCTAAAACACACATAAAAATGCATCTCGTCAAGAACTACAATACTATAATGATTTAAACGCCTGTCATCCTTTGGAAACAGCGAGATCAGGATCAACCTTGTTAATTAAAAACTACATCCATCAATACCTAAAGACCTAAAGATAGAGCTGGAGACTATTCATCTTTGCATGACTTAAGTCATAAGTATTCAGTGTAGTCTTAAGATCGCATCTATATCTACTGTCCACTGCGTTCCGCGTAATCATGATTCATTATATGAAACCTAATTTCATTATTGGCGGTGATTTAAATCCGGAATATACGTGTTGAGGTTGTAGATACATCTTTTGAAAAGGTAAAATGTTCTACCGTCCAGGTATGCAGTACAGTTGTGATTTGCTCAACGGGCAAACCGCCTAAAAAAAAATACCTGACCTGATCGAAGGAATAGGTAACAACCAAAGAGTTGAAGATCACTTTGATCTGTCGTCTGGTCACTCAACAGTTGTTTAGACGTTGAGCTCATAACTAGTCTCTTAGCTGGAGCCAGCGAGATCAATTAGTAGATCTAATAAATTTGATGGTTTTTTTTGGGAAAGTAGAAGAGAATGCTGAACTGAGTCTTCCACTTACTGCACTAGCAGGTAGTGATTCAATGGAAAGTATCTTAAATTCGTATAGAATCGTGATATTTTTATTCAGTAAGAATCTGATACTGTTTGCTTAATAAAGTCAATGATGCGAGACTTTCATCAACCCTCGGGTACGATAAAGAAGGCCAAGCGTTTGTATGAAAATATCCAAATCTCTCGCTGCATAAAAATCGGTACTTGGCTAAATTGTGGAATGCAGGCTCTACAAAATAACGATGACCTGTTAGTCAGTGAACCGCGGAAAATTGCAGATGTTTCAATCAACATTTCATATAAGTAAAAAAGGAAACTAAGAAAACCACCTACCTCTAGTCAACCCTCCCTCAATGTACGGAAGATGTTCTTACGGTATGGCTCTGATGGATTACCAGCAGGACATTTTAAATACAGAGGTCATGGTCATGCCTCCCTCAATGTACAGAAGCTGTTATTAGAGTATGGATCTAATAAATTACCAGCAGAACATTTGAAATACAGGTCATGCCTTGATCATGTCGTGGTCAACAATCGGCTTCCAACAACACCATTCGTCGTTTGGTGTCGAATTTTGTTTAGATCATCGAAATGCCGTTCAGGAATGCCCAAGACGTTTCACTCATTTAGTTTAGGACATTAGAGAGAGTGTTGCTGAGAACCCATATGTGACGTATCGTCACCGGTTTCATTTTGAAGGATGATTTGCGTTCAGATTAAATTTGATTCGAAGAATATTGACAACAGGCCGTCCACGTCACTTGGAATATTTGCAAACAGTCTATCGAATGTTTGACAAAGCACCTGATTTTTCGCCAGCAATATTCAAAGACCAATGAGACCCATTTCACACTCTCTGGCGTAGTGAATAACCAAAACTGCAGCATTTGTAGTAAGGAGAATCCAAACAACACCATTGCATGACAAAAAAGTGATTATTTAGGCCGGCGTTTACGCCAAAACTATTATTGGGCAAGTTTTCAAGAGAAACCGAAAAAGTCGATGAGAATCAATTCATTATGTTGCCTCAAAAATGTGTGAAAAAGTTCTAAAGATCTGGAAATAAAAAACAAGACTGAAAATCAAAAAATGCAGTTGCTACAACGAAAATTCTCTGGACGTGTGCTGTATTAAAAATAGCAACACCTCTAGGTGAACTTCTTTTTGTTGGGATATCTGAAAAGAAAAGCCTAGAAAGCTTCAGAGCATTGAGGAGCTTGACGCAAAAATTCATGCAGATATTGTCGCTATAACGCCTACTCAAAAAATTTATGAAAAAAAACTGATTTTGCATTGTTCAACTTGATTGATGTTTTATTCAAAAACTACACCAAACATATTCTAAAGGACGGAGTTTAAAAAAAGAGAGATCGTAGAGTGATACGAGGTTGAAATGAAACTTCATGCATCGACGTTTCTCTAATAACAGAAGTCCTTCATCATCAAAACCACTATTTTGATTCTTTTCACAGATCCACTGAATGCCTTGGAATCGAGACATTCCAAGCGAATTATAAAGCTCAAACTTCTTAGCTAAAGGCGAGAGTTATTGTAATGCAGATGCTATCAACAGATCAAACCATAGATCTGCTCCATATATTGAGCATCAGCACAACGTGCCCAATTACCAATCAAATTTGGTCCACTGGATTTAAAAATAACTAAGGAACATTGGGCCACACAGAGGTTAGTACTAACTGCAGGGCTCCTTGTGCAAGTCCAATAATTGTTTACTTCCCCAACTCTTGAAAAAAATCCGACAAGAATTCATGAGTATAAAACTGGAATAAGAAACTTTTCAGACTTGTCTTTCAGAATCGGGCTTAAACTGGAGTTCTTATCAAGAAGTTAGGTTCGATTCCTTGTATGTATCATTCAAGAAATCGATATTGCTTGGAAGATATAATACCAGAGCTAGTATTTGAGTCAACACTTGCATTGACTAAAGCCTAAGCAAAGCATGCAACAAGATGTAACATTAGTGAGAATATAAGATTTCTTTGCATCCTTCCTTTCAAATAAAACGAAGCTTCACCTTCGAGCCTTCTGGTCTCAACATTTCTCCAATTTCTAATTTAAGGTAGTAAAGGACTTTTTAAAACGTTGCTAAGGGTAGACGATTTATATGAGTTAGTAGGGAAACTTCAAGGATCCACGTGGCTGGCCAATATAACAATCCTGGCAGCCATTTGAAACTGACTATTGGTAATACTCTCACCAATAAACATTGATGGTTTGATAAATGTAACTTGCTCAACACATACTTTAGAACCTTTTAGAGCAATTTCGACCTTCCGACTAATACTTATAAATTGACAAGGACTTTTCGAAAAAAAAAGAAAAATCGAATTATGGCACAAGCTGTAAATTATTTACATTTTATGTTACAAGTAGAATTTTTTAACATGACACCATGCTCATATAATTGATGGTAACGAGCGCAATTGTTATATAATTACAGTAATAAGCACATTAATTGTTTCTTAACTCTGAGAAACAAATTAAAAATAAATAAAAAAAATAGTATTTTTCTTTGAATTAAATTTCACCCTTATGGGCATCATTAGTCGTCAACAATTCGTGATTGCACATTACCACTTCGATAACAATGCCAATTGATACACAACCACAAGTACATCCTCGGCGCGGTAATTACAAGAAATGTCTCATTTTCATCTCATTTTGAGGTTTCTTTTCGTTCAAACAGATATACATCTCCTTAAAGCTGGTTTTGTATCTTACTTAACCCATGGCCCCTTCGATTTGATGTGATACTGGACTACATTCATGTGAATTATAAACTCTTTCAACAAGATTGCACACACTTAAGATATATGGCAGCAGCACCCCCCGTTGTGTGTGATTATAACCACTTGAAGATGTGAGAAATCGCAGATGAAATCCTACACACGCTAAATCCAAAGAGAGTGAGAGTGATTACGAACAACAGCAATGAATGGAACTGTACGCAGCGCTACGAGAGAGAGAGATCGAGAATAATATAACAACATCACACCTCACACCACAATAAACACAATCAAACACACTTTATAGCTTTATGCTAAAGATCCAAAGGCAGCAAGTAGACTCACGCGTCAAATGGGGGCTTTCCAAGACTCTATAGTCTGCGAGCAGAGTGGATGAGTTTTTCACTATAAAAGCACACCGGCGGTAATGTCTTAACAACAGTCAGTTCACCGATACTACAGCGTGCACTACAGTAGTTTTTCCCATTTCCCCTTTTGAATATTTAAAAAAATAAAACAAATTTTTGGTTTTTGTTTTTGGTGAGTTTTCTCGATTTTTAGTGCAAAAGAAAAAAATATAAAAAAATTAAAATTGAGTTCAGTTCGTTGCTGAACTCTTTTATATTGAACATTTTTTGGTTTTAAATTTCATCAAGAAAATTAATTTTAAAAGTGAAGTGAAATTGGGTGACGGTTTTTTTTTTTGGCTTGTAGTGAAATACGGGATCAGATTGAGAAGAAGTTGAGATACAGTTCCATATCAGTCGGTCAGTGTTGTGGGGCAAAGTCCAATGGAAAAGAACAAAAAAAAAAAGTTGTTGTCGTCGCCTAGATAGACAAAAGTCCACATTCGATGGGATCATTTTGCGCTTGATTGCGCATTGATTACATGGTTGCAGTTGTTTATCATGCTTCATGATATTTATCGATTGCGTGATCTATTCTTTATTTGCAATGAAAATGGCGGTTAAGTTTTTTTTTGAAACGATTTAAGTGGTGGATGTTGTTGTAATGGCATTTGGAAAAACCCCTTTGCCAGAGCTCACCGCAGATGACCTTAAATATGCACTTATTTAAAAAAAAAATACCATGGTCACAAATTTTTCATATAAGCTTAGGGCGATTGTGTAGCTAAACAGCTATAAGCTTATAACTGTGAAACGGATATGGTTTTCATTAAAAAATAGTTGTATCAACAAAGTTTCATGTCTTTTGTCAGAAAATCTTCTGTCAGCAATGGTGCTCACATAACCGAAAATGTTTTGACTGGAGTACTTTGGTGGAATCAAAAGGTTGTCAGATTTATCCTTAACACAACGTGTTAACATTATCTATTTTCTAAGAAAAAAAGAGGTGAACGTTTATGTTGTGCATAATTCAATTTACTATTCTTAAATTCACCTCAATGAATATGCTACACCTAAACTGTATCTGAATTATCTGTTGCTATTTTTTTCGGAATTTTAAAGAGGATTTTAGTTTAACAATATAATAGCACCCTTGTTAATCTATACAATTGTATCTAAATGTTTTCAATTTAAGCTTTTTTTTAAATAAAAAGTAGCTGCAAACAAGATGCGCTATAATCTCACAATTTTTGTGTACTCATCACACATATCCTGGTCGATCCTTACCTATTCAGATTCTTACAATTGTTCTTACAAAGTTTTCTAAAAGAAAAAAAGTGGTCCAATAAATAGCCTTGTGGGACACCATCTTCTTCTTTACCGTGACATGGTGGTTTGGTGGTTTTTCATTTTATTAGAAACAGTTAATGATTGCTCAAATTAATTTGTAAAGAAACGTTCTTTCACTGCACTTTCTCATAATACATTTCCACAAGCTTTCACATCAGAGCCACGATGTTCTGCGCACAATCTTTTCCAATGTGTCCATGTGATTTGCATCAATTAGTGTCCATCTGTTTCATAGATTCGTTCATTCTTTCTCCTACACCCAAATTTTTTTCTGTTTCTCTCTTTCTACATTATCAAGGCTCGTATCAGAAATTTGAATCATTCAATTTTTTTTTTTAAATAGGCTCCAGCAGTTTGAAATCTTAAAGTGTCCTTAAATAGTTCCTAACAAACTGCTGAATTACATAGCAGCGCTTAGATTTATTTCAAAAGATTTACTGATACTCTTTCATGAAATGCTAACATTTATCTCGATCCCGATATTGATATGATTTTCGTTTTTCATCAAGCCAAAAACTCTCACAATTAGTTTATAATAATATCAACTACCGCAGCGCTGTTGGTTTGGACTCATACATTTTGTGAATTCAATTGTAAATTTATCGGCTTTATTTGAACTTGTAAAACTAAAAATGTAAAGTGGATACTGATTCATTCAAAAACATCCTCTCAATTACTCAATATTTGGTATTCCTCGGGGTTGTCATCGTGGACCTGTACTTTTGGGTTAAAGCATAGATTGTAATGATTACTTTAGAACATATTGTGTGGGGTTACTAAGCGCGGGGTGGTTGGTTCAATTTTCCAAGGTGACAACCCCTAAATGTTTACAATACTCAACCTCTTGCGAAAGTCTGACAATATTCCAAGAGTTACACTGTCATTAGAATCTTCTCAAATCTGCTGTTCGGAATCGGCGTTAAACAGGAGGTCATCTTCTTTGTCGCTTATATAAAAACTTCGCAGACAGAAATGAAGGAAGAAGTTAGGTTTGAGGCCCTGTATAGCGGGTAAATGCCCGATATTTATTTATTTTGCTTAATGCTAACAGGCTAATTTTCATTCTGTTCTTTCTTGATGCGTACTTATATATAAAAGATTTGCTAAGTTCGCTGCAGCTCTGAAAAATACTTAGAGCCACTTGAGCTTATTTTTAAAATGAGTGCTCACATGTATACCTTAGACATTTGAAGTCTTATAAGTGCATTGTGAATTATTTAGTTTGTAACTTTTGTTTGGTACTATCAGTGGCGCTGAAGCTATTACGTTATCTGATCTCTTGCTTAATCGCCTTTTTGAAATCCCCAACCATTGGATCAACAAACATTTTTAGGAGATCTGCCTATTTATTAAATGAAATTCTATTGAGTTTAAGGAAATCATCACAAGACTTGTAAAATGTCAAATCCCTAATCGACACCTAGTTGCAACTCATAGCCAAACAGCCCATCAAATAAAGACTAGAGCAACGCAATTACAAAACCCTTTTTGTGAAAGAACAAGCAAACAATAGAACCAACTTCCAGAAGCACCTAACTTTAACCAAATCATTGCAATCGATGGAGTCCCGCAAGACTTTCATTTTAGACCAACGTTGTTTTTTTTAGTTCCGGCAATCCAACTACCTGCGGCTCATACTAATTTCACTTTAATCTTGAAAAAAACTTTCTCTGATTCTTGTTCTTGATAAAAAAAAAAAAAATCCCCAACCGCGTTAAATCCATAACCTAAAATATACAATCTAACCCTCAACTTCTTCGTAACCCACAGCTCATCATGAAGGTTTTCATTGTTGCGGTACTCGCCCTAACCATCGGCATTGTTGCAGCCGATGACGTATACACCACCAAATATGACAACATCGACATCGATGAGATCCTGAAGTCAGATCGTCTCTTCCAAAACTACTACAAATGCCTAATGGAGAACGGCAAGTGCACTCCCGATGGCCGCGAACTGAAGCGTGTCCTTCCCGACGCATTGAAAACCGGATGCTCCAAGTGCAGTGAAAAACAACGTGCTGGCACTGAAAAGGTTCTCAAGTACATCATTGAGAAGAAGCCTGATGAATGGAAGGCACTTCAAGCCAAATATGACCCAGAGGGTATCTACTTCAAGAAGTACGAGGCTGAGGCTAAGAAACTCGGCGCCTAAGCTACGAATAAAATTATGCAAAAGATTTTGTTCTCGTGTGATATTTAGTGAAAAATCAAAAACAAAAAAAGTAATACTCCCTCATTCATTTAAAAAAAAAAAAACAAAAAAAGTTTTATACCACAATTAGGCTTAGTAGTGCTTTATGCAACGCGACGAAAGGAGACATCAAATTCGCCAAACATTAAAAAAAAAAACACAAAAACCAACCTCAAAAGAAAAGCTCTGTTTTCTGCTCTCTTAGTAATGTTAGTTTAAAAAAAAAATTTAAAAAGAAGATGAATTTAGAGGAAACCTAAATTGCGTAACAAAATAAAAAAAAATTATTTTTATATAAAAAATTAAAAAGATGATTTTTTTTATTTAATCACAAGAGTTGTCAACTTTCACTCAAATGGAAATCCTTAAGCGGACACACATCACTGAGGTGAGTAATCAAATTATGGTTGTGCAACACTGAACATTGTCAACACTGGTTGGCACACTGTTGACATAGTCAGCAGAGGGGCTTTAGTTCGCACATTGTTACGTTTTCGATTGTGATAATTATTGGCACCATTGGCTTGGCATGGGGTGTCCATTTAAATGTTTTGACACACATACACAATGGAAACGGTTTTGTGACAGTTTTCATGATGTGATGGATGTGAAATGTGTTATGTAAGGCTTGGCTAGACAGATTTATGCGATGACCGTGGACTTGATTTCCACTAATTAACTCGTTAATGAAGTCGATATATCCGTGGGCAATCGATTGGGGTGTTGTAGTTAATGGGAGTGGTTATGTTTATAAGTAAGGTACAGCTCGTTAGAAAGTGTTTTTGTGTTTTACAGGAAAAAACGAAAAGAGACGTCCAGATAAGGTACGAAGATAGTTGGGTATTGTAGAACGAGGGTAGACTGTGATTGGCTTTAACTTGGCAATGACCCGTGGTTGTAACTCTGACTACACATCAAGTGCTTATTTTTAACCTCCAAGTGAAAACCGTCGGGAAGTGCTCTCATCCAACCGGATTTCACTTGCAAAACGATAAGCGCGAGTGTTTATAACATGCCGAAAAACAGCCACACTATAAACAGCCAGGTCAGAATGGCACGGAATGAATACCCGGCCTGCTGTCCCAGGCGAACCTAGACAAGCTGCTTCGACATATTCGGACAACAGGTTGTCTAGGAATTCCAAAGGTTAGTCAGGCCCCTTGAACAGAGCTGGTGGCGGATGAACCGAAAGGCCAACCGCAGCACTAAATCCTGTAGTGGAGACTGACGGCCCCGTTTCCTAGGGGTATCTAATAAATTGGATTTGGTTAACTACCCACCCATTGAATAAAACCACTAGTTATGAAGCATCAAATAGCCTCGGAAAGGACTGATTTTATTGTCTGACGACCCTGCTAAACGAAAAAAGGACAACTATGTTCGTAACTTCACCTGGAATGTGAGAACATCAAACAGGAGAGGTGCAATAACAAATGTTATTGTCTGGTCGCTGCGGAAAAGTGGTCGGGGACGACCGATGGTCGCAACGCTGTTTGATGATTTAATGTGATTGATGAGGACTGATGTACTTACTTACTTAAGTAGCGTTGAAATCCGGAATGAACCTTAGCCTCTACCAACATGCCTCTCCAATTAGCTCGGTCCTTAGCTAACTGCCTCCAGTTGCGCACTCCAAGTTGGTTGAGGTCGTTTTCTACTTGTGCGCGCCACTTAAGGCGAGGTCTTCCTCTACTGCGTCCGGCGTCTGGCTGGGAATCGAAGACTCTGCGAGCCGGAGTATTGGTGTCCATTCGTTCCACATGTCCTTGCCATCTTAAACGTCCAATGCGGAGTTTTTTGACCAGGGGCATGTCGCTGTACAGCTCGTATAGTTCTTGATTGAATCTTCGTCTCCATAGCCCGTCAACGCAAACGGGACCGAAGATTTTTCGAAGAATTTTCCTCTCAAATCGACCAAGGATTTCTTCATCCGCTTTTGAGATGGTCCATGCTTCAGCGCCATAGAGCAGGACTGGGATGATCAGGGTCTTATATAAGATCCCCTTAGTAGTTCCAGTGAGGGCTTTACTACTGAATTGCCTTCTTAGCCCGAAGAAACAGCGGTTGGCAAGAGTAATTCTTCGTTTAATTTCTGACGAGATGTTGTTGTCAGAGTTAATAGCGGAGCCGAGATAAATAAAGTCCAGTACTACCTCATAGGTTTATCTGTCAATGGTGACGTTCTATCCAATTCGTCGATGTTGTTTGCCCTTTCGTGTTGACAGCTATACTTCGTCTTGCCCTCATTTACTGCTAAACTCATTTTTGCCGCTTCCTTCTCTATACTAGCAAACGTTGCTATGACATCACGTTGAGTCCTACCAATGATGTCAATATCATCGGCGTATGCTACAGGCCTCTGGTGTTGGCTCGTGAGTTTTTCACAATCCTCTCAAGAATCAGATTGAAGAAGTCACATGACAGCGCATCGCCTTGCCTAAATGCTTTTTTGGTATCGAATGTGTCAGTGAGGTCGTTTCCGACCCTGATGGAGCAGCGAGAATTCTCCTTCTTCTTTTTGGGTTTTTTTTCCAGGATCTGCCGAAGTGTGAAGATTTGATCGGTTGTGGACTTTCCTGGCCTAAAACCACACTGATAAGGGCCGATCAGGTTGTTGGTAAACGGTTTCAGGCTTTCACATATTATGGCGGATAGAAATTTGAATGCGATGTTGAGGAGACTTATGCCTCTGTAGTTGGCGCAGCTTAGAGGGTCTCCTTTTCTGTGGATCTGGCAAACGATGCTGTGGTACCATTCAGGAGTTTCTTGCTGGTGGGCGCGATAAACCTAGCACATCAGTTGCGGCTGATCTAATGGTTTATTGGTATCGTTGCCATAGTTCTTCGACATTCGATGTTGGTGGTATGGTGTTAATCGAGAGGTTTAGGGACACGTGTTGCGCGAAGGTCTTGGCGGTCTCTTGCGATTGCAGTCTTTCGACATTAATTTTTTTTACAGTATTTCTGGATTGTTGTGGCGTAGTTGATATCCGCATTCTAACCTTGGCTGCAACAAGGTAGTGGCCCGAGTCGATGTTAGCTCCTCGGATTGTTCGGACATCCAAAATACTGGATGCGTGGCGCTTGTCTATCGCTATGTGATCACGACGTGTTGTCGTGTAGGCTATGGTTTCCGACAATACTGCTAAAGATGTCTTCTCTTCCTACCTTTGCGTTAAAATCAACAAGCACGATTTTAACACCGTACTTCGGTAGTCGCTCATAGGTTTTGTCAAGGAGCTCATAGAAGCAGTACTTAGCTAAATCATCTTTTTCCTCCGTTGGGGCGTGAGCGCATATAAGGCTAATGTTGGCGAATTTGGCCTTGATGCGGATCGTTACAATGCGTTCGCTAATGTCTTGGAAACATAAGACCTCTTGCCTAAGTCTGGCACTTATAACAAATCCGTATCCGAATAGTCGCTGTTTCTGCTCACTATAACACGGTCCGTAGTAGATGTCACAGTTTTTCATCCTATTTTTGCCCGGCCAGTCCCATCGTATTTCCTGGATGGCAGTAATGTCTGCTTTGTAGCAGTTTAGGGCATCCGCTTGTTGTTCGCTCGCACCTCTCCTGTTTAATGTTCTCATATTCCAGGTGCAGATACGAACGTCGTTGTCCTTTTTTCGTTTAGCCGTGTCGTCAACAATAAAATCAGTCCTTTCCGAGGCTTTTGGTTGCTTCGTAACCGTTAGATTTTTCCGTGATTGGGTAGGTAACCCGAAGCACAACCCCCAACATGGAGGGCCAGTTCCAATTTATTAGATTAGACACGCGGCCATCAGTATCCACTACGGGATTGAGCGCTGCCGTTGGCCTTTCGGTTCATCCGCCACCAGCTCTGTTCAAGGGGCCTGACTAACCCTTGAAATTCCTAGACAACCTGTTGTGCGAATATGTCGAAGCAGCTTGTGTAGGTTCGCCTGGGACAGCAGGCCGGGTATTCATTCCGTGCCATTCTGACCTGGCTGTTTATAGTGTGGCTGTGTTTCGGCATGTTATAAACACTCGCGCTTATCGTTTAGCAAGTCAGATCCGGTTGGATGAGACCAGTAACCGATGGTTACCACTTGGAGGTAAAAATAAGCACTTGATGTGTAGTCAGAGTTACAATACTGGGCATTGCCAAGTTAAAACCAATCAAAGTCCCAACCCAACCATTAAAACATTCATTTTTCATCATTAAAAAATTGCTAGATAAGTCGCATACTTAGTTGCAATACAAAAACAAAAGCGGTGGTAATTTTAGTGGGCTCGTGATCATCGTGTCTATTGAGATTTCCACCAGCCCACGAAAAAAAAACTGTTCGTGAGCATTGTTAATAAAGAAACAAGAACAGATGCTTTGATAATGTTCGGATGTTTTGTTACAACTCGTCGATAGCCTGAACCGTAAAAGCATCCTAAGAACACATTTCGTTAAACTGCCGATAACATTCTCCCCTGTTTCTTACTCAAGTTATATGGCCCAAGTGAAACTATTGAAGCGTCTGTATTCTAAATTAAGGTGAGTACTTCAAGCTCTTTTGTTATATGAAGCCGGACAACAAAAGATAACACGCTTTTCTGTTTTAAGTTTAACAATATTTTCCTGAACGCACTCTTTTTCTAGATTTTTGTTATAAAAAACGGTTATGAATTTATGCAAGTTTAACATTTCAATCGCACTTATTTTACAATTGAATACCAACGATTAAATTCGCGCAATATTATCACTTTCAAGATAATATCCCTTTGGTAAATCCACTCATTTAACACTATTCATGTCACGTTCAGGTCGAAATTTATATTCATTTCCAGTGATCGCATCCATTACCACTGATGAAGGTGTTCAAAAAATGTTCACACATAGGGGTGCGTTCACACTGTAATCAGATATTATAACACTATATTTGGGGATCCCCTTCTATAGTGCATATTCCTGTGCTTTTTTTGTATGAACATGCTGCATATTGTTGACATAGCCGGATTTTCATTTCCACCAATTCTTTTAAAGGTTTCAACATAATAATTCCCTTGGTAGGCTTTAAAACATTTTTCTAGGTGCTAGAACGTTTTTTATTAAATTTTATTTTATTAAAATAAAAAAAACTAACCACATGACGCAAAAGTAATAATAGGCTCAGCTCAAACCGCTGATTCGTTTTATAACCTTAACCGTTTTATTCAAAAAGAAAAAAAATAACACCTAATTGTATGCAGTGATTTGGAAGTAAGTTTATAAAAACCGTTGGGTATGCTCACATTTAAAGTCTCATACAAAGTCTTACAATCGGCCCTAGCTAGGTATCCGTCGGATCGGAAAATTCTCCGATTTCGTACGATTCGGAGAATCTTAGCTTCGAGGTATTCTTTCAAAAAGCTGTTTGGAATATTTCTCCGGCATTTTGTAACGTACACCAGCGGATCGCGTTGAAGTGCGTTCAGGTTTAGGTGCATTTTTCGTGAAATTTTTTTCCGATTTCCTCCGACGCAAATTCTTTACGAATTATAGCGAATTTATTTTTCTCCTATGACACATACCTCGAATGGAATTTGAGCCTCCGACGAGGTATGCGTTGCGGAAAATTATCCGCTCCGACGGATATTTCACTGGCCCTCATCTCGTAATGATCTGACAAATCATCCGAGTAGTATCAATTGTCACGAATAGCTTATCTCAACTTAGCCGTTCGGATTCGGCATAAAACAGGAGGTCCCGCCGTCGTGCAAAGAAGTACACACGCACGCATGAGTGGTTGTGAGAATAGCGCTAGGCCCTGGGTACTAATGAGCCTGTTGCGCCATAAATTTTTTTTTTAGAATATCAGTGAACGGAAGCTGTTATCTATTAAAATGGCTGAAAAAAGACTTCTAAGCCGAACTTAAGTAGACGAGTTTCATTCATGAATCTATTCGGCTGGGTAATGAGACGAACAACTGCCTCGAATACTGAATCTCCTCAAGATTCAAACAGACAGAAGGAAGTGTTCGGGAGTCTAATACAGACCAGTAAAAAAAAACGGTTCTTGGAGATGGAGAAATTATTCATCCAATGAAAGAAATTCATAGGTATGGTCTGGTCTTCGAAAATTTACACAACTAGTACAATACTAGTACAAAGTCTACAGCTCCATTTTAAGAGGAGATGAGACAAGTCAAGTGGTAACCTTTTGAAAATAAAGGTGTAAATATGTGTTAAGAAAATGTCGCTCTAGAGTGTGGATGTCAAACAGTGGTATTTGACACCGCATATGGAGCAATAAATGGACAATGATGGCGGATAAGCGCCAAGGAATACTATACAAAGTAGTAACACTGGACTCAAAAAACGCGTTCAACATTGCAGACTGTTCGTTATTAGAGAGATCAATAGTAAAATAGTAAGAATGGGCGCTCCGTAGGTAGTACGAAGAATAAATACAAATATCTTGATCTGATGATAGACAACACACTAAACTTCCAGAAACAAGGTGACTTTGTAAGCAATAAAGCCTTGACAGCCCTGGCAAACCCTCTCGCGGATTTTTCTGTACATCTTTGAAACAGGCTACGTCAGGCGAATTTCGATGCAGGCCAAACTCTAAGGACGTACTGAAAAATCACATCGGCATACAAATTTTGTGCATTTGAAACTATAAATGGTTTTCGAACAACCTGAGACGAAGCTGCATTCATCATCAATGGTCATAATAGGCATTCTCACAGATGGGACGTTACACATCTGGATATGAGAGGAGACTCACTCAGTAACAAGATGCAACCGCACCCAATTGACAAAACATGAGAATCAAGTATTCTATTAGTATTAGGGCTAACGGTGTCTGGAGAAGATTTCCGACTAAACTGATGCAATCAAAAAGAAAAATCAGGTGGAAGCCAAGGCTTGATACAAATGAAGGCAACAGACAAATCAAACGATACGGGCTCATAAAATACACACAACAATCATAGCAACGATCTGAAGGAATAGTGAGAGCTTAGCTTGTATACATGTAAGAACTGCCAAACTCAAAATATTGCGGCAAGTTTTTTAAAGAAGAGCAGACCGCCTAATATATGATGCTTCGCTTGCTTCAATTCGTATACCGGTGGCTCCACAAAGACATGAATGATATCTGTCGCTTAATCACATGTACTATAATATCAGATATTCGAAAGGGCTTAAATAAATTATCCCCAGCTTTGTCATATTCCAACGATTTACAAGACACGCAGTTGGAGCTCCTAGTCATACACTCCATCTAACAAGGACACGAACAACGAAATAATAATGGAATGAATTTTCAGAAGGCCCCGTCTTCAAGCATTTAAGGTTCGGCTCGCATAAGGAAAGTACATCAAAAATTACCGGATAAACTGTACAAACCGTCCCCTTCCATCTATTTCAAGAGCCCTATTTTTGTTTTTGTGTAAAGAACTGGCGGGTTGTCTGAATTTGTTCTTTTCCTCACAGCTAATGTTATACTTTGAACGACTTAAAAAGCACTTCGAATAGTCGACCAAAATTGAGAAGGATTTAGTCTCATAATTATACTGAAAACAGGGTTTATCCTGAAGGCTGGGATTTGAAGATTCTTTTGTCTAGAGCATGATTACTTATTCGCTCGTATTGGTCGAACCAATGTAGTCTAAGCATTTTTTGCTGCCACATTTTGGTACAACTCATAAAGTTCGCGATTGTATCTTTTCTTCCATTAGCCTTCCTCGCATACAAGACCAACAACTCGATGAAAAATTTGCTCCGCTGGTGGACTGGTTAAAGTCCAGTAGAGTAAACATTTGGAATTTTGGGATAAGAGTTTTGATCCCATTTGTTTTGCTAAATCGAATTAGCATCGGTTTCCCAGGGAAAGTCTTCGTCGTATCTCCACTAATTCGTGGGGTTGTCGTTGACTCCGAAATAGATAAACTCAGTAACTCCAAAGGCTGTGCGTCGAAAGCACTTCGTTTGTTGAAAGCATATACTTTGTCAATTCCTCGTTAACTACAAGACCAACGCGTTTCGTTCTTCCCCCGTAAATGCTTCTACAACGGCATCTGACGTGAAGTCTCCTTTTTATGTAGGATTTGTAGCTTCTTCTCGTTGGACAGTCGGCCTCGTAATTTCGGTGCGATGAGAAAATCGTCAGTGTCGACGTTGATGTTGAAAACGTGGCCCCCTTCATTGATCACATGGTCGACTAGATTGCGGTTCGACCATCTAGAGACCGTCAGGTTGCTTTGTGGTTTCGAAGTCGTGGTCTGTTAGTCGTGCATGCTAGTAGCACGGGCTGCTATGCTAGTCTCTTTCGAAGATTACACACCCCTTGGCACAACCTTACAAAAACGTATCTGAGGTGAACCCAACGAGTCTAATTAAGACCTGAAAAATAAAATAGGCTTACATTAGGGGTTAAGACATTCAGAACTTTCGTGTTTCTTTATATGGACGGACTTTTGGAAAATAACTAAACGAAAGGTCGCCTTACACACATTATTTATCTTAGTCCTTGAAATTTAAACTACAACCAGAATACACCGCAGATTAACCTTGTTGTTAAAAAAAGCCTTTCTCTCAATGTCAATCTCTCAATGCCAATCAAGGTTTGTGATCTCACTCCATGGTTAAGAGTCAAGACATCCAACGATGTGAAAGGCTGCCACAGATAAGAACGACAAAACAAAACAAAATGAAATATCTGCAGCAAAATGCAAAAACAAATCTAGCTTCACAGCTTCACCGCACACGCACGAATGTTTTCCAATTAATTCACAACCTGCTCCAATTCCGAGGAAACACACTAAGCCAAAGCCATGATATCCATCAGCTACCAACAGCCGTGATCGTCTAGTGGTTAGGACCCTACGTTGTGGCCGTAGTAACCCAGGTTCGAATCCTGGTCACGGCAGGTGTTCACAAGCGAACCTTGGTGGCTTTTATTATTTTTTTTTTTAACTATTAGAGGCATGCCAGCTTATTTACATCTTTTTATAGGTTTCCTTGAAATCCACCTTTGTCACGATATCGTGCCCATCGGACACGCTGCATGTGTGGTTAGCATAATCATCTCATTACAGAAAATATATTTCAATTTGCAACAAATTTAAACAAAACATGGCAATTTGTCCTAAATTATGCCAATTAAGGCCACTTAATGTCAGTCCCACTGAGGGATCTATAAAAGTCGCCCAAACACCAATAGAGTTAGTGAAACGCTTATCAAAAATGTTCGGTCGTCTATTATTCTGTGCTGTGGTTCTGATGGTTGGAATTAGCTCTGCCCATCCAACCACTACACCGAATCCTGGCGAATCATACGATACAAAGTTCGATAACATCGATATCGATGAAATCTTAAACAGTGACAGACTCCTCAAGAACTATGTCAAGTGCCTGGAGAGAGAAGGTCCCTGCACCCCGGATGGAAAAATGCTGCAAGGTACGTATGCAGTTCGTTACATAAGGGCTGGTGTTTGATGGTTAAACAATGGCTTCCGATTAAGCTATCATATCGCCATTGATGCATTTCAGAGATACTACCCGACGCGGTGTCAACCGGTTGCGTCAAGTGTTCGGAGAAACAGAAGATCGGTTCGGACAAGGTGACACACTTTCTAATCGACAACAAGCCAGAGGATTGGGAGCGATTGGAGAAGCTTTACGATCCGCAAGGTGGCTTTCGCAAAGCCTACTTGGAACAGAAGCGAATGGGGGCCAAACCGGCTCAAACCGAGGAATAACTATTTTGACAGTAAGTTTGATTGTAAGTTATTGTTTTTTTGTTTAATGTGGTGATGTTTTAACTTTTCAGGAGAACCTTCCTTAGATTGGGGATCATTTTTGGGTCCAATTTGTCAAAGTTTATTGCTACAAAAGTGGTTTGTTAGTGTGTAGTTGCATGAATAAATGTTATAGCATTGAGTACTGGTGTTTTTTTGTTTAACGGAAATTGGTCGCATGTTTTACAGATGATCCGATTATATTTGCACGTATATCACTACGAGTTTCATCGATATATAAATACTAATTCGCATCTAAGGCTGAAATCACAATTTAACAATTCTAGTGTGCCTAGCGATATATTATAAAAATGTCCGCAAGTATTGATGCAAGTCTCTGCAAAGAAATCCAATTTTAAGATAAGGAAAAGAACGTTTACTTACACTTTTAGTCCCAGTATTGAAAATGAAGTCCCAGTATTGAAAATCAATAATGATTGACAAATTGAATAACCCAAATGAGCTGTTTTGACATACTCTTTCAGCAGGTCTTTAAGGAATCTCATTGAATAGAGGTGGTGGCGGATGAGCCGCAAGGCCAACGGCAGCGCTCAACCTCGTAGTGGATACTGATGGCCCCGTGTTCTTGTGGTATCTACTAAATTGAAACTGGGCCTCCAGATTGGAAGTTGTGCCTTGGCCTACCTAACCACCTATGGAAAAAAAACTATTGTTACGGGAAGAACTGATTTGATTACTGACGATCATGCTAAGCGAAAAAGGACGTTCGTATCTGCGCGTGGAATGTAAGAACATTAAACAGGAGAAGTGCAGGCTAGAATTTCCTTCAATGAAATTCAATGGGAAAGAGGATGAAAAACTGCGAAATATACAACGGACCTTGTTAAAGTAAGTAGTATAAGTAGTATAGGGTCTTGTTATGTTTTCAATACATCAATACAATATCAATACACGGTTTTCTCACTACGTATCCATAAGGGAACTTGGCGGTCTCCAGATTGCGATAGACAAACACATTTCGCATGTCCAAACATTTCGAGGGGCTAACATCGACTCGGACCACTGCCTTGTTGCAGCCAACGCAAGGAAATGGATAGCCACCACGCCACAAGAAATCCCCTAGGACTTCGCATAACAATCTTAAAAAAAAAAATTATGTGAAAAGGCTACAATCAACTGCGTGGATCGTTTAATACCAAATCCCATTCCATCCTTTAAATTCATATCACTTAAATGTGGATTTTATGCCAAAGATATATTAAAATTTAAATTGTCGCAACATATTGTCCAGACAGTTTATCAAAATCTTGTATGATTCGACCAAAAACAACGTTTTTCCCCTGCATATGGTATGGCGTAGGGTATAAAAATGGTTTTTGTATGAAAACGCCTCCAAAAAGTGGGCGTGTGTAAAAATTATATATGGACGAAATTTTTGTATTACCAAAGCCAATTATTTTGCATCAAATTTTCGAAATGTTTGAATGTTTGTTTTTTGTAGGCGTGGCAAAAAACTTTGTATAGACGAAGTATAGGCATTAAGATTGTCTAGATATCTTCTTCAGACACTTTTTCAAAATCTTTAACAGTTTGGCCTAAAATTAGGTTTTTCTAAAACAGGGTCGTGGCAATGGGCGGATTTCAAAAAAATGTACACTTGTTCGAACAGCACGTACAAGGATCATAGTACCAAATTTCATAATCCTTGCTCAAAATTTAAGGCACAAAAACCGGTTACCTACAGACGGACGGACGGACGGATGGACAGGCAGTCATGGCTTAATCGACTCAGCTATCGATTCTGAGTCGATCCATACATATACTTGGAAGTATACCTAGCTAAATTATTTCACTATGTTACAAACTATGTATCGATATATGCTCGCAGCCAAAAAAGAGGCATATAATCCAAGGTTAAGTTACCATTGAGCTCTATAGGCGACGAATACCGGTTTTCTTAGAAAAAAAAGAAGCACACGATCGAGAATATTTGAGGGTAAGACTAAGTCAATGTTTTTTTTTTATAATTTACACGTACTCAAGGGGTTATGAATACCCTTTATATGATACCATAGTACGAGCGTAAGAGAAGGGGAAGAAAGAGAGGATAGGAAAGATTTTGGATGTGGTGGAGACTTAAACTCCATGGGTGGTGTCCGAACTAGCTTCGGGCAGTCACTTTTTCTTGTGTTCGTTAAATTTGAAGAAATTCAAGATGGTGTGCATACTTTTAGGTACTACACCGACTTTTATTTCTTTTAAATAAAAGTGAAATGGATTTTGGTTGGGATTGAACGCGCAACCTTCCACTCAACAGACGAACACATTACCACTACACCGCGGCCACCCACTAAATGCTGTCAACATGAAAGGACACACAAAATTGACGAATTTGACACAACGTAACCATTGACAGATATAACTCTGTAGTTGTACGGCTTAACTATCTCGGCTCCGCTATTCTGACAACAACTTCTCGTCAGAAATTAAACGAAGAAGTACTCTTACCAACCGCTGTTTCTTCGGGCTAAGAAGGCAATTCAGTAGTAAAGCCCTCACTCGAACTACTAAGGAGATCTTATGTAAGACCCTGATCATCCCAGTCCTGCTCTACGGCGCTGAAGCATGGAACGTCTGAAAAGCGGATGAAGAAATCCTTGGTCGATTTGAGAGGCAAATTCTTCGAAAAATCTTCGGTCCCGCTTACGTTAACGGGCAATGGAGACGAAGATTCAACCAAGAGCTATACGAGCTGTACAGCGACATGCCCCTGGTCAAAAAAATCCGCATAGGACCTTTAAAATGGCTAGGACATAGAACGAATGGACACCAAAACACTCCGGCTCGCAGAGTCTTTGATTCCCAGCCAGACGTCAGCCGCAGTAGAGGAAGACCTCGCCTTAAGTGGCACGCACAAGTAGAAACCGACCTCGACCAACTTGGAGTGCGCACCTGGAGGCAGTTAGCTAAGGACCGGGCTAATTGGAGAGGCATGTTGGTTGAGGCCCAGGTTCATTTCGGACTGTAGCGCCACTTAAGTTAAGTAAGTAAGTAGTATATAACACATAAAGCCCTATGTGCATAGGTAGTTGAATTTGACTACATATATCAATTAGTTGTTGAATGACTGTAAATATTTTTCCTTAACTGAAGGTATGGTAAATTTCTACAGCTTGTTTTTGCCATAGAAGTAATCTGTAAATTCGAAATGGCTACCAGAAAGTTATACAAAACAGAATTATTACAAACACAAATACAAATTTTTTTGGCGCAACAGGTTCGTTAGTACCCAGGCCCGAGCTTTCTCACAACCGTTCATGTCTGCGTGTGTACTTCTTGTACGATGGCGGGGCCTGTTGTTTTATGTCGACTCCGAACGGCAAATTTAAAATAAACTTTTCTTGGCAATCCCGTAATTTATCGCGGCTACGAAGTAGTTAAAAAGTTGGAAAAAGACTGGCGAGTTTCATTAGTAAAATTTCACAAAAATTAGATTTAACCAAGCAAAAGCAGGTAACAATCGAAAAACCAACATTTAAACAAATATCGCGGCCATCAGAACTGCGGTCGGATCTTGTACATCCAAAACCAAATGTAAAAACGTATGATCGATTTTTTCATCTTAAAAGGTCTGCCGTCCAATCGGTTTAAAGTTGAAGAACGCCTTAAATATTCTAACAACGAGTGAGTCAATCATTAGAAATGAAAACCCAACCACACTAACAAACGGGAAAACCAACTGGTAAGGCTTCAAAAACGATATTGAAATTAATATTCGACTGGATGTATCGCTCAGATCGCCATTGTCGCCAATTATTCCCACTGGAAAGAAAGCCAATTTTGAATCTTTGCAGGTTGCAGTCATCTGGAAATATTGAAGAAGGCAAGCTATTCCATAATCGTGAAGTGTGGTTAAGAAATGATCTTCTAAATTTGACTGTGCGCCCGAAAACAGGCTCTATGCAATATGGGTGTGCCGAAGAAGTCGCACGAGTATTTCTATTAAACAGACGGACAGGCGGGTTGTATCGTCGGAACATTTATGGTGAAAGTAGCGGTAAAGAAACGCGCAAGGCATCCAACATTCCGCCGGTGTTCGAGAGAATGAATTTCGCTACAAACTGATTGGTTGTCAATAAGTTTGATAGCATGACGCTGGACTCTGTCAAGGAGGCTCAAGTATGTTGCAGGGGCACCCGCCCAGATGTGCGAGTTATATTCAAGTCTTGGACGAATGTAAGCTTTATAGATATTAGCTAAATCTGATGGAGTGAAAAACCGTTTGCATCGTTTGAGAAATCCTAGGCATTTAGCACCACCTTTAGCAGCATCTATAATTTGCTGGTTCCATTGAAGGTCTCGGCTAATATGCATGCCAACCATAGACACGCCATTAGATTCCTCAACTTCAACTCCTTCCATGTTAAGTTTAGCTACATTTGTATCCCTCTTCAGAGATAGGAGACAGCACTGGGTTTTTGACGCATTGAATTCAACCCGGTTGTTGGTACCCCAATTGATAATTGTATCAAGATCAGAGTTGAGTTCAGTTGACATTCGCTGGCGTTGAGACTCCACAATTTGGGGATCTTGTCGTGGAGACGTTAAGGAGTAAACGAAGTCAAGAGTGCTGTCATCCGCGAATGAATGGATAGGATTACAAGTCAGAGAGAGAAGGTCGTTAATAAAAATTAGAAACAGAGTCGGTGAGAGGACTGATCCTTGGGGTACTCCAGCGTTTGTTGAAAAGAGGGTTGAAGTTGACCCATCTAATACAACTTGTATTGATCGGTTACTTAAAAAAAACTCGTAATCCAAATCGAAAAAGTATTAGCGACACCAAAAGACCTAAGCTTATTAAAAAGAGCGCTGTGCCACACTCTATCAAAGGCTTTTGAGATATCCAGAGCAACAATTCTACATTCATCGAATTGGGGAAGTGATTATGGTTCTAAGACCACTATTTCAATAATTCGAATAATTTCAATAGTTTTTGAATGGATATTACTCGATTGCTTACAACGCCCATAATTGATCAGAAACGTCTTTTAATTGACAATGTGGACCAAGTTCATCGAATTACTGATGTAATGGAGAAATCTTTCGAAGAAAAGAAAATTTGCTCAGCCGTTTTTTGTCTACGTGTCGCAAGCCTTTGACAAGGGATGGCATAGAGACCTTCAATACAAATTAATACAAGTTCTGACTGTACAATTATATAAAATCCTCGTGTCATATCTTGTGCATAAACTATTTCGTGTGAAACTTGGAAACGAATATTCGGAGTTCAAGGAAATAATGGTGGAAGCGTCTTTGGACCATTCTTGTACCGCCTAGTCACTCGCGATATTCCACAAACAAACGATACAAACATTGACAGTTTTTTTTGATGATACTGCCATGATAGGTGTTGCCGTAATAATATGGGAAACAAATATAAAATTACAAAACGCCTTCAACGAAGTTAATGAATTGACAAAATCTTGGCGGCTTGCACTTAACGAGAGCAAATCGATTCATATAGATTTTTCTTATAAATGGAACAACAGTTTGCCTGTATTTCTAAATACGGTTCGAGTCCCTTTTGCAAATGAAGCGAAAATTAAAATGGAAGTCACATGTAAAGAAGAAATGCGAAGAACTCAAAAAAAATACAGAGAACTGTACTTTGAAACAAATTTTAACATTTTACAAATTTTTGAAAATCTACGAAGATCTACGCAGAGATCTGGGTATTCGCGCAGTAAAAGGTGAAACGATTTTTCGATTTTGCACAAAAACAAAAAAAACGTTTATTGGGACACAACGGTCCTACAAATTCTTGACGAAAAAATTTTTTTGCGGCGTCTTCAAAGAACTAAAGCCTTGGATTTAGCCCGATAATCAGAAATCGCGCTGTAAATTGCCGATAAAGCAGGAGCTCTCAAACGAAAGTTACCTGCCAAAAATTTATATCTACTGGTGATTAAAACAATTGCTAGATACTTAGTTGCAATGCAAACACAAACGCATGAGAAGGCTACAATTCGCTGTGCCTATCGTTAGATACCCATCCTTAAATTAAATATCCCCAAAATGTCGGCTTTATAGCAATGAAATATAGAAAGTGTCATTGTCACAACATATTGTTCAGACAGTTTATCAAAATCTTTTATGGTTCGACAAAAAACGACGTATACAAACGGTTTTTGTATGAAAACGCCTTCAAAAGGTGGGAGTGAGTCACAATAATATATCGAAGAAATGTTCATATTACCATAACCAATGATTTTGCATCAACATTTTTAAACGTGTTCTGCTGGGAAGAACAACGAACACGTGTACCAGATTTCATCAGTCTAGCTCAAAATTTAAGCCCCACCTTCAAAAGTTTGTAGCTCAACTCTTTTGTATTTAGAAAATTGTTTATATCATGTGAGGTCACTCCGATTAGGGGTTTAATGTAAATTGATGACTGACCCAATTTAAACATCCACCGTTCTTGTCAGTTAGTGTATAGCAGGTGTATCTCAAAATGTTGTTCACCAATCTTTTAAAATAATCTAAAGCGCCTGTTACTTTACTACGTTTTTTGGAGTGAAAATTAACTTATCAAATCCAGCAACCATTTGCAAAGCTCAAGTTTACCTCTATGCAATCAAATAACTTTTGTGGTGTTTAAAGCTTAGTTAGGTTAATTAATTTGCAAACTGCTTCGCTATTTGCGATTGAGGAGAGTGTGGTGCTGTGTGTTCTAGACCCTATTACATGCTCTAAGGACCAAAATTAGCAAACTTTACCAAATTGAAAGTACGTCACTGGGTATGTGAAAAAAAAAAAAATAAAAAAAAAATCCAGTACCGGTATCTGTTGTACTCATATCTTGTCATCGCTCATATTTCTATATGAACCACGCTTGTGCATCTTAAATCCGAATCCGGTTTACCTTTCCAAATTAAGATTAACTCTCGCATTTAATCATCATCAAGTTGCAAATTTAAATTCATTAAGATGGCATGATAATCCGCCTCTGTCATTACTCACTCGAGGATAATAGTTCGAGGTTCAGGTGAGGCCTTGCACGTACTTGTCCACTTGCTAGTTCTACTCAACAACAGGATGGTGTCGTAAAATATTTCGTTGCATTCTATGAAAGGTGGCAGCACAAGCACTTCGCATTCTTTTCTTGTTTTCTCACTTGAGCATGAGCATCGGCGACTTATTGTGACTCCAAGATTGGATATTGCATCGCATTGGGACGGCTGCTCTACATGAAATTCATAAACTGGTCTGTTTTATTTTCGCTCGAGTTTATTGACGCACTGAACTGGTTTTTTCGTCGAAAACTATTTTGATTTGATAGCCAATATAACGGCGCACGTATGTTGAGAATGAAGGAGAAAAAACGGGTTGCATATTGAGGGTCAACATGAGCTAGACTGAAAAAGTGGTTCTAAGACACCATTGTGGCGCTATTATGCACGGAGAACAATTAACATTTTTATGGTCAAATATTAAAATGGCGTTTATGACTTGTGACACCATCTGTATGGGGGACGGGGGAGTAATTACCCATTTGGGTGCTAGGACAAGCTATAGACGGACAAGTAATCATTAATTAGCAAGCCTATAGGCTTGTAATGGACTGTTTAACATTGGCCAACTTATTCCGTTTGACATATTTGGATTTTAATGACATCGTCTTGTGGTGCTACTGTGCTAGTATGACTGTTAAGTCTTTTTTTTTTTGTTAGACAGATGTTGAGATAATTTGCGAAAATGTTATTGGTCAAGGTTATTAGTTGACAAATTGACATGAGAAGCTTAGAGCAACTTATTGTGCGTGGGATGTTTGGGTGTCATCTTGAAATTTGGGATTTTTTTGGCATAAAGAAGGGAATGGTGACTTTTGTTTTTAATGTAGAAGATAGTAGATCTGTAGCGTTTGTAACGACGGGCTCAGTGGCGCGATGGTTAGTGCGATGAACTGCCGCGAAGAAGGTTTGCGTTCGATTCCCAGCCATAGCAACACCTTAATGATTTATCACTGGCCCTCCTCACGTTATGATCTGACAAATCATCCGAGTAGTATCACTTGTCAAGAAAAGCTTATCTCAAATTCACCGTTCGGAGTCGGCATTAAACAGGAGGTCCCACTATCGTGCAAGAAGTACACACGCACTGATGATTGGATGTGAGAAAGCTCGGGCCTGGGTACTAACGAGCCTGTTGCAGCAAAAATTTATATTTGTATTTTATTTGTAGGTACAAGCGGATTTCGAGGGTGGAGGATATGGTTTTTGACATTAAGTGGAAAATTACTGAACGCAAAAAGTTGGTTTGTTATGGAAGTATCTAATGTTCTTATAGTTGCACGCAAAATAACAAGTGCGACGAGACTTGTGCAACTTTATCTTTGCGCAAGATCGAGTAGAGGTGGTACAGCGCAGTATTATCGGAAAACACAGTTTATATGACAACACGTCTGGCAACGGAATTAGGCTATTTGACTTCTCTGCGGAACGAAATGCCACCATAACCAGCAGACGGTTACCTCACCTTGATATGCATTTATATGGGCATATATGCTGATTTCAGATTACTTCGCACACTAGGTCCGAGACCCTTTATAGGCCGTTAATACCAGGGGGAGGTGAACTCCCCGATATTGTTTAACATTTATACAAGTGATCTTGTAGGTTCTCTCAGACACGCTATAGCGTACGCAGATGATCTAGTGGCGTACAGATCAGGTCTGAAAATCGAGGTCATCAACACACTTTTGCAACGTGACTTCGATCACATTAAGGCATATTGCGATGATTGGAAATTGAGGATCAATTTCCAAAAAACCGAAAGAATTCTGTTCAGGACCCGAGTGCAGAGGGCTTCTTACGATACCAGAAAAAACTGGAAAAAATTTTGTATCATGGGACAGCATGGACGGCCGTTGGCGGTGAGAAGTGAAGTCAAATACCTTGGCATCTGGCTTGACAAGTTTCTGTATTTTAATAAAAATGTGGATGCTTGTCTGGCCAGGGCTAGGGGGGCTTATGCTCTGACAAGAAGATTGTTTCATAGCAGTCAACTTGATTCAAGGGTGAAAGTCATTTGCTACATGGCCCTCATAAGGCCGATCCACGCTTACGGTTATTCCGTGTCGTTCAATGTATCACCATCCTACATGGAAAGGATACGGCTGTTTGAGAGGCGTTGTCTCCGATCCTGCTTAGGATTGTACCGAACGCCGGACTCCGAGTACATAAAATATTATCGCAACGAGGTTCTATACAATGGGGTTCAGTTGAATAGAATTGACACTTTCATAATTAAGGTGACTCGAAGGCACGCTTCAAGGTCGATGAGTAGCGACAACAGCCTGATTTTTAGGGCTTATTACCCCAATGAAATGTACATGGAGAGTGCGCTCATGTCTGGCTTTATTCCACCAGAGGCATTCATTTATATCGATTCGTTAGGGTTAATACATGACAGGAACGGTATCCCGGTTTTATACCATCGCTACCGCGACGCGCGGGACAAGCGGCTAATCCGCGACGGGTACGTCGACAATGCTCCGGAGCTCCTCCGCTTTAGCACGGCGGTATCGGATCGCGATAGGACCGACGCTGAAAAGCAGCGCACCGAGTTTTGGTGGCTAAACGAGGAAAGTTTCTCTGCACTTTCTCAGGTCTTTGCGGACTTTTAGTCCACTCCTTAGTATTTAAGTAAATTAAATTTAGGTACAAGGTCTGGGGCTGGGCTTATGCACCATATTTTCTTTAATATGGTTGCATAAATGCTTGCTGGACCCAACGACGCAATCGGGATGGCAAACCCTCGGGGCAAATGCAACGAGTGCTTGCCACCCCGATTATAATTAAGTTAGGTTTAAGTAGTTAAGTAGTCTTAAGTAGTATTAGTTAGGTTTGACTAGTCTTAAGTAGTTTAAGTTTGTTTTAGTCTAGATTTAGTTTTTATATAAAACAAAAAAAAAATTGTTAATGTTTAAAGTTTTAATTTTTTCTTTGAAAAATCAATTAAATGTCTTAATATTAATAATAAAAAAAACAAATGACAAATTTAAGCTGAAAAGCAAAAGAAAAATGTTAGTTATAAGCTTACAGCGCCCGCTATGTTCCGATAAGTTAGATTAAGTAGATATGTTATTGATAAGTTAGATTTAAGCATTTTTGTCTAGTATTAAGTTAATATTTTAAGTAAATAAAAAAATGAATTAAAAAAAAGGCCGTTAATACCAAGATATTTAATTTTCGAATCTTCATAGAGCGTATTAATAAAATAGGTATTAGGCGTTTAAGATGGCTTGGACATACAGAGCGAATTGACAGCAATATTACGGTATGCACGATTCCAGTCCGGCATATTGACCATAGACAGACAAAATTCCCACTCTATCTCAAATCCTGAAAATGATGCCACCTTAAAAAAAAGGTTACAGTTTGTGGTCGCGTCATGTATTCCGAGAGTCAGAGTTGATAGATCTCAGCTAGGCATTATTGCAACCACGATTTGGTCATTATTACATAGAAAATACCTACAATTATCCTAAAGTCGATTAAGCCTTTTCAGACTGTCTATCCATCAAAGTATGACAATGGCTTTTAGACACCAACTTTTGAAATTTTATTCAGCCCTTCTTATCCTTAAATTTTAATAAAATAAAAGGTGTGTTTGAGGTATTTTTTTTTAAAGATCTGTATCAATGCCATTATGTATGGAATATAACAGCGTTCACATGTCCGCCGCGGCTTCTCTGGCTTTTCCATAACTCTGGCGCATAAATTGGGCTGAATTTGACCCATGGCATGGGCTATGTTGGTTTTGAGAGCCGCTGTGGTTTGTGATAGTGTTGGTTAAACATCGATAGTTTAAAGTTCCGATAGTTTTGGAGGGAGCAAAAATATCGATAATATCGATAGTCCTTTAAAAATCCTTAAAAAAAACGTTTCTATTAGGTACAAAACCCAACAAAAAATTTAAATCTGATGAACATGTCAATATGTATTTGAATTGAAAACTAATTTAATGCAAAAAGAAATATAACAACTCCATTGTTGACTTGCTTTTTAAGATATATATATGTACATAGCTGTGAAATGTTGGATAGATGGTAGCCCCGAAATAATACTCTCATCTATAACACAATTTCTATGATTTTCGTCATATTTTATTTTGAAAATCTGTACTTCTTTTTTAATTCGTGAAGTTTGAATTGCGGCGTTAAAGTCGTTTAAAAGAGAAGAAAAACTAAAGGGCATTTTTGGTTAGTAGTCCAGTTTTCTTAAAAATTTATTTTTTCACAAAATGCAAAGTTATAAAACAAATGCTGTTTTTTTTTTTTGACATTTTTTGAATGGTAATGTGACATTTCGATACTTAACTATTATTATGTAGTTACTATTCAACGCCTTAACGCGTTTAGCTTATAATGATCCCACGATCAAAA
Source organism: Rhingia rostrata (assembly GCA_949824845.1). NCBI lineage: Eukaryota > Metazoa > Arthropoda > Insecta > Diptera > Syrphidae > Rhingia > Rhingia rostrata. Next base: position 64,672,865 of record OX463758.1, read on the forward strand.
TCAGAGATAATGGAAGTAAACAGTAGGCGGTTTGCCTACAAGCTAAATTCACCCATAATTACGTATCATACACATACTATCACATTTTTAAACAAGTATGCGTGAGATAAGTTATTCCCCACATTTCTTACTCAAAATTTTTCGATTTTCCCCCGCTACCTCGCCGAAATCGCCGACCTCACCCAGAACCATCACAGAAGGGGGTGAAAATTTACATCGGAGTTAAAACAGCTGTAGCATTGCCACCACCAATGAGCGCATCCAAGAAAAATTTAAGAAATAAGCATCGCGTTCAGTTTTGAATAATCAATTTAATCAAATATTAAAAATATATTTATTTATTTTTTATGTTATGGTTGAAAAAATATTAGTACAAAAAAAACATACTGAGAACAATAAAATAGAATTCTAATTTTTCGTGTGCGTTAAATTCATTAATACTTCCATTAATTTTGTATATGTGTTGTTACTGCATATGTAACTAAGTCCACATGTTTGCGATAAATCGTTCCAATTGTCCTATTTATCTGTCTTACTCATTCTGTGATATTTTGATATATTATCATTGAAAAAACGGATAAGGATTTTATTACATTTACCTACATGCAATTAACACAATGTGTGGAAAAAGGATATAAGTTTTATTACGTATATCCGGCTGTTGCAGACCTTCATAAAAACGCAAGATGTTCTTAATGACAAACATTTTTGTTTAGAAGTTTAGCCATTTCATTTATATTGCGGGTTTATGCCATACTAAAACAGATTTTTCACTTCTATCCAAGCATAAATCTTACTACGAAAATTATTGGAACTAGGATATTTTACAAGATATACATACTTTGCTTAGTTATGCCAAAAAATAACAGGAATACAGACTGTGACACAACTGTTGCAGCCGTATTAATAAAAAAAATTAACAATTATTATCTAATCTTTTGATTAAAAGCTAGTTATTATCTCTTACTAAGTACATATATTCCATATTCCGTTGTTGTTTATGTTATTTTTATTCTATATGTGCAATATAGTTTGCAATTTCATGAGCAGAAGAAGTCACAATTTAATTCACCTACTTCGGTAATTTAGTTTATTTTATGGTTAACAACGTAAATAAACTTATATTTGTTTTATTTTAACCTGCTCAACAGCTCGCTAAAATTTATCCATTGATTAAAGATAATTCACATTTAATTTGCTTTAATTAGTACGGCTGTTGGTAAGTGGAATATTTATTTTTTGCAAAGAAATAAATTTATCAGCAAAAAAACAGTTCAGCAAAAATATGAAATGGACGAATTCGTCACCATTAAATATGAAACTCAACTTTTTCTGATCAACAGAGACATAATAAAAGTCGGTACTTGAAACACCATTCAAATCATTTATAAAAATAAGAAATTATCCTACTTATAATAACTCTGATTTGGAAATATACTATCTTCAGAATCTTGCTTATCAAATTACGCAACACCCCATCACTCCGAAGTAGGAATCGACTACGAAAACTCGTTGGGGATTATTAAATTAATACATCCTCTCGGAAATCATCTTGTTTAAAAATTAATTATGACACTTAAATAGATTGTTTCTGTCCTTAAGGAGGAGTTGAATACATTCAATTCATATAATTTACAAAACAAACGTTTACTTCACTGAATACATTCAAAAACATATGTTTGTATTCACCAAAACATACAATTTTGAGCTGTCATTTAATTAATTGGTTTGTTTACATTTTTTTTTTTACTATTTTCGTTTGTTTGTGTAAAATTGAAGTGCAAAATAAAACAAAACAGTGCGCCCAAAAGTTTACATAAAGTTAATTTGTGAAGTGCGACAAAACAAAGTGCGAATATATTTCCACGTACGCAAAAACAACAAACGCAAAAAAATGAATGAATGTCGACTAAAATGTCATAAAATAAATACATCTACCACACTGCTAAACAGCTGTTAATGAAAGTGTCAAAACCCAAAATTTCTCGTCTGCTGAATTCTTTTACTTTACTGCATTGGTAGTTGATTACAACAAAAACAAGTAACTCTTGCGCGGATTCAGGGTGAGAGAGGTAGAAGTTTGGTATCTCTTTACTTCCTTTATCTCTGATCAAAATGTTTTATGAATAGGGTTTTTTCGTTAGCGAAATATAGCGTTATGCAGCCCTTTTAATTCGTTTATGAATATGAATGAGGCCGTATGTGTATACCGATTGCAAAGTTTTCAAAGGCATCCCAAAACCATATGTTGAAAATTAAATACCCTATTCCATCCCATCCTTAAAATTAATGTACATAAAAAGTGGAAGGAGCTCAAAACTAAATCGGGATGAAATATACGGCCCAATCGTGGTATCCGTTCATAGATTAAAAAATCAGCAACCTTTTCTGGTGTTCGATGAAATTCCGAGCTATGCTCGGGTTACTCGCGCTAATATTTGTTGGTGCCTGTTTTTTCATTCGAATTTTGCCTTAAACACCAGTTTTCAACAAAATATCAAGAAAAACTGAACTAAATTGATTTTATTGCTTACATTTTACTCACTTAAAACTATTTTCGGGACGAACAGATGTCGAAGACCATCGGAGAGAAATTGACGTGTGGCTGTCAAAAACATATGTAAAAAATGCAACCCATCGCAATAAAAGGTAGACTGCCGATATGACGTGTTACGCTTTGTCGGAGAAATGTACCAAATTCTCTAATTCGCACAAAATCGGAGAATTTTTAATTCTGAACGGATACCATTTTAGGGCCGATAGAAAACGTCATTGTCACCAAATTTTGTTCAGATAGTTTATCTTAATTTTTTATGGTTCGAAAAAAAAAAAACGTTTGATAAAAGTTGAGAAGCCCATTATGTTATGTAGTAGGGTATACAAATGTCATTTTTATTAAAAAAGGAGCCCAAAAAATTTGCGTGGGTTAGAATGACCTAGGTCATACAAGAAATGTTTATACAAACCATCAAACCCAATGGTTTTGCATCCAAAGTTTTTTTTTTCGAATATTTTAAATTTTACCAAAAAAAAATTTTTTTTATTGAAAACGCCTTCAAAAGTGGGCTTCGCAAAAATTGAGATCGAGACTGTCTAAATATTATGTTGTTTAGACACTTTTTCGAAATTCATTACGGTTTGTCAAAAAAATTCGTTTTTCTAAGAAGGATGTATGGCAGTCGGCGCATATAAAAAATGTTAACACTGGTTCAGCTGGGAGCAACAGAGAGCACATGTACCAAATTTCATGATTCTAGCTCAAAATTTCAAGCCCACAAACTGGTGATGTAGGGACGGATGTTTAGCCTCTAATTTATTGCACTTTTTGGTCATCACTTGGTCATCATTTGGAAGACTCGTTGTCTTTCATTAGGGAACATATTATGCCGGAATTTCAAAGAGCAGCTCATCTTTTTTTGATTGTTCAGGCCCATTCCCAGACGTGGATGGTTGCTTTAGTGTCACATCAGAATCTTCAAAAGTTATATTTTGCGTGGCATTTGACGAAATAAATGCCGTGTTAACTTTTGTACCACCTGGATGGCATTATCTGCATCTTGAACCGTTCGGAACCTAGTTGTACGCACATTTTCCCATGAGCAGCTCTAAATATCAGAAAAGGGCATGGAATCGGTTACGACGGTCGCATTTGCTTCGGTCATGACCCAAAATTGTTTGTTGGGTGGTTTGTGGTAAGAAAATTTAGATTTCAAAGATATTGAAACTATCGATAGTTGGTTTGATAGTTTTTTTTAATACTATCAATGTTTATCAGACGATCTCGGATTTCAGATCTCGGACAGCGGCTATGTTTTCGTCAAATTTTGAGTACAGAACGGGTTTTGGTTTATCGTTTACTGAACCAGTGGACTGTTATTTATCCACCACACTGTGAATAGTCCTCTCGTTATAATGGTGGCCGTAAAAGAGACGAAGCGCGCGGAACATTGCCAGAAAAGAATACCCATTTAGATAAAATAATTTTATCATTCGCACGTGCTTTTGAACGCTATAACCGTACATGGTGATTTGCCTAAATATCGGGTTTTTCAACAGGGACGCTACAAAAGTTGAGCGATAGGGACAGCAAACGACGCTATATTTCTTGCCGCTCTTTTGACATTTCTCTTCAGTAAGGTTTGCCATTTCATGGTGGAAAGATATACGATCCAACAACGAGTCGAAATTATTAAAATTTACAACCGAAATTCGGAGTCAGTGGCCTCAACGTTAAGAGCGCTACGTCCAATTTATGGTCGTCATAATCGTCCTAGTAGATCAACAATTGAGCGTCTAGTTGAAAAATTTGAATCCACAGGCACAATACAAAATGTTCCCGTGCCAGTGAGACAAAGAAGTGGCCGTAGTGTCTAGAATATTGCTGCCGCTGATGCTTCAGTTGAAGGAAGCCCAAAGTGTCTCTCACACGTCATTCTCAAGCGTTGGGCATCTCCGTGACGTCGTTGTGGCGAATTTTGCAAAAAGATCTTGGCCTTCATCATCACAAGATTATATTGACGCAAGAACTGAAGCCGCTTGACCACCAGAAGCGTCGTATGTTCGTGAATTGGGCTGAGCAACAACTTGAAAATGATTCGGATTTTCATCGAAAAATCATCTTCAGCGATGAGACTCATTTCTGGCTGAATGGCTTCGTCAATAAACAAAATATGCGGTATTGGTCAGACAGCAATCCACACGTACTCCATGAGTCATCATTGCATCCCGAAAAAAATTGATTTGATTTGACGGCGTTCGACTATTTCCTGTGGGGCTACGTCAAGTCTATAGTCTATGCCAACAAACCAGCGACGATTGATGAACTTCGTACGAATATCGAACGTGAAATTGAAGCAGTATCGGCCGAATTATGCTTGAAAACCGTCGAAAATTGGGTTCAGTGTCTGGACTTTTGCAAGCGTTCCCGTGGTGGCCATGCAAAAGAAATCGAGTTCCATACATAATGGCATCGAACGTACTGTCACAGGAATTGATATCCAAACCCGTTTTTGTTTTATTTAAAAATAAAATTTTATTTAATTTTGTAGCGCTCTTATTGAAAAACCATTAAGTTAATAACAGCCCATTTGACAGATGTAGCTATATGACCGCTGTCGAATTTCAGAAGCCCATATTGGAAGCCCCTTTTTACGAACCGTGTTGCCAACGTCTTTGCAAAATCTCTTTATGATTTTCTGAGGTTTCAGAAATGAAAGCTACACTCAATAAAAATCTGAAATAACTCTCAAAATGATTATAATCATCTTATTAATTGATACGCGGAATAAATTAACCACTACCCAGGAATATAAGTGAATTTGCGTTTACACCTCCATTTAGGCTTGCATTGAAAGCTCCGTCACGCCAGAAGCCAGCTACATAATGTATCTCCTACGTTTCGGTTGAGAGAAATTTTCAATATTTGTTGACATTTAATATGAATACGTTACATAAGCATATCGTTAATTTATATTCATCAGTATCTGGTATTTCTGGCATTTACCTTAAAATCAGTGAAATTTCTACGTAATGCTGTCGACGAGTTGTAGGTCTATTGACTTTCGAGATGAATTCTAATTACGTTGTACAAAGCAACTTGTTAGATGAACATTGGACGTTGGCTTAAAATATTTATCTCGGCAACACTCCTTCGTGTCATTAATTCCAAGATTCCAATTAGGTGCCTTACTCTAGGCTAATTAAGTTTAACTTCCGCTATTAAATAAAAGTTTCATGAAAACGTTTAACAAAGCGTGTACGACATTTTGTGCAGCAGGGAGGTCTTCTTTTAACCCGCAGAGGAGTTTTAATTGTCTCCCGCATGACTAACTACTTGAATACACAAGAAGTTATTAATTTCCAAACACGACTTCTAAAGACGCAGTAAAACAAAGTACAGAAGTTGCTTGTACGAAACAGCTTTACGTGCAATTCGCAGAGTTGAAGGTTGTGGAAAATTTGAAACTAATTTTATTTTTTATTTAGTTGAAGCAAACTAATAACTAGTTAGATGGGTTAGATAGTCAGGTCTTCCCTGTCATTTTCGTACTCCAATTAGGTTCTCAACGAGAAGCGAAAATGCGAAACCAATAAAATTCGACAAGCGGAAGCAATTTTGAAAAAAAAAAAAATATAATTGGCGAGTTTTTCACATCGAGTGTTGGCTATTTAGGAGATCAATTAGTGAAGACCGAGTGGCAATACGCTTGTAGTTAGAGTGAGTAATTAAACTGCACTCTAGGTGGTAATAATATTTACTTTTAATTGGCATTGAGAGTTATCATTACCTCTTCAGATTTAAATCGATTATCTTCTTCATATTTCACATGAGAACTTGAGAGTATTACACGTTTCTCTAAGGGAAGGGGTTTTTTTTTACTCTGTGCAGTGCGTCATTATAATATCAGGATTAAACATATGAAAAGTATACAATGGCATTATCCAACATATTGTTCAGCCAGTTTTTCTTCTGTTCGCACTGCGTATTATTTACTAGAGTGTAGGTAGGTAGAGGTGGTGGTTCGGCATAAACACAAGTGTTAATAACGACCTTCGTTGGAACGCCCACGTATTCGTTTCCTCAATCGACCCAAAAAATATTTCACCCCCTCTGATCTGGCCTCAATATATAAAGCGTATATACGCCCCAAACTTGAGTTCAACGCCCACATCTTGTCAGGTGCAGCAAAAACATCATTGCACCTACTGTATAGGATACAAAAGCGTGCGATAAAACTGATAGGTAGTTGACTGCTAAGCCAAGCGCTGCGGGTTCAAGCCCCAGCTTTGACAGCATTTGTTTTCTACGAAAATTGCCAGCTTATCTGAGGCCACCTGTGCGATATTATGAGATAATATGAATCTATGTCTCCTCTTCTGTGCCACGTAGGTTTATGTCATGTGTCTTTCCTTCTATGTATCTATCTGTCTCTCTCTGTTGTATAAATATCTTGATCTGTCCCAGCCGATGGCCTCAGTCACCAGTGCTGTTATGTGTCTGTAGTTCGTTGCATTCATGTGCAAAGTACTGTGATGTCAACGTCAATGTCAAAACTGATGGGAGATTCAACCGTAGCGAACTCTATAGTCTCGCTTGAACATCGTAGGAATTTCTCCTGCCTAACACTTTTTTACCGCTATTTTAACGGGAAATGCTCAATCAAAATAGCCAGCTGCATTCCGCCCCTTCAAACATTCAACCTAGATACTCGCCATGCCATGAATGCTAATCAATTCACCCTCAAGCCTACCTTCGGACGTACTATGAGATATAGAGATTCATTCCTTAACCGAACAACATGAATGTGGAATACTTTACCAAACTCAGTCTTTGCCCTCCATTATAATTTACAAAAATTTAAAAACAATGCACATCGGTATCTCCTCTTTTCTTCTCCTCAATTTCCTTAATGCCCGCGCTGTGTCCAAACACTATAAGGGTATTCATTAACCTTTTAGCGCGTGCTAATTATAAAAAAAAAACACTTATCTATCTTTTTGTTGCGTGTGACTCGTCTGACCTTATTTATAATGCTTGTTGAGCGTGTGATATAATTCGCATCTAAATCCAGCCTGTGGAGTTTACGCAACAAGTTTGTGCAATTTGCCAGAACAATTTCATTCGTTAATCAATTTATCGTAAAACAACAAACGTACTTAACCACAAATCAACTTTCAACTGTCAACTTTACAATCTGTAGGAATTGTATTGTTAGTTTGAAAACCAAACCTCTCAAGAAACACCCATTTCCTTAAGTCAATTATACATATTTAAACCAAGTCAATTACATAACCTTTACTGCATTTCCTTAAGTCCGCTTGTAAACGCAGAACTAAAATAGTCTTAAGCAATCGGAAGCTAATGTCAAAATTCTTCATTAAGTTTTCTTCAGTACTGTCAATTACTCAAGTTGCCCATAATAGACTTTTGTGAATGGAAGCGATTGTCAGAGTGGAAGACGTTTTGCCAAACAAAATTTCGTTGCTCATGAACTTTCAAATTGAAATGTACACAGCTGTTGAAGTGAAATGTCAAAAGAGAAATAGCGAATGAATTCGCTTTTTCGCAAGTGAGCAAAAGTGAACGAAAACTGAACGAAGCGAAGCGAAAAGCTATTATGATCGTACAAAACGAATTGTATGTGTTCGCACAGTTACGGAAGTGGTCGTCCGTAACCATCTTCTAGTTCAGCCTTAAGAGTCACTGACAGTCATGGAGGCCTTTCAAATATTGGGATTTTTGTATTTCCATCCATTTTAAAACATGAACGTTAGAGTTCGAACCAATCCGTAAGAACACCTCCGTAAACGTGCGAATGGAAGGAAATAGTAATTTTCAATCAAAATAGCTTTTATGTCGTCCAGTTTCGTTCACTTTTGCTTACTCCCGAAAGAGGTTTGACAGACGACTTTTGTAGCAAAATGTATTTGAAAGAAAAACTAATCATCATCATCCCCCTTAACAACGAAAAATAAACAAGACGGACGGTTGCTTTTGTGTTGTTTTGGCTTCTCAAACTGAATCGAAATTTCATATAAAACAACAAAAAAAAAACCATCAACAAAACTCATTGACAGTTGCTTCTTTTCACAAAGTTCTATTAGGGTCCACTAAAGCAAATGATAGAAGTTATGAAAACTTAACGTACACATTTGGCATTAGCATCCGACTGTTCACTATAATCTGAGTTCTGGAGAATCTAAAAGATCAACCTGTTAACGTCTTAACCTTGAATAAAAAAACTCTAAACTATTTTCTAATTTGTTATGGGGTATTAATTCCACAGCAAATTAGAAAACCATTTTAATTTATTTTTTTTTAAACTAATATGGTAAAGGGTGATCCATTTCGAGGTTCCCTACTTTTTTAAAGAAAAAAAAAAAACACAGAAAATTCAAATTTAATGGAGAATGTTTATTATCATTTGAAATAACATTCTTTGGCATTTATTTTTGAAGATTATGTCTATCAAATGTTGGCCGTTGCAACGTCGCATATGGTCCATCCGTTGAGTCCAATTTTCGATCACTCGTTCGAGCATTTCGACTGGTAACTGGCGAATGACACGCGTGATGTTTTCCTCCAAGGCCTGAATCGAAGCGGGTTTGTCGGCATAAGCTTTTGACTTTACATATTCCCACAGGAAAAAGTCTAACGGTGTGAAATCACACGATCTTGGTGGCCAATCGACCGGCGCAAAACGTGAAATTATGTGCTCACCGAAATGTTCTCTCAATAAGTCCATTGATTGATGCGATGTGTGGGAAGTGGCGCTGCCTGTCTTGCTGAAACCAAATGTCGCCGAGATCACGAGCTTCAATTTCAGGCATCAAATAGTCGGTTATCATGGCACGATAACGGTCGCCATTGACGGTTACGTTCGCACCGGCATAATTTTTAAAGAAATATGGACCGATTGATTCCACCGGCCCACAAACCACACCAAATCGTTGTTTTTTTTTTGGATGAAGTGGCAGTTCTTCAATCTCCTCAGGTTGCTCTTCGTCCCAACTGCGGCAATTTTGTTTGTTTACATACCCATTGAGCCAGAAATGGGCCTCATCGCTAAATAAAATTTGCCTCGAAAACGTCGGATCTTCTTGGAACTTTTCAAGAGCCCATAGAGCGAAGCGATGTCGCTTGGGAAGGTCGAGTGGCTTCAGTTGTTGCACAAGCTGTATTTTGTACGCTTTCAATTTAAGATCTTGACGTACAATGCGCCAAGTCGTTCCATACGTCAGTCCGAGTTGCTGCGAACGGCGCCGAATCGACTCTCTACGGTCTTCGTGTACACTCTCAGCTACGGCCGCTATATTTTCTTCACAGCATGCTGGACGTGGTCTATTCGGTCGAATATTATCCAATAATGAATGCTGTTTGCTCAGTAGGCCGATTATGTTGACCATAAGTTGAGCGAAGTGCACGAAACACATTTCTCACAGAACGTGAATTTTCATAATAAAGTTGAACAATTTGTAAACGTTGTTCACGCGTAAGTCTTTCCATTATGAAATGCCAAACAATACTAAACAAAAATAACATGACCGCATGACACGACTCACACGTGATCTGTCAAAAAAGGCTTTTGAAAAAAGTGTCTCTACTTGGATCACCCGTTATAACCTTTATCACAACTTTAAATGTTTAACGTTGTCCACTTGTACACGAAATGGTTCTCAAAAGCTCCTTCAAATGAACAAACCTGTGTACATTTTTTATATCTATAGGAAATAAAGTCCTAGATTAATAAAATGGTATTATGTTTTTATTACTAATGTTATCTTTTTTTTGTAGTCTGACATCATAATTCTTTGCGGATTTCCTTAGCATTGATCGATAGAAAAACAAAAGATTTGCATAAGCGAAAGTCTATTTGATAATCAACACTAAATGGCTTAGGCGCCAAAGAATTTAACCACGACATAAATATTTTAAGTTCGTTTTGTATGCTCAGAATCTAATAATTTATTCAAAAAGTTTGATTCATGTTAAACAAAGTAATTTCGTGTTTTTGTTTATTTTCAAATTAATTATACGCCGCCTGAACTAAAGAATTCCTTGTACTTGAGTTTCCTAGTGAGGCATGGTTTTGATAATTTAGCATTCCTAAGTATTTGTTGAGCTAAATTCCTAATTAAAAAAAATGTTAATTCAATTATTTCGCTCTACGATTCACCTTGATTTTGAGTTCTATCTTACATCAGAACGAGGAACGAGGAACGAGGAGCATGTTTGCACTTGGATGCATTCAATTTATTTCTCTCGACGTACGTACATTTATTTCCCAGTTGGACAGTGAGTAATGGCAGAATGAGGCGTAGGTTTTTTCTGTTTGATTAAATAAGAATAATTATACGGAGCTTGCATTTCAGATATTTCCTGAAGATAAGCAATCATTGTGTACAAGGGTATATAATATACTTTTTGTACAAATGATGGTTTTGTATTCTGTAATTGTCAGATCTAAACGTGGCCCAAAGTGGATAAAAGAAAATGGAAAAGAAAAATTTGAATTATTAGTATCATTCAAGGATTTTGTTTTGATTGGAGAGACGTGTTGGTTCAGGTTGAGGTCCGGACTGAAGCGCCACTTAAGTAAGTGAGAAATTCTATGTGGAACTGGGAAATTTGTCCGCCGGGAAGGTATACTATTTTGTTTTTCCGCCATTTTGGTAAACATTAGTCTTGACAGTTCATATTTGGCAGTCGTGAAGTTGACACGTGGCAAATTTATTATGGAAAAATATTTGATAAATCAACGTGTTTTAATCTTTGCAACATGTTATCGAAATCAATCATCGATTACTGTGACGATGAGAAAGTTACGTGAAATTTTTGGGAGAAACGCAATATTTATCGTGTAGTGAATGATTTCGAAGAAAGAGGGTCTGTAGATGATAGGCCCAAGCATTGATCACAACGTACTGCAAGAACGGCTGAAAGTTCAAAACAATCCATCAACCTCAATTCGATGCCGTGCTCAGGAGCTTGGTCTTCAAAGAACAACGTTGGACACAATTTTGCACAAGGATTTGCATTTGTTTCCATTTAAGAATCAGTTGACATAAGAGCTTCTTCCACAAGACCATTTACGCCGCCGTACATATGCCAATAGGATGTTACAGCTAGCCCATGACAACCCCGATTTTCATGAAAAAATCATAATGTGTGACGAGGCACATTTTTATTTGAATGGATATGTGAATAAACAGAATAGTCGGTTCTGTGCAATGGAAAACCCTCAAATTATTCATCAGTCACCTTTGCATCCATTTAAAGTTACAGTCCGGTGTGCAATTTGGTCAGGAGGAATCATTGGACCTTACTTCTTTGAAAATGAAAACGGCGTAACGGTAACTGTGAATGGGAGCGAGATCGTGATACGATTAAAAAGTTTTTAATGCCACAACTGCATGATTTGGGCTTTATTAACATGTGGTATCAACAAAACGGTGCCACATAACATACAGCCAGGATAACAATGGAATTACTGCGAGACGTCATTCCAAAACAAGTTGTTTCAAGAAATGGTGACGTTGATTGGCCTCCACGGTCACCTGATTTGACTGCTCCGGACTTCTTTTTGTGGGGATATCTGAAAAGCAAGGTTTATGCAAACAAACCAAAAACGCTTAAGCAACTGAAATACCACTTTGAATGTGTGAGAATGTAATGACAAATGTGCTCAAAATGGCTCGCATTTGTGAGACTAACAGAGGCGGACATTTACCGGATATTGTATTCCATTCCATTGCATTTATCAATATAAAATCCACTCTCTTTTATTTAATCTAAAATTATTAACAATCAAAATAGTATACCTTCCCGGCAGACACCCTGTATTTCTCCCGTCTTTTCCCAGTTTAATGCGTGTTTCTTAGTCTATTTAGGTTTAATTGAAAGTGAGAAAAACGGAATTCCAATTTACTGTAGGCCAAAAAATAGTTAATAATTTTGGGGTTGTTATTTCAATCTCAAAAGACATTCGAATGGAATTCCAAATTGTATGCGATTCTCCCAAAACACGTCATCTGATATAACCACAACGAATTTTTCCAATCTATGTATACCCACTCTTCTATATTATCAAGATCAATGGTTCCTGATATTAAACCTAATTCCGTCAACATTTGTGGATTTGTTTTAAGCATCTCGGATGCTGTAAGCGCCCTGATGTCCCTAAAAGATGACAAAAATCCAGGCGCTGCTCTGATGGCATTCCTCTAATCTAATATTTTTAAAGGATCTATTGAGGGGCTTTATTTTTAGATGATTGGAAAACTTCTTATCTTATTTCTGTGTCCAAATCTGGATCAAAACAAAATGTTTGTGACTATAAACGAATATCAAAATGTTTACCATACCAAAGTTGTTTGATAAAATGATTTCTAAGGAAATTAGCGTTTCTCCTTAAAGAAACTATTTCTCCGTCCATCTACATCAAATTTAGCTATTTTGTGTAATAAGGTTACCCTAGACTTTGAAAAGGGATACCAATATGATATTGTCTATACGGACTTCTCTAAGGCATTTGATGGAGTAAATCATAGTATTCTGTATCCATGTATTTCATGGATTTTTTTTTAAAAAATGGATTGATTCCTACCTTTCAAAACGAACCCAATTGCAAATACAAATTTTTGGCGCAACATGCTTGTTAGTACCCAGGGCCGAGCTTTTTCACAACCATTCATGTGTGCGTGTGTACCTCCTGTTTTATGCCGAATCCAAACGGCGAATTCGAGATAAGCTTTTCTTGACGACTGATACTACTCGGATGATTTGTCAGACCATCACGAACCCAGTTGGTTCGCATGAATAATAATTTTTTCCAATCTTAGTGAATTTCATGTCAATTTAAAAAAAAACATTTTTGTGTTATTCTATTTCAAACTTCTATACCTTCGGACTTGTATCATTCCTCACAATTGGAAGAAAGCTTTACTTAAGCCGATTCCTAAGAGCTCTAGTCACTATAACCAACTTGATGGATATCACCCGATATCTCTTCTTCCTGTTTTCTTCAAAGATGGCGGGCCCTCTGTTTTATGACGACTCCGAACGGCAAATTTGAGATAAGCTTTTCTTGACAATTGACACTACTCGGATGAGTTGTCAGATCATCACGAGAGGAGGGCCAGTGAAAAACCATTTAGGTGTTGCTAATGCTGGGGTTCGAACCCAGACGATCTGCGCGCCAGTTCATCGCACTAAGCATCGCACTAATCATCGCACTAACTGAGCCCGTAAAACAAATGGAACATATACGGTAAGATGTATGATTTTGATGATTTTGGAAAGTTCAGATTAACAACATGACCAGTATTTCTCATTGCATATAGTTTAAGCGTGAAAATTTACTTTTCACGTTAACTTGAACTGATCGGCTTTATAATAAGTGGTCGACCATCAAAATCGGCCTAGGCATTAGCTGGGAATTCGATTCGCAAGTCACGCTAGACGTCCGAACCAACTTAAAAAACTCAAAAATTACCCCAAAAAATATTTTTTTTTTAAAAACACTTATATGTACCAACATAGTTTTGGATGCAATATTAATTGGTGTAAAGTGGATATGTATGACAATTTTGTTTTGGAGTTGTAAACCCAGTTCAGTCAGTTTTATGGAACAAATGCGGTAAGATGTATGATTTTGTTGATTTTGGACAGTTCAGATTAACAAAATGACCCGTATTTCTCGTTGCATATAGTGTAAGTGTAAAGATTTATTTTTTATGTTAACTATATTTGTTCAGCTTTATAATAAGTGGTCGACCATCAAAATCGGTCTAGGCATTAGCTGGGAATTCGATACGCAAGTCACGCTAGACGTCCGAACCAAATTAAAAAACCCCTAATTTCCCTAATTTCGGCTCACGAATGTACTCCTTTAGACACTCCAAGGAACTCCTGCACATCGAATCTTCTCATTGGAAAATACATTTGCTTTACATCGACGCCACTCACTCTCTCCAGCCACAAAAAATAACTCCAAATCTACAATTGCGTATGTTTCACCGTGAATTTATCGAATCTATCAATCATTTGAGAATTTTATACACCGATAGATCCTGTATGGATAACAACACTACTTATGCAGTCATCGAACTGAAAGGAAGCTATAAAGAAATTATCATATCAAACTTGGGCAGTAAATACATTGCTTCTAACTGATAGCTTAAGTATCCTTTCAGGAATCAAAAGTGCAACAAATAACTGCTCTACTCTCAAATGCATTCGAAATATCCTGTGCGCATTTACATTACAGGAAATGAGGCTGCAGATACTGCAGCAAAAGAAGCGACTCGTTATCCTTCAAGTGAACTTCCTTATATCTCCAAACTCATCCGAAAAGTTTTCATTTCCAACGAAAATGAAGAACTCGAATACTCCTGATGCAATGCGCATAATTTTCTTCGATAACATCACTCGACACATGTTCGAATTCCATAAAAAAAACTTTAACAAGAGAAGAATGCACAAAAAATTTTCAGATCAGAGTTTTGTTTTCTAGCCGACACTATTTTACTAACCACCCCCCAGAAGAGTACGAACATTGCAGGGAGGACCTCTCAGTTTGACATATTTTTGCATAATGTCCGATAAGCAAAATAAATTACCCGAAGTACTTAATCCATCTGACGTTCGATCCTTTCAGCGCATTTAGGAAGCAACAAGTTTAAGTACTTTTTTTTAAATATTAAAATTTATTTCCCGAAGTAGATGATTTTTAATTTAAGAAGAATATCTCTAACACTATTTTGCTTTCTATCGTTTATGTAATCATAGATCTTAATAATATTAAAACGACATCTATGGTCTTGCTGCCCTGATGTCTTCCAATGTAAATAATTTTATAAATTTATTTTATAAGTTATTTTTGATAAAGAAAAATCTAACAAATTAACCCTCTACTTTGATTAACCCTTGCTCCTAAGGGGCCCGATTAATTCATT
Organism: Rhingia rostrata; assembly: GCA_949824845.1. Classification (NCBI taxonomy): domain Eukaryota; kingdom Metazoa; phylum Arthropoda; class Insecta; order Diptera; family Syrphidae; genus Rhingia; species Rhingia rostrata. Next base: position 64,688,321 of record OX463758.1, read on the forward strand.
TCCTATTGCCATATGTCCAAAATCCGAATGACCGTAGTGGCAAAAAAAAGAAGAGATAAGCAACTTTGTATAGTTTGGCGTTACTGGAACCTTTGATTTATTAAAGACTTACTGGTATTGAAACATGGATTAATGGTAAAAACCTTCTGTTGATTGCTTTAGCCTAGGCCTGGTGTTATTGGAATGTCCTACTGAAATATTCAAGTTCTGCATAACAACAAGTTCTACCAATTTTCCTTCCCATTTCTTCCCAGGATATTACAACTGTTGGGTTTTTACGTTAGCAGGTTGATAATAAAAAGGTCAAAACTCGTTTTAAATTCCGGGCTCCATATAACCTTGAGAGAAACAGGATGGATACTCCGATTCTCATTAGAATATGATGTTGGTGCAGTGATCTAGAAGTCAGTACATTAGACTTATAAGCGGACTTAGTAAGTCAACACCCAAAAGCTTGTTCATGACTATATAAATTTAATTTTCTTCGTTGTTAGTCATGAAAATAAATTTTGAAAAATTTTCCTTTTACAAGCGCTATAAAGTTCTTACCACTCTTAAAGCAGTAAAGTCATTTTAAGCACGCAATAATTTAATTAGCTTTAATTACCCTCTATCTACGAACTGCGGATACACCAGCATCCAACAAAATGTGCTTAGACCATTGTTCTACAAGTACGTTCTAGAAAGTAACTCCAAATTCTTTGCGAAACCACAAAAAAAGCAGGAAATCACTATCCCGGCCGTTAACCTCCTTTCAAGAATTTTCGCAGATCCCCTGTAATTAGGTTTTCTTTCATGAACAAAAGGCTGTAGATACTTTCTTTGTGCAACCACATTTAGGTCGCCTATAAAGATAAACCATTACTTTGTCAATGAAGCGCAGAACAAGGTCAAGATAGATTTTTGTTATTTGGAATATATGATTTTCAATTAGACAAAACGGAATTTAAATAGACAACGTCCGTGGAAATTCAAGATCGTTTTCCATTTCCAATTAGATAGCAATGAAACAGGTATCCGTTCATAAAGCCTATTGTTTTTTTTTTTTGAGTAGATCGAACTAAACTAGCTGTTACATCTTCGAAGGCCATCGATAAACACCGACATTAATCTCGAAGAAACAGCTTCCGATCGATCTTTATCCGAGTCAAACTTAATTTACATTTACATCACGTTCCGCCGACTTGTGAAAAATGTGACATCCATTCACCTTTGAGTAAAATTCCTACCTAGTCGGATGGCTACTATCTTTTTAGAATAAAATGCACGTCTGATCGCATATATTGTTGCGCTTTGTCTTTTAGTAGAGATTATTCACTAAAACATCGTCATTCAATTTTTTTATTCCACGTTAAATAATGAATCTTACGTGATTGCGATAGATCTTCTCAATTATAATAGATACACCGACAGCTCCGGAATAAGTGATGCGTGGGTGTGTTTGTTGTCAATGTCATTTCGCTGACTTTTGTGGAAAAGTGAGAGAAACACACAAATTAGCTAGGTGGAAGCTTTATCATATCACCTAATCGTTGACAGGGAAATGCTGGCGTTACACATAAGACTCAAGGTTTGAATGAGAGTCTTCCTATATTCATTCGATATGACCGTTAATACGTTTAAAATAATCCCTACAAGGAAATTCGATGAGGAATTTGTTCTAGAGTCTATTCGTGACCTTAGCTTATTTTTTTTTTTAATTTGAATCGGTTCGGGTTTCCTGATTTTAGATGTCACGATAGATCATTGTAAGTCAAATATGGTTACGGAAAAAGAATTAATGTTCAGCGTGACATCAAAATTCGTCATGTTCTCTCTATAGATATACTTCATCTGGTCAAAAAATGGGTCACCTATTGAGTCAGGTTAGCATAACTGGTATTGTTACTTCCTGAGTGGTTGCTTTGATCACACTTATAAAACTTCAAAAATCTTTTGTAATAATTAGTGTGGAAAAAGTACGTGTGTAGATTCTTATAATTATTCTTACACAATACGTCACATTGGAACTTTTGTGTGTACATTTACGTTGATACCTTTGTTTATGGTGTTAATCCGAGCCATAACGGAATGACGGCTTGAAATGATCCAATTACTTAATTTACTTACTTGTCGGATCCCGACCCGTTGAGGGTTTCTGCCTTTTCAACCCTTGGCACGTTGCTGCAAGTTCTCCAGTCCAATAGCTCTGGCAGTCTGGCATTCACGATTGATTAAACCGGAGGTTTGGTCTTCCTTGTCGCCTCAAACCTACAAGTCGGAACTCAAAGACTCTTTAGGCTGAAGAATTTTTGTTTTTTGGCTCGATAATGCCGAGCGAATATAGTCTACATGTTTTTACCTTTTGTACTGCATCCTCATCGATCTTTGGGTATTGTAGAACGAGGGTAGACTCTGATTGGCTTTAACTTGGCAATGCACAGTGGTTGTAACTCTGACTACACATCAAGTGCTTATTTTTATCCTCCAAGTGGTAACCATAAGCGCGAGTGTTGATAACACGACGAAAAACAGCAACACTATAAACAGTCAGGTCAGAATGGCACCGAATGAATACCCGGCCTGTTGTTCTAGGCGAACCTAGACAATCTGCTTCGACATATTCGGACAACAGGTTGTCTAGGAATTTCAAGGGTTAGTCAGGCCCCGTGAACAGAGATGGTGGCGGATGAAGCGAAAGGCCAATGGCAGCGCTAAATCCCGTAGTGGATACTGATGGCCCCGTGTCCTAGGGGTATCTAATAAATTGGAACTGGCCCTCCAGGTTGGGGGTTGTGCCTTAGGTTAACTACCCAACCATGGAAAAATCTAACGGTTACGAAGCAACCAATAGCCTCGGAAAGGACTGATTTTATTGTTGACGACACGGCTAAACGAAAAAAGAACATCGACGCAAGTGCAGGGAAATGTTAATTTATTCAGCCAACATTTTCAGCAGCTGCTTAATGGACATAATGTTGAGAGTCTTTTAGGGCAAGAAACCAGCCCACCTTCAGTCAAAGAAGAGGTAACGTTTCCTCCTAGTGTTGAAGAAGTTAGAGTTACCACAAAAAAGCTGAATAACAAAAAGATAGCCGCTTCTAATGGGTTACCAGCAGAAGTCTTCAAACATGGAGGTCTTGCTTTAGAAGTGTGCATGCACCAAACCATCAATAAAGTCTGTATGAATGAGAGAATGCACGATGACTGAAACATCAGTTGCATTTGTCCAATCTACAAAAATAACGATCCCATGTTCTGCACCAACTACCGGGGAATATCGCTTAAAATTTACTATCCGGCGTACTGTCTGCACGTTTTAAGCCTTTCTGCGACACAGTTCTCGGCACGTAATAGTGAAGCTTTCAGTCCGAAAGATCTACTACAAGTGGCGAAACACTCCGGAATGAACCTGGGCCTCAACCAACATACGTCTCCAATTAGCCCAGTTCTTAGCTAACTACCTCCAGTTGCGCACTCCAATTTAGTTGAGGTCGGTTTCTACTTGTGCGCGCCACTTAAAGCGAGGTCTTCCTCTACTGCGTCCGATGTCTGGCTGGGAATCGAAGACTCTGCGAGCCGGAGTAATGGTGTCCATTTGTTCTACATGTCCTAGCCATCTTAATTGTCCAATGCGGAGTTTTTTGAATAGGGGCATGTCGCTGTACAATCTTCGACTCCATGGCCCGTCAATGCAAACAGGACCGAAGATTTTTCGAAGAATTTTCCTCTCAAATCGACCAAGGATTTCTTCATCCGCTTTTGAGACGGTCCATGCTTCAGCGCCGTAGAGCAGGACTGGGATGATCAGGGGCTTATATAAGATCTCCTTAGTAGTCCGAGTGATGGCTTTACTACTGAAATGTCCTCTTAGCCCGAAGAAACAGCGGTTGGCAAGAGTATTTCTTCGTTTAATTTCTGACGAGATGTTGTTGTCAGAGTTAATAGCGGAGCTGAGATAGATAAAGTCCCGTACTACCTCAAAGTTATATCTGTCAATGGTGACGTTCTGTCCAATTCGTCGATGTTGTGTGTCCTTTCGTGTTGACAGCATATACATCGTCTTGCCCTCATTTACTGCTAAACCCATTTTTGCCGCTTCCTTCTCTATACTAGCAAACGTGGCTATGACATCACGTTGGGTCCTACTAATGATGTCAACATCGTCGGCGTATGCTACTATTTGTACAAATTTTTGGAAAATTGTGCCTCTGGTGTTGGCTCGTGAGTTTTGCACAATCCTCTCAAGAATCAGATTGAAGAAGTCACATGACAGCGCATCGCCTTGCCTAAATCCATTTTTGGTGTCGAATGTGTCAGTGAGGTCGTGTCCGACTCTGATGGAGCAGCGAGCATTCTCCATCGTCATCCTACACAAACGGACGAGTTTGGGCGGTATACCAAATCAAAACATGGCTTTGTATAGTCGTCTCCATAAATGCTGTCGTATGCGACTTTGAACTCTATGAATATGTGGTGGGTATCGATATCGAGGTGAGGAAACCGTGTGCTGGCTATAATGGCATTTCGTTCCGTAGCGAAGTTAATTAGCTTAAGTCCGTTTCCAGACGTGTTGTCGTTGTTGTTGTTCCATTGCACCTCTCCTATTTAATGTTCTCACATTCCAGGTGCAGATACGAACGTGTGCCGGTTACTAGGTTTTTTTGCAACTATTATCTTACCACGGACATTTTTTTTTGGATGGCTGGTAGCCTATGTCATTTCAGCTTTTTCTTTGATGATATTGTGATGATGATATGATGAGGGCACAACTTGAAGTTTCTCTCTCAGTTTTTCTTCATAGAGTCTGGTAATCTCTGGCTCACTAAGGCAACCAACGTGAACCCTCTTTTTTTGTAACATCCGCAGCATCTTTTGGTTGAACAGTGGGGCATTGAATTTCGCTGGGACGAGAAAATGGTAAGAGTCGACGTTTGCCCCTCTAAATGTGTATACATCCTGGATGTTGGATGCGTGCCTTATATCTTTGAGCACATCTGTAGATCGCCAGATTAATAAGTCAGTAGAAATGCCGCATAATAAACCTAAAGTTACAGTTTTGTTGGAACTAAAGGGCGGTTCAATTCTAGGGGCCGATGTTGATTTTGATTAAAATACAAGTTATTTAACAAATTATCGTCATTTCTTCATTTTATGACAATTCTGTTATGGTTTAATTATGTATGGATCAAAATATCGGCCAAATGGCGGCCGCGACCTCGGCGGCACACCTCCATCCGATGGTCAAAATTTTCGACGACGCAGAGGCATAATTGGGGTTCTATGCCGTTAATGTGCCGAATTATCTCATCCTTTAGCTCTTGAATTATTGCTGGCTTATCGACGTACACCTTTTCTTTCAAATAACCCCAAACAAAGAAGTCCAACTATGTCAAATCACATGATCTTGGCGGTCAATTGACATCGCCACCACGTGAGATAACACGGCCATTGAGTTTGTCGCGCAAAAAAATCGTTGTTTCGTTAGCTGTGTGTTGCAAGTGACAATATCCTGTTGAGACCACTTATCTTCACACAATCATATCTTCCAATTCGGGCCATAAAAAGTTCGTTATCATCTCACAGTGTAGCATCCACAGTAACTGCCTGACCGGACTCATTTTGGAAAAAATACGGCCCGGTGATGCCGCCAGCCCATAAATCGCACTTAACCGTCACTCTTTGTGGGTGCATTGGTTTTTCGACAATCAATCTTGGATTTTCATTCAACCAAATGCGGCAGTTCTGCTTTTTGACGAATCCACTGAGGTGAAAATGTCATCCACTGTTGCCATTTCTTGCCACCATTCTGACCATTGACGAAGCTTGAAATGGTCAAGAGGTTTTTTAGTTCTTGAGAATTGAACCCTTTAAGCGTGTAAATGTAAGTCTTTATGCATAATGCTCATCAACGACGAGCTTGAGAGATGCAATTGTTGGGCACGACGACGAGTTGAGGTGGACAACTCTTCAGCCATACTATCGCGAACAGCAGCAATATTTTCTGCAGTACATACGAGCTGTACAAGCATGCACTCATGTTTTCACATCTCCTACATATCTGATTGGCTCAAATTTTTGCACGATTTTTCCGATTGTACGCATATTTGGACGTTTCTATTGACCGAAAAACTCACGATGTGCACGATATGCGTTTTGATTTGAACGCCCATTTTCATAATAAGCCTGAAGATCGTGTATCTTTCCATTGTTCAAATTAGTCCGAAATTGGGAAATTTCAGATGAAATGCAGAAAAAAACTTGACGTTTAGGTGTGGTTCACATTCAACATCGGCCCTTAAAATTTAACCACCCGTTACTATCTATATTCATGGTTTATGTTAAGTTTAATCAAAATCGTTAGAGCAGGGCAGTGCAAAAACCTCTGGGGGAAAAAAATGGAATAAGCCCCAAAGAGCTTATTTCCTTTTCGAAATCTAAATAAGCCCCTCTACCAATTGTCTGGAATTGTCATTCTTTTCAAAGTCTCAACCCAACATTTTTGCAAAAAAATAAACACGAATACAAAGAAGAAGAAGAAATCCAGCAGTTAGCCCGAGAAGGGGGTCAGCATGCTCTCCCACTCCATATTCAAACTTTGCATACACCCAACCTAGAACGCAACCCAAATTCAACAGTTGGCCCAATCAAGGGGGTCATACTTTGCATACATCCGAGTGAGAGTTTGGGTGTATGCAAAGTTTGAATATGATTAGGAGAAAGTGCCTGCAACCCTTCTGCTTCTATTCATTGTTGGATTTGCGTTGCGTGCGAGTTTAATATCGCGCAAAGGAAACAAGCCCTGCAAGTAAAAAGCAAGGATATAAAAAAAAAAAAAAATTATGGCGCAACAAGCTCGTTAGTACCCAGGGCCTAGATTTTTTCTCACAACCATTCATGTGTGCGTGTGTACTTCTTAGCACGATGGCGGGACCTCCTGTTTTATGCCGAATCCGAACGGCTAAGTTGAGATAAGCTTTTCATGACAATTGATACTACTCGGATAATTTGTCAGATCATCACGAGAGGAGGGCCAGTGAAAAATTATTTGGGTGTTGCTACGGTTGGGAATCGAACCCAGACCTTACGGCAGTTCATCACACTAACCATCGCGCCACTGAGCCCGTCAAAGCAAGGATCTATATCCTTTTTTTTTTAAATTTAGCTCAGAGGATTCTTAACTACCCGGGGGTTATTGCACTGGACCGTAAAAATGGTCTAGAATTGTGAGCATATAAACTGTATATACGAAGTTTAAAAACAATTAGTCAAATTGTATGGGCTGCATAAGCCATTACGTACAGCCGGACCCACAGACCAACAGACGATTTGCCAATAAGCACTTTTTGATTTCCCCTATCATCAAAACGCCCCGAAAAGTGGGCGTGGAACAAAATGAGAGGTATATAAGCTCGTTTTAGTAAAGGCTGGATAAATGCATTTTTAATCTTCTCTGAAAGTGTTCTAATGAATAAGAGAGGCGATAACGCGTAGGAAATGATTTTGCTGGCATTGAAGAAAGTCCCTTCAGAAAAGTGGCTGAAAAACTGCGGATTTCTGTATGTCAAGATCGAATTATCAATCTTTGGTTGGATAGTGGGGTGTGCTTAGATGTTGTTTTAAGCATGTAAGCTGCAAAATTTTCAAGCTCATTTGTGTATCCTCCTTATACAAACAATAAAATAAATAAAAACTTTGCAGTTAACTAAATTTATTAAGTATGTAACATCTTCTCAAAATTAAAAATAAACCAATTGTGGATGTTTATCAGCACTTTATTACTTTTACTACAAATGCATATAAATCTCTTTAGATAATTGCATATTCAAATATTAACCGGAATACAGGTCCGACGTGTCATATTTATTTACTCTCTTTTCTTAATATGTAATTTATCGGTTAATTTATTCAGTTAACTAACAACAGTTTGAGTAAATGTGTTATTAACTAACCGCAGACGATCAAGACAGGATCATTTATTGTGCGATGACTTTGAAATTAATTGTGAATATTAGGTCGGAATGCATGATTCAGTATTTCTATATTCAACCCTTTTGTTTGCTTAAGTGCTACCAATCTCTGTATTGTATTAATAAATCATTTTGTCCGTATGATGTTTTTATGGTAATTACTTATATTTTGTGTGTTTTTTTTTAAATTTAAAATTTATATTGCCACTATTTTTTGCGGTAGCTGTAAGCTGCTAAGTGTCTAAAATTGACATTTTCTCATTTAATAAAGAAAAAAAAAATTAACAACGTCAGAATTGTTACGAAAGATACAATAAACTTAGACAATTATTCCATTTTAGTGTTGCACCTGCCTTCAATAATATAATTGCAAGAAATTGTGTGAATTAAATTGCATTTACAACTAAGCATAACATGATACAACGTCTGTTCTCATACTTATGAGCGAAAAATAAAAAAAATTATAAATTTTAAGCACACGAACGCGGCTTAGTCAAATGCAGTAAATTTATTCGTTTTGTGTACTTTTTAATGAAAAAATAACATAAATCGCAAAATTAATGAAGTGATGCTAGCAGATACCAACTGACGGGTTACAGATTTTTAGCAACAGAAATTGTTGCTGTAAATTATTTTACTTATTCTTATACAGTGTCTCCCACGTCTAACCGGACAACAACTGCAGACCCCTTTAACACTTGATAATATGTATCAAAAATAGCCATTTGAGTCAACTTAAATATCAAATTAAATTTTATTTTATTCTCTTTAATTGTAATTCTATAAAAAAAATTATAGCCTTAACATTTTATGTATTAAAATAAAAGAAATGAATATAAGTCGAAATTCGATCTCACACGACTAACCGGATAACTTGCAATTGTATGCTTATTAAACTTAGTAACTGTTTGAAATAACTGTTTCGTTTTTTTGCTGATATAGAACATGATAATGCGTGACGTTTTTCTGCATTTTGTTCAGTTATATTGTAATTTTCATTCGAAAAAGTCAACAATGGCTGGTCGACGTAAGCAAACATCTCTAGAGATAAGAAATTTAATTTTGCAACATCGCTCGGAGGGAAAAACAATAAGAGAAATTTCGGATATTGTTCGCAGAAGTTTTTCAACTATCCATGATATAATTAATAAATTTAAAAAGGAAAATCGAGTGAGTAACAAGTGCAGAAAAGGCCAAGGGAAGAAACTAACACTGAACGATGAAAAGTTCATTAAGAGAACTGTTGAAAAAGACCCCTTCATTTCTGAAAAAAATAGAAATAAATCAGTTTCAACTGAAACCATTCGGCGTAGTATAAGAAGTTTTGGTCCAAATGGGCGAGCTATTAGGAAGAAACCATACTGTTTGAGATTAGAAATCGCTATATTTAATTTGTTTAAATTCATTTCATTATCTAAAATATTATTATTTTGTATAAATAATTACTTTGACTCACTGTATATTTACACATAAGTTCTAACAACAAAACCTATGCATTTAACACTTCAATAACACTTTGAATGTTAACCGCACGCACTGCGTTATAGTACAACAACAATTCGCCAGCACATAATGTTGGTCGCGTTATGATACAGCAACAATTTATGCGTGCACTGTTTTTTTTATGTTGAACTGCAACAACAAATGCATTTATGCTATGCACAACTTTTGATTTTGTTGTACCAGCTTGTGGGTGATTTGTGCGTTTCTCGTCCACTTAGTTTTTGACCGCAGCAGACATCACATCCAAGTTGGTAAAGTAATAAGTGTTGGTAAAAGATATCAATAAATATTTATAACGTTTTTTTTTAAGAAATTCGAAAATGGTTTTACTTTGTCTTTCACTTTGAATTATCGTACTCTTCTTCAACTCATATTTGAACCGAATCCAAATCACATACATTTCTCCTTAAAATCGAAATGCAAGATAAGTGTTTGCAAAGACTCATCTAAATAAGTCATATGAGTATTGGAGTCAGGTAAAATACCTTTTAACATGCAATATATGATTTTATTACTCTTATTATAGGTCCTTTTTACTGATGAAAGTAAATTTAATTTACAAAGCTCAGATGGTCGAAGGTTCGTTTGGTCTACTTTGAAGCACGGGAGAGGCTCAGTTATGGTTTGGGGTTGCGTATCTGCTGCCGGAACAGGGGATTTAGATTTTATTGAAGGTAAAATGGATAAATTTCAGTACGTCAACATTCTGAAACAACATGTGAAACCGTCTTGTGAAAAATTGGGAATCGACAACCTTACATTTTACCAGGACAACGATCCCAAACATAAATCACATGTCGCAAGATCATGGCTAATATACAAGGTGGCGCAAAAGTAATCCTCCTATCAGAAAATGCAATAAATTTTGCAATTGGCCCCTAATGTCAGTTCTGTTTTGACATTTGTGTAGTAAACACATGCGAAATACACGTTAATAAACAATGTTACGCTACACTGCTCCAGAACGCGGAATATTGGTGACTATTTATTTGAGCAATAATCGGTCGGTGACTTTGGCACAACGTGAATTTCGTCGCAGATTTCCTAGCCGTCAAACGCCTACTGGTGAAACACTGCGACGTGTAGCCTCTCGCCTCGAAGAGACTGTCACAACACGAGATGCTACCAGGCGTGGCAGACCCCGGGGTAGCCGTTCTGCAGAGAATATTGCTGCTGTAGCCGAAGATGTCATGGAAGCGCCGTCGACATCGACCAGACGACGTTCCACGCAAATGGGTATCAGTCGACGGTCTTTACAGCGAATTTTGGTACATGATTTGAAGATGTTTCCGTACAAAGTCCAGACGGTGCATCAGCAGTTAGCTGTTGACCGCTAATCGCGCGTCTAACATACGCTCAAGCCATCCCTAATCACCACCAAGAGGAAGATGATTTTTCATCAAAAATAATCATGAGTGATGAGGCTCATTTCCAACTTAGCGGGTACGTAAATAAGCAAAATTTACGCTACTGTGGCACTGAAAATCCGCGTGTAATCCACGAAGAGCCATTACACCCGCTCAAAGTCACTGTATGGTGTGCTGTTTTCGCTGGAGGAGTCATCGGACCTTTTTTCTTCGAAGACGTCGCGGGCCAAACGGTTACTGTGAATGGTGAGCGCTACAGAGCAATGATCAACGAGTTCTTTTTGCAGCAACTTGATGAATTAGGATTGGAAAACATGTGGTTCCAACAGGATGGTTTAACGGCACACACTGCACGTGCCACAACCGATATGCTGAAGGATGCATTTCCCGGGCGCCTAATCTCCCGACTGGCCAGCAAGATCGCCTGATTTGACCGCTCCAGACTTATTTTTGTGGGGCTTTTTGAAGTCGCGGGTTTATGTCAACAAGCCTCAGACTCTTGCAGCTCTTAAAGACAATATCCATCAAGAATGTGAGGACCTATCGCCGGAAGTTTTGGCCAAAGTGATGGAAAATGCCATAAAAAGGGCTCAAATGGCAATCGACTGTGGCGGCGGCCATTAACATGACATCATATTCTCGACTTGATGTAAAAAAAATTAAAAGACCAAATAAAAATAATCCACAAGAAGAATCAAAGTTTTTCTTTTTTTTTTAAATTACATCGGAAGGTTATTTTTGCGCCACCTTGTACAACTGCCCACATGTTATGGATACACCAGCACAATCCCCAGATCTCAGTATCATACAGCACATTTGGGACGAATTTGCGCGTAGAGTGTATCAAAATACTTTCTCCAGCATTCAGCAACTTAAAGAAGGTATTTTAACGGCCTGGAATTCAATAACCCCTGAAATATGTCAAAATTTAGTAAGATCCATGCCAAGAAGACTAGAAGCTGTCATATCCAATAATGGATATGCTACAAAATATTAAATCTAAAATTTTCCGGTTAGTCGTGTGAGATCGAATTTCGACTTTTTTTTTTAATAAATAAAATGTTAAGGCTATAAAATTTTTATAGAATTACAATTAAAGAGAATAAAATAAACTTTAATTTGATATTTAAGTTGTGGCTCAAATGGTTATTTTTGATACATATTATCAAGTGTTAAAGGGGTCTGCAGTTGTTGTCCGGTTAGACGTGGGAGACACTGTAGATGGGTAGTGTTCTGGCCTTCCTTTACTATTGCTTGTGTTCAGCAACGTCGATAAGTAAAAAAACGAGTGGTGGGTGCACGACTGGGTCGAACGCAACTTTCTCTTTCACAGCGAGTTAATTTGACGTTTTTAACAATTTCGCCAAAATACACAATAATATTTATTTTGATTAATGATGCTAAAAATGATGTTAATAATGTCGAAATGTGATTATACGAACGTTTATTCCGTCATTGAAAGTTATCGGTGTCCATGTGAATAATAATGATTTACCGTTATAGGCCAAAACTGAAAATTCCGTTAAAAGGTAATTGGAACGAAACCAATTACGTGTAACTCATGAAAACTTTAATGGTAGTAAATAAATTAAATTTCATTCAATTTGGCCAAATAGTTTGCGAGGAATTGACAATTTTCTGTATATGGCCTATATGCATAAATCCGTTATATGGACTTTTTCGAAAAAAATGGGTATGCAGTTTTATTGGAACTTATTTGCTCACAGTATGTATGAAGTTTAATCAAAATCGTTGAAGCCGTTTTCGAGCAAATTGAGGTCATGTGTGATTTTTAGATGGCAGGTACCAGTAATAACATGGCTAAAAGAAAATAAAAAAAAAATTGGCCTAGACTTATGACCCAACAAACCCTGGATACGAAGTTTGAAGAAAATCGAACAAGTCGCTTAGGCTGGAGAGGCTTGTACGGACAGACGGACCGACAAACCGACGCACGGACGGAATTCCAAAAACCACTTTTTTGTCTTCCGCTATCATCGTAGTGTTAGAATCAATCAAAATCTCTAGGTAGGAAATTTTTACGAAAACAATATCTTTCTCTTTATAAGGAAAGTTAATAAGTAAGTATCAGACCTTTTGTTTTCTTATCAATCTAGTGAGCTGTCAGCAGTAATTTTACGAATGTGTCTATTTTGTCACATTTCTCTCGAAAAAAATTAACAAAACTTTCTTTACTCGGTAACCCAAGCAGGGCGGAAAAAAATTTAGTTGAAATAATAATTTCATAGCCTTTGATATCTATCATACTAGATATCACACTCTTGCAAAAGAGTTGGAACGATCATTGGCATAATTCGGTCCATTTTCTGTAACGATGCTTACTTTAGTACTTATAGCCTATGGACTCCCACAAACATCAAAAGCTCTTATTATGAAAGTGTTCCACATAAATTCCAAATAACTGGCCCTCCAGGTTGTGGGTTGTGCATTGGGTTAGCTACCCATCCACGAAAAGAAATCTTAGGAAGCTACCAAGAGTCTCTGAAAGGACTGATTTTATTGTATAAAACTTAAACAGAATCCAGTAGATATTGATAAAGAAATATCATAGCTCAGCCGCAGTTTATGCCTAGAATATTGAAGACCCACTTTTTGCAGACTGTTAAACAGCGGTTACGGACAATCTCCTGCAAAAACTACCAAATATAAACGTAAGCTTAACAAGACTGCCGGAAATGACGGCCTTACCGCTGAAGGAGATGATTTGGTAAGTAACATTCTCCAACTCGCAAGCAAAATTTGGGCGAATGAAATTTTGCCTGAAGGATGGAACCTCAGCACCATTTTCCTGATCTCCAAAAAAGAAGATCTTCTGAATTGCGCCAACTACAGAAGAATAAGTCTCCTCAACATATTCTAAAAGATCCTATCTGACATTCTATGTAATATGGTCCTAATCACAGTGTTTTTAGTCCAGGAAAGTCCACAACTGATCAAATCTTCATACTTCGGACTCAACGGACTCAACGTGATTCCACGTTTGCTAGTTCAGAGAAGAAAGCTTAAAAAAAAGAGCTTAGGTGCAGATGCGGGTAGGACCATGTATATGCTGTCAACATGTAAGTACACACAATACCGACGAATTGGAAAGAATGTCACCGTAGACAGATATAACTTTAATTTAGGGCTGGCCTTTGCCCAGCTCGTCTCCGCCATCAAGTCTGACAAAAAAATCTCGTCATGAATTAAACGAAGAATTACTCTTTTTAAGGGATGTTTCTACGGACTAAGAAGGCAATTCAATAGTAAGGCTTTCACTCGAAATACTAAGGAGAACATATACAAGTCCTGCTCTACGTGGATGAGGAAACGCTTTGACAGAAAATTTCTTTGAACAATCTTCGGTCCCGTTTGTGTTGGAGGCTATGGAGAATAACATTCAACAGCTGGCCATCGACATACCCCTAAAAAAATTGCATATGCAATGGACGTTTAAGATGGCTAGAACATGAAGAGGGATTGGGCACTAATACACCGGATTGCAGAGTCTCTAATTACTAGTCAGAAGCAGTAGAGAAAGACCTCGGCTTAAGTGACGCGCACAAGAAAGAGCCGACCCAAACCAACTCGAAGTGCGCAACTAGAGGCAGTTAGCTAAAACCGGTCTATATGGAGAGGAGTGCTTGTTGAGGCTTAAGTTCATTCTGGATTGTAGCGCTTACTAAATTTTGTGAGTATTAGACGTGGTACGCCTTTTTCCTTTTTTTTTTAACAACTCAGCTCAGTTGGTTTTAGCATCGTACTTAGTTTTAAGGTTGTGGCTTTCCTATAGTACACCAGATTTACTCACAAATTTTTGTAATTACCCAGATATAGGATGTTAAGTCAGAGCTTTGACGCCTGAACGTTTCCAAGAGCCTTTCAGTGGGAATTGTAGGTGGAGTAGTGGTTATTGCGTTGGACTACTAAGTTCGGGGTTCCTGGTTCCCGAAAGTGAAAATCAGTAATTTTATACGCTGCCTCACCTCTTACGAACATCTGACAAACATAGCAAACAATAGCAATGTCATGAGAAGCTTCGTAAATTTTTCGTTCGGATTCGGCTTTAAATAGGAGGTCCCATTCCTTGTGGCAAAAATAATAACTTCGCACAAATACTTACTTACTTAAGTGGCGCTACAGTCCGGAATGAACCTGGGCCTCAACCAACATGCCTCTCCAATTAGCCCGGTCCTTAGCTAACTGCCTCCAGTTGCGCACTCCAAGTTGGTTGAGGTCGTTTTCTACTTGTGCGCGCCACTTAAGGCGAGGTCTTCCTCTACTGCGTCCGACGTCTGGCTGGGAATCGAAGACTCTGCGAGCCGGAGTATTGGTGTCCATTCGTTCTACATGCCCTAGCCATCTTAAACGTCCAATGCGAAGTTTTTTGACCAGGGGCATGTCGCTGTACAGCTCGTATAGTTCTTGGTTGAATCTTCGTCTCCATAGCCCGTCAACGCAAACGGTACCAAAGATTTTTCGAAAAATTTTTCTCTCAAAACGACCAAGGATTTCTTCATCTGCTTTTGAGATGGTCCATGCTTCAGCGCCGTAGAGCAGGATGGGATGATCAGGGTCTTATATAAGATCTCCTTAGTAGCTCGAGTGAGGGCTTTACTACTGAATTGCCTTCATACCCCGAAGAAACAGCGGTTGGCAAGAGTAATTCTTCGTTTAATTTCTGACGAGATGTTGTTGTCAGAGTTAATAGCGGAACCGAAATAGATAAAGTCCCGTACTACCTCAAAGTTATATCTGTCAATGTTGACGTTCTGTCCAATTCGTCTATGTTGTGTGTCCTTTCGTGTTGACAGCATATACTTCGTCTTGCCCTCATTTACTGCTAAACACATTTTTGCCGCTTCCTTCTCTATACTAGCAAACGTGGCTATGACATCACGTTGGGTCCTACCAATGATGTCAATATCGTCGGCGTATGCTAGTAGTTGTACAGATTTTTGAAAAATTGAGCCTCTGGTGTTGGCTCGTGAGTTTTGCACAATCCTCTCAAGAATCAGATTGAAGAAGTCACATGACAGCGCATTGCCTAAATCCTTTTTTGGTATCGAATGTGTCAGTGAGGTCGTTTCCGACCCTGATGGAGCAGCGAGAATTCTCCATCGTCATCCTACACAAACGGACGAGTTTGGGCGGTATACCAAAACTAGACATGGCTCTGTATAGTTCGTCTCTATAAATGTTGTCGTATGCGGCTTTGAAATCGATGAATAGGCGGTGGGTATCGATTTGGACTTCTTGGGTTTTTTCCAGGATCTGCCGAAGTGTGAAGATTTGATCGGTTGTGGACTTTCCTGGCCTAAAACCACACTGACAAGGGCCGATCAGGTTGTTGGTAAACGGTTTCAGGATAATGTTCGAGCCTAGTAAACTTGGCTTTGACGTTTTACACTTTGGTAAAACTTGCGAACATCTTTCCTGGAGTGGCACCTCTCTATATCCTCGATCGCGCGCTTTTCTTCCTCTTTTTTCTTCTTTCTAAAAAGACGGTGTTCTACCCTTCTTCTCTGCCTATAGAGCTCAACGGCAGCTCTCGTCTTCACTTGTAGCTTAGCCTAGTAGGCCTCGTTCTTGGCTGCGAGCATCTGTCGGCATTCCTCATCAAACCAGGGGTTTCTTACTGGTGGGCGCGAGAAACCTAGCACATAAGTTGCGGCTTATCTAATGGCTTGTTGGCATCGTTGCCATAGTTCTTCGATATTCAATGTTGGTGGTATGGTGTTAATCGAGAGGTTTAGGGATACGCGTTGCGCGAAGGTCTTGGCGGTCTCTTGCGATTGCAGTCTTTCGACATTACATTTTTTTACTTCGCACAAATAAATGGCATAAAAGATGAAGCTAGGTTTAAGGCCCTATAAGGGTATATAAAGTCAGATATTTAATATCAAGGGGCTGATGAAGGGACTTTATATTCAAATTACGTTAGGAGGGCATCCGGCGTAACGTTATTCAAATTTTTGACATCGGCTTTTAGCTATTGGAGGGCCCAGGTTATTTATTTTCGCAGAACAAGGCCTGAAATATATTGTAGTGTACCGTCTTTCTAAGGGATGGAGCGCTTTCGAGGTCGTTTGCAAGCATGCTGCTAAGACATTGCTTAGTGCACCTCACCATGACTTGGTATTGAAAGGCTCTTCTGTTCTGCGTTTTGCGTTGTTTCGCTGTTATTTACTTAGTATCGTAAGGTAGTCGGATTGATCGTACTATCTTACTATTTATAGCTTTTATTCAGCTACCGAATAGTGAACCAATTGGCGCAATAAATTGTTTTTTATAAGTTGGTGGTGATGGCTTTTAACCTTTCGTCGCTTCCCACCGTTTGAGCTGACGTTGTCTTAACTCCTATAGATACATCCATAGCTGATAGGGACTCTGTCTATAATACGAACGTTTTGAACAATTGGCTTGATGCCCTTTTTTGATTTTCCCGCCAATCTAGCTGACCTTCCTCAAGATGCCAGATGGCTGATCTGAAGGGTTGTACTGATATTGAAATCGGGAGTTTCCAAACGAAATATTTGTATTTTGCATTGTTGAAATGTTAACTGTTTGTTACGTTGGTCCCACGAGTAGCGCGAGAAAGACGATCGATTGACGCACCCCTTATCTTTATATGACAAGCCTAGATTAAAACCGTAAGGCACCTGATACCCGGAGTTCTACCGTTTGCGACTGTGTATTTGTTAAGGCCTCCAGCCATTCAGACACTAAGCACGGTGTAAAACGATGAACATATTTACAAATGGCAAAAACGGGAATGAGGACTTAGAGCATAGTGGGATTTTGCCAACCTCTTGCACTTACAAAACCACCAACGGAGTGCAGTCTTGAGAAAATAATTCATCAACGATATGCTAAAAGAAACGATTTTAGTTTGATCACTGAAATTAATCATGCTTTGATCATGCGTTTCTAAAGTTGCAAGGTATCGCAAGCTTATGATCAGATAAAAACAACTGGGAAGATTACAAGTAGACCAGTAGCCATCCAGTAATGAAAAAGGGGTCATGACCGTTCGATATGGAAAGGAGAAGGGAAGTTGATGGTTCAACATTTCACGACAAGCAGAGAGAAATCGGATTACCGAGTCTCCCAATGCTGTAAACTGCCTGCGATACTGTTTCTTTTGGCTGATGGTGTGGTTGGTATGGCATCGATTTGGGTAGCAAATAGATCAGTGATACAACAGACTGATTTCATCTTTTCAATCATCTTGTATCTACTGCCTTCATATAGTCTTTGAAAAAGATCTTTTGGTTTTTAAATCCCACCACTCAACCTTGTTAAAGTGTGATGATCTGATGCATTCCTTCAATCAACCCCTTTATCATGATCATCGTTTTTATGTAGTCCCAACCAACTACAACCTAATGAAGACAAACAATTAATTTGTCAGTCATTGTAAAATCGTGACTGTCTTTAAACATACACCTGCGAAGTTCGATATCTGATTACAGATAATAGCAAATCAATAAACCTTCCTTACTAACAAACCTCTCAACTGGTTTCGAACTTTCCATTTAAATTTGATCACGAATCTCGCTCGATACGTGATATAAGAGTTATTAACTTAAATTTACTAGCTCACCAAGCTGTATATACAATTACTGAGCAACGATCTCAAACCACTAGACGAATTTCACACGTCACGGACTAATATTCACCGGCTTTTGATCTTAACACAGTATCTGGATACAATCTCACGAATCGTGGAGTCAAAACAAAATTCAACAAAAAACAGAGAGAAACTCTGACTCTGAAATACGATCCACAATTCATTGAGCAACAATCACTTCAATGAGGCTCCTCCGCCCGCTGGGTGCACTGGAATACCTCAAACTCAACATCGGAACAACAACCAGTACGAGTAGCTTCCACTGATGGTCACTTCCATTCACTCGTTCACCACCATCTCAGCCACGAATTGCAGCTTGATGGCTCTACCCATATTGCCAATAAAGAGTTGTTCCAACTGTGACCAGGTTTCAGTGTGATTTCACCATCGGTGGCGGTAAAGTAGTAAATCCAATCGTCTCTTTGTCATCGGAGTAGTTTGTGCGTGCGCAAAGTGTGTTTCCAGAGTTAAATCCGTTCAACGAGTTGTAATTTTTGTTGTTTGTCTCTGACTGTCCGTGGAAAGTGTTCACAGTGTATGCGAAATTATTTTCGCGATTTTCTGCAGAAAAAAAAAACGTGCGAATAAATTCAAAAAAAAAAAAAAAAGTTGACGAGTGAAATCGTGGAAATAAGCGCGGATTTGATCATGCTAAAGGAATAGATAAATAAAGCTGAGATACAAATGTTATGCACTTTTAGCCGATTTTGATAGATTAACCTAATACGAAAAAGATTGCTCAAATTGTCACCTGGGTGTAGATACGTGATCGACTAATAATAAGCGAATAAAAAAAAAATTGAAATTTGTGAGAGGAATTTACGAGTATCTACTGCTTTCGATTTATCGTCTACTGGAGGAAGACAGTCTGTCATACAATCAAATATCTGTAAGTATTGAACAGAAATATTTACCGTATCTTCTACCCCATATATGGTCCGTCGACGTAACGTGGTTTGTTCGTTGTTTTGTTTTGGCTCAATTAATGAGTGGACAATCGATCGCGATTTTTGATGCAACCTCATCGTTTGGATGGTTTTTGATATTTTTTTTGCGAATTTACAACTCCTTTTGGGCATGTCTACATGGGTACTTGTCTAGGTGTTTGAAAAGTGTGGGTGCCGTATCCGGACTATCTGTGGTTTTGAAACTACCAAATGATTGAATATATGAGTTGCTCGAAATTTTGAATGTCATCAGTTTTTTTTTCTATGCCAGTTAGAGGTGAGCTATTAAATTGTTTTATTATTCAAGCCGATTGCCGGTTTTATTACGACTTGAAATGGTACGTTTTCAACTGTTTATCGATATTAAGCTTTGTGGGGCAACTAAGATGATTGGAAATATATTTTTTAGATTTTAAAATTAAAAAAATTAAGTAAATTTAGTATATTGTCCTGATACAATTCAGTTTTTCAATTCATGTCTTCTATTAAAAAAGAATGACAGGGGTATATTGGTAATGCGTACGGGTAGGTATTGAATGACAAAAAATAATGAAATAAAATTACTAATATTCTTAAATATTTTATAAAAAACATAGTTAAGCATAATTCAATAATATCAACTCCCTTATAAAGGGTGATCCAATAGGAGTTTGCTAACTTTTTTTTAAAATAAAACACAAAAAATGTATTGAGGCAAATTTTTATATGTGGTGTTAGTTTGGTTCCTGCTATCTACTGTTTAAAGATAATTTCCTTCAAATGTTGCCCACGACCAAAGATTATAAAATTATACAGATGACACATTAAGAACAAAAAGCAGAAACTTTTGTTCACCAGCTTAACGGTACGGGCGGGCGGTGTGCATGTGTACGCGTGATAAACGAGATAAAAACAGATGGTGGGCTGTGCCAGTACGACCCGCCATAGAACTTTTTTTCTTGTATGCAGTGCGTCATCTGTATGACTTTGCCACGATTAACACTTAAATGGTCCATTCTGTGGGTCATTTTTTCGACAGCTCTTTCAAACATATCAGCTGTTTTTTTTTATCAATAACACGAGTTATAACTCTTAAAAAGCTTTGATCGTTTCGGGTTAATCTAAACAAATATCTCCATAGAAATTTATCCAATAATGTCATATCTCAAGATTTTAGCTTCCAATTGACAGGAAAGGGTCGATGAAAACGTCATCTCAAGAAGTGGATGACGTTTTCATCGACCCTTTCTCTCAATAAAGGGATTGATTCGTCGACTGTATGGGATGTAGCACCATCCTGTTGACACCCCAAGTCAGCTATACCAAGATCTTGATCGTTGCTTTGTTGTGATCTCCATTGACATTAACTATCGCTCCTTCCATATTTTTATGGAACTAACTACGTTGCGATGATGCCACCTGTCCATAAACCGCACCAAAAAGTGTCCTATACGCACTCTGGTTGTTGCAGGAATGACCAACGGTGTAAGAGTGGTTTGAAATTCGGTGATGGTTTTGTGAATAGTGGGTTCAGTTGAGCGCTTTAGACCACCAAAATATATCCGAAGAACTCCATAACAATTTTTAACTGATTACTGATTTTGGAAACATATTTCCACAATTTGTAAGATGGTAAGATTGATGGTAAAGAAGTAATGGATACTGAACACAAACGTCATAGACAAGACAAGCAAATAATGACACAAAATAATCATAAAACAATTCAAAAAAATACCACCTTTTGGATCACCCTATTAGTCACAACCCCTTGAGTAAGTCATCGCTTTACCAAAAGTGGTTCATTACATTTTTCGCATTATTTTAAACATTTATTTGGGCTTGACATTTTGCTCTGAATCATGTTTTGAAGAAGTGGCCACTTAAATGGCCTCCGCCCTTCTTGATCAGCGTACGCATTCTTCTATCCCGTATTCGATGGTTATCTTCGAATCTTCGAGCGATGGGCACACAATTTCTGAACGAATGTTGTTTTTTATGTTGGGGGGATTCTATACAAAAGCCCTTGACTGGAATCACACATCCAACAGGTCTTATTCATCCAATTGCGTATGAATCTAGTCTGTTTAGTACTCACCATTCACAGTGACTATTTGGCCCAATGCAATCACAAATTTCTGCCGCATGAAAGCCATCAATGTTCTTCCAATTCAGTATTAAGATTTCTCATTGTCCAAATTTGAAATTAAGTTCACAATGATCATGTAGGTACAACCAAAGATTATTAAGCCCTACAGATGACTCATTGAGGACAAAAAAAGAAACTTTTGCTTACCAGCTTCACGGTACGGGCGGGCGGTGTGCACGTGCACACATGAGAAACGAGATCCAAATTATATGGCAGCTTTGCCGACCCGCCACAGAACAATTTTTCTTGTATGCAGTGCGTCGTCTGTATGGCTTTATAACCTTTGATATGACCCAGTCATGCACTTCCGATTCTCTTTTATAACAACGTCATGGTAGAATGATTTTGCTGCCTATTTGCGAATCATTCGCAATTCGTTAGTTTCATTCAACCGAAAATTCTAAGCTTATGTTAGACGCAGCTCACTAGTATTATCCTTCAGCTCATGATGGACTGGTTGTACTTTTGAAGCGAATATTTTCAAGTCTTTAATCAAAATGCGCCACAGAATCGCCAATAGCGTCACACGTCATTTCGTCGATGTGAACAGAGCTGAAAAAAAGGACCGAGCCTTTCATAGGTTATACCTTTAACAGGCGTGCGGCTATTGGAAACGGCCAGAAAAGGGCAGGAAATACTCGTTACCCAACATCATTGTCGTTATTGTTATTTCAGAAAACATTTAGACGGTTAAAATGCGTTTATTAGGAATAAAAGTTTTAAAAATGTTTGCTTCTCAAATGGCAGGACAGAATTGATTTCAATCTGATTTGTGAAATAAATAAGCGTTTCAATTATTGATCACCGACTGATTTTCTTTTGGTGCCACAGCTGAGGTTTTATGCAGATTTTTGGATTCTGTGTGCCCTAAAATCTGATATTTCGCTTGTCCAAAAGTGGTTCATTAAATTTTTCGCATTATTTTAAACATTTATTTGGGCTTGACATTCTCATCAACGCTCAAATGAAAATGTGCCTCGTCGGTCATCATAAAATTTCCCAAAAATTCGTCGTATTCTCGGCAATAAATAGGAAAGTTCTGCAATACTCCAGACGTTTTTCGGTGACAACGGCATTGAGCCGTGGATCAACTAGTTGCATCTAATGGTATAGGTGCAGATCTGTACTCAAACTCCGATGAATTGTGCTATGCAGTATGCCTTACTGTGTTGTCAATTGTAGTGACGATGTTTCAGGATCGGTTCCTCCAACTTATATGGGTTTCGATCTATCGTCCATATCGAGACCTACCCGAACGCCTTCTCACTTCTCATATTGCTCAAATTGGACCGCCACAGCACGAGTGCTATTTGAACATTTTTAAATCCATAAAATTGCAACTCAAGTATTATATTAATTGTAGGCACAAAAAATACAATTTTTTGCCGCAAAATGCTCGTTAGTATCCAGGGCCGAGCTTCATCACAAGAATTCATGTGTGCGTGTGTACTTCTTGCACGATGGCGAGACCTCCTGCCTTATGCAAACTCCGAACGTCGAAGTTAAGATAAGCTATTCTCGACAGTTGATACTACTCGAATGATTTGTCAGATCATTAGGAGTGAAAAATCATTTTAGGTGTTGCTACGGTTGGGAATCGAACCCAGACCTTCTGCGCGGCAGTTCATCGCACCAAAGCACCACTGAGCCCGTGGCAGTAGGCTGGCTTTTTAAAAAAAAATTAAATTTAAAAATCTTTGTTTGCTGTGCGATCTTGTAGTGCTTTATCCTAAGTCTCCCAAGCCTTATGTATGTAACAAAGCGAGTGTGAGTTCACACGCGGTAGAAGTTAAACTATAATCTGCTTAATTTCTTTCTCTCCCTCTGTGTACCACCTAATTCGGGATGAGTTGAAATACATATTGACAATTGCCTTGCGTACTTTTTGACAATTCGCAAAATCTTGGGTTTATTGGAGCGTTATATGCAACTAAATTCATGTTGATTGTTCGAACCACAAAACGCGTATGAAAGCCGAATGACATACAATTTTATTCAGACTGAAATTGGTGAAAAATGTATGTTTGATTAGTATTCAACCTAACCGACACTGAACACGAGTTTCCAAGCTTACAAAACTGGGCTTATGCCAGTTGAACTCATCTCTTTTTCTTCCTATAACCAACAACACGCGGGGTTCTCAAGTGTTCCCATACCTAGAGACTAACCTGGAACGACGCTGCTGGGATTCAGTGATCAGACGATAACCGATATTTTGTTTGATCTCTCTTTCGTTACACATTTTCGATGCATTAAATCGAATTCACAACGTCCCAAAAGAAGTTTCACTTTAAAAAGACAATCATACAAACATCGCAGTTAGCCCCTTTTGCAAGATCTCCAGCGTGAAGATATTCTCTTTTCATTGTGAGCACCTCACAAAATTTCACCAAAGCTACACGTTCCACTTTTTTTAAAGACTCCCAAAAAATCAATTAAAGCCAACTCAAAAATTCAAAATGCAGTCTTCGCAAAAGAACCGTTATACAACTGAATACCTTCATCATAAAATCTGAACACGTCATCCTACCCGAATCAGACCACATACCTATTTTCATCTTCAACTTGCAGCCTCTCTCGTCCAATCTGACCTTTTCAAGGAATCGCCATTTGTAAGAGGCGTTCCCGATGTCTAGCATCTTGTTTTAAAATTGTTGTCATATGAAAAACACCGTCCTTCCTGAAGGCAACACTCTAATTCCTAAAATAGTTACTCATCTTCATTATCACATTATCACATTATCGAAAACACATCGAAAACTCAATCAAATCTACCTGTTTGGATTCAAGCTTCAATTACAGACTCCAGTGAGGCACACTTCTTCGCTAAAACACATTTATTACACCAAAAGAAAGGCAGTACCATCGATCAGCTGTCATTTCAACATTCAGAGGCAAATGACCATTTTATCCACCTACATGTTATCAAATGTCGCATCCATACATCTAGCAACATTCGTTAGGTTTCTTACAACAATGGATATTGCTCTCCTGGACTCACCGATGAGTTTCATAATTTGATCTTGCTCACGATAATCCCACGTACCCGAATTTACTTATTGACAGACAGACTTGGTGCATGCCGGTGCCCCAACGTCTTTACTCCAAACAACATGCCAACACGAAACCATCCCTTATTTTTGGACAACAACGAACGTGCTGCCCGAGTTACAATTCCATCCGTTTAATACACACGATCTAACAGCCACAACACGGCCGTCCGAAAATAAGTTTCACATCAAACAAACAAAATAAACCAACAAAACGCAATCACAGACATTAACATCAAGCAGCGTCTGCTGTGTTTAGTACTTGGATGTTGGACCGGATCAGAACACCGTCATCGAGATGTTTTTAAGTTTCCTAAAATCCAATATACACTAAATACACTAATACAACTAAAAGAGTTATTAATTTGTTTGGGCCTCCCTGTATAACAATGGGTACCTTCCGTTTGCATAATAATAATTTTTAGTAAATAAATTATTAAAGTAACTTTTACACTATCTTTGCTGTGAAATTTAAAAAGTAAATCATTTGAGACGTCTTAGGGTAAATAAAATCTTTTCATTCAGCCATTGTTTTAGTGTTATTGTTTTTGTCAAATTGTTAACGTAATCCTAATTAGCATAATCACAATGGTCTAAATAATCTTTTTACCTTACCATAAACGGAAGGGGCGAACTTTTAAAATTATAGTTTTAACTTTATAAAAAGTTTGAAATAAACCCATTCATTATCCTTACTTTTCTAGAAAAGAGCATTTTTTAAAATCCCGTTATTCGCACTTGTGACAAAAACCTAGATATTCAGGTACACTTCAGTCTACGAAATTCTTATTTCAGACTTAAGTCTTCAGACTTCAGGAAAATAGTTTTATTTTTTATTTGTTAGAGTCGGAGAAGGTTAGTTTGGTGGGTTGATGAGGTAGGCGGTGTATGTCTTCGCTCATCACACTCAGGTCAATATAGACCCATGTCTGGTCTGTGATCACTGGTCTTTGATCAGTCTACAGGCTCCAAACTTATAGACATCAGATTTCTAACTGCTGACTTCAGACCTCAGACTTCAAAATTCAGATTTCAGACTTCAGTCTTCAGTCTTCAGTCTTCAGTCTAAAGACTTCAGACCAATTCTTTTTTAAATTTTTTTGAGTAGGTGAAGGTTAGGTTGGTGGGTTGATTGGATAGGTGGTGTATGTCTTCGCTCATCAGGCTCAGGTCAATATAGACCCATAGCCGTTTGACCTTTTCCTTTGTCTCGTTACTGTCCATTGTTAGTCCCATTCCAACCATCCAGAATCCAGATATTATTGCAAACCTGAAAAGATTACAGAGAAAAAAATATTTTGCGAAAGTTCTTATTTGACTGAGGCCTAGGCAATGGCACAGAAATTGTACTGCGTCTCCGTGTATTTCTTCATCACCAAAGCCTCTACATAGGTCATCATCTACACCCTGCATTTTCAGTTTGTGGAAACAGATTTTCTATTTCCTTAAATATTTTGTGGGTTCCGGCCTTGTCATACTCGGGCCACAACCTGTTGGTTGTTTCACAGGTAGTGGGGGAGTTCCACCTGTTTTTTTTTTGGAGATATCAAGTGTTTTCTGTACCACCCTTGATTTGAGGTTACATAGTGGCTGTTCTTCAGATGTAGTCGGGTTATCGCAAACCAAAAGAATTTGTAAAAACCTTAACGCGCAATCACAAAACCTCTCGCTACAACAAATAGCGGATAGATACAAATTGTGAAAACTTAGTCTACATCTCTGCTGTTAAAAATCTTCTAACTTCTAACTTTGACAACGCTATTGTTCATAGTTTTTAGGTTCCATAAATATTAATTTAAATGACTATAACTACTTATATAAAAAGTGGTGAAATTTTAAGGGCCGATGTTGATTTTGATTAAAACACAAATTTTTGAAGAAATTATTGTCATTTATTTTTACTATGATAATATTGGTATGGTTCAGCTATTTTCAATGACGCTGTGGCATAATTGAGGTTCTATGCCATTAATGTGCCAAATTATCTCATCCTTTAGCTCTTGGAATATTTCTGGCTTCTTGACGTACACCTTTTCTTTCAAGTAACCCCAGAAAAAGAAATCCAACGGTGTCAAATCACATGATCTTATCAGCGAATTGACATCGCCACCACGTGAGATAACACGACCATTGAATTTGTCGCGCAAAAGAGCCATTGTTTCGCTGCGTGGAAAGTGGCACCACCTTTTTGAAACCACATATCGTCCACATCCATGTATTCCAATTCGTGCCATAAAAAGTTCGTTACCATCTGACGATAACGAACACCATTCACAGTAACTGCCTGACCGGCCTCATTTTGGAAAAAATACGGCCCGATGATGCCGCCAGCCCATAAACCACACCAATCAGTCACTCTCTGTGGGTGCATTGGTTTTTCGACAATCACTCTTGGATAAACATTCGCCCAAATGCGGCAATTCTGCTTATTGACGAATCCACTGAGGTGAAAATGTGTCTCATCACTCGAGATGAATTTCATCCACTGTTGCCATTTCTTGCCACCAATCTGACCATTGACGAAGTTTGAAATGGTCAAGAGGCTTTAGGTCTTGAGTCAATTTCACCTTGTAAGCGTGTAAATGCAAATCGTTATGCATAATGTTCATCAACGACGAGCTTGAGATGTGCAATTGTTGGGCACACGACGACGAGTTGAGGTGGTGGGATCTTCAGCCACACTATCGCAAACAGCAGCAATATTTTCTGCAGTACGAGCTGTACGAGCATGCACTGGTGTTTTCAAATCTCCTATAGACCCGGTTTGCTCAAATTTTTGCACGATTTTTCTGATTGTGTACGCACATTTGGACGATTAAACTGACCGAAAAAATCACGAAGTGCACGATATGCATTTTGATTCGACCGCCCATTTTTATAATAAGCCCGAATAGCTTTAACGCGTCGCTCGGTTAAGTATCTTTCCATATTGTATCTAACTCAAATTGAGTTAGTCTGACATTGAGAAATGGCGAATGAAATACAGAACAAAACTTGACGTTTAGGTGTGGCTCACATTCAACATCGGCTCTTAAAATTTAACCACCTGTTAAAAAAATTCAACCTACCATAATTCGATTAAAGATATTAATTGGGCTTATATGCATATTGCGGGTCTCTTTTACATCGATAATATAAACGCTTTTTTACTTTTTACTTTCAGCAGCATTTTCCGTTTAGTCGCTAATATAATTCCGTCTTTGAGCGCTTGTTTAAAAAAAAAACTTGCATAGACTGCCTAGCTAAGCTTAACCTAATTACCCAACTGGCTAGGTATTAAGGAAGATTGGTTCTAACTTATACCAATCTACTTCAACACTCGGCCACTTCTTTAAATTGAAGAAAACCTACTTTGCTGTAACTGAGCCCTGAATTGCTTTGTTTGATACATTATTGTCGAATAATTTCCAAATATAAGACCAGTATTTAAAGGTTTAGTCTAACTTCAGAGTTAACGCTGAAGATCTCCCTAGCTTCATATAGAACCTCCTTTCACAAATGCTTTCGCTCATTCCCAATCACGTTATCCACATAGATCACCCGTAAGTGATGATTAGCATTATAACTGGTGCTAAGCATAGACTTCTTGGAATTTAGTCAAGTTGACTGGTTTTGAAACAATTTGGGAACGTGAGCCCATTTGCCTCTAGCCAGACAGCTATCTAAAATTTTAGTGTAATGTAGAAACTTCGGGTACTGAGATTTCTAACTAAACGTTTTACAGTTAAAAGGCTGCTCGTTTTGTTTACAATTTTTGTATAAAACTCCCCACGTATACCTCTCCTCAAAAAAAACTCCGTAATATGCAGAATCCATAATCCTGAAAGAGCTCCTCTTCCGTAATCGTTTGTAGAATTTATTCATAAAAACGCGCTTGTTTTGAGCGCCAATTTGACCATGACCATGGACGCCACAACGTATCTAGGTTAATTTCCTAACAACAAAATAGTGATACGTTTTTTGAATATATTATATGCTTGCATTTACTGACTTAGTTTTGTTTGCATATTTATAAACTCAAACTTAATGAAAAACAAACAAAAAATGTTGAAGTTAACATCAAAATATGACCTACAAAATCTATTGATTGGAACATGACCAGTATTCTAAAGTACTACATCAAGGCCAGCGCTAAGGTCTGAAAATATACCTAAAAAGTTCTGTTTCTGGCAACTTATTTGTATTTTATATTAGTACTAAAAGGTTAATCGAATATTATTGATCACATTTTTTAGTTATTTAATTGTTAAACCGGTTAAGAAAAGCTACCTCCGGTACATATACAGACTTTCCTCTTATGCCCTAAAGATCATAAAGCTTTAAACTTATTCATGCCTATCAATGTTCATAAATTGAACCTTCAAGGTAAGCCTTCAAAAAATACATCGAAAAAAAATTAAAACCTTCTATTAATCCGCCTTATTGAAATATTTATCAGAGCGGGCAATTCTTCGATTTTGTACTAATCGGTATATTTCTCCACATTTTGTAACGCATCCCGTCGAATTGCGTTGAAATCCGTTCAAGTGTTTTCTTCGTGCAACTTTTGACAGCTTGCAAAGCTTTTTTATTTTCTGACGAAGTATCCGTTGCGGAAAAGTGTCCGACGAATTCCTCGGTTGGGCTAAATAGAAAAACTTTGGAAAATTATATTATTTTACAAAGTTGATTTTTAACTTCCAGTTATCACAATATCTCTAATCTTTTTACTTACATGCATTAGTAGATATGTACATACATGAAATAGTTCTTATGTCCATAACAGTAAGTACATATCCCGACACATAACTTTCCGAGATAAATTAAAAACTCCCAAATTCACCACCAGTTTCCGATGAGTAATAAAATTGAAATAACAATTTCTGAATAAATTTCAAAAAAAAACAAGACAACAGCTATAAGGTACCCCCTGAACTGAATGCAAAAATCTTTATTGACGTCATTTCTAGTAGAGGGACTGAAAAAAAGTGTTCCCATTTTAAGTTGCAAATTACGTTGCAACAAAGGAATTGACATGTACTGAGCAACTGTCACGCAACGGGTTAATAACACGTCCCAATGCGAATTTCACCATATTTAACAAAAAAAAGTGAAAGTACCCATACATACGTTGATTTACGTGAGTTAAGTTTTCCTCTAAATATGTGCGAATGTACTTATGATCCGTACAATTGGGCGTAGGTGTCATAAATAACCAACATTACGATATTGACAGTGTCTGACAGACGTATAATGACTCAATGTTGAATTTTAACTGTCAGTCTAAGTCACAGTAATTGCTTAGGTAGAATTATTAATTGAAAAACTTTCCGCAAGTACGTAAGTGTTAAGTTTATTACGAGTTAAGAAGAGTGAAGAAAAACTTGTAACAATGTAACCTATTGGTAATGGAAGTATGATAAAATTGTGTTATTACGTGATAAAGATTTTTTTTTGGCAATAAAACATTGCAACATCCATTGCTAGATGAAATAAACAAATCTGGCGTTGAACCTGCTAAGAAGATTTGTGATAGCTCTATAAATACAAAAAAGTCGGTCTGTGTAATATCATTGTCACACAATTTTGTGCCTTTTTAATGTGACAGGTATAAGTTGTCAGAATAAGTCACAAAAATTTAGTAGTGACAGTCATTTTACACAGACCTACTTGGTTGATTAAACTGTCACTTGTCACAATTATCATTATCCGATTCCACCGCTATTCGAGAAGCCATTATTTTTAATTTTTAAGTAATTGTTTCAAGTTGGTAAATCAGCAATTTAAATGTTTCGTTTGCTCTTAGGGTGGGGAGGATCATAATATGGATGCCTATGCAGATGACATAGCAGTATTTGAAACATGTAAATACATAAAAAAATCTAAAAAAAAGAGATAGGTGTGGTCTTGGTCCGCCCTCAATAATTAGAGCTATTCCTTTATTTTTAGCAGAGTATTAAGACCTTTGAAATTGAAATCAATTTAACTTCAAACTTCATTCCTTGGCGAAGGACTTGGCACTAGTCCCGGCAAGAAACTGAACTAGAAAGCCAATATTTATGAATTCATTAAAAAATCATTATGGTGGGTGGCAACATACAAGGTGGCCCAAAGGAGATCACCCTATTGGAAAATGTTCTTATTTTTGCAAATGGCCGCCAATGTCAAATCTGTTTTGACATTTGTGTACTAGACAGATGTAGAATACAAGGGAACAAGCCATGGAGCGATACACTCCCCAAGAACGCGGAATAATTGTATCTATTTTTTTGCGTAACAATTCGTCTGTAGTGTTGGCACAGCGCGAATTCCGTCGCCGATTCCCCGGCCGTCCGACACCGACTGCGTAAATACTGCGCCGGTTGGCCACCCACCTTGAAGAGTATGGGACCACAGGAGACGTTGCCAAGAAACAC
This sequence comes from Rhingia rostrata, assembly GCA_949824845.1. Taxonomy (NCBI): domain Eukaryota; kingdom Metazoa; phylum Arthropoda; class Insecta; order Diptera; family Syrphidae; genus Rhingia; species Rhingia rostrata. The sequence continues at coordinate 64,719,290 of OX463758.1, forward strand.
CGTGCCTCGCAATTAGCCATCAGCCGGTCGTCCCTGAGGCGAATTTTAGTCAAAGACTTGCGCATGTTCCGTACAAAGTCCGTACAAATGCGTGTAACCTACGCCCAAGCCATCCTCAATCTCGAGGTCGTAGTGCACGATTTTTCGACCAAAATCATAATGAGCGATGGGGTTCATTTCCACCTCAGCGGATATGTGAACTAGCAAAACTCTCGCTTCTGGGGCACCAAAAATCCACGAGTAATGCACGAGGAGCCATTACACCAGCTCAAAGTTACTGCATGGTGCGCTGTTCACGCTGAAGGATTCCTCGGTCCATTTTTTTTTTCGAGAACGCCGCTGGTCAAACGAAAACAGTGGACGGTGCGCGCTATAGGGCCATGTTAGCCGAGTATATATAGGACTGGAAAACATGTGGTTCTAACAGGACGGAGCAACGGCACACACTGCACGAGCCACAACCGATATTCTAAAGGCGGCGTTCCCGGGTCGCCTCATCTCTCGTTTTGGAGATTTGCACTTGCCCGCAAGATCACCTTAACATTTTTTGTGGGGTTTTTTGAAGTCCCGTGCTTACGTGAACAAGACCGAGACCCTAAAAGCCCTCAAGGACAACTTTCGACACGAGTGCGAGAATCCGTCCCCCGAAGTTCTCGCTGAAGTGATAAAAAATGTCATAAAACGAGCCCGTATTTCAAACAATTGCGACGGCGCCCATTTGGCCGATATCATCTTCTCGACTTGTCCAATAAAATTCTAAAGGTTCAATAAACATAATAAAAAAACAGAATCGAAGTTTTTCATTTAGAAAAAAAAATGAGACCCAAGCAACATCCACCCACCCTGTAGATTAATTTTTCAAATGTGTGTCATTTGGATTGTTTTGTTTTGTTTACTACGATCAGTCACCACTAGAAAAACAAAAAGCGTATGTTTGCCGTGAAGGGTCAATTTTCCCATGGATGCTCTGTGATCGTTACCCAAAAAGGCTTTCGAAATAGCTTCAATGTAACCTGTTCTGTCCGACACTGGGAATCGCCTATCATGAGTCACTCTACTTTCGGACAGAGCTTCAATCTTGCAATTCTCTCATGCCTCTACTTTTGGACATTTAAATCTTTCAGTGTGTTGAATTCTTCAAAAGTACCTTTTTACCATTCGAATAATTTGGCGATCGTGCGGGAACTGTTCAAAATCGACGTCAATTCTTATTAGAATGCTTGTGAGATGCATCTCAAAAGGGTTACAGTCCCCTCGAATGGGAGTAGGATATGAATTGAGATAATAACTCGATTCACATCTGCACGGATGGGTCAAAAACAGAATCTTGTGTGGGTGGAGGTGTTTTCTCCGAGCTGCTTAGCTTAAGCCGGGTCACAGAGATAAACCAGGGAACTATAAGGCGGATGAGCTGTCCTGATAGCTTGGTATTCTACCGACGCTACAATAGAAATCTTAGGTATGCTCTCCGACACATGCAAATTTCTAATCAAATTGGTTGCGATAAAAAAGCAAATCGCAAATGGTGATGAATAAACGGTATAACCTGTCTTATATCAAGGCAACTCTGGCCAAACTTTAGCAATGACTTCTACAGAAGCTGCTTGAATGAAGTATAAGAGGAGTATATTCCTCACCTTCTTTACTCTTGTCCGGCTCCCTTCAACAAAAGAAAACCTCATCTAGGAGTTTAATTCTTTAACAATTAAGATTAGCTGGCCAATATAAATGTCAGAAACCTCATCTGCTTTATAGTTATCTCGGAATGGTTCAAACGGATATTAGGACAAGTCGATAGATCCGCCCTTTTCTGGTCTAAGTGTGTCATTTATGTTAATAGCTATCAGAACACTGAAAAATCAGTAAATTTAATTGGGAATAGAGTGGATAAAGGTTTTGATCCCTTAAGTACTCCAACGTTTATAGAAAATTTAGTTGAAGAAACGTTATCCACCACAACATATAAGGAAATTACCTTAAGAAACTTTTTATAGAGCCGCATATATTTGCCATCTCAAAAAAACCCTGGATTGGTTAGATATCTTAGAGGGTTTTCATTTGAGCATGCACAAGTTGCCAAAACCTCGATGCTGCATCACAGCCCTTCAAAAATATTCTGAACTTCGCAGTTCAAAGTTTAAAATCCAACGTGTGTTGACAAAGTCACATGCAAATATCTGTCATAGCCCTAATATTTGCCTTGCATTAACCTTATACGTGGTCACCCCCTCTTGATAATGCAAATCTTTGCCGGTGCTTCGACCTCCTTTCCAACACCAATCGCTCCACAACAAACCAAAGACTAATAAACAAAAAAACTAAGACAACAACAAAGTATCTCCAAATGTAATCGAAATCAAATTTCACACATTATATATCATTTGTCAAGCTCTACGACCTTGTCCAGATGATGATGATGATGACGAAAACTGAAAATGAAAACATATCGCAATACCCATGCCATGGCACAATTGGACCCACAAATGGCGCTTTACAACTCAATTGCTGTTGCACGAGTGCAGCATCTTACTACTCACAGATGGGACTATGATTTATTTATCGATAACTCAATCAGTCGTTTTCGATTTCGATTGCAATTAAGCAAAACATCACTTTGATTGTGTATCGTGATTGGAGGTGTGACAACTTATTCGAATGACTTGAGTCATGCCCTGCGGTTAAAGGGTGGGAAGTTATTTGTCGGGTTCACCGGCAATTATTACACTGACAGTTAAAAGTGACAGCGAATGTAAGCAATTGAAGTCAACATTTTGTGTTTGGTTTATCGACTATCCCGCTGTGTATTCTTTTATGCAACTCGAAGAGAATTGTTAATAAGATATCAATAGGCAGTAATACCAATGGATGTGGATGCATCTATGGTTTGCATAATAGATGTATTGTTTGCGTGTGCATTTATTTACGCCGCCATGTTGTCGAGAGGTAACCATACGCGTATGTAACATTCAAAATAATTTCAATTTCTATTCCGAGGTTTTTAACTACCTGGGAAATGAATAAGTCAACCGACTCTAAGCAAATGCACTTTTCTCTCCAAATATTGTGTGAGGTTAGGTTAAGAAAGTTTTTCCTAAAGTGGGTTGGCTGTATGTGAGGTTATACCACCTAATTTATTATGCATATAACTCATATTTTTCTTAATTTTTTTTTAATTCAGCATTAACTGATTCTTGTTTAGAAAAATTATGTAAACATATCGAAAAAGCACTGAATTGCTTGAATCATTCCAATTTATATCACCTGAAGTTTGGGTGCACGACTGGGTCGTATGCAACTTTCTATTTCACAGCGAGTTTAGCTAAAATATGCAATAATGTTCATTTTGATTATTTATGTCAAAAAATATGTAAATAATGTCGAAATGTGATCATACGAACGTTTATTCCGGAATTTGAAAGAATCGGTGTCCATTTTTCGGCCAAAGCCAAGAATTCCGTTTAAGAAGAGTTGGGTCAAAACTAATTATGTGGAACTGTTACAAACGGTAATAGTAGTTGGTAAATAAAATTTCATTTAATTTGGCTAAACAGTTTGCGAGAAATTTACCATTTTCTTTGTATGACTTAAATGAAAAAAATCCGTTATATGGATTTTCTCGAAAAAAAAACTGGATATGTAGTTTTGATAGAACTAATGTGCTAATAGTATATATGGAGCTTAAACAAAATCATTAGAACCGTTTTCGAGAAAATTGAGCAAAAAATTGGCTTAGAATTATGACTAAGAAAACCCTGAACAAAATTGGTAAAGCCATTTAGGCTGGAGAGATCATTACTGACAGATGGACAGATGGAAAGATGGACAGATGGGCAGATGGGCAGATGGACAGATGGACAGATGGACAGATGGACAGATGGACAGATGGACAGATGGACAGATGGACAGATGGACAGATGGACAGATGGAAAGATGGACAGATGGAAAGATGGAAAGATGGACAGATGGACACAAGGACAAGATGAACAGATGAACAGATGAACAGATGAACAGATGAACAGATGAACCGACGAACCGACGAACCGACGAACCGACGAACCGACGAACCGACGAACCGACGAACCGACGAACCGACGAACCGACGAACCGACGAACCGACGAACCGACGAACCGACGAACCGACAAACCGACGAACCGACAAACCGACGAACCGTTGAACCTACGGCGGAATTGCAAAAAAAAAAACATTTTTTTGTTTTCAGCTGTTATCGTAATTTTGGAATCGATAAAAGTCTGGAGGTCGAACTTTTTCACGAAAACAATAAAATTCTCTTTGTAATTTAAAGCTTAAAATCAATTTATTTTGCCAAACGGTAAACGTCACATTGAATCGGGGTGAATTGAAAACGAGAATCACCACAGATGTCACCACATCGTTCATTATGGAGTAAATATTCACACCCACATCCTTCATTATGCAGCAAATATTCACACGTGTAGGGCAAAAATGTGTTCAATGACTATTAAGGCTGAACAATACTAGCGCTGATCATAGTAACGGGTGATCCAAGTAGAGATACTTTTTTCAATAGCCTTTTTTGACAGATCACGTGTGAGTCGTGTCATGCTGTCATGTTATTTTTGTTTAGTATTGTTTGGCATTTCATAATGGAAAGATTTACGCGTGAACAACGTTTACAAATTGTTCAACTTTATTATGAAAATTCACGTTCTGTGAGGAATGTGTTTCGTGCACTTCGCTCAACTTATGGTCAACATAATCGGCCTACTGAGCGTACTGTTCGCAACACCATCACCCATTTTGAGACCCAGCATTCATTATTGGATAACATTCGACCGAATAGACCACGTCCAGCACGCTGTCAAGAAAATATAGCGGCCGTAGCTGAGAGTGTACACGAAGACCGTAGAGAGTCGATTCGGCGCCGTTCGCAGCAACTCGGACTGACGTATTGAACGACTTGGCGCATTTTACGTCAAGATCTTAAATTGAAAGCGTACAAAATACAGCTTGTGCAACAACTGAAGCCGCTCGACCTTCCCAAGCGACATCGCTTCGCTCTATGGGCTCTTGAAAAGTTCCAAGAAGATCCGACGTTTTCGAGGCAAATTTTGTTTAGCGATGAGGCCCATTTCTGTCTCAAAGGGTATGTAAACAAACAAAATTGCCGCATTTGGGACGAAGAGCAACCTGAAGAGATTGAAGAACTGCCACTTCATCCAGAAAAAATAACGGTTTGGTGTGGTTTGTGGGCCGGTGGAATCATCGGTCCATATTTCTTTAAAAATTATGCCGGTGCGAACCTAAACGTCAATGGCGACTGTTACCGTGCTATGATAACCGACTTTTTGATGCCTGAAATTGAAGCTCGTGATCTCGGCGACATTTGGTTTCAGCAAGACGGCGCCACTTCCCACACATCGCATCAATCAATGGACTTATTGAGAGAACATTTCGGTGAGCACATAATTTCACGTTTTGGGCCGGTCGATTGGCCACCAAGGTCGTGTGATATCACACCGTTAGACTTTTTCCTGTGGGGATATGTAAAGTCAAAAGGTTATGCCGACAAACCCGCTTCGATTCAGGCCTTGGAGGAAAACATCACGCGTGTCATTCGCCAGTGACCAGTCAAAATGCTCGAACGAGTGATCGAAAATTGGACTCAACGGATGGACCATCTGATATTTGATAGACATAATCTTCAAAAAATAAACGCCAAAGAATGTTCTTTCAAATGATAATAAACATTCTCCATTAAATTTGAATTTTCTGTGTTTTTTTTCTTTAAAAAAGTAGGGAACCTCGAAATGGATCACCCCTTAGTTCTGATCATAGTATTATTATCAAAATATTTTCATCTAATTTTTTTTCGAATTTTCGTTTTATTATACAAAAAAACTCTTTAATTCAATCATTCTAGCTCAAAATTTAAGGCCCAATAATTGAGGGACATAAAGGAATGACTTAATTCCTTGACTTATGTGTTTTGCCTATAAGCTCTTGGAAGATCATTTTTAGAAAATCAAATAACAAGATATACGTACAAAACATGCACATTTTCGCGTACATTAAAGTCAGAATTATTTTGTTGGTTTCTGTCAACCTCCTGGGCTCCTTTCACAGTTTTCGTTTTCTCACCAGCCGAAATTCGGCGTGATGAAAATTGTGAAAAAAAATAAACGAGACCAAATTTTTCCGATTTTCTTTTTAAAATTTTCTAAATACTTGTAGCGATAATCTATAAGTTGGGAAATTTAGTTTGTTACATTAAAATGCGTTTTCCTAACTACCAGAACGTCGTTAGAGTACACTTTTTTCGTTTAGTCTCGCACCATAGGAATATGAGGCCAGAAGTTCTGAAGTGCCATTTTAGGGACGAATTATTCTCTAGCACCCCAATATAAATATTGAAAAACTTCAAATAGATTGCTATAGTCCTTAGATTCCATGCCAGCATAGCTTCTTTTTTCTCTCCTCTGGGAAATTGAGTATAAATATGGAATTGTGTGATCTTTCTAAGGACTATTTCCAAGATATTATTGAGGATATGGGCATACTCGGTCGAAGTCGTTAATGCCCTTAAATGGCGCCACGCACGTAGTACTTTGAAATTTAACTACATTACTAGGGTTAAGAATGGTTAATGTGTGGACTTGTCATCTTGAAACCCAATTTATAAGCTTTCTTTCTTTCTTTCTTTCTTAGACCCGAAAACACTGAAGTTAAATCCATTGATATCAAAATTGGACATCCATGGTCACATGTTTATCCAGATGGAGCCCCTATTGTTGAGGTCATGACTTTTGCACAATCTTTTCAATTAAGTTAAGGGATTCCACATTGTACAAGAACTCTGTGGCATCGAATGCTTCAAATGTACAGACAAAAGATTTTGGGAGGTTTACTAAAACTAGACAACGCTCTATATATCTTCCACGTTATTCTACGCTCCTTTTTATTTATTGAATAAAATGGATACGATTCCCAGCTGCAGCAACACCAAAATGATTTTTGACTGGCCCTCCTCTTGTAATGATCTGACAAATCGTCCATTTATACTGAATTGTAAATAAAAGCAAAACTCAACTTAGGCCCGGTTTTTCAGCGCTGAGCTTACTAACCCCGGAATAAACAAATGCTGGATTAAATTTGACTCCGTGTGTGTTTATTTTATTTGGTAGTGCTCATGATTTTTCGATTAGTAGATCTCGGGGATTTTACAAGATCTATGAAATTGTGAAGATTTGATTAGCTCTAGACCTTCCTGACCCATAAACATTTACAAGCCGACCCGGTTCTTGGTGAACTGATTTAGGCATTCACATATTACGCACTGCAGGCATTGATTGCTGTCGATGCTTAAGAGACTGAACAACAAAATGAAGTATCTGACATTAACGGCCCATATAGAGGCTTAAACATAGCTTCTCCCTTCATTTGTCTGTGCGAAGTTGATATTTTTGCCACAAAGAAGAGGACTTCCTTCTTAAAGCCTAATCTGAACAGAAAATTTAAGAAATTTCTCATGGCAGTTTTTTTTAGATGTTTGCCAGTATTTTGCAAGAGAATTAGAAAGCATTATTAGGTGCTGTCACTTTCGGAATTTGAACCAGGGATCCCGCGCCACTACACACACACATACTTCTGCCTTTTAAAAGAAACGGTTACTATTTTGTGGGTCAGGAAAACAATGTGAATGCTCTATTCTTGAAGCTTACTTTTGTTTTGGTCAAATTTTGCTGATTAGTTAGGGTATGCTCCATTCCACGTAGTATTGCACTGCTTTGTATAGCACGGCAGGAAGGAGGTCATTTCCGGTAGTATTAAGTCGTCTACACAGGGGACTGTAACTCGCAAAAACTATTCTTTGGATTCCAATTCTACAGGGTAGAGCAGATGATATAAAACTATGTTCAATATATTTTGTAAATTTTGTTGACATTAACGGTTACTCATTCTTCTGAATTTGTCAAAAACCCTAAAGTACTTTTCGAGCTGCAGAGGCGAATTGCCACTAGTCGATATAAATGGAGCCTCTAAAAGATTTTCAGCTATGACAGCGATATTATCAGTTGAATTGGAGGTACATGGTCTTCCAGAGCCTTATTGTATGATCGTAAAAATGCAAACTTCTCTAGGTGACAACCGTTTTAGCTTTCGTAAAAATCTTGTCTTTTGAAGTTTTTCAATGGAAAGCCAACATATGGAAATAAATGTTCCAGTTCCTGTTATTATCTGCAAGAGTTTGAGGACATTTTCTTAAACTATGTCTTTCCGATAGTCTTTAGGAGGTAATCTGCAGCTGTTCAGAAGAACAGCTTATACATTTTACCATGGTTTGAGATCATTTTCTCTTAAAACATTCTTAAGACCATGGTCATTGTATATTTGGGTAGGTGGACAGTAGATTCAGATCAGCTATGATGAACAACAAATCGGTAAATATTGCGTTCTAGTAGTCTCCAGTCACAGTTACTTAACCTCCGTTTGCATTTTTAAAAAAATAGAGCTCAATGATTTTATGAGCTGGAATATCACCCTAAACGATAAGACGTCGTTCCAGATTTATTTGAAAAAGTATCTGACTCCAGAAATGTGTATTTAGTTAGTTGACTAAGCCATTGTAGTTGTATCATCCAATTTTTTTTGTATCATCCAGGATAATCAATTTTCTAAAAATTAGTTGTTGAGTCTCTGACAAGCAGTTGCTAAATTTTACGGCTTCTCCACAAGGACATCCATGGTTTTAACTGAAATGTGAGCTTTCTGCAGATGCCTGAACTCAACTTATCTTGCCTCAGGAACTTCCAGATGACGTCCTGATATAAAATTCGACTTCGCAACCTTTGTTTAAGTAATCTTGGTAATCTTGACAATTCAAGATTACCATTTTTTAAATCGGCATATCAAATCTAGAAGAGACAACAAAATTATTGAAACAAATTTATTCCTTTATCCAAATTTATGTGTTTGTTGAATCCACAAAACATTTGTGACGCACTCTGAACGTGCCAAAATTAATACACTCAGATGGAATAGGGTATCAAAAAAACATTTAAAAAAAACGCGAATAATAGGAAGTGCCAAATTAACATTTTTATAATAAAAACCCTCCCACCTTCACCAATAAAATGTTGATTTGACAATCATCAAAAAAAAGTCTAGCATATTATAATACACATACAAAATTTTTAACAATTTTCCCAATCGACATTTGACATTGATCATCCATAATGGAGCACTTTCGTAATGACACAAAATTTATGGTAAATACTCATCCCACAGTAGACCGGGCTACATGCCGACATAACCTTCAATTGACTTGACTCGAATTCGATGCACAACACGTTTCAATTGGGTTACAAACTCACACACCATATGGCTTCTAGTGCTTCCATTACCAAAAGGTCATTCACCAACCTGGCATTTAGCCACTGACAAGTGCTTTACTATCCAACTAACGACTACAATGTGAAGCCATTCAAATATCGTTTACACCTTACAGTTTGCCGCCTTTCAGCACGTTCCGCTACCAAGTCAACAAGACCGTACTTATGGAATAAAAATGTAACCGATCTAGTCTGACGTTTCTTTGAGCGCTCCCAACAACTATTATTTCACTGCGGCTGTCATTGACTTAAATTAAGAATATTGACGAAGAAAACCGCTTGACGGCCTTGATTGAACCTGAAACGCGTCGTTTTATGGCCGAGAGTAGACTAATGATTTTTCAATAAAAATAAATAAATGGAAAAGCAAAACAGACTTGTATTTATTTTAATTAATGCCGTTGACATTTGTATTATGGCGGCTTTCAGTATGTTCATCTACTGAACAGCTGCCATATTGCTGTGCAGTGTCAGGTGTCAGACACACTTTTGCAGTTGGTATGCAAAAACTGTTGCGTTGATGGAGTTTCGCAAAACCACAAGATCAACGTTGGGGTATGGTGTGTTTGCAATTTCGCTACACCAAATGCGCGATTATAAAGATGAGATAAAACTTCAGAAATTAATTGCAAATTAAAAGTAAGCTAAACAAAAAGTTGCAAATTCCCAGCTGCATCGAGAGAGGTTTGCTGAAGGTCTTCGGTGTGGGTGACCTTTAAAGAACTATATTTCACTTTATATATCCACAAGAGTCTTACTCGCGAATCGCTGCTTAAAGGTGGTATGACGTAAGGTGGAGTAGATTACATTTTTGACTAAGCTGTCATTATATTGTGAATAAAGATTTGCAATAAAAAATTTTATTATTGGATAATTACTAGGTTTTAGTTTTTGAAATAAGAAGTGCATAGAGAGTGAACGGTTTTAGAAATAGAAACCAATGCAATATATTGCTTGAATGACATAATAAATGGCGAAATGTTCTTAATAAAATTCGTTGCACCATAGGGAGGCATCTTAAGTTCTTCACTTTTAATGACAAATATGTGAAATTTTCTACTATGGGTATATTTTTTTTTACTGCCGATAGAGCAGTAAATATGTGAACGACCACATATTCGAAGTCGCTAAAAACGCAGCGAAATGTCTAGGTTTCCTAAATCGATGTAAGAAATATTTCACCCCCTCTGATCTGGCCACAATATATAAAGCGTTTATACGCCCAAAACTTGAATTCAACGCCCACGTCTGGTCAGGTGCACCAAAATCAACATTGCACCTACTAGATAGGATTCAAACACGTGCGAAAAAACTTATAGGAGACATAAGAATAGCGAACTCCTGAGTTTCGCTTGAACACCGTCGAAACATCTCCTGCCTTACCTTGTTTCATCGCTATTTTAACAACCAATGTTCAAATGAAATAGCCAGCTGCATTCCTCCCATTCAACAATTCAGCCGCAATACCCGTTACGCGATGAATGCAAATCAGTTTACCCTCAAGCCTATCTTCGGACGTACGCTGAAACATAGAGATTCGTATATAAACCGAACAACACGAATGTGGTATGCTCTGCCAAACTCTGTTTTTCATTTCCATTATAACTTACAGACATTTAAAACCAATGTGCATCGGTATCTCCTTTCTTCTTATCACTAATTTCCTTAACGCCCGCACTGTGCTAAAACATATAAAGGGTATTCATAACCCCTTGAGTGCGCGCAAATTATAAAAAAAAAAGTTATAACCGATCAAATTTTCACACTTCGGCAGATCTTGGAAAAAACCCAAGATGTCCAAATCGATACCCACCACCAATTCATACGACAGCATTTATAGAGACGAACTATACAGAGCCATGACTAGTTTTGGTATACCGCCCAAACTCAACCGTTTGTGTAGGATGACGATGGAGAATTCTCGCTGCTTCAAAGGGGTCGGAAACGACCCCACCGACACATTCGATACCAAAAAAGCTTTTAGGCAAGGAGATGAGCTATCACGTGACTTCTTGAATTTGATTCTTGTGAGGATTGTGCAAAACTCACGGGCCACCACTAGTGGCACAATTTTCGAAAAATCGGTACAACTATTAGCATACGCCGACGATATTGACATCTTTGGTCGAACCCAACGTGATGTCATAGCCACGTTTGCTAGTATAGAGAAGGAAGCAGCGAAAATGGGTTTAGCAGTAAATGAGGGCAATACGAAGTATGTGCTGCCAACATGGCACAACATCGACGAATTGGACAGAAGGTCACCACTGACAGATACAACTTTGAGGTAGTACGGGACTTTGTCTATCTCGGCTCCGCTATTAGCTCTGACAACAACATCTCGTCAGAAATTAAACGAAGAATTACCCTTGCCACCCGCTGTTTCTTCGGGCTAAGAAGGCAATTCAGTAGTAAAGCCCTCACTCGAACTACTAAGGAGATCTTATATAAGACCCTGATCATCCCAGTCCTGCTCTATGGCGCTGAAGCATAGACCCGCTCAAAAGCGGTTGGAGAAATCCTTGGTCGATTTGCGAGGAAAATTCTTCGAAAAATCTTCGGTCGTGCTTGCATTGACGGGCTATGGAGACGAAGATTCAACCAAGAGCTATACGAGCTGTACAGCGACATGCCCCTGGTCAAAAAACTCCGCATTGGACGCTTAAGATGGCTAGGACACCACGAGTCCGGCTCGCAGAGTCTTCGATTTCCAGCCAGACTCATACGCAGTAGAGGAAGACCTCGCCTTTAGTGGCGCGCACAAGTAGAAACCAACATCAACCAACTTGACGTGCGCAACTAGAGGCAGTTAGCTAAGGACAGGGTTAATTTGAGGCCACTTAAGTTATACAGTGACCGAAATGAGTATAAAGACAATCTTTCTCAAACTGTTCAATTCGATATAGCGACTGAACTGCTCACATTACGCTAACCTAATGTTTACCCAAAAATTAGGTAAACCAATTCTCTCTTCAATAGAAAAAATAATGCACCGTTATATAGCAGAACAGTCTAGAAAAAAATTAAATTGTTATTACTATTCAAAGAAGTGGTGCAAAAAATGAGAAATAAGTATAAAGACGCTGTGTTTGATCTTAAAGTTAAGGGTGATCCATTTCGAGGTTCCCTACTTTTTTAAAGAAAAAAACACAGAAAATTCAAATTTAATGGAGAATGCTTATTATCATTTGAAAGAACATTCTTTGGCATTTATTTTTTGAAGATTATGTCTATCAAATGTTGGCCGTTGCTACGTCGCAGATGGTCCGTCCGTTGAGTCCAATTTTCGATCACTCGTTCGAGCATTTCGACTGGTAACTGGCGAATGACACGCGTGATGTTTTCCTCCAAGGCCTGAATCGAAGCGGGTTTGTCGGCATAAGCTTTTGACTTTACATATCCCCACAGGAAAAAGTCTAACGGTGTGATATCACACGATCTTGGTGGCCAATCGACCGGCCCAAAACGTGAAATTATGTGCTCACTCTCAATAAGTCCATTGATTGATGCGATGTGTGGGAAGTGGCGCCGTCTTGCTGAAACCAAATGTCGCCGAGATCACGAGCTTCAATTTCAGGCATCAAATAGTCGGTTATCATGGCATTGATGGTTACGTTCGCACCGGCATAATTTTTAAAGAAATATGGACCGATGATTCCACCGGCCCACAAACCACACCAAACCGTTGTTTTTTCTGGATGAAGTGGCAGTTCTTCAATCTCTTCAGGTTGCTCTTCGTCCCAAATGTGGCAATTTCGTTTGTTTACATACCCCTTGAGCCAGAAATGGGCCTCATCGCTAAACAAAATTTGCCTCGAAAACGTCGGATCTTCTTGGAACTTTTCAAGAGCCCATAGAGCGAATCGATGTCGCTTGGGTAGGTCGAGCGGCTTCAATTGTTGCACAAGCTGTATTTTGTACGCTTTCAATTTAAGATCTTGACGTAAAATGCGCCAAGTCGTTCCATACGTCAGTCCGAGTTGCTGCGAACGGCGCCGAATCGACTCTCTACGGTCTTCGTGTACACTCTCAGCTACGGCCGCTATATATTCTTCACAGCGTGCTGGACGTGGTCTATTCGGTCGAATATTATCCAATAATGAATGGTGTACGCTCAGTAGGCCGATTATGTTGACCATAAGTTGAGCGAAGTGCACGAAACACATTCCTCGCAGAACGTGAATTTTCATAATAAAGTTGAACAATTTGTAAACGTTGTTCACGCGTAAGTCTTTCCATTATGAAATGCCAAACAATACTAAACAAAAATAACATGACAGCATGACACGACTCACACGTGATCTGTCAAAAAAGGCTATTGAAAAAAGTATCTCTACTTGGATCACCCGTTATTAAGGTTTTTTGAATTTTTTTTTATTTAAAAAGTGTGAAAATATTTAAGCGGTAATTCCATAGGCAAATTGCACTTCTTGCGACTCGAAATGAAAATAATTGAATCTTAATTTAGCCATGCTCCGAGGAACCCATTTGACCACGGAAGAAAATGGAAAAATCGCAACTCATAATGAGCACGGCCAATCAAATAGGTCTATTGCTACCAAGAAAGGGCGATCCCTTACCGTTGTCTGTAATTTTGTCAATTCGGGTGAAAATTATGGCTCTGCCAGAAAATCTGGTCGACCAAGCTTTCTTAGCGCCCGTGAACAAATATTTGTTCACATGAAGTCAGGCGAAACAAACTGAATGCTGGTCAGATAAGGCGCAAGTTGGACCTTCCTGTAGGTGTATGAAGAGTGCAGCACGTGTTGAAGGGAAATGCCAACCTTCGATACACAAAAATGATAAAAAAAAACCGCTATCGCAGCTGCATCGTAGGCCAGACTAAGGTTCTTCAGAGACCACATGGCATGGACCCGGGAGTGGGAATCAGTTTATTTTTTGATGGCGTGATTTGCGAGCCGGCACTCCGGAGGTGGAAGTGTGATGATTTGGGGTGCGTTTGGATTTCATGGAAAAATCCCTTTGATGTGGGTACCATCCAGAATGAATGGTACAAAATACAGTGAAATGCTGGAATATGCCAATGACGAATTTGGATAAATTCCGGCGGGTAAACATTTTATTTTTCAGCAAGACGATGCTCCCAATCATACGGCAAGAACTGTCCGCGAATGGTTTGAAGTCAGCGGGACAAGGTGTTTACCGTGGCCATCAAGTAGTCCCGATCTTAGCCCAATCGCAAAGATGTGAGGAATCATGGCAAGAAAAATCTATTCGAATAGGTGGCAGTACAGGAATGTGCAAGAGCTTAAGGCACAAATACAGAATAGAATTTTTGAAGTTTTTAAGAACAGAGGTGGCTGTACGAAGTACTGAGTTACAGTTTGGTAGTTAAAACTAAAAATTTCGCCGTGTTATGCTTAAAATGGTTAAAATCTTTATACCTATTTCGCAGGAAAAAATAATGTTTTTGGAGCTCGTTAACGATAAATCTAAAAAAAAAAAAACAATCCATGGTGTTCAAAAATGAATTTTTTTTTTATTGATAATAATATTGAATAAAGTAAATATTGTTTTTCCTTAAGAATATTCTCTCCAAATTTCTTTATTTCGTAAAAAATTCAAGTCAAACAATAGAGCCGCCCGTGTCCTCATACTTATTTCGGTCACTTTATACAGGTGTGTTCTATGTAGTCAAAACTGACTGCCTGACTCTGACTCCATTTATAACTAACTATATATTGTGAAAATAACCAGATTTGAAGTTTTAGTATATTAAAGCAAAGACTAATGATAGATTAAGCAGATTGAGGAAGTTCACTGATAACAGTGGAAGGAATATACTTAATTTTTCAGGCATTGCCATTACCAATGTACTATATCTGAGCTGTCACATAATATTTTAGTCTTAGACTTTTCTGTTTACATCGTACAGGACTAAGTGCGAAACTAACGACATCTATACTTCATTAGGCATCTTTTGAATTGCAATGAAATGTCAAATTTTATAAAACTGTGAATTTATTTCTACTGTAGTTTCGAAACGGATTACCAAAGATAGGTAAATTTTTTGTAATAGTGTTATCAAAATATCAAATCCTATTACTGAAGTAAGAAAAAAAACTTTTTAGGGAAAAAATTTTCCACCAGTAGAAGACAAACAAATTTGCGATGTAAAAAGCTAGTTTGTGGTGACATCTGAGGCAAAGTAGAAAAAGGCTCGCTATAATACCAGTTCAGTTGAATTTATGGTAACATTTAACACGAAATAGAATAAGAAGTTAAATTTATTTCAGTTTGGGTCACCTAAAATGGAGGACTATACAATTTAGTTCTTGTTCGATATGTTTACACCTTTGAAACTGTCCGTGGTATAGTACTGTCCGGGGTATAGTAGACAGTGAAAGCGTAGCCAATCTTCTGATTAGAAACATTAAACTCGATTATGAAAAACTGAAATTATTTTTTGTTGTAAAAGGTTTAATTCGAATTCCGTAACTACTAAAAAATTCAAAATAAAAATGTCCAGCAATTCTTTTCAATGACAGCTATAATCTGTTAGATTAAAAAAAAAAAAAACAAATGTTAATGCAGAGCAAAATGTTTTCCGTTTTTTATAGAAATAAATAACAAACAAAAAAAAAACCTGTTATATTTTCATAAACAGCAAAACAAAGGCCTCAACATCGAACAAACTATCATCGTTATTGTTGTCGTTCATTTTGTGATTTTTAGAATGTCAAATGCTCCCGTCACCTTCTCCACAGTGTTTGCATTTCTCTTTTCGTTTACGCCCACATAACCACTTTTACTTCCAGATGCAAACATTGTTTAGTATTCCACCGATCGACCGTACTTGACTCAACGAGCTATGCAAATATTTTTTCGCCTTTTGTCAAGCTTCCGGAGTTTGGCAACTATTCGGCATTCCTTGAGAATTTCGCATGCAATCGTAAAATAGTTTTGCGTGTACTTAATACGACCTCTACTGGTCAAAATAAGTCACGTATTTGTTCAGTAATTACCAACAATATCAGTAAAACTAAAAAAAAAAAAAATTCAAAGAATCACTCCAACTAACTTATGCAAACAGAAGCAAACTAACCGTCAAGTTCGCACTATCTTCATGAAGGAAATCGTCAGAGGTTTTTACGTGCGTGCAGACCTGACCAAAAGCATACCAAGGCCGAAACTAACCAGTTCTCAATCAAAGCCTGAAATTGAAATTTATTTCATTCGGCTGGGTTAAGCATGGTGTTGATCAATCAGTCACGAGGTAGAGGTATCTTTTTGATTTGCAAAAATTGAGGAAGTCTCAGACCGTCAAATTAACAAGCGGTTGATTGACGCATGAAGTGGGGTAAAGGACACTCTGGCGAAAGGTTTGAAGCGTAGTTTCCAACAGGTGAATGAAGTGTGATAATTCTTAGCATAATATCTTGGTTTTGAACGATTGATGATCATTGACATTGACCGCTTAGAAGTGGTTGCGGTAGGAACTGATTGATATGTTTGTACAATTATGGAGATAAATCGGTTTGATTGGCATTAAGGAGTAGAGATATTGAAAACCATGTTTTGAAATTTTAATTTATTTAAGCGAATATTTGAAGGGGTTAATCGGAAATCAAGACTTTTCTATGTCGCATTACAAAGCAGATGCTTCCATGTTTTTTTGATGATATAGTGAACTCATCACCGAATCATATTATGGAAATCTTATAATTCACATTTAATAGAGGCGACCAACCGATCATAGAGACAATAGATATACATGACGAAGAACTCGTTTTTTTTTAACTATTATTAGTCTGGCTACGTAGTTAATAACCCTGTTTTGATGAGAACATTTGATTTTTGATTGTCTATTTACGCTAGAAGACGATATAAGCTAATCTCAGACATACATATTTAATTATACGACTTATAAACTGTTTATATGTTCACGTAACCATTTTGTTTTTCAAAACTGTGAAGCCAGATTATAGATTGACAAGTAAATAGACAACACGTCTTTTAATATACGCACCCCTAAGATTCTTCTTCTCCACCTCACCTGATATTTTTTTATTCAAGTGGTATAACATTCTGTGAAGAGAGGAACTTTTTCTATCAAACGTTATGTTCATTATGAATACAATATCAGGTAAATGTCGCCTCTGTTAGTCTCACAAATGCGAGCCCTTTTGAGAACATTTTTCATTACATTCTCACACATTTCACGCGGTATTTCATTAATTTCATCACGAATATATTGTTTGAGTTGCTCAAGCGTTGCTGGTTTGTTAGCATAAGCCTTGCTTTTCAGAAATCTCCACAAAAAGAAGTCCGGAGCAGTCAAATCGGGCGACCATGGAGGCCAATCAACATCACCATTTCTTGAAATATCTTGTTGTGGAAAGAGGTCTCGCAGTAATTCCATTGTAATCCTGGCTGTATGGGATGTGGCACCGTTTTGTTGATGCCCCACTCACAATTACCGTTACGACGTTTTCATTTTCAAAGAAGTAAGGTCCAATGATTCTTCCTGACTAAATTGCACACCAGACTGTAACTTTTAATGGATGCAAAGGTGACTGATGAATAATTTGAAAGTTTTCCGTTGCCCAGAACCGACTATTCTGTTTATTCACATATTCATTCAAATGAAAATGTGCCTCGTCACTCATTATGGTTTTTTCATGAAAATCGGGGTTGTCATGGGCTAGCTGTAACATCCTATTGGCATATGTACGGCGGCGTAAATGGTCTTGTGGAAGAAGCTCTTATGTCAACTGAATCATAAATGAAAACAAATGCAAATCCTTGGTCCTGAGCACGGCGTCGAATTGGGGTCGAAAGTAATGTTTTCAGCCGATCTTGCAGTATGTTGTGGTTCCAGCTTGGACCTATCAACAACAGACTCTTTCTTCGAAATCATTCACTACACGATAGATAGTGCGTTTTGTTGGAACTTTGTTTCTCCCAAAAATTTCACTTAACTTTTTCATCGTCACGGTAATCGATGATTGATTTTGTTAAAATGTTTTAACGATTAAAACAGGTTGGTTTATCGAAATTTTTCCATTATAAATTTGCCATTTGTCTGCTTCACGACTGCCAATTATGAACTGTCAAGACTAATGATTACCAAAATGGCGGCAAAACTAAGTAGTATACCTGGCGGACACCCTGTATATTCAAAACGTTGTTTTTTTTTAGTTAATAGTCCATCAAAAGTGGGCTTGGGTATAATTCTTTTTTTTTGTTATAAGATCATAAGATCGTACCTAAAACCGTTTTTAGAAAACGCCCCAAAAAGTGGAAGTCAAAATATAGAGAATGTCTAAGTAACTTGTTCAGACGCTTTTCAAAATTCCTTACGATTTAATTAAAAAAAAATTTGTTTGCTGAAAACTGCTTGCGGCAGTGTGCGGATTTTGAAAATGTTTACACTTGTCCTGCTTAGTCGAACACAGAGTCTATATACCAAATTTCATAATTCTAGGTTGATCTTATGCGCCAAAATCAAAAATCAGTGCCACAGAGGAAGGAAGATAGATTTTGACATTTGAAGTGCCAAAAACCCAAAAACAAATTTTGAACTAAATCCATTCATTACTTTTCTAGAAAAAGTCAATTTTGTTAAGTCCTGTTATTCGCGTATATTATACTGATAAGTTCTTAAGCACTCCACTTAGCAGTTCACAACATTTCGTTAAATTTACTCGATTGTTCAAAAGTCGAGAAAATATCAAAGTTATGCATTACCGTTATACTCACTTTATTGAAAAACTGAGTATGCAGCATTCTAAAACACATCTACACTATTTAGGCATTTAAATCAAATTGCGACGAAAAGTTACCTGTTTTTGAAAAATCTGAATATTAAGTCTTTTGAACATTTTTAACGAAACACTGTTTTTTCCACCTTATTCTTAACATTTGCAAAAGATTAGTTAGTTATACATCATTAGACCGTTATCGAGTATATAGTGTTTAAAGAAACCGTGATAAGGGAAGTACGGTTAATTTTTGAAAGAGAACCCCAATTCCAAAAAAAAAAACATTTATAGGACAACCAATAACACCCATGTTTTGAATTTGTCTATACGTAACGTCATATGAATGACATACAGTCATTATTACAGTCATTATATGTCCTTTGTGTAAATGAAGCATTACGTTGCTATGTTTTCGAATCCTTATTTGAATGTTTTCAAAGTTTAATGGGGAGTTGTCGGGGAAGTAAAGAAAAAGTTTGGAGTTTTTACTAGTGCATGACAGACTTCACCTCTTTCTATAGAATTGTTGCTCAAATCGGTCGCAAAGTTCGAAAGATTTTTACTTTACTTTCTAAGTGAAGATACGGCTTGCGATCGATGTCTTCCGCTTTTCATAATTGCAAATAAATAATGGTGTCTTCTTGAAAAAACAGCATTGGCATCTGATTTTCGAGATCACTATACCTTGTTGTTTCGCATTGGGTATGAATTTGTATCTAGCTGTATTTGACGTTTTACTAATACAATTTCCGTATTAATGTGTCATTATGAAAAAAAATTATATTGGAAGAATCTGATAACTGTCATTATAAACGTGCAATTGGACAATTATAGAAGAAAATTTAACTTCCCGATAACTTGTGTGCCAAATGCGTTCAATTTTGGGTTCAATTTAATCGTTCCGGTACAGATGCCAATTCGATAAAACCATTTTTTTTAAAAACATATGAGAGAGATATAATCTGCTGTCCGAAACGTTCCCAACCCATCCTTATTCAAAATCTTATCGTTTGACCAACATCGACAATTTGATCTCAACGTTGCGTTGGAGGGTTTTCACCATATTTTTTTTGTCTGTACAGAATTTATGAACAAAGAGCTTATAAACTAAAATTTCATAAGCTTAACTCCAAATTTTCGGACTGGTTAATATACTTACATGACCTTTGTCATTAGCTATATTAACCGTTTCCATTAAGCGGACTAAGCAAGCTTATTATTATTTTTTTATTGCTTGTAAAGGCTTAATCTAAGTTTGTTTTTCTATTATTTT
This sequence comes from Rhingia rostrata, assembly GCA_949824845.1. Lineage (NCBI taxonomy): Eukaryota > Metazoa > Arthropoda > Insecta > Diptera > Syrphidae > Rhingia > Rhingia rostrata. Next base: position 64,739,660 of record OX463758.1, read on the forward strand.
GTGTTTTTAACTGTAACCTCAAAATAGCTACAAATGCCACAAAAGAACGCATTCATTTCATAAAAGGCTTGTGGCAAGTGTTTTCTGATGCCGGCCAGTTTCGTGTGCATACATCCCACCTCAAACGCAACTATAGTCCAGCGATAAGCCCACAAAGAGGGGTTAAAGGGGCAGCATTGCCACCCACCCATATTTAAACTTAGCATACACCATAACTTGATCGGATTTATAAAAAAATATGAACCCTCCTGCTTGTGCTCATTTTTCAATTTGGGATGAGTGCGAAATTGGATGTATGCAAAGTTTAAATATGGATTGGGGGGCTTACTTTCAAAAATGAAATATTTGCCAATTTTTTTAAAATTTGGATTTGTTTCATTTATCCTTATTTCACGTCAATATACCAGTTAGAAAAGAGGACATAAAAAATGACAATTACTCAAACCATTTTAAGAACCAGTGGGGGAGGGAAATTGCAAAACACACTTAGATTGTGAGAAGTTTCTGAAATCAGTTTCATTTGTATATGGAGATTTACGAATTGGGTAGTAGAAAAAACGAGTGGTGGGTGCACAAATGGCTGGTACGCAAGATTCTCTTTCAAAGCTAGCCTGACAGATTTGAATAATTTGGCTAAGATACACAATAATATTAATTTTGATTATTAATGCGAAAAATGAGATAAATAATGTCAAAATGTGATTATACGATCGTTTATTCCAGAATTTGAAGCAATCGGTGTCTATGTGAATAATAAGCATTTCCATTATTGGCCAAAACAGGAAATTCAAAATTAATTTTGAGCAATTGTTGCACACAGTAATTTTAGTATATGCATTAAATTTCATCCAATTTGACAAAATGGTTTGCGAGAAATCGACAATTTGCTTTATATGGCCCAAATGAAAAAATCCGTTATATGAATTTTCTCGAAAAGAACTGGGTACGCACTTTTTTTTTGGAACTAATAATACATATAAAGTTTATTCCAAATCGTAAGAGAAAGTTATAAACATAAAAAAATATTTTATTCGTATAATAAAAGGTGGCACTTAAAATTTAACCAACCGTAAGTTATATACAAAAATTGTTTGCTCAATGGGCTTAAAGGAAACCCGCCCCAAATGCTCCAAAAAAGTGAGCGCGGCTAAAAACTTTGAACGGATAATGATATTCAGATATTATTGTCTAATGTAAAGTACTTAGTTAAGTAAAACGCAGAGCTTAAGTTTGGGCTTAGGTTTTTCGGGTTTCACAGTCATTTAAAAAGTGTGGTTTAGCTAACCCAAGCATTACAAGTAATAGTGAACTGTTTGCGGGTAATTCACTACTGTGAATAGATTGTCAGTGATACAAAAAAAAAATACACAGCTCACATTATGCTGCTGTCGAGCAATAGGTATTGCCAGAGAACATTTTACCGTGTCTTAATACAAACTTCATCTTTTCACCACAAAATACAAGCGACACATGTTTTTCACGATATTGTTAATTTACCCCCGTTTTAAGAGAGTAGATATTTATTGAGAAAAACAATATTCCCACAAATAGAAAAAAAAACTACTCTGCAGAGCTAAGTTCATGTACATAAATAAAATTTTTACATTAAACAAAGGTAACGAGCTAATGCTGGTAACATTGAATGATAATTTCGCTCTGTAGGATTTTTTATGTCATCACTTAAGTCACCAAAATCTGATGATTTGAGTTATGTCAACGCATAAGTGGGGCTTACCCCTTAAGCCGGTACTGTGAAACACCAAGACAAGTTAAACCGCTGATAAAGCTCATGAACCAAATTTCATCATTCTAGCATAAAATTCAATCCCCGAAAACTAATGACGTACGGGTGATCATGCATACATGGCTCAATCGGCTTCTAGCGGTAGCTATCAAAATTATTACAAACAAAAATTAAAAATAATAATAGGGTATTTACAATCTACTTTTATAATTCTGATAAAAATTTAAAAAAAATCTCATTCTTAGCCTATGTTTCTATAGATTTCAAAGAGATTAATAAAAACATCTGAATTATTCATCATTTTTGGTTCAAACATTTGTTGGTATTATTTGTGTTCATGATATCCATCGAACCTTCCTTTTTTCATAAAACTCAATTTCAGTGCATTGTATCCATTACATTACATTTTCTTGGTGCTTAATACATGTTAACTACTTTTTGTTTAATAATCATGTGAACACAATATGTACGACTGACAATGAGGAATAATCCGCACAAAGAAATCATCACGCCAAAAATTAGTCAATGTATATATTTTTAACGAGTTCTATGGGAGACTAAAAATGTAAGTTTTATATGTACCATAACATTGCGAAAAAAATAAACAGGTTAAGTTTTTTACGCAATTGGCATATAGCCTAAATGTCACGCAAATTACAGGCAACATAAAATGGACGCATTCGAAGCACCATTCACATTTAATAACCGGTGTTTTTTTAGAGGTTGGTTTTTCAAATGGTGAAAAAAAAACTGACATTTTGTGGTCAAATCGGGCAACTCAAATTTATGTTCAAATTTTATGTTCAGTTTGGTTTGCCATTTCAACGTGAACAGGTTAACAAATGAACGACGCTTGCAAATTTTGCCAATTTATTTCGAAAATAATGGTTCAGTCACAATCGATTTATTGAAGGAAACATTTGATGTGCGCATAATTTCGCGGAATGGACCTGTAAATTGGCCACAAAGATCGTGTGATTTGACAGCATTTGATTATTTTCTTTGGGGATATGTGAAGTCGCTCATTTTTTTTATGATTAGCATGCGCTAAAGGGTTTATGAATACCCTTATTGTGCATTAGGGAAATTGAGGAGAAGAAAAGAGGAGATACCGATGTGCATTGGTTTTAAATTTTTGTAAATTGTAATGGGGAGGAAAGACTGAGTTAGACAAAGCATTTCACATTCGTGTTGTTCGGTTTAGGAATGAATCTGTATATTTCATGGTACGTTTGAAGGTAGGCTTGAGGGTGAATTGATTAGCATTCATGGCATGGCGAGTATCACGGTTATACATATGTTTGAATGGGCGGGAATGCAGCTGGCTATTTCTATTGAGCGTTTCCTGTTAAAATAGCTGTAAGAAAGTGTTAGGCAGGAGATATTCCTACGATGTTCAAGCGAGATAATAAAGTTCGCTACGATTGGATCTCCTATCAGTTTTATCGCATGATTTTGTATCCTATCTAGTAGGTGCAATGATGTTTTTGCTGCACCTGACCAGATGTGGGCGTTGAACTCAAGTTTGGGGCGTATATACGCTTTATATATTGAGGCCAGATCAGAAGGGGTGAAATATTTTTTGCATCGATTTAGGAAACCTACACATTTCGCTGCAGTTTTAGCGAGAACAAACCAGAAACATTGAGGAACTTGGAAGCCTACATTCGTGGCGTTTTTGCCGACATATACCGCATAAAATGCTAGAAAAAGTGGTTGAAAATTGGACCTCTAGCCTTTTTTTAGACTTTTATTTAAACATCAATGACATAAAATTAGCCTTCTAATAAAGTGAAATTAATGGACATTAAAACGATTTTCTTGTGTTTTATTTCAGTTCGAAGTAAAAACCAACACCCTTTACGTTTATTCGTGTATGACACAACTCGATTCAATCATTCAATCAGCCGTATTTATTAGATTTTGTTAAAACGTGTCTCAGGGGTTGTTGAGTTAAGCATGCTCAAATATTTAAGTTGTCTCTAAGCCATGTTGCATAAATTCTTATCTTTAATCAATTTTTCATTTCTGCTTAACTAAATGATGATTGTTTCCGAAAAAGTAATAAAATTTACAAATCTAGTACAAAAAAGTGAAATTTTTTACAAATTTATGTCCCATTTAGCTCTTTTATTTGCTCAGATACTGTTTTTGGCATTTTGACCAATTGCGATCTCTTCGAGGCAAATGCCTTTGCAACCCTCTGATAGGTAACACATGGCGTAGATTGACGAAACCCGTTTATCAGCCATAGCGAGGTATCCGTCGGAGCGGAAAATTCTCCGATTTCTTACGATTGAGAGGATTTTAGCTTCGAGGTATTCTTTTGAAACGCTTTTCGGAATATTTTTCCGACATTTTGTAACGCATCCCTCCGAATTGCATTGAAGTGCCTTCAGGTGCATTTTTCGTGCAATTTTTAACAGCAAATCTTAATTCTTTTTCCGATTTCCTCCAACACAAATACTTCGCGGAATTTATTTACGAATTGTAGTGAAGTGATTTTTGTTCCGATGGCAAAGAACTCGAATGAAATTTTAACCTCCGACGGAGTATGCGTTGCGGAAAAATGTCCGCTCCGATGGATACCTCGATTGGGCAGAATATCCGCTCTGTCATCTTGCAGCTAAAAAGTGATAATGGAATGTTTATAGAATGATAGTGAGATAGTAGATTATGTAATTTATTTCATTTCGACCCATCAGTTGGAAATCAGCACAAATGTGCTGATTTTCAGATCGGATCTCAATATGTTGATAAATCGATACATTGGTTGGAAATATTTGTCTTCAAGTTCGATTTGGTAAATTCGCGGCTTATACATTTTACATCTCGTAGCTGTTGGTCTTCTTGTATTTATCACATTCACTACATTTTTATTAATTTGCTTTCACTTTTCGACACGGAAACTCAAAATATATATAAAAACGAAATATTTAAATGGAAATTCTCCGATCTGTAAGAAATGATTTAAAAATGACTCAAAACAACCTTAAAACGCAGTCGATCGTGTTTAAATTATGCGGCCTCTAAGCAACGTTGCTAAGATTTGAAAATCGATTATAGATACCGATTTTGCATTTAACTGATATCAAGAGGTGTTTTAACGTTAAACAACCTTCTTAATATTTATGGCTAAATATGTTTAAAAGAAGCGATTTTTTACTTGCCATGTACATGCGTGTACCTACAGAACTCGTTGGAACGCAATTATTTTTTGAATGCGTTCCGTTTAACATCTGCTGCTCACAGAGTACGTATATATGTTTGGCAGGCAGAATACTAATACAAGCTGTTTATTTCATTAAAGCTGATTTCAACAAGCAGATTTTTAAAAATCCGCTATTTTTGTTTTCAAACTTTTTACACAGAATATGGCTATTCTCTCAATGCTGTGATTTCCATAATTTTCAGTATAAAAAAGTTTATTCCAAGAATCCATTACCAAATTGTTAAATTAACAGTCATTACTGTTCACATAGGTATACGACTTGTCAGTTTAAGTGGTGAACTACAGACAAAGTGGAATTTGAACCCCTGAAAAAATTCCCCAAGCTTGTTGTGCCAAACCCAGCTTACAGACTCTCGTTCTTTTGTTGTGGACATGAATCGCAGTGAGTGTACATAATTGTGGGAAAGAAACCTTAATTATGTGCGTGGGAATGCCTGTTCATTCCCTCAAGCTTGCTGAAAATACCTTTTACGAAATATTTAAAGAAAGAAGCTTACTGGAATACCTAAGCTGGTCTTAGTTTGTGTTGTTGCTTTCTTACCTAACTACGATAGGTATGTTTGGATTTTAGATTTACATATTTAATTTCCGTCAACCTACCATGTCCATACCATGTGGAGGAGGATGAGTCTATCATACACATCTTGCATCTGATCTGCATTGCTTACAGCTTAGACTAGGGGCACGGCACAAGTGTTTCATAAGCAAACGTCGCTAACATATTGTTATCTTCGATTTTTATGGAATATCTGTCAAATTTGTTGTCAATTTATGTCGAATAAATGAAGCTGCACGTCATTAACGAGTATGATATACATATTAATGGGTAAGGCTCAAGACTTTTACAACATTAACGGTTTAGCCGATAAATCTATAGATTCAACTCTTTCTGCATCCGGTATGAATGCGCTCGTAATAGAGACAAGTTTTCTCTTGACTGTGTGATGATGGAGTGACCGAATGAAACCACTTGGAAGCATGCATATTTTATGGTGGTACTAGGACTGAACCTGTTTCCATTATGCAAATCGATTTTAGTTTTTGCAAGACAGTCATGCCTGCATGTGGATATCAGGGACTATCAAGAGTCAAGTTCATGCTGAATTTCGTCGAAATCTTAATTGCTTGACTCAGATCCCATCGTTTCTTAACTTGGTAATCCTAATGTTATGTCATTAAAAAAAGGCGATTAATTTGTTTTTAACTGTAAATAACTGGGGCACTGTTTGAATTCTCTAAATACAGGGTGGCGCACCAATTGTGCTACAATAAGAAATTCAAATAACTTTTTTTTTAATCGATGTATTTCATTTATTTTTTTTTATTGGTTAGAAAATTAAATTTTATTTTAAATAGTTAGTTGTTTTTAAAGATTATCGCAAATGACCTCCACGCTCTCCCACGCATATGCGGCACCTGATCAAAAAATTATTCATTGCGGCCTGAAGAGTTGAAGTTGGGATTGCCTCAATTATTGTCGTTATGGACTGCTTTAATTCAGTTAAATTCCTGGGCTTCGTTTTATACACCTCTTGCTTGACATAACCCCATAAAAAGAAGTCTGGTGCAGTCAGGTCAGGTGACCTTGGGGGCCAGCGAAGAGTGGAGTTCCTAGATTAATGAAAAGGTAGGAAGAGAGGACATCTAAGAAGTATTGTCGGAAAACATAGCCTGGGTGTGCGTCAATGGGGTAAGGTTTACTGATTTCACCGCAGTCCCCGAATTACATCAAAGACCATTGGCGGAATGCTAACTGGCTATAAGATCGGCTTCAACTCATGTTTTATATTTCTTCTGCCTGTCTGCAAGAAATGACTGACGAAGACTGTCTACATATACCTGCAGCCATGAATGAGGTATACATTTATCAAAAAAGAACACAACCTTCATATCTATAAAGACCTGGCTACCAATGATCCATTCCGATACTTTGATTTTCAGCCAGAAGTAAGAAGACGCATTAGGGAAAGCTAGGTGCAGACATAAATGTGGTTATCAATGCCCAACCTGACAGGTCAGCTCCAATTTATTAGTTAATCCTTAGGACATTGGCCATCAGTATCCACTACTGAATTAAGTGCTGCTGTTGAACTTTCGGCTCCTTCGCCACCGTCCCTAAATATGTTGAAGCAGCTCATTTAGGTTGTCAATGCCAACTGAGACTGAAAACGCCATCATTCACGTCAAATAAAAACCTCAGAGAGAACTGAACAACCTGAACTCAAAATACGAAGAATGCTAAATTTTTGAAGTTGTGCATATTCCAAGAGAATCATTGCAAAGGCAAAATTGTGACATGCATCTTGGAGCATAACAGTTATTATTTAGAAGTATTCTTGAAGTCCTAAACCTTGCCGACATAATATGCGCCCATCCTACAAATTAGGAAACAATTATAGCATAGTTTCTGCTAGGCACTAGAAAAACCCGTAGCAACACCTAAATGATTTTCACTGGCCCTTCTCTCTCGATGATCCGACAAATCATCTGTAAGTATTACACACACACAAATAATAGTTGCGAGAAAAAATTTAGCTAGCGGCCTGTTATGTATTTTTTTTTTGAAATGCCGAAAAGCATAAAATCATGACATGGACTTAAACTATTTAAATTGAATTCCTGTTTTTTTTCTAGTTTTAGTCCTATGAATACGTAGCTTACAAATATATTTAAGAATACCGAACGGATAGTCTGCAGACTTAACAGACTATGATCACTGCGACGTGAACGCAGATTAGTTAAGTGGCGGTTATCAACCCAAATCAATTTTCTCCCCAATCCACCCAGGTGATGACCTAATGTCAGCGATTTGGAAAAGTGCTAATTATGTTTTGTAATATTATTGAAAAATATAATTTATAGTTTATTATTGTTTTTTTTTTATAAATATTATAACTCCATTTTCTTTACTCCAGGTGGCACTATTTCATTAGTTTTAGTGGCCCTGATTAATATCTAGTCTTTCGTCATGAAATGTGAGGTGAACTAATCGCATTACAAGATCTCTAGAATTTTGAATTTTGTTTGCGAATTTTTTGTTTAGCTCCGCCATAACTGGTCTGGCTATATGTGCAGTTGCTTCATCTTGCTGAAACCAAACGCTGTTGAATGGTACACGTCTTCGGCGCAGTTCTGGGTAAAAAAACTCCTTCAACATCTTTAAATAACGGTCCCCATTGACAGTAACGGTTACACCGTTTTCTTCAAAGAAGTACGGCCCGACAATACACCTTGATGAAACTGCGCACCACACAGTGACTCGTTCTGGGTGCAGTTCCGTCTCATGGAGCATTTCTGGATTAGACTCTTTCCATATACGGCAATTTTGCTTGTTTACATTGCCGTTAAGATCAAAATGGGCCTCATCAGACATGAACAAACAATTGATCAATGTGTTGTCTTCTTCGGCCATTGATATAATTTTTTGGCAAAATTCCAGGCGAACAGGCAAATCCTGAGGGTTTAACTTGCTAGTAATTTGGACTTTGTACGGAAACAAGTTTAAACCGTCATGAAGTATCCGTTGTAATGACTGTCTACTAACTCCAATTTGCCCCGATAAGTTTCGGGTCGAAACGCTCGGATTGGCCTGTATTGCAGATGCTACTGCTGCGATTGTATCCTGAACCCGAACATTGGCATCTCGATGGTACGGCCTTCGTGCGATGCTTCCAGATTCGGCAAACATGCTTACAAACCTCATAATGGTCCATCTACTCGGGGGATTACCGCCAAACTCCCGCCTGAATTCCCTTTGGACGGAAATGACGGACTGCAAAGCATGGTACCGTTGCACTATCCAAATTCTTTTCTCCGTATCCCAAGCATCCATTTTTATAAATCTAAATAGTAACCTACAAAATAAAAAAAATAAGCCGATTACTCACACAGAAAAAAACGTTATTACGTTTTATTTTTGTAGCACGATTCGTGTGCCACCTTGTACTTATCACTTCCGGTGAAGTTAATTTGTTACCATTTATGTTTCCGACTTTTAGAGCCGTGGTCTACGTGGTACTTTTAGTGCCATGTATTTAGCAAAACTATCGGATTGGCAAACATGCAAAACAATAGCAATTAGACACGAATCCATTAAGCGGATATTAAAAATGATTTTATGACGTGTAAATATCGTGGCTCAAAAAATTTTCGTCTCCATTGGGCGGGTTGAAATCAACGCACACAAATAATTTTTCACTCAAAACGAGCAAGGATTTGTTCTTCCTTTCTTGATATATCACATGATTTGTAAGACAATAAACATATTTAGCCCCAAGAAAATTTCGTTGGCAAGCTAATTCTTCGTTTGATTTTTTACGAGATGTCGTTTTCAGAGATAGACAAAGCCGACCAAAGTTGTCAATTATGACGTTCTTTCCAATTCATCAACATGTTTTTTTTTTTTGACAGGTTTTTGCTTCGTTTTAACAGAACCAATAGAACCAACTTTAGCAACTTCCTTTTCAATATATTTTGTTACACTGTACGCCTAATTTTTGGCTGCGATAACCCGGCGAAATTATTTAAAAATCCAGGGGATTCTTCTCGATGTGCTGGGGAAACCCAGCATTACAGATGTACTGGTTCTTATGACAAACGTCCGTTTAGCCACCGTTCTTAGACATTTGTTGCATGAATCATTAATCGAAAATTGAAGAGATATGCGTTCTGCTCTGTGGTACGTGAGTTTTGCGATGAAATGCCACAAAGACGTCTGGGTCCGATTTCCAGTCGTAGCAAAACTAAAATGTTTTTTACCATCCCGCCTCTCGTTCAAATAGTAAAAACTATCTCAACTGAGAAATTGGATTCTGCATTAAATTACAAATCCAGCCATCGTGCAAGAATTAAACATGCGCACATTAGTATCTACTTACTCAAGTAGTGCTAAAGTCCGGAATGAACCTGGGCTTCAACCATCATCCCTCTCCAATAAGCCCGGTCCTTAGCTAACTGCCTCCAGTTGCGTACTTCAAGTTGGTTGAGTTCAGTTTTTATTTGCTTGCACCGACGTCTGTATAGGAATCGAAGACTTTGCGAGCCGGAGTATTGGCGTGTATTCGCTCTACATATGCTACAGATGGCAGTTCTACACTTCTTGGTTAAATCTTCTTTTGCCAACGTCAACGCAAACGAGATCGAAGATTTTTCAAAGAAATTGTCTCCCAAAACGCCCAAGAATTTCTTGATACACTTTCTACTGCTAACCTTCCGATTTACATGTATTAAGTCATTTTAAAAATACTAAGAGCTACATGCAAATAGTTGCCCAACCCACAAAAAAGGGACCCTATGAACAGCGCCAACTACAGAGGCATAAGTCTCCTCATCATTGCCTACAAGATCCTATCTGCTGTAATATGTAAACGCCTGAAACTGTTTACCAACAACCTGATCGGCCCTTATCAGTGTGGTTTAAGACCACGAAAGTCCACAAGAAGTCTACATCGATTCCCACTACCTATTCATTGATTTCAAAGCCGGATTGTATTTTGACAGAATTTATAGAGACGAACTATACAGAGCCATGTCTGGTTTTGGTATACCGCCCAAACTCGTCCGTTTGTGTAGGATGACGGTGGAGACTTCTCGCTGCTCCATCAGGGTCGGTTCCGGTTCACAAAAGTTTCGATTCCCAGCCAGACGCACGAAGTCTTATGTTTCCAAGATAGTAGCGAACGCATTGTAACTATCCGCATGGAGGGCAAATTCCCCAATATAAGCCTTTGATGCGCTAACGCCCTAACGGAGGAAAAAGATGATATAGCTAAGGATTGCTTCTACAAGCTCCTTGACAAAACCTATAAGTGACTACCGAAGTAAGATGATAAAATCGTGCTGGGAGACTTTAACGCAAAGGTAAGAAGAGAAACAAATTTTAGCAGTATTGTAGAAAAACATAGCCTTCACGACAATACGTCTGGTAACGGTCTTAGGCTATTGACTTCGCTAAAGAAGGAATTGCCACTATAGCACACGGTTTCCTCACCTCGATATCCATATGGGACGTGGCGGTCTCCAGATCAACGAATGGTCGATCACATGGCGATAGACAAGAGGCACGAATCCAGTATTGTGGATGTCCGACCATTTCGAGGAGCTAACATCGACTCGGACCACTACCTTGTTGCAGCCAAGGTTAGAATGCGGATATCCACCACACCACAAAAATCCATAAATACTGCTAGAAATTTAATGTCGCAAGATTGCAATTGCAAGAGCCCGCTAACACCTTCGCGCAACGCGTATACCTTAACCTCTCGGTTAACACCATACCACCATCATCGAATGTCGAAGAACAATGGGAACGATGCCAACAAGCCATTAGATCAGCCGCAACTGATGTGCTACGTTTCTAGGGCCCACCAACAACAAACCCCAGGTTTGATGATGAATGCCGACGACAAGGCGTAAGTGCAGGTGAATACGAAAGCTGCCATTGAGCTCTATACGCAGAGAAGAAGGGAAGAAAGAACAGCGGCTTTTCAGAAATAAGAAAAAAGAAAAAGAAAAGCGCGCGATTGAGGACATAGTCTTACGTCTTACACTTTGGTAAAACTTGCGAATATCGTACATGGAGTGTATCTCTACTCCATGTACGATATTCGCAAGTTTTACCAAAGTGTAAGACGTCAAAGCCAAGTTTAATAGGCTCAAACATTATCCTGTCGAGATGAACAAGGAAATATCGTAGTTGAGACAAAGTCGATGCTGAGGTAATGGATGAACCACTTCTGCAGACTGTCAAACGGCAATGACGAACAACATTCTGCTGTCAGGCAGAATGAAACATTCAATATTGGCAACAACAGCAAGAACTGCCAACCACCCGACCTGAGTGAAGTGAGGATAGCAATATCTAAACTGAAGCTTTATAAGCTGCCGGAAATGACGGCCTCCCAGCCGAGTCTTATAAAGCCGGCGGAGATGACTTGTTAATTAACATCCACCAACTCATAACCCCAATCTGGCCGGAAGAAAATATGCCTGAAGAATGGAACCTCAGCATCGTTTGTCCGATCCACAAAAAAGGAGACCCTCTAAGCTGCGCAAACTACAGAGGCATAAGTCTCCTCAACAGCGCATACAAGTAAGTAAGATAATTGCCATCAATCAACAACAAAGTATCTAAGATGATAATGATAAATTAATTCACATTTGCAGGAAAAAAAAATGCACAAACATAGAATTAGTGATTAATAATAATAAAGTAGAAACAGTAGCTAACCTAAATGTTCTAGGATTATTAATAAATATTAGATATAATTGGAAACCTCACTGTACAAATCTTAAGAAATCTTTAGCAGCAAGGCTCAATATCATTAAGTATCTATCATCAAAGAAAAGTAATGTTCATGTTAATTCACTCTGTAATATCTCAAAGTTGTTCGTCTTAAGTTAATTGGATTACGCATTGGCCATCTACGGTTCCTGCCCTAAATCAACCAAAAGTATAATAGCACCTACATATCACCAAGCAGCAAGGAGAAGCCTAGGCGCTTTCCCAACCACACAGATCAAAAATTTACTCGCTGAGGCCGGGCTTCCGTCATTAGAAAAGCGCTACCTCGAAATCATCGCAAAACTCTATGTCAAGCTTTACTTCCAAACAGGATCGATAATAGATAAGGATGCTAATAAAGCTATTGCCCACACACGTGTCAGAAGGATTCCTTCCACAATACATATCATCCTGGAATCTGGTAATAAGCTAAATCTATCTTGCAATAAATTAGCCAAATACACCCCGACACAACCACCATGGGCAATCCATAAAGATTCAGTGGTTCTCCTATTACAAGAGTTTCGTAAGGACACTACTAGTAATGGTATATATCAATCACGATTCCTCGAAATCTCAACGGACCTAAAACGTAAAGGCTGGAGCTTTATATACACAGATGGCTCGAAAACAGATACAAACACAGCTTTTGCAGTTGTAAACCAAGATGGCTCTACAATCATGCAAGGAGTCCTTCCAAATTTTGCATCCATTTACACCACTGAAGCACTGGCTATACTAGAAGCAGCAAAGAAAACTTCTCAAATACCCGGCAAATGGGTCATCTGCTCTGATAGTCTATCTGTACTGCAAGGCATCGTTAATCCTCATAATGACACACATGTCATAACCAAAATAAGAGACATCTTAAATAAATCGTGATTAAAGATAAAACTAATGTGGACACCAGGTCACGTTGGAATAAAAGGCAACGAGTTCGCAGATGTTGCCGCAAACTCCGTGCTTCAGGCTCCCACCTTCACATACTACACCTTCTCACGTTTAGACCTAAAGAGACACATACACCAGGAAAGCCAGAACAAACAGCTACTTGAATGGGAACATTATGCACACCACTATAAAACAGTCAACCCAGCCAGAGTCCAGCCAAATTTCCCAACAGATATCCCCAAAAAAGACGTAAAGAGGTTTATCCGACTGCGCCTTGGTCACACTGCATATACCCATCAGCACCTGCTTAATAAGGAATCACCCCCAGCCTGCCCCAATTGTTTCGCGCCGATAACGGTAACGCATCTACTTAATCCATGTTTCCTATTATCACATCACTCACACCTAAACAACTATAGTTCAAATCAAAATCTATTGGACCTACTCAGAGAACCAAATAAAAGCAATATTGTTAAGATAAAAGATATTTTAGAACAACTAAAAATTAAGATATAACTATCATTAATACCAAGAGCCGAAAGCCTTTTTTTTAACTTTTAAACTAATTTTTTATTTACTTAAAATATTAACTTACTACTAGACAAAAATGCTTAAATCTAACTTATCAATAACTGGTTTACTTAATCTAACTTATCGGCCCTTAGTGGGCGCTGTAAGCTTATATTTAGCTGTTTTATTTTGCCTTTAGAAGAGCCGAAAGCCTTTGCTGCTAGTTTGCTCTTATCAAATATATTTTGTAACAATTTTAAATTGTATATTAATATTCTAATAAATAAATAAAAAAATAAAAAGTTGATGGAAGTCTCCATAAGTGGTATTCCTCCAACGTGTGCTTTATTTAATTCCTGTTGCATCCTTGAACTTAAAATACGACTTGTTCGGTTTTCACGGAATAGTACTTTGGGCTTACGGACCGTGACCGAGTGTTGATAGGAACTTTCACGTCGCATACAACAGCCCGAATTCCACCTACCGTGCATACTTCCATGCATCCAAACATTTCTATGATTTGGGGCAAGGTGATTGAACCACCAAAGAGTTCTAGAGTTTCTTTGAACAGTGATCACTTCCACATTGAAAATGGATGAGGTATTCCTTCATTGCCTAGAACTGGACATTGAACTTGCTTTTACGCTCACGACACTTTCAATACTTGAAAATATCAACATGTTACCCTCGCTTTAGTTACTAGACCAGCTTTGGTCATTCGTTGTACCTGAAGTGGTTACATGTCCTAGAGCCGTCAAGATTCACCTATGTATGCAATAACAAATACGAACCTCTTATGAAGGTTCAAAATTAAATTGGACGCAATCAATCTTATCAATCTTCACTCATTTCGACTTATCCAACTCGGACCAATATTCGAGCCAATACCATCTTACATGACAGCTTATTAAAATGATACGTAGTAACAAAAATGCCTCCAACATAAAGAAACATTTTAACAACATTTCGATTCAATCTATCACAACATCGTTACGCTGTTATGCGAATTATTGACGTTTTCCGTTTACACCTTCCCCAACAAATAAGAAAAAAAAAAAAAACCACGCAAATCTTAAACCATAACTTATTTGGAGGCCCCTCATCCATGACGAGGCTTCTTGTTGGCAGCGACCTTGCTGGTGGCGAAATTTTTAATTTGTTTTAACGAACCTACTCTTCCTTATAAGAAAAATAATTCTGTAGAAACCGCGGGGTTTCAAAATAATCGAATCTCAAATAATTTGTCTGTGTCGGCTCTGAAGCTATCTTAAGCCATTCATCAAAGAGTGGTGATACTACTTTTTAAGTTGATGACGTTTTCCTTCTGTTTGATGTTTGGCTGTCAAAGAGTGTATTAATATCGATTTTCGCTAATTTGTTGTTTTTTTTGCATCGAATTGTTTTTTTTTGTTTTTTTAATTAAAATGTCAATTGCTAGGTACACGAACGTTGTACCTAAAACTGTAGAGGTGGGGTTTGTAAGTATCCTTAAGATCACTTCTAAATTTAGAAAAATTTAAAATTTTTGGAAGCAATTTGCAGGGGAAGGGATTTATCACATTTGAACACAAAATGATGGGTGACTTTTTTAATAACTTCTGACAGGCCTTTAGATTGTTATAGGTGGACGTATATGTGGGGAACTAATTTGTAAAACAATAAAACAGTTTAACAAAAAAAAAAGTTTGCATTTTTAATTTAGAAACTGCAAAACAAAACCAAAGGGCATTAGCTAGTCATGACCCGCCATCATGCATGTTTTGTAGAGTTCGTAGTTATTGCCGATGCGGTGGTGATGTTTTCAATGTCAATGTCAAGGTGAAACAACCAATTTGGAACATGACCTTGGGTTAGGTTTGACATGGTATTGGGCGTATCTTGTTGTGGTCTTTGTGATGCTTTTGGTTATTGAACTATTTTCAAGATATGCCCTACTGGGCATGTAGCTTAGATAAGCAATCCCCCTTGCTATGACAGAGGTTATGCATTTCATGGTCACCAGCTATCGCGACCTTTTCATTCTTAGGTTGCTTTGGATTATTTTAACGATTCGAACGCATTTGATATTTTGAATTGTTTTAACAGAGAGGCATGTCTACAAGCCAGTTAGGTGATTCAGAATATTCCGTGAATATCATCTAGACGGATGAGAATACTCCTGGAAAAAGTTTGAATAATTATGTTTGGAACAACAAATATTTATTGAAGAAAGAAAGTGTAAAAATAATCAGAAATCATATTTCTAAGAAAAAAAAAAATTAAAATTTCTCAAGACAGTTTAGAATCACCCCCATTTTTGCGGCTTTATCTTGAAAAATTAAAGAAATTAAATGACAGTGACGGCGAAAGTATCGTTTATCTTCGTTTGGCTCTTAGTCGCTGTAGCCTCTGAATTTGTTGCCATCTTTAAGATTAACGTTCATTGCATGGTTAATTAATATGTTATGCTCTGTGAGTGACCCTATCGGTGATGTGTTTGTTTACATATAAGGTTTGTTCTTTTAGTTCTTTTTATATTCTAGTTAAAGCTCTTGTTATATGTTCCTAAAGAAAAGTGCCTTCCTCCTAATATTGGCTTTCATTAGATGAAGATAGGGTCTTATTAGCTTCACTCAGATTCTATCAGCTTCTCATATCATTGTTTCTTAATGGTAGGAAACTCTGAACTCATCAAATAAAGTGATTCTTATCTTAAAAGTATGGTCGCCTTTGAGTTTGTAACTTTATTTCGTTCATATCGACGGACTATAAAGGCTGCGCCATATTTTATGTCGGCATTTGAATATTGAATAAATTTAAAAGAATAAACCCGACTTGCATACATCAGATATTTTTAATTAAAACGGTCCCTTAATGTATGTTTGAATTTAAATTTGAATACAACTTCAATGAAGTAGTCGCCTCTAGTTGAGGAAAGCTTAACATGCCTTTTTCAGCATTTTCCGCCAGTTTTTCGATCATATCAGGCGGTATAGCGATGATTTCGATGCGAATATTTGACTTTGCTTGAGCTTCTCAATGGTCTGAGGATTGCTAGTGCACACTTTTCTTTTCAAATGACAGCTCGAAAGGAATTCCGGCGGGTGCAAATCTGGAGATCTGGGTGAACAATCAATGTTGGCATTTTTTGATAGCTCCCGCCCAGATATTTTATTTTGGTTAGATACTATTGCGGAACCACCAAAATAGCAATAAAATATTGCTCATCAATGAAAATGCGCTGTTCTTTCATATAGCGTGCCATTTTCATAAGCCCCGAACTTTCAGCTGTCTTACTTACTTAGTATTGTGGCGCTACAGTCCGAAATATACCTAGGCCTCAACCAATATGCCTTGCCAATTAGCCCGGTCCTTAGCTAACTGCCTCCAGTTGCGTACTCCAAGTTGGTTGAGGTCGGTTTCTACTTTTACACGCCACTTAAGGCGAGTTCTTCCTCTACTGCGTCCGACGTCTTGCTGGGAATCGAAGACTCTGCGAGCCGGAGTATTGGTATCCGTTCAATGCCAAATTTTTTGACCAGGGGCATGTCACTGTACGCATAGTATAGTTCTTGGTTGAATCTTCGTCTCCATAGCCCGTCAACGCAAACGGGACCGAAGATTTTTCGAAGAATTTTCCTCTTTAATTGTCCAAGGTTCAGCGCCGAAGAGCAGGACTGGGATGATCAGGTCTTATTTAGTATAGGATAGGAGTGAGGGCCTTACTACTGAATTGCCTTCTTATCCCTAAGAAACAGCGGTTGGCAAGAGTAATTCTTCGTTTAATTTCTGACGAGATGTTGTTTAGAGTTAATAGCGGAGCCAAGATAGACAAAGTCCCGTACTACGTCAAAGTTATATCTATCCATAGTGACGACGTTTTGTGTCCTTTCGTGTTGACAGCATATACTTAGTTTTGCCCTCATTTACTGCTTAACCCATTTTTGCCGCTTCCTCCTCTATAATAGCAAACGTGGCTATGAAATCACGTTGAGTCCTACCAATGATGTTAATACCGTCAGCATATGATAGTAGTTGCACCTATTTTTTGAAAAATTGTGCCTCTGGTGTTGGCTCGGGAGTTTTTCACAATCCTCACAAGAATCAGATTTAAGAAGTCACTTGACAGCGCATCGCCTTGCCCAAATTCATTTTTGGTATTGAATGTGTCGGTGAGATCGTTTCCGACTCTGATGGAGCACTATACCAAAACTAGACGTGGCTCTGTAAAGCTCGTCTCTATAGATGCTGTCGTATGCTGCTTTGAAATCGATGAATAGGTTGTGGGTATCGATTTGGACTTCTAAGTGGACTTTCCTGGCCTGAAACCACACTGCCGTTCACATATTACGGTAGATAAAATTTTGTAGTAGATGTTGAGGAGACTTATACCTCTGTAGTTGGCGCAGTTTGGAGGGTCTCCTTTATTGTGGATCATCAGCTGTCGCATTGTTATTTTTTGCCATTGGCATTGGCAACACAGCAGACGGGTTCAGTGGCGTGATGGTTAGTGCGTTGAACTGCCGCGCAGAAGGTCTGGGTTCGCGTCCCAGCCGTTGCAATACCTAAGTGATTTTTCACTGGCTCTCCTCTCGTAATGATCTGACAAATCATCCGAGTAGTGTCGATTGTCATGAATAGCTTATCTCAACTTAGCCGTTCGGAGTCGGCATAAAACAGGAGGTCCCGCCATCGTGCAAAGAAGTACACACGCACGCATGAATGGTTGTGAGAAAAAAGCTAGGCCCTGAGTACTAACGAGCCTGTTGCGCTATAAATTTATTTTTTTATTGGCAACACAGCACATACTATTATTTGAAAAACTAAAAGTTTTCATAATATGCATTTGCAGTATGCCATTGTGCGCCATTTTCTTAAAAATATATAGTCCACACCTTTGCCACACATTTTGGGCATTTCGCTGGATAAAGGTACCATTAAATGTGAAATGGGGCTAGTCGGTCATTACAATTTGGTGCCAAAAATCAAGTTCAGCATGACTCATGAGCGACGTTTTTGGTATATTTCAACCAACCTCGTCGGCAATGTTCTTATAGTCAATCAAGGCTTAAAAATGCAGTATAACGTGGTTGCACTGACGTCATAAGATTGAACGCGGTGACGATATGACGTACATGTGGGTTATCGGCAATAATCGCGTTTACTGCTTCAACCAATTCCTTCGAACGTCTTGGGCATTGATGAACGGCGTTTCGACGATTTTACACCGTCTCGTGCTTGACAAAATTCGACGACAAATGGCAGATAGTGTTGTCAGACGATGCTTGTTTACAACGATATTTTTATTTGTATACACGTTGAAATAACACAGCTGAACCACTATTTTCAATGTAAAGCGCCCCTATTTCGGTGTGAAGATATTCATGGCTAAAATAGTACTGAATTGATATTTTGAAAGGATGCCTACTCAAGTAAATCGATTGGTAAATGACAAAGCTATTCAATTTTTACAAACCGATATAAAAGATGGCGCACCCTATATACTTTGGCAATTATCTGCTCGTGGATGCTGCTTGTTCTTAACTCTCTACTTCATAGACCTAATAGCTTAATGAGAAGTCTACAATCCGCTGTGCAAATCGTTTAATATCGCATCCATCTTGAAAAATTATAACCCCAAAAGTGGGAACGCATTAGGTCTTTAGGGGATGAAATATAGAAGAGCGCTTTTTCGGTTCGACAAAAAACAAAATTTATGTTATACCAATCGTTTTTTAAGGAAAACGTCCAAAAATTGGACGTGTGTTAAAATGATCTATAGGCGGAATGTTTAAATTTATATTACGAAAGTATTTTCTTCGAAAGACATCCGATTTTTCATATAAATTGTACAGAAAACCGTTTTTACTTAAAACGGCCCCAAAAATCGAGCGTCTAAACAACTTTATACAGATGAAATATATATATTGGGAATGTGTAAATATCTTGTTCAGAGTTTTCTTCAAAATTCTTTACTGTTTGACCGAAAATAAAGTGGAACCTGGTGGATGTCAAAAATCGTATGATAGTGGGTGAGTTAGGAGTAACAACGATTCTAACTCTAAGGGGTACAGCCGCTGGCAATTTATGTTGTGAAATTTTTTGCTGATTGTCATTTGAGTGAACGATATAAGAACAAAAACTTGTGTACAGACAACACTATTTTGGTTTGAATTAAAGCTATTTCGGACATTACCAAGTGTCCTCCTCAGATTCCTTGATGTATGATTATTTGAAACAATTTTTATTCCCTTACCGGGGATTTTAAAAGGATTTACACTTGTATTAGAGGCATGGAAAAGAAAAAAAATTGTACTACATACTAAATTTAATTATTGTACTACATACTAAATTTGATTATCTCAGCTTGAAATTTAAGCACGGACTTACAAATATCTACCTATGGCATATGCCAGGGAATAGGGTACAAGAACCGATTTTTTTTTTAAAAGTGTGATTAAAAAATTACCGGTTGATAAAATTATCTCAAATCGAAATGTATAAACGAACATTAGAGAACTATTCTCGTAAAAAAATTGTTTGTCGATTTTTATTAAAAAAAATTTCATCATTGAAGCTCAAACTTAAGGCATAAAAACCGGTGACACACAGACGCATGAACGGACAGACATGGCTATATCGACCAGATTGTACAATATAATAACAACAATTTGTGAAAATACCCTTCATTGAGGGTATGGGGGAGTGGTCTCCACAGGCGTGTTTGTTTTCTATCATGTCTTGTTCCTATCATGCATCTACTATTCAAACATGTTTTGTTTTTTCGCAGCCCAGTACGCCTTCAGAAGTCACTTCAATGTTGCCCTATTGGGGTTTGTTGGAAATCAAATACGGGCTGGAAATCAATTGCTATATGGGATTCCTACATTCGGGCAAAGAACTGGAGTCCCTTCGTCGGCCTATCAGATCACCCAAGGAAGTTGACGCAGTGACAACAGAGTTCGGTGATGAGAATTCTTCTTACCTATGTAGCCTGTTTCAACACACAAAACATGCGCTACTGGACTGTCATCAATGCCCGAGAATTTTATAGTGTCATTGCATTTAATCACCTGGGAGTATTGGTCCTTGTTTTTTTTAGAAAAACAAGGTCATAGTGAATTCCGACTGGGATAGTAAATTGGACTTTGAGGACATATACTTCCAAATAAAAAAGACCAATTCACTCATTCAGGGGATCAGTCCACGGGTTTTTATTATTATTTCCATATAGGGCTCTAACCCCAAAATGCTGCTTGCTAAGAGTCATATAACTTTTAAATATGCAAGTTTGCATTACTCATCAATGAAGTTATATGGTAAGGCTAGACGGTGGTAGTCTGCCTATTAATTATTGGGGTATACCCAACAATAAATTTTATCCAATGCTATTCCTCTCATGGGTCCTGGCACCCACATCATTTCTGTTGTTCCAAATTCGATGATTTATTTGCCTTTCAACAAATTGCGTAAAAGCAAGGTGTTTGACCTTGTCCAACATCAATTTAACAAAAAATTATAAAGATTTCAAAGAAATTGCGCCATTTCCCAAAATATGTTTACCATTCAACTGGTCTACCTTCAGGTAAGCCTACGAAAAAAGCCGGTAAAGATATAATGAATAAATCATTTTTTTACCTAAATGATGAATTTACTAACGCCGTGTTGATGTCTTCAAGCTTTGTCATCAAGCCGACATTAGCATCTTGATTCCGTTTTTTTTTGGCTTCAATATTCACTTGTTAAAACTGGCCTCTGCCGATGGATGCATGAAAATCCCTTCTGAAGGTCAGCTATAGGGCCCCTTCCACAAACTCATCTCTGCTCTAATAAGGTGTAAAATTTGTTTATACCGGAAGACTAATTCGAAAATTATAATTCATGAGGTCACAATGATAAATTCATCTCGATATATATTGTCTTCAGTCAGAGACGTTTTGAACCACTTAACCTGCGATAAATATCATTAATTTGGTGCTCCCCTTGAGCTGGATCTTGATGCATCAAAACTCATGTCATTTACCGTCAAGAACACGTCGCATGAAATTCATTGTGATGCAACTTTGTAAAAAAAAATTAATTTGCATATTTATTTAACTATGAGAGATGTATAGCAAGTTATAAAAAAGCTTAATTGAATAATTTTTTTTTTAAATAAATTATTAATTGAATCTTGAATGCCAAAGCTTAAAAAAAATGCCCCTGTAATTAAAGAAAATTTAAATATCCAAACGGTGTCAATGCATCTGAAGACGTGCAATTTTCGAAGGCTCTTATTTAATTGGAATATATTACCGACCAAAATAGAAACAAATAGGAACATATAAATGAAAAAAAAAAAAACATAAGTTATGTATATTAACACAATTTTATGATTTTGTGTATACACAAGTTTAGATTGGATAACTCCTTGAACTTAGAGATACTGATAAACTGAGAGATTTTACATTAGCATCAGATTTGAGTGCAAAGAAATAAAAACCGACTGCTTTGCGGAAATGCTTCTTTCATGGCTGATGTCCATAGAAACCTTAATTTTGTGCAAAATATTATTGAGAAAAGAAAAAAAAATGTTAATGGCTTTGGAATTGGTGAAATACGATATCTTTGCTTAAGCAATAACTTTCAACTGACCAAGAGAAATCTTCCTGGGGTGGTAAAAAATGACTTACTGAAGCATTCGTCTTTAATACTACAGGGTAGAACCTAATGCACCCTATCGAAAATTTTCAAAGATTTTAAAAATGTCCATAGATGTCGAAATTACAAATGGCATTGAATGTTAAGTCGTTTATTTCTCTAAGGAAGCTTTAATGGAAAAATTGTGAAAAAAAGATTTTTTTTTATTAAGGATTTTTCAATAAGAGCGCTACAAAAGTTTCTTTTAAATAAAACAAAAACTGTTTTGGGTATCAATGAAATTCTTTATTCCTGTGAAAATACGTTCGATGCTATTATGTATAGAATGCGATTTCTTTTGCATCGCCACCACGGGCACGCTTGCAGAAGTCCAGACGCTGAACCCAATTTTCGACGGTTTTCAAGCATAAATCGGCCGATACTGCTGCAATTTCACGTTTGATATTTGTACGAAGTTCATCAATCGTCGCTGGCTTGTCTGGGCATAGACTTTACGTAGCCCCACAGGAAATAGTCTAACGGCGTCAAATCGCACGACGAGGCGGCCAAGCGACTGGACCATTTCGTTCTCCAAACTTGGTTTCCAATAAATTGATTGTGGCATTCGCTATGTGGCTTGTGGCGCCGTCCTGTTGAAACCACATGTCATCCAAGTCCATATCATCCAATTGGGGCAAAAAATATTCGGCTATCATTGAACGGTAGCGATTCCCATTCACAGTAACGAGCCGGTCTTGATCATCACGGAAGAAGTACGGCCCAATGACGCCGCCGCCGGCCCATTAACCACACCAAACCGTAATTTTTTCGGGATGCAATGATGACTCATGGAGTACGTGTGGATTGCCGAATGATCAATACCGCATATTTTGTTTATTGACGAAGCCATTCAGCCGGAAATGAGCCTCATCGCTGAAGATGATTTTTCGATGAAAATCCGAATCATTTTCAAGTTGTTGCTCAGCCCAATTCACGAACATATGACGCTTCTGGTGGTCAAGCGGCTTCAGTTCTTGAGTCAATTTAATCTTGTGAGGATGTAGGCCAAGATCTTTTCGCGAAATTCGCCACAACGACGTCACAGAGATGCTCAGTGCCTGAGAACGATGTGTGAGAGACACATTTGGGCTTTCTTCAACTAAAGCCTCAGCGGCATCAATGTTCTCGACACTACGAGCACTTCTTTGTCTCATTGGCACGGGAACATTTTGTACTGCGCCTGTAGATTCAAATTTTTCCACTTGACTCTCAATTGTTGATCTGCTAGGACGATTATGCCGACCATAAATTGGACGTAGCGCTCTTAACGTTGAGGCCACTGACTCCGAATTTCGGTTGTAAATTTTAATAATTTCGACTCGTTGTTGGATCGTATATCTTTTCATCATGAAATGGCAAACCTTACTGAAGAGAAATGTCAAAACGAGCGGCAAGAAATATCGTCGTTTGCTGTCCCTGTCGCTCAACTTTTGTAGCGTCCCTGTTGACAAACCCGATGATGTTATAACCAGAGCTCTATTACATAAATTAAAAAAAAAACTCGAACTGAAACATTTTCAAACTAATTTTCAAACATACGAGATGAGTTCAACTGGCATTAAAATATGGGAAGTCTCTCGGGACTTGAGGGATGGGAAGGCCAGCCTTTGCCAATAACAACCGGGATGTTTTGGGTTCGAGGCGAATCTATGCTGCTGATGAGCATTGGACACAAATTTTCCTAAGCGGATTCAGTGTTTTAGACATCGGTTTTTTTGATCATTTCTTTTCCGCTTTTTCTCGAATCTATTCTTTTTCCATTAGAGTCCTTTTTAGTCCGTCCATAGTCAATATTCCTCTTTTTTATATTTATTTGATTCTGGCAAGAACATAAATGTTTGTTGAGCTGGGATGTTTGGAGTAAAGGGCAAGAACTACCTCCGTCCGACGATTTTGTCTGAGCAATCGCAACCGTGCTACGCCCTTTTCTTCATCATCGAAGTTGCCTCCGTGGCTTACCTAGACTCACAACAGAGGATTAAGGCGGCAAAACATGTTATAGATTTTTATACGCAAGCTCTTGGGTTTGTCTGAGATTGTTCGTATCATATAATTTTTTCCTAACTTAAAATGGTGGAAAATGTGTGATTTCCACAAACTGGGTTGAAAAATTCCAATTATTTCTTACCCCAAATCTCAGATTCCTTGCCCAAAAAATCTACAAAACCGGTTTTATGACAGTTTAACTCTTATGTGCGGAAGGCCCATTCTATTATAAAACCAATAACACGCAGGTGTTCCCATTTGGGCCCCCATTATTAGTATTAAACACTCCTTGGTTTCGGTGATCAGATGATTTTTTTTAACCTTTTTTTCGTTACACCTTTTCGTTTCATAATGTCTCATTTTCACCGTTCCAAAAGAAGCTTCACTTCCAGAATGAAATATTAAATATCAAACCTAGTTTTTCCTCTAATTTGTATGTGCGAAATTATCATTTTTGCCACAAAGAAGAGACTTCTTGTTTAACTCCCGATACGACCGGAAATTTGGAGAAGCTTCTCGTATTTGAAGAGCTCTGCTGGTAATTCATCGGAGCCGGCTGATTTGTTGTTCTTTAGTTTTTTTTATGACTGCATTAACTTTTTTAATACTGTGAGGGAGTGTTACGAAATTAAAGTCTCAGGATATTCCAGAAAATCTCTGAGGAATCATATTCGAATAATGAATGAAAAGGTGACTGAAATATTGTTGAATTTGGGCTTTGAATCTACGGAATATCTACCCGAATTTCGCAAAAAAAAAAAACATAAATAGCGACGAGATCCGGTTTTGGATGAATGTATGCATAAATAAAAAATAATAAATTTATGGCGCAACAGGCTCGTTAGTACACAGGGACTAGCTTTTTTCTCACAAACATTCATGTGTGCCTAAATATTTCTTTGCACGATGACGGGACCCCTGGTTTATGCCGGATCCGAACGGCTGAGTTGAGATAAGATTTTCATGACAATTGACACTACTCTGATGATTTGATTTGTCAGATCATCACGAGAGGAGGGCCAGTGAAAAATAATTTAGGTGTTGCTACGGCTGTGAATCGAACCCAGACCTTCCGCGCGGTAGTTCATCGCACTTACCATCGCCCCATTGAGCCCGTCGGAATGAATACATGCATGAACAAGTAAAATTGTTGGATCTGGGACGATGCCGATCCACACGAGTTAAAACACCACTAAAAGCATCCCAAAAAGCCATTATTTGGTGCGAGTTATGTCTTTCTTTCAAAAACAAAACTTGCATTAACGATGAACTCTACACAGCATTTATCACGATAGATATTCTGCCCGAGCAATTTTAGGGCATTCACGGTCGTATTATAACTTACCACCGAGACAAATTATTTAATGCTTCTAGACTTATTCCTTAAAGACTTTATTAAATAAGACGTCTTTGTGAACAGATTTCAAATAATGTTGCGTTTTAAGTCAACGTCATCCAGCAGATTCAGCTTGAATTGTACGACAAATTCATGAACTACTAAACGCGTGGTCAATTTTCCGCGGGCTTGGATAAAGTTTGCCTGAAAACTGGAAAAAATAAAAATGAGATTAGATATACAACAACGGTCATTACAGCTATGGCGAAAAACATTATCGGAAAATCTCTTAACAGCAAAAAATACATCGACTTCAAGATCCTACCTGTCTTGATATGCGGACGCCTGAGCCCGTTTACCAACAACCTGATCGGCCTTTGTCAGTGTGGTTTTAAGCCACGAAAGTCCGCAACCGATCAAATTTGTACACTTCGACAGATCCTGGAAAAAACCCAAGAAGTCCAAATCGATTCCCACTACCTATTCATCGATTTCAAAGCCGCATACGACAGCATTTACAGAGAAGAACTTTACAGAGGCATGTCTAGTTTTGGTATACAGCCCAAACTCATCCGTTTTTGTAAGGTGACGATGGAGAATTTTCGCTGCACTATCAGGGTCGGAAATGACCTCACCGACACATTCGATACCAAAAAAGTATTTAGGCATGGCGATGCGCTGTCATGTGACTTCTTCAATTTGATTCTTGAGAGGATTGTGTATAACTCACGAGCCAACAACATGGGAGCAATTTTCCAAAAATCGGTACAACGATACCGACGATATTGATATAATTTGTAGGACTCCACGTAATGTCATAGCCACGTTTGCTAGTAGAGAGAAGGAAGCGACGAAAATAGGTTTAGCAGTAAATGAGGACAAGACGAAGTTTATGATGTCAACACGAAAGGACACACAACATCGACAAATTGGACAGAACGTCACCACTGACAGATATAACTTTGAGGTGGTAAGGGAGTTAGTCTATCTCGTCTCCGCTATTAACTCTGACAACAACACATCGTCAGAAATTAAGTGAAGATTACTCTAGCCGTTGTTTCTTCGGGCTAAGTAAAACCCTCATTTGAACTACTAAGGAGATCCTATACAAGACCCTGATCACCCCAGTCCTTCTCTACAGCGTTGAAGCATTTACGTTATTGAAAGTGGATGAAGAAATCCTTGAGATCATTTGAGAGAAAATTCTTTGCGTTGACGGGCTGTATAGATAAAGATTCAACCATGAACTATATGAGCTGTAAAGCGACATGCTCCTTATCAAAAAAAAACTCCGCATGGAATTTTTAAAATGGCTAGGACATGTAGAACTAATGGAAACCAATACTCCGGCTCGCAGAGTCTTCCATTCAATGCCAGACATTGCATCGGACACAGTAGAGGCTGACCTCGACTTAAGTGCCGGTAAGAAGTAGAAACCGACCTCAACCAACATGAAGTCCTCCAGAAGGATTTAATTACTTAAGTTGCGCTACATTCCGGAAAGAACCTGGGCCTCAAACAAAAAAGCATTTCCAATTAGTCTGGTCCTGCAACTGGAGGCAGTTGGTTAAGGACCGGGCTAATTGGAAAGTCATATTGGTTGAGGCCCAGGTTCTTTCGGAACTGTAGCGCCACTTAAGTATGTAGATCCTTCCGGGGACTGTGTGGATATTTAAGTTAACTCAACTCTTCAGAGAGTATTATCCAACATCTATAATTTTTTTTCACTTCCAAACTTTATGCGAAAATCTGGTCAATATTCGAAAGCAAGCAACTATGCTAAGGTGCTACTTATTTTAGGCTCCTTATATTGCAAC
This sequence comes from Rhingia rostrata, assembly GCA_949824845.1. Taxonomy (NCBI): domain Eukaryota; kingdom Metazoa; phylum Arthropoda; class Insecta; order Diptera; family Syrphidae; genus Rhingia; species Rhingia rostrata. The sequence continues at coordinate 64,767,116 of OX463758.1, forward strand.
TAAGAAGCTTAGTTATCAATCTTGCTTCAAAAGCAACAAGTCCCATATTATTCTCTTTCAAGCTACATGCCACCCCAATTACGTTGCTTCATCTCAGACCTTACTCAACAGTCCAAATAAAAGATGGGCAAACAAGTTTAACATCAACTCTAAATTCTACTATTTTTGTATTACAACAACAATGACAACCACCTATTTGGACTTGCCAAGAATATGGGTCAACACTAATGTCCTCATCTCGAACCCAATTCGGCTCCAGCTACCCATCTTGATGAATATTATTAAATCTGATAATAAACACAAGTTGAATAATTGAATACTAAGTGCACCAAGCCCAAGAACGATTAAGTTAATCTATGTATAGCCATATGAATTAATCACCGTTACAGACTCGTGCTTATTCCATTTATGGCTTAACATTAAAAAAACATTAAATTGACAACACATTTTATGGCAGCCATTCATCAGCATGCACTTACAGCTTGCCCATCATAAGCTCAAGCTGATTTAGAGGTAATCACAAGGTTAACCTTATTCCTCTATCAGCTATACAGCTGTGGTCATTTGCCTCATCAGAATGCAGCAGATGTAACCGATACTTTTCTATTAATTGCATCTTGTGCTTGGATTTCCCGCCAACAAAATGGTAGATGTTAGTTCGTAAAGTGCATCGCATGCGCATATTGTAAGTCAGATAGTCGCCTGAACTGCATTTCCGTGAAGTGAAGTAATTTCTCTCTAAACGCAAAAAAAGTGAGTGAATTGGGATTCGTGTCACACGTTGAAATGACACTTGTCACTCAAGCCGGCAGTTAGATTTGTATGCGCTAACTCCGACAATCTGCAGCGCAATGAGGTGGTAATTAGCGAGCCAAGCCTTCGATGAGCATTTAGCTCTCCTGGGCGTGACTGTAATTCATTTAATTAGCTCTAGGCGTAAAGTTGCAGCGTCATAAACCTTGAACTTGTTACTTAGATTTTGGTTTTGTGTTACTCGTTTCTTTGAAACTCATCTATATAAACACACATTGAGCCGTTTCACGTCTAAACGCATTTACTAAACGCATTTACTGATTTTAAACAAAGTTTCACACAATTTTGGTATTTGGGGTATATATGATTTTTGTGAAGTTTGGTTGAAATCGGAAACCGTATATGTGCGTGTTGTGCGTGCATGCCCACTTTTCAGAAAGACTTTATCTTTGGTTAAATCGTAAGAAATTTTAAGAAAGCGTCTGAGCAAGATATTCAGTCATTCTGAACACCTATATTTCGTCTACAGAACGTTTCTTTTTACCACGCCCACTTTTTAAGGGTGTTTTTCGTCAAAAAAACTGTTTCGGTATAAAAAAAAGTTTAATCGGTCCAAAATTCAATAAAATTTTAATCGATCAAAAATATTTCGTCTTGAATCATGTCAACTTTTTGCGTTATAGAATAACAGCGTTCAACACATAAACCAAATTTTCCTAGCCACTGGTGCTATTTAATTTTACCAGTTTTGTTATAGAAAGTGGAAGTGAGTGCTAATTTATAAAAAAAAATCGTGTTGATGCCATCGAATTGCGGTCGGCTGCATCATCGTTCATATTTTGTCGATTGTTTTTCTAAATACGGAACCAAGTGCTATTAAAATTTGAACTACTCTACGTTGCATTAAATGAAATTCAGCCACAGTTACTTCAATGGAATCGAAATTGTATATTTCCTAATATTGTGCTTACGATAATTCACATAATTTTCAACCAATTTACTTGGTTTTTATTTTAAACTAACTCACAAAAACAATGAGAAGGACATAGGCCTTCCACACACACTGCCACGCCCACTTAAAAATACGATGCTTTTAGTTAAACCGTAAAACATCTTGAAAAAGTGTCTGAGCAAGATGTATAGACATTTTGAATACCTATATTTCGTCAACACAAAGTTTTTGAGGGCGTTTTTCTTGGAAAACTATTTTTAGTACATTTTAAGCAAATTCTTTTCGATGAAAATATGTTGAGAAAAATACTACGAACATTTCCTTTATAGGGCATCTTAACCCACTCCCTTTTTCTTTGGGAAATTAAAAAAAAAAAAAACGACCGAATTATACTGCGTGAGTTTCGACTGGACAAGGTGGATTTTTTTTAATTGGTGGAACTGAAAAAGCATTTCTCATTTCGCCGAAATACGAGCAAATAGTGGTATCGCATAGGCCGTTGCATCAACTGGCATTCCCCGATGTACGCATACAATACATAAATCATTCGTGGCTTACAGTAAGATCCATTTTGGTAGCATAAAATATGGACGACAATGATTTGAACTTCAAGATACAGCAGTCGTTTCCAGGCGTATTGATATCATTCAACTCGGACGATTCAGTTTGCGATGCCAACGATGCTGTAAATTATCCAACAGAGTTTTTTAGCTCACTGGATTTGCCATGTTTGTCACCACAACTTTTACGAAATTAGAGACAAGGGAAAAATACACTTATACTTCCTGAAGAAAGACGACTCCAAATAGAGAAGGCTACCACAAAAACAGAACAAACCCGCCCAGATATCGCAAGAATTACGGCGATAGTCACGGGGCACTGGTCAATTGGAGACCATGCGGTGAAACTAGGGATCCCATAGAGAAAACCTCTCCCATTTCCTCTGCAAATGTCCGGCACTAGCTAGAATCAGATTGCGTGCGTTAGACCCCACATACTTCGACCACCTAAGCGACATATCCGGTAAAACGATACAAGATTTTATCAGTTTCCTAAACCTCATAGGCTGGATCTAGATACCGCCTGTATCACATCCACAACCACAATCCTAATAAAGGTTTCACGGGTGCTGCTTGTATTCATGCTGAACCGCTACTTCCACCTACTTACCTACCTACCTACCTATCAAATTCGAAAGTTAGATATTGCTCCCTGCAGATCAAGTGTACTTACTTAACTTACTTACATAAGTGACGCTACAGTCCGGAATGAACCTGGGCCTCAACCAACATGCCTCTCCAATTAGCCCGGTCTTGTCAGAGTTTATAGCGGAGCCGGGATAGACAAAGTCCCGTACTATCTCAAAGTTATATCTGTCAATGGCGACGTTCTTTTCAATTCGACAATATTGTGTTTCCTTTCATATTGACAGCATATACTTATGACAGCATAGTCTTACCCTCATTTACTGCTAAACCCAATTTTGGCGCTCCCTTGTCTATACGAGCAAACGTGGCTGTTACATCACGTTGGGTCCTACCAATGACGTCAATATCGTCGTCTTATGATAGTAGTTGTACCGATTTTTTTGAAAATTGTGCCTCTGGTGTTGGATGTGTTGTGTTTGCACAATCCTCTCAAGAATCAGATTGAAGAAGTCACATGACAGCGCATCGCCTTGCCAAAATCCATCCATTTTTTGTATCGAATATGTCGGTGAGATCGTTTCCATCGTCATCCTACAAAAACGGACGAGTTTGGGTGGTATACCAAAACTAGACATGGCTCTGTATAGTTCATCTGTACAGATGCTGTTGTATGCGGCTTTGAAATCAATGAATCGATGGGTATCGATTTGGGCTTATTAAGTTTTTTTTCCGGGATCTGCCGAAGTGTGAAAATTTGATCGGTTGTGGACTTTCCTGGCTTAAAACCACACTGATAATGGTCGATCAGGTTGTTGGTAAACGGTATCAGCCGTTCACATATTACGGGAGATAGGATCATGTAGGCGATGTTGAGGAGACCCTCTAAGCTACGCCAACTATGGAGGCATAGCTCTTTTGTGGATCACATATACAACAACAATCCTAACAAAGGTCTCACGAGTCGTGGTAACAAAACGGGACATAAGTGCTTCTTAGGTTCACGCCGAACCGCTGTTTCTATTTACCTACCTACCTACCTGCCTACGAAATTCGAAAGTATGATATTGCTTACAGCAGATCCTGTGTACACATAGTCCTAACAAAGGTCTCACGAGTCGTGGTAACAAAACGGGACATAAGTGCTTCTTAGGTTCACGCCGAACCGCTGTTTCTATTTACCTACCTACCTACCTGCCTACGAAATTCGAAAGTATGATATTGCTTACAGCAGATCCGGTGTACACTTTTTTAAAATCCGTCCACTAAACCCCTCTCTTAACAAAAAGGTTATTATTGGCCAAACTTTTGAAAACATATTTCGTTTACATAAAGTTTAAGCCACGCCTACTTTTTGGGACATTTATTGAAAAAAGGATTATCAGTGAAATTTTAGATAAATCATATTAATTGTGTGCACTTACAAATGTTACGCATACGCACGAGTGAAACATGTAATTTTATTTATTTTGAGTTTTAATTTTAAATTGAATTTTTATTTTTTTTTTTTATTTTTGCAGATTTAAACAAATGATACGGACAAAGTAAATCATCAGTGATAGCAATTTATTTGAGTTCAAAAATGCAGGCGTTAACATTTGTGTGTAGTATAATATTCGTGATACTGGACTTTGCACAAGGACAGAATCAAGATGATAGCGGTAACAGTTTATACATGAGAAGGTAAGCTCGACATCATATATTTTTAAAAGTTATGTAGTACATATTGGTTCGCACTGCACTCTATAATTGATGTTTGATTTAAAAAACAGCTAAAGAAACTATAGATTGGCTTTGAAAAAAGTATGTTACTTAATTGTAAGTGTAAGCGTTATTTTTTGTTTTGCTTTTATTCCCATTTTTAGTACTTTTTTTTATGAAACTGCCCCTCCTGCTTAAACGTGGGGCGGTAGACCTCGTCCCATAGTAGAAAATACTTGTATTGAACTAAGAAAATACAAATATTTGGCGTAACAGGCTCGTTAACACCCAGGGAAGAGCTTGCTCGCAACCACTCAAGTGGGCGTGTTTTATGCCACCTGCGAACGGCGAATTTGAGATAAGCTTTTCTTGACAATTGTTTTTACTCGGATGATTTGTCATATAATGACGAGAGGAGGGCCAGCGAAAAATCATTTAGGTGTTGCAACGGCTTGGAATCGAACCCACACCTTCTCCGCGGCAATTCATCGCACCAACCATCGCGCCATCGGGCCCGAACTATTTAATAAAAAGCCGTTATTATTTTTTGGCACCTAAGTTATTGTACTCTTGCCTGTAACGCTCGTGGATCGCCCTTAGAAGAAGCTTGTAGATGTTTATTGACGCTGCTCTAGTCTTCTTGTGGATTGTAAAGGTCTTTCAAGAGCTTTTAAGCGTTGAGTATAATAAAACAAATTTTGTGTGAGAAATCATCAAAATTTTTCTGTCTATGATGCCATTTTGTATGGAGCGTAATATCGTTCAAATGGCATTAAGCGGCTTCTCTGGCTAGCGCGCATCTGAAAAGCCTAATTTTCCATGACTCTAACGCATAAGTCAGACTAAATTTGATCGATACCATGGGTTGTGTTGACTTTGATGGTAGCTGTGGTACGTGGCTTATTTGCTTAAGCCTACGACTCTAGAAAACCCAACAAGAAAAAGTCTAACGGGGTGAAATTGCATCACCTCTACGTGAGAGGACCATGTCGTGCTCGTGCATAACTTTCAATCTAGAATTATCCTATTGAAACCACATACCGTTGATGAGTATATAATTCAGGCAAATAGAAGTTGGTTATCATCGACCTATAGCGCTCTCCGATGATCGATGAACCGGTGACATCGCCAGCCGAAAATCAACATTTTTGATTGACTTTTTCGGCATGCATTTGATGCTCATGGATCTCATGTGAAGTGGTATCGATTCAAATTTTACAAATATGTTTGCTAACTTACCCCCTCATCCAGAAATGGGAAAAGTAGTTTCAGTTTCAAACTGCTCCAGACCCAATTCAGCGAACACATATAGTTGTCTTTGGTCGTTTACCTTCAGCTCCTGAGTCGGTGTATTGTACGGGTACATGCTCAAGTTACGAAACAAAATTCGCCAAGTTTCTCAGATTCTCTCACGAATAGCTGCGATGTTTTCGGGTGATCTTACTTTTTGTCGGCAAACGGGTCTTGGCTCATCGTTTACTGAATCAGTGGCCTCAACTTAATCCACCATACTGCGAAAAGTCCTCTCGTTGGACGATTATGGCGACCGTAAAGTGAGTAAAGCGCGTGGAAAGTTGCCCGAACAGAGCACCCATTTCGATGAAACAATTTTATCATATGCACGTGTTTTTGCACTCTACATCCGTCCATGTTGATTGAATGAATTGCAACCAATTTGACAGTTGTAGTCATCTTTAGCAAGAACTTCTGCAGAAGCTGCTTGGACGAGGAAGAGGGGGAGTTTCTTCCTCGCCTTCTATGCTCTTGCCCAGCTCTCTACAAGAAAAGAAAACTCCATATAGGAGACTACTTCATTGACATTCTAGGTAAGCTAGCTAATATTAATGTCAGAAACCTGCCCCATGGTTAGCTGGGTATGGTTCACTTAGTCAAACGAATACTAGGAATAAACGTCAGATACACGTGGTACCACAAATTACATTTGCTGGTCTATCGTAACCCTACCCAACTAACAGTTTCGCTGCGATAAAGAACTATCGAAACTATTTTACCCTCCAGCAATATTAACGGAATAAATTTATTTGGAAACACATTCGGCACACTCTACGGTACTTATAAATAACAAACAAAAAGTCAATTGTTGCATTTATATTAAATATTTCTGTACCCACCGTATTACTTAATTTACTTAATTGCTTATATTAGTGAATATTTACAACAATTTTATTGTGAACAGTGTTATTTATGATATGAAAAATTATGTGTTCCAGATATTATTTCGGCAGAAGCTCTGCTAAAACATCTTTTCAACTGTCACATGTACACATATCACCGAAAACTTTTTAGAAGCCTTATACCATTTCAACTTCTAAAAAGTCAGTGCAATTACCTAAAAGAGTTGTTAAGCAAGCTGAACTTTTCCACACAAGTACAATAAAACTCAATAGACTAAATTGCTTCTTCCGAAGCAAGACATAAATCTCGTACTAAAAAATCAAATTACGTTGGGGACTGGTAATGGTGACCAGGATTATTTGGTTTAAACGAACATAATTTTAAGCGACTTAACGTACACGACCGAAAAAAACTTATTAGATAAGGACTGAGCTAACTTTTTGAACCTAAAGTTAAGCCCGACTTATTAACGATAACAATTTAATTTCGACCAACATTTCTGATTGCAATGTGTCTTCCCGATTTCATGATAGCAACATGCCAATATACTCAACTACACACAGATGTTTCTACACAAGCAAAAAAGTCAAATAAGTTATATATCTTCAAAGTATATGTATCCATATTTTTATTAAAAAAAATTCACTACGTTTTTTTGAACATCTCTTCAAGTGTCATTGAAATATTGACAACAAACTGTGATAAGTTCCCAATCCATCATGCATCCCAGATTTAATTAACTGTGTACACCGAAGCTGGAATTGTTTTCCTATTAACATCCCTCTTGACTATTCGAAAATCCAAACATAGCTCAGTGGCAAAATGGGAATGGTTTGTAAATACTTAACAGTTTGCCTATCGTAAACGTATCTCAAAATTAATTAGAATTCATCTACTGTGTATCTACATCAGTATGAGTACGTTTCCAGGTTCAATGGTTGGAATAATATTTTAGCTGTACTTGCTAACGAGCGGTGTAAACAAGTGTAGGTGGGGTGTTAATCGAAAATGAAACTTATTTGCATAATTTAATAAGATTTGCAGACGAAAATAGTTGGTAGCAAGGTCATATAGGTAAATACACGCACTAATTGTGTCAAAAAAACGGTAAGGGCAGCAGGTAGTTTCTTAATAAAGTCTTGATACAAATTTATGAAAATTCGAAGAACATGAAAGCTACTTACTAACTTGCAATGTTATCAGCATATCCGATTATATCTATTCTGTTCGGCGTTGGTATTTTTATTACCCCGTCGTATATTCGGCCCAAGCGAGGTATCCGTCGGAGCGGAAAATTCTACGGATTTTGTAGGATTCGGAGGATTTTAGCTTCGAGGTATTTTTTCAAAAACCTGTTCGAAATATTTCTCCGACATTTTGTAACGCACACCGGTGAATTGCGTTAAAGTGCGCTCAGGTGCATTTTTCGTGCAATTTTTGACAGCTAAGTACAACTCCTTTTTCCGATTTCCTCCGGTACAAATTCTTCGCGGAATTTATTTACGATTTGTAGCGAAGTGATTTTTTTACCGATGACACATAGCTCGAATGGAACTTAAACCTCCGCTTAAGGATGCATTGCGGAATATTGTACGCTCCGACGGATACCTCGCTAGGGCAGATTATTTTACATAGAACTGGTCTGAGCTCTGAACATTGGGGGGGCTTTTTTCGTAATTTGACACTTTCTTTAGCCATTCTTCAGTATCATAATATATTGTCATCTCGCGAAGGTAGTTGCACACTATTTTCAGCAAGTATCGGGTTTTTCAACAGGGACGCTACAAAAGTTGAGCGACAGGGACAGCAAACGACGCCATATTTCTTGCCGCTCTTTTAACATTTCTCTTCAGTAAGGTTTGCCATTTCGTGGTGGAAAGATATACGATCCAACAACGAGTCGAAATTATTAAAATTTACAACCAAAATTCGGAGTCAGCGGCCTCAACGTTAAGAGCGCTACGTCCAATTTACGGTCGTCATAATCGTCTTAGCAGATCAACAATTGAGCGTCTAGTGGAAAAAGTTGAATCCACAGGCGCAGTACAATATGTTCCCGTGCCAAAGAAGTGCCCATAGTGTCGAGAATATTGCTGCCGCTGAGGCTTCAGTTGAGAAAGCCCAAATCTGTGACGTCGTTGTGGCGAGTTTTGCGAAAAGATCTTGGCCTACATCTTCACAAGATTAAATTGACGCAAGAACTGAAGCCGCTTGACCACCAGAAGCGTCGTATATTCGTGGATTGGGCTGAGTAACAACTTGAAAATGATTCGGATTTTCATCGAAAAATCATCTTCAGCGATGAGGCTCATTTCTGGCTGAATGACTTCGTCAATAAACAAAATATGCGGTATTGATCATTCAGCAATCCACACGTACTCCATGAGTCATCATTAGATCCCGAAAAAATTACGGTTTGGTGTGGTTTATGGGCCGGCGGCGGCGTCATTGGGCCATGCTTCTTCCGTGATGATCAAGACCGACACGTTACTGTGAATGGGAATCGCCACCGTTCAATGATAACCGAATATTTTTGGCCCCAATTGGATGATATGGACTTGGAGGACATGTGGTTCCAACAGAACCGCGCCACAAGCCACACAGCGAATGCCACAATCAATTTATTGGAAACTAAGTTTGGAGAACGTGTTATCTCACGAAATGGTCCAATCGCTTGGCCGCCTCGGTCGTACGATTTGACGCCGTTAGACTATTTCCTATGGGGCTACGACAAGTCTATGGTCTATGCCAATAAGCCAGCGACGATTGATGAACTTCGTACGAATATCGAACGTGAAATTGCAGCAGTATCGGCTGATTTATGCTTGACAACCGTCGAAAATCGGGTTCAGCGTCTTCACTTCTGCAAGCGTACCCGTGGTGGCTTTGCAAAAAAAATTGAGTTCCATACGTAATGGCATCGAACGTACTCTCACAGGAAGAAAGAATTTTATTGATATCCAAAACCGTTTTTGTTTTATATAAAAATTTTTTTGTAGCGCTCTTATTGAAAAACCCTTTAGTTTGGGATGTTCATGTTGTCTACTGTAAATACAGCTCCAGTTTTTCGAGTATTTTCCTCATTTGTCGTGCATGCTCAGCGGCCTGTAGATGACAGTTGCTCGGGGGGGTTTGCTTCCTTTTGGAATGAGAACGAGCCGTTGCATTTTCCACTGCTGCGGGAAAGAGAATTTTCAGTGGAGTGGTGCAAAGGACTCTGGTCGGGCTTTAATTTCTTCTTTGGATTCCTGTCCATTCTGTCGTCGTATTGCTTTATATTGCTGCAACGTTAAATGAAAGGTTAAATCGCGTAGAACTGAAAAAAGTGTTTGGTTTTGTCCAGAAAGTCCTATTGGTTTTTTTTTTATAGAAAATCACTTTTTTGATGTTCAAACTAACACGCATCCCCCAACGACCGCTATGCATAAACAGTTAATCCCAAATAAACATAAAACATCCGAAGGTGGTATACGCTAGCTTGCTACCGTTTGTTTGCTCACTGAAGGCAAAGTTACCAACTATTGTTTTCACGCTAGAAAATAAGTTGAAACTGTCTCGAGTATCTGTTTGTACAATTGTGTCCGAAATTTCATTGAAACACGTTCCAATCATTTGTTCTACATCATACGAAACAAATACTCAAAGGAATACCAACAAACAAACGATTTCGTTCCACTACAGGTTGTCCATGTCTATTCCCAAGAATGACACATCGCCTATAACTGAACTTGTAATTCACTATCTGTGTTCACAAATTAGAAGCAAGATTTGTATCTTAATCTGGTATCTACTATTTCTAAGACCAACAACAAGCTTCACCACATTGATCATTTTTTCTCTGTCTCCATCTCCTCTTTCTTCGTCTGCATTACCCTCTATGAGTTTATTCTGTTTTTTTTTTTTGGTCATTTCTCTTCGATAACCTTGACCGACTGGCGAAACAACTATTACCACACATTGCCCATATACCGATCATCGACCATTAAATGAGTGATGAAAAAAAAAAAATCTGTGATTGCCTCAATAAAGCTCGATCGATGTCATTGTTGATGTCTTTTGAATAAAACACTAATTATGGGCGGTGGGATGCTGACTTAATTAGTTTTTCTTCGCAAAAACCATACGCACCTATGATGACAGTTTTGATAAACGTTTGCATTTGATTTCCATTTACAGATACGAGCATTTGGATGTGGATACGATTTTGGCCAGTCCGAGGTTGGTGTCGAACTATGTCGAATGCTTGCTCAATAAGAAGCCATGTGCACCCGAAGGCAAGGCGCTCAAAAGTGAGTATGATAATATTCGTAGAACTGATTATATAGATGAAATTGTTTTTTTTTTTTTGTCAAAATTAGAGAAGACCTTACGGTAGAGTCTTCCGGTGGGTTCTATTATTTGGCTCGATAATTATTCCAGTTTCAGTTAAGAAGTTAATCGATTTCAATGTCAGGGGGGTAAGCGTTCTGGACTGAATGTTAATTTGTTCAAATTATGGTGTTAAATTTATGCAAATCTACATGGAATCCGAGTGTGATCGGTCACTCTGAATGGTGGCTCAATGTGTGCTGGGCTGAGTTATGTTGTATCTGAACGAGTATTTAATTAAATATTTAAAACTTAACTATAGAATTAATATCAAATAATGTATTCAGGTGTGGATCCGAGAAAGAGTGATCTAGTTATTCTATTGATGTTCGGTGGAATCATTGTTTGTTTATTTTTCATCTTTCAAGTCTTCATTAGAATTCCACAGTTATTGGCTCTTCGAAATGGTATTCAATCTGGCTATGGTGGTTTCTAGGTTATCTTTACCAGGAGACCTGTCACATGTCTTATTAATTGTTCTTGGAATTTATGTAAAGGTGTTCCATTGGTATGTTCTTATTGTGGCTTTTTCTTGTCTATAGATATTTGTGTCTATAGGTTCGCTTTTCCTACTACGGAAATATGTATACTAAAAATATTTTACACCTTACCTATTAACGGCTTGAGAGACATCAAAATGTCACTTAACTTTAAAATAGACAAGGCGATACTTAGTATACATATTTACTTACTTACGTGACTTAAGGCCTCAATCCCCATGTCTTTCCAGTTATCTCAGTGCCAAATTAACTGCCTCCAGTTGTGCACTTCAAGTTGGTTGAGGTCGGTTTCTGCCGCTTAAGTTACTTCTTTACCTTATACTAGCGCAAAAGACCCATAAAACCTAACTAAGGCAAAGTCTTCTAATGCCTGATATCTGTCTGAGAAAACGTCCGATGCTAAGGTATTCGAAAATACCTATATCGCCGAATAGCTCCATAAATTTTGTTTGTTGAATATTCATCTTCACGGGACAGAAAATTTTACCAAGAATTTTGCGGCTCAAAACGAAAAAAGATTTCTTCATCCGCTTTACGTTCCATGCTTCGGCGCCGTAGAGCAAGGCTCTTATTTAGGATCTCCTTTGAAGTTCGAGAGAGGGCTTTACTACTAAACTGCCTTCGTAGCAGTCTATGCTTCGGCGCCGTAGAGCAAGGCTCTTATTCAGGATCTCCTTAGAAGTTCGAGAGAGGGCTTTACTACTAAACTGCCTTCGTAGCGCTAAAAAACGGTGGTAGACAAGAGCGATTTTGGCTTTTTATGTTTCGAAAAAAGATTTCTTCATCCGCTGTATGTTCCATGCTTCGGCACCGTAGAGCAAGGCTCTTATTAAGGATCTCCTTAGAAGTTCGAGAGAGGGCTTTACTACTAAACTGCCTTCGTAGCGCTAAGAAACGGCGGTAGACAAGAGTGATTTTGGCTTTATATATTTCGAAAAAAGATTTCTTCATCCGCTTTACGGTCTATGCTTCGGCGCCGTAGAGCAAGGCTCTTATTTAAGATCTCCTTAGAAGTTCGACAGAGGGCTTTACTACTAAACTGCCTTCGTAGCGCTAAGAAACGGCGATAGATAAGAGTGATTTTGGCTTTTTATATTTCGAAAAAATATTTCTTCATCCGCTTTACGGTCTATGCTTCGGCGCCGTAGAGCAAGGCTCTTATTTAGGATCTCCTTAGAAGTTCGAGAGAGGGCTTTACTACTAAACTGCCTTCGTAGCGCTTAGAAGCGGCGGTAGACAAGAGTGATTTTGGCTTTTTATATTTCGAAAAAAGATTTCTTCATCCGCTTTACGTTCCATGCTTCGGCGCCGTAGAGCAAGGCTCTTATTCAGGATCTCCTTAGAAGTTCGAGAGAGGGCTTTACCACTAAACTACCTTCGTAGCGCTTAGAAGCGGCGGTAGACAAGAGTGATTTTGGCTTTTTATATTTCGAAAAAAGATTTCTTCATCCGCTTTACGTTCCATGCTTCGGCGCCGTAGAGCAAGGCTCTTATTCAGGATCTCCTTAGAAGTTCGAGAGAGGACTTTACTAATAAACTGCCTTCTTAGCGCTAAGAAACGGCGGTAGGCAAGAGTGATATGGTGGGTATCGATGTGGACTTCTCGTTATTTTCTCAATCTGTATGCCAATCTGCCGAAGTGTGAAGATCTGATCAGTTGTGGACCTTGCTGGACTAAAACCTTACCGATAAGGGCTGTTTATTTTTTTTGTAAACGGTTTCATTCATATACTATGGCAGAAAATATCTTGTAGCTGATATGTGGAGGAAACTTATTTCGTTATATTTGACGCAGCTTAGACGATCTCCTTTTTTGTGGATCCGGCAAATGGTTATGATGATCCGTTCTTCAGGCATACTTTGCTATGTGTTGGGGAATGTGACTTTTATAAAGCTTTATAAAGCTCGATGGGAAGGTCATCATTTTGGCAGCTTTTTAATACTGAAGTTTAGGTTTTGGTATGGTTAGGGTTAGCTTAGGTTGTAGGGTTAGCTTAGGTAGTAGTCCATTGTGGTACCATGTGGATCTGTCGACTTTCCTATATTCATTCGCCTAATTGAACCATTCAGAGCGAAGTATGTAGCGAAGGAGGTTTCTGAAATTGATATTAACCAGCTCAATTAGATTGTCGAAGGAGCACTCTCCCAGATGAAGTTTAATTTTTACTGAGAGAGCAAGCCAAGAGCATAGAAGGTGAGTAATACGTTCCTACGCTTCTTCGTCTAAGCAGCTTCTGCAGAAGTCATTGCTGAAGAGGCCTAGTCTTCTTGCGTGTAGGCCTATCGGACAGTGTCCTGTAAGGACACCGATAATGCAGCTGATGTTTGATCTGTTCAGCATTGTCAAGCAGATGGATCGTTTCTGGTTAAAGTTAGGCCAGGGTTGCCTGGCACGTAGTGACGTCTTTCCATCTGCGGTTTGCTTTCTTGAACGCGTTCAGTTTGATCTGTAAATTACATGTAGCGATGGGCATACCTATCATGTCTACTGGCGGTAGAATATCACGGGTTGTGACCTGCCTGGCAAGCTCATCTGTCAATTCCCTGTATGTCTCTGTGGCCTGGCACCGAAAAGAGGTTATTGGTAAAATGCTCCGCCATCTCGTTAAGAGACAGTCAGCATTCGTGAGCTGATTTCGAATTGAACGAGATTGTTTCCAAGGATTTCATTGCCGCTTGGTTGGCACTGAAGATGTTAATATGCATCGTGGATGTTACATTCCATGTCATCCAAGACGAGGCTTCTTTGATTGCCATGATTTGCGTCTAGAGAACTACAATGTTTGGGAAGGGGAAATGATAGGTTAAGCATCTCGGATAAAACACCTCCACCCACTCCAGATCATGTTTTAGACCCATCGGTGTAGATGTGAATTGAGTTATTTGTTTCGATCGAATTCGACTCCCATTCAAGGCGACTGGGAATGGTTGTCCTGAAGTTATGCTCAAAGCTGATTTGGGTAGTGGTCGGTTTTTTTGTAATGTGAAGGTGACTCAGAACCTTTATTTGTTCAGCCTGTGTTTAACCCAAATTGACACATGTAACACAGCCCTCAGCTGATGCTAGTTTTCTCCACATGTAGATGGGGCCTCATATTATAAAAAGTCTCCATTTTAACCTTTTCTTGTAGTTCCATTATGGAACGCAGTGTCCTTTCTTTTTTTCCTTCTTGAAAAAACTGTGTGACGAGACAGACGTGCGAACCACCAAATAAATATTTTGGTCCTTCGAGCCGGATTTTACACCAGCCTGTGCACAAATTTGCACAGCCAAACGTGACTGTATCCACAACAGCGTCATCGCCACCAACAAAAACCTTTTTTTTCTAGGGGCAGTATATGGGAAGTGGTTGCTCTTAGAGCTCGCTAATGCATATGTTAGCTGATATTTGAAGTTTTCCTAATAGGTTATGATTGGAGGCTGTTTCCAAAGGAATGGGTCTAGTAATAGACACGTAAAGCCAAAAAGAGATGTTTGCTTGCGTACCCTATTTCTTTCCAATTGCCTTTTTTACTTGTATGTTGTACTGTACTGTACTGGAAACAGTTTCCTATCCAAAACCAGACCCGGGTATTTGGCTGATTCTGCGAACTTGAGACTGACGCCATTTAGTTTGGGTGGGTCAATGTGAGGGACTTTATATTTCCCGCTGAAAAAAACCAATTCTGTCTTTTAAGTATTCGCGCCGATTCCACATATGGCGGCCCAGCTAGAGAGTATAGAAAGGCCATTTTATAATAGATAACTAAGAATATTAAGGTATATCCCTGATACAGCTGTTGCCACGTCATCCGCGTGGGCGATCACTTTGCATCCCTCTCTTTCTAGATTTACTCGTGGCTTGTTGGCCACTCGGTTCCAAAAGGGGACAGCCACAGCTAACGGATCTGCATGCGGATGATATACCAAGATTAGTGTTAGCAATTTTGCCTATGAGTAGCTGATTAATTAGCACTCCCATGGGATCAACCACCTTTAAATCCGAGATTACATTAGTAAATCTTTCTGCTATGACATGGTTCAAAGCTCCTTCTATATCCAGAAAGGCAGTATACTCCTTTACTCTTAGCGAGATTTTAGTTATACATACCAGTGACAGTGAGTGAATTGGTATACTCAATTCATTTTGGTCGGCTGGGTGATAGTTCGCTGGCAGCAAGATGTGATTCGTCATCGTTATTTTTATCTGCAAAAGTGGTTCATCCACATTCTCAACATAGATTGTGACTAAACTACAATTTTAACTCATTGATCTCGAAAGGATTCAATTCGGTCTATGTACTGACTTTGACTTCTTGTCATACTTACGAATCATATTCCTAGATGGCACCTCTTGATCTCTTCGATCGGGGCCTTTTCTTTTTTGTATATAAGGCGTGTTTTTCCCTTCTTCGTTGCTTATAAAACTCAATAGCAGCTTTACCTGCAGCATCACATTTTATACCTTACTCTTAGCATCTCCCGGCAATCTTCGACAAACTAGGCAGGGGTTTCTTTCAGTTGGGCGAAAGAAACCTAACAGTAAGGGACGTACTTTACGTTCGAAAGCGCATAATATTTGCTTCGCTTTCATTATTTTGTCCAGCGCCAAGTGCTGGGCAATAAAGCGGAGTGCTAGGATTAGTGTCCGATGGCCCAAGCATATTGACTTTCCAGTTCAGATGAGCTGCTTCCAAACTGAACATTGCCTTACGTGTCTTACAGAATTCGTACAGGGTGTCCGCCGGGAAGGTACACTACTTTGTTTTGTCGCCATTTTGATAAACATTAGTCTTGAAAGTTCATATTTGGCAGTCGTGAAGTAGACACGTGGCAAATTTATTATGCAAAAATATTCGATAAACCAACGTGATTTAATCCTTAAATTTTTTTATCAAAATCAATCATCAATACTGTGATGAGAAAGTTACGTAAACTTTTTGGGAGATACAACGTGCCAAAAAAACGCACTATTTATCGTGTAGTGAATGATTTCGAAGAAATATGGTCGTAGGCCCAAGCATGAACCACAACGTACTGCAAGATTAATGTTTTCAGCCTATCTGCTGCTCAAGGAAGTGTTCAAAACAATCCATCAAACCCAGTTCGATGCCGTGATCAGGAGCTTGGTCTTCAAAGAATAGCTTTGGCCACAATTTTGCACAAGGATTTGCATTTGTTTCCATTTAAGATTCAGTTGACATAAGAGCTTTTTCCACAAGACCATTTACGCCGCCGTACATATGCCAATAGGATGTTACAGCTAGCCCATGACAACCCCGATTTTCATGAAAAAATCATAATGAGTGACGAGGCACATTTTCATTTGAATGTGTGAATAAAAAGAATAATCGGTTCTGGGCAATGGAAAACCCTCAATTTATTCATCATTCACCTTTGCATCCATAAAAGTTACATTCTGGTGTGCAATTTGTCAGAAGGAATAATTGGACCTTACTTCTTTGAAAATGAAAACGGCGTAACGGTAACTGTGAATGCGGAGCGATATCGCGATCTGATTGAACACTTTTTAACGCCACAACTGCATGCTTTGGGCATGATAAACATGTGGTATCGACCAAACGGTGCCACATCGCATATAGCTAGGATTAAAATGGAATTACTGCGAGACCTCTTTCCACAACAAATTATTTCAAGAAATGTTGATGTTGATTGGCCTCCACAGTCCACGGTCGCCTGATTTGATTGCTCCGGACTTCTTGTTGTGGGGATATCTGAAAAGCAATGTTTATGCAAACAAACCAAAAACGTTTGAGCAACTTAAACAAAGTATTCGTGATGAAATTGATGAAATACCACTTTGAATGTGTGAGAATGTAATGAAAAATGTGCTCAAAAGGGCTCGCATTTGTGAGACTAACAGAGGCGGACATTTACCTGATATTGCATTCCATACATAATTGCCGACATTAAGTAAAACATTTATCAATATATGATCCATTCTCTTTGATTAAATCAAAAATTATAAACAAAGTAGTATACCTTCCCGGCGGACATCCTGTACTTTTGACTTTTGGTTTATGGTTGATCTACCAGTTCGGAAGCCATACTGGTACATTCCGATAAATGTGTTGCATTAGTTGTTGACATATTATCAACTCCTTCGTAGACGGAATATATGTGATATTCCAGTCATCGGCTATGGTTTCTTCAATCCAGACATTTTTTGATGGCTTGGTTCATCCGTGCATTCTGTTTTTAGTTTATTAGAAGTGACTGCGTTTCGTTGACTTTAGGTGGGTCGAATTCTTGTCTTATCACTCTCTCAAAATTATTTTGACTTTACTTTCAAATTTGCGCATTGTCTTGTCAAAGAAACATTCCTGGGAAAATTAAGTGTAATTAACATGAAACCAGTAACAGTCCAACTTGAAAAGTTATTCTATCAGCACATCCAACCTAAGGTCGAACAGCGACACCATAACAACATCAACCAAATTAAGAACTATACTCGAACGAGCTCGACTTAAAAAATGTCAAAAAATTTGATCTCGTTTTTTTTTTAGAAAATACAGCAGCGCCATCGTAGAGTTTTTCACCTTTTACTGTCCAATAAGTAAACATCCAACCAGAATTTTTAGAAAATACAGCAGCGCCATCATAGAGTTCTTCACTGTTTACTGTCCAATAAGTAAACATCCAACCAGAATTTTTAGAAAATACAGCAGCGCCATCGTAGAGTTTTTCACCTTTTACTGTCCAATAAGTAAACATCCAACCAGAATTTTTAGAAAATACAGCAGCGCCATCATAGAGTTCTTCACTGTTTACTGTCCAATAAGTAAACATCCAACCAAAATTTTTAGAAAATACAGCAGCGCCATGATAGAGTTTTTCACTGTTTACTGTCCAATAAGTAAACATCCAACCAGAATTTTTAGAAAATACAGCAGCGCCAGCATAGAGTTTTTCGCTGTTTATTGTCCAATAAGTAAACATCCAACCAGAATTTTTAGAAAATACAGCAGCGCCATCATAGAGTTTTTCGCTATTTATTGTCCAATAAGTAAACATCCAACCAGAATTTTTAGAAAATACAGCAGCGCCATCATAGAGTTTTTCGCTATTTACTGTCCAATAAGTAAACATCCAACCAGAATTTTTAGAAAATACAGCAGCGCCATCATAGAGTTTTTCGCTGTTTACTGTCCAATAAGTAAACACCCAACCAGAATTTTAAGAAAATACAGCAGCGCCATCATAGAGTTTTTCACTGTTTACTGTCCAATAATTAAACATACAACCAGAATTTTTAGAAAATACAGCAGCGCCATCATAGAGTTTTTCACTGTTTACTGTCCAATAAGTAAACATCCAACCAGAATTTTTAGAAAATACAGCAGCGCCAGCATAGAGTTTTTCGCTGTTTATTGTCCAATAAGTAAACATCCAAACAGAATTTTTAGAAAATACAGCAGCGCCATCATAGAGTTTTTCACTGTTTACTGTCCAATAAGTAAACATCCAACCAGAATTTTTAGAAAATACAGCAGCGCCAGCATAGAGTTTTTCGCTATTTATTGTCCAATAAGTAAACATCCAACCAGAATTTTTAGAAAATACAGCAGCGCCATCATAGAGTTTTTCGCTATTTACTGTCCAATAAGTAAACATCCAACCAGAATTTTTAGAAAATACAGCAGCGCCATCATAGAGTTTTTCGCTGTTTACTGTCCAATAAGTAAACACCCAACCAGAATTTTAAGAAAATACAGCAGCGCCATCATAGAGTTTTTCACTGTTTACTGTCCAATAATTAAACATACAACCAGAATTTTTAGAAAATACAGCAGCGCCATCATAGAGTTTTTCACTGTTTACTGTCCAATAAGTAAACATCCAACCAGAATTTTTAGAAAATACAGCAGCGCCAGCATAGAGTTTTTCGCTGTTTATTGTCCAATAAGTAAACATCCAAACAGAATTTTTAGAAAATACAGCAGCGCCATCATAGAGTTTTTCGCTATTTACTGTCCAATAAGTAAACATCCAACCAGAATTTTTAGAAAATACAGCAGCGCCATCATAGAGTTTTTCACTGTTTACTGTCCAATAAGTAAACATCCAACCAGAATTTTTAGAAAATACAGCAGCGCCATCATAGATTTTTTCACTGTTTACTGTCCAATAAGTAAACATCCAACCAGCATTTTTAGAAAATACAGCAGCGCCAGCATAGAGTTTTTCGCTGTTTACTGTCCAATAAGTAAACATCCAAACAGAATTTTTAGAAAATACAGCAGCGCCATCATAGAGCTTTTCACGGTTTACTGTCCAATAAGTTAACATCCAACCAGAATTTTTAGAAAATACAGCAGCGCCATCATAGAGTTTTTCACTGTTTACTGTCCAATAAGTAAACATCCAACCAGAATTTTTAGAAAATACAGCAGCGCCATCATAGAGTTTTTCACTGTTTACACCTGCATCGTTCTAACCCTAGGATAGTTGAAACCTTGGCAATTTTACCTTCCAAAATCTTTGTGATTTGTCCAAAATAAAGTGAAAGTTATAAGTGAAACATGGACTTTCGTGATTCTTGTCTTATGAAGACAGAACGAACTAAAGGAAGAAACAGCCCTGAATCCTTCTTAAACCCTTTTTAATTGAAACCTTGGCAATTTTAGCTTCCAAAATCTTTGTGATTTGTCCAAAATAAAGTGAAAGTTATACGTGAAACATAGACTTTCGTGATTCTTGTCTTATGAAGACAGAACGAACTAAAGAAAGAAACAGCCCTGAATCCTTCTGAAACCTTATTTAATTGAAACCTTGGAAATTTTAGCTTCCAAAATCATTGTGATTTGTCCAAAATAAAGTGATAGTTATCGCGGACCGCTTGCACCAAAATTACATTCCATCATATGAATCATTTTTAGCTAAGTTACAAATTGTAGCCAAAATAAAGGACACTATTATCTTTATTACAAGATCGGGTGGGTACACTTTACAGTTCATAAAAACATTCCAAACAATGCCAATATTGTTTGAAGTGAATCACTGCTTAGTGTGAATAATTAGTTCTAATAACGTAGTCGGCAAAAACATTTCGATACTGTTTTACAATCCAAACACCCATTTAAGTCCGTCAAGGTCTTATCGAAATATCATTTCAGCAATTCCAGTGCAATGTGTTATAAGCCGCACATAAAATTTATTTTTTTTTATTATCGTAAATTAAAAACAAAACAAAAATACAAAAAAAATTCTCTTGAAGCATCAAAAGTTGTTTTTTTCTTAATTTCCCTTTTCCACTTTGTTGGTGTTTTTATCAAATCGTAAAAAAAAAAAATTTACAGCTTGTTGATAAATACCACGAAACTGAGGAATTTACCTTATCATCTTTTTTTATTCCGAGAAAAACCACAAAGGCTAGTGCTATAAAAAAGCTGAACAGTTGGAAAGATGCTAATCGCTCCATTCAATTAGTTCGAGAAAATTGTGACTCTGTTTGAGTAGCTAACTGTCTACTTAAAGCTATCTATGGGAAATGAGTCTCCAATCAGCGTCTGTGATTACATCCGTTGACAGGTTGCGCGATATTTTCACATTCAATTTGATTGTCAGATTTTTCACAGGCCCATGCGTTAATTGAATGAACTGGCGGTTTAAATTGTATGCAGATAGTGTTGCCATATACAAAGTGAGTTTTTTTTTTGAGTACTATTCAGAGTTTATTTATTAAAATGCAGCTAATTAAAAAATAAGATCGTCATATGCAGATATGTGTTATTTTAACACGCGCTAATTTAATACGCAATAGTTTAAGGGGTACATGCGATGGTTTATGCTCCATAAAACTGCAGTGCACATTTCGATTCCAGCTTTAAAAAACGCCACTTTCGCGTCCCTCGTGCGCAAGAATTATATTTATCAAAAAAAATGGTATTGCACATATCCGTTTGTTTATCATCGACACAGAAAAAGATTATTTTATAAGTGTAAGGCAAAATTCAGAACGTTTTTATACCCTATCCCATATATTCATTCGGATATATAGTTTGTAACATAGATAGTGTAGCTAGATATACATTTCTTTTCCTTACAAAAACCAAATATAGCGAAACGACTGAAATCATAACATTTTGGAAACCATCCATTTTCAAAAACCCAGTTTTAGTTTATTTAAAAAAATATTCTTTGCTTTTTATTTTATAATCTGAATGATGCGTTGTTTTCCCGCCACATGTGAACACTGCGGTAATGACGATTAGTCCACGAGCGTGCTTTCCATCTCTCTTAAGAGATACAACTACATAGAGTGCGCATCTCATACAAGGAATATTTTCTATGTGGGGTACTGATACTGATACCACAGTATTCACATTGCTACCCCAGCATCAAACAACAGCCTTGACGACTCATACGATCTTCGAAATTTCCCCTTCGCACTAACCGCCCGCGCTGTGATGCGTACTCTATGTAGTTCTATATTCACTTTGGTATTACTAACTGACTTAAATGGCGCTACAGTCCGGAATGAGCCTGGGAATCAACCAACATGCCTCTCCAATTAGCCCGGTCCTTAGCTAACTGTTTCCATGCTGCCCGATCAGGTTGTTTGTAAACGGTTTCAGAAGTTCACATTTAACCGCAGATAGGATTTTGTAGACGATGTTGATGAGACTTATGCCTCTGTAGTTGGCGCAGCTTAGAGGGTCAAACTATTGGGCAAACTATGCTGAGGTTCCATTTTTTAGGCATAATTTCTTCCGACCAGATTTGGGTTATGAGTTGGTGGATGTTACTTACAAAGTCATCTCCGCCGACTTTATAAAGCTCGGCGGGAAGGCCGTCCTTTCCGGCAGCCTTATTAAGCTTGAGTTTAGATATTGCTTTGCTCACTTCACTCAGGTCGGGTGGTTGGCAGTTTTCGCTGTTGTTGCCTATATTGAATGGTTCGTTCTGCCTGACAGAGGAATGTCCGTCCTCGCCGTTTAACAGTCTGCAGAAGTGGTTCATCCATCTCTCAGCATCGACTGTATATTTCCTTGTTCATAGCGACAGGATTCTGTTCGAGCCTTGTATCCTTGGCTTTGATGTTTTACACTTTGGTAAAACTTGTGAACATCGTTCCTGGAGTGTCACCTCTCTATATCCTCGATCGCGCGCTTTTCTTGCTCTTTTTTGGTTGTGGTCCGAGTCGATGTTAGCTCCTCGGAATGTTCGGACATCCAAAATTCTGGATGCTTGCCTCTTGTCTATCGCAATAAGATCAATTTGGTTGACCGTTCGTTGATCTGGAGACCGCCTTGTCCCCTTATGGATATCGAGGTGAGGAAATTGTGTGCTGGCTAAAGTGCCATTCCGTTCCATGGCGAAGTCAATTAGCCTTAGTCCGTTACAAGACGTGTTGTCCTGTTAAAATTTGTCTCCTCTTCCTACCTTTGCGTTAAAATCTCCCAGCACGATTTTAACATCGTACTTCGGTAGTCGCTCATAGGTTTTGTCAAGGAGCTTGTAGAATCAATCCATTGCTAAGTCATCTTTTTACTCCGTTGGGGCGTGAGCGCATATATCTAAGGCTTGTGTTGGCCAATGCGGCCTTGATGCGGATTGTGACTGTTGCTTAAAAAAAAAAAATTATTGCGCAACAGGCTCGTTACTACCCAGGGCCCAGCTTTTTCTCACAACCATTCATGCATGCGTGTGTTCTTCTTTGTGGGACCTCCTGTTTTATGCCGAACCCTAACGGATAAGTTGAGATAAGCTTTTCATTACAATTGATACTACTCGGATGATTTGCCAGATCATCACGAGAGGAGGGCCAGTGAAAAATCATTTAGGTATTGCTACTGCTGGGAATCGAACCCAGACTTTCTGCGCGGCAGTTCATCACAACTATCGCGCCACTGAGCCCACAACTGTTACTGTTTCTGCTCAATATAATACGGCCCGGAGTGGATGTCACAGTTTTTCATCCTCTTTTTGCCTGGCCCATCCCATCGTATTTCTCGGATGGCAGTCTTGTCTGCTTTGTAGCAGTTTAGGGCTTCCGCTAGTTGTTAGCTTGCACCTCTCCTGTTTAATGTGCTGACAAACCAGGTGCAGATACGAACTTCGTTTAGCCGTGTCATCCACAATAAAATCAGTCCTTTCCGAGGCTATTGGTTGCTCCGTAACCTTTAGTTTTTTTCCATGATTGGGTAGTTAACCTAAGGCACAACTCCCAACCTGGAGGGCCAGTTCCAATTTATTAGATACCCTAGGACACGGGGCCATCAGTATCCACTACGTGACTGAGCACTGCCTTTGGCTTTTCGGTTCATCTGCCACCATCTGTATTCAAGGGGCCTGACTAACCTTTGAGATGCCTAGATGATCTGTATATGTCGGAACAGCTCAAATAGGTTGCTTAGTTTGTAATTTTCTAGCGTTTTTTTTTTTAAACCGACGTTTTTTTAAAGGCGGGCGTAGTACTTAGTGGCACATTAAAAATTAGGAACTCATTCTCTAAAAGCATCAACAAAGAGCATTATTCCAGCTCCAAATTTTAGAGCGGAGAAATGAACGCCAATGATATACACATACTATGGGATAGGGTATAAAAATCAATTTTTTAGAAATACGAAAAAAATGTTTTTTCTTTGGTTGCAATGGTTGCAATATCTATATCTAAAATTCTCGACAACAGTTTGTACATTTTTATTGCATATGGCAACGCTGTTCAAAAGTTGACGTAGTAATTTTTTAAAAAAAATATTTTTTTTATTAAACTCACATAATGTTTTGGTATTCAGGTGAAATGTTTTCGCATTTATGTGTGAATATTTTAATTGTTTTGTTTATAAGTATAATAAAAATCTTCGGACGAATTTTGACAAAAGGCAATAAATATAAAATAATGTGCCAACTTTTTAGGCAAAATAAAAATTTATATCATACACCGCAATTGATACCAGAATTATTGAATATAAATACATTACTGGTTTCATATAATTACAGTTTGGTTTAGTTTTACATAAAGTCCGGCTTAGGAGAAGATTGTTTTTATTGTATTTGCATGTGTGCGTATTTTTAATTTTATTGGTTAACAAATAAATTACACCCACGAATTTTTCTAACTTTTCAGTTAAACCTGAATTTCTTTATAAATATATAATTACAAATATTTATAAATACTTTTTGTATACAATAGGGGTAAGAAAATACCAGAAAGGTCCTATAGAATTACAGATGAATCGAATAAATTTAATAAATTATTGGATTAAATAAAATGCAATGAATACTTGGAATTAACAACAACATTAAAAGTAATTTTATACAATAAGGTGGCATTTATTCTATGACAATAGGGAATCATGTATCTTAGTCTGCATTAATCTTGATGTCATCGGCATCGATTATGTAACTTGCAACTAACCTAGATCCGATATCTAAAGCAAGCTTTGTGATTTGGAACGAACGTGGTTTGTAAAAGTGAAACGAAGATTTTTGATATTCAATCGGTGAAGTTTTAAAGAACTGCAGAACTATGAACATGTTGAGGATTTATTTTCTGTTACTCAAATAAAATCCCCGCAGTCAGCACACTTAGACTAGAAATACGGACGATGTTTTATTTCGGGGGCCTCTCACATTCTGGTAGTAAACAGACAAACATTCGGGAAATTGTTTGGAATTGGAAATTTATCAGACGGAGGAAGAACGGAAGACGGAGTCGATACGTGACCTTTAGAGGTGAGACCTACGTTTGGAGTTTATGTAAGAAGCGAACGAAGAGAGATCGTTTGTTACTTGGAGTGATGGTATGTTGAAACTCTCGTAGTTTTGAACGAATAAATGCATCAAAGTATTCACATCAGTGGGGAGACCTTCGATCGTTAAGTTAATATTTTAAGAAAAAAAAAAAAAATGAATTGAAAAAAAAATAAGACAGTGTTAAAAATCAGTGGGGAGACCCTCCTGGGAGATGGAAACCTTAACATTAATTCGTTTTTCCCTCAATGCATATTGAATCAGCCTCATCGTGTAGATATGCAAGATAAATACGGGCATTATCGTAGATTTTTCGATCTCTAAGGCGTGAAATTACGTGAAAAAATTAGCGATTATCGTCACCGGAATCGGTAATTTGCTTCGAAAGCTTAAGAAGTCTAAGAATGCAGGTGATGTGATGATTTAGTTAGTGGCACTATTGTTTGGAGCTGTAAAGTCAGAAGATTTAGTTGTGACTGGTGAAGGGTCGGAAGCTGGGTTGAGAGTGTGAGAAAGAATGAAATTAAGGTAGTTAGGTGGGTTAACTGGAGGAGTGTCATTAGTAATAATTGGAAGAGCAGGCGATGGGTTGAAAGACACACGTTTGGTGTTAGATTTTTGACCGTGTAAAGTTTGGAAATTTCGGAGGTTGTGTTGAATTTAGAAAGTTGTCCACACATTGTGATATGGTCTATCAAGCAATATTAATATTTTAGAACGTTTTAAATCCAGCTCTGTCCAAATCTCTTTGGTTTGTTCAAGTTAGCACTAACACAGCTCGCATGGCTCGATGAGACCCCGTCTTTTCGCGTGTATGTATTAATTCAGCATAGTCCGGATACGTTGTGCCATTTGCTTATCCACAATTTCCTTTCTTGATTGTTATCTGTTTAAGAAGTATTTTACATGTAACTTGAGGTAAACACAACATTTCCACTTATCAGAGGTGTGGCCAAGTCTGGCAAGCTCATCAGCTTTGTCATTATTTGTGATATTAAAAAGTATTTAGCAAAGATTTTCATCGGGGATATTATGTTTCACTTAAGCCAGGACAAGGATTATTTAACTGGTATGATTTTCATCTGGAAATCGCTACAATGTGTTGCTGGCTTGCTTGCTTAAGAGGCGCTACAGTCTGAAATGAACCTGGGCCACAACCAACAAGTTGCCTTCAGTTGCGCACTCAAAGTTAGTTGAGGTCGGTTTCTACTTGTGCGCGCAACTTAAGGCGAGCTGTCTTCTTCTTCCGACGTCTGGCTGGGAATCGAAGACTCTGCAGGCCGGAGTATTGGTGTCCATTCGTTTTACATGTCCTAGCCATCTTAAATGTCCAATGCGAAGCTTTTTGACCAGGTGCAAGTCGCTGAATATCTCGTACAGTTCTTGGTTGAATCTTCGTCTCCATAGCCCGTCAACGCAAACGGTACCGACGATTTTTCGAAAATTTTCCTCTCGGATCTCCTTAGTTGTTCGAGTGTGGCTTTGCTACTGAATTGCCTTCTTAGCCCGAAGAAACAATGGTTGGCAAGAGTAATTCTTCGTTGTATATCTGACGAGATATTGTTGTCTATAGCGGAGCCGAGCTAGACAAAGTCCCTTACTATCTCAAAGTTATATCTGTCAATGGTGACGTTCTGTCAAATTCGTCTCTCTCTCTTGCCCTCATTTACTGCTAAACCCATTTTTGCCGCTTCCTTCTCTATACTAGCAAACGTTGAGTTTTACTAATGATGTCAATATCGTCGGCGTAATCTAGTATGTAGTTGCATCGATTTTTGCGAGATTTTACCCATCCAAAAAAAAAACATCATTTTTAAAACTCCTTTACTCTATTTGCCGATAAATATTTAACAGTCTGCACTACAAGGTCGTTGGCTTTATCCGTGGGTTTATGCCTCTTGGAAAGTCTATTAAAATGATGATCTGTGTTTGATAGCCTTTTATCAAATAAAAGAGAAAAACAATTGCTTTGGTGGGCGTGGAGAAGACCACCATTATACAGATATGCAGTACTGTCCACCTTATCTATTGGTGCAGAAATCCATCTGGAGAACTTCTTCTGGCTGAAGCAAGGCGTAGAACAGGTACTTTGTACGGTCTTAGAAGTCCAGATTAATATTAACGGCATTGCGGGGAAGTTTAAGGAGAAACACTTTTAGAGACTCAGTGTCTTCATTAAGATTTCTGAACTTATTATGAAAATGAACTTCAAATGATCCATTTCTGCGTAGTCAGATAAGAAATTTAAAAGAAGAGCTCCTGCTCTAAAGTTAATGGTTTTAATTATTCTGCTTCTCCATCGTGGGTCCAGTGGGGTCCCAGATGCCGAAAGTGAGAACACCTCCGTTTTTAGTACTGCTCTAGTTCTTGAGAAAGGCTGACCAGACTTTCAAAAGTAACACTGTCATGAGCAGCTTTTCAAATTTGTCTTTCGGATTCAGCGTTAAACAGAGAATCCTCTTCTTCGTGGAAAGAAGAAGCACCGACATGGTTTGAGACCCTATTTATACCTTTAATGCCAGAAATTTAATTTTAAGAGCTCCTAGGAATATTTCCAGTGCTTCCAACGATAAACCAAATGGCGCTAGTGACTATCGGACGATGAAAGTTGGTCTTGTAGGAGGATCCACCGGAAATGTAAGCCTGCTTTTAAGAAAAACTACACAAGTTATCAAAGATAGGCAGATGTCAAAGAATCTTACAAGCATATCTCCTTTTCCGGTCTGATTATTTGAGTTGAGTTTATTATCATCAAGGTCACCAAGAGCATCGCAATTTGAAAACACTACTGGCTACGGACGGAGTACCTATATTCAAGCGATGAATATTTCTTAAAAAGTACTGCTAGGTTGACCCTGTCTTGTGAATAATATTCCTACCTTTTAACGCGCTGCAACTCCAGCTCCTGCTAAAAATCGATTTACTGCTAATAGCTCAGCCTGGAAGACACTGCCGTTCGCAGGGCATGCTGTTTAGCTTTAGTATTTCTGAAAACACCCCCGCTCCAACGCTTAAGCCCATCAGAACCATTAGTATAGATGGATATGGTTTCAGTTTCCAGTTCGTTGCTCTCTCACTCCTCTCTACATTAAAAGATGCATGTCATGGTGAGACAAGTATCTATCGGGTTTTTCAACAGGGACGCTTCAAAAGTTGAGCGACTGGGAAAGCAAACGACGCCGTATTCTTGTCGCTCTTTTGAAATTCCTCTTCAGTAAGGTTTGCCATTTCATGATGGAAAGATATACGATCCAACAACGAGTCGAAATTATTAAAATTTACAACCGAAATTCAGAGTCAGTGCCCTCAATGTTAAGAGCGCTACGTCCAATTTATGGTCGTCATAATCGTCCTGGCAGATCAACAATTGAGCGTCTAGTGGAAAAATTTGAATCCACAGGTACAGTACAAAATGTTCCCGTGCCAGTGAGACAAAGAAGTGCCCGTAGTGTCAGGAATATTGCTGCTGATGAGGCTTCAGTTGAAGAAAGCCCAAATGTGTCTCTCACACGTCGTTCTCAAGCGTTGGGCATCTCTGTGACGTCGTTGTGGTGAGTTTTGCGAAAAGATCTTGGCCTACATCCTTACAAGATTAAATTGACGCAAGAACTGAAGCCGTTTGACCACCAGAAGCGTCGTATGTTCGTGAATTGGGCTGAGTAACAACTTGAAAATGATTCGGATTTTCATCGAAATATCATCTTTAGCGATGTGGCTCATTTCTGGCTGAATGGCTTCGTCAATGAACAAAATATGCGGTATTGGTCAGGTAGAAATCCACACGTACTGCACGAGTCATCATTGCATCCCGAAAAAGTTACGGTTTGGTGTGGTTTATGGGCCGGCGGCGTCATTGGGCCGTACTTCTTCCGTGATGATCAAGACCGGCACGTTACTGTGAATGGGAATCACTACCGTTTAATGATAACCGAATATTTTTGGCCTCAATTGGATGATATGGACTTAGAGGACATGTGGTTCCAACAGGACGGCGCCACAAGCCACACAGCGAATGCCACAATCAATTTATTGGAAACCAAGTTTTGAGAACGTGTTATCTCACGAAATGGTCCAGTCGCTTGGCCGCCTCGGTCGTGCGATTTGACGCCGATAGACTATTTCCCGTGGGGATACGTCGAGTCTATGGTCTATGCCAACAAGCCAGCGACGATTGATGAACTTCGTACGAATATCGAACGTGAAATTGCAGCAGTATCGGCCGATTTATGCTTGGAAACCGTCGAAAATTGGGTTCAGCAACTAGGCTTCTGCAAGCGTGGCCGTGGTGGCCATGCAAAAGAAATCGAGTTCCATACATAATGGCATCAAACTTACTTTCACAGGAATAAAGAATTTCATTGATATCCAAAACCGTTTTGTAGCCCTCTTATTGAAAAATCCTTTATTTGAAATTAGAGCGAGTCCTCCTGAGTTCATTTTCCAGCAGTTGAACTGGCTAATTTGGAAGTCGTTAACATGAAGGTCATGGTAAGGCAGGTTCTGTTTGAAATTAGAGCGAGTCCTCCTGAGTTCATTTTCCAGCAGTTGAACTGACTGGTCTTGGAAGTCTTTAACATTGCTTCTGGTTGAATCGATATGTAGCTTTTTGGTTCGTTTTGCAAGAAATTGAAAACAGACTGAAGTCCCTAATTGTCCCTGGTGCACCATTCACATGTATACAAAGGTCCAAAAATGTTAAAAGTTGTTCTAAAGCCAACTTTGGTTTCGAAATAAACTAATTTCGTGTGATCCGAATATAGATTGACCAGATAAGATTAAACTTCTTGTGAAGCTTCTAAACAATAAACGCCTCTCTTTTGAATTACACCTAACATTTGTTTAACAATTTCCAATCATCCATTTTGTCATTTAGGAATCCTCCCCGAAGCTCTCCGCACCAAATGCGGTCGTTGCTGGCCGAGTCAAAAGGAAGGCGCTCTGAAAGTCATCACATCACTCTACTTCAACTATCCCGAATACTATCAGGCACTTCGTGAGAAATGGGATCCAACCGGTGAATACAATCGTCGCTTCGAAGAATATCTCCGCGATCAAAAATTCAACTCAATTGGTAGTGAAACAGAATTAGGTACGTCCCCATTTAGCACATTCAAATAAATTTTAAATTTAATTTAAACAAAACAAATTTCTCTTTTATTATTCCATTTCCAGGAGAACAAGCTCAGGTAATTCCCCCAATAGTTACACGATCACAAAACAATACACAACTGCCCACGACTAGTCGTGCACCATCCACGCAAAGCGCACAACCTCTAACGCCATTAAGACTTTTCGCTATAAACAATGGTCCGAATAGTGGACCATTGATCCTTCGTCCTTTGTCACGCTTTTTAGGAAATTTCCCCCGTTTTGCGCAACAGCGAAATGGGTAATCTAGTGTTGCACTGATTTTTTTTTGTAAATATATATATCGTCGTTATTTTCCCTTTTGAATTTTTTCAGTAGATTTGTAAATTGTTGTTCTAATATTAAAAAAAAAAAGTTTTGTTTAATTTTTTTTCCATGGAATTTAGTTATATTGTACATATATTTTTTTTATAATTTCAAATTACTACTTTATCTATAAACAAATTCGTAATAAATCGTTTTAGTAATAATACTGCAATTTTCTTTTCATTGTTTAGTCCTCTTCGATCGAGGACCTTGGCTAAAGGGTTGCATGTAATTAAGTTGCTTTAAAAAAAGAAGTTTCGAGATTTTTTTTCTAAAATCTGGATTAAGGTCTGCTGTACATAATATTAGCTTTGCCATTTGTTTTTCTATGCCAACATTTTCCTAAACATCCATTAGTATCCTCTTTACGATTCTAAATTTAATTCGTGGTGTCCTTCTTAACAAAATGTTAACCCCGAAAAAAATCCCGAATTGGCAAAGTACTAAGTATAATTTAACATAATTTACAAAAGGGCTCATCAATCAGCATAAATATTACACAGCGTCCTATCCGACAAGGTGACGTGAATCCAACTGTTCAAAGGGATGAATTGCCAGAGATTGTAAATCGTTTCAGCACCGATGATGACAGTGGTTATGAATATGCTCCGCCAGTAAGTATGATGAGATATTTTTCTTAATTTGATTCGATGGTATAATAATTTTGTAGAAATCCACAACCTTGCCAAATGTGGCACGTCCCTCACCGACTGTACGTCCACAAGCCCCAAAAATGCCACAAACACCACAAATGCCACAAAAACCACAAAAACCACAACAACCATCACAACCACAGCCGCCACAACAAGCTGCACCAAGTCCCACACCATCAAGGAGACCAGTAAATATTTGAACAATCCTAACAATAATTGTAAAGTTATTTTCGAACATCCTTTAAAGTGTCCTTTTTCTTTTAGGCAAATCCTCTATCGGCTGGTAGTGCATCACAGCCTGAATCGGTTCCATTGGATTCGGGATCCAACTCAGCAAATGTACCAACTCATGCATGGAACCAGAATAACTTGCCAGCTCCGGGTCCAACTGCGACAACGACGACGACGACTTACTACCTGAAGACTCAAAATCCAGTCTTGAATATTATCAATCGCATAACGATGAAGTTTGCCAATACAGCAGAGTTTATAGCTGGCATGCTAAGGGGAGCAGTACCACAACCACCACAGGTATGATTCCCGTGATTATACTTTCTTTTCTGTAGAAGGAAAAAGTTTTAATAAAAATTGTAAAAATGTATCATATTTGTAAATACCAGCGATATGGCCTTAGGGTTTGTTTACATCTGCTATTTTTACTTTTACTAACCGAAATCGCATCACAACTTTACTAAAACACTGCAAAAAAAATTATTTTTCTATTCCTAAGGTTGTAGGCATCAACTGTATCACATTGAGGGTGATGCTTCTGTGTCTGTCGTCGCACTTAATATTTTTCTGAAACTATAAAACCTGCACTTAAGATTATTTCCAGAATCTAACCCGTAAAATATGCCCAAACTATTTATTTTTGGGCCAGAAAACCATGTTCACACTGGTTGCAAAAGTTTGAACTATACTGATGTAAATTTTTTATTTATTAGATATTTAGGGTCAGATCTACTCTAATCACTGAAAAAGGTGAACCAACGATATTGCAGATTATACTTTCTTACTTACTTAAGTGGCGCTACAGTCCGGAATGAACCTGGGCCCTAACCAACGTTCCTCTCCAATTAGCCCGGTCCTTAGCTAACTGCCTCCAGTTGCGCCCCCAAGTTGGCTGAGGTCGGTTTCTACTTGTGCGTGTCACTTAAGCCGAGGTCTTCCTCTACTGCGTCCCACGTCTGGCTGGGAATCGAACACTCTGCGAGCCGGTGTCCATTCGTTCTGCATGTCCTAGCCATCTTAAACGCCCAATGCGGAGTTTTTCGACCAGGGGCATGTCGCTGTACAGCTCAAGAGTAATATTTCGTTTAATTTCTGACGAGATGTTGTTGTCAGAGTTAATAGCGGAGCCGAGATAGGCAAATTCCCGTACTGCCTGTCTTAACTGTCAATGGTGACGTTCTGTCCAATTCGTCGATGTTAAGTGTCCTTTCGTTTTACAGCATATCAGCCCTCATTTACTGCTCAACCCATTTTCGCCGCTATTCCTACTCTATACTAGCAAACGTGGCTATGACACTTTGGGTCCTACCAATGATGTCAATATCGTCGGCGTATGCCAGTAGTTGTGCTGATTTTTTGGAAAATTGTGCCTCTGGTATTGGCTCCTGAGTTTTGCACAATCCTCTCAAGAATCAGATTGAAGAAGTCACATGACAGCACATCGCCTTGCCTAAATCCTTTTCGAATATCAAATGTTTCGTTGCGGTCGTTTTCGACCCTGATGGAACAGCGAGAATTCTCCATCGTGATCCTACACAAACGGACGAGTTTGGGCGGTATACCAAAACTAGACATGGCTCTGTGTAGTTCGTCTCTATAAAGGCTGTCGTATGCGGCTTTGAAATCGATGAATAGGTGGTGGGTATCGATTTGGACTTCATGGGTTTTTTTCAGGATCTGCCGAAGTGTGAAGATTTGATCGGTTGTGGACATTCCTGTCCTAAAACCACACTGATAAGGGCCGATCAGGTTGTTGGTAAACGGTTTCAGGCGTTCACATATTACGGCAGATAGGATCTTGTAGGCGATGTTGAGGAGACTTTTGCCTCTGTAGTTGGCGCAGCTAAGAGAGTATCCTTGTGGATCGGGCAAACGATGCTGAGGATTCATTCTTCAGGCATACACTCTTCCGACCAGATTTGGCTTATGATTCGGTGGATGTTTCTTACCAAGTCATCTCCGCCGGCTTTTTAAAGCTCGGCGGGGAGGCTGTCATTTCCGGCAGCCTTATTAAGCAGATTATAAGGCAAGATTTTGATTGTTTCTGACATTACGATGATAGGGGAACCCAATTTATTTCTGTGGTCTGTCTGTTCTTAATTGATTCTCCAACCTAGATGATGAACTGCCTTGCAGAAGGTCTGGGTTCGAATCCCAGCCGTGGCAACACCTAAATGATTTTTTACTGCCCATCCTTTCGTGATGATCTGACAATTAATACAAGT
Source organism: Rhingia rostrata (assembly GCA_949824845.1). Classification (NCBI taxonomy): domain Eukaryota; kingdom Metazoa; phylum Arthropoda; class Insecta; order Diptera; family Syrphidae; genus Rhingia; species Rhingia rostrata. The sequence goes on from OX463758.1 coordinate 64,800,933, forward strand.
AGTACCAACTGTCAAGAAAAGCTTATTTAAACTTAGCCGTTCCTAGTTGGCATAAAACAGGATGTACCGCCATTGTGCAGGAAGTACACGCGCACATATGAATGGTTGTGAGAAAGCCAGACCCCGGACACTAAAGCTGCGTCAACAAATAATATTTGTAGCCGTAACGGCTTGGCTTACTTACAAAACATGAGGTCCGTTCCGGAAAAAAATTTCTTTGCTTGTTATTATCTAGTGATTTAAAACGAAAATTTACTTATTATCGCTCCCGTGAGCAGAAATTGGTAAAAAGTAAAACCTTTAACAAAAATCTGTAAAAATATTTACTGAATTTATGTTGGCAAAATACGGAACACTGTTGGCATCTGATAATGTTAAATCATATGATGTATGTCTGTACTGCACCCTGGTGACAGATTTTTTTTTCAAAAAGTTGAAAATGCTATTGGGGAAGAGGTAGGCTGGTGCTATTTGAGTAACAATGTCACAATACCGCAGTGGTCGTGAGGGCATCGTGCATTCGCTGTTGAGGTGTTATTTTTCAAAGTATCGAGTCTTAAGCTGGGCATCCACGATCACTAATAATTGTCACTCTAGGCATGATGTTTTTTTTTTCACCATCCAGTATCCACTATCACTTTTGAATGTCATTCCTCAGTTTTGCTTCAGCAGCGGAGTAAGCAGGTTCTCAATACAATTTAAAATTCTTTATCTTTGCTGAATGCAATTTGATTCAAATCAAATCAATTCGAATGAACAATCACGTAGAAAGAATGGCACTCAACGCCATACCCTATAGTTAGATACATTTTTTTCGTATAGTATACATTTGGTTTGCTACCGCGCATATTACATTTTCAAATATTCGATACGCTTTATATTTCTACTGAAACATTTATTTATAATTTAATTTAAAGTGATTTAATGTCAAATAAACAGTTTGCAGGAAACACGAGCAAGACCTCCAATTTAAAAACTAAATCGCCGTACACCATAACATTGTGGTTAAGTTGCTCCCAGAATCATCCAGAATCTCGTGGATTAATACTGGTTGCAGATTCTTTCCTCGCCAGTTCATCAGCAATTTTATTGCCCAGTATGCATCTGTGTCCTGCAGAGCTTAACATTATGTTGGACACCAGAGATTGCTTTAATTGCAGCCTGACTGTCAATGAAGGTGGTGATACCATCTGTTAGTTTTTATCTTTCGCAATTTCCTTGATTTTTGCTTATTACAATTGGTCACATAAGAAATTGTTAATTCCGCTCACAATGTTACAGTTTTTGGACCTTCTTTCACCTAGACCGTCCAATAGACCGTCCAATAATGCCTGTTTTGTATCAGAATAGAGCCTCTGCTAGTTGTATGACTGCGTTTCTTTGGTTAAAGGTTGTAAAATTCTAGATGCAATAACAAATTTCGTCCTCTACGAAATTTTTACTTTCCTTGTAAAAATGTTTGTTTGTTCCTTTGTAACGGGTGTTTTTTAATACTTAGTTTTTTTTTTTAAATCGAATAAAACACTCAAATTTGCATCAAATATTAAAAAGTTTTATTGAAATCGATAAATAGGACTTTGGCATCTACGTTTTCAAGACAACTTCATGTAAATTTCTGAAGGTCCAATTTTTCCAGCATTTCGGCATGTATTCCACGAATTACATGTGTTATGTTATCCTGTAAGGCTTCAATCGTGTTCGGCTTGTCCACATATACTATCGACTTTACATAACCCCACGAGATGTAAACAAGAGGCTTTAAATCGCATGATCTTGACGGCAAACTCAAAAGGCCGTTTCGAGAGATAAGCTGCTCACCAAATTCATCCTTCAACATTTCCATTGTTTCACGAGCTGTGTGGCTTGTGGCACCGTCCTGATGAAACCACATATCAACCAAGTTCAACTCAGTCAACTGGGGCAAAACAAAAGTCGCGAATCATGGCTGAATATCATTCGCTGTTGACGGCAACGTTTCTTCCACGGTCGTTTTTTTTTTTTAATTCATTTTTATTTTATTTTTCTTAAAACTAATTTAAATGCTAGACAAAAATTCATGAAAAAAAACTAACCTACTTATCAACTACTTAACTAACTTACTTGCTCTATGCGGGGGCCCTAAATTACTCGATAACTTAATTCTAATGCCTTTCGGCCTATTATCTAAGATATAAAAAAAAAAGTAACAAAATTTTTACCAATAAAACTTTGAAAAACTTGGTTCCTTGTCTTCTTCCACGGTCGTCTTTGATGAAAAATGGACCGATGATACCACCAGCCCATAAATCACACCAATCTGTTGTTTTACGGGTTGCATCGATAAGTCTTGTATTATATGTGACTGTTCATCACTCCAGATGCGATAGTTTTGCTTATTTACGTATCCGTTGAGCCAGAAATGAGCCTCTACGCTGAACACAATTTTTCGACAAAACAGCGATTTTCAAAGAGCTGTTCTAAGCCCCGTTCACCAAAAATTAGACGTTGTGGTAGGTCATTCGGCTTGAATTCTTGCAGAAGTTGAATTTTTAAGGCTTTCAAACCCCAATCAACACGTACAATTTTCTACGTGGTTGAGAAACACATGCCCAATTGCTGAGAACGGCGACGAATTGAGATTTCACGATCTTCATAAACATTGGACGCTACGACTGCAATATTCTCTTCGGTATGCAACAAAGTAGATTTGGTCCAAAATTTGGTGATAACAGCACGAATTTTGTATTCACCAGGTCGATTATTATGCCCAAAATTTGGTCGTAACAAACGGTGCACATTTTTCACAAACCACGAATTTCGATAATAAATTTCAATAATTTACGATCGTTGCTCGTTTGTTAGTCTTTCAAAATCACTTTGACACAGAGATTGGAATAATCAAATTACTAATACAGAAGGATTTCGACTTAGCTGTGTACATACATTCATACATGTCTGATTCCTTTCGTCCTTTGTAGCTGCTTCTTATAGAAGTCTCCCTTGGTCGGAAGAGAAGAACAAGGACTACCATCCTATTGAATAACAAATTTCAATTGGAATTGAATTTCAATTTGATTTGATTCCACTGCCTAAGTAATGGAATTAAAGTTAAAATGTTTTAAGAAAAAAACTCATTTATCCTTGAGAGCGAGAAATTTCTGATGGAAAGTCTCCTTAGAGCGAGCGATCTCGATCGTTTTATTTGGACTGTGAAAATTGCATTTGTACCGAAGGCAAGTATTTAAATTTCTACAACCGCGTTTTGAATATAAATTGAGCCATACGAAAACAATCAACACACTGCTGCATGCTTTGAAGGACGTTCAGGTTAACATTAGGATGAAGCGCCACATAGGATTAAGAAATACAGCAACTCTGAAATTTTTTTAGCTTTGTCCATCATAGAGAAAGATATGGTTTTCGTGAAAATTGTCGATCTCGCGATTTTGATTGAGTCCGTCGGTCCGTCTCTCCAGCGTAAACGGCTTGACTGATTTTCTCCAAACTATGTATACACAGTACGGGTCATTTTTAAGCTTCTCTTACAAAGAGAAAGTTATTGTTCTCGTAAACAATTTCGACTTTGAGATTTTGATTGATTTCGGGTGTCAGTCTGTCCATCTGTCCGTAATGGTCTCTCCAGCCTAAAAAGCTTGACTTGACGCTATTACTAACCAGTGCTGCCAAACTGAAAAACTAAACTCCTAAGAAATCACCCGTAGTTTATCCAAAATAAAACCTCCCCTACAATACTTTATGTTCCCTTAAGCGATTTACTAAAACAAAAAATGTGCACATAATATGCATGTCTCTACAATTAAACTGAAAATGTTTCAGAATTTTTTTTTTTAGTTTACCAATGTTTACAATATTTTTGCTTCTTGATTGTTACTAAAATATTAGGTTAAATATTTAAATAAAACATAAATTTATTTTTATACAACCAAAACAATATGTAAAATTTGTATTTTTACATTGACAATTTTTTTTTGTTTTAACTCTCACTGAATATTGCCACAAAATTTAGCTTTCGTACTTTTTTTCATTGCATCTGTAATGTGTAAATACCTCTTTATGTTAACAAAAAGTGTCCTGTAGCTAGTGTAGGCTTAAACAGTCAATTATAAATATTTTCTTATAGAAGCCACTTATTTTTAATATTAAATATAATAAAAAAAAACTTTATTTAACTATGTAAAAATATTTGTTCTTACAAATTTTCCAAAATGCTTTCTAAAATTTCTTAATTATTACAGAATCCACCCTAATCCTCTTCCCATGAGTCCTTAAAGCAAAAAGTTTCCATTGTAAAAAAAATATAATCTATATACTGACTGTTAAATATGGCGAAGTAATTTTTATCTAACGAAACTGCATTTTTTTCTTTTTTTCTAAATTCTTACAAAAACCAACCAACTTGCACCCACCTAACGAAAAACGGAACTGTACAGTCTAAAAAAAAAAAAATCAAAATATGTCCTCAAAATGATCAACAAAGAACCCCCCCTTTAATTACAGGCAACAAAATACAAAGCTGATCGACGTCGTAGTACACTTTGCGATTTATTGAGAAAAAGTGTTCGCTTACACACACAAAAGCGAACCACGAATAAAAACAGACATCATCATTAAAATAAAAAAAAAAAAAGTACAAAAAGTACACCAAACCATATTTGTCCTTCAGCAAAACAAATTAACACGCACTTAAAAAAAAAATACATACACAGAAAAAAAATCCCATCAATAATTTTCTATTAACTAAAAGCATACATAGCTACTCTCTTAATTAATATTAATTTATTTTTCCACATTTATTAATCATTTTTATAAAAACATCTCTCTTTCTTTCACAGCGAAATTAAAAAAAAAATGTCATCAACCGTTTTAGGTTTTTTGATAAGCTTCTGTTGTATACATTCTGCTATCACAATAGAAATACAATGTAAATAAATTACAATGATTGTACTTAAACAAAATCTAAAAAAAAAAAGTATTTAGTGCAGCGTGCAATATGCGTTTTTTTTATATACAAACAAAATAATTATGTAGTGCAAATTGGGTGATATTGATGTTTTATTGTTAATTTTTTTTATTATTCTTAAAATTTTATTTTTAAGAGAATATTTTATGTATCTCAATATTTGTATTTTTTTATAAAACATAAAATATTTTCCAATCATTATGAGTAGAATTAAGTTTTTAATTATGTGTTTTTTTTTATATATATATTTAATAAAATTAATAAAATTCTTTAGAAAAAATTGGGTTTGATTTTTTAATACGTTGTGATACCTACATGTAGACATTATTTATCATATAAAGGGTGATCCATTTCGAGGTTCCCTACTTTTTTAAAGAAAAAAACACAGAAAATTCAAATTTAATGGAGAATGGTTATTATCATTTGAAAGAACATTCTTTGGCATTTATTTTTTGTAGATTATGTCTATCAAATGTTGGCCGTTGCTACGTCGCAGATGGTCCATCCGTTGAGTCCAATTTTCGATCACTCGTTCGAGCATTTCGACTGGTAACTGGCGAATGACACGCGTGATGTTTTCCTCCAAGGCCTGAATCGAAGCGGGCTTGTCGGCATAAGCTTTTGACTTTACATATCCCCACAGGAAAAAGTCTAACGGTGTGATATCACACGATCTTGGTGGCCAATCGACCGGCCCAAAACGTGAAATTATGTGCTCACCGAAATGTTCTCTCAATAAGTCCATTGATTGATGCGAGGTGTGGGAAGTGGCGCCGTCTTGCTGAAACCAAACGTCGCCGAGATCACGATCTTCAACTTCAGGCATCAAATAGTCGGTTATCATGGCACGATAACGGTCGCCATTGACGGTAACGTTCGCACCGGCATAATTTTTAAAGAAATATGGACCGATGATTCCACCGGCCCACAAACCACACCAAACCGTTGTTTTTCCTGGATGAAGTGGCAGTTCTTCAATCTCTTCAGGTTGCTCTTCGTCCCAAATGCGGCAATTTTGTTTATTTACATACCCATTGAGCCAGAAATGGGCCTCATCGCTAAACAAAATTTGCCTCGAAAACGTCGGATCTTCTTGGAAGTTTTCAAGAGCCCATAGAGCGAAGCAATGTGGCTTGGGAAGGTCGAGCGGCTTCAGTTGTTGCACAAGCTGTATTTTGTACGCTTTCAATTTAAGATCTTGACGTAAAATGCGCCAAGTCGTTCCATACGTCAGTCCGACTTGCTGCGAACGGCGCCGAATCGACTCTCTATGGTCTTCGTGTACACTCTCAGCTACGGCCGCTATATTTTCTTCACAGTGTGCTGGACGTGGTCTATTCGGTCGAATGTTATCCAATAATTAACATTGGGTCTCAAAATGGGTGATGGTGTTGCGAATAGTACGCTCAGTAGGCCGATTATGTTGACCATAAGTTGAGCGAAGTGCACGAAACACATTCCTCACAGAACGTGAATTTTCATAATAAAGTTGAACAATTTGTAAACGTTGTTCACGCGTAAGTCTTTCCATTATGAAATGCCAAACAATACTAAACAAAAATAACATGACAGCATGACACGACTCACACGTGATCTGTCAAAAGGCTATTGAACAAAGTATCTCTACTTGGATCACCCGTTATATATATATATTTCATATATATCACGCTCTTTATATTTTAAATCCGGTTTGTCAGTGTTGAGGTAACTCTGATTTCAACCAGGTAATTAAGTCTAGAGTTAACTCACCAAAGTTGTTGGGTTAACTGAGGATTACAGTTGATTGACAAATAGGTGTATGTGTCGTAGCGAGCTTAGCTTAAACAATAGCAATATCTTTATCATAAAGAATACACACTTCTAGTACTTAGAAAAGGCTTTGAACAATGTAAGAAGGGAAGTTGTTAAGAAAGCACTCTTAAAAGCAGGAACAGAAATGGTTATCAGTAACTGAATCACAACCGTACTTAAGAAGTGCATCATTTCATGCTTACTTGGCTACTATCCCAAAAGGATAACAATGACGAGGGTGGTGTTAAATCTCCATTACGAAGTAATGAGGAGACTAGAAATCACTGCAATAAGAACCCTGGCCTATGCAGACGATGCGATCCTCATGGCATGCGTGAAACTCCCATCCGCTCTAAGTGCCATCATGCAAACAAGCTTGAACATACTCAGAAGATGGTCAGAACCTTAAGACCTGGGTGTAAATCCAAATAAAACTGAACAAGTTCTAACAAGAGATTGAGCACAGAGTTTGCAGCACCGACTCTGGGAGGCCCCACCCTCTCACTGGCAGGAAGTGCCAAATACCTGGAAGTGATACTTGACAGCAAGCTAAATTGATATAAAAATACCAACGAAAGGTTAAAGAAAGCAAACATTGCACTATGTATATACAGGGTGTCCGGCGCGAAGATATACTATTTTTTTGCCGCCATTTTGGTAATCATTAGTCTTGACAGTTCATATTTGACAGTCGTGAAGTAGACACGTGGCAAATTTATTATTAAAAAATATTCGAAACACGTTGTTCAATCGGTAAAACATTTTATCAAAATCAATCATCGATTACTGTAACGTTGAGAAAGTTACGTGAACTTTTTGGGAGAAGCAACGTGCCAACAAAATTTATCGTGTAGTGAATGATTTCGAAGAAAGAAGGTCTGTAGGTGATAGGCCCAGGCATGGACCACAACGTACTGCAAGATCGGCTGAAACAGTGTTCAAAACAATCCATCAACCTCAGTTCGACGCCGTGCTCAGTAGCTTGGTCTTCAAAGAACAACGTTGGCCACAATTTTGCACAAGGATTTGCATTTGTTTCCATTGAGTTTCAGATTCAGATTCAATTGACACAAGAGCTTCATCCACAAGACCATTTACGCCGCCGTACATATGCCAATAGGACGTTACAGCTAGCCCATGACAACCCCGATTTTGATGAAAAAATCATAATGGATGACGAGGGACATTTTTATTTGAATGGATATGTGAATAAACAGAATAGTCGGTTCTGGGCAACGGAAAACTTTCAAATTATTCATCAGACACCTTTGCATCCATTAAAAGTTACAGTCTGGTGTGCAATTTAGTCAGGAAGAACCATTGGACCTTACTCCTTTGAAAATAAAAACGGCGTAACGGTAACTGTGAATGGGGGCGATATCGTGATATAAAGCTTTGGGCTTGATAAACATGTGGTACCAAAAAGAAGGTGCCACATCCCACACAGCCACGATTACAATGGAATTACTGCGAGACATCATTCCACAACAAGTTATTTCAAGAAATGGTGATGTTGACCGGCCTCCACGGTCGCAGGACTTCTTTTTGTGGGGATATCTACAAAGCAAGGTTTATGCAAACAAACCAGAAACGCTAGAGCAACTCAAACAAAATATTCGTGATGGAATTAATGAAATACCGCGTGAAATGTGTGAGAATGTAATGAAAAATGTGCTGAAAAGGGCTAACCTTTGTGAGACTAACAGAGGAGGACATTTACCTGATATTGCATTCCATACATAATTGCCGACATAAAATAAAATTTTATCAATATAAGATCCGTTCTGTTTTGTTTAATCAAAATTTATAAACAAACAAAGTAGTATACCTTCCCGGCGGACAACCTGTATATTTACAATTACTAGCATAAGCCGACGATATGGACATCATTGGTCGGACCCAACGTGATGTCATAGCCACGTTTGCTAATTTAGAGAACGAAGCGGCAAAAATTCAGCGCAGTACAGCAGGACTGGGATGATCAGGGTCTAAGTATTTCGAGTGGAGGCTTTTCTCTGCATTGACAATTTGACATCATCTACTTGGTCATACACTGATTTACTGCTAAACCAATTTTTACCGCTTTGTTCTCTTTTCTCGCAAACATGGCTATGACATCACGTTGAGTCCGACCAATGATGTCAATATCGTCGGGGTATACTAGGAGTTGCATTGATCTTTGGAAAATTGTGTCTGTGGTGTTGGCTCGGGAGTTTTGCACAATCCTCTCAAGAATCAAATTAAAGAATCACACGACAGCGCATCGCATTCCCTAAACCCCTTTTTGGTATCGAATATGTCGGTTAAGTCGTTTCGGAACCTGAAGATGCAACGACAATTTTCCATCGTCATCATACACAATCGGACGAGTTTGGGTATTAAACCAAAACTATACATGGCTTTGAAATCGATGAATAGGTGATAAGCATCGATCCTGACCTAAAACCACACTGATAAGATCCGATCAGGTTGTTGGAAAACGGTTTCGAGCGTTCTTATATTACGCCAGATAGGATCTTGTAGGCGATGTTGGTGAGACTTATGCCTCTGTAATTGGCGCAGTTCAGATGCGATGTTGGTGAGACTTATGCCTCTGTAATTGGCGCAGTTCAGATGGTCTCCTTTTCTGTGGATCGGCCAAGCGGCGCTGAAGTTCCATTATTAATCACGCCCAATGTGGTACCTAGCACTGAAATAACAACTTTTACCGAAATAGGAATGGGCTCCGATGGAATCGGTTTAACCACATCCCTTCGAATAGCAAACTCGAAGCTACCGAATCGGCTAGAGTATTGGACTTATCACAAGAGGATATTTTCAATTAGGTGTGCCTAAAAGCCATGTCATCCAACATTGCAAAATTACGAATAGTTGGACACTGCCGCACAGAGCCAATAGCTATAGGTAGCGAGAATAAGGTCAAAATTATATTAGGACATATGTAATAACATTCCAGGGAATGAGAAAGTAGAAGATCTAGCCAGACTAGAATCTGCCTATGTGTTAATAGGGTAAGACCTCGACTTGCGTACAAAAAAAAACAGAAAATAAGTTTACACATCCAAACATAATGAAACAATAATTAGTTGGCAAAACACAATCACTTGTGTCTCTTACACATTCTCAGAATACATACACCAATTAATCTTAAAATTATGTAATGTAATTCAAGTAAATAACACCCCGTATAACGGTCATAGCATAATATGTATTTATACAAACAGTTTTGCTTATCTAAGAACCAAACCAAAATAAATCAAGTACTACAACCATTTACCATTATTCGTTTCTAGAACCATATTGTAACTACCACTTGGCAGACATTTTGGTTCATGGCTTTGTTACTCCCTGGTCGTCGTGTGTCGATAATGCAGCGTGTTATAGTAAATTCAAAACAGATGATGGCGATGAATTTAAAAAAAATTCTGCAGTTTATGGTTTATAACTAAAATTATGCTCGTTAATTTATCGTGGATGGATACGGCAAAAGTGCTACCAAAATAACAATAATCTTAAATCTAGGGGCAAAAGCCACAGGCAGCCATTGAAGGAATAATATGTACCTATGGAAACGAACATTGCTGGGCCAACCTGTATTAAAGCCTCAACCAAAATGCCTTTCCCATTAGCCCGGTCCTTAGTTTACTGCCTCCAGCGACCAGTTGCGCACTACAAGTTGGTTGGATTCGGTTTCTACTTATGCGCGCCGCTTAAGGCGAGGTCTTCCTCTACTGCGTCCGACGTCTGGCTGGGAATCGAAGACTCTGCGAGCCGGAGTATTGGTGTCCATTCGTTCTACATGTCCTAGCCATCTTAAAAGTCCAATGCGGAGTTTTTTGACTAGGGGCATGTCGCTGTACAGCTCGCATAGTTCTTGGTTTAATCTTCGTCTCCATAGCCCGTCAACGCAAACGCGATCGAAGAATTTTCCTCTCGAATCGACTAAAGATCTCTTCATGTGCTTTTGCGACGGTGCATGCTTAAGCGCCGTAGAGCAGGAGTGGGATGATCAGGGTCTTTTATAGGATCTCCTTAGTGTTTAGAGAGAGGGCTTTACTACTGAATTGCCTTCTTAGCCCGAAGAAACAGCTTTTGGCAAGAGTAATTCTTCGTTTAATTACAAACGAGATGTTGTTGTCAGAATTAATAGCGGAGCCGAGCCGTACTACCTTAAAGTTATATCTGTCAATGCTGAAGTTCTGTCCAATTACTCCATGTTGTGTGCCCCTTCGTGTTGACAGCATAAACCCATTTTTGCCGCGTCCTTCTCTATGCTAGCAAACGTGGCTATGACATCACGTTGGGTCGTACCAATGATGTCAATATCGTCGGCGTATGCTAGTAGTTGTACAGATATTTGGAAATCATCAACCAAGCTCGGCGGGAAGTCCGTCATTTCCGGCAGCCTTATTAAGCTTCAGTTTAGATATTGCTATCCTCACTTCACTCAGGTCGGGTGGTTGGCAGTTTTCGCTATTGCTGCCAATATTTAATGCAGAAGTGGTTCTTCCATATCCTCAGCATCGACTGTTTCTCAGCTACGATATTTCCTTGTTCATCTCGACAGGTTTCTGTTCGAGCCTTGTATCCTTGGCTTTGACGTTTTACACTTTGGTAAAACTTGCGAACATCTTTCCTGGAGTGGCACCTCTCTATATCCTCGATCGCGCGCTTTTCTTTCTATTTTTTCTTCTCTCTAAAAAGCCGGTGTTCTTCCCTTCTTCTGTGCCTAAAGAGCTCAACGGCAGCTCTCGTCTTCACCTGCAGCTTAGCCTTATTGGCATCGTTCTTGGCTGCGAGCATCTGTCGGCATTCCTCATCAAACCAGGGGTTTCTTGCTGGTGGGCGCGAGAAACCTAGCACATCAGTTCCGGCTGATCTAATGGCTTGTTGGCATCGTTGCCATAGTTCTTCGACATTCGATGTTGGTGGTATGGTAATCGAGAGGCTTAGGGATACGCGTTGCGCGAAGGTCTTGGCGGTCTCTTGACGAATCCACTGAGGTGAAAATGTGCCCATCACTCAAGATGATTTTCTTCGAAAATTGATCATCCCCTGTTGTCATTTCTTGCCACCTTTCTGACCATTGACGACGCTTGCAATGGTCAAGAGGCTTTAGTTCATGAGTCAGTTGCACCTTGTAAGCGAGTAAATGCAAGTCTTTATGCACAATGCTCATCAACGATGAGCTTGAGAGGTGCAATTGTTGGGCACGACGACGAGTTGAGGTGGACATCTCTTCAGCCACACTATCGCGAACATCAGCAATATTTTCTGCAGTACGAGCTGTACGAGCATGCACTGGTGTTTTCACATCTCCTACAGACCCATTTTGCTAAAATGTTTGCACGATTATTCCTATTGTACGCCCATTTGGACGATTAAATTACCCGAAAAAATCACGAAATGCACGATATGCATTTTGATTTGAACTCGCTGCTCGTTGCTCGATTGTGTATCTTTCCATTGAGTTAATCTAAAATTGAGAAATGTCAAATAAAATGCAGAAAAAAAACTTGACGCTTAGGTGTGGTTCACATTCAACATCGTTAGAATATCGCGGGGAGTTAAGTGGTATTTGGTAAAAGATACAAGTTTACATGTGTATTGTTCTTGCAGGAATCGTGGGATTTGCACTTTCCATGTTGGTTTTTCGCCTAGGTCAGCTCAGGTCAGATTTTTCTAAAACCCATTCCAACTGTCAAAAACAAATTTCATAGTATGTACCTAACCTAGTAACCTTGTAACCTGAAGAAAAAAATTTGTTTATAAATTAGAGCCAGTCTTCCTTATCGGGGAAAATAGTAATTTCATAGTTAACTGTAAACTCAGTTCCAGCCAATCTCAGCGTTCTGGAAGGAACGTGAACACATATGACGGAAGCGGCTGCGGCATGTATACCATTTTGACAGGAATCACGAATTTCGCTGAAATGACGCATTGCGATTCGGTGCAAACGTACTATAAGATGAAGCTCTGTTCTCATTGGTCGATTTCCCGATGAGAACACAAATCTAAACCTGCGGTAACACTGTCCAAGACACTTCACTTAAATGTGAATTTCATCATGCAATTTGTGTAGCCATTAAAGTTTATTTTGACAAACTTGAACAACTCCCTAGAATGAGTTGCAATTTGTTTAAAAATCAAACACAGCTTATTGATTGATGTGAATGACAGCTCAAAATTTAATTAAGCTGACAGACAATTCGATACAGCAGTCCACGTGACGATAATATTGGTAAACCCACATTTTATGCAACATCACCCACATAATTAAATGGCGTATCCAATGTCGAAGTCTCACCACACGAAAGATTGTTTATCTGTATCTACCTATGAACAACAGACGTGAAAAATAACAACTTATTTTGGTCTGATAAATGATTTAAAAATAAGGTTGATGCATTAAGGAGGATTTCATACATTTAAGAATAGAGCTGCACATTTGCACTTAACATGCGAGATGAGATGTATAGATGGGAGATAAATTAGAATTCTTCGAAATTTGGATTTAAAGAGATAAACAGGTGGTGGATGATGGCGATTTCAGTCGCAACATACTTATAGCTTGTTGGACCTTCCTTCTCTATACTAGCGACCTTGACTATGACATCACGTTGAGTCCTACCAATGATGTCAATATCGTTGACGTATGCTACTAGTTACATCGGTTTTTAGAAGATTGTGCCGCCGGTGTTGGCTTGGGAGTTTTTGACAATCTTCTCAAGAATGAGATTGAAGGACTCACATGACAGTGCATCGCTTTGCCAAAATCATTTTTGGTATTTTCCATCGTCATTCTGCAGCAACGAATGAGTTTTGGCGGTATACCAAGACTAGACATGGCTCCGTATAGTTCGTCTCTATAAATGCTGTCGTATTTGGTATTCAAATCGATGAATAGGTGGTGGGTAACAATTTGGACTTCATGGGTTTTTCCGAAATCTGCCAAAGTGTGAAGATTTGATGAGATTTGATGAGATTTCTGGCCCTAAACCACACTGATAAGGGCCGATCAGGTTTATGGTAAACGGTTTCAGGCGTTCACACATTACGGCAAATAGGATCTTGTAGGCGATGTTGAGGAGACTTATGCCTCTATAGTAGGCGCAGATCGGATGGTCTCCCTTTTTTTTGGATCGGGCAAGCGATACTTAGGTTCCATACCTCAGGCCGACCAAATTTGCTTATTGGTTGGTGAATGGTGCTTACCAAATGGCGGGAGAGCCGTCTTTTCCGGAAGATTTGTTACGCTTGAGTTAAGATATTGCTTTCCTCACTTCACTCAGGTCGGGTGGTTGGCAGTTGTAGTTCCAATATTGAATGATTCGTTCTTACTGACTGCGGAATTTTTTCGTCATCGCCGTTTAACAGTCTGCCGAAGTGGTCCTTCCATATCCTCAACATCGACTGTGTCTCTGCTACGATATTGACTTCTTCATCTTGACAGGATTCTGTTCGCGACTTGTATCCCTGTTTTGTGATGTTTTACACTTTGGTTAAACTTGCGAACATCATTCCTACAGTGGCACCTATTTATAAAATCTCCTCTTGGTCTTTTTTTCTTCTTTTTGAAAATGCGGTATTCTTCTCTCCTTCTTTGCTTATAGAACTCAATAGCAGCTGTCATCCTCGCCCGCAGTTAAGTCTTGTATTCCTCGTTTTTAGTTGCAAGCGTCTGTCGGCAGTCCTCATCAATCCACGGGATTTTTGCTTTTGGCCACGAGAAACAAAACTCTTCAGTTCCGGCTGATCTAATGGCTTGTTGGCATCGTTGCCATAGTTCTTCGACATTCGATGTTGGTGGTATGGTGTTAATCGAGAGGTTTAGGGATACGCGTTGCGCGAAGGTCTTGGCAGTATTACGACACTACATTTTTTACAGTATTTCTAGATTGTTGTGGTGTAGTGAATATCCGTATTCTAACCTTGGCTGCAACAAGGTAGTGGTCCGAGTCGATGTTAGCTCCTTGGAATGTTCGGACATCCAAAATACTGGATGCGTGACGCTTGTCTATCACTATGTGATCAATTTGATTGACCGTTAGTTGATCTGGAGACCGCCATGTCCCCTTATTAATATTGAGGTGAGGAAACCGTGTGCTGGCTATAGTGGCATTTCGTTCCGTAGCGAAGTCAATTAGCCTAAGTCCGTTACCAGACGTGTTTTTACGTGTAGGCTATGGTTTCCGACAATACTGCTAAAGATGTCTTTTCTTCCTACCTTTGCGTTAAAATCTCCCAGCACGATTTAACATCGTACTTCGGTAGTCGCTCATAGGTTTTGTCAAGGAGCTAATAGCAGCAGTCCATAGCTATATCATCTTTTTCCTCCGTTGGGGCGTGAGCGCATACAAGGCTTATGTTGGCGAATTTGGTCTTGATGCGGATTATTACAATGCGTTCGCTAATGTCTTGGAAACATAAGACTTCTTGCCTAAGTCTGGCACAAATCCGCATCCAAATAGTCCCTGTTTGTGCTCACTATAACACGGTCCGTAGTAGATGTCACAGTTTTTTATTCTCTTTTTGCCCGGCCCGCTAGTTGTTCGCTTGCACCTCTACTGTTTAAATTTTCTCACATTCCAGGTGCAGATACGAACGTCGTTGTTTTTTTTTTCATTTAGTAGGGTTGTCAACAATAAAATCAGTCCTTTCCGAAGCTACTGGTTGCTTCGTAAATGATAGTTTTTTTCCATGGTTGCCTGTAGGGCCAGTTCCAATTTATTAGATACGCCTAGGTCACGGGGCCACCAGTATCCACTTCTGGATTGAGCGCTGCCGTTGGCCTTTCGGTTCATCCGCCACCATCTCTGTTCAAGGAGCCTGACTAACCCTTGAAATTCCTAGACAAGCTTCGATGCAATTGTAGGTCCGTATGTCGGTCGGATCATCTACAGCGTCCGTCGTCGTGCGGTGGTCGCTAAATGTATAGCTGATTCGAATTGTCACTTCTAACGCAACTTGCAGCTGCTAAGATTCTGGCGTTGGTTGACGTGGTACCAGGCAGATTAGTGGATATCCTGACACTACTGTACTGCAACTTGTTGGGCAAGAAGACGAGCAGGTTATGTAGCAGGGCTGTTGTCTTGTTGCCGTCACAAATTGTCTTGCCACTTAATTTGACGATTAAAGCGTTGGTGTTTAAGGCGAGAAATCTCCTGCGATTTAATTGATGGATGAAAATATCGACAGTTCGGCTGCCAGTATGATCTTTTATCCGATGGAAGACAAAATCGTTGATTTTCGATGCTGAGTGCTTCCCGTTAGTTGTTAAGTGGGGAGGGGGACACTTTTGATAGTTCACATAAAATCACGTGGTTTCTATAAAAATGATACGCGGAAATAAATGGATTTCAAGATCGAAAACACAACACTAAGGATCTTAATTGAAACTTTGAAGCCCTTATTATCATAGTTTATATGGCGGGAAAGGCCTCAACTGATCAAATCATCACACTTCCGCTAAAGGCGGATGACTACACGCGTCCATTTTTTACACCTTCAACTTTGAGGTTCCCTAGTTTGTGTAACTCGGTGGTGCTATAAAATCTGACAACGACAGCTCGTCAGAAATCAAACCAAGAATGCCAACCGCTGCTTCTGAAGGCTGAAGGCTGAATAAAATAATAAAAGCTTCCCTAATGATACAAAGGAGATTATATATAAGATTATTCCAGTCCTACTCCACGGAGCTAAAGCAAGGACTATAATATCAACAGAAGATTTGGATGTCCTTGGAAAATTTAATTAAAAAATTGTTGATCCCGTTTGTTCTGCAGGGTTATGAAGAGGAACATTTAATCACATACTTCACGAGCTGTATAGCGACATGAACTCGGTCAAATAAAACTAGGCGTGCACATGTAAGGCTAAGGGACACAATTACTTCTGTAGAGTCTTCGATTTCCAGCCAGACAGCAGACGTTATAATGAAAGACCTCGTCTATTATGGCGCGCACATAAAAAAAACCGACCTTAACGAACTTGAAGTGCAAAAATGGAGGCAGTTTGCTAAGGACGGTATTAAATCGAGAGGATTATTGGTTGAGACCAAGGTTAAGCCGGACCAGAGAACTTCTAAGGTAAGCAGCAAAGTTTTCATCTTCCTTATGTACGGCGCATCCCATCATATTTCCTGGTCTGCAGTAAGTATATTCTGTGTAAGTTAACGCCCTTTAATAACGGGTGATCCAAGTAGAGATACTTTTTTCAATAGCCTTTTTTGACAGATCACGCGTGAGTCGTGTCATGCTGTCATGTTATTTTTGTTTAGTATTGTTTGGCATTTCACAATGGAAAGACTTACGCGTGAACAACGTTTACAAATTGTTCAACTTTATTATGAAAATTCACGTTCTGTGAGGAATGTGTTTCGTGCACTTCGCTCAACTTATGGTCAACATAATCGGCCTAATGAGCGTACTATTCGCAACACCATCACCCATTTTGAGACCCAGCATTCATTATTGGATAATATTCGACCGAATAGACCACGTCCAGCACGCTGTGAAGAAAATATAGCGGCCGTAGCTGAGAGTGTACACGAAGACCGTAGAGAGTCGATTCAGCGCCGTTCGCAGCAACTCGGACTGACGTATGGAACGGCTTGGCTCATTTTACGTCAAGATCTTAAATTGAAAGCGTACAAAATACAGCTTGTGCAACAACTGAAGCCGCTCGACCTTCCCAAGCGACATCGCTTCGCTCTATGGGCTCTTGAAAAGTTCCAAGAAGATCCGACGTTTTCGAGGCAAATTTTGTTTAGCGATGAGGCCCATTTCTGGCTCAATGGGTATGTAAACAAACAAAATTGCCGCATTTGGGACGAAGAGCAACCTGAAGAGATTGAAGAACTGCCACTTCATCCAGAAAAAACAACGGTTTGGTGTGGTTTGTGGGCCGGTGGAATCATCGGTCCATATTTCTTTAAAAATTATGCCGGTGCGAACGTTACCGTCAACGGCGACCGTTATCGTGCCATGATAACCCTTTATTTGATGCCTGAAATTGAAGCTCGTGATCTCGGCGACATTTGATTTCAGCAAGACGGCGCCACTTCCCACACATCGCATCAATCAATGGACTTATTGAGAGAACATTTCACGTTAGACTTTTTCCTGTGGGAATATGTAAAGTCAAAAGCTTATGCCGACAAACCCGCTTCGATTCAGGCCTTGGAGGAAAACATCACGCGTGTCATTCGCCAGTTACCAGTCGAAATGCTCGAACGAGTGATCGAAAATTGGACTCAACGGATGGACCATCTGCGACGTAGCAACGGCCAACATTTGATAGACATAATCTTCAAAAAATAAATGCCAAAGAATGTTCTTTCAAATGATAATAAACGTTCTCCATTAAATTTGAATTTTCTTTAAAAAAGTAGGAAACCTCGAAATGGATCACCCTTTAGTTTGACTCCACCTTCTCTCTTTAAATAGTTTTAACATTCTAGGTGTCGATAAGAACGTTGATAGTTGCCATTTTATCAAATCCAAACTCCAATTCTGTAACCGATAATTAATTTAGAAAAAAAACGGGAATTATTTCTAAAGCTCAGACATAACATATCCTGTACTTGTTTCTCCTTAAACACATCCTAACATCCTTCATCATCAAAAAGTTCGTGTAACTTCCTTCCATATGAAATTAAATTTTCCAAGAGAAAGTATATTTCATCCTCTTGATAAAACTATTTCCATTCTTCGATACGCACTTGTGAAATCCATTCATCCATTACTTGATGTAAGGATTAATACAATTTATCACTTGTTTCGCAATTATTTGCAGTTATTTCTTCAAGGGACACTCGAGGTAATTAATTACTCAGAACGACTCCAGAACATCTTCGAAGCATCTGCAGGACAACGTGTTTATCTGATTGATGATGGTAATAAATGGCAAGACCACATTGACTTTGGAAATGTTGGCTCATTGTCTGGGGTTAGGACTTTCTCAGTAGAACTCGGTCATTAACCTTGCGGGTGTGATTGGCAAAGGGTGGGTATGCTTAACATTTGTAATTGCATTCAAATGTGTGTTGAAGGATACGCAAATAGTTGAATACGTTATATCCGAATATTATCCAGCAATGATAAGTATTGGAATATATGAACAAACAGGTTGTCTGTTGTAAAACTGTCCAGGATGTCTGCTGAAACATTGTATACATCATAGCGGTGTAGTGCAATGAGTCAGTCATCATGGCAATAAATAATTTAATTAACTAAGGACCACAGTATACATACCGATGCAATTTTCTATCTATTGCGAACAGTAGAGTGCTCAGATATTAATAAAGATATATCTACCTGATATTTTCAAGGACCTCCTTCAAATGCATTGACATTTGCAAAGACAAAATGAGTATTAAAATATAGTGTCTGTATAAATCTAGCTACGTCACTACGTTACAAGCAATCAAGAGCCTCAGAAAGGACTGGAATGTGGGAACATTAAACAGGAAACTAGTGAAAGCCTTATGCTGCTACTGAGCAGACAGGAAGTACGATGGGATGCGCCGTGCAAAAAGAGGAGGACAAACTGTGAGCAGAAACAGCGACTACTCGCATGTGCATTTGTTATAAGTACCAGACTTAGGAGAGTAGTCCTGTGTTTCCAAGACATAAGCGAACGCATTGTAAAAATCCCCACCAATGCCAAATTTGCCTTCATAAACCTTAAATGAGCTCATCTCCGACGGAGGAAAATCATGACTGCGTCTATGAGCACCTTGACAAAACTTATGCGCGACTATTTTTACGATCTTAACGCAAAGGTAGAGAGAAGACAACTTTATACAGCCTACATGACAACATGTCTGGCAGCATACTTAGGCTGTGGATAAAAAATGCCGCTATGGCCAGCACATGCTTTCCTTAGCTTCATAAGGCCATGCATCAAGTATTTTGGATGCCCGAACATTCCGAGGGGATGACATCAACTCGTTGCTCGTTAGCACCCAGGGTCGAGCTTTCTCACAACAATTCAGTACGTGTGTACTTCTTGCACGATGGCGGGACCTCCTGTTTTATGCCGACTCCGAACGGCGAATTCGAGATAAGCTTTGCTTAGCAGTTGATATTACTCGGATGATTTGTCCGATCATCACGAGAGAAGGACTAGTGAAAAATCATTTAGGTGTTGCTACGGCTGGGACTCAAACCCAGACCTTCTGCGCGGTTGTTCATAGCGCTAACCATCGCGCCACTGAGCACTGGGAGATTGTACCAAAAGGATAAAAACGATGAGATGTACTCCACAATGGGTGTTCTTTCACCACTTCTCTGGCTACTGGTAATCAACGAAGCTTTGAGGAGATTAGAAACCACCACAATAAAAACAGCGGCTTACGCTGACGATGTGGTTCTCATTGCAATCGGGCAATCATGCAAACAAGCCTAAACGTACTAATTGATAAACTTATACTATCCGCTAACAAGAGAACAATCACAGAGTTTTCGGCACCGACTCTGGGAGCGTCCACGCTCTCACTGTCAATAAGTGCCAAATACCTTAGGGTGATACTCGATAGCAAGCTAAACTGAAACCCTAAAATTAACGAAAGGGTAAAGAAAGCTAATATTGCACTCTACAGATACAGTAGAATCTATGGTAAGAAATGGGGTCCCTCCCAGAAGGTCACGAAATGGCTATACACAGCTATCATCAGACCAATTCTCCCCAATGATTGCATAGTCTGGTGGAATTCTATAAAAAAGACGAAACTATGTTTGCACTGACAAAGGTTCCAAGAGTAGCATGTGTTTTCACACCATGTGCACAATCCACACCAGGTCTGGAAACAATTCTTAATCTCCCAACAATCGACCTACTCCGATCCATCATTTGCCATTCGATTGCCAAACTCGTGCAGTGTTTTCCAAGCAGAGCTCCTAGCCATACTCAAAGCTGACGAATCGGATAGAGTATTGGACATATCACATGAGGATATCCCCGTTGAGGTAGATAGTCAAGCGGCCATGAAATCTCTGGCATCTAACATAATAAAATCACGCTTAGAGCCGAAGGCTCTTTGTTACCAGAAAAAGGTCCAAATTATCAGGGTGCCAGGACATAATCACGTTCCAGGAAATGAGAAAGCAGACGAGCTAGACAGACATAGATCGTCCAGCTGCATCTCCTTATGCGACAATAGGGTTAAACCCCCATTTGCTTTCAAGAAACAGAAAATAACTAGATTCACACAAAGTAACCCAGAGTCCAGGTGACAAAGCAAGCATTAATACCTGCAAACACATTAAGATCTTTGGCCGGAACAAAGCGGCAGCAAATCTAACAAGCTGATAGCTCTGAGCAGAACTTCCATTTCTATAGCGGTGATAGTTATAACAGGTCACAATCTGCTAGGTAAACACTCCCATAGAAGTCAATTAACTGACTCGTAGCAACTATGCAGGAAATGCGGAGACCCAGACGTCGTGAATGACATCGGCCACCTACTGTGTCAGCAACAGCGGTAATAAACTCCTCCGTAGCATTTACTAGACGGTGCTAGCTACAACCCCCATAGCAAAGATCGTCCGTTTCTGCTGCAAATCGGGATGGAGCAAACACTCTTCGAAGCTAAGGGAGCAGCACAAAGCACCTAAGTATCACTTTTGTTACTAACGCAGCTATCTTTTCAGGTACAATAAGAGGTATCGCTATGGGCCCTATGCGGTTTTGACGGCTCATCTGAGCGTCCACAGCCCTAATTTAAAACATAACTAAACCTAACCTCAACATCATCTGCCCGATCCACAAAAATAGAAACTCCGAACTGCGCCAACTATAGAGGCATAAGTGCAATCAACATCGGCTACAAGATCCTGTCTGCAGCACTATGTGAACGCCTTACCATTTACTAACAATCTCATCAGCCCTTATCAATGTGGTCTTAGGCTAGGAAAGTTTGTTTCTTCGCTGTTTCTTCGAGCTAAGAAGGCAATTTAGTAGTAAAGCTATGACTCGAACTACTAAGGGAATCCTATATAAGACCATGATCGTGAAGTGGATGAAGAAATTCGTGATCGATTCGAGAGGAAAATTCTTCGACAAATTCTCGGTCTCGTTTGCGTTGACGGGCTATGTAGACGAAGCTTCAAGCAAGATCTATACAAGCTGTATAGCGACATGCCCCTAGTCAAAAAACCCTGCATTGTATGCTTAAGTGGGTAGTACATGTAGAACGGATGGGCACCAATACTCCGGCTCGCAGAGTCTTTGATTCCCAGCCAGACGTCTGATGCAGTAGAAGAGGACCTCGCCTTCAGTGGCACTCACAAGTAAAAACCGACCACCACCAACTTGGAGTGCACATATGAAGGCAGTTAGTTAAGGACAGGGCTGTTCGGAGTGGCATGTTGGTTGAGACCCTGGTTCATGTAGCGTCACTCAAATAAGTTAGTAAGCAAATCGTAAATATTTGATAAGCTTTTCGCTGTTAGCTTGAGATGCAAGTTGTCAAGATCAGTTCCAGTGTTTCAAAAATACTTCAAGAATAGGTTTTTCATCACCTGTTGTTAGCCTTCAAAATGAGTGGTTACTGGATTCATAATGAGTACTGGTTCTCCCACAATTCAAGTCGCATAACTTGTAGAGTCCAACTGTGTAACAGGTACTCAAAGTGTTTTACAAACAAGTCGGTTTTAAGGTAAAAAGCGAAGACTTACGCCACAACAAACAAATAGCTTTGGTAAACACTGAAATATAATTTTCAACACGACCATAACCAAAAATAAGTTTTCTTAACATTACTACGTAATCAGGATGCAAGCCCAAACTGCGTTACATATGATTTAATATCCCTTCTACCCATTCGGCCGAATGACGAAGCGAATTACATCAGTTAATTTGGTCTTGTTAATCCCATAAACCTTTTAGAGCCCATTAACTTGTAAGACGCCACCACAACGCACCCATGTTGACCATTTCCAAGCGTGTATGCTTGTACCAACAAAAACTGGCATCACTGTGTGCCTCTCGAATTGGATTATTTCCGTTCGTATAGAAATCTCTCACACTCTACCCGTTCACAGCCTCCCAGACATCCTGATCACAACAACTGCCAGTAAACACCTTTTTTTTCCAGAAACACTGCGAAACGCATGACTTACGCAATCCATTTAAGTGCACGAATCTTTTGCTACTCTGAGATTGCAAAACCTCAAGAGACCAATGTTGGTCGTTTTCGTTGAACCCTAACCGGGTGATACGTTGCCAAAGCCTTTGACTTGCATAGTATTTTTTTTATATTTTTTTGACGTCAGTAAGCGGCCAATAAATGTATCGCCCGACTGATTACCAAAATTGGGAAATCCATGTAAATACCCGAATGTTGTTCACTCGCAGTCTTCGGCTTGACTAAAAAAAAACACACAAACCTTGGTTTGTCACCATCTTGTAGTCGCTATGAAAAGACCTCAAAAAAACACAAAATCAACAAAAAAACAGAAACAAACGAATTCGATTTTCTAGTGCAGATACTTTCTTAATGTCATCATGACTGATTTGACTTGCTGTCCGGTATTATTAATTCGAGTCTGCCTAGTTGGACAGGTTGTCCACAAGTTTTGTCTTCTTCTCTGCACAGATACGGGTTTTTGCAGAGTTTCTGGTTTCAGTTTAATGGCCTAGTCCATATGGGAATGACTCACACGTTGTGATTTGAACAATATCAGAGTATCTTTAGCAGGAAGCAAAGGCTGGATTTTGTATCGCCTTTAATTAATCTGTTATTTGTACTTTTTACGTTCTCAATTTTAATTCAATTAAAGAACAGACTTTGTCAACAAATTGGTCAAGCGTGCAATTATTTATATGTCTGGCGGTAACATGATTTAATTTGTATCTAGATGCGAGTAATTCATTACGATGAATACGATTTCATAGAATTTGATACGATTTACTCACTTCTGGTTGCGGCATTTACGTAATGCAAAGCAGTAGGTACCTCGTCATCGTGAACGAATTAAAGATTTCACTTTTGATTCTTGAACCTGTGCGAGTGTGGGATTGAGATTTATTGTCTGTTTTTGCACGATGGATGACGTTGGCTTGTTGAATTGCAAAAACAAAAAAAACAACCAAAAGAATAAATGGGACAAACCAGTGTTGTGAACCATTGACTCTGGGGTGCAGGCACTTAGGCCGAAAAAAAAACATGGAAACACTTCATAATTCCCAAGATGTGTGCGGTGCTTTTAAACTTTAAAAGGTCGTTCATAAGCCCTTAAGTGGTCGCTAATTATTTTACCAATTATGAGGTCGGTAATGACCTTTGAAATAAGAAGGTTTTGGCTTTCATTTCTTAAAGCTTCCGAGTAATTAAATATATGAGGCGTAGGGTGATATATGCAAGTGTAGAAGTACTTTATCATGAGTGCTGGATACTTTGTATTAAGAAAAAAAAAATGCTCGGAAAAATCCACTGATTAGTTCTACTATCACTTATTAGACACAAGATTTGGAATGCGTTTAGTGGTAATCTTAGAGGATATTTTGTGATAAATGTCGTCAACACTTCTCTAGTCGAGATGCTTCCGGCTATCTTAAGAAAGCAAATGGTATTTGGAATATTTTTTTTGTAGGCCATTTAAATCTGTGAAATCTAATGGCACTGTACCAGAACATTTTCATTTTACATCGGATCTGATATAACTATGATAGGCAGCTTGCTTAATGACTTACTTACTCAACTGGCGCCACAGTTAAAGGGAAATCTGTTCCTCAACTAAGATGTTTTTTCCAGCTAGCCCGATCATTACCCAACTAACTCGACTTATCCCTTTCAAGTTTTTATTTGTCGGTTTCTATCGCGATCTGACTGGTTATAGAAGACTAGATGTCGGAGTAAGAGTGTGTATTCGCTTTAGATCTCCCAGCCATCATAGAGGACCAATGCGGAGTTATTTTTGACCAAATCAGTTTCACTGTACAGGGTATAAAGATCGTGATCTTCATATCCGAAGCCTGTTAACGAAGTATGAGAAAAGTCTATAATTGCATTGAAATACTCCCTCGCAAGAGACTATTACAACTTACTAATCGGTTCAGTAGGTGGGGACTAGAAGCTTTACTTCAACAAAGCTTCCCGGGGTGAACCTGGAGCTTAACCAACATATCTCTCCAATTAAACCGGTCTCTAGCTAACTTCCCCAGTTGTGCTACTTGTGCTAGTCCTTTAAGACATTTCTCTACATCGTCTACGATTTGGAAGCCTCTGCGGGTCGTAGTATTGGTGTATATTCGCTCTAGCCATCTTGAACGTCATATGTGGAGTTTCTGTTACCAGGTCTATGTAATGCTTGTAAAGTTGTCGGTTCGTCACCTACATAGCCCGTTAAGACAAAAATGAGGCCGAAGATTTTCGTAAAGTTAGACGAAGGATTTCTTCCTCCACTTTTGATACGATCCATGCTTCGGCGCCGTAGTACAGACGATCATACCTAGGATCTCCTTCACCTTCATTTGAGTGAAGTCTATGTTACTAAAGATCTCGTTTTTCAAGAGAAAATTTTCGTCTGATTTCAGACGAATTGTCGATTTTAGAGTTCATATCGGAGCTGAGGTAAATAAAGTACCGTACTACCTCAAAGTTGTATCTGTCGATGTTGACATTCTGTACAAGTTGTGGATATTGTTGGTTCTTTCTCGTGGAAAGCATACACGTGATCTTACCATCATTTCTGTCTTTACTAGCAAACTTGACAGTGACATCACGTTGAGTCCGACCAATGATGTCAATATCGTCGGTGAATGCTAGTTGTTGTACCGATTTATGGAAGAATGTGCCGGTGGTGTCCAGTGGGCTCAGTGGCTCGTTGGTTAGTGCGATGAACTGCCGCGCATGAGGTCTGGGTTCGATTCCCAGCCGTAGGAATATCTAAACGAGCATTCCCTTCGTGATGATCTGACAAATAATCCAAGTAGTATCAATTGCCAAGTCGGCATAAAATATTAAGTCCCGCCATCGTTCACGAAGTACACACGCACACATGAATAGCCTGTTGCGCCAAAAATTTGTGTT
Organism: Rhingia rostrata; assembly: GCA_949824845.1. Lineage (NCBI taxonomy): Eukaryota > Metazoa > Arthropoda > Insecta > Diptera > Syrphidae > Rhingia > Rhingia rostrata. The sequence goes on from OX463758.1 coordinate 64,826,720, forward strand.
TTTTTTTTGTGCTACTGGTGTTGGCTCGAGAGTTTTGCATAATCTTCTCAATAATGAGATAACAGATGTTACATGACAGTGCGTAGTCTTTCCTAAATTCCTGTTTGGAATCGAATGTTTCGGTGAGGTCGTTTTGCTTCGCGAGAATTCTCTATCATTATCCAGCACAGATTGCCGCTTTAGGGCGGTTTACTAAACTAGACATGGCTCTGTATAACGGCTCACCTTTTTAAATGCTGTCGTATGCTAGTTTGAAGTTAATGAAAAGGTCGTAGGGATCAATTTGATACTTCCTGGCCTACAACCGCACAGATAAGGGCGGGTCAGGGAGTTGGTAAACGGTTTAAGCCGTTCACATATCTCGACAGATAGGATCTTGTGGTCGATGTTGAGGAGACTTATTGACTCTATAGTTGAGCAGTTCATAGGGTTTAATATTTTTTGTGGATCAAACAAACTGTGCTGAGGTTCCACTCTTCAGGGTCACTTTCATAATTTCCGATAGGCTTGTTGAGCTTCATATGTTGATATTTTCACTTCATTAAGTTCGGTCGGGTGGTAGTTTTCGTTGTCGTCTGCAACATTGATTCTGCCTCAAAACGAGAGATTGTTCGTTCCGTCCATTTAAAAGTCTTCAGAAATGGTTAGTCCATATACTCAGCATTGATTGTGGTGTGACTACGCTTATTCCTTCCTCATCTCAACTGGATTCCGTTCGAGCCTTGTATTACTGGCTTTGACGTTTTAAAATTTGGTTGAACCAAAGATTATAGAGCCATGACGCACTGCATAAAAGAAAAATAGTACAATGGCGGGTTGTACTGGCACAGCCCGGCATATATTTGGATCTCGTTTCTCATGTGTGAACCTGCACAACGCCCGACCGTATCATGAAGCTTGTGAGCAAAAGTTTCTGTTTTATAATCTTTATATAAACTTACTTTATAATCTTTGGTTAAACTTAGGAACATTATTTCTGCAGAGGTACACGCCGATACCATTGATCCCCCGATTTTCATGCTCTTTTCTGGCAAGTCGATGTGCCTTCTTTCTGTCATGTTCACTTGCAGCTTTGCCGTGTATGTAGGCCGCAAGGTAGTTGCGATTATATGTCGGCATTATTCGTCCAACCATGAGTTTTTTTCTTCTAGATGGAACAAACCTAGGAAATCAGCTGCGTCAATTCTAATGGCGCACCATTGTTCTTTGATACGAGATGTTGTTGGTAATAAAGTGGTTAAGAAATATCCGACTTACGACTGAAGTCTTTCAACTCTCTACATTTTTACATTGGCTCCAACTAAGTAGTGCGGTTTTGAGCCTATGTTTGAGGTTTGGAATTCTCGAACATCCAAAATATTGAATGCATGCCACTTATCTATAGCAAGATAATCTTTTTGATTGACCGTTTGTCATTATATATCTATATATAGTATAAAATCCCAAAATCCCAAAACGTGTATGAATGTTCTTATCTCGAGGACTTCTGAACGGATATCAATGTGGTTTTCACTGTTATGATCAGAATTTCCCTAAGAATGCTAAAGGACACTCGAATTACTCTATTTCTTACAAGAGCTGAACATTCGAGGAGCGAAGTATTGCCAGTTGCTAGTACGTTTATGAGGCTTATTTTAACGAATTTAGCCTTAACGCATATTGTCAAATGCATTCGCTAATGTCTTCTAAGCACAGGCCTTAATGCCTATTTTTAGACAGACCATCCCATTGTATTTCCTTTATGGCAGTACAGTTGTCAAAGCTTTTATTTTTTCGACAGTAGTCGCAGTAAAATAATTAATCTCCGAGGCTGTTGCCACTGACAGGAGATTTTTTCCAGGATTGAGTAGTTAAAGCAAAAACTATCCCAAACAGGGGGGCCTGGTTCATGTTTTGAACAGAGGTAAGTAGACCGGATATAGTGATTATTCTCAACATTCAGTGGTCAACACTAGCTCTTATAAGTATAAGCTTGGATGAGACCAGTATCCGATTGCTGCTAACTTGCAATTTTGTTTGTATCGATGTTGTACGGATGGAGTTGTATTAAAACCAAGTTTTTCCAAATCTCAGCTTAGGTATAGTGTTAAACATTTTACCACAGAGCTGAATCCAATTTTGAAATTTCTTGCTTTAAATTTACAAACAAAAAATGTATGTTACAACATTTTTGAATCGTATGTGTCAATTTGGTTGGACCTAATTTGCAGTGCACGATTAAATTGAAAATGAAGAATTATGTTCAAAGTTGTTCCATTAATTGTCATCCGATTTTGTGTTTTTTAAATATAAAAATATCAGAAAGAAATTAAGACCCAAAATGATTAATTTAATGATGAATGTTGAAAGCATCAAGAAGACCTTTATTAGCAAAGAATAAAAATTACAAAGGACATTTCCATTAAAATGAAATTTATTTTACGTTGTAAGCTTAAAATGAAAGCTCATATGTTCAAATGAAACACAACAGCAAAAACTAATCTGAAAACAAAGGGAAACAGGAAAAAAAGGATGTACCATGGGAAATTTGTCACTCCAACATTGTGTTCAAGTGATTAAAATTATTCATACAACCGGTTCGTTAAAAGTGTGAATGTAATCCTGAATGACGAAGGTCGTTTAAGCATCCTTATGGGTACACAAACAAGCACGAGCGATGTTATCAGGAATACAAGAAAAAAATTAAGAATATTCATTTGAACATGCTTAGTAGACGAACAGGGTTCTGAGAAATTTTGAGAATAAACCATGCCATAAAAATTTGGCTGTGTGGCATCGAACGAAAGGTATAGAACTCATATTGCTTATAACTTGAAACAGAATATATTTAAAGGAACATTTTTGTGAAGGAAGGAATTCCTTAAACTTAGTTAAATTTTAAATTAAGAACATGTACAACTATTACATGTATGCTATTAACTCTGACAACAACATCTGGTCAGAAATTAAACGAAATACTTTTCGGGCTAAGAAGGTAATTTAGTAGTAAAGCCCTCACTCGGACTACTAAGGAGATCCTATTATAAAACCCTGATAAGCAGGTGGCCATGGCTCAGAGGAATGCGTAGTTGACTGCCAAGCCAAACGCTGCGGGTTTAAGCCCCAGCTTCGGCAGCATTTGTTTTCTACGAAAATTGCCAGCTTATTTGAGGCCACCTGTGCGAAAATATGAGACAATATAAATCTATGTCTCCTCCTCTGTGCCACTAAGGTTTATGTTATAAGTCTTTCCTGCTATGTGTCTATCTGTCTCTCTCTCTCTCTCTGTTGTGTTAATGTCTTGATCTGTCCCAGCCGATGGCCTCAGTCGCCAGTGCTGTTATGTGTCTGTAGTTCGATGCATTCATTTGCGAATTACTTTGACGTCAATGTCAATGTCAAAACCCTGATTATACCAGTCATGCGCTACGGCGCTGAAGCATGGACCGTCTCAAAAGCGGATGAAGAAATCCTTGGTCGATTTGAGAGGAAAAGTCTTCGAAAAATCTTCGGTCCTGTTTGCGTTGACGGGCTATGGAAACGAAGATTCAACCAAGAACTATACGGTCATGGCCATGGTCAAAAAACTCCGCATTGGACGCTTAAGAAGGCTAGTACATGTAGAGGGAATGGACACCAATACTCCGGCTTGCAGAGTCTTCGACTCCCAGTCAGATGTCGGACGCAGTTGAGAAAGACCTCACCTTAAGTGGCGTGCACAAGCAGAAACCAAACTCAACCAACTAGGAGTGCGCAACTTGAGGCAGTTAGCTAAGAACCCGGCTAATTGGAGAGGCATGTTGGTTGAGGCCCAGATTCATTCCGGACTGTAGCGGCACTTAAGTAAGTAATATGCACATCAGGGTATTTTATAGATTTGTTGAGATTTAAATCATGCTACTCAGATTAATCCCTTAACATTATTATTAGTATTACCATCAGACCCGGTTTTTCAGTGCGGTATTAACTCTGAGTTAACACAGAGTAAACTAACATCGGAATAAATGTTATACAGAGTTAACTCATGTTGCAGTTTTTCAGTGCAGGATTGAGTTTAACTCCGTGTGTGGTGATTTTATTTGGTGGCACTCAAGATTCATCGATTTCGCTGTCAAAAAGTTATCGAAATGTATAGAATCTGAAACAGCTCAGCTATCAGCTGTTTGATTCATTTTTACAAATGAAATTGCTTTTGTCGCGATCTTACAAGTCTGTTTTTATTCCTAAAGCAATCAAACTCAATATCTAAGACAGTTTTGAGTCGCTGGGATCTGAAATTAAATATGTTGAAAACGTATTTAGTTTCTAAAAATTGGATTAAATGTTACCACAAATGGAATTGAGATAATTGTTTGTTTATTATTCTATTATCTGTCAAAAACATCTTATCACTAAGTCCCAGGGTTAATCTACCAAACTTGCTGGGTTAACTCGAAGTTAGCTCTAAATTTAAATTTACTGAAAAACAACTTTCTCGAGTTTAATTCCTAAACTAGGATGATCTCGCACTGAAAAACCTGGCCTCAGTGATCTAAACAGAAATTACGGTGACTGATTTGGAATAATGCATCAATTCCAATTGTCGGTTCTGAAAAGCTAGTAAAAATAAAAATAATAAAATAAATACTTGACCATAAAAAATATCAAAATTTGGAAAAACTGAGTGTGAATTTACACGATTCATGTAGATTTTTCTTATAAACAGACACACAAATTGGCTGTATTTCTAAATACGGTTTTAGTCCCTTTTGCAAATAAAGAGAAATAAAGGGTGATCCATTTCGAGGTTTCCTACTTTTTTAAAGAAAAAAACACAGAAAATTAAAATTTAGTGGAGAATGTTTATTATCATTTGAAAGAACATTCTTTGGCATTTATTTTTTGAATAAATGCTACGTCGCAGATGGTCTATCCGTTGAGTCCAATTTTCGATCACTCGTTCGAGCATTTCGACTGGTAACTGGCGAATGACACGCGTGATGTTTTCCTCCAAGGCCTGAATCGAAGCGGGTTTGTCGGCATAAGCTTTTGACTTTACATATCCCCACAGGAAAAAGTCTAACGGTGTGATATCACACGATCTTGGTGGCCAATCGACCGGCCCAAAACGTGAAATTATGTGCTCACCGAAATGTTCTCTCAATCAGTCCATTGATTGATGCGATATGTGGGAAGTGGCGCCGTCTTGCTGAAACCAAATGTCGCCGAGATCACGAGCTTCAATTTCAGGCATCAAATAGTCGGTTATCATGGCACGATAACGGTCGCCATTGACGGTTACGTTCGCACCGGCATAATTTTTAAAGAAATATGGACAGATGATTCCACCGGCGCACAAACCACACCAAACCCTTGTTTTTTCTGGATGAAGTGGCAGTTCTTCAATCTCTTCAGGTTGCTCTTCGTCCCAAATGCGGCCATTTTATTGTTTACATACCCATTGAGCGAGAAATGGGCCCCATCGCTAAACAAAATTTGCCTCGAAAACGTCGGATCTTATTGGAACTTTTCAAGAGCCCATAGAGCGAAGCGATGTCGCTTGGGAAGGTCGAGCGGCTTTAGTTGTTGCACAAGCTGTATTTTTTACGCTTTCAATTTAAGATCTTGACGTAAAATGCGCCAAGTCGTTCCATACGTCAGTCCGAGTTGCTGCGAACGGCGCCGAATCGACTCTCTACGGTCTTCGTGTACACTCTCAGCTACGGCCGCTATATTTTCTTCACAGCGAATGTTATCCAATAATGAATGCTGGGTCTCAAAATGGGTGATGGTGTTGTGAATAGTATGCTCAGTAGGCCGATTATGTTGATCATAAGTTGAGCGAAGTGCACGAAACACATTCCTCACAGAACGTCAATTTTCATAATAAAGTTGAACAATTTGTAAACGTTGTTCACGCGTAAGTCTTTTCATTATGAAATGCCAAACAATACTAAGCAAAAATAACATGACAGCATGACACGACTCACACGTGATCTGTCAAAAAAGGCTATTGAAAAAAGTATCTCTACTTGGATCACCCGTTATCTCGGAACGACACTCGATGCAAAATTAAAAAGGAAGTCGCATGTAAAAAAAATGTAAAGAACTTAAAAATAAATACAGAGAACTGTACTGGCAACTAGGAAAATATTCGAAGCTTAAACATGATAACAAGCTGATATTATACAAGCAAGTGCTAAAGCCGATCTGGACATATGGTATACAACTATGGGGATATACCAGTGAAACCAATCTAAACATTCTACAAACTTTTGAAAACAAAATGTTAAGATCATTCGTCAATGTTCCGTGGTATAGAAGGAATGAAGATCTACGCAGAGATCTGGGTCTTCCCGCTGTTAACGAACAATTTTGCACGCAAACATAAGAAACGTTAACGTGTCCGGTTCTCCAATTTTTTTTACGAAACAATTTTATTGCGACATCTTCAGAAATTTAAGCTATAAATTGCGGAAAAAGCAGAAACTCTCAAAGGAAATTTACCTGGCAAACATTCATTACTCGTGAGAAAAAAAAAATTATAGACAAGTCGCGTACCTAGTCGCAATAGCAAAAAGGGTGGTGGTTTTAGTGGTTTTGAAGTCTCACACTACTTTGGGCACGTGCTCATCGTGTCTATGAAGATTTCCACCAGCCCACGGAAAAAAAACAAAATTTATGCGAGGTAGAAGTGAACCTTTATTCTGGCGGTATATATCATTTTATTACAGTCTTAGCAGTATATTACCAGCTATTTCGTTTTCGTTACACTTTTTCGTTTCAAAAAGTAAATCAAAGAAATGTAAGAGCAATTAACGAGATGAAAAGTTCGAATGTGATACCCAGTGATAAGAAGGCAACATGCATAGTGCATATGTAAAGAATGTGAATTTGTGAAGAGTTTCCATAAGGAGTGCGATTTTTCAAGTGAAAATTTAAGATCTGATTATTTAAAATTTGTTTAAAAAAATAGTTTGCTATGTTAAACAAAAAATAGTGCTTTATGTACTTTAATCACTATAAACAAAAAAGTGAAATAAATTTGGTTCTGTTGTTTTATATTATTTTATATGGAACCAAAAGCTATCTTAAGCCTTTATGGGACCGTGTCGATTTCACTAAAAATTACTGAGTAAAAGAAAGTTACAGAAAATGTTAAAGCCGGTCAAATTTATGTAAATTGGTTTTGCGCTACCTTCATCGCAGATGAAGTAAATGGACTAGTGATAGTTGCATCAGCCATTTATTCAAAGCCACCCACGGTCAAGTTAAAACAGTCAGTTCTTGTAGGGCTGGAATTGGATGGAAATGTGTAGCTCCATGTATTATTCAGATAAACATTTTTTTAGCGGACAGTCTTATTCAAAAAAAAAATTATTTGATACAATTCGATGGACGGTTGATTGTATCTGCGAAAATAGTTTAATAACTGAATCTAAATAATATTTCTAACTATTCAAATGAAGGATTAGATCTTAACTTAAACAAAGTCATAAGGATTCACTCAAGGACATCGAATCTTTAGGGTGTTTTGGGTTAACCACCCAACCACTAAATAAAAAAAACTCTTGGTTACTTTTTAACAAGAGCATTGGAAAGCATTGATTTTATTGTTGATGACCATTTTAAGCAAAAAAAAAGGAGAACAACATTCGTATCTGTAGGCCATTACTGCCATCAAAGAAATACTATGGGATTGGACGGGCAAAAAGAGGATGAACAACTGTGACATCTACTACATACCGAACAGAAGCAGGGATTATTCGGACGCGGATTTGTTATTGGCAGCAGACTTAGACAACAAGGCTTATATTTTCAAGACATTAGCGAACGCATTGTAATAATCCGCATCAGATCCAAGCAAGCCAATATTAGCCTCATATTAAATAACGAGGAAAAAGATGAAGGAGCTCGTAAAGTCCTTAAAAAAACTTATGAGCAAATCCCAAGGTCAATGTTAAAATCATGCTTGGAGATATAAACGCAAAGGTAGAAAGAAAAGGTGCCTTAAGCAGTATTGTCGGAAAACACAGCCTACAAGACAACACGTCTGGACGTTCGCTGCCCAACGAATTGCCATTCTAGCCAGTACATGGTTTCCTCACATCAATACTCATGTCGACCCAGGCTAGACTTCCCTAGGGAACGAAATTCCCCTATGACTAGTTCACGATTTCATCACATCGATATTCATTAGGGGTCAAGGCGGTCTTTAGATCAATGAACTGTCAATCAAATAGATCACATAGCGATAGAGAAGAGGCACGCAACAAGTATTTTGGATGTCCGAACATTCCAAAGGGCTAACATCGCAATCCGCAATTTCTTGTTGCAGCCAAGGTAAGAATGCGCATACCCACGACGACCCAACAAATGAGAAATTCCATAATAAAAAAAATTATGTTGAAAGACTACAATCGCAAGAGACCGCCAAAGGCTTCGCGCAACGCTAACCACCTAACCTGTCGATTTACACAATACCACCGGCATCGGATGTCAAAGAACAATGGCAACCGTGCCAACAAGCCATTAGATCAGCCGTAACTGAAGAGTTAGGTTTCTCGTGGCCAAAAGCAAAAATCCCGTGGATTGATGAGGACTGCCGACAGACGCTTGCAACTAAAAACGAAGAATACAAGACTTAACTGCGGGCAAGGATGACAGCTGCTATTGAGTTCTATAAGCAAACAAGGAGGGAAGAATACCGAATTTTCAGAAAGAAGAAAAACAGACGAAGAGGAGATTTTATAAATAGGTGCCACTGTAGGAATGATGTTCGCAAGTTTAATTAAAGTGTAAAACATCACAAAACAGGGATATAAGTCGCGAACAGAATCCTGTCAAGATGAAGAAGTCAATATCGTAGTAGAGACACAGTCGATGCTGAGGATATGGAAGGACCACTTCGACAGACTGTTAAACGGCGATGACGAACAAATTCCGCAGTCAGTAAGAACGAATCATTCAATATTGGAACTACAACTGCCAACCACCCGACCTGAGTGTAGTGAGGAAAGCAATATCTTAACTCAAGCGTAACAAAACTTCCGGAAAAGACGGCTCTCCCGCAATTTGGTAAGCACCATTCACCAACCAATAAGCAAATTTGGTCGGCCTGAGGTATGGAACCTAAGTATCGCTTGCCCGATCCAAAAAAAAGGAGACCATCCGATCTGCGCCTATTATAGAGGCATAAGTCTCCTCAACATCGCCTACAAGATCCTATTTGCCGTAATGTGTGAACGCCTGAAACCGTTTACCATAAACGTGATCGGCCCTTATCAGTGTGGTTTAGGGCCAGAAATTTCATCAAATCTTCACACTTTGGCAGATTTTGGAAAAACCCATGAAGTCCAAATTGTTACCCACCACCTATTCATCGATTTGAATACCAAATACGACAGCATTTATAGAGACGAACTATACGGAGCCATGTCTAGTTTTGGTATACCGCCAAAACTCATTCGTTCCTGCAGAATGACGATGGAGAATACCAAAAATGATTTTGGCAAAGCGATGCACTGTCATGTGAGTCCTTCAATCTCATTCTTGAGAAGATTGTCAAAAACTCCCAAGCCAACACCGGCGGCACAATCTTCTAAAAACCGATGTAACTAGTAGCATACGTCAACGATATTGACATCATTGGTAGGACTCAACGTGATGTCATAGTCAAGGTCGCTAGTATAGAGAAGGAAGGTCCAACAAGCTATAAGTATGTTGCGACTGAAATCGCCATCATCCACCACCTGTTTATCTCTTTAAATCCAAATTTCGAAGAATTCTAATTTATCTCCCATCTATACATCTCATCTCGCATGTTAAGTGCAAATGTGCAGCTCTATTCTTAAATGTATGAAATCCTCCTTAATGCATCAACCTTATTTTTAAATCATTTATCAGACCAAAATAAGTTGTTATTTTTCACGTCTGTTGTTCATAGGTAGATACAGATAAACAATCTTTCGTGTGGTGAGACTTCGACATTGGATACGCCATTTAATTATGTGGGTGATGTTGCATAAAATGTGGGTTTACCAATATTATCGTCACGTGGACTGCTGTATCGAATTGTCTGTCAGCTTAATTAAATTTTGAGCTGTCATTCACATCAATCAATAAGCTGTGTTTGATTTTTAAACAAATTGCAACTCATTCTAGGGAGTTGTTCAAGTTTGTCAAAATAAACTTTAATGGCTACACAAATTGCATGATGAAATTCACATTTAAGTGAAGTGTCTTGGACAGTGTTACCGCAGGTTTAGATTTTTGTTCTCATCGGGAAATCGACCAATGAGAACAGAGCTTCATCTTATAGTACGTTTGCACCGAATCGCAATGCGTCATTTCAGCAAAATTCGTGATTCCTGTCAAAATGGTATACATGCAGCAGCCGCTTCCGTCATACATTTTCACATTCCTTCCAGAACGCTGAGATTGGCTGGAACTGAGTTTACAGTTAACTATGAAATTACTATTTTCCCCAATAAAGAAGACTGGCTCTAATTAATAAACAAAATTATTTCTTCAGGTTACAAGGTTACTAGGTTAGGTACATACTATGAAATTTTTTTTGGAATGGGTTTTAGAAAAATCTGACCTGAGCTGACCTAAGCGAAAAATCAACATGGAAAGTGCAAGTCCCACGATTCACGCTAGAGCAATACACATGTAAACTTGTATCTTTTACCAAATACCACTTAACTCCCCGCGATATTCTAACGATGTTGAATGTGAACCACACCTAAGCGTCAAGTTTTTTTTCTGCATTTTATTTGACAATTTCTCAATTTCAGATTAACTCAATTTTAACTATGGGAAGATACACAATCGAGCAACGAGCAGCGAGTTCAAATCAAAATGCATATCGTGCATTTCGTGATTTTTTCGGGTAATTTAATCGGATAAATGGGCGTAAAATTGGAACAATCGTGCAAAAATTTTAGCAAAATGGGTCTGTAGGAGATGTGAAAATACCAGTTCATGCTCGTACAGCTCGTACTGCAGAAAATATTGCTGATGTTCGCGATAGACACTATCGAAGAGATGTCCACCTCAGCTCGTCGTCGTGCCAAACAATTGCACCTCTCACGCTCGTCGTTGATGAGCATTGTGCATAAGGACTTGAATTTACTCGCTTACAAGGTGCAACTGACTCATGAACTAAAGCCTCTTGACCATTGCAAGCGTCGTCAATGGTCAGAAAGGTGGCAAGAAATGACAACAGGGGATGATCAATTTTCGAAGAAAATCATCTTGAGTGATGGGCACATTTTCACCTCAGCGTCAAGAGACCGCCAAGACCTTCGCGCAACGCGTATCCCTAAACCTCTCGATTAACACCATACCACCAGCATCGAATGTCGAGCAACTATGGCAACGATACCAACAAGCCATTAGATCAGCCGCAACTGATGTAATAGGTTTCTCGCGCCCACCAGCAAGAAACCCCTGGTTTGATGAGGAATGCCGACGACACATGCCGCAACCAAGAACGATGCCAACAAGGCTAAGCTGCTGCCTTCCCTTCCGACTTGAGAAGTAACATCCACCAACTCATAAGCCGAATCTGTTCGGAAGAAAGTATGCCTGTAGAATGGAACCTCAGCTTCGGTTGCCCGATCCACAAAAACGGAGACCCTCTAAACTGCGCCAACTACAGAGGCATAAGTCTCCTCAACATCGCATACAAAATTCTATCTGCCGTAATATGTGAACGCCTGACACCGATTACCTACAACCTGATCGGCCTTATCACTGTGGTTTTAGGCCAGGAAAGTCCACAACCGATCAAATCCTGGAAAAAACCCAAGAAGTCCAAATCGACACCCACCACCTATTCATCGTGTTCAAAGCCGCATACGACAGCGGCTGTATAGACGAACTATACAGAGCCATGTCTAGTTTTGCTATACCGCCCAAACTCGTCCGTTTGTGTAGGATGGCGATGGAGAACTCTCGCTGCTCCATCAGGGTCGGAAACGACCTCACTGACACATTCGATACCAAAAAAGGATTTAGGCAAGGCGATGCGCTGTCATGTGACTTCTTCAATCTGATTCTTGAGAGGATTGTGCAAAACTCAGGAGCCAACACCAGAGGCACAATTTTCCAAAAATCAGCACAACTACTAGCATACGCCGACGATATTGACATCATTGGTAGGACCCAACATGATGTCATAGCCACGTTTGCTAGTATAGAGAAGGAAGTGGCAAAAATGGGTTCGGCAGTAAATGAGGGCAAGACGAAGTATATGCTGTCAACACGAAAGGACACCCAACATCGACGAATTGGACAGAACGTCACCATTGACAGATATAACTTTGAGGTAGTACGGGACTTTATCTATCTCAGCTCCGCTATTAACTCTGACAACAACATCTCGTCAGAAATCAAACGAAGAATTACTCTTGCCATTCGCTTTTTCTCCGGGCTAAGAAGGCAATTTAGTAGTAAATTCCTTACTCGAACTACTAAGGAGATCCTATATAAGATCCTGATCGTCCCAGTCCTGCTCTACGGCGCTGAAGCATGGATCGTCTCTAAAGCGGATGAAGAAATCCTTGGTCGATTTGAGAGGAAAATTCTTCGAAAAATTTTCGGTCCCGTTTGCGTTGACCGGCTATGGAGACGAAGATTCAACCAAGAACTATACGAGCTGTACATCGACATGCCCCTGGTCAAAAAACTCCGCATTGGACGTTTAAGATGGCTAGGGCATGTAGAACGAATAGACACCAATACTCCAGCTCGCAGAGTCTTCGATTCCCAGCCAGACGTCGGACGCAGTAGAGGAAGACCTCGCCCTAAGTGGCGCGCACAAGTAGACCTCAACCAACTTGGAGTGCGCAACTGGAGGCAGTTAGCTAAGGACCGGGCTAATTGGAGAGGCATATTGGTTGAGGCCCAGGCTCATTCCGGACTGTAGCGCCACTTAAGTAAGTAAGATTCGTCAATAAGCAGAATTGCCGCATTTGGGCGAATTATAATCCAAGAGTGATTGTCGAAAAACCAATGCACCCACAATGATTGACGGTTTGCTGAGGTTTATGGGCTGGCTACATCGTCGGGCCGTATTTATTCCAAAACGAGACCGGCCAGGCAATTACTGTGAATGGTGTTCGCTATCATGACATGATAAAAATAAAAAAAAAATTTATGGCGCAACAGGCTCGTTAGTACCCAGGGCCTAGCTTTTTTCTCACAACTATTCATGTGTGCGTGTGTACTTCATAGCACGATGGCAGTACCTTCTGTTTTATGCCGAATCCGAACGGCTAAGTTGAGATAAGCTTTTCATGACAATTGATACTACGCGGACGATTTGTCGGATCATCGCGAGAGGAGGGCCAGTGAAAAATCATTAAGGTGTTGCTACGGCTGGGAATCTTACCTAGACCTTCTGCGCGGCAGTTCATCGCACTAACCATCGTGCCACTGAGCCCCTCATGACATGATAACGAACATTTTATGGCCCGAATTGGAAGATATAGATGTGGACGATATGTGGTTTCAACAGGATGGTGCCACTTGTCACACAGCTAACGAAACAACGGCTCTTTTGCGAGACAAATTCAATGGCCGTGTTATCTCACGTGGTGGCGATGTCAAGTGGCCGCCAAGATTATGTGATTTGACATCGTTGGATGTCTTTCTTTGAGGTTTTTTTTTAAAAAAAAAGGTGTACGTCGATAAGCCAGCAACAATTCAAGAGCAAAAGGATGGGTAATTCGGCACATTAACAAAAAAATGAACCATCAGATGGAGGTGTGCCGCGAGGTCGCGGCGGGCATTCGGTCGAAAATTTGTTCCATACATAATTGAATCATACCAATATTATCATAATAAAAATAAATGACAATAATTTTCTAAATAATTTGTGTTTTATCCAAAATCAACATCGGCCCTTACAATGTAACCCTTTATTACAAAATACTTAACTGGCGCTATAGCTGGGAGTAGGCCTTGACCTTAACCCTCTGTTGTTGAAAATAAACGAACACTCAAGACCGAACTGGAAATCTCGAAATTCCCTTGTCACCTGAGTGTTGCAATACCAACTCGAATGGTGTATGCAAATTCCTAGATCATAAAGTTCAGTCACCTAGTAAAACAATCACCGGCTCAACTAGATTCGAAAATCTCTACCTACTTCCACGTAATCCCCAACCAAGCTCTACCAACCGCCAGATCGAAGCCACCGTCAGCTGCACACAAAAACAAGATTTAAGAGAACCTCGTGTTCCAGGGACATTTCCCAAAAAAAATAAAAAAAACAACTTGAAGAGTAGACCAAACCACCCGTCCCTGATAAGTAATAGCAGCAGAGATACACTCTCCACTCTCCAGCTCCAAGACAAGATCTCATCATCTAAAGAGACAAAGCAGATGTTGACAGTTTGACACCTGCACTGGCAACAACAACAATCACATGAAACACATCCAACATCGCTGAGACTCTGCACATCGAGTATATAAAGCGCTGGGGCGCTAAGTGCGCGCTTCATTGTTAAACGAGCTACCGAACCAGTAGCGGTGTATCGTATCTATTTGCAGTGCTCGTGGGATACATTTGTGGATTATTTTCCCCCCCCAAAAAAAAAAACTTTACGTGACCAGAATTGTCAATTTGGAACTCAATCCGTCGCCTTAGCCGCATTTAAGTAAGTTTTTGATTTTTTTTATTCGCTGCTTTTCACTTGTGCATGCCGTTGGGCCGTTTGGCCGTTTGGCTGTTGGCTTACTTCATTTGTAGGGCAGTGTCAGAGGAGTGTGTCTTGTGGAATAGTGTGGTCAGAATTTAAGGTCTCAATCGTGTGGAAATCGTTGGTTGACAATTTGTTGATCGTGATTCCGCGGTCTGAATTTTCATAACTCGATTTCTAAATGGCCGGGCAAAACAACAATTTGTTGTTGTCGGGTAGTTCTTTGAACTCGATGCGCGGATAAATCGTGCGTTTTATTTCGAAAAAGGCCCATCGACGGCGGAGCGTATGTGATTGGAATAAATTGTGTCAGGTGGAACGAAGTACGTCTAGTGAGGATAAATTAATTTTTTTGATTGGTGCGGTATAGATATCGGCAGCAGTTCAAGGTTAACATTGCCTAACCACGATGGGCGTTGTTTAGGTTCATGAATACATTTCGAGTGGTTTGAAGATTTCGTGCACAAATAGATGGATTGAATAATTAATCAAATAAATCCAAGTGGGCATTTAACCTACCGCGGGTGCATGTTAAGGTTGGGGTTTTTTTTTGTTTGTGTACGTTCTTGTTAAACTGACATTCAATTGGCTTGAATTCAGTTAAAATTCCGTTTAACTTTAAAACATTTTAGCTGATATCTGAAATAAATGATTTTTTCCGAGCAAAGTGTAAAAATAAGTGAAAATAAAATACCAAACCTAGCTTTTCCATTCATTTGTGATTGCGAAATTGTATATCTTATCACAAAAAAATGGGACCTTTAGTTTAACACTCTTGACTTGACACCTTTGGCAGTTTCACACTCTTCAATCTTTGGCATACTTTCACAAAAGTTTGTGCAATTAAAATACCATAGAAGTGTTGTTACTTTTTACTCAAACAATTTTAACCATAACTGTTAAAACAAATATTTATTTATATTTTATTTATCCTTTGAATTTATTAATTTGAAAAGTTTTTACTTTCATAAAAAACGCAATCCTTAACGGCTCCAATAAGGATTTTTAAAAATATTTCTAAAGCATAAAAAATTTATTTTCACGAATGGTTTTTTCCTTAAATGTTTCCTTAAATTAAAAAAAGTATAGGGAATAAAAATTATAGATATATCAGTACTATAAATTTTAACAAATTAAAAAGCAAAATAATCGGTCTAATATGCACTTAACATTTTTTTTTATCAAAACATGTATGGTTTACTTAGTTTAACTAAATTTAAAGTTAAAATTTAAATATTAATACCACAAGTTATTATTAAAATTATTACTGAAATTGTTACTCGAACATTTTTTCAATATTGGATAAATTTGAAGATATTTTAAGAAAAAGTGGCAAAGGCGTTTGTAAGCTATTGAAAAGTGTTCATATATCACATCTATTTATATAGAGTTTTGAAATATAGTTTGTAAGGCTCTGGTAGTAGCCATCTTTGAAGCTTCTATTTTGCGGCTTTAAGTGAATGGAAACACTGGCGAATTATTAAACGAAGCTTATGAATGTTATAACAAATTTATGCAAAAGTGTTTATATAATGGGTGTTTTTTTTTAGAGGTATAGAATTTCGAATTGAAATAAAACACAAGGAAATCGATTTAATGTCCTTCAATTTGGCTTTATTAGAAGGATAATTTTGTGGCTTTAATGTTTAAATATGATTTTTGGCATGTGGCCACCGCGGCTGGTTCGTATAAATCCTTGTAGACTTAGATTTATTACAATTTCTAATTTTTAAACACTTTTTCGAGCATTTGGGGCCGTATGTCGGCAATAACGCCACGAATGTTGGCTTCCAAGTCCCCTTTCGTTTCTGGTTTGTTGGCGTAGACGAGTGACTTCACATACCCCCAAAGAAAATTATCCAATGGTGTCAAATCACACGATCTTGGTGATCAATTATGCACTCATCGAATGTTTCCTTCAATAAATCGATTGTGACGTGCGGTGTGTGGCATGTAGCGCCGTCTTGTTGGAACCACATCTCATCCACATTCATGCCGTCCAATTCGGGAACAAAATAGTCGGTTATCATGGCTCTATACAAGTCTCCATTAACGGTAACTGACTCTCCAGCATCATTTCGGAAAAAGTATGGCCCAATGACTTCACCAGCCCATAGAGCACACCAAACAGTCAGTTTTTGTGGATATAATGGCGTTTCAAGGTTCTCATGTAGATTATCTCTCGAAATGCGGAAATTTTGCTTGTTGACGTAGCCATTCAACCATAAATGAGCCTCATCACTGAAAAAAAATTTGCGATGAAAATCAGTATCGAGATCAATCTCATTTTCGGCCCATACACCAAAATCACGACGCATTGCATGGTCTCTCGGCTTTAAATCTTGCACAAGCTGGATCTTGTAAGGTCTATAGACAAGTTCTCTGCGCAAGATCCATAAAGTTGATGGACAAAGCTCCAATTGCTGTGCACGGTGGCGAAGCGATTCATTCGGATCCTCTTCAACACTTTGCTCTACAGCGTTCTTAAGTTTATTTAGTCGCTAGAGCAAGTCGTCTTGCTTGTCAATCAGACAATATCCCTAGATGACACCTGTGAGGGTGTTTCTGTGAGGATCTGTTTAATTATAATTGTGAGTTGGCACGTAGTGAATAAAAGCGTAGTGAAAAAAAAATTGCCACAAGCCGGATTATTAAAAACAAATAGTTTCCAAAATATAACACATCACCCCGATTCCATCGTCAGATAAATTAAAAAAAAATTAAATCAAATACTACCCCAATCAAATAAATAATATATTTATGTATTTGAATTGTTGTTGGTATTATTTTTAATTCTTGTGCACACTTCTTATTGAGGTCAAAATTAATGTAGCAGTAGTGTGTCTCATTTTTTTTATTTGTATGCCCATTTCCAAAAGCTTTTCATCAAACAAAATTTATTAAAAAACGTTGATCCTTAGGGACCATTCTTAGTATTTCAAATGATCTATGTATAGGAAAGCTCAAGAGAATCCATCAAATCATCACCAAAAGTATTCCACCAGTCAAAAAGGTCTTCAAAATGAAAAAAAAAGTCCGTCGAACAATATAACATTGCTTACATGTGCGTTAGTCGAATGTAATCACATGATAACATTAAGAATTTCAGAGTATTGTGTTCTCTATTTTGACCACCAACAAAATCCTTATAAATAACTTGAACAGAGGCCTAACCAACATGCCTCTCCAATAGAGTAATTCGGTACAACTTCAGTTTCAAGTGACATCTGAATGAAAACAAATTCCAGATCAGTACTCCCACCTGAGTCACTCCATGTAAAATATATCCTTGTTTTCCTACGTTTCGTTGGAAAGAGACAACGAATTTGTTATTGAGACAGTTTCCCGAACTGCTCTATTAGCCCGGTCCTTAGCTGACTTACCTCAGTTGCGCACTACAAGTTGGTTGATGCCAACTCCAATTCAAAGCTTTTTGACTAGGGGTTTGTCGCTGTACAGCTCGTATAGTTCTTGGTTGAATCTTTAGTCTCCATATCGCATCAAAGCAAACAGGGCAGAAGATTTTTACGAGAATTCTTCTCTTAAAACGACAAAGGATTGCTTCATCCAAATTTCTGACGAGATGTTGTTGTAAGAGTTAGGGCCCAGTTTTAGCTATCATTGAACAACTTCATTCGACCACAGCATACGATGGAATTGAAATGTTAACTCCATAGCTGCTTATTGGAAATTTTAGAAGATTTCGTTGATCAGTGAAAAATAAGAAATGATTTTCTGCGAAAATTATAATTAAAAATTTTAATATTTTTGGATAATCATGTTCTAAAATTTATAAGGTTTGTTTGACACCAACTCGCCAAAGAAGGAATTTATAAAAAAAGCTGATAGCTATTACTGGGCCCTTTATATCAGAGCCGAGGTATACAAATTCCCATACTACCACCAAGTTATATCTGCCAGTGGTGACGTTCTGTTCAATTCATCGATGTTGTGTGCCATTTTGTGTTGACATCATATACTTGGTATTAAGTTCATTTACTGCTAAGCACTTCCTTTCCGATTCCTTCTTATGCCTCTGGTGTTGGCTTGGGAGTTTTGCACATTTTTCTCAAGAATGAGATTCAAGAAGTCACGCCTCGCCTAAATCCTTTTTTGGTATCCAATGTGTCGGTGAGGTCGTTTCCGACCCTGATAGAGAAGCGAGAATTCTCCATCTTCTTCCTGTGCGGTATACCAAAACTATACATGGCTCTGTGTAGTCCGTCATTATAAATGCTATCGTCAGCGACTTGGAAATCAGTGATTAGGTGTTGGGTATCGATTTGGACTTCTTGCATCTACCGAAGTGTGAAGATTTGATCAGTTGTGGACATTCCTGGCCTTAAACAACTCTTATAAGGGCCGATTAGGGTACTGGTTAATGTTTTCAGGCGTTCGCACATCACGATAGATAAGATCTTGTAGGGGATGTTGAGAAAACTTATGTCTCCATAGTTCATATATATACAGAAAAATAAAAAAATAAATAATTGGCTCAGACAGTATCATAAACCTAGCTAGCTCCTCCATTTATTTCTGTATGCGATGTTTTCTTTATTGCATACACTTAAAACGTTTTCACTTCCTGGGCGTAAGCCAGGGAACCAGCGCTGGCTGTTCCAACGCACTAACTAGTGCAACTAGTGGTAAAGTTATCTGAATTAATCTTGTAGAAAAGAGGATTTTTAGGCACAAGTGGCACAAGACATCGGATGAAGATCGTCTGTGGAGACAATTTAGGTACGGAGAACAGTCGGTTAGGTAGAAATGTTGGGGAGTAGATGTGTACGCAAGTCTGAAAGAAAGCACTTAATGCGGAAAGACTATAAGAAAATAAATAAGAAAACCAGAAAATTACAAAATCCATTATGGCCCGATAACGTTCTTCAATTACTGATATTGGTGATTCGGAATCGTCTTTGGTAAACGTGGTCACTGTATTGGCTGTGGTGGTGTCGGGGTGGGTCCAAAAGTTAACAATGCTTTATCGACAAAATTTTCATCAAAATTCAAAATCGTATCCAGTGAAGAATGGTCCATTGCCTAGCAATGCTTTATCAGACGAAGTTGTCATCGAAATTCAAAATCGTATTCAAAGAAAATTGGCCCATTGGTCCATATTTTTACAATTTTCGCAACACGCGTACGACTTTGATAATGTTTCACATCAACGTTTATTCAAATTTAATAATTTTTGTCAATTTTTATTATTCATTGAGTTTTCAGTAGCAGAGCGATTGATATTAATCGAAACTGTCGGGGGCGTATACGTATCATTAATGCATGTAATATGCAGTACCTATGTTGGTAAATGCCAAAAAATATGATCGGTGTTTCATATCCAAGCAAAATGATCTAGCGTTCATATGGATGGAAGCTCTTTATACCACCAGTCTTAATATTAATTCGCTGTTACACAGGAAAGGGGATGCCCAAAGATGGAAGAGTAAAGTTCTGAAAACTAGCGCTGTGGTCAACAATTCCTTTGACCCAGCTGAAAAGAAATCAGCGAGCTTAAAAATCCTATAAAAACATGAACTGAATATCGATAATCAGCTATCAGACCGCAATGGTAAAAGCTATGAACATCGATATGCTTTCTTCGCTCCAAAGAAAAGACGTTTCTGAAAAAAAAAGAAAATGCTCGACACTACCACCATCCACAGTTGATATAATGTTCCATTTATTTCTCCTCAATGCTACTGGCAAACAAATGGCAGTAGTAGAACACTGGCCACTTTCGAGCCCCAATCGATGGGTGCTATCATCAGCTGCTCTTACGAGATTATGAGTCTTAGCTTTTTGGGATAACCATGGGGTCGATCTGTCGGCCTCAAGAGTATACTGGAACGTGCCTTTAAGACTTTTGCAGAAAGTCTTCAGATGACTACATAGGATCTGACAGTTATACACAATTTTCTCGAGTTGAAAGTTTTAAAAAAAATTGCCACTGATGGAGTCTTAACTTTTCAAGAAATACCAGGTACATAGTTCCACATATCGAAAAGTTGAATACAACTGCTAAATATAGATGCCTCTCAGAATTTTTTAAGAGAGACCAAGATCAAGATCATATTTCCAAAGGTATTACTATACAGCTGAAAACAAAGTTTTCTCTCAGAATCTTCCCTTTATTAGACAAAAATCATGAATGTATGGAGCTCTGATATAGCTCTGACCTTTCCGATAACATTCATAGAAACCGCTCCGCCATGGATTTTTTTTTGTTGAACTTTTGGGCTGTCATCCTTGGCAGTTTTCATTATTTAAGCAGCCAAAATTAATATAAAAAAATTAATGAAAAATTTTTTTTAATTTTTTACAATTTTCTCGGTACTCGTACAGTTTTGTGAAGTTGCACAAGCACATTAGTACACTTACGGACCTTACATTTTACTTATACGCAATTACGTACTTTTCCATGCGAGCAAGTACCACCTAGGTGTTGTGTCATTCTGTGGTATATCCTGACACATTGGTGGTACATCCGTATATCATAATATTGATACCACCAGTGTGTCCAAGGTAGAAGACATTCTCAAAGTAGATAGCCGAGAGTTTCTTTAATCCCCAATTCTGTGACAGGTGAAATGGGGGGTAGTCCAATTAAACTATGGTGGAACGGTCACGATTTTCTTCGCGTCACGGTGATAACTTTTTCCTGACTACCGATCTTCAAGTATGTTTTCGTCGAAGAAAAGATCGCTTGTCTAGCAACTTAAACGGAAACATGAATGGGATATTCGTATCATCGAAAGGTTTTCAAACCTTAATCGTCTATTTTGGACCATTGTTAACGTTATTCGACTAGCTTGACTTCTGTACTGTTGACTAAGCTCGCATTGATCAAGCTATCACAGAAAATCAAATTTCAACAACAAGGGCAGGCCCTTTCAATGACCAAGTATGCTTCTACGCGTTTATTGATGAAGCTCATGTTATGTGGGTGGTATGCCGGCTGGAAAACGCATTTATACCATTTGAAGCATTCAGAAGTATTCCATTATTCCACATAAGGATCATCCGCTAACTCGTTTAATAACAATTTCTTTAGAGGTGGGTTTTCGAATAGAGATAAAACTGACATTTTGTGGTCAAATCGGGCAACTCTAATGTCATTTATGTTCAGTTTGGTTTGCCATTTCATTTCATTTCGAAAAAAAATTCAAACGAAAAAGTCACTCGTCTTCATTGGTGCATAGTTACGTTCTTATTCAAATAAAGATGATCCCTAGCACCATTTACCAATAATATTCGTCCATTTCGTTCACCACCTAATTTGCAAATTCCAATCGAAATGGTATGGTGATCGCTCAAAGTCTCCCTATAAGCACTGATTATAAGTCGGAGAGACTTTCAAGGACTTTCCAACTACTAAGAACGAAGATTACGGTGTTTTCCGTACCCTGGACTGAAAACTCCCAAGAATATTTTACAATGTCGATCTTGCTGACGTAGTCGATCTTGCTGACAATGTCGATCTTGCTGACAATGTCGATCTTGCTGACAATGTTGATCTTGCTGACAATGTCGATCTTGCTGACTGATATTCTTTTAGCGCCTAATGGTGTGGTCCGTGGGCTCTTCATTCACTCGAATTTTTCATAATACGCACGTTGCGTTTGCGAAATTGAGAATATATTTTGAATTTAAAACTGCATAATGCAACTTGTAGCGGCCTTTTATGTTCTATTGGACAAAAATTTACTCAGCCGCATATTTTGAAATATGCCTATTAAAATATGTCAAAGTTTTAGGCTGATTAGCTACAGAAGAGGTTTCTAAAGTTATTTATTGGAACTAAATACTTTGAGGTCGCATTATAAGCTCAAATTATACCAAATTAGACTTAAGATTCCATCACTCGATATCTTGTCCGATATGCATGTTGCGTTTGCGCATTTGAGAAGATATTTTAAAGCTGCACTTTAACAGCGCGTTACTTAATGGCATCAAAATTCTTATTAGACTCACGCCTCGAATTCGCTCTTTCATAAGTCAATCCGGAGACATGTGTCAAAGTTTCAGCTTTGCCAGATGATGCCCAACGATATTAGTTATAGGAGAAACTTGTAAAGCTATGAATAAGAATTCCCATCAGCATTTCAAATTTTATCAATGTAGACTTAAAAAAAATATCGTTTTCTATTAAATTAAACCTGAACTTAGTTTCATTAAAGAGGTCTCTGATTTTGATTAAAAGATAACTATAATATACCACAACATGAATATACGAATAAAAAAACAGGAAATACAGGTGTATGTATTTGTCTAAGCACTGTCAACAAATTCATTTAAAATTAATTCTCGCCACTCAACGCCACAACTCATTTTTTTTATTCCAAAAGGCCACTTCCAAAATTGCACATCTGTCAGTGTCACTATTCATAAAACTGTCATCCATCAAACAAGAGCAGTTCAAGTCCCGTATGGTTTTTTCAATGACTGCCAAATGTCTCAACTGGTACGTCAAATTCAATTCCAAATTCAATCAAACGAAACTTATTCCCCGCCATCATGCAAGCAATACGTCAACTGAAAAAAAAATGTCTGTACAAACTTTGACAACAGGTTTACCAGAGAGGCCACCACGTTAGGTGCTTGCCGATGTCATTGATTTTTTTTTTATTTTCCTCGTTTTGCAAGAATTAGCACGGGAAAAGTACTTTCACTGCGCCTGGCCTGGCATTCACATCACTTACACGGACGGCAGCATGAACACAAAAACAAATCCAAAGCCAGAAAAATACCACAAAAAAAAACAAGGAACAAAATTATATAAAAAAAAAAAACGAAAATTAATTCAGGTAAACGAGCATGGCAGCTGTGAACGAGATCCGAAAAACTTGTTCCCAGCATGGCTTGTGTTGGCCATTATGCAGGCGAAATTAGGTGGAAGTGTTGTGCTTTCAGAAGGCGTGATGACCCATTAAGCACGTTTGCCAATTAAATACGAGTCGCAATTCAATATTTTTATATGCGTTCTTCAACCTGTGCTGGGAATGCATTACATCAACATGAGTATTCCCGCCAAGTCATTATAACTTTTAAATTTTTGCCACTTAAAGGAAATATTGTCGGGGGAATTTCCCTCGTCAATATCAAGATTTGAAATAATAAGATTGAGTTCCTTAATGAAGTTTCAGCGGCACTTTTCTCCTTCAAGGATGCTTAACAAAAGTAAACCATTTCGTGGATTAAGCATTAGCTATACAATTAAGCAAATGCATCTCATTGTGAATACATGAAAGTGACGTTCGTCAATATTTACCGACTTCAACAACTAAGCAACAAAGTTGCAAGTTTGAGTTCTCATAACTATTCGCTTGTTTTTTTTTCAGTTTTCCAAGTCGATTTTCCCAAACTGTGTACAAAACTCTTCAAAAAGTACATTTTGCATGTTAGCTTGGAATGCAATTTAACTTTCATAACTCGATGAAAAAACTACACCATCTGCAAGTGAGATAAAGTACTAACTTGGGAGTACGTGATTTGTTTTACACACGAGTACTTTGTTTGCTTTGATTTGGTAACCATTTTGTCCAGGCAAGGAAATTTTCAATTTTCAAACACATTTCATAACATGAACTTTTGAAATTAAATTTGTGAAAAAAATTATCTGAAAATAAGGATACGTGCTTAAGAGCCTTTGTAATTAGAGTGGACGCATACATTTTTGCCATACACTTTTAATGGCCACTTGCATTAACGCATTTATTGAACTAACCAGTGCACTATGAGGTATTTAGTTCGAAAAACCGCTCATCAATCAATTTCTCAAAATGTAAAATTGAGAAGTAATTTACTTTTGTCAAGCTGTTTTGAAATACTCATGGAATAATTTACAGCAGTTATACCCTCTCCCATAGGGGTATAGTAGTTTTGACATTTAGTTTGAAACATAGAGAAATAATTTCGCTAGGTATACCTCAAAGTATTAGATTCGACTCAGAATCGCTAGCTGAGTCGATATAGTCATGTTTGTCTGTCCATCCATCCGTCTGTGTGTGAGCTATTTTTGGGCCTTAAACTTATAGCTAGAGCTTTGAAATTTGGTATATAGACTCTCTATTCCATAAACCTACAGTCCGGAATGAACCTGGGCCGCAACCAACATGTTTCTCCAATTAGCCCGGTTCTTAGCTAACTACCTCCAGTTGCGCACTCCAAGTTCGTCGAAGTCGGTTTCTTCTAGTGCGCGCCACTTAAGGCGAGGTCTTTCGCTGCAACGTCCGACGTCTGGCTGGGAATCGATGACTCTGCGAGCCGGAGTATTGGTGTCCATTCTTTCTACATATCCTATCCATCTTAAACGTCCTGTGCGGAGTTTTTTGACTATTTTCGCTGTACAGATCGTGTAGTTTTTTTGTTGAACCTTCGTCTCTACAGCCCGTCAACGCAAACGGGACATAAGATTTTTTGAAGAATTGTCCTCTCGAATCGAACAAGGAATTTTGGGAAATCGTACCTCTGGTGTTGGAAGTTACTTTATAAAGCTCGGCGGGAAGGCCGTCATTTCCGGCAGCCTTATTAAGCTTCAGTTTAGGTATTGCTATCCTCACTTCACTCAGGTCGGCTGGTTGACAATACTTAATGGTTCGTTCTGCCTGACAGCGGAATGTTGTTCGTCATCGCCGTTTAACAGTCTGCAGAAGTGGTTCTTCCATATCCTCAGCATCGACTGTGTCTCAACTACGATATTTCCTTGTTCGATTCTGTTCGAGCCTTGTATCTTTGGCTTTGACGTTTTACACTTTGGTAAAACTTGCGAACATCTTTCCTGGAGTGGCACCTCTCTATATCCTCGATCGCGCGCATTTCTTGCTCTTTTTTCTTCTTTCTAAAAAGCCGGTGTTCTTCCCTTCTTCTCTGCCTATAGAGCTCAACGGCAGCTCTCGTTTTCACACGCAACTTAGTCTTGTAGGCCTCGTTCTTGGCTGCGAGCATCTGTCGGCATTCCTCATCAAACCAGGGGATTCTTGCTAGTGAGCGCGAGAAACCTAGCACATCAGTTGCTGCTGATCTAATGGCTTGTTGGCATCGATGGTGGTATGGTGTTAATCGAAGGCGCGAAGGTACTAGCGGTCTCTTGCGATTGCAGTCTTTCGACAATAATTTTGTTCACAGTATTTCTGGATTATTGTGACGTGGTGGATATCCGCATTCTAACCTTGGCTGCAACTGGGTTGTGGTCCGAGTCGATGTTAGCTACTCGGAACGTTCGGGCATCCAAAATATTGGACGCTTGCCTCTTGTCTATCGCTATGTGACCAATTTGGTTGACCGTTTGTTGATCTGTAGACCGCCATGTCCCCTTATGGATATCGAGGTGAGGAAACCGTGTGCTGGCTAAAGTGGCATTTCGTTCCGTAGCGAAGTCAATTAGCCTAAGTCTGTTACCAGACGTGTTGTCGTGTAGGCTATGTTTTCGAACAATACTGCTAAAGATGTCTTCTCTTCTTACCTTTGCGTTTAAATCTCCCAGCACGATTTCAACATCGTACTTCGGTAGTCGCTCATTGATTTTTTCTAGGAGCTCATAGCAGCAGTCCTTAGCTATATCATCTTTTTCATCCGTTGGGGCGTGAGCGCATATGAGGCTTATGTTGGCAAATTTGGCCTTGATGCGGTCTGGCATACGTTATCGCTTGATCTTTAAACAGGAGGTTCCGTCTTCCTTATATCCAAGAACCTGAAGGCTGTGATTCAAATGTTCTTTTGTTTATCATCGTATCTCCACTTAGGTAACATTAGTGGGGTTGATGATCCGCTGACGCTTAACTGTTGTGTATAATTTTAATATCAGCATAGAGATCTGCTTTTGCTGTCTCAGAAGTTTACAGGTGACTGATTACGCATGCTTCAAGATTGATAATAGATCACAAATATTTGAATTTTTGATACTTAGTGCTGACTTTTGATTGCTGATTTAACTCTTAGTTAAGTCGGATAAATTCATCAAATTTGGTTTTGTTAACTCAGGATTCAATTATCTAAACATCTTTCGGAAGGAAACCCAACCTTAATATGGAAACCAGGATGACCTCGCACTGAAAAATTGGCCCGTAAAAAGAAGATAAAATCAATCATAGCAGATCAGTGATCAAGTGTCTTAGTAAAAATTTGCAGCCTTTGCCATATAAGGCATAGTCTGAAGACAAGAGAAAAAATGCACTAAATGTTCATAAACTTTCTTATCTACATAACAGTTGCTTCAGTTCGAATTGAATTAATTTTTTTTTTAAATTTACACGTACTCAAGGGGTTATGAATACCCTTTATATGTTACCACAGTACGAGCGTTAGAGAAGGAGAAGAAAGAGAGTGATAGGAAAGATTTTGGATGTAGTGGAGACTTAACTCCGTGGGTGGTGTCCGAACTAGCTTCGGGAGTCACTTTTTCTTGTGTTCGTTAAATTTAAAGAAATTCAAGATGGTGTGCATACTTTTAGGTATTACACCGACCTCATTTTATTTCTTTTAAATAAAAGTGTAATGGATTTTGGCTGGGATTGAACGCGCAACCTTCCACTCAACAGACGAACACATTACCACTCCGCGGCCACCCACGCAAAACTACTCGTTAGTACGCAGGGGTACTAACATGCAGCCAAACTAGGGATCCCATACAACCCTCAATACCGCAGTTGCGGGAACACAAATGAGGGAGAAACACTCTCCCATATCATCTGCAAATGTCCGGCACAAGCAAGAGCCAGATTCCGTGCGTTTGACCAACCATTTTTCGACAACCTTTACGACATCTCGGGTAAAAGGGTACAAGACCTTATCCGCTTTCTAAACCTCACAAGCTTGGATCTAGAGACTGGCTGTATCACATCCACAATAACAATCATAATACAGGTCTAACGAGTCGTGGTAACAAAAAGGCGCATAAGTGCTTCATGGGTTCATGCCGAACCGCCTCTTCTACCTTCCTTTCCTACCTACCTACCTACCCAGGGGTAGCTTTCTCACATTCATTCATGTGTGCGTGCGTACTTCTTACATGATGGCGGGACCTCCTGTTTTATGGCGACTCCAAACGGAGAATTCAAGACAAGATTTTTTTGACAATTGATACTACTCGGATGATAAGTCCAATCATCACGAGAAGAAGGCCAGTGAAAAATCCTTAATGGATTACTACGGCTGGGAATCGCACCCAGACTTTCTGCGTGGCAGTTCATCGCACTAACCATAGCGCCACTAAATCAATATGGCAACTACAAATTTTAGTGGGGACATCGACCGTGTAGAAACCAGTTGCGAAAACTCGACTTGTCAAAAACCGTAAAATAAAAAAAAAATCAAACATTATTCATACATTTTTGCTTATTTCCAGAATCATTAACAATAAACTTCAGAGTGGAACATAAAAACATCCTGCGTTTGATGTTTGAGCGGAAAGAAGTTAAAAGAAATAGAAATCCTCGCAACTTTGAAAAGTTTATCAAGGTTGCAGCACATTTTTGCCTTTATATAGATATTCCAAAAGTTAACCATACATTTCTCGATTACTCATTCAGCAATCATGTTAATCTGTTGACTGTTTCTTACCACAAATTGAGACGTATGATAACGCAGCTTATATTTAACCAACAAATCATTAACAACAATATGCTAATTTTTGGTAATTAATCTATGCGTTCAATAGCAGTAGTATAACCTTCACTGAAGGTATGCCTAAATTCTATCTACGTCCAAGGTACAGCTTGACTCATGCATAATGATTGTTTTTCAAAAACTGGCATATAAGAGCATGCCTCACAGTCTGCCAGCTATATAAATACATGAAAAGATATTTGTATTGTGAAAGTGTTAGATTCTTTTCTTCGTTAATTTTTAAGTTTATTGGCCCTTTTTTATATTTATCACTCGAATAAAACACGCGCGTAAAAAAAAATTCACATTGAGTTTTGTCGAAGGATGAATTCCATTTACAGTTGAGTTTATGATGACAATAATATTTGTAAAAAAAAAAATAAAAAATACAAATAAAAAAAGTATAACGTATTTATTAGTGAATTTTATTTAAAAACAAAATTTCGCATTAAAAATTTAAAAAAAAAAAATCAAATTATTTTACATTTGAGTGGTAATAACCTAGTAGGTTCGGTTTGCTTAGTTAAGTTAATGGTAATGCTGATTGGTTATTGACTTTGAGAAAAATGTTTGTATCATCTATAAAGGGTGATCCATTTCGAGGTTCCCTACTATTTTAAAGAAAAAAACACAGAAAATTCAAATTTAATGGAGAATGTTTATTATCATTTGAAAGAACATTCTTTGGAATTTTTTTTTTGAAGATTATGTCTATCAAATGTTGGCCGTTGCTACGTCGCAGATGGTCTATCCGTTGAGTCCAATTTTCGATCACTCGTTCGAGCATTTCGACTGGTTACTGGCGAATGACACGCGTGTTGTTTTCCTCCAAGGCCTGAATCGAAGCGGGTTTGTCGGCATAAGCTTTTGACTTTACATATCCCCACAGGAAAAGGTCTAACGGTGTGATATCACACGATCTTGGTGGCCAATCGACCGGCCCAAAACGTGAAATTATGTGCTCACCGAAATGTTCACTCAATAAGTCCATTGATTGATGCGATGTGTGGGAAGTGGCGCCGTCTTGCTGAAACCAAATGTCGCCGAGATCACGAGCTTCAATTTCAGGCATCAAATAGTCGGTTATCATGGCACGATAACGGTCGCCATTGACGGTTACGTTCGCACCGGCATACTTTTTAAAGAAATATGGACCGATGATTCCACCGGCCCACTAACCACACCAAACCCTTGTTTTTTCTGGATGAAGTGGCAGTTCTTCAATCTCTTCAGGTTGCTCTTCGTCCCAAATGCGGCAATTTTGTTTGTTTACATACCCATTGAGCCAGAAATAGGCCTCATCGCTAAACAAAATTTGCCTCGAAAACGTCGGATCTTCTTGGAAGTTTTCAAGAGCCCAAAGAGCGAAGCAATGTGGCTTGGGAAGGTCGGGCGGCTTCAGTTGTTGCACAAGCTGTATTTTGTACGCTTTCAATTTAAGATCTTGACGTAAAATGCGCCAAGTCGTTCCATACGTCAGTCCGACTTGCTGCGAACGGCGCCGAATCGACTCTCTACGGTCTTCGTGTACACTCTCAGCAACGGCCGCTATATTTTCTTCACAGCGTGCTGGACGTGGTCTGTTCGGTCGAATGTTATCCAATAATTAACATTGGGTCTCAAAATGGGTGATGGTGTTGCGAATAGTACGCTCAGTAGGCCGATTATGTTGACCATAAGTTGAGCGAAGTGCACGAAACACATTCCTCATAGAACGTGAATTTTCATAATAAAGTTGAACAAATTGTAAACGTTGTTCACGCGTAAGTCTTTCCATTATGAAATGCCAAACAATACTAAACAAAAATAACATGACAGCATGACACGACTCACACGTGATCTGTCAAAAAAGGCTATTGAAAAAAGTATCTCTACTTGGATCACCCATTATATATATGTATGTATCGTGGAATGAAGTTCCAATTTTGTATCCTTACTTATGAAATATACACACGAACTTTGCAGACTATATTGAAATTATTAAGGGACTTTCATTAGGCGCTTTCTATCTCTAAATTTAAATAAAACAAAACGAGATATCATGCAAGTTGTTAATTTGTTTGAAATATCGTTATGCATGAAATATAATATCGTTCAAATGTCCGCAACGACCGAAATGTCCAATTTTTCATTACTTTGGTCATAATTCAGACTGAATTTCAACATGGGTTATGTTGGCTTTGAGGGCAGCGGTGGAGTCTTTTTTTTTGTAATTAGCACGCGCTAAAGTGCTTATGAATACCCTTATAGGGCTTGGACACAGCGCGGGCATTAAGGAAATTGAGGAGAAGAAAAGAAGAGATACCGATGTGCATTGGTTTTAAATTTTTGTAAATTATAATGGGGAGGAAAGACTGAGTTTGGTAAAGCATTCCACATTCATGTTGTTCGGTTAAGGAATGAATCTCTATATCTCATAGTACGTCCGCAAGTAGGCTTGAGTATCACGGTTGAATATTTGAAGGGGCGGAATGCAGCTGGCTGTTTCGATTGAGCATTTCCTGTCCAAATAGCTGTATAAAAGTGTTAGGCAGGAGACATTCCTAGGATGTTCAAGCGAGACTAAAGAGTTCGCTACGGTTGGACCTCCTATTAATTTTATCGCACGCTTTTGTATCTTATCCAGTAGGTGCAATGATGTTTTAGCTGCACCAGCTGACCAGATGTGGGCGTTAAACTCAAGTTTGGGGCGTATAAACGCTTTATATATTGAGGCCTGATCAGATGATCAGAGGGGGTGAAATATTTATTGCATAGATTAAGGAAACCTAGACGTTTTTCTGCGTTTTTAGCGATTTCGAATACGTGGTCGTTCCAACGAAGGTCGTTACTAATACACATACCGAGCATGGAAAGTTTTTTCGGTTTTGGCGATGCAAGCGCCATTCATGGATAATGGCTGCATTTTGGTTTCGCTTAGATGACAGAAGACAGCATTGTATTTTGGAAGCATTAAATTTCACTTTATTCGATTTACCCCATTTAATTATGCTGTCAAGATCGGACTTTAATGAGCTTAACATATTGCCGTTTCTGTTCCTCGTCCGAAGATGAAGGGCGTGGATTAGAGAATGAATATGAAAATCTGAGAGTGTTGTCATCAGCAAAGGAATGGATTGGATTAGAAGTTGCAGACAAGAGGTCATTAATAAAAAATGAGAAAGAGTGTCGCAGACAGAACAGAGCCCTGGGGAACACCAGCATTTATTTCGTGAGAAGCAGACTTGAAACCGTCCAAAATAACTTGAACTGAACGTTTCGAGAGATAGTTTCTAATCCATTAAAAAGAGTTTCATCGATTCCAAAAGCACGCATTTTCGACAAAAGGGCTTGATGCCAAACCCCTTCAAATGCCTTTGAAATATCAAGTGCAACGATCTTGTTTTTGCCACCGAGGTGGATAGATTGGTTCCAATTTTCGTTGAGATATGTCATCAAATCACCAGTGGACCGGTTGCAACGAAAACCGTATTGGCGGTCATTTAGAAGTTTTCGGGATTCAAGATATTTCATAAGCTGACGGTTTATCAGCGTTTCCATGACCTTAGAAAGAAGGGACGTAAGTACAATTGGTCGGTGGTTGGAGAGAGGAGAAGATTCGCATTTTTTTTAACGGGCTGGACAAATGCTGTTTTCCATCTACTCGGGAAGAGTCCTGATGAATAGGAGAGATAGAAAAGCTTACGCAGTTGTTTTGCCAGCGTGGAAGAACACCTCTTCAGAATTATGGGGGAGATGACATCTTGACCAGTCGATTTGTGAATGTTAAGATCTAATAATACTCTTGCGACTGTAGAATGTAGAATATTCTACGTTCTCAAGTTCAGGAGCAGACTGGGCACAATCTGGTAATGTGGAACTGCCTGCAAAATGAGCAGCAAGCAGATTGGCTTTGTCTATAGAGGTGACAGCTGGAATGTCATTGTAAATGAGCTTTGGGATGGAAGATGAGGTCGAATTCTTAATGTTCTTGACAAACGATTAAAAGTTTTTACTACCTTTGGGACATAGTAGAATTTTTTGCCTCAGCTTTTGGTCGTGGGAGAATTTGACACGCTTGATGCGGGCATTACAATCGTTTCTGGCTCGTTTGAACTAAAATCGGTTTTCCTCAGTAGGATTTGTCTTATATAACCGAAAACATAACTCTTTCAACCTAACAGCCTCTTTGCAGCTCGAGTCATACCACCCGTTTGCCTTAGGTTTGATACTCTCTACCCGGTGAGGAAGGATCTTAACATTTAAAAACAAAATTTTCAATTATGCGTCACAATGGTAGCTTTAACTGGTGCCTTAATAACGGGTGATTTTTTAAGTGCAGTTTTTTTTTTAAATCGAATAAAACACTCAAATTTGCTTCAAATATTAAAAATTTTTATTGCAATCGATAAGTAGGCATTTGCCATTTATGTTTTAAAGACAACTTCATGTAAATGTTGTCCGTGGCTCCGTTTCAAATGGTCCATTCGGAAGGTCCAATTTTGCGTCACTTTTGCGAGCATTCCACGAATTACGCGTATTAAGTTATCCTGTAAGGCTGCAATCGTGTTAAGCTTTTCCACATAGACTAGCGACTTTACATAACCACAAGAAATAATCAAGAGGCGTTAAATCGCATGATCTTGGCGGCAAACTCACAGGGCCGTTTCGAGATATAAGTTGCCCACCAAATTCATTTATCAACATTTCCATTGTTTGACGAGCTGTGTGGCATATGGCACCATCTTGATGAAACCACATGTCAACCAAGTTCAACTTAGCCAACTCGGGCAAAAAATCAGCCAATCATGGCTGAATATCGTTCGCTGTTGACGGTAACGTTTCTTCCACGGTCGTCTTTGAAAAAAAATGGACCGATGATACAACCAGCCCATAAACCACACCAAACTTTGTTTTTTTTTTTCGGGTTGCATCGATAATTCTTGTATTACATGTGACTGTTCATCACTCCAGATGCGACAGTTTTGCTTATTTACGTATCCGTTGAGTCAGAAATGTGCCTGATCGCTGAAAATAATTTTTCGATAAAACAGCGATTTTCATGGAGCTGTTCTAAGGCCCATTCACCAAAAATTAGACATTCTGGTAGGTCATTCGGCTTCAATTCTTGTACAAGTGGAATTTTATAGGCTTTCAAACCCAAACGGCGACGAATTGACATTTCATGATCCTTATTAACATTGATCGTAACCACACTTTTCATAGAGCACGATTTTGATAATAAATTTTGAACGATTTGCGATCGTTGCTCGTTTGTAAGTATTTCCGTGATTAAATGGCAGAGTATACTGATAACTTTTCACTTGGACGCCATTACTAACCAGTGCTGCCAAACTGAAGAGCTTAACTCTTAAAAAATCACCCGTTATAAGTGAAAAGTGAAAAGTTTGTGTAACAAAACTGCGTTGCTCTTAATTTCTTGAATGTAATTTTAATTTAAATTTACTTTAGAAATGTACAACGTATTTGTATTTCAATACCCTATCCACAGCCGTATTTTAAAGCCCACTTTACATTTTTAAAGACATACCTTCGATTCATAATAATTTAAGTTGACAACTCCGCAGCCATGTAAAAAAAGGACAAAATCCCAAGCCTCCACCCAGTAGAGCGGGCATCACTTTTTTTACCCCGATACATTTATTCCAAAAGTTTCATTTACAGTTCCATTCACAAAATCATTTCGCATAAACTCACATTTTAATCTGACTTATCCATTTGTACAGAGTAAGCATTCAATTTGACTTTTTGTTTGTTTTCTGTTTTACACAAACAAACAGGCTTTACGTTACGCTTACATCACCGAATGGAATTTCGCTACCTATCCTGTTTATACATTTCTTTTATATTTTCTCTGTTTGTTTTTTTATTTACAGAATATCCATTAGAAAATCAACATGAAACTAACACTGGGAATTTTCGTCCTTGCCTGCGTTTTGGCGATTTCGACGGCCGCCACTTATACGGACAAATTCGATAATGTTGACGTGGATTCTGTGTTGAAAAACCCCCGTATCCTTGGGAACTACATTAAATGTTTGAATGATAAAGGACCATGCACTGCTGAGGGACGTGAATTGAAAAGTAAGTGAATGCAGTCAAAACAGTTTCACATCTGCAGTTTTTGCCTTTTCACCATTTGGCTTCCATGCAAATGAAGTCGGGTTGGGGGTGGTAGATCCTAAATTGTATCGCGTATACGTAACTTTTTTTCTCTCGTTCGTTTGCCATCGTTTGCATATTCACTTCGATGGGTTAATTTTCGGGTTGTTATAGGGCGAGTTACAATCTGCAAAGTTTGCAATTTTTTCAGTTAAATTTTTTTTTCACAACTGCTGCGGGCTGTCCTCGATAATGTATTCATAAAATGAACGTTTTCTGATAAACTAGGGGAAGGCAAAAAAAAAAAAACTGATGGCATAGATTAAATTTGATACATTTCCAGATGACGCATGATAGTTTACTAATGGATGTGTTGGAGCTACGCGGCTGTGGCAAAATGCTATAAAAATATATCCATCCGAATTTATCATCTAAATTGGGATGATCTTCTATTTTATTACCATAATGGGATTATTCGATGAAATTATGAATCAATTTTTATTTATTTTGCAAATTGCTATGTTGTGGTCGGAATGATGGTAATTTCCATTTCCAAAACGGAAGCTGACCTTAAAGTTGGAAGGCAGCTATTGGAGGTTATGTTTAAAAATGATTATGGTAGATCTTGATGGATGTTAAATATTAAAAAAAAAAAAACATTTTTGAAAGTTGAAAAATTGCATACAGAAATTGATGTGTTGTAGTATTTTCCATCTGTTATGCGTCATTTGTGAGGATGTCATGAAGGGCTTGTCAAGCCTACTTTAAAAAGTGCCTGGTAAAAGTGAATGAAAATTAGTAATGAAAAACCTTCCGTTTTTTTGTACTTGTGTCCTTAATCAGACGGTAGAGACATACAAGTCTAGGTTCGATTCGATTTCACGTACTATTTTATCGCAGTGATGTACTATGATTTGTTTTATCACTCAGAATCTCGAATCCGCCATAACATTGTAGATTCCGCCATCTTGCTAGAAGTACATGCGCACGCATGAGCATGTTATGAGCAAAAACATTGTTTCGTAAGTTTTGTTTTTTTGGTATTTTAAATAAAAGTTGAAAAATGATGACTCAACCATTAGTCCATTACACTGTCATGGAAAACTACCTTTTACTCTGGTTTCTTTGATTTGAAAATATAAGGATTTACCATTTTAGCAAAAATTAAGTGCAACATTTTTCGAGTAAATACAGAAACATCGCCAAATAGTGTCTTGCCTATTATAGGTGTCATTCTTTCGACAGTGATTGATCCTAGCACTATTAAATTTTAAAGAAAAGAAAAAAAGACTTTTGCAGTCGCTTTTTCTACATGAACGCGAAAACATCGCGAAAGGTTAACCAAACAATGATTTGAAATACAAAAAAAAAGATAGGAAACAGAACCGTATCGAACTCTATAGTATCACTAAAACATCATATGAATGTCAACTACTAATGATTTAACGATGCGGTCAAAACGTTTTCTTTTTTTTGAAATCAAAGTATTCAACAATTCAGCTGGACTGCTGAAAAAGTCATACCTACAGGTTTCGTCGTATTAATTAACTTCGAGTCTAACTCCAGTATTTGATAAACAGGCATCTATAATTATTTAAAAGCAAAAAAACACAAAAAAAATTATAAAAAAGGTGGAAGACGAAACCGTAGCGAACTCTGAAGTCTCGTTAGAATATCAATGGAATATCAGAAAAAAATTGGTAAAGCGAAATTTAAGAAATCGCTACTTTAAATCCGCCAATTGAATTGCTTGAAAGGTCATCCCTACAGCAGCCATTGATTTTAGTAGGTAGTGATGAGCCCGAACGAACCTAGTGCCGGATTATTCTATGAGTCTTTGGAGTTATTTGATTGAAAAGTCATGCCTACGGCAACCATTGATTTCAGTAGGTAGTGACGCACCCTGATGAACCTAGTGCCAGATTATCCTATGAGTCTTTGGAGTTTAATTGCTTGAAAAGTCATCTTTACCGCAGCCATTGATTTCAGTAGGTAGTGATGCACCCTGATGAACCTAGTGCCGGATTATCCTATGAGTCTTTGGAAAATAATTTTTCTATTTGACAGAAATAATTCTTCCTACTATGTACACTAAAATATAAAAAAAAAAACAACTGTGCGGAGACATATTCGTAGCGAACTCCATAGTACCACGCGAACAAAAAAAATAAAACATTATACCTTCGATGTGAAAAAATGTGAATTTATAAAATGCTTAACTTAAAGCCTTTCTTCGGACGTGGTATGAAATAAAACCACAAACCTCGAGTTTGGAACTCAGTTTTTTTATCGCCATTACAACTCACATACAAAAAAAACGAAACATCCTTCTTTCCTTAATAGCTGCGTCAAAAGCCAAACACTAAAGGGCATTCAAAAGCCTTTTAGCGTATCTATCTGGAAGAGTCATGACATTACCGATTATGTTTGCAAAAGCCCCGCGGGGATAACGAAATTGTCCAATGACTAAATTGGTAAAAAATATAATGGAAAGGGTTCGTACTTTTAACTTTTTATAACATGTTCAGAAATTTACATCAGACCCAACTTTTTTTTTTCATAGATTCCATAGATCCCATATAAAAGAGTTCAAAGAGTTTCAAAACATACACATAGCTATAGATACAAGGTGGCGCAAAAGTAATCCTCCTATCAGAAAATGCTAAAAATTTTGCGATTGGCCCCTAATGTCAGTTCTGTTTTGACATTTGTGTAGTAAACACATGAGAAATACACGTTAATAAACAATGTTACGCTACACTGCTCCAGAACGCGGAATACTGGTGACTATTTATTTGAAAATAAAAAAAAACATCGAAAGGTTATTTTTGCGCCACCTTGTATATTCTTTATCTCAACGCTTTTTGGCTTATGACCTGGGTAAAACAGCCAGTGCGGTTTGTCACAACGTTTTAGCAGGATTTCCGATTTTAGATCATTGCGTCCCTGTGATAACGTTGATTGAGAATATTAAACGAGTTTGAAGCTAAATTAACCCGGTCATGTTCAATTTCTTGATATTGTTTCTTTGGCTTGACAAGTACTCTTCACCAAATAATTATATCCTTAAGGTAGATATCCAAAGGTGTAGCGATAGCTACAGATAAAGCGATTATAACATTCGTCCATCGGTGGTCACGATCCAAGACTGGGTAAACACCACAATGCGAACTGTCGTAGCTGTTCAAAAGTGCGAAAAAGGAAGCATTATCCCATGCAAATGCCCAGCCTTGTCAAAAGGAATGTAAGCCTTTCTTCTATAAGCTTTGCAATCTCTCTAAAAAAATACATCCGAGATGTGTAATCTTACTCTTAAATCCTACCGCAAAGAAACAACCATCATCAATGAAAAACCTTAGATGTGATTGTGTTCCGTCTCATACGAAAATCCAAATTAGCTATCTTTGACGTGAAGTCTCCTTTCATCAAGATCCTCCTTCCAGCTCCATTTCAGAGGCTCCATTGTTTGAAAATAAATTGTTCGGCTATTATGACCCATATCCTCAAACATATGTAGCTTGTCAATTTGTTTGTCTCTCAATTATTTTGTCTTCAGTTTAACCCCCATTTCGGACGTTGAGTTTAATAATTTTCCCACAGTGTTTAGTTTGAAATTCTTGGCTTTTTGTGTAACTTTTGCAAGAGTTGGTGCTTTTTAGACTTGAGTCAGGTACCCGTGCTAATTAATCAAAAGCACTAACTAATAGACCTCTCCTATTTCCCCCTTTTTATAAACCAACAACATTGTGATCCGTTTGTATATATTGGGCGTACAAAGGTATAGATTTCATCTTTGGTCAGAGGAAATTCAAGAACTGTCCCGCATCTACATCTCCCCTGTGATAATCATTACATCAAGACGGATCATTACAGTTTCTTTCAATTTGGGGAGTACTACTCCATTCGAATACGGAATAAATCAGGTTACAACCTGCTCGGGAACTCTATATTCCAAATGCAGTCCCCTCTAAAACAAGTTCTAAGACATGAAGAATTTCAAACCTCGTTTTAGTGACTCCATTTTCAACAAAAAATAGATGGTGCACCCACTTCTCTATCTATCTCTATATCCTTCAAGCTGCGCCGCTTCTGCAAGAACTTTTTTTTTAGCTTCGTTTGACTTTAAGAACTTTTTCGGTATGTTGGCTTTCAAGGCTACTTTTCTAACAGCGCATTCTTGTTAAGGGGTCCCATAATAATTGCAATGCCGGCCGTCAATTGTTCCAGTGCAGTACACCTTGTAGCCATTGTTTTCCTTTGAGATAGGTATGCGATGCAGTAATAACTTCTAACACATGAAGAATTTCAAACTTGGTTTTAGTGATTCCATTTTCAACAAAAACGAGTTTTCACGAAAATAATATCTTTCTCTTTACAAGAGAAAGTTACAAATAGATGGTACACTTTGGGGACTACATCTCTCCCTTCAAGCTGCGCAGCTTCTGCAAGAACTTTTGTTTAGTTTCGTTTCACTTTAAAAACTTTCTCAGTATGTTGCAGGTCAGGACTGTACAGTAAAACAAAATAATACTCTAACAGCGCATTCTTGTCCAATATTAAAGGTCCCATCAGATTAGTTTCTCATGATCGATGGGTCCAGTACACTCTGCAGCAATTGTTGTCCTTTGCGTTATGCGGTGCAGTAACAAGCAGCTCAAAAGGCCACTTCCGCTGGAGAATGGTAAATAGTTGAATAGGCATTGGCAGCAAATTTCTGAAAAGCGACACTTTGGCTTTGTTTCCTGTTAACTCCATTGAGTAACTCCTTCAAAATCATTAAACAATTAAGCAACAACAAAGACTAATATGAATGATCATGCAGTCCAACCGTTCCAAACTTAAGTCAAATCGGAAGAAACTCGAACTACTTGCTTAATCATACCCGGAATGATGCTGTTTTCAGCACAGAGCTTATCCTTCTCATATACCCCTTCGTACATATGGCTAAGAGCTCAGTATTACAAGCCATAAGCCTTGAGGTTATAGGCTCTATTTGGGGGTATTTCTCATTTGTCAGCTTTATTTGAGAGATCATCTTAACTCAATTAAAACTAGTGATCCAAGAGTACCGCTACCTTTTTTTATTTTTTATAGAGCTTCCTCTAGATTGGGAGCTCTGCCATCTTTATTCGCAATTTCTTAACTCTTGTGCAGATGATAATAAGGACTACTCAGGAATGTTGAATGTTATTGTACAATAATCCGCTCTTGGTAGACGGCCGGATTCATCTCAGGGACGATGTCTTTCATATTGCAGATACTGTGTTTGGGTGGGCCACCTACTTTTCAGATATATTTTACAAAAAGCAGTCCGGTTCAGTCAAATCCGGCGACCGTGGAGGCCAATAAACATCACAATTTCTTGAAATAACTTGTTCTGAAAAGAGGTCTCGCAGTAATTCCATTGTAATCCTGGCTGTAAGCCATGTGGCACCGTCTTATTGATAGCACATGTTAATCAAGCCCAAAGCATGCAGTTGTGGCGTTGAAAAGTTTTCAATCATATCACAGTTAGCGTTACACCGTTTTTATTTTCAAAGATAGCAGGTGGCCATGGCTCAGAGGAATGCGTAGTTGACTGCTAAGCTAAACGCTGCGGGTTCAAGCCCCAGCGTCGGCAGCATTTGTTTTCTACGAAAATTGCCAGCTTATCTGAGGCCACCTGTGCAATAATATGAGACGATATAAATCTATGTCTCCTCCTCTGTGCCACGTAGGTTTATGTTATATGTATTTCCTTCTATGTGTCTATCTGTCTCTCTCTCTGTTGTATTAATGTCTTGATTTGTCCCAGCCGATGGCCTCAGTCGCCAGTGCTGTTACGTGTCTGTAGTTCGTTGCATTCATGTGCGAAGTACTGTGATGTCAATGTCAATATTTTCAAAGAAGTAACACCCAATGATTCCTCCTGAACAAATTGCACACCAGACTGTAACTTTTAAAGGATGCAAAGGTGACTAATGAATTCATTAAGGGTTTTCCATTGCCCAGAACCGACTACTCTGTTTCTTCACATATCCATTCAAATGAAAATGTGCCTCGTCAGACATAATGATTTTTTATGAAAAACGGGGGTTGTCATGGGCTAGCTGCAAGATCCTATTGGCATATGTACGGCGGCGTAAATGGTCTTGTGGAAGAAACTCTTGTGTCAACTGGATCTTAAATGGAAACAAATGCAAATCCTTGTGAAAAATTGTGGCCAAAGTTATTCTTTGAAGACCAAGCTCCTGAGCACGGAGTCGAAATGAGGTTGATGGATTGTTGTGAACACTTCCTTGAGCAGCAGTAATGTTTTCAGCCGATCTTGCAGTACGCTGTAGTCCATGCTTGGGCCTATCACCTACAGACCCTGTTTCTTCGAAATCATTCACTACACGATAAACAGTGCGTTTTGTTGTCACTCTGTTTCTCCCAAAAAATTCACGTAACTTTCTCATCGTCACAGTAGTGGATAATTGATTTTGATAAAAAATTTTAACGATTGAAACACGTAGGTTTTTCGAATATTTTTTCATAATAAATTTGCCACGTGTCTACTTCACAACTGCCAAATATGAACTGTCTAGACTAATGTTTACCGAAATGGCGGCAAAACAAAGTAATATACCTTCCCGGCGGACAGCCTGTACTTTTCAGAAAAAAAACCTTTTTTTTTTGTTCAAACCGTAAGGAATTTTGAAAAAGTGTCTTAGAGAGATATAAGGACATTCTTAAAATCAGTGTTTCATCATTTTTAAGTTTTGTAAGGGCGTTTAAAAAAAACGCATTTTCCGTAAAAAAAAATCTAGGAAAATTCGAAAAAAAAACTTTGAATAAAAATAACTCGAGAATAATAATATGAACACGACCACTTTCTGGAGGCGCCTTTTTTAAGAAAAAATGTGGTGACAATGTATTTTTTTATATTTCATCCCCATCCAGATTTAAGCCAAGCCCACTTTTTGGAGAAATTTATTTTAAGGATGGCATGGATACTAAGCGATTACCACAGCGTATTGAAGCCTACTCATATGTTTTATTTATCGTTGCTCCATCGTGAGTCTGCACACTCTCTTTTGGGATGCACTCTAGCTAATAGTCCCTTTCACCCCTTCTTCCAGGTTCTGAGTTTGCCATTTTAATAAGAAAATACAGAACAGAATAGAATCAAATGAAACAGCGTAAATCTTGCTGTGGTAAATTTTACCGGAAAATTGGACAAATTTATGGAACTTTTAAACAAATATTACAACACGTCAATGCAATTAACCCCGAAACGCAATTAAGTGAGGTGCTTTTAAAAAGCCAAACTTCTGTGTGTTTTGTTTTTGGGAATTTTCAACTATCCTTGATTTTAAATGCAATTAACTGCAATTAACTGGGAACTACTGTATCTGAAAATGGAATACTTACCGTAATTCGCTGAAACAATTAGTAATTCATAAAAAATGTCGCTCCCCTTTAAGTAAATATATAAAAACCAAAAATGTGCTTTCATGCAAATTCAAATGAATAAGTTTTTCCACAAATTAACTTCGATACTCAATTAAACAAAACCTGCAATTCGTCCTGTATCCTATATATTCATTTTGTTTATCGTTGCTCAATAAATAACGTTGGTCATGCTTAATAATGCGCAAGCAAACATTAAATGTACCAATAGTATAAATTAACCCTTTGTTGAAAGTTGACGGTTATCCTTTTAAATGCAAACATCCATTAAACCGTCCTTAAATATTTATGACGTTAAATTAAACATAATCGCGATGAATGTGTATTTTTGTTGTTTGCATACGACAGTGCTGATATGCACACATTTTGTAGGTTATGCTAATTTGAAATCACTTTTTTTATCATTTCAGAACTTCTACCCGATGCATTGGCGAGTGACTGTTCCAAGTGTACCCCTATTCAGAAGAAAAACTCGGAAAAAGTAATCAATGTCTTGCGTGAAAAGCACCAAAATGACTGGAAAGTCTTATTGCAAAAGTACGATCCAAATGGCATGTACAGGGCCAAGCACGGTTTGTAAAAAGTTCGGAAAACAAAAACTATGTAATTTTTATACTTTGTAATTTTATATGAAAAATAAATGGAGACTTTTTTTATACTTAAAACTTTTAATTAAGTGGTGTTTCATTTTTGTTGCATTAGCATTCCACAAAAGGGAGAGTTGAAAACCCTCAGAGTGGTAGGAGGAGAAGCATTTACCTTCTCGACTTTTAGTACTCGAAAAGAAAAAGGATCCACGTCGTTTGAATTAATTTCATACGACTGTTAATGTTAACCGTAATATTGTCGAGTGGTCAAATGAAATCGTCATACAGACATGGTCAGTGAAGGAATGTCCATTTGATGTCCTTTCTCTCAAACGCGCATACTTTGATTAAATTGAAATGTTTTATCTTTTTATGGAACACAGACCCATTTTATTTTGAAACAAAATGTTAAAACAGACATTCGATGTTAATAGTAAACATTCTGTTCTTAGGGAAGCTCAGATGCTTCGGTTGACTGATTTAGCAATTAAAATTTTGCTTTGTAGCTATGAAAGTTAATGAAACTTTTTGTACCACGTTGAGATGTGATAGGATGTTTTATATCCCTTCGGAATGGTGTACATCAGAATCAAATTAAAATTAATGAACGACATATGAGAAGGATATAATCCTTTCCCTATTCCATCATTACAAAAAAAAAACATCCTCTCAAAGTGGAGGTGCACTAAATCGTTATACATACGAAATGAACATAACAAAACTTTTTTCGAATCTCTGATCCATTTATTGGGGCAAATACTCCATAAAGTGGTAGTGATTAAAAATGGCTGAAGACGATATTTACTCTAATATTGATATTCACTTTATTTTGTAATTTCTATAGTTTGAAAAAAGTCGTTTGTTAAGAAAATGTGACTAAAAAGTAAAAAGTGGCTCAAAAATAAATTTGTACACCTGATATCTTTGACTTATTCAGAATTCGAGGCATAAATTTTGAGCTTGGTATATCTTCATAATTTTAGCTCAAAATTTAAAGCCCCAAATCGGAGACATACAACTTATGGTTCTAAATCTATTTACCTCTGCATATTTTTGCGCCTTAGTTATAGTGCTGGGGTAATGATGGTTGAATGCTGTAGAACGATAGTAGATTCTGATTGCCTTAAACTTGGCAATGCCCAACGTGCTTATTTGTACCTCCAAGTGGTAACCATCGGATACTGGTCTCATCCAACCGGATTTGACTTGCTTAACGACAAATGCAAGT
Source organism: Rhingia rostrata (assembly GCA_949824845.1). Lineage (NCBI taxonomy): Eukaryota > Metazoa > Arthropoda > Insecta > Diptera > Syrphidae > Rhingia > Rhingia rostrata. Next base: position 64,870,345 of record OX463758.1, read on the forward strand.
GTTGATAACAAGACGAATAACAGCAACACTATAAACAACCAGGTCAGTATGGCATGGAATAAATACCCAACCTGCAGTCTCAGGCGAACCTAGACGAGCTGCTTCGACATATTCGGACAACAGGTTGTCTAGGAATTTCAAGGCTAAGTCAGGCTCCTTGAACAGAGATGGTGGCGGTTGAACCGAAAGTGGAACCGTAGTGGCCGCTAATGGCCCATTGTCCTAAGGGTACTTAATAAATTCTAACTGGCCTTCCAGAAAGGGAAATAACTGATTTTATTGTTGCTAAACGAAAGAAGGGCAACGACATTCGTATCTGCACCTGGAATATGGGAACATTAAACAGGAGAGGTTTTTTTTTATAATTCACACGCACTCAAGCTGTTATGAAAACCATTTATATATTATGTAACCACAGTAGGAGCGTTAGAGAAGGGGCAGAAGGAGAGTGATAGGAAAGATTTTAGATGTAGTGGAGACTTACTCCATGGGTGGTGTCCGAACTAAATTCGGAGAGTCACTATTTCTTGTATTCGTTAAGTCTAAAGAAATTTCAAGATGGTGCATACTTGTAGGTATAACAACCGACCTTGTTTATTTCTTTTAAAAAAAGTTAAATGGACTTTGGATGGGGTTGAACGCGCAACATTCAACTCAACAGGCGAATACTACACCGCAGCCACCCACACCCGAAAACAAGGCGGAAGCCCTAAACTGCTAAACAATACTGCCATCCAGGAAATACGATGAAATGGGCCGGGTAAAAAGAGGACGAAAAACTCTGACATCTACTACGGACCGTGTTATTATGAGCAGAAAAAGCTTCTATTCGGATGCGGATTTCTTATAAGTGCCAGACTTAGGCAAGAAGTCTTATGACCGCATCAGGGCCAAAATCGCCAACATAGGTCTCTTATGCGCTCACGCCCCAATGGAGTCAAAATATGATAATTATGGCAAAATATGATATGGATAAAGATTGCCTTTACGAGCTCCTCGACAACAACTATGAGCGACTACCTCAGTACGATGTTAAAATCTTGCTGGGAGATTTCAACGCAAAAATGGGAAGAGAAGACATCTTCAGCAGTATTGTCGGAGAATAAGCTTACACGACAACATGTCTGGTAACGGACTTAGGCCAATTGACATTAGCTACGGAACGAAATGACACTATAGCCAGCACACGGTTTCCTCACCTCGATATCGATAAGTTGCGGTCCCCAGATCAATGAACGGCCAACGAAATTGAACAAATTGCGATGGACAAGAGTCGGTTCCTCCTTGTGCGAGCCACGTAAGGAGAGGTCTTTAATTGCGTCCGACGCGACGTCTGGTTTGATATGGAAGACTCTGCCGGCCGGAGTATTCGTTCTATATGACCTAGCTATCTTAAATGTCCAATGCGGAGTTTTCTTGACAAGTGGCTTGTTGCTGTATATCACGTATAATTCTATGTTGAATCTTGGTCTTCATTGTCCATCAACGCAAACGGGACCGAACATTTTTTGAAGAAATTTTCTCTTAAAACATTCCGCTTTTGAAAAAGTCTACGGCGCCGGCCATAGATCAGGACTGGGATGACCATGATCTTTTATAGGATATCCTGAGTGTTTCGATTGAGGACTTTACTACTAAATTGCTTCTTCACCCGAAGAAGCAGCGGTTGGCAAGAATATTTCTGACGAGATGTTGTCGCAAATAATGGGCGAGCTGACGTACAAATAGTGCTGTACTACCTCAAAGTGACGTTCTGTCCAATACGTCTATGTTGTCTGTACTTTCGTGTTGAAAGCATATAAATAAATACTTAGTTTAAGATCACTTACAGATAATTTTGTCGCTTCCTTCTATATACAAGGCGGGCCAGAAGAGATCACCGTATTGGAAGATGCTCCAATTTTTGCAAATGGCCGACAATGTCAAATCTGTTTTGCCATTTGTGGACTAGATAGATGCAGGATACAAGGGAACAAGGCATGGAGCGATACACTCCACAAGAACGCGGAATAATCGTATCTATTTTTGTGCGTAACAATTCGTCTGTAGTGTTATCGCAGCGCGAATTCCGTCGCCGATTACACGGCCGCGCGACACAGACTGCTCAAACACTGCGCCATTTGGCCACCAACCTTGAAGAGAATGGGACCACACTACACGTTGCCAAGAGTGGACGGCCCCAGAGCGGATGTCAAGCGGTCGCCGGAAACATCGAACAGACGCCGTGCCTCGTCCCCAAGGCGAATTTTGGGTCAAAGGCTTGCGCATGTTCCCGTACAAAGTCCAGTCCGTGTATCAGCTGCTGCCGCCAAGAGTGTGTAATCTATGCCCAAGCCATCCTCAATCTGGAGGGCGAAGTGGACGATTTTTCGACCAAAATCATAATGAGCATTGAGGTTCATTTCCACCTCAGCGGGTACGTGAAGAAGCAAAACTATCATTTCTGAGGCACCGAAAATGCACAGGAGGCCATTACACCCGCCCAAAGTAACTGCAAGGTGCGCTGTTCCACTGGAGCAGTCATCTTGCAATTTTTTTTCGAGAACGCCGCTGGTCAAACGACAACAGTGGATGGTGCGCATTATAGGGCCATGGTAACAGATTTTTTTTGAACGAATTCGGACTGGAGGACATGTGGTTCCAGAAGGACGGAGCAACGGCACACACTTCGCGAGCCACAACCGATATTCCCGGGTCACCTCATCTCTCGTTTTGGCGATTTGCACTGGCCCGCAAGATAGCCCGATTTAACCGTTCCAGACATTTCTTGTGGGGTTTTTTTTGAAGTCCCGTGTTTACGTGAACAAGCCCGAGATTCTAGAAGCCCTCAAGGACAACATTCGATATGAGTGCGAGAATCTGTCACCCGAATTTCTCGCTGATGTGATGAAAAATGTCATACAACGAGCAATCAACTGTGAAGGGCATATTTAGCCGATACCATCTTCTCGACTTGACCAATGAAATTCTAAAGGTTCAAATAAACTTAATCAAGAACCAGAATCGAAGTTTTTCATTTAGAAAAAAAAAGAGAAGCAAACAACATCGGATGACTTCTTTTGGCCCACCCTGTACTAGCAAACGTTGCTATGACATCACGTTGAGTATGACCAATGATGTGAGTATCATTGACGTATGATAGTAGTTCCACCGATTTATGGAAGATCGTATTTGCTTTTGGCTCTATAAACACTCCATAAATACTCTCACATGTGGATTCGATTCGATGAATTGGTGGTGGATATCGATTTGGACTTCTTCGGTTTTTCCAGGAGCTACCGAAGCGTGACGATTTGATCAGTCGTGGAATTTTCTGTTCTAAAACCAAACTGATAGGCCACGTTAAGGAGACTTATCCGTCTGTATATGGTGCAGTTCGGAGGGTCTTCTTTTTTTGTGTATCGGACAGATGATGTTGAGGTTGTATTCCTCAGGTATTCTTCACTTCATTTAGCTCGGGTGGTTGGTAGTTTGGTCACCGCCGTTTAACAGTCCATAGAATTAGTTCTTCCATCTCCTTATCATTGACTGTGTCTGATTTAAGATGTTTCCCTGTTATTTTCGTCATGATTCTGTTCAAGTCTTGTATCCCTTGCGTTGACGTTTTACACTTTGCTAAAACTTGAGAACATCATTTTAGGATTGGTACCTCAATATATCCTGGATAGCATGGTTTCTATGCTTTTTTTTTGTTCTTTCTGAAAAGCCGGTGTTTCTTTCCTGTTGTTTTCCTATAGATATCAATGGCAGCTCCCATCTTCACCTGCAGCTTGTGCCTCTTAAGTCTCGTTCCTGGCTGCGAGTATCTGTCGGCATTCTTTATCAAAGGAAGGTTTTCTTGCTGATAGGAGAGAGACTTAGCATATCGGTTTTGGCTGATCTACTGGCTTGTAAGCTTCGTTGTCGTTGTTTTTGATGGTATAGTGGTAATAGAGCGGTTAAGGGATACGCGTTTTGTGAAGACATTGGCGGTCTCTTTCGACAGTATTTCTGATTGGTTGTGGCGTGGTGGATATCAGCATTCTTAACATGGCTGCAACAAGTTAGTGGTCCGAGTCGATGTCAGCCCCTCAGAATGTTCGGACATCAAAAACAATGGATGCGTGCCTCTTGTCCATCGCAACGTGATCAATTTAATTGACCGTTCGTTGATCTTAAGATCGCCAGATCTCCTTATGGATACATTGGTGAGGAAACCTTGTGCTGGGTAAAGTCGCATTTCATTCCGCATCGTTTTTTTCGTCAGTCGCCAGTGGTATTTTTATGTAGTCTGTGTATTTCCTCTTCGCTGCCGACTACACTTTAAACAGGGAAATGGACCTTATCTACGGTCGTGGTACAAGGCACTCAGCGGTCGCGACTTGAAGGTTGAGAGTCGGAGCGGGTAGGCATCCACTGAATACATTTATTCGGGCACAATGAGCGTAATCCCCAAGTGCACTTCAGCAAATCGTGAGGTATTAAATATGAAAAGGAATCTGTTAAGACTACAATTGTGGGACGATGTGGAAAATATCAAGTGACCTTCTTTTGAGAAGTGTCATTCAAGATTATTCTCCAGATATTTAAGTAAAGTCATAAAAAATTCTCCAAGCTAAGTAGCACTATGATGCACCTGCACCACAATGGAATGAAAACAAAAAGAATCCAACAAAACCCCATAACCTTGTGAAGGACTTTGCAGTTCACCCAGTAAACATTACCGTTCAACTTTGCAAAAGCAAAAACAAAAACCATTCATCCTGCCAAGTCTAATTTCAACTTCCATTAACAAATTACACGTTGGAAAAGCAGCAACTGGGAAGCAGTTTCATTTAAAAGCGTCAACCCGCAACAAGGGCAAATGCATACATACACACACAAAAACAAAAAACAAAAACAAACAAAAAAACGTTTAAAATAATTTTAGCAAAGTTCCATCAGATTCCTGAAGACTGAATTGAATATCCTTCCTCATGCTATCATTTAACCCACACCACTTGCCGGCGGTGACATTCTGTGTCTTTCTTGACGAATTTATGTATGCGTGTGCCGCAATAATAACGTATCCTGCCACGCTTGAGTTAAAATTCAACTCGTTCAACTCTTTCAACTCGCTCTGATGAACCCTTGAATGTCGTTCGTTAAAGCGTGGTAAATGAAATGTGTGTGTGCGCAGCGAGACGAAGGATGATATCCTTTTGCTGCAGGCGGGAATAGACATTGTTCTTTTTTTTTCCTCACAGATGATTACCTCGAGGAATTTCATAGAAAAACGAAATGTTATCCTTTCCCACTCTCCAAATATCCCATCTGGGGATATGCCATGTGGGTGCTGGCGTTCTTTGTTTTTCTTGACAATGATGGTTACGTGGCCCCCATCATTTTATTTTCCTTTGTTTAAGCTGCAAAATCGAAGGATACTTTAATTTAGATCTGCTGGTTTAGATATAGGTGCGTGCAGAAAATTTTAAATGGATTCAGTTTAGTTTTTTATTTTCTTGCTTAATGTCTGAGATTTGCTTAATTTAATTAAATCCAATTAACTTTCCTCGAATTAACTCCAGCGATAAGATAACAAAGTCCACGTAGACTAGCCCACCGAGCCGGCTTAACTTGCGAAAATCGATTTACAGCTTTCGACTTTCGTGGAAGTGATTACTGATTTCAATAACGGTTTGCTCGTAGATTGCGCTTTGGCTAAATCCCAAAAGGTCAGACAACAACGGTCGGCAGAAAGGTTTCGGTTAATCCACAAGGATTAAGGAGGAGTTCGCACACAAAAAGGATTTACGTTGTTTGCCGTTGGTAGTGGCTTATTGATATTTGTAATTAGGAAAGAAAATAAAAAAAACGGAACGCACAGGGTGTGGTTACCTCAAGGGAAGGATAATGAAAATTAAAATGAAACTTCAACAGATTGCACACAAGATTTTGCTGGTGGTGTTCCTTCTGAAATTAGCGTGTTGGCATTTGAAATTATAACAGATTAAGGAGTCACACCAAAACGGCAGAGGGGGGCTGCTTTAATTTTGCAAGGATTTCCCTCTACGAATTAGACTTCGAAAAATACTTCATCAACCTTAACGCAAGTGAAAAAGTTTTCTCCGGCAACAGTTCACAGATGCTAGTGACATCGCGATGAAGATGGATTCGGCATGATTACAGCCACAGTCCTTTGAAGGGAATTCATGGGATGAGGAGGGAAATTGATTGCTAAATGATGTCTGAATACATGAATTTGGAGAAACAAGTTTTCAGAATTGGATTTTTCTCTTTGTGTGGGTTTTGTCATTTGGAACACTTGGAAAACAGTTTTCGATGTAGCAAATGGAGAAAGGAATTTTCGAGGTATTTTCGTCACAGACAGATGAAAGTATCAATTTGTGTGTTTTATGTTTTGAATACAGATTGATGCATGCACCTCTTATTTCATGGAAATATAGTCAACCATTAGGTTTTAGTTAATGAGTTAGAATGAGTCTTGAAGTTGTGGAAAAACAGATTAGATGAGCTAAAATAATTCGAGTTGCAACCAGCTTTCCGATACAAATTTAGATGTTTTTTTTCGAATTCTGCATAACACAGAACTCATGAAAAATACCAATTTTTGATAATTTTCAATAGTTTACAAGAGGTCAAGAGAAATTTAAATATTCGTCTTAAATTTTTTTTTTTTTTTTTTAGATTTTAAACCAAACCAGGTTTGCTGTTAGATTATATGTTCGATGAAAATTTTGATGTTTTCCAATATGTAGATTGTTTACATCTCTCTAGGGTTATTACAAAAATCAATGAAACTATAAAAACTGTTAACGACAAATTGTTGATGCTATTCAACATTTAAGACGACGTCGTTGTCACGAAACATTTTAGTGTTACAAAGTTTGACTATAGATAATAATTTTAGAGGCTTTTCCAATTATTAAAGAATGTAGGGTTAAGAGACTCTGATTGGATTTAACTTGGCAATGCCCAGTGGTTGTAACTCCGACTACACATGAAGAGCTTGTTTTTAACCTCCAAGTAGTAACTGGTCTCATCCAACCGGATTTGACTTGCTAAACGATAAGCGCGAGTGTTGATAACACGATGAAAAACATCAACACTATAAACAGCCAGGTCAGAATCTCACGGAATGAATACCCGGCCTGCTTTCCCAGGCAAACCTAGACAAACTTCACGACATATTCGGACAACAGGTTGTCTGGGAACTTCAAGGGTTAGTCAGTCCCTTTGAACAGAGATGGTGGCGGATGAACCGATAGGCCAACGGCAGCGCTCAATCCCGTAGTGGATACTGATGGCCCCGTATCCTAGGGGTATCTAATAAATTGGAACTGGCCCTCCAGGTTGGGGATTGTACTTTGGGTTAACTACCCAACCATGAAAAAAAAAAAAGATGTTACGAAGCACCCATAGCCTCGGAAAGGACTGATTTTGACGACACGGCTAACAAAAAAAGGACATTTACGTTCGTATCTGCAACTGGATTGCACAGGAGAGGTGCAAGCGAACAACTAGCGGACGCCCTTAACTGCTACAAAGCAGACATTACTGCCATCCAGGAAATACGATGGGAGTGGCCGGGCAAAAAGAGGATGAAAGCTGTGAAACAGCGACTATTCGGATGCGGATTTGTTATAAGTGCCAGACTTAGGCAAGAAGTCTTATGTTTCCAAGACATTAGCGAACGCATTGTAACGATCGGCATCAAGACCAAATTCGCCAACATTAGCCTTATATGCGCTCACGCCCCAACGGAAGAAAAAGATAACATAGCTATGGACTGCCTCTATGAGCTCCTTGAAAAAACCTATGAGCGGCTACCGAAGTACGATGTTAAAATCGTGCTGGGAGAATTTAACGCAAAGGTAGGAAGAAGGGACACCTTTAGCAGTATTGTCGAAAAACATAGCCTACACGACAACACGTCTGGTAACGGACTTATGCTAATCGACTTCGCTACGGAACGAAATGCCACTATAGCAAGCACACGGTTTCCTCACCTCGATATTAATAAGGGGACATGGCGGTCTCCAGTTCAACGAACGGTCAATCAAATTGATCATATAGCGATAGACAAGAGGCACGCATCCAGTATTTTGGATGTCCGAACATTCCGAGGAGCTAATATCGACGCGGACCACTACCTTGTTGCAGCCAAGGTTAGAATGCGGATATCCACCACACCACAACAATCCAGAAATACTGTAAAAAAAAGTTTAATGTCGCAAGATTGCAATCGCAAGAGACCGCCAAGACCTTCGCGCAACGCGTATCCCTAAACCTCTCGATTAACACCATACCACCAGCATCGAATGTCGAGCAACTATGGCAACGATGCCAACAAGCCATTAGATCAGCCGCAACGGATGTAATAGGTTTCTCGCACCAGCAAGAAAACCCTGGTTTGATGAGAAATGCCGACAGATGCTCGCAGCCAAGAACGAGGCCTACAAGGCTAAGCTGCAGGTGAAGACGAGAGCTGCCGTTGAGCTCTATATGCAGAGAAGAAGGGAAGAACACCGGCTTTTTAGAAAGAAGAAAAAAGAACAAGAAAATCGTGCGATCGAGGATATAGAGAGGTGCCACTCCAGGAAAGATGTTCGCAAGTTTGTTGTTGCTTCGTAACCGTTAGATTTTTCCATGGTTGGGTAGTTAACCCAAAGCACAACACCCAACCTGGAGGGCCAATTCCAATTTATTAAATACCTCTAGGACACGGGGCCTTCAGTATCCACTACGGGATTGAGCGCTGCCGTTGGCCTTTCGGTTCATCCGCCACCATCTCTGTTCAAGGTGCCTGACTAGCCCTTGAAATTCCTAGACAGCCTGTTGTATGAATATGTTTAAGCAGCTTTTCTTGGTTCGCCTGGGACAGCAGTCCGGGTATTGATTCCATGCCATTCTGACCTTTCTATTCATAGTGTTGCTGTTTTTCGTCGTGTTATCAACACTCGCGCTTATCGTTTAGCAAGTCAAATCCGGTTAGATGAGACCAGTACCCAATGGTTACCACTTGGAGGTTAAATATAAGCGCTTGCTGTGTAGTCAGAGTTACAAACTCTGGGCAGTGTCAAGTTAAAGCCAATCAGAGTCTACCCTCGTTCCACAACACCCAACCATCAATCAACACCCAGCAATTGTTACTACCCGGATGATTTGTCAGATCATCACGAGAGGGGGGCCTTTGGGGGGTGTTGCTACGCCTGGAAATCGAACACAGATCTTCTGCGCGGCAGTTTATCGCACTAAAAATGGGCCCCATTGAGCACGAGGTATGTCTGTCGTAAAAGGCGACTTAGTTCAAAAAAGTTAAAACTTTTCACAAAAGATAAAAAAGAAAGGACCATGCAATGAACAAAAAAAAAGGTTTTATTACACCAGGTGATAGGCCAGTTACACTGGTAATTGTAAAAATGTAAACATCGGAAACTTTCTACCAAAAAATTTGGTTTTTGAGTCTGTTATTTATACAACCATTGATGGTTCATTTATTGCTCTGTATTTTAGGCTATTATATCGTCAAAAACCTCATCGGGGTATTTCATTTTAATGTCAGGGTCAACAACATACGAATCCGGAACCGAAATTTTTGCCTACTCCGCTTCCTCTGTTTTTGCCGATGAATATGTTTTGCAAAATATTTTTTTTTATCAACACAGGAATCACTGTCTTAAAACAATTTATCCTATTGACTTGACCACAAATTAAGTTGTTTATAGTATAAATGTCAAATAACAACTATCACAGGAAAGTCGGAAATATAGCCAGTACTCAAACGTCATTCGCAAACTTTGTGAGAACACCTTTTTGGCGAATTTGGAAATGTGCTCCTTTGTTCTCATTGAGAACGTATTATTACGATAAATTGTAATTTTAGAAATTTTGATGTTTTTACAGTAACAAATAAATCTAATTTTCGGTCGAAATGTTTGTGTTTTTTTTTTAAATTTATAAACAACCCAAGGATGAAGATATTTTAATTCGAGATCAACGTTTGTAAGTTTTTCAAAATTTTACACCGCCCTTTGGTTCCGAAAAATGTTTAATGTCGAACAAAATTTTAGTTTTTTGTAAATTTCTGCATGACCATGCAGTAAAAAAACCCTACCCCATAGGGGTATATTAGTTTTGACAGTAAGTTTGTAACATAGAGAAATAATTTCGATAGATATACCTCACTCAGAATCGCCAGCTGAGTCGATCTAGTTATGTCTGCCTGTCGTTCCGTCAGTTTGTGTTTCACCGACTTTTGGGCCTTAAACTTTGAGCTAGAGTTTTGAAATTTGGATGGACTCTCTATCCGATCATGTAGAACAAGTGTTGAAAATGTTAAAATCCTCCCACAGAAACGCCCACTTTTATGAAAAATATTCCTTTTTGGAAAAACGGCAAGGAATTTCGAAAAAGTTTGTGCCCAAGATATTTAGACAATTCTTATATCTATATTTCGTTCATACATAGTTTTTGTCACGCCCACTTTTTGGCTTTGTTGTAGTCTTGTAGCTGCCTCATATATTTATACCATATCCCATAGGGTATATTATTCTGTCTGTCCCTCCGTCTGTCTGTCTGTCTGTTCGTCACCGATTTTTCGGCCCTTGGTACATTTTAGAAAAACGTTGTTTTTGGTCAAACTTAAGAGAATTTTGAAAAATGTCTGAACAACATATTTAGACAATATCAATATCTACATTTCGTCCATAAAAAGTTTTTTGCCACACCCACTTTTTGGGAGGATTTTTAGCAAAATAAAATTATTGGTAGAATTTTAAAGAATTTAGAAAAAAGTTCGAGATATATACTTCCATAACGTCAATATTAACATTTCGTCTTTAGACTCCTACTTTTGGGTTGTAGAACCGTAAAAATCCCTGTTGACTCGTCTTGGAAATTCTTCGGCTTTAAAAAGAATTAAAATAAGAGGTTAAATAATGAGAGAATACTATCTGGCTCCGTGAAGTATTCACAAAGGAGTTTGCTGTACAATCAATGGATAAGGTTCTTGGTCCTCCCAAATAGTCATAGAATCTAGATCGGTAGCCCTTAAATATGTATAAATGTGGGTATTTCTGGTTATATTTTTGTCGTTTGACATCGGTTTATAAGAGTCCCCACATCTACTACCTTACACTATAAAATTACATTTTTTTTTTAAATGCTAAAACTGTTTTCAAAAGATAAAGACTTTAAGAGAAGCATTCTTAAAATGCCTATCGCCATAAGCCAAAGCCTTATACATGCTTGGTTTAGTGTCGCAACATGTCAACATAATCACATAGAAGGTTTGAGTTCGCCCCCACCTCTAGCAACAGCAGTAAATATGTTCACTAGACCTACTCTCGCGATGATCTGAGAAATCATGTGAGAAGATGAATTTAGAATCACCCCTACATGGATTCTTCACAAAACTATCGATCCCGACATGGCCAAAATCCAAAATCAAAAACGCAGTGAATGGATTTTCTTAGAACTGATAAACGTATAATTAGTCTCAAGTTTGATCAAAATCATAAGACCCGTTTCCCAGAAAATGGACGTTATATTTATTTTCTATAAGCCAGGTACTGTTAATAAAATGGCTAAGAGTAAACAAATCGCCTAGAATTATGACCAAACAAAACTTGGATACGAAGTTTTAAGAAAATCGGTCAAGCATTTAGGCTGGAGAGACCATTACGGACAGATGGACAGACGGACACCCGAAATCAATCAAAATTTCAAAGTCGAAATTGTTCACGAGAACAATACCTTTCTCTTTGTAAGAGAAGCTTAAAAATGGCCCGTACTGTGTATACAAAGTTTGAAGAAAATCAGTCCAGCCGCTTACGCTGGAGAGACGGACCGACGGACTCAATCAAAATCGCGAAGTCGAAAATTTTCACGAAAACCATATCTTTCTCTATGATAGACAAAGTTAAAAAAAATTCAGAGTTGCTGTATTTGCTTACCCTATGTGGCGCTTCGTCCTAATATAAACCATAACGTCCTTCAAAGCATGCAGCAGTGTGGTGATTGTTTTCGTATGGCTCAATTTATATTCAAAACGTGGTTGTATTTGTACAAATGCAATTTTCACAGTCCAAATAAAACGATCGAGATCACTCGCTCAAAGGAGACTTTCCATCAGAAATTTCTTACTCTCAAGGATAAATGAGTTTTTTTCTTAAAACATTTTAACTTTAATTCCATTACTTAGGCAGTGGAATCAAATCAAATTGAAATTCAATTCCAATTGAAATTTGTAATTCAATAGGATGGTAGTCCTTGTTCTTCTCTTCCGACCAAGGGAGACTTCTATAAGAAGCAGCTACAAAGGACGATAGGAATCAGACATGTATGAATGTATGTACACAGCTAAGTCGAAATCCTTCTGTATTAGTAATTTGATTATTCCAATCTCTGTGTCAAAGTGATTTTGAATTCATTCGCAATCGCATTAAGCTATTTAAGGGATTACGAGTGGAGTTTATACAACATGAGTGCTCTTTGAAAGAGGGGCACACAAACACACTCATTTCGGCGAGTAGGTCTCCTATACGAAGTCATTAAATATTTCATGTGACAATTATCTTGAGTGTAAAATGAGTCTGATGTAATTATGGTGATAAAACTATTAAACCGCTGTTCATGTTGTTGGGAATTATCGTGCTCAATGAAAGTATGCGTGCTGTAAATGTAATTACTGTCAACGTCTGGTTTGGTTGTTGGTATCCTTTGTAAAAAATTGTATGAATACTTTAAATTTGAGTGAAAATACATCTTAAATCTTATTAGATATGGATATGTCAAGAGGCATGTTGCATTTATCAAGTAGAGGAGAAATCGATTTACGTCTCCTAAAATCAGCACTCAAGAATTTGGAAACAAATTTAATCGCGCTAAAGATTTTAGACATTGGCATTGCCTTTCGACATCAGATTATCAATATTACTTTAACGAGTATTCGTTATTTTGTTTTCAAAAAAAATGCAAAAGCTTTTACGGTTGATTTTCACCTATGCGATTTAAATTCGACGTTAAGTATTTGATGGTTGGGTGTTGTAGAACGAGGGTAGACTCTGATTGGCTTTAACTTGGCAATGCCCAGTGTTGTAACTCTGACTACACATAAAGTGCTTATTTTTACCTCCAAGTGGTAACCATCGGGTACTGGTCTCATCCAACCGGATTTGACTTGCTAAACGATAAGCGCGAGTGTTGATAACACGACGAAAAACAGCAACACTATGAATAGAAAGGTCAGAATGGAACGGACTGAATACCCGGCCTGCTGTCCCAGGCGAACATAGACAAGCTGCTTCGACATATTCGGACAACAGGTTGTCTAGGTATTTCAAGGGTTAGTCAGGCCCCTTGAACAGAGCTGGTGGCGGATGAACCGAAAGGCCAACGGCAGCGCTCAATCCCATAGTGGATACTGATGGCCCCGCGTCCTACGGGTATCTAATAAATTGGAACTGGCCCTCCAGGTTGGGGGTTGCGCTTTGGGTTAACTACCCAATGACGGAAAAATCTAACGGTTAGAAGCAACCAAAAGCCTCGGAAAGGACTGATTTTATTGTTGACGACACGGCTAAACGAAAAAAGGCCAACGACGTTCGTATCTGCACCTGGAATGTGAGAACATTAAACAGGAGAGGTGCAAGCGAACGACTAGCGGAAGCCCTAAACTGCTTCAAAGCAGACATTACTGCCATCCAGGAAATACGATGGGATGGGCTGGGCAAAAAGAGAATGGAAAACTGTGACATCTACTACGGACCGTGTTATAGTGAGCAGAAACAGCGACTATTCGGATGCGGATTTGTTATAAGTGCCAGACTTAGGCAAGAAGTCTTATGTTGCCAAGACATTAGCGAACGCATTACAACAATCCACATCAAGGCCAAATTCGCCAACATTAGCTTTATATGCGCTCACGCCCCAACGGAGGAAAAAGATGATATTGCTAAGGACTGCTTCTATGAGCTCCTTGACAAAACCTATGAGCGACTACCGAAGTACGATGTTAAAATCGTGACGGGAGATTTTAACGCAAAGGTAAGAATAGAGGACATCTTTAGCAGTATTGTCGGAAAACATAGCATACACGACAACACGTCTGGTAACGGACTTAGGCTAATTGACTTTGCTACGGAACGAAATGCCACTGTAGCCAGCACACGGTTTCCTCATCTCGATATTAATAAGTGGACACGGCGGTCTCCAGATCAACGAACGGTCAACCAAATTGATCACATAGCGATAGACCAGAGGCAAGCGTCCAGTATTTTGGATGTCCGAACATTCCGAGGAGCTAACATCCACTCGGACCACTACCTTGTTGCAGCCAAGGTTAGAATGCGGATATCTACCACGCCACAACAATCCAAAAATACTGTAAAAAAAATTAATTACGAAAGAGAACGCCAAGATATTCGCGCAACATGTGTCCCTAAACCTCTCTATTAACACCATACCACCAGCATCGAATGTCGAAGAACTATGACAACGATGCCAACAAGCCATTAGATCAGTCGCAACTGAGGTGCTAGGTTTCTCGCGCCCACCAACAACAAACTCCTGGTTTGATGATGAATGCCGACAGATGCTCGCAGCCAAGAACGAGGCCTACAAGGGTAAGCTGCAAGTGAAGACGAGAGCTGCCGTTGAGCTCTATAGGCAGAGAAGAGGGGAAGAACACCGGCTTTTTAGAAAGAAGAAAAAAGGACAAGAAAAGCGCGCGATCGAGGATACAGAGAGGTGCCACTCTAGCAACGATTTACGCAAGTTTTACCAAAGTGTAAAACGTCAAAGCCAAGGATACAAGGCTCGAACAGAATCAGAAAAATATCGTAGCTAAGACACAAGTCGATGCTGAGGATATGGAAGAATAACTTCTGCAGACTGTTAAACGGCGATGACGAACAACATCCCGCTATCAGGCAGGACGAACTATTCAATATTGGCAACGACAGCGAAAACGGCCTATCACTCGACCTGAGTGAAGTGAGGAGAGCAATATCTAAACTGAAGCTTAATAAGGCTGCGGGTAATGACGGCCTTCCCGCCGAGCTTTATAAAGCCGGCGGAGATGACAAACATCAAGTGTGAACCACTTTAAATCAATAATGTTCAAGAGATGTGCCTCAAAGTAACTATAAGCGTATTTGCCAATCAGAACTGTGCGATAAAACTAATTTAGTTGCCTAATTGAAATGCAATTTTCCGTTGAAAAAGGAGCAACAAAAAAATCCTTTAGTTAAACCAATTGCTTGAGCGAAGCGATTAAAACGAAACTCTAACGAATTTCCGCAATCGAATGAAAACTTCTCCCATTATGCGGGCTTCCCCGGCCACAAGTATTACCGCACCGGGTGTAAAGGACTTTCGAACCAACCATCCATCCATCTGGGCGAGTCAATTCCTGCATTTAATTAAAAACCAACAATTAAATCCAAGCACGATGTACTCCATCAGATTCGTCGGAAATGAATCTTGTTGTTGTTGATGATGCCACAGCCGACGCCGGCCAGCGCCGCCGCAATCATCCTTGCTCCATCTATATACTCTTGATATCCGTGATGATTCCCGTAACGACTTCAATTTTATTTAAAATTTTATCAATTCACAGGGATAACAGCTGTGAACAGTTAAATTTGCACTTTTGTTGTTTGACTTGGTTGAGGGAGTTTTTTTTTTGTTTAGTCACTTACATCCTTGTGTGGGTGAATGGTGATGTTTAGTGAATTTAATTGAATCAAAAACGTGTACTATGCAAATGACATGGTGAGCATGAGAGTGCTGTCGCAGAATTTCTCGAAGGGACATTTCGGTGAAAAATTTATATAACTTTAAGCGAGTCCTTTTTGAAGAAAAACATTTTCCCTCCAGTGAAAGCATAATGGCATTAAATTGCGCATTTTCAAGGATATTCTGTGGAGAATTAACTTTTTCCTTTTTTTTTGCTATCTAAAATCGCGTCGGGTAGGTACAATGCATGAAAATTTAAGGCTGTGCTGTTGGGACTTATTTAAATAGCTCTGCGAACAGAGCCTTCATAAAATTTAATTTCGCGAGCAAAGAGGATCATGTGCTGATGACAATTTAAGAATATTTTCATTCTATTTTCATCAAAGGGAATTATTAGGACTTATTGTCCTTCAACAACTGCAATTACTTATGAGTAATTGAAATTATAGGCTAGTAAACTTATGAGGCAATCGGGGGTATGTTATATCGTTCGGGTAGCAGAGAGTGTATGTATTTTGTATTCGCCGAATGAATTTGTGTTTGTAAACGATGTTTTGATCCATTTCAATGGATGAGACTGAATTCTTCTTGAGGACATCCTTTGTTCGCACTTTTTCATAAACTTTCCTTATCTTTATTTGCTGGTGATCAAGCTAGCTGAATGCCATTTCCCAAAGGATAGTCACTAATGCAGTATCCGTATGGAAGCGGAGGGATTAGCCAAGCTTGCCTTCATTGTGCGGATCTACATAGCTCTTGTAAAAGTCTCCTCGAATGTATGCAGGGAGGCAAATAATGTTTAAGACTACAAGATCAAGGAGCGTCTTCGTGTTGTAGAAGTTAATCTTGGAAATCCAAAACAAAGACTTACCTGAGAGCAACAGAATCTAATGGAAAAAAAGACTTCTGAATACTGTCAAAGAAGACGCTCTGAAAGTAGTTTCAGATATAAATGTATCTATGTATCCGCAAAGGATTCTAAACTATGGAATGGGACAACGACCACACGCTGAAATCTTTCACTGTCATAGCAGACGCAATCATATGTAGGTATGCGCATCATTGGCAATTGAGAATTTCTAAAGCTCACCAGACCAAATGGATATGAATACCACATACAAGGATAGAACGCTAATCCCGAACTACAAAGCAGGGATTAGAAGCGGGGTATCGTACTTAAAATGACATCGAAGTTCTTATACTTTAAAAGTAACAAACTGTAACTTCACAGTCCTTGTAGGAAAAACGCGGAGTAAGTTAGGCTGGTAATTTTAGTCAGAAGAGAAATCTGGCTGTCTTGAAGATAATGCATCATTCTTTATGGGCCTGCGCACACGAGTATGCTTCAACCGTAGTCTTACTTACTTACTTAAGTGGCGCTACAGTTCGGAATGAACCTGGGCCTCAACCAACATTCCTCTCCAATTAGCCCGGTCCTTAGCTAACTGCCTCCAGTTGGCGAGGTTTTCCTCTACTGCGTCCGACGTCTGGCTGGGAATCGAAGGCTCTGCGAGCCGGAGTATTGGTGTCCATTCGTTCTACATGTCCTAGCCATCTTAAACGCCCAATGCGGAGTTTTTTGATCAGGGGCATGTCGCTCTACAGCTCGTATAGTTCTTGGTTGAATCTTCGTCCCCATAGCCGGTCAACGCAAACGGGACCGAAAATTTTTCGAAGAATTTTCCTCTCAAATCGACTAAGGATTTCTTCATCTGCTTTTGAGACGGTCCATGCTTCAGCGCCGTAGAGCAGGACTGGGATGATCAGGATCTTATATAAAATCTCCTTAGTAGTTCGAGTTAGGGCTTTACTACTGAATTGCCTTCTTAGCCCGAAGAAACAGCGGTTGGCAAGAGAAATTCTTCGTTTAATTTCTGACGAGATGTTGTTGTCAGAGTTAGTAGCGGAACCGAGATAGATAAAGTCCCGTACTACCTCAAAGTTTTATCTGTCAATGGTGACGTTCTGTCCCATTCGTCGATGTTGTGTGTCCTTTCGAGTTGACAGCATATACTTCGTCTTGACCTCATTTACTGCTAAACCCATTTTTGCCGCTTCCATCTCTATACTAGCAAATGTGGCTATGACATCATGTTGGGTCCAACCAATGCTGTGAATATCGTCGACGTATGCTAGTTGCACCGATTTTTGACAGTTTTTGTCTCTGTGTTGGCTCGGGAGTTTTACACAATCCTCTTAAAAATAAATTTAAATAAGATACAGGACAGCGCATAGCCCTGCCTAAATCCTTTTTGGTATCGAATGTTTCTATAAATGCTGTAGCATGCCTCTTTGAAATCGATGAACAGGTAGTATCGATTTTGACCTCTTGGGTTTTTTGGACTTCTTGTGTTTTATTTTTTCACGATCTGCTGAAATGTCAAGATTTGATCAGTTGTAGAATTTTCTGGCTCAAAACCACACAGATAAGGGCCGATCAGGTTGTAGGTAAACGGTTTCAGGCATTCACATATTACGGCAGATAACATCTTGTAGGTGATGTTGAGGAGACTTGCGCCTCTGTTGTTGGCGCAGTTTAGAGATCGGGCAAACGATAATGAGGTAAGAGGTTCCGTCATTTCGGGCAGCATTGTTAAGCCTTAGTTTAGATTTTGCTTTCCTCAATTCAATTAGGTTGGGTGGTTTTTAGTTCACGCTTTCGTCAACAATATTTAATGATACGTTCTGCCTAACAGCGGAATGTTGTTCGTCATCGCCGTTTAACAGTGTGAAGAAGTATTTCAGTGATCCATTTGCTCAGCATCAACTATGTCTCAACTATGTCTCAACCATGATGTTTCCTTGTTTATCTCGACAGGATTCTGTTCAAGCCTTTTATCCATGGTTTTGATGTTTTTGGCTTTGGTACAACTTGCGAACATCGTTCTTGGAGTGGCACCTCTCTATATCCTCGGTCGCGCGCTTTTCTTGCTCTTTTTTCTTCTTTCTAAAAAGCCGGTGTTCTTCCCTTCTTCTCTCATCTGCAGCTTAGCCTTGTAGGCCTCGTTCTTGGCTGCGAGCATCTGTCGGCATTCCTCATCAAACCACTGGTTTCTTGCTGGTGGGCGCGAGAAACCTAGCACATCAGTTGCGGCTGATCTAATGGCCTGTTGGCGGTCTCTTGCGATTGCAGTCTTTCGACATTAATTTTTTTTATACAGTATTGTTGTGGCTAGTGGATATCCTTGGCTAGTAGTCAGAGTCGATGTTAGCTCCTCGGAATGTTCGGACATCCAAAATACTGGATGCGTGGCGCTTGTCTATCTGGAGATCTGGAGATCGCCATGTCCCTTTATGGATATCGAGGTGAGGAAACCGTGTGCTGGCTATAGTGACATTTCGTTCCGTACCGAAATCAATTAGCCTAAGTCCGTTACCAGATGTGTTTTCGTGTAGGCTATGGTTTCCGACAATACTGCTACAGATGTCTTCTCTTCCTACCTTTGCGTCAAAATCTCCCAGTAGGATTTTTACATTGTAATTCGGTAGTCGCTCATAGGTTTTGACCACGAGCTCATTGAAGCAATTCTTGGCTATGTCATCTTTTTGCTCCATTGGGGCTAAAGCGCATATAAGGCTAATGTTTGGGAATTTAGCCTTGATGCGGATTGTTACAATGCGTTCGCTAACGTCTCATAATCATAAGACTTCGTGCCTTAGTCTCGTTCTTATAACAAATCCTTATCCAAATAGCAAGTCAAATCCGGTTGGATGAGACCAGTATCCATGGTTACCACTTGAAGGCTGAAAATATGCACTTGATTTGTACCCAGAGTTACAACCACTGGGCCTTGTCAAGTTAAAGCCAATCAGAGTCTCGTTCTACAACGCCCAACCATCTTTTGCCTCTTTGCTGTTAGACTGTAATTCAGTGTCTGGATGACTGCCCCCGAACTTACGTCAGCTCCACGAAATAATCTTGAGTTGAGTTAAAACCTTGACAACTACAAAAAAACTAAATGATGATATTTCAAGAATTACTCTTCAAAAGTTACTGGTGGCGCTTTTAATGATAGAGTGTCCAATGAAATAAAAAAGAAGATGGCTTGCGCCTTTGAAATTGTACGTGTAGAGAACCCCTTAAACCGAATAACTGTTGACATCGCCAATATTCAAAAAAAATTTTTGAAGGATTTCGTGAGTTCAAATACGCGTGCTTCGAGAAATCCAACGAATGGAAGCTTGTTTTATGAGACTTACAGGATAGAAACCATCTAAATCAGGGTGCCTAAATGAAGTACAAGTTACGGCCATAGTAATTAATGGATTTAGGCACCCCAAGGACACTACAATGGATTGATTGTTATTGGGAATGGCTTAGAATCTCTTTGAAACATAACCCAACCATAGGTTACGGAAAAAATATTTGCTGTTCAAGTATTTGAAATAAATCTATAAAACCCTGTCTCATCAGCAACAGTATGTTATTTGTGCGTAGAAGTTAATTGCAGTTGCCATTGTGTACCTTAACAAAGTATGTTTTCCTGACGTCTCCTCGTGGCAAATATTCCCTTTTTAAATTACACAGTAATCCATGGGAGGACGTACAGAAATTATATCAATCAGCTGTGCGAAAACTCTCCACCAGCATCCAATTGTCATGTCTCTAGAGAGGATAACAAGAAAACCTCTTACCGCGTCTTTGTTAACACCAATATCAGCACGAAGTGTATTTTCTCCCCCAATTATTTCAAAGCAACCCCCGTTTAAAAAAAAACTAAATAAATCATCCAACTGCAACTGGAATTAACAACGTTATGTCCACTCTGTTCAATAGTATGTCCTTCCATCGTTTCTAGGATACACTTTAGTTTGATTTCTGCACTTCAAACTCGGAAGCAATTAAATAGAATTCGCAAAAAAATAAATGTCGTCTGGTAACAAAGTTTATCGCCAGAAGAGTGGTGCTACCAATAGGATTTCGCTTCCGAAGGACTCTGGTAGAATGCTACATTCTTTTTCTGTCCTCTCGTCCACTCGGGAGTTAATTGAATTTCCATGTTATCCTAAGTTAACTCTCTTCATTCAGCTAATGGTGACGAAGGAAAAATAAGCCACACGCAGTGCACAAGGATCCCCTGCAGGAAAACACTGTAGTACATCTGCTGGATGGTTTTTTTTTTAATGTTAAATTTACCTATTCCATATGGGAACTGGGACTGTCAAATGAAAAAATGAGAAAAGAAATTTTTGACCCGGAAAAAAATCGATTCGCTTTAACATCCTTTGTATCTACAGCTTCTTTTGTGTGTTTAGAACTAAGGGGGTTTATAAAAGTCAGTTTCCAAGTGAGTGCCCTTCTGCAAGGCAAGAGCCATGACAAGTACACCACCCCTTCACAGGGTAATAGATACCCAAGAAACATATTCATGAAGCTGATGTGCGCTGTTGCAAAAGAGAAAGTATCTAAATATTTATCTAGTCATTAAATTTCATTGGAAACTGAAACAGTCTGCACCCACAGCAACGCGTTTGGACACCAAACTCGTTTGACAATAGATACTTTCCATCCAGCGCTAGGACGACTCACGAACACTCGACGACGAGTAGTAAATGTGAAATTTATTTTGTTTGAGATGGCGAAACGTTCGCATGAATGTTTGCCCAACCGAGGGTTAACAATCTGGATAACAAGAAAACACTGAATTTTTATGCAATATTTACTTATCTCTGCGGGTTCAAGGAGTACCGTTTTTTCGCGTTTATTTCTCTAATGGCTGTTGATGGGATATTTTCCAAATTTTCCGGTTTGCTCGTCGTAAACCGATTTCTCCCGGATGCGTGGGGAGAAAAGGGATCCATAAAATTAGGGTTTTCAATTTAAGTTCATCATGTACATAATGTATGTATGTAGGGTTTTTAGCTGTAAAAATGTAAAACGTTTATATGTGGACACAAAACGGGTGAAACGTTTTATGGGAATAGATTCCAGGATGCACATGTAAGAATTCCTCATGAATAACATTTGATTAGATGAGATTGTAAGAGATTCCTGGAATTTGGAAACCATTTTAAAGTCTTTTGTTAGGAAAAACCCATAAATTTGGAATTCCTAAATGAACTTGAGTACAGTAGCATTTTTTTCTAATGAAAAGCAACAGTTAACGAGGGCGAGTCCTTTGTGTGGATGAAGTATATTTAATTTTGTGAGTTACCGCAGTGCAGGGATACAAAGTTGGGCTATTTTAGTGAATACATCGATGGTAGCGTCCGTAAAGGGTGATCTACTTGAAGCTTTAGCGATATCGTATTATGG
This sequence comes from Rhingia rostrata, assembly GCA_949824845.1. NCBI lineage: Eukaryota > Metazoa > Arthropoda > Insecta > Diptera > Syrphidae > Rhingia > Rhingia rostrata. The sequence continues at coordinate 64,892,321 of OX463758.1, forward strand.
GCGCAAACGGAAAATATTATGGAAAAAAATTGACTTTTACTCCCAAAAGAGCAAAAGGGAAGCACAGTAGCGAAGCGGATTTTACTCAATTGTAAAAATTACGTTAGATGATCGAGAGAAGACGACCTCTTTCCGATGAAGATGAAGAAACACAGTAGAAGTAAAGTTTTTGCAAGGACGACGAGATATAAACACTCTTGGCAAAGAACTCCAAGAAATGTGTTTTTTCTGCATGTTTCTTGAAAGTATCATATAATGCAATCGAAAATATTATATTATGCAAATCGAAACAATTACCCAAATATATAAGAAAAATAATTATGGCGCAACAGGCTCGTTAGTACTCATGTCCAAATTTTTTTCTCACAACCATTCATGTGTGCGTGTGTACTTCTTAGTACGATGGCGGGACCTCCTGTTTTATTCTGAATCCGAACGGCTAAATTGAGATAAGCTTTTCATGACAATTGATACTACTCGGATAATTTGTCAGATCATCACGAGAGGAGGGCCAGTGAAAAATCATAAAGGTGTTGCTACGGCTGGGAATCGAACCCAGACCTTCTGCACGGCAGTTCATCGCACTAACCATCGCGCCACTGATCTTGTCGGATCTTGTACATCCAGACCAAAATGTACAAACTTATGCCCAAGCTACAGTACCCGATAAATATATTTCACCAGACCCCGTTTGATGGTCCAAAAAACATTAATTCATTGGAGACTACAATCGATGATTATAAACTTAGAAATGCAAGTATTGCCGAGCTTAAGCGGGAATTAAGGAAACTAGAGCCTTAAAAACCAAGTACAGGGTGTCCCGCCGGGTTTTTCAACAGGGATGCTACAAAAGTTGAGCTACAATGACAGCACACGATGCCATATTTCTTTTTTTTTTATGATTTACACGTACTCAAGGGGTTATGAATACCCTTTATGTGTTACCATAGTACGAGCGTTAGAGAAGGGGAAGAAAGAGAGGATAGGAAAGATTTTTAATGTAGTGGAGACTTAAACTCCATGGGTGGTGTCCGAACTAACTTCGGGGAGTCACTTTTTCTTGTGTTCGTTAAATTTGAAGAAATTCAAGATGGTGTGCATACTTTTAGGTAGGTATTACACCGACCTTTTATTTCTTTTAAATAAAAGTGAAATGGATTTTGGTTGGGATTGAACGCGCAACCTTCCACTCAACAGACGAACACATTACCACTACACCGCGGCCTCTTTTGACATTTCTCTTCAGTAAAGTTTGCCATTTCATGATGGAAAGATATACGGATCCAACAATGAGTTTTACAGCCGAAATTCGGAGTCAGTGGCCTCAACGTTAAGAGCGCTACGTCCAATTTATGGCCGTCAACAATTGAGCGTCTAGTGGAAAAATTTGAATCCACAGGCACAGTACAAAATGTTCCCGTGCCAGTGAGACATAGATGTGCCCGTAGTGTCGAGAATATTGATGCCGCTGAGGCTTCAGTTGAAGAAAGCCCAAATGTGTCTCTCACACGTCATTCTCAAGCGTTGGGCATCTCTGTGACGTCGTTGTGGCGAATTTTGCGAAAAGATCTTGGCCTACATCCTTACAAGATGAAATTGACGCAAGAACTGAAGCCGCTTGACCACCAAAAGCGTTGTATGTTCGTAAATTGGGCTGAGAAAGAACTTGAAATTGATTCGGATTTTCATCGAAAAATCATCTTCAGCGATGAGGCTCATTTCTGGCTGAATGGCTTCGTCAATAAACAAAATAATGCGTTATTGGTCAATCAACAATCCACACGTACTCCCGAAAAAATTACGGTTTGGTGTGGTTTATGGGCCGGCGGCGTCATTGGGCCGTACTTCTTCCGTGATGATCAAGACCGGCATGTTACTGTGAATGGGAATCGCTACCGTTCAATGATAACAGAATATTTTTGGCCCCAATTGGATGATATGGACTTGGAGGACATGTGGTTCCAACAGGACGGTGCCACAAGAGACACAGCGAATGCCACAATCAATTGATTGTCAACGAAGTTGGGAGAACGTGTTATCTCACGAAATGGTCCAGTCGCTTGGCCGCCTCGGTCGTGCGATTTGACGCCGTTAGACTATTTCCTGTGGGACTACGTCAAGTCTATGGTCTATGCCAACAAGCCAGCGACGATTGATGAACTTCGTACGAATATCGAACGTGAAATTGCAGCAGTATCGGCCGATTTATGCTTCAAAACCGTCGAAAATTGGGTTCAGCGTCTGGACTTCTGCAAGCGTGCCCGTGGTGGCCATGCAAAAGAAATCGGGTTCCATACATAATGGCATGAAACGTACTTTCACAAGAATAAAGAATTTTATTGATATCCAAAACAGTTTTTGCTTTATTTGAAAAAAACTTTTGTAGCGCTCTTGTTGGAAAACCCTTTACTTTGTTTTAACGCCACTTTGGATAACATTAGTTTTGACACTTCATATTTGGCAGTCATAAAGCAGACACGTGGTTAATTTATCATGGACAAAAATTCGATAGACCAAGGTGTTTAAATTGTTAAATCGTGAAATTTTTGGGAGAAACAACGTGCCAACAAAACGCACTATTTATCGTGTAGTGAATGATTTCGAAGAAACAGGGCCTGTAGGTGATAGGCCCAAGCATGGACTACAGCGTACTGCAAGATCGGCTGAAAACATTACTGCTGCTCAAGGAAGTGTTCAAAAAAATCCATCAACCTCATTTCGACTCCGTGCTCAGGAGCTTGGTCTTCAAAGAATAACTTTGGCCACAATTTTGCACAAGGATTTGCATTTGTTTCCATTTAAGATTCAGTTGACACAAGAGCTTCTTCCACAAGACCATTTACATATGCCAATAGGATGTTACAGCTAGCCCATGACAACCCCGATTTTCATAAAAAATCATAATGAGTGACGAGGCACATTTTCATTTGAATGGATATGTGAATAAACAGAATAGTCGGTTCTGGGCAATGGTAAACCCTCAAGTTATTCATCAGTCACATTTGCATCTATTAAAAGTTACCATCTGCTTTGCAATTTGGTCAGGAGCAATCATTGGACCTTACTTCTTTGAAAATGAAAACGGCGTAACGGCAACTGTGAATGGGGAGCGATATCGTGATATGAAAATCTTTTTAATGCCACAACTGCATGCTTTGGTCTTGATTAACATGTGGTATCAACAAGACGGTGCCACATCGCATACAGCCAGGATTACAATGGAATTACTGTGAGGCCTCTTTCCACAACAAGTTATTTCAAGAAATGGTGATGTTGATTGGCCTCCACAGTCGCCTGATTTGACTGCTTCGGATTTCTTTTTATGGGGATTTCAAACCAGAGGCAAACGAGGCAAACAAACCAGAAACGCTTAAGCAACTCAAACAAAATGTTCGTGAGGAAAGTAATTAAATACCACTTGGAATGTGTGAGAGTGTAATGAAAAATGTGCTGAAAAGGGCTCGCATTTGTGAGACTAACAGAGGCGGACATTTACCTGATATTGCATTCCATACATAATTGCCGACATTAAATAAAATTTTATCAATATAAGATCCATTCTGTTTTATTTAATCAAAAATTATAAACAAACAAAGCAGTATACCTACCCGGCGGACACCCTGTACATCGAGTTACAGACGTAATTACAGCCGTATTTCTTGACTTGTCGCAAGGTTTTGACAAGGCTTGTCAAACAGGCCTTCAATGCAAATTAAGGCAAGTTCCACCTAAAAAATTATATAAAATCCTCATCTAGTGTCTTGAGAGTTCAAAGAAACATTGGCAGGAGTACCCCAAGGAAGCATCCTTGGACCAATCTTGCACCCCCTATTTACACGTGATATCCCACAAACAAACGATACAGTAGTTGACACGTTTGTAGACGATACAGCTATACTAGCAGTTATCACAAAAATAGAGGAAACAAATATGAAATTACAAAACGCTCTTAACGAGGTTAATGAATGGACAAAATCCTGGCGGATTGCACTTAACGAGAGCAAATCGATTCATGTAGATTTTTCTTATAAGCGAACAAACAATTTGCCAGTATTTCTCAATACGGTTCGAGTCCCTTTTGCAAATGAAGCGAGTTATCTCGATGCAAAATTAAAATGGAAGTCGCATATAAAAAAAAAATGCGAAGAACTTTAAAATAAATACAGAGAACTGCACTGGTTACTCGGAATATATTCGAAGCTGTACCTTGATAACAAGCTGCTATTATAAAAGCAAGTGGTATACAACTATGGGATTGTAGCAGTGAAACGAATCCAAATATTTAACAAACTTTTGAATTTTGTTTTCAAGATCATTTGTCAATGCGCCGTGGTATATAAGGAATGAAGATCTGCGCACAGATCTGCGTATTCCCGCGCTTAAAGATGAAACAAAAAATTTTGCACGCAAACATAAAAAGCGTTTATTGGGACACGTTAACACAACAGTCCTCCAAATTCTTGACTTAACAAATTTATTGCGGCGTCTTCAAAAAAATAAGCCCTAAGATTTGGCCCGATAATAACAAGCCGGGATATAAATTGCGGAAAAAGCTGGAACTCTCACAGGAAAGTTACCTGCCAAACATTCATTACTCGTGATACGAAAATTGCTAGATAAGTCGCATTCTTAGTTGCAATACAAATACAAAATTTGTGGTGGTTTAAGTGGGTTAAAGTCTCACACTGCTTTGGGCACGTGCTGGTCTTTTGAGATTTCCACCAGCCCACGGGAAAAAATAATCTTACGCTTTTCGTTTAACTGGCTTAGTTCTCATTTCAAAAACTCATAAAAATATGCCTCTAAATATATTGTTTCGAACTCATATGCAAGCTCGACATATTGAGCACGAACTTCAAAACAAAAAACACACCATAGTACTAAAAATGATTATATGTAGCTAAGCCCTTAAAAGGTCGTAACTGTATCCCCCCATTCGAACCCAAATAAATTATACACTCCAACCCAACATCTCGGTCGAACTAAACATCCACAATCATAAACTCCACTTAATAGAGCGCAATAAACTATGTAATTGAATTCCTTCCACAGTACTTGTCCTGAAACCCAATACCGACGTTAATGGTGCCACAAGTTGTGGTCTTACCTCATTTGCTCCTTCATTTTATGTAGCTCGTCTCTTAATCCATTCACTAATAGTCCGTGAAGCCCTGACAACACGCACTTATCCCAAACCACCAAAAGACTGGCATGTTGACGAACTCACAAGGTAATCACCCGAAGACGGTTAAATGCCGAAAATACCCTCGTACCGTACTCGATGAATATGTCAAAGGATAGCACGGTTATCTCGAATTCTACACTCCGCAGCTGAGGTGGGAGGACTCTAATCATAAATTCATCACCATCACCGGATATGACAACTGCCAAGGGATCCTTATGTCAAATCTGTGGCACCCCTGTTTGCCATTCCCCCCAACCAATCTGAGCGATGAAAGACCTGTAAAATCGCAGGTCAACAATGATGAAGATTATGATTAGAGAGACTGGGACAGACGAGATATTAAGGATAATACCTCATATCCACTTCCAAGGCAGTCAACGTGTTATTTTACATTCAGCAAAGGATATTAGTGATGAGCCATTAATATTAACCTGCATAACCACCACTTAATAGAGTTGGCAGCGAGGAGTGTCATCCAATCATCCCTTCTGCAAAGCTTGGCAGGGATGGGCAAAAGGAATCGTGACTGTAATCGCTGTGGCTTCGTGATGATGAGATGTAAGCGGTAAGAAATTATATCCGATTTGATACGAGATGAGAATCGAGGTCCTTATACCTTTTCTAAGGAATAGCACCCTTAAGGTCATCAGTCCGTAAAATTGGTTTCTTTGTACAAGCCAGTGCGAACACCTTCTAAAAGGGTTCTACATTTTTAATGACGTTCAGCTGAACTGAAGCGGGTTAAATGAAACTTAAACAGCCGTCGGGATATCATTCCATATGCACAACAGGACGTGAATGCCGTGCAATGAAACACAAAGAAACATAAAAATACCTCGTCAAGTTGCTGCCCGACGGGAGTGTTAAGGAAGCGGAACCGCAGCAATCTCCAACCTGGCGGAACTGGAAAAGTAAAAAAAAATACTTCCGCGGGTCAGGGCTAAGGGGTGTATGTATGAAAGGTTCATGCCACACGCGAATTACACGGATTTCGTTACCGGAAAATTCACTTTTTTTACGGTTACGTTGGCTATAAAATGGCTGTCGGCCAGGTTCGTGTCGAAAGTCTAACCTCGTTACCCAGATGAGGAGATGTTGTTACTTTAATTGCGACGTTGTGAATCGAGACGAGAATTTTAGAACGTTTTCAGACACGCTCCCAAAAAAAGTCTGCGAATTCTAATCGCGGCGGACATATTGATTTTGGGGCCGATTGATAAGACATAAGGGCTAAAAGGTATTCAAATGGAATACAAAGTGGAAAGCGCCGCCAGCTGGCAATTTGTGAAAAAACTTTGTTGGAGTTTAATAAGGTTAAAGGGTCATTCCAAATTAAGGAAGCGTGTGGCGTTAGAATAAATGATTTTTCATTAATTTTGTGTGTTTGAAACCCTAGAATTAGGAGATGGACTATCAAGGCATTATCATAAAACTAAGCTAAATGGTTTTGAAGTAAAGTTGATGTTGTATTAAGACTGTGTTTGCAATGCTGTTAAATTTATGCAAAATTAGCTAAATTCCACATTCTTTTTCAGCACTTTGGCCATTTAGGATTAGTAACTGAATTAACGTAAAATTTGAGAGATTTTTTTTTTTTAGTGTTTCCGTTTGATGTTTAAACATGATTCCGGCATGTAGCTGCTGCTGTTGGTTCGAATAAAGCAAAATCTAGAGGCTACATTTTCAACCACTTTTTCCACCATTTGGGGCCGTATGGTTGGTTCGAATAAAGCTAAATCTAGAGGTTACATTTTCAACCACTTTTTCCACCATTTGGGGCCGTATGGTTGGTTCGAATAAAGCTAAATCTAGAGGTTACATTTTCAACCACTTTTTCCACCATTTGGGGCCGTATGGTTGGTTCGAATAAAGCAAAACTAGAGGTTATATTTTCAACCACTTTTTCGACCATTTGGGGCCGTATGGTCGGTTCGAATAAAGCAAAATCTAGAGGTTACATTTTCAACCACTTTTTCGACCATTTGGGGCCGTATGTCGGCAATAACGCCACGAATGTTGGCTTCCAAGTCCCCTAACGTTTTCTGGTTTGACTTCACATATCCCCAAATAAAAAATTCCAATGGTGTCAAATCACATCATCTTGGTGGCCAATTGACAGGGCAATTCCGTGAAATTATGCGCTCATCGAATGTTTCCTTCAATAAATCGATTGTGACGAGCGCTGTGTGGCATGTAGCGCCGTCTTGTTGGAACCACATCTCATCCACATTCATGCCGTCCAATTCGGAATCAAAATAGTCGGTTATCATGGCGCAATACCAGTCTCCATTAACGGTAACTGACTCTTCAGCATCATTTCGGAAGAAGTATGGCCCAATGACTCCAGCAGCCCATAGAGCACACCAAACAGTCAGTTTTTGTGGATGGAATGGCGTTTCAAGGTTCTTATGTGGATTATCTCTCGAAATGCGGAAATTTTGCTTGTTGACGTAGCCATTCAACCAAAAATGAGGCTCATTACTGAACAAAATTTTGCGATGAAAATCAGCATCGCGATCAATCTCATTTTCGGCCCATACACCAAAATCACGACACATTGCATGGTCTCGCGGCTTTAATTCTTGCACGAGCTGGATCTTGTAAAGTCGTAAGCCAAGATCTTTGTCCAAAATCTTCCATAAAGTTGATGGACAAAGCTCCAATTGCTGTGCACGGTGGTGAATCGATTCATTCGTGTCCTCTTCAACACTTTGATCTCCTTGGGCAATTGTTTCTTCGGTTCGCACTGTTCGACGTCTTTGCGGATGCGAATTATCACATAGAGGAAACGTTGTGTGAAAACTATCCATGGTTAACGGAATTAATTGCTCTGATGGACGATTACGTCGACCATAAAATGGATCATTATTTTCGAAATAAATTTGCACGACTTGTAAGCGATTTGTCAACCTGTTTGTGATGAAATGGCAAAAAAAAAGAATTTATGGCGCAATAGGCTCGTTAGTATCCAGGGTCTAGCTTCCTTCTCACAACCATTCATGTGTGCATGTGTACTTCTAAGTACGATGGCGGGACCTCCTGTTTTATGCCGACTCCGAACGGCTAAGTTGAGATAAGCTTTTCGTGACAGTTGATACTACTCGGATGATTTGTCAGATCATCACGAGAAGAGGGCCAGTGAAAAATTATTTAGGTGTTGCTACAGCTGGGAATCGAACCCAGACGCGGCAGTTCATCGCACTTTCCATAGCGCCACTGAGCCTGTCATGGCAAACCAAACATAAATGAGATTAGAGTTGCCCGATTAGACCAGAAAACGACAGTTTTCAGTTTGACCCTTATTGGATGCAATGTTTCATTCGATAACACCCAGTGCTGTCGTTTTTTCGCTGATCTTCTCTAGTTCAATCGATTGTTTTTCAGAATTTTATAAAATTAAACTTAATTTGATTTAATTAAATTAATTGTGGTTTCACCGGATCAGGATTTAAATTTTTAGACCAAGACCGTAATTTGCTGAATAAAAAAATAAAATGTGAGGTAGGGGGCCCTTGAACAAAACACATATTTCACATTCGTTAGATTGAAATGCAGCGAATGTAATGGATGTGACGGCAGCGTGGAGATCGTTAGTTACGTACGAGGGATTGATGTCAGTCGTTTCATTATTCCAACTCAAAAAATCGGTAACACACTGACGGAGAAACAGACAGACATTGCTCACTGGACTATATACACCGAAATTATTTCTCTATGTAACAAAATTAATCTAAAAACTAATATACAACTATGGGAAACAAAATTACTTAAGCGGTGCTACATTCCAGAATGAACCTTTCTTATCTTACCGCCTCCAGTTGTGCACTTCAAATTGATTGAACGGCGCGTCACTTAAGGCGAGGGCTTTTTCTACTGCGTCCGACATTTTACTAAGAATCTAAGACTCTGCTATTGAGAGTGGTTTCTGTTCGCTCTACATGTCCTAACTATCATGATTTTTTTTTTTACTTTTTAATTCATTTTTTATTTACTTAAAATATTAACTTAATACTAGACAAAAATGCTTAAATCTAACTTATCACTAACATATCTACTTAATCTAACTTATCGGCCCATAGCGGGCGCTGTAAGCTTATAACTAACATTTTTCTTTTGCTTTTCAGCCTAAATTTGTCATTTGTTTCTTATTGTTAATATAAAGACATTTAATTGATTTTTCAAAGAAAAAATTAAAACTTTGAACAGTAACCTTTTTTTTTGTTTTATATAAAAACTAAATCTAGACTAAAACGAACTTAAACTACTTAAGACTAGTCAAACCTAACTAATACTACTTAAGACTACTTAACTACTTAAACCTAACTTAATTATAATCGGGGTGGCAAGCACTCGTTGCATATGCCCCGAGGGTTTGCCATCCCGATTGCGTCGTTGGGTCCAGCAAGCATTTATGCAACCATATTAAAGAAAATATGGTGCATAAGCCCAGCCCCAGACCTTGTACCTAAATTTAATTTACTTAAATACTAAGGAGTGGACTAAAAGTCCGCAAAGACCTGAGAAAGTGCAGAGAAACTTTCCTCGTTTAGCCACCAAAACTCGGTGCGCTGCTTTTCAGCGTCGGTCCTATCGCGATCCGATACCGCCGTGCTAAAGCGGAGGAGCTCCGGAGCATTGTCGACGTACCCGTCGCGGATTAGCCGCTTGTCCCGCGCGTCGCGGTAGCGATGGTATAAAACCGGGATACCGTTCCTGTCATGTATTAACCCTAACGAATCGATATAAATGAATGCCTCTGGTGGAATAAAGCCAGACATGAGCGCACTCTCCATGTACATTTCATTGGGGTAATAAGCCCTAAAAATCAGGCTGTTGTCGCTACTCATCGACCTTGAAGCGTGCCTTCGAGTCACCTTAATTATGAAAGTGTCAATTCTATTCAACTGAACCCCATTGTATAGAACCTCGTTGCGATAATATTTTATGTACTCGGAGTCCGGCGTTCGGTACAATCCTAAGCAGGATCGGAGACAACGCCTCTCAAACAGCCGTATCCTTTCCATGTAGGATGGTGATACATTGAACGACAAGGAATAACCGTAAGCGTGGATCGGCCTTATGAGGGCCATGTAGCAAATGACTTTCACCCTTGAATCAAGTTGACTGCTATGAAACAATCTTCTTGTCAGAGCATAAGCCCCCCTAGCCCTGGCCAGACAAGCATCCACATTTTTATTAAAATACAGAAACTTGTCAAGCCAGATGCCAAGGTATTTGACTTCACTTCTCACCGCCAACGGCCGTCCATGCTGTCCCATGATACACAATTTTTTCCAGTTTTTTCTGGTATTGTAAGTAGCCCTCTGCACTCGGGTCCTGAACAGAATTCTTTCGGTTTTTTTGGAAATTGATCCTCAATTTCCAATCATCGCAATATGCCTTAATGTGATCGAAGTCACGTTGCAAAAGTGTGTTGATGACCTCGATTTTCAGACCTGATCTGTACGCCACTAGATCATCTGCGTACGCTATAGCGTGTCTGAGAGAACCTACAAGATCACTTGTATAAATGTTAAACAATATCGGGGAGTTCACCTCCCCCTGGTATTAACCACTTTTTCCACCATTTGGGGCCGTATGGTTGGTTCGAATAAAGCTAAGTCTAGAGGTTACATTTTCAACCACTTTTTCGACTATTTGGGGCCGTATGGTTGGTTCGAATAAAGCTAAATCTAGAGGTTACATTTTCAACCACTTTTTCGACCATTTGGGGCCGTATGTCGGCAATAACGCCACGAATGTTGGCTTCCAAGTCCCCTAACGTTTTCTGGTTTGTTGGCGTAGACGAGCGACTTCACATATCCCCAAATAAAAAATTCCAATGGTGTCAAATCACATCATCTTGGTGGCCAATTGACAGGGCAATTCCGTGAAATTATGCGCTCATCGAATGTTTCCTTCAATAAATCGATTGTGACGAGCGCTGTGTGGCATGTAGCGCCGTCTTGTTGGAACCACATCTCATCCACATTCATGCCGTCCAATCCGGAATCAAAATAGTCGGTTATCATGGCGCAATACCAGTCTCCATTAACGGTAACTGACTCTTCAGCATCATTTCGGAACAAGTACGGCCCAATGACTCCACCAGCCCATAGAGCACACCAAACAGTCAGTTTTTGTGGATGTAATGGCGTTTCAAAGTTCTCATGTGGATTATCTTCTCTCGAAATGCGGAAATTTTGCTTGTTGACGTAGCCATTCAACCAAAAATGAGGCTCATAACTGAACAAAATTTTGCGATGAAAATCAGCATCGCGATCAATCTCATTTTCGGCCCATACACCAAAATCACGACGCATTGCATGTTCTCGCGGCTTTAATTCTTGCACGAGCTGGATCTTGTAAAGTCGTAAGCCAAGATCTTTGTCCAAAATCTTACATAAAGTTGATGGACAAAGCTCCAATTGCTGTGCACGGTGGCGAATTGATTCATTCGGGTCCTCTTCAATACTTTGATCTCCATGGGCAATTGTTTCTTCGGTTCGCACTGTTCGACGTCTTTGCGGATGCGAATTATCACATAGAGGAAACGTAGTGTGAAAACTATCCAAGGTTAACGGAATTAATTGCTCTGATGGACGATTACGTCGACCATTAAATTGATCATTATTTTCGAAATAAATTTGCACGACTTGTAAGCGATTTGTCAACCTGTTTATGATGAAATGGCATAAAAAAAGAATTTATGGCGCAACAGGCTCGTTAGTACTTTAGCTTAGGTCTAGCTTTCTTCTCACAACCATTCATGTGTGCGTGTGTACTTCTTAGCACGATGGCGGGACCTCCTGTTTTATGCCGACTCCGAACGGCTAAGTTGAGATAAGCTTTTCGTGACAGTTGATACTACTCGGATGATTTATCAGATCATCACGAGAGGAGGACCAGTGAAAAATGATTTAGGTGTTGCTATAGCTGGGAATCGAACCGAGACTTTCTGCGCGGCAGTTCATCGCACTCACCATAGCGCCACTGAGCCCGTCATGGCAAACCAAACATAAATGAGATTAGAGTTGCCCGATTTGACCAGAAAACGACAGTTTTCAGTTTGACCCTTATTGGATGCAATGTTTCATTCGATAACACCCACTGCTGTCGTTTTTTCGCTGATCTTCTCTAGTTCAATCGATTGTTTTTCAGAATTTAAAAAAATTGAACTTAATTTGATTTAATTAAATTAATTTTAGTTTCACAGAATCAGGATTTTAATTTTTAGACCAAGAACGTAATTTGCTGAATAAAATCTGGTGAGGTAGGGGCCCTTGAACAAAAATCATATTTCACGTTCGTTAGATTGAAATGCAGCGAATGTAATTGATGTTACGGCAGCGTGGATATCGTTAGTTACATACGAGGGATTGATGTCAGTCGTTTCATTATTCCAACTCAAAAAATCGGTAACACACAGACGAAGAAACAGACAGACATTGCTCAATGGACTATATACACCGAAATTATTTCTCTATGTAACAAAATTAATCTAAAAACTAATATACAACTATGGGAAACTAAATTACTTAAGCGGCGCTACATTCCAGAATGAACCTTTCTTATCTATCCGCCTCTAGTTGTGCACTTCAAATTGATTGAAGCGCGAGGGCTTTTTCTACTGCGTCCGACATTTTACTAAGAATCTAAGACTCTGCTAGTAAGAGTGATATCTGTTCGCTCTACATGTCCTAGCTATCAGGATCTTGCTTAGGATCTCCTCAGTAGTTAAAATGGCAGCGTTACAAATAAACTGTCTTCCTAGTATGAAGTTGGCAAGTTTAACCTCCGCATAAGGACGAGTTTTGGCAGTATACCAAAACTAGGCATGTCTCCGAATGCTTCGTCTCTGTAAATGCTATTGTATGCGGATTTGAAATCACCGAATAGGTAACGGGTATCGATATGGAGCTTCAGAGTTTTTTTCAGGATCATCCGATGTGTGAGGAATTTTTCAGTTGGGGATTTTCTCAGATTAGTACAACACTGAGAAAAGCCGATTAGGTTGTTATGGTAAACGGTTTCTCCTTTATTGTGGATCGGAGAAGTGATGCTCAAGTTTCGTTCTTCAGGTATCCTTTCATCCCAGCAAATTTGGCTTATGAGCAGAAGGTTACTTACCAAGTCATCACCTCCGGCTTTACAATGCTCGGCGGGAAGGTTATCATTTCGTAAGATATGTTAAACCTTAGTTTGGATATTCCTATCCTAACTTCACATAGGTTGGGTGGTTGGTAGTTTTCGCCATCGTCGCCAATCTTGAACGGTTCGTTCTACCTAACAGGGATAGATTGCTCCTTTAACAGTCTGCAGAAGTGGGTCTTCCATATTCTCAGCATCGAGTTTGTCTCAACTACGATATTTCAATCTTTATCTCGACAGGATTCTGTTCGAGCCTTTTATCCCTGGCTGGCGTTTTACACTTTGGTAAGACTTGTGAACATCTTTCCAGGAGCGGCACCACTTTGTAACATGTTGCTAGTTCTTCTTTCTGAAAAGCCGGTGCTCTTTCCTGTCTTCTGCCTACAGTGCTCAATCACAGCCCTAGTCTTCACCTTCAGCTTAGCCTAGCTGCGAGCATCTGTCGGTATTCTTCATCAAACCAAGGGTTCCTTGTTGGTGGGCGCGAGAAAACTTGTCTCAGCATCGAGTTTGTCTCAACTACGATATTTCAATCTTTATCTCGACAGGATTCTGTTCGAGCCTTTTATACCTGGCTGACGTTTTACACTTTGGTAAGACTTGTGAACATCTTTCCAGGAGCGGCACCACTCTGTAACATCTTGCTAGTTCTCCTTTCTGAAAAGCAGGTGCTCTTTCCTTTCTCTGCCTACAGTGCTCAATGACAGCTCTAGTCTTCACCTTCAGCTTAGCCTAGCTGCGAGCATCTGTCGGTATTCTTCATCGAACCAAGGGTTCCTTGTTGGTGGGTGCGAGAAAACTTGTCTCATCAAATTTCCTGGATAGCTGTAATGTAATGTAATGCTGTGTACAAGCTCAGGGCTTCTGCTAGTTGTTCGGCTGCACATCTCTTTTTAATGATTCTCTTATTCTAGAGCCTTAGTTTATCGGCTTTCATTGTCAACCGTTGTTATCCGAATAGCCTTTCATTTATATTTCAAGTCACAAGATGAGAGACATGACTTTTCTTGATTGTACGAAACTGTCTTCTATATATTGACCATCACAAACAACGGACTACAGTCTACGGCATTCACACAACAATTGATTTTTTTATTTCTTTATCACCAACAAATTTTCAGGATCTGAACTCTACCTTATGAGTCCACTTTTGAATAAATTGAACTATCTTGCACACTAGGCTGGAGCATTCCAAACATTAGTCGTCACTTGCCAAGAGATGACCATACTTTCTCACACTCAGTCTTAACAAACTGACAAGGTCTTAACATGTGAACAAGGTAAATAAACAAGGCATCCAACCGCAATCGACCAACGCCAGGACCAATTTAAGTCACCATTATGGTTGAGCGATTACGTAATAGCCGCACAAAAATATATTCCCATCCAATTATTCCTGGAAACTGCCATTCGTCAGCGACAAAAGAAATCCCCAAACATCTTCTGATTCATCGCCAGAGGACAACAAAAATGTCGCCTCCTACATAAATTTCCGCACCATTAAAGCTGGCAATGACGAATGACTGCACATCCTTCACTCGTCTTATTTGTTGAGCCATTTTCCCCCCAATTGGGTGGGTTTCACGCTTCCCTTATTTATTTTAATTTTATTTTTCCAAGTAATAAACTCGAAAAACGTATAAAAACGGAACTGAGAGGTACGAAGATCAGGAGCTAAAAAGTCTGGCGCTGTTACTCATTGAATAATGGTGTCGCCATAATCTCTGCCATTCTGCCATGCCAGGTGGATGAGCCACTTTCAAGGACTTACCCAACCAAGAGCAAATAGTCGGCCGGTGTAAACGTTGTACTTGCTGGGGATTCCCTCCCCCGACTCTAAATTAGCCATAGCTGTAGGTAAAACAACTCCCTGTGGGGTAATTCAATAAAACAGCTCACCATGACGAGGTGACTCCTGTCTTTGTGGCACGTTGCTTAAACGCTGAACGATAATAATCGGTAACAGTGCTCCAGTAGCCACAGGCGGAAGGAAGGAAGCGCAACACCGCCAGCATTTGGAAATATGTTTTGCGGGTGGTGGGTGTTTGTCGGCACTTTGCCTGTTGTCGGCATCAGCACGTACTATGGTTCCCCACACGAAGCTGGAATTCAAATGCGAAGACAAACATTTGACTCCTTTCTATTTTTAACTCTACACAGTGTAGAGACAGGCACGTACGGATCGGATGAGTGGGTGTGTTTGGGCATGGAAGTGAGATAGTTTATCTAGCTTTAAAGGGTGTCCTTGAGAGCATTTTAAATTATGGGCTCTGTGAAATGAAAAATAAGTGTGAAAGCGGGTTCCGCTTCCATAATGTATCTCGTTTTCCGCTTCATTTGGTGGATGTGTACATGTACACGATAGGATGTGCGCGCTCATGTTTATTTAGCATATCACCAAACTCTTTCATCATGGAGCAGCTGGCTGCATTGGGAGCGATATATTTTAGAGGGGGGTAATATATTCTCAAAAATTTTGGGAAATTTATTTTCCCTAGTAATTGACAGAAAGTGGAAATGTGAAGGGGAAATTATACGCGTGATGGGACGGGGATATTTTTCAGTGGGTATAAGGTAAAAACAGCATCCTTTGCTCCGTGGTAGCTCTAGTAGGGAGGATTGGTTAGGCTAAGATAAGGCTGCAAACCTTAAGTGGCACTAAAATCCTCGACCAAAATGCCGCTTAAATAAATTGAGTTCTTGGTCCACCTTCACCAGATGTACAACTACATTTGGTTGCGGTTGGTTTCTACAAGGTGGGCCAAAAGAAGTCATCCGATGTTGTTTGGCCTTCAGAATAGCGGTTGTGGCTCGCACAGTGTATGCCGTTGCTTCGTCCTGTCTGGAACCACATGTCCTCCAGTCCTGTTTTGTCCAATTGCGGCAGAAAAAGCTCTGTTAACATTGTATAGCGCGCACCATTCACTGTTGTCGTTTGACCAGCGGCGTTCACGAAAAAATATGACCCGATGACTCCTCCAGCGTGAACATCTCACAATGCAGTAACTTTAAGCAGGTCAAACGACTCCTCGTACATTACTCGTGGATTTTATGTGCCCCAGAAGCGATAATTTGACTTGTTCACGTACCTCCTGAGGTGGAAATGAGTCTCATCGCTCATTATGATTTTGGTCGAAAAATCCTCTTTTTTGGTTATTCCGCGTTCTTGGGGATTGTATCGCTCCATGGCTTGTTCACTTTTATTCTAAATATGTCTAGTCCACAAATGTCAAAGAAAATTTGACTTTGCGGCCATTTGCAAAAATAAGTGCATCTTCCAATAGGGTGATCTCTTTTGGCCCACCTTGTACTTGTGCGTGCCACTTGGGGCATCAAAGATTCTGCTGATCAATCGCTCTTGATCCCCAGCCATTTCAAGCTCCCCTGGCGATATTTTTTAAAACCAAGTTTTGTGCAGCGTCCGGTTGAAGTTGATTAATCGCCTTGATAGTTCCCCAAAGTAAGAATTTCCACTCAAAACTGCAGTTGTGATACCCAAATAACAATTTTTTTTGTATGGTCTAAATTTCTCATTTCCAGAAGCAATTACTTCTATTGAGCTTTGGTACTACTCGTGCGCAGAAGTTGAGTCTGTTAAATAACTCTTTTGGGTACAACGAAATGCTTTATAGAAGATGTGGTAAATCTTCTGTAACTTACTTACTTACTTAAAGCAGACGAGCTAGCTAGTCTAGGTTTGTCCAACTGCATCTCCTTATGCGACAATAGTGTTAGACCCCCACTTGCTTTCAAAAAACGAAAAAAAATACCAAATTCACACAAAGTGAAACTAAATCTAGGTGGCAAAACCTTAACACTTGCAAACATACTAAAGTCCTTTGGTCGGATTTAAGCTTGCATTTCTATAGCGGTGGGAGTCACTCATAACATGTCACAATCTGCTGGGTAAACACTCCCACAAGAATAACTTAACAGACTCGCACTTACCCTGCAGGAAGTGCGGAGACTCAGATGTCGAGGAGGACATCGTCCACCTAATGTGTCACTGCCAGCGATAAGCAACAGCCGTAACAAACTCCGAGGACTTGATGGAGCTAGATACAACACCGACAGCTAAGATTGCCAGCTTCTGCTGCAAGTCGGGATGGAGAAACTACCTATTTGAAGCCAATGGAGCAGCACAAATCACCTAAGTATCACTCTTTTAACTAACGAAGCTTTCTCTTCAGGTAC
The DNA here is from genome assembly GCA_949824845.1 of Rhingia rostrata. Lineage (NCBI taxonomy): Eukaryota > Metazoa > Arthropoda > Insecta > Diptera > Syrphidae > Rhingia > Rhingia rostrata. Next base: position 64,909,851 of record OX463758.1, read on the forward strand.
AATAAAGGGCATCGCTATGGGCACACGTAGGCATATGCGGGTTCGACGACTCAGTTTGGCATCAACAACATATCAAACTACTTAAGTAGGGCTACCATTTGGAATGATCATGGACCTCAATCATCATGTCTCTCCAATTATCTCAGTTGGTACAGTTCGGTTCGTTTTTTTTCGCGCCACTTAAGGGGAGGTATTCCTCTACTGCGTCCGACGGCGACGGCTGGGTAGGAATTGAAGACTCTGCCACTGCAACTCGTAGTATTTGTGTCCATTCGCTGTAGATGTTCTAGGCTTCTTAAACATCCAATATGGAGTTTTTCGACTTAAATTAAATCTTCGTCTCTATATCCCGTCAATGCAAGCAAGGCCGAAGATTTTTCAAGGATTTTAGTGTCAAAACGAAGGTTCTTCATCCGAACCATATCAAAGGTTCATTGTTCAACGCCGTAGAGCAGGACTGGAATAATCTTGGTATAGGATCTCTTAAGTTCGCCGAGTGAGGGCTTCACTACTAAATTGCCTTCTAAGCGATAAGAAACATCGGTTTGCAGGAGCAATTCTTTGTTTAAAAAGCGTGCTTTACGATCATATTATTGAGTCCATTCTTTAGATTTATTTGCACGCTGAAGGAGTCATCGGCCATTTTTTTTCGAGAACATCGCTGGTCAAACGACAACAGTGGACGGTGTGCGTAACAGGGCCATGTTAACCGAGCTTTTCTTACCGCAATTGGACGAATTAGGACTGGAGGACATGTGGTTCCAACAGGACGGAGCAACGGCACACACTGCGCGAGCCATAACCGATATTCTGAAGGCCAAACAACATATGGATGACTTCTTTTGGCGCACCTTGTATATGTAGGTTCAAAAAACAACAGCAACTACAGTTGTTTGATAATCCGACTTCTTTAGGTCACACTGTTTCAAAACAAGTGTCGCTTTTGAATTAGATAATATCTTGGAGATGCAATATACACCGCTTACCTTTTAGGGAAACATGGACATAAAATCTCAACGTGATACTAAAATCAACAAGCCCTCGACATTAACTAAAAGCATTCCTGTCATTCTCTCTATACTTCCTTATGTGTTTTTGTACCTCCACTGATGTTGACGTCACATTTTGGTGGGATCAACCGACATGTCACATCCACGTAAACCGGATCTTTCCATTGAATGGATGTCATTTTAATAGCGTCTACTAACTTGGACCTAGAAATTATTGATGAATATTATGTCAATAGCCATCACTGCTGATCCACATCCAGGGAATTTTTAGCTTTCTTATGGTAAATTAAGATTGGAAACCCGTTTTCTATACATGCATCTCCTTCTACAGCAATCTCATGTAGTGTAGTCTCCAGCGTGACAGTAATATCTCCAATGTACCACAAGATATCTTTTATTGAGTCAAAAAAAGTATAAGGGGTACCCCTTGTCATTTTTTTGACTCAAAGAACCGAAATTTTTTAAAAAAATTTTTTGGTATGCAGAATTGTAGAGTATATTAAAAATAGAAAATAAAAGCTATTTCTGAATTTTTATAAATTTTTTTTAGGTGTTTTAGGTACATTTTAAAGAAATGTTTGATTTTAGCGTTTCATGACGTCATATTGAGACTAATTCATGCTCCGATTTTAATGATATACCTCCTATATTGAAGCTTAAGACATCTAGTTATGTAACAAACTATAAAATGTACAAATTACAGGGCATTTATGGCAGTTTGATGACATGAACTGCAAAAATCAAACACTTACCCGTTTTTTGCTCCTAAAACACCTAAAAAATGTGTTTAAAAATTCAGAAAGTTTTTTTTTCTACTATTTTTAATATGCTCTTCAATTGTGCATACCAAAAAAAATATTTAAAAAACATCGATTTTTTGAGTCAAAAAAAGTATAAGGGGTACCCCTTGTCATTTTTTTGACTCAAAGAACCGAAATTTTTTAAAAAAATTTTTTGGTATGCAGAATTGTAGAGTATATTAAAAATAGAAAATAAAAGCTATTTCTGAATTTTTATAAAATTTTTTTTAGGTGTTTTAGGTACATTTTAATGAAATGTTTGATTTTAGCGTTTCATGACGTCATATTGAGACTAATTCATGCTCCGATTTTAATGATATACCCCCTATATTGAAGCTAAAGACATCTAGTTATGTAACAAACTATAAAATGTACAAATTACAGGGCATTTATGGCAGTTTGATGACATGAACTGCAAAAATCAAACACTTACCCGTTTTTTGCTCCTAAAACACCTAAAAAATGTGTTTAAAAATTCAGAAAGTGTTTTTTTCTACTATTTTTAATATGCTCTTCAATTGTGCATACCAAAAAAAATATTTAAAAAACATCGATTTTTTGAGTCAAAAAAAGTATAAGGGGTACCCCTTGTCATTTTTTTGACTCAAAAAACCGAAATTTTTAAAAAAAAATTTTTGGTATGCAGAATTGTAGAGTATATTAAAAATAGAAAATAAAAGCTATTTCTGAATTTTTATAAATTTTTTTTAGGTGTTTTAGGTACATTTTAAAGAAATGTTTGATTTTAGCGTTTCATGACGTCATATTGAGACTAATTCATGCTCCGATTTTAATGATATACCCCCTATATTGAAGCTTAAGACATCTAGTTATGTAACAAACTATAAAATGTACAAATTACAGGGCATTTATGGCAGTTTGATGACATGAACTGCAAAAATCAAACACTTACCCGTTTTTTGCTCCTAAAACACCTAAAAAATGTGTTTAAAAATTCAGAAAGTTTTTTTTTCTACTATTTTTAATATGCTCTTCAATTGTGCATACCAAAAAAAATATTTAAAAAACATCGATTTTTTGAGTCAAAAAAAGTATAAGGGGTACCCCTTGTCATTTTTTTGACTCAAAGAACCGAAATTTTTTAAAAAAATTTTTTGGTATGCAGAATTGTAGAGTATATTAAAAATAGAAAATAAAAGCTATTTCTGAATTTTTATAAATTTTTTTTTAGGTGTTTTAGGTACATTTTAATGAAATGTTTGATTTTAGCGTTTCATGACGTCATATTGAGACTAATTCATGCTCCGATTTTAATGATATACCCCCTATATTGAAGCTAAAGACATCTAGTTATGTAACAAACTATAAAATGTACAAATTACAGGGCATTTATGGCAGTTTGATGACATGAACTGCAAAAATCAAACACTTACCCGTTTTTTGCTCCTAAAACACCTAAAAAATGTGTTTAAAAATTCAGAAAGTTTTTTTTTCTACTATTTTTAATATGCTCTTCAATTGTGCATACCAAAAAAAATATTTAAAAAACATCGATTTTTTGAGTCAAAAAAAGTATAAGGGGTACCCCTTGTCATTTTTTTGACTCAAAAAACCGAAATTTTTTTTAAAAAATTTTTGGTATGCAGAATTGTAGAGTATATTAAAAATAGAAAATAAAAGCTATTTCTGAATTTTTATAAATTTTTTTTAGGTGTTTTAGGTACATTTTAAAGAAATGTTTGATTTTAGCGTTTCATGACGTCATATTGAGACTAATTCATGCTCCGATTTTAATGATATACCCCCTATATTGAAGCTTAAGACATCTAGTTATGTAACAAACTATAAAATGTACAAATTACAGGGCATTTATGGCAGTTTGATGACATGAACTGCAAAAATCAAACACTTACCCGTTTTTTGCTCCTAAAACACCTAAAAAATGTGTTTAAAAATTCAGAAAGTGTTTTTTTCTACTATTTTTAATATGCTCTTCAATTGTGCATACCAAAAAAAATATTTAAAAAACATCGATTTTTTGAGTCAAAAAAAGTATAAGGGGTACCCCTTGTCATTTTTTTGACTCAAAAAACCGAAATTTTTTTTAAAAAATTTTTGGTATGCAGAATTGTAGAGTATATTAAAAATAGAAAATAAAAGCTATTTCTGAATTTTTATAAATTTTTTTTTAGGTGTTTTAGGTACATTTTAATGAAATGTTTGATTTTAGCGTTTCATGACGTCATATTGAGACTAATTCATGCTCCGATTTTAATGATATACCCCCTATATTGAAGCTAAAGACATCTAGTTATGTAACAAACTATAAAATGTACAAATTACAGGGCATTTATGGCAGTTTGATGACATGAACTGCAAAAATCAAACACTTACCCGTTTTTTGCTCCTAAAACACCTAAAAAATGTGTTTAAAAATTCAGAAAGTGTTTTTTTCTACTATTTTTAATATGCTCTTCAATTGTGCATACCAAAAAAAATATTTAAAAAACATCGATTTTTTGAGTCAAAAAAAGTATAAGGGGTACCCCTTGTCATTTTTTTGACTCAAAAAACCGAAATTTTTTTTAAAAAATTTTTGGTATGCAGAATTGTAGAGTATATTAAAAATAGAAAATAAAAGCTATTTCTGAATTTTTATAAATTTTTTTTTAGGTGTTTTAGGTACATTTTAATGAAATGTTTGATTTTAGCGTTTCATGACGTCATATTGAGACTAATTCATGCTCCGATTTTAATGATATACCCCCTATATTGAAGCTAAAGACATCTAGTTATGTAACAAACTATAAAATGTACAAATTACAGGGCATTTATGGCAGTTTGATGACATGAACTGCAAAAATCAAACACTTACCCGTTTTTTGCTCCTAAAACACCTAAAAAATGTGTTTAAAAATTCAGAAAGTGTTTTTTTCTACTATTTTTAATATGCTCTTCAATTGTGCATACCAAAAAAAATATTTAAAAAACATCGATTTTTTGAGTCAAAAAAAGTATAAGGGGTACCCCTTGTCATTTTTTTGACTCAAAAAACCGAAATTTTTTTTAAAAAATTTTTGGTATGCAGAATTGTAGAGTATATTAAAAATAGAAAATAAAAGCTATTTCTGAATTTTTATAAATTTTTTTTAGGTGTTTTAGGTACATTTTAAAGAAATGTTTGATTTTAGCGTTTCATGACGTCATATTGAGACTAATTCATGCTCCGATTTTAATGATATACCCCCTATATTGAAGCTTAAGACATCTAGTTATGTAACAAACTATAAAATGTACAAATTACAGGGCATTTATGGCAGTTTGATGACATGAACTGCAAAAATCAAACACTTACCCGTTTTTTGCTCCTAAAACACCTAAAAAATGTGTTTAAAAATTCAGAAAGTTTTTTTTTCTACTATTTTTAATATGCTCTTCAATTGTGCATACCAAAAAAAATATTTAAAAAACATCGATTTTTTGAGTCAAAAAAAGTATAAGGGGTACCCCTTGTCATTTTTTTGACTCAAAGAACCGAAATTTTTTAAAAAAATTTTTTGGTATGCAGAATTGTAGAGTATATTAAAAATAGAAAATAAAAGCTATTTCTGAATTTTTATAAATTTTTTTTTAGGTGTTTTAGGTACATTTTAATGAAATGTTTGATTTTAGCGTTTCATGACGTCATATTGAGACTAATTCATGCTCCGATTTTAATGATATACCCCCTATATTGAAGCTAAAGACATCTAGTTATGTAACAAACTATAAAATGTACAAATTACAGGGCATTTATGGCAGTTTGATGACATGAACTGCAAAAATCAAACACTTACCCGTTTTTTGCTCCTAAAACACCTAAAAAATGTGTTTAAAAATTCAGAAAGTGTTTTTTTCTACTATTTTTAATATGCTCTTCAATTGTGCATACCAAAAAAAATATTTAAAAAACATCGATTTTTTGAGTCAAAAAAAGTATAAGGGGTACCCCTTGTCATTTTTTTGACTCAAAAAACCGAAATTTTTTAAAAAAATTTTTTGGTATGCATAATTGTAGAGTATATTAAAAATAGAAAATAAAAGGTATTTCTGAATTTTTATAAATTTTTTTTTAGGTGTTTTAGGTACATTTTAATGAAATGTTTGATTTTAGCGTTTCATGACGTCATATTGAGACTAATTCATTTTCCGATTTTAATGATATACCCCCTATATTGAAGCTAAAGACATCTAGTTATGTAACAAACTATAAAATGTACAAATTACAGGGCATTTATGGCAGTTTGATGACGAAACTTTCACTTCAGCTATAATAAAGGGTATCGCTATGGGCCCACGTAATCCTATGCGGGTTTGACGACTCACTTTGGCATCAACAACATATCAAAACTACTTAAGTAAGGCTACCATTTGGAATGACCACGGACCTCAATCATCATGTCTCTCCAATTATCTCAGTTGGTACAGGTCGGTTCGTTTTTTTTCCGCGCCACTTAAGGGGAGGTATTCCTCTACTGCGTCCGACGGCGACGGCTGGGTAGGAATTGAAGACTCTGCCACTGCAACTCGTAGTATTTGTGTCCATTCGCTGTAGATGTTCTAGGCTTCTTAAACATCCAATATGGAGTTTTTCTACTTGGGGTATGTTGGTGTATAGATCGTGATAGATTGTCTCTATATCCCGTCAACGCAAGCAGGGCCGAAGATTTTTCAAAGAATTTTAGTGTCAAAACGAAGGTTCTTCATCCGAACCATATCAAAGGTTCATTGTTCAGCGCCGTAGAGAAGGACTGGGATAATCTTGTATAGGATCTCTTAAGTTCTCCGAGTAAGGTCTTCACTACTAAATTGCCTTCTTAGCGATAAGAAACATCGGTTTGCAGGAGCAATTCTTTGTTTAATTGCTGACGAGATGTTGTTTGCAGAGTAAATTTTGCAGCCGTAGTAGACAAAGTCCCATAATACCTCAAAGTTTTATGTGTCAATGGTGACTTTCTGTCAAATTCTGACTAGAGCGGTTTAGATCTAAAGCAAAAAGCGTGCTTTACGATCATATTATTGAATCCATTCCTTAGATTTATTTGCACGCTGAAGGAGTCATCGGCAATTTTTTTTCGAGAACATCGCTGGTCAAACGACAACAGTGGACGGTGTGCGTAACAGGGCCATGTTAACCGAGCTTTTCTTACCGCAATTGGACGAATTAGGACTGGAGGAAATGTGGTTCCAACAGGACGGAGCAACGGCACACACTGCGCGAGCCATAACCGATATTCTGAAGGCCAAACAACATATGGATGACTTCTTTTGGCGCACCTTGTATATGTAGGTTCAAAAAACAACAGCAACTACAGTTGTTTGATAATCCGACTTCTTTAGGTCACACTGTTTCAAAACAAGTGTCGCTTTTGAATTAGATAATATCTTGGAGATGCAATATACACCGCTTACCTTTTAGGGAAACATGGACATAAAATCTCAACGTGATACTAAAATCAACAAGCCCTAGACATTAACTAAAAGCACACCTGTCATTGTATCTATACTTCCTTATGTGTTTTCGTACCTCCACTGATGTTGACGTTACACTTTGGTGGGTTTCAACCGACATGTCACATCCACGTACACCGGATCTTTCCATTGAATGGATGTCATTTTAATAGCGTCTACGAACTTGGACCTAGAAATTATTGATGAATATTATGTCATTAGCCATCACTGCTGATCCAGATCCAGAGAATTTTTAGCTTTCTTATGGTAAATTAAGATTGGAAACCCGTTTTCCATACATGCATCTCCTTCTACTGCAATCTCATGTAGTGTAGTCTCCAGCGTGACAGTAATATCTCCAATGTACCACAAGATATCTTTTATTCGTATGGAATTGTCATCAACAAATAGTGCATCCTTTCCACCGCTTGACTGATTCATAATGTTTTAGGAATAAGTCCGTATGAAAATTCACCCTCTAACAAATCTACGATCAATACAAATTTCACTGGCATGGCCTCGAAGTGTCCCATTTAAAATTCAGCACCATAAACAGTTCACACATCATTTCCATTGTGAATCTTCATCATCATGACATGTGAACAATGGAACACCCATCAGGATATTTATTGCTTCTGGTCGAACCGAAAAATCCTTAAGCTAATATATTTTCTGTCACAACGAGATATTCAGCTGCATTCGTCAACATTCATTCACAGAGCTGATAAATCATACTTCTCGTTCAAATGCGAGGGACATTTTGCTATCAATTCTGAATGTTCATAAATCTTGGATCCCATTCGTCAGGAATTCAATGCGAATAGTTCCCACCACCCTGCTCAGACGTGTAATTTTCTGCTGTCAGATGCACACGTGCTGAAGTTTAACTGCCACTGCATCCGGTTAAGTTGAATTCACCCGTATAATATACGAATAACAGCAATCTTATCGAGATCGATTTTTACCGAAGGTTTCCCTTGGCGATGGTACAAATTCTGAGAATGTGCACACAATTTCCAGTCATGCCAGACCCACATCCATCTCCAGTCTGTTGCATCCATTCACATGACTTACCACTCATGCAATCACAACATAAAGAGAAAATGCAAAATGAGATGGACAGGGTTGCCGATTGCTTTTAATACCCTATCCCAGAGGGTTGCATTAGTTTTGATACATAGTTTGTAACACAGAGAATTACAGTTGGTCCCAAAAGTAAGTTTACACATTGTCAACTTAACAAATAATGTTAGAAAAATTACAAGTTCCTTCAAATATTTTAATTAAGCATTCATCAAACAGCAAACATAACGGTTGATATTGAAAATTATGTTAAAGAGGAGAAAGGAATTCAAGGAAATACAGATAAGTTCATCGCAATATCAAGTTTAAAGCTGCAATTTGTATATTTTAAGTAAATAAAAAATGAGTTTAAAAGTTAAAAAAAAAAGCTGCAATTTGTGAAGTAAGGATAGTACCTCTTCCTTAATCTTTTTTATAATCTAAACTTATGAATTGTAATGCGATTGTTAGTTAAAAAGTCCTGTAAGGAAAGATTCATTTTGAACAGTGAAGTAGAGCCGGCCGCGAGGAAATTGTAATTTTTAAGTACTTTCGGATAGTTAATCAACAAGATTAGAACAAAGAATAGTTGATAAGAATCCCGCAATAGTATAAAAAAATTAGAAAATTCGAGAAATAAGGGAAGTTTGGTCAATTATTTTCCATCAAAACGGCCCCGCAAATTCACGAAACAAAAAAACAAAAAAACAAACGAACCACAGGACAAGTACCAGTTACTAATTTATATCAGTTGCGCTACAGTCCGGTCCTTAGCTAACTACCTCCAGTTCGCACTCCAAGTTCGTTCAGGTAGGTTTCTACTTATGAGCGCCACTTAAGGCGAGGTCTTCCTCTACTTCGTCAGACGTGTGCCTGGGAATTTAAGTTCGAGCCGGCGTATGATAGTACGTGCACCGATTTTTGAAAGATTGTGCCTCTGTGTTGGCGGGGGAGTTTTGCACAATCCTCTCAAGAATCAAAATAAAGAATTTACACGACAGCGCACAGCCTTGCCTAAATCCTTTTTGAAAGCGAATGTGTCGGTGAGGTCGTTTCCGACCCTGTTGCAGCAGCGAGAATTTTCCATCGTCATCCTACACAGACGGACGAGTTTGGGCGGTATACCAAAACTAGACATGACTCTATTTGGTTGGTTTCCATAAATGCTGAAGTATACTTACTTACTTACTTAAGTGGTGCTACAGTCCGGAATGAACCTGCCTATCCAATTAGCCCGGTTCTTAGCTAACTGCCTCCAGTTGCGCACTCCAAGTTGGTTGAGGTCGGTTTCTACTTGTGCGCGCCACTTAAGGCGAGGTCTTCCTCTACTGCGTCCGACGTCTGGCTGGGAATCGAAGACTCTGCGAGCCGGAGTATTGGTGTCCATTCGTTCTACATGCCCTAGCCATCTTAAACGTCCAATGCGGAGTTTTTTGACCAGGGGCATGTCGCTGTACAGCTCGTATAGTTCTTGGTTGAATCTTCGTCTCCATAGCCCGTCAACGCAAACGGGACCGAAGATTTTTCGAAGAATTTTCCTCTCAAACCGACCAAGGATTTCTTCATCCGCTTTTGAGACGGTCCATGCTTCAGCACCGTAGAGCAGGACTGTGATGATCAGGGTCTTATATAAGATCTCCTTAGTAGTTCGAGTGAGGGCTTTACTACTGAATTTCCTTCTTAGCCCGAAGAAACAGCGGTTGGCAAGAGTAATTCTTCGTTGAATTTCTGACGAGATGTTGTTGTCAGAGTTAATAGCGGAACCGAGATAGATAAATCCCGTACTACCTCAAAGTTATATCTGTCAATGGTGACGTTCTGTCCGATTCGTCGATGTTGTGTGTCCTTTCGTGTTGACAGCATATACTTCGTCTTGCCCTCATTTACTGCTAAACCCATTTTTGCCGCTTCCATCTCTATACTAGCAAACGTGGCTATGACATCATATTGGGTCCGACCAATGCTGTGAATATCGTCGACGTATGCTAGTTGCACCGATTTTTGATAGATTTTGCCTCTGTGTTGGCTCGGGAGTTTTACACAATCCTCTTAAAAATAAAATTAAATAAGGTACAGGACAGCGCATAGCCCTGCCTTTATCCTTTTTTGGTACCGAATGTGTATGTGAGGTCGTTTCCGACCCTGTTGGAGCAGCGAGAATTCTCCATCGTCATCCTATACAGACGGAGGAGTTTGGGCGGCTCTGTATGACTGGTTTCTATAAACGCTGTAGCATGCGTCCTTGAAATCGATGAACAGGTAGTATCGATTTTGACCTCTTGGGTTTTTTGGACTTCTTGTGTTTTTTTTTCAGGATCTGCTGAAATGTCAAGATTTGATCAGTTGTAGAATTTTCGGGTCTAAAACTACACTGATAAGGGCCGATCAGGTTGTAGGTAAACGGTTTCAGGCGTTCACATATTACAGCAGATAACATCTTGTAGGTGATGTTGAGGAGACTTGCGCCTCTGTTGTTGGCGCAGTTTAGAGATCGGGCAAACGATAATGAGGTAAGAGGTTCCGTCATTTCGGGCAGCATTGTTAAGCCTTAGTTTAGATTTTGCTATCCTCAATTCAATTAGGTCGGGTGGTTGGTAGTTCTCGCTTTCGTCAACAATATTTAATGATACGTTCTGCCTAACAGCGGAATGTTGTTCGTCATCGCCGTTTAACAGTGTGAAGAAGTATTTCAGTGATCCATTTCCTCAGCATCAACTATGTCTCAGGATTCTGTTCAAGCCTTTTATCCATGGTTTTGATGTTTTTGACTTCGGTAAAACTTGCGAACATCGTTCTTGGAGTGGCACCTCTCTGCATCCTCGATATCGCTCTTTATTTTTTTTTCAGAAAAGCCGGTGTTCTTCCCTTCTCCGCTGCCTATAGAGCTCAATGGCATCTTGCATCTTCACCTGCAGCTTAGCCTTGTATACCTCGTTCTTGTCTGCGAGCATGTCGGCTTTCCTCATCATAGCAAGGGTTTCTTGTCGGGGTGCGCGAAAAACCTAGCACATCAGTTGCGGCTTAACTAATTGGTGTCGTTGGTAAGGTGTTTATCTAGTGATTAAGTGATTCGAGTTACGCAAAGGCTTTGGGGGTCTCTTGCAATTGCAGTCTTTCGACAGTAAATTTTTTTCACAACAAATTAGGAATTGCTGTGGCGTGGTTAATATCCGAATTTTTAACTTAAGACTTCTTGCCTAACTCTTGCAATAAAAACAAATCAGCATATGAATAGTCGCTGTTTCTGCTCACTATAACACGGTCCGTAGTAGTCACAGTTTTTCATCCTCTTTTTGACCGGCCCATCCCATCGTATTTTCTGGATGGCAGTAACGTCTTCTTTTTAGCAGTTTAGGGCTTCCGCTAGTTTTTTGCATGCACCTGCCCCGTTAAATATTATCACATTCCAGGTGCAGATACGAACTTGGTTTTCCTTGTTTTTTCGTTTTGCATGGTTGTCAACAAAAAGATCAATCCTTTCCGATGCTGTTGGTTGCTTCGTAATTAGTGGTTTTCTAGATAACCTGTTGTCCGAATATGTCGAAGCAGCTCATCTAGGTTCAAATAAGGGTTGTTTATAGTGTGGCTGTTCTTCGTCTTGTTATCAACACTCAGAATTACCAAGTCATCTCCGCCGGACACTCTATGGTCCAACGTTGAAGTCAAACTTCATGCATCGTCTATTCTCAAATAACAGATTTCCTTCCTCATAAAAATAACTGTTGACTATTTTTCGCATGTAGCTGTTCGTCTCACATTTGTTCTTTCTGAGCTTGCTCTCCTATCCATTCAATTTTCTGATGTCCTTATGCTTGGGATTCACTGCAGAGTGCTCTCTCATGCTTACGCTCTCACTCCATTTTGCTGAAACAAGTTTTAGCTTGTTGTACCACCACGCAAGCCTTCTCTTACCCATAACTTTTCGTGTCAAAATTTCGTTTCATGCGAGTTTGAATTTACACCGACAATTGAATTGCCACAAAGTAAAAATGTTTTTTTTTTTTAAATTTTTAATTAGAACGATCCACAGAAGTGTAGAGTACCTACTGGCAAACAGTTTTTCTTTTATTCATTGGCAACCCAGTACTGCGAGCATACTGCATTTTATGCCAATCCAATTCCACGATTTATTTTTTTATGAAACTCCCATCTGGGCAACTTTTCAAACTGTTGACGAATGCATTGGTCTGTGACCAGTTCCTGCACACTCCCAGCAGAAAGTCAAACAATCCAAAAGTTCATGGACGTTCGGTGAGTGGGAATATTTACTGTTGGTTCGACTTGATTCTCCGAATCAAAATGTCATCTTCAGCTGGAAAGAATTTCATGGATGATTGCGTCATAACATCCGAATTGGATAAGAGTCAATATAGCCACAAACCGCATTAGCCTCGATAGAGGTTGGCCAACAGGGTGAGCGATAGATGTACGCAAGCGAAATCGTTCCAAGACTGGTAATACGAGTGATCTACGTTGGTTGAGATACTATTCACATCGACTTAGGTATAGATACTTTCACTTGTGGATGACATAAGGCAGAGATTGGATGGCAATTCTGTCCTCTGGTTTACAAATAAAATTGTCCATTCTGTCGGTAGTTTGTGGTTTCTGCTACACAGACACATTGTACGTCATTTAAAATTTAACATGCTCTTGTTTGCTTTATGAAATTTCTAAATACATGTGTTTCACAGATACGTTTACAAGGAAGGGATAAAACTCAAGCATTCCATTTCCGGTGAGTTTGCTTACCACTTTCTAAACCTATGTTTACTGAACCATAATCGGTGTTGTTTTTCAAGAGCACTTCACATCGCCAATCTGAAAAGTAAACAAGCCATATCTAGAGTTATATCCTTCCTATCCGTTCTACGATGTCATGCGCTAAGTGTTGAATAGATAAATTTCTCTCTCTCCGCTGCATAAATAAGCGAAGTCTTTAAAATTTATTGTCGTCTGTGGATATTATTACCCCCCATGAGGATGAGGCGCTCTGTAGAATTCTAACGCCATACCAGCATTTGCGCGTGTTATTTTATTACTTTTCCAGCCAAGGATGTAAGGGGTTCAGATTTCTCGTTCTCGTGAGGTTTTGTGTTCGTGCCAAGACCCAACCACCCGCCAGCATGACAACCCGACGAGCTGCCGGATGCCAAAGGAATAACGTTGATAAATTGACTTTGCTTGCTAACACGACACATAAAAGGGCTCGTTTCCCTCGAAGGTAGTCATCCCTGTTGTATACCAACATGGGGAGGTTGACGAAGACGGTATAAGGTTCCTTGAACCTGTCGCAATTGTGTGTGATGACAAAACCACAGCACATTCGCTTTTGTTTCCCTCCTAGTGCTCGATATACCTAATTGAATCATTTGGGCGAATATTGTTATTTTATACAAAGTTAGGATGGGTAAAGGACTTCATGTGTATCAATAGGACTGGGTGCTAAAATGACAGCCTACCGCAGCTGTTAAAAGATAAATGAGCTGTACGGGAAGATGCTATTAAAACAAACGAAGTCAGTGTAGTGACGATGATGAAATAACCACATTCATGGAGATGATCTGTAAGAAGTTAGGCATTCCAAACTGTTCCTCATCGATGCTGGCAGTCTTCGGGTGTAAGTTAAGTTGATATGTTACAACAAGATGTATTTTGTATAAACACACATTTGAATCTACATCAGCAATTCACTTACTAGGTCTAGGTTTTACTTCATATGAGTTTGTGCCAGACATGTAAACGTGGTCACCACGGGAAGATTTCAGGTAAGGAATTCGGGAGCTTGGAAATTTTTTTTCAGCTTCGCCAAATCACATGAACTCCGATTAAGGCCAAACGTAAGTAAAATATTATCCATGAATCCTGGAAAATTAAATCGAAAGACCACTACTAGGGCTAAAATTTGTAGTATTCTGTCACCTGAGTAAGCAAAAGTGAAATATAGAGGAAATGGCTAAACCCTTATACGTTCAATGTTTCTGCCCGACATGACATGTTAAGAATACCACAGGTAAGCAAATAGCGGAAGCTGCGATTAGACCTTACTACCGTCCAGGAAATACAATTGGATGGGAAGGTCAAACAGAGGATAGAAAACTGTGACATCTATAACGGCCCGCTTAAAAGTGAGCTGAAACAGCGGATATTCGTATTTGGATTTGTATTAAGTGCCAAACTTATGTAAGAAGCAAATGCATTGTAAAAATCCGCAACATTATCATATTCGCCAGCACAAGCTTTATATGGCTTCATCCATATAGATCGGTGAAAAAAGATGATATAACGAAGGACTGCTTCTACGAGCTTCTTGAAAATACTTATGAGCGACTAATGAAGTATTCAGCAATAGTAAGGTATGCGTCGGAGAGGGAAATTCTCCGATTTTTTACGATTCGGGGGATTTTAGCTTTTTCCGAAAAGCTGTTCGGAATATTTCCCCGAAATACTGTAACGCATCCCGGTGAATTGCGTTGAAGTGTGATCAGGGACATTTTTCGTGCAATTTTTGACAGCTTAGGAGAATTGCACCTTTTTACAATTTCCTCGAACACAAATTCCTTGCAGAATTTATTAATGAATTCCGAACTGATTTTTTTCGATGTCAAATACCTCGAATGTAATTTCAACCTCCGACGAAGTATGCATTGCAGAAAATTATCTGCTCCGACGGGCAGATTACGATTAAATCGTATAAGCCCAGAGGTAAGACAGGAAGACAACTTAAGCTGCATTGTCGAAAACATAGCCTGCTAATTGACATAGCAGAAGAACGAAAAGCCGCTATATCCATTAGGGGACATGGAGGTCTCCAGATCAACGAACGGTCAAACAAATTGAAGAAATTTCTGCGGACAAGAAGCACGCATCCAGTACTTTGTATGTACGAACATTTGGCGGGGCTAACATCGACTCGTACCAGTACCTTGTTGCAGCCAATGTAGGAATGCGGATATCCACTACTCCACAACGAATCGCAACTAATTACGAGGGCTACAAGGCTAAGCTGCAGGTGAAGATAAGACCTGCTTTTGAAATCTATTTGGAAGAAAAGCCAAAAAAATCACGCTTTCCAGGATATAAGAAGGTGCAATGTTCACAACTTTGATCAAAGTGTAAAAAGCCAGGAACACAATACTCGAACAAAAACATGTTAAGATGAACAAGGAAATATCGTAGTTGGGACACATTCGATGCTGGAGATATGGAAGAACCACTTCTTCCGACTATGAACTGGCGATGACCATAATCTCCGACCAACCAGCCAAGCTAATTGAATTGATGATGGCCTTCCTGCCGAGATTTATAAAGCCGGTGGAATTGATTTATTAAGTTGCATTCACCAAATCATAATCTTAACTTGGTAGGATGTCAATATGCGCCTGAAGAATGGAACCTCAGCATCGTTTGCCCAATACACCAAAAAGCAGACCCTCTGAACTGCGCTAACCATAGAAACATAAATCTCCTCAGCATTATCTAAAAATCCTATCTGCCGTGATATGTGAACGCCTGAAATCGTGTGAAATAGTGAGGTTTTAGGTCAATGTAGTCCACCACTGACCAAATCTTAACATTTCAACAGATCCTGAAAAAAAATCGATACTGCGATGCATTAACAGCATATGACTGCATAACAGACGAACTATACTTAGCCATGTCTAGGTTTGGTATACTTCCCAAAATGGCCGCCTGTGTAGGACGACGATGGAGAATTCTCGCTGCGCCATCCGTGTTCGAAACGACCTTACCGAAATATTTTATACCAAAAAAGGATTTAGAGGATTGTGCAAAAGTCCCTTGCCAACACCAGAGGCACAATCTTTCATAAATCGGTACTACTAGCATACTCCGACGGAATTGACATCATTGGTCGGACTTAATGTGATGCCACAGCCAGGTTTGCTATTAAATGGAAGAAAGCGGGAAAATAGGTTTAGAAGTTTGCTGTCCACATGAAAATACATACAACATCGACGAATTGGACAGAGCATCACTATTGACAGATATAAACTTTGAGATGGTACCAAACTTTGTCTACCTTATCTCCACTGTTAACTCTGACAATTCAGAAAGACAGAAATTTAACGGAGAATAACTCAAGCCAACCGCTGTTTTTTTCGCCCTAAGAGGGCAAATTAGTAGTAAAGTCTCGAACAACTAAGGAGATCCCATACAGGTCCTTGATCATCCCAATCATGCTCTACGGCGCTAAAGCATAGACCTTATCAAAAGTGGATGAAGAAATCTTTGGTCGGAAAATATATTCGGAAAATCTTTCCTTTCCGTTTTCGTTAGCGAGCTATGGAGAAGAAGGTTCAACCACGAACCATAACACCTATACAGCGACATATCTATGTTTAAAAAAAATCCGCATTGTACGATGACCAGGATATGTAGAGCGAATGGACACCAGTCTTCAATTTCAAGTCGGACCTTGTACGTAGTAGATGAAGATCCCGCCTTAAATGTAAAAGGAGTACAAGTAGAAATCTACCTCAACTTACTTGAAGTGCGGAACTTGAGGCATTTTTTTGAAGACCGCGCTAATTGGGGAGGCATGTTGGTTAAGGCCCAGGTTTATTCCAGATTGAAGCGCCACTTAATTGAGTTGAAAAGGGTGTTGTTTTTTTATGGGTATAGAACTTCTGATAGGGATACCTGTCAAACAAACTGTCATACAAATGAGTGTGTTCCGCTGTTTTTCAGTACACTTTGGCAAAACATGACGGAAAGAGTTAAAACAGAACAACGTTTACAAATCGTGGAAATTTATTTCCATAATTCGCGCTCTGTTAGTCAAACTTTGCCAAGTATACGGTGCCCCTAATCGTCCATCTGAGCAGATAATATGCAGTACTGTGGATCGATTCATGACCCAATTTACTTACATCCAAATCGAGCACTCCTCTGTAAATGTCACTGCCAGCGGACGATCAAATGAGCCGTGTGTTCGGTGAATGGGCTGAGAATCATCTTGAGCTATGAGGCTTATTTCTGGCTTGACGAGTATCTTAATAAGCATTTTTGGATTGAGTACAATCCTCATGAGGTTCTATAAGATATCAAAAAATTCATTGTCTGCTGCGGATTATATGCCAAAGGCGTCATCGGCCCATTTGTCTTTAAGTCCGAAACCGTTGCCAACAATATCGTTAATGGAGAACGCTACAAGCAAATGATTCATAATTTGTTTAAGTCCTCATGTCATTGGAAAACATTTGTAAGAGAAATGGTTCCAACAAGACCGGGCAACATGTCATGTAGCGCGTGCAACAAAAACTTTGTTGAAATAAAACTTTTGGTAACCAAATCATCTTAAGAAATGTACATGTGAATAGCCACCTCATTCATGTGATTTGACACTTTTGGACTACTTTTTGTAGCGGTACGTCAAATCTCTGGTCTACATTGAAAAACCCGCAACGATTAATCACTTTGAGTCCAACATTCAACGGACTATAGACTGGCTATGCTCGAAAAAGTGGTGCAAAAATGGACCGACAAGATGGCGTTTATAAGACGCGACTGCGCAGACCATATGCAAGAAATTATTTTTAAACATCAAATTCCATGCGGGCTAATAAAGGGTTTTTCAATAAGAGCGCTAAAAAAGTTTTTTTTAAATAAAACAAAAACGGTTTTCAATGAAATTATTTATTCCTGTGAAAGTACGTTCGAAGCCATTATGTATGACATTCGATTTCTTTTGCATGGCCACCACGGGCACGCTTGCAAAAGTCCAGACGCTGAACCCAATTTTCGACGGTTTTCAAGCATAAATCGGCCGATACTGCTGCAATATTCGTACGAAGTTCATCAATCGTCGCTGGCTTGTTGGCATAGACCATTGACTTGACGAAGCCCCACAGGAAATAGTCTAACGGCGTCAAATCGCACGACCGAGGCGGCCAAGCGACTGGACCATTTCGTGAGATTACACTTCTCCAAACTTGGTTTCCAATAAATTGATTGTGGCATTCGCTGTGTGGCTTGTGGCGCCGTCCTGTTGGAACCACATGTCCTCCAAGTCCATATCATCCAATTGGGGTAAAAAATATTCGGTTATCATTGAACGGTAGCGATTCCCATTCACAGTAACGTGCCGGTCTTGATCATCACGGAAGAAGTACGGCCCAATGACGCCGCCGGCCCATAACCCACTCCAAACCGTAATTTTTTCGGGACGCAATGATGACTCATGGAGTACGTGTGGATTGGTGCCCGACTAATACCGCATTTGTTTATTGACGAAGCCATTCAGCCAGAAATGAGCCTCATCGCTGAAGATGATTTTTCGATGAAAATCCGAATCATTTTCAAGTTGTTGCTCAGCCCAATTCACGAACATACGACGCTTCTGGTGGTCAAGCGGCTTCAGTTCTTACGTCAATTTAATCTTGTAAGGATGTAGGCCAAGATCCAACGCTTGAGAACGACGTGTGAGAGACACATTTGGGCTTTCTTCAACTTAAGCCTCAGCGGCAGCAATATTCTCTCGTTTAAATGGGATCTAAAGGTAAAACATAAAGTTCCGAATTTTAAGTGCATACCTGTTATTTTTGAGAACATATTTTAAGTGCATATTTTCCGTTTAAGTATAGAAAGAAGGACAAGTACCTATGTGACAATTTTGAGTAGATGTTGTGAAGAACCGCATTTGATTTAGCTCTCTAAGTTCACCAAGATGATCGCTGAGATTATCATAAGAATTTAACTTAAGCTCTACCTACTGCCTTTCAAAAACCCATAACATACAGTAATAGTGCTTTCACACCGAACCAAAAACTGAGTTTTCGCAAAAATACTTGAAAACTTCGTCGAAAACCGGAGTTTTCCCATGCATTTGCATTTTTCAAAAACTAGTAGGTTACGCTGTAACCGTCTCAAAAATACTTCGCAGACGTCATCTCGTTGAAGGTTATTGGAACGAACACACCTTTTCATACGTTCTACATGTGTTCACCATGTCCCACAAAACAGCGGATGAACTCGCTGTCAAAACGAATGGATTTTTTCATTTCATTTCAACTGTGGCTCTGCCTTGTTAAACTATAATTTAATGGAAATTGCAAAAAAAAAACAGAAAAAGATTTGGTGTATGGAAGACGAGGAGTACCTACCACCAGGTAGGAGCTAAGGCAGACAAAAATGACGAACTCCGAGGATTTTATTCAACTAATATACTTTCACACATGCATTTTGCAGCTCACAGCTGAGATGATTGAAATGTCAAACGAAACCTGTTCAAAGTTCGGTCTGAAAGTACAAGTGGCTTTCGAAAACTTTTTGTTCGCTGTGAAAGCACTATAAACCTAAACTTCATTTAATTGATCTCACAGCTGTCATGTAAACTGTATTCACTCCGTCTTCTTAACTTTAAAAGCATACTTCTGGAAGTTTATTTTCGTTTTCATAATAATGAGTCATTAACCGTTATAATATAACTCATTATAGGGCCAAGATGACCTTCAAAGAAACCATCCGACATCACTTTAAGATAATTCTGCCGGTGATAGCCGCAGCGCAGTACTCACGTTTATTGAGCACATAAAAAAACTTCCAACTGACAGCTGTCTTTATGTCATCAAAAGTTTTTTACCTTTAATTTTTTATTAAGCGATAATTCAGCCATGTACAAACAGACTTTGATCACAACCATAAGTCAAGAGAAGAACACTCACCCATAACGGATATGTCAAATGGCAGAGCAAAAAAAAGCTGAAAATCAACTTGAAATTCCACTGACAACGTCAAAATAAAAATCTCCATCAAATTACCTATACCAAACCAAGCAACACCAGACACATGTAATGGTATCTCTCTCAGGAGGATATTAAAAGTTGATCAGCTATGTCTACTTCCTTTACGGTGCGATGGACCTGCTCCTACTCATAGGCATTCTGAACGATGTCACATCAATCTGCGACTCTTTATTTCGATTTAAAAAAATCAATAAAAAAAAAAACTTGAGATTTCGTTCGACGTAAGGGTGCGTTGCGTACAGTAGAGGCAAACGCACATTCCCACATTTATATTTTCATTTCATTCGTTATTTCAGTCCTTTACGGTTTCGTTTTGGTATTATGAGGATATTCGATGGAGAAAAAAAAACACCGCCTACGAAGAGGTTTATTTTGTTTTCGAGTCATTTTTTAACGACCACCAGGCGGAATAAATTTCATATTTCAACAGTGATTTTACTTCAGGCCTTTTCAAGCCCATGAAAGGGAAACATTCCTCAATCGCAATAAAAATTTACAAAACCGCTTCATATTGCCAAATGAAAATAAAATTCACGAAGGGCAATCCTATGGCTTTGAATGAGTTCGATCATCGCCAGGAACAGAAAGTCGTTTCTATGTGGAGGTTGGCTTATACACTATTGGGGGGAATTGGATTTTCTTTTTGAGGTGGTTAAAGATTTCGAACGCGTCTTGTAATGGAAGACGTTCTAACCGAAGGATCAGTCATTATTAGATAACTTCTCTGAGATACGCATTTTATCTACCCTGTGCGTATGGCTTGATTTGGGTAGGCTTCGCGGCTTGCTATGCGAATGAGAAATTATCCCTATTCCCGCTTATGCAGTTGAAGAGGAACGCACTTAATAAGCGAAAGGAGCGAAGTTGTAAGAAATACATCCTTAGCGATGAGGATTCTGACGATGCTTATAATTATGCGGTAAGCTAGGCAGACGTAGATGCAACTGTTTTTAATTTAAATATGTTCAGTCCAATATCATGTAATATCAGCCTCCGAAAGGACTGATTTTATGGTTGACGACCCTGCTAAACGAACAAAGGACAACGACGCTCGTATCTGCATTTAAGCGAACAAATAGCAGAAGCCCTTAACTGATACAAAGCAGATATTACTGCCATCCAGGAAATAGGATAGGATCGAACGGGCAAAAAAAGGATGAAAAACCGTGTTATAGTGAGCGACTATGCGGATTCGTTATAAGTGCCAGACTTAGGCGACAGACTTATGCTTCCAAGACATTAGTGAACGCATTGTCATAATCCGCATCAAGGCCGAATCCGCCAACACAAACTCCAACGGAGGGAAAAGATGATCTAGCTAAAGATTGTTTCTATGAGCTGCTTGACCAAACCTATGAGCGACATTGACATTGACATCACAGTACTTCGCACATGAATGCAACGAACTACAGACACATAACAGCACTGGCGACTGAGGCCATCGCCTGGGACAGATCAAGACATTTATACAAAAGAGAGAGACGGATAGATACATAGAAGGAAAGACATATAACGTAAACCTACGTGGCACAGAGGAGGAGACATCGATTTATATTGTCTCATGTTATCGCACAGGTGGCCTCAGATAAGCTGGCAATTTTTGTAGAAAACAAATGCTGCCGAAGCTGGCGCTTGAGCCCGCAGCGCTTGGCTTAGCAGTCAACTACGTATTCCTCTGAGCCATGGCCACCTGCAACCCTATGAGCGACTACCGAAGTACGATGTTAAAATCCTGCTGGGAGATCTTAACGCAAAGGTAGGAAGAGGAGACATCTTCGGCAGTTTTGTCGGAAAATAAGCCAACACGTCTGGAAACGGACTTAAGTTAACTGACTTCGCTACGAACAGAAATGAGACTATTGCCATCACACGGTTTCCTCACCTCGCTATCAATAAGGGGACATGGCGGTCTACGGATCTACGAACGTTCAACGAAATTAATCACATTGTGATAGACAAGAGGTACGCATCCAGAATTTTTTTTTTGATGTCCGAACATTCCGAGGAGCTAACACCGATTCGGACTACTACCTTGTAAAGAATTCGGATATCCAACACGCCACAACATACCAGAAATACTATGAAAAAAATTAATTTCGAAAGACTGCTATCGCAAATTCTCAAAAGACCGCCAAGACCTTCGAGCAACCCAGCATTGAATGTCGAAGAATAATGGCAACGATGCCAACAATCCATTAGATCAGCCCAAACTGATGTGCTAGGTTTCTCGCGCCCACCAGCAAGAAAACGATTGTTTGATAAGCAATGCCTACAGATGCTCGCAGCCAAGAACGAGGTCTACAAGACTAAGCTGCCATTGAGCTCTATAGACAGAGAAGAGGGAAAGGACACCGGTTTTTCAGAAAGACGCTAAAAAGAGCAAAAAAGAGCGCGATCGAGGATATAGAGAGGTGCAACTACCAAATGTAAAACGTCAAGTTTACAAGGCTCGAACAGAATCCTGTCGAGATGAACAAGGAAATTCCGTAGTTGAGACACATTCGATGCTGAGGATATGGAAGGATCAATTCTGCAGACTGTTAAACTGCGAATACGGACAACACTCCGCTGGCAGACCGAACCATTCAACATCGGCAACGGCAGCGAAAACTGCCAACCACCCGATCTGAGTGAAGTGAGGCTTACAATATCTAAACTCAAGCTAAGTTAATCTGCCGGAAATGACGGACTTCCCGCCGAGCTTTATAAACCCGGCGAAGATGACTTGGTAAGAAACATCCACCAACTCATAAGCCAAATCTGGTCAGAAGAAAGTATGCCTGAAGAATGGAACCGCAGCATCGTTCCCCGACCCTCTAACCTGCGCCAACTTCAGAGGCATAAGTCTCCTCAACAGCGCCTACAAGGTATTATCTGCCGTAATTTGTGAACACCTGAAACCGTTTACCAACAACCTGATGGGCCCTTATCAGTGTGGTTTTAGGCCTGGAAAGTCCACAACCGGTAAAATGTTCACACTTCGGCAGATCCTGGAAAAAACCCAAGAATTCCAAATCGATACCCACCATTTACACAGCATTTATAGAGACGAACTATACAGAGCCATGTCTAGTTTTGGTATACCTCCCAAACTCGTACGATTGTGTAGGATGGTGATTGGGAATTCTCGCAGCTCCATCAGGGTCGGAAACGACCTAACCGACACATTCGATACCAAAAAAAGGATTTAGGCAAGGCCATGCGCTATTCTTCAATTTGATTCTTAAGAGGATTGTGCAAAAACTCACGAGCATACTCCAGAGGCACAATTTTCCCAAAGTCGGTACAACTACTAACATACGACAACGATATTGACACTCAACGTGATGTCTTAGCAGCGTTTCCTGCATAGAAAAGGAAGCGGCAAAAATGGATTGAGCAGTAAATGAGGGCAAGACGAAGTATATGCTGTCAACACGAAAGGACACACAACATCGACGAATCGGACAGAACGTCACCATTGACAAATATAACTTTGAGGTAGTACTGGACTCTGTCTATGTCGGCTCCGCTACTGCCAACTAAGGAGATCCTATACAAACTTTGACATTTCGCCTGTTTCCTTTCAAATGTCAGGTTCATTGAATAATTACTCTCTATGTACATATTGACTAGTGGCACCTACCATGCTGTTGTATGGAATCAGATGGTAGTTGATGAAATGTATTTGTTTGACTTCCCATTTACTGTCTTCTAGCAAGTGCGTAGATAGGTTTGGAATCAAGGACAAGAATCCACTTATTTTCCAAAGTGGAGCTACAGTTTGGAATAGACCTGAGCCACACCCAACATCCGTCTAGAATTTGTGAATATCGCGGGATTATGATAGTAAAACCGATTTATGAAAATTTTGTGCCTCTGGTGTTGACTCGGTAGTTTTGCACAATCATGAATCAAGCATGTTATTAAGGACAGCAGATGACATTACGTCGGTCGTGTAGTCTTGCCTTAATTCTTTTTTTTGGTAATGAATTTGTAGGTGAGGTCGTATGTGTGGTATACCCAAACAAGATATTGCTATGTATAGTTCGTCTCTATAAATTCTGTCGTAAGCGGCTTTTAAATCGATGAATAGGTGGTGGACGTGCTCAGTCGTGCGATGATTAGTCCGTTAAACTGCCGCGCAGAAGGTCTGGGTTCGATTCCCAGCCGTAGCAACACCTTAAATTTTTTTTTCATTGGCCCTCCTCTCGTGATGGCCTGACATGTCATCCGAGTAGTATCAATTGTCAAGAAAAGCTTATCTCCAATTCGAAGTTCGGAGTCGGCATAAAACAGGAGGTCTCGGCATCGTGCAAGAAGTACACACGCACACATGAATGGATGTGAGAAAGCTCGGCCCTGGGTACTTACGAGCCTGTTGCGCCAAAAATTTGTATTTATAATAGGTGGTGGGTATCGATTTTGAAATCTTGTGTTTTTTTTTGCAGGTTCCGGTCAAATCCAGTTGTGTTCCCTATTGATCTGGAATCGCACTGATAATGCCGATCAGGTTGTTGATCAACATTATTTATTTTTATTTTTATTTTTTCAGGCATTCACAAATTATTATGACAGGTAAAATCTTGTAGACGATGTTGAGGATACTTATGAATCTGTAGATGACGCAGTTCAGAGGGTCTGCTTTTTGTGAATCAAGCAAGGTTCCATTTTTGACACATACTTTCATCCGATAAAATTTTGGTAATGAGTTGATGAATGTTGCTTACCCAATCATCTCCGCCAATTTTTAAAAGCTGGGCGGGAAGGCCATTATTTTCAGCATTCTTGTTAACCTAAACTTTAGATGTATGAAGCGTCTTTGCTTCACTTAGGTCAGATGATTGGTTGTTTTCTCCGTCGTCACCAAAGTAGCATGGATCGTTCTCTCTCACTTAGACTCTATAGAAGGGTTCTTTAACGGCAACGACCGTGTCTCGACCTTTTTTTGTTCATCTTTTCTTGTTCAGCTCGACAGGATTCTATTCGCGCCTTGTATCGCTGGATTTGACCTTTTAAACTTTGTTAAAACTTGCAAATAACTATCCTGGAGTTGCACCTCTACATATCCTCGATCGCGCGATTTTCTTCCTCTTTTTTCTTCTTTCTAAAAAGCCGGTGTTCTTCCCTTCTTCAAATGCAGCTTAGCTTTGTAGGCCTCGTTCTTGGCTGCGAGCATCTGTCGGCATTCCTCATCAAACCAGGGGTTTCTTTCTGGTGGGCGTGAGAAACCTAGCACATCAGTTGCGGCTGATCTAATGGCTTGTTGGCATCGTTGCCATAGTTCTTCGGCATTCGATGCTGGTGGTATGGTATTAATCGAGAGGCTTAGGGATACGCGTTGCGCGAAGGTCTTGGCGGTCTCCTGCGATTGCAGTCTTTCGACATTAAATTTTTTTACAGTATTTCTGGATTGTTGTGGCGAAGTGGATATCCGCATTCTAACCTTGGCTGCAACAAGGTAGTGGTCCGAGTCGATGTTAGCTCCTCGGAATTTTCGGACATCCAAAATACTGGATGCGTGGCGTTCGTTGATCTGGTGACCGCCATGTCCCCTTATGTTCTCTTATATAACTATAGTTGTCGCTGTTTTTTTTCTGAAAAAACCGGTGATTTTCGTTTCTATGCATTGTAGTCCTCGTTCTCGGCTGCGAGCATCTTTCAGAATTCTTCATCAGACCATCAATATCTTTCTGGTGGGCGCGAGAAACCCAGCACATCAATTTTGGCCGATTGTTTTCCGATATAAGATGCTGGTGGGTATGGTGTTAATGCAGAAGTTAAGGGATACGCGTTCTATGAAGGACTTGGCGGTCTATTACGATTTCAGGCTGTTGACATTAAATTTTTACTTTTGCTGTCAGAAGGTAGTGGACCGAGTCGATGCGATATTCCTCCCTCGGAATGCTCTGACATTAAAAATTAATAATGCCGGTCTCTTGTCTATGTGATCAACTTGAATGACCATTCGTTGATCTGAAGACCGGCATGTTCCCTTATGATTATCGTGATGAGGAAGCCGTATGTTAGCTATAGTGTAATTTCACTCCGCATCGAACTCAATTAGGCTAAGTCCGTTTTCAGACGTATCGTCGTGCAGACTGTGTTTTCCTACAATACTGCTGAAGATGTCTTTTCTTCCTACCTTTGCGTTGAAATCTCCCAGCTCGGTTTTAGGCTAACTTTCGCTACATAACCTTTTTCCTTCTTCATATCGCAGCGCATATAAGGCTCATTTTGGCAAATTTGATCTTGTGGATGTGGAGTATTACAATGAGTTCGCTAATGTCTTGAAAGCATAAGACTTCTTGCCGGAATCTGTCAATTAAAACAAATCCACATCTGACTAGTCGCAGTTTTTCATTCTCCCACTCATCACAGCACATCCCTTCGTATTTCCAGGATAGCAATAATGCGGTTTGGTAGTCAAAAAATATGGACTTTGGACAATAACTTAAGATCTTTATGTTTTTGTTTGAGTTACACAACTTTTAAGTTTACTTAAAAACGTTTCTTTTTTGAACTTATATGGTATTTACACCGAACCAAACAACGGATTTTTCGCTAAAAGACCCAAATTCTATACTCAAACTTAAAGTTTTTGAAAACTTGTATCATACCGAAACATTATTTTCTTGAAGGTTGATGGAGCAAAAACACTTTTTCAACATTTGACATACAAGCAACTGCAATAATTTTTTTTTTTTTTGAAACATTGCAGTCTCAGTAAAAAATTATATGACCTTAAAGTTTTCAAAAAACCCATCAGTGATTGAAAACTCTAATGTAGTAAACCTGTATGAACTCAGTGGATCATTAGTGCGTTTTTAACGTGGTAGTTTTCGAAAAACTCATTAGTTCTCATAAAGTGGTTTTATAAAGCAAACATTTTTTTATTTATTTTATATCGAAATATATACGTCATTTTGTATGTGTAAATCCAAGTATCATTGACAATGATATGAATACTGTTGGCAGTTTGACATTTACCAGAGGCTCGTGTGAATATGAAAATGTTCCCCTCATTGAATACAAGCCGACATCATTCTTTGTAAATCGGTTTTTCTGCATAATATGCTACCACTTCTTCGAGAATCAGTAATACCAAGTGCGGGAACACTCCACTATGAACATCAATCATCTTTTCAATTGAAAAGCAACTTCAACGTACTCAAAGAAGGATACATTTCCCAATTGCGTAGTAGCACATTTGTGTGTGTAGGTATACTTTCATTTTTTGGGGGGATATGCTTGTATTTACTTCTCCATTGTACTTAGTAAATGGTTCACTGACAACGGGTGATTTTTTAAGCGTAGTTTTTTTTTTGTCGAATAAAACACTCAAAATTGCTTCAAATATTCGAAAGTTTTTACGTTTTAAAGACAAGTTCATGTAAATGTTGTCCGTGGCTCCGTTTCAAGTGGTCCATTCGGAAGGTCCAATTTTGTTTTTCGAGCATTCCACGAATTACGCGTATTATGTTATCCTGTAAGGCTTCAATCCTGTTCCCCACGACAAAAAATTCAGAGGCGTTAAGCCGCATGATCTTGGCGGCCAACTCACAGGGCCATTTCGAGAGATAAGCTGCTCACCAAATTCATCCTTCAACATATCCATTGTTTCACGAGCTGTGTGGAATGTGGCACCGTCTTGATGAAACCACATGTCAACCAAGTTCAACTCAGCCAACTGGGGCAAAAAAAAGTCGATATCGTTCTTTGAAGAAAAATTTACCGATGATGCCATCAGCCCATAAACCACATAAAAATGTCGGTTTTTCGGGATGCATCGGCAATTCTTGTATGGCATTTGGCATTTGCAACAGTTTTGCTTATTTGCGTATCCGTTGAGCCGGAAATGAGCCTCATCCCTGGTCGCCATAATATGGTTAAAACAAACGGTCCAATTGTTTCACAGAGCACGAATTTTAATAATCAAATTCAATAATATGCAATCGTTACTCGTTTGTATGTCCTTGCATCATTAAATGGTAGAGTATACTGAAAACTTTTCAAATTCACAGATGATGTTTGGACGCCATTACTAACCATTACTAACCAGTGCTGCCAAACTGACAAACCCTAACTCTAAGTTGGTCATTTTTGGATCAGTGTTATATTTTATTATCGAGGGTAAGACTGAAATATACATCTGTAGAACTACCAAATTTTTTAAGGGCCCACGTTCAGAACATATGGTCATAATCCTCACACTTAAATCAGGAAGAATTTTTATTTTTGACAGGTGCTACGATCAGAAAAGATGGTTTAGAGTCCTCCTTCCTAACTCAATGGAGAATTATGTAACTTTTTTAGCGGATACAAGGCAGTCTGTCCACATTCGATGGTTTATTTCAGAACACAGTCTTAACAACAGACAATAATTACTGACTTCCGACTTATTGACATTGCAGTTTATATTACCAGTAGTACCCGTTTTTTTTCGAGCGCAGATTGTCAAACAACCAACAATTCGATAATATGTTCATAGGTGCGGGAAATGCATTAAGTAATGCTAACTTGCACAACATTTGATCGAAAAACTATAGACTTCACCCTCCAATGGAGTCAACATACCTACTTTCTTACTTAAGTGGCGCTACAGTCCGGAATGAACCTGGGCCTCAACCAACATGCCTCTCCAATTAGCCCGGTCCTTAGCTAACTGCCTCCAGTTGCGCACTCCAAGTTAGTTGAGGTCGGTTTCTACTTGTGCGCACCACTTACGGCGAGGTCTTCCTCTACTGGGTCCGACGTCTAGCTGGGAATCGAAGACTCTGCGAGCCTCTGTTTGGTGAGGTCGTTTCCGACCATAATAAAGCGGCGAGAATTCTGCATCGCCATCCTACGCAAACGGATGATTTTGGGCGGTATACCTCAACTGGACATGGCTCTGTATATTTCGTCTCTATAGATGCTGCCGTATGCGGCTTTGAAATCGATGAATAGGTGGTGGGTATCGATTTGGACTTCTTGGGTTTTTTTTCTTGGATATTCCGAAGTGTGAAAATTTGATCGGTGGAGTCAACATGGACTTAGTCTCTATTAACAAGAGTCCATTCTAGATGGCATTGATTTGGATTATAGAAATACAGAGAAAACGCCCGCTCATAACATCTAAGATTATCACGACGAAGAAGATATTCGGCAAGTCCACATAATACCCATGGCAGCCCAATCACCGATGTTCTAGATGTTTTCAAGATTTGTCTGTGATTGAATTTGAATTGGCTGATCTGTTTCAAGATGTGACTGCAGATCAATTACATTTTCTTGACCATTATGAGTGAATGAACAGTAATGCTTCAGTACAGAAATAGGAAAGTATATCCGAAGCTTGTAGGACCATGCCATTATCTCCTTTCAATCGATTGGTTCTTTGTATTCCACTTTGGATAACATGTTCATTCATCAACACGGCAAAAAGTATGGATATGGAAAATTTTCGAAAATATTTCACAAACACACATACCCCTCGTTCCTTTGATAGAGTCCCAACAAAAGATTCTTTTTCAAATCCAAGAATTCCTGTATCCAAGGACGAACAATTGAACTCGTCCAGCTTATAAATTATGAACTTAATGCAGGTTGTTGCAATTGGCCACAACGGTGGTGGGAATAATAAAATAACCCCACCCCATTGTTGTTAAATGCAAGTCACGCATATACCGCAGTTCGGATGCATTTAGATGCCCGCTGTGTGTTTAGGGTTTTAATTGCCGCCAAATATTTGCAATTGAAATTAAATTTAGCTTACTCGTGGAATACCAAATTACACTAAACACTGCGAATTATCTGATTAAATTTTTAAATTTCATGCATATTCACAGAGGATTTTATTAATTTTTGGCATAAGTCATTGAAATAAAATTTTGAATTCTGTAAAGCTTACAAAATGATGTTTAATATTGTAGTGTCTGTAGTAATGGTGGACAGAAGTTACTTGACAGGTGTCTTAGAGTTCTTATTAAATCATGCCTCTTGGCATATATTATTACACAGGTATTTAATACCATCCGACTATCTGTCATCTTAGTATCAATCTCAAGATTCATGAAAACATTCATATCACCTTCATCTTCTGGTGGCATTATGCTTATGAACCCCACTCACAGACGCAGAATGGAATCTGACAGGTCAGCAATAAACGAAATAACTCGCATGGATTGTCGTCTGGGAATTCATAAATAAAACAGAATTTTATTTCCTAGCGATGGCATATCCTTTGCCTGCACTCCTGTCCATTCCAGCTCGCAGGAATGGAATATTTTTCTCCATTTGATATCAACTGACAGCAGTAGTGTGGATATTTTTTGTTTGTTGTATGCTGACAAGTGATATGGTTGCCATACTGCAGCAACATAATTGACATTGAAATGTCAGAAATTATTTTTAATTCAACTGTCATCTCTTATTAATAGGGGTATAGACCGATTCAGGTTGGTTTATAAATTCTATTTTTAAACGTTACCCATCAGTCAGATTGTCACTTAATGCCTTCACAATGAATTCGAAATAAATGGGAAATAGGAATTTAAGACCATTAGGCCTGTTTGCTGATTCGAACCATAAATCCTGTTAATGTCTATGTATCGTAAAACTTTTAAGTTATACATACGTATATTTAGGTTGCTGGTAGAAATCTTTGTGGAACTTAGCAAGGTAACAGATTAATAATAAATCTTAACTGGCGCTACAGTCCCGGCCCATGGCTAACTGCTTCCAGGTGCGCACTTCAAGTTGGTTGAGGTCGGTTTCTTCTTGTGCGCGCTATTTAAGGCGAGGTCTTCCTCTACTGCGTCCGACGTCTGGCGAAGAATCTGTGAGCCGGGGAATTGGTATCCATTCATTCTACATGTCCTACCCATCTTATATAGGATCTCCTTAGTAGTTCGAGTGAATGCCTTACTACTGAATTGCCATCTTAGCCCGAAGAAACAGCGGTTGGCAGGAGTAATTCTGCATTTAATTTCTGACGAGATGTTGTTGTCAGAGTTAATAGCGGAACCGAGATAGATAAAGTCCCGTACTACCTCAAAGTTATATCTGTCAATGGTGACGTTCTGTCCAATTCGTCGATGTTGTGTGTCCTTTCGTGTTGACAGCATAAACTTTGCCTTGCCCTCAGTTACTGCTTAACCCATTTTTGCGCTTCCTTCTCTATGCAAGAAACGTGGCTAAGACATCACGTTGAGTGTCAATATCGTCGGCGTGTGATAGTAGTTGTACCGATTTTTGGAAAATTGTGCCTCTGGAGTTTGCTCGTGAGTGATTGCACAATCCTCTCAAGAATAAAATTGAAGAATAGCGCATCGCCTTGCCGAAATCCTTTTTTTGTATCGAAAGTGTCGGTTAGGTCGTTTCCGACCCTGATGGTGCTGCGAGAATTCCCCATCGCCATCCTACACAATCGTACGAGTTTGGGCGGTATACCAAAACTAGACATGGCTCTGTATAGTTCGTCTCTATAAACGCTGTGTAAATGGTGGGTATCGATTCGGAATTCTTGGGTTTTTTCCAGAATCTGCCGAAGTGTGAACATTTTACCGGTTGTGGACTTTCCTGGCCTAAAACCACACTGATAAGGGCCCATCAGGTTGTTGGTAAACGGTTTCAGGTGTTCACAAATTATGGCATATAATATCTTGTAGGCGCTCTTGAGGAGACTTATGCCTCTGAAGTTAGCGCAGGTTAGAGGGTCACCTTTTTTGTGGATAGGGCAAACGATGCTGAGGTTCCATTCTTCAGGCATAATTTCTTCCGACCAGATTCGGCTTATGAGTTGGTGGATGTTACTTACCAAATCATCTCCGCCAGCTTTATAAAGCTCGGTTGAAAGGCCGTCATTTCGCTTGAGTTTAGATATTGCTATCCTCACTTCACTCAGGTCGGGTGGTTGGCAGTTTTCGCTGCCGTTGCCAATGTTACATGTTTCGTTCTGCCTGACAGCGGAATGTTGTCCGTATTCGCCGTTTAAAAGTCTGCAGAATTTGTTCCTCCATATCCTCAACATCGAATGTGTCTCAACTACGAAATTTACTTGTTCATCTCGACAGTATTCTGTTTGAGCCTTGTTCTGAAAAGCCGGTGTTGTTCCCTTCTCCTTTGTCTACAGAGCTCAAAGGCAGCTCTTGTCTTCACCTGCAGTTGCTAAAGATGTCTTCTCTTCCTACCTTTGCGTTAAAATCTCAAAGCACGATTTTAACATCGTACTGCGGTAGTCGCTCATAGGTTTTGTCAAGGAGCTCATAGAAGCAGTCCTTAGCTATATCATCTTTTTCCTCCGTTGGGGCGTGAGCGCATAAAGAGCTAATGTTGGCGAATTCGGCCTTGATGCGGATCGTTGTAATGCGTTCGCTAATGTCTTGGAAACATAAGACTTCTTGCCTAAGTCTGGCACTTATAACAATCCGCATCCGAATAGTCGCTGTTTTTGCTCATCTACTCACGGTCCGTAGTAGATGTCACAGTTTTTCATCCTCTTTTTGCCCGGCCCATCCCATCGTATTTCCTGGATGGCAGTAATGTCTGCCTTGTAGCAGTTTAGGGCTTCCGCTAGTTATTCGCTTGCACCTCTCCTGTTTAATGTTCTCACATTCCAGGTGCAGATACGAACGTCGTTGTCCTTTTTTCGTTTAGCCGTGTCGTCAACAATAAAATCAGTCCTTTCCGAGGCTATTGGTTGCTTCTTAACCGTTAGATTTTTCCATGATTGGGTAGTAAACCCAAAGCACAACCCCCAACCTGGAGGGCCGGTTCCAATTTATTAGATACCCCTAGGACACGGGGTCATCAGTATCCACTACGGGATTGAGCGCTGTCGTTGGCATTTCGGTTCATCCGCCACCATCTCTGTTCAAGGGGACTGACTAACCCTTGAAATTCCTAGACAACCTGTTGTCCGAATATGTCGAAGCAGCTTGTCTAGGATCGCCTGGGTCAGCAGGCCGGGTATTCAATCCATGCCATTCTGACCTGACTGTTTATAGTGTTGCTGTTTTTCGGCATGTTATCAACACTCGCGCTTATAGTTTATCAAGTCAAATCCGGTTGGATGAGACCAGTACACAATGGATGTGTAGGCAGAGTTACAACCACTGGGCATTGGGAAGCTGAACAGCTGTCAGTGACAAAATGACCCATGGTTTATAAAGAAACCGTTAGATGGCCCACACGTAAGTTATATCATCGATAGCGAACTTTTCTTACTCTTTTGTTTTTGTGAAGAAGTATCTCCTATTGGATCACCCGTAAAAGACGCAACATCAGGGATCCTACGAATTTAGGAAACATAGGTTCTGCGACAGAACTATTAGCAATGAACGTATGGCAACCCTGTTTTTAGGATGGGGGTCAGATTCCTTGCTGAGAGTTACTGCTCGGCTGCATCTGGTGTTGTTGGTTTTATTAAGATTTTATTACCACAATATTTCCGCTGGATATTTATTGGACTTTTTTGCTCCTGTCCGCAAAGTTATTGCGCTCGACTACGAAGTGGTATTCATAAACGTGTTGTAGATATTTTCTGTTGTTGTTACTTTATTGCTCGTACTTATGTTAGTCTAGTGTGTCGTTGAAGGGGTTGCATGGTATAAACCCCACACGTGGGGTTTGTAATTGCATTTGGGATCATCCAGCCGCCAATTTTATGGATTTTCATTACCTGGAACATAATGACAATTAAATTGGACAGAAAACGGCAATAACTCGACGAGGTACATGCTAAGGTTATGTGACAATTGGGGTTTCGATAGGGGGAGGTTCCTGAGCCGCTTTGATTTATAATGACAAGGAACTAACTCGAGTGAAATGGGCTCACAGAGAATTAATTAGAAGGATATGGGACATGACTATAAGTGGGGTTTGGGGAAATTCAACAGAAAATACATCTCTGATTTTCTGATTTTCACTTTTATCTCTTTGAGGTTTAAGAACTCTACATATGCAGATGCCTATAGCTGTGAGTCTGCATATTCAACTTCTTATGTGTTATGATTATAATTGGTCGTGGAAGTTAATTGGAGGGTTGTTATCCCTTATCTTGCTAAGGGAAGACGATAATATTACCGCTGTATACATAATTAAGTGGCCGTAAGAAACAGACTAATCAAGAAATTACGCATATGGTATGAATAAAACTAGATACGCTTGGGAGGTAATTGGAAGTCTTGAGGGCTTCGATATTAAGGCGAATCAGGGGATCCGATTATAAATCCGATTATATAGCCATTGGGTTGTTGGTTTACGGTTGAGTTGTGAATATGAGAGTGAGATTAATGAGCTTATTAGGGAGTATGTCAGCCACAATGACCAACAACAAATTAAAAGGTATGAACAACAAATATCTAGTCATTTATGAACCTGGGCATGGGTACAATATATGTCCTCAAAAAAACAGCTTAATAGTCTTCTTTTCCTAGCCAGTCATAGGACGCATGATTTAGAAATATTTCGCCTTAAGTGGCGCTTACAAGAAGAAATCGATCTCAGACAACTTAAAGTGCGGAACTGGTGGCAATTAGTTAAGCACCGTCGGCTTTTCAGGTCATCCGTCACCATCTCTGTTGACTTACCTTTTAGATTCCTAAATCACTTGTTGTCATATGTAGAAGCTGCTCATCTAGAATATTCTCGAATTGTCCGTTCTAACTGGGACTATAAATGCCATCATTTATATCTTGGGAGTTCTTCTGATCCCAATTTAGAGTCACGTGCATTCCCCTCCCCTCCATCTGCTTGAGACTTTACTCAGGGTTGAGACCCTGTCTATGATCAAGTTGATCACTACGTGAAGACTGAGATTCGGAGTTGGTAGGCATTAGCTAGGTGAAAACTCATGTTTTCATATAATCGCATTACCTAACATTTGAGAGGTAAATGCAGCCAACGAATTTTAAAATTCCGTGAAAGACAAGTTTAAGCCCTCTGATATCGATTTTTGTTTTTATGTTTTGCTTACTTACTTACTTAAGTGACGCTACAGTTCGGAATGAGCCTGGGTCTCCACCAACATACCTCTCCATTTAGCCCGGTCCTTATGTAATTGCCTCCAATTGAGCACGTCAAGTTGGGTAAAGGTCGGTTTCTACTAGTGCGCACCACTTAAGGCGAGGTCTTCCTCTACTGCGTCTGACGTTTGGCGATTGGTGTCCATTCGTTCAATATTTCCTACATTCAAAGTTTTTTGACCATGGACATGTCGCTGTATGGCTCGTTTAGTTCTTGGTTCTGTCTTCATCTCCATAGCCCGTCAACGTTCATGGGATTGTAGATTTTTCGAAGAATTTTCCTCTCGAATCGACCAAGGACCTCTTCATCCGCTTTTGGGACGGTCCATGCTTTAGCGTCGTATAGCAGGACTGGGATGATCAGGGTCTTATATAGGATCTCCTTAGTAGGTCGAGTGAGGGCTTTACTACTGAATTGCCTTTTTAGCCCGAAGAAACAGCGGATGGTAAGAGTAATTCTTCTTTTAATTTCTGAAGAGATGTTGTTGTCAGAGTTCATAGCGGAGCCGAGATAGACAAAGTCACGTACTACCTCAAAGTTACATCTGTCAATTGTGTTCAATGTTCAATATTCTGTCCAATTCGTCGATGTTGTGTGTCCCTTCGTATTGACCGCATATACTTTGTCCTGCCCTGCTAGGTCCCTTTTTGCCGCTTCCTTCTCGACATAATGGTCGACATAATCGCCCATAAGAGAAATTTATTCGGTTAACCTTGGATCGTTTTCACACTACGTTTCCTCTTTGTGATAATACGCATCCGCAGAGACGTCGAACAGTGCGCACCGAAGAAACAATTGCCGCTGTAGAGCAAAGGGTTGAAGAGGACCCGAATGAATAGATTCGCCACCATGCACAGCAATTGGAGCCTTGTCCATCAACTTTATGGAAGATTTTGCGCAAAGAGCTTGTCTTACGACCTTACAAGATCCAGCTTGTGCAAGAATTAAAGCCAAGAATGTATGGGCCGAACATTAGATTGATTTCGATGCTGATTTTCATTCCAAAATTTTGTTCAGTGATGAGGCTCCATTTTGGTTCAATGGCTACGTCAACAAGCAAAATTGCCGCATTTGGAGTGAAGAGAATTCACATGAGACCCTTGAGACGAAATTACATCCACAAAAACTGACTGTTCGGTGTGCTCTATGGGCGGATAGAGGATACCGGATAGAAAAAACATTTTCTTGTGTTTTATTTCAATTCGAAGTCCTATGCCTCCAAAGAAAAGCACCCGTTATCACTTGATTAAGAGGAGCAAATATTTTTGTGCGGTTTTTTGATGGAAATACCCCATAATGCGTCGAGTTGATTTGTAATTCTGCAAGGATCAACTGTGTGGGGTTTTTCTCCCACGCCTGAATTGAGTTGCAGAATTTAGTCACAATTTTGGTTCTTGGTTAAATCATTTATTAAATTTTAATTTATAATTTTAATAAACATTTATATTATATTCAAGACAAATATATTTATTTTTAACTCTACGGATATTTTCTTTTACAAATATTTATTTTCTGCTTTTTTGAATTTATGCACCACCCTGTCCATATATCACCTCAGCAGCATAGTATTGAAAAAATGTCAATACAAACAATACAATAATATTTAAAAAAATATCAAAAAAGGATTCTTGATTCAGCTTAAAACAGCAACAGGACCAGGTATTCAAATCAAAGATTTTACTTCGAATCATTAACTGATCGATCTGGAATTGTAATTAAATCGTCATGTTGTGTTCGTGCTTACATTCTACTTGAAAATAGCTCCTTACCTCCTGTTCAAGTGGGATACTCTGAAGAAGCTTATCGTCACAAACTAGCACCATTACCATAGCTTTGAATTCTTCTTCAGCCTTAACTAATGCATCCGACAGGCGGCCGATAAGATAAATATCATAGGATACCTTCAAACTGAAGACAATTCCGAACAATTGTGAAGATTTTGCGTAAATTTCACCGTCGATAGAAATCAGTGATTTCAAAAAGTCATAAACCGTTAGAACATCCTTGAAAAGTCCACAGTATGTATATAAATAAAAAGCCGAAAAGAACGTATTCAAATCGCGCTTTAGCAAATGAATGCGAAACGATATCGTCAGAAATTTTCTTAAGAGATTTGATAAATTTCGCTTTTGCATTGTGAGACCACCAAATCTCAACGCTTCAGCCATTTTCATGTAGAAGCAGATTAACACTAGCTGTGAATATATAAATCCAAATAAAGTCAAAACTTCAAAGGCCTCACTATATAGACGGCTTATATCAACATTATACACGTAGCTTGAAATAATTTCCTGTATCCTACTGGGTATGTTTGGAAAATAGATAGCTAGCTTGATCATCACTGGTATTCCAATGCTGGATATAACGTAAATCCTTGAGTCCGATTTCGCCTGGATTTGTTTAAAAATGTCAAGCATATCATTGATTATTTTCAGCAGGAAAGAATGACGTAGCCTGAGGTAGCTTCTCACTAGCAATAATCGACCTATCATTGCGGCTAACAATGATCCCAAATAAATGGTCATATCTTGCGCTACAACACCACTATATTTTAAGCCCACATGCGACTTCAAATAACTTCTGACAATAATCCATAATTGACTTACAGTCAAGACTCCATTTATCACATAAGGAACGTACAATAATGCGCCGCAGATTCTCGATCGTACTCTACTAAATTCGACTTGCTGCATCCAAGGGTTGTACTTAAAGTTCGATAGACCAAAAAATGTAAAAACTCTGTAGAACCAATTAAGGTATGGGACTAGATCGGATTTATATGGATGAGTGTAATACATGTTGCTAAGGTAAAAGCCAGAGTTATACTAACTCTAACCGAGGGTTACTATCGTAATGGAGGCACTCGGTGAAATTAATTAAGGAAAGTAGACTCGATGCTTACCTTAATGGATGTTCATTTAGCTAAACACTTCTAATTGAGCATTGGATACTCAATTTCAGCAACCGATGCTTACGTATATCCTGCACTCAACAGCCACAACTTAATTAATATGAAAAATTTTTGTTGCATTCTAGACCAATTATTTGAAAGCTAAGTTTCCGTACTCATCACTGTTTGCTTTCATCCTATGCGCTCATTATGTATCATCGAATATATATAAAAAAAAATTGAGATTTTCCGTATTTCCATCAAAATCATGGCGAAATAATGTTTACGACTTCTATCTGATACTATCGATACATTTTCAAAGACCAAAATGTTTAAAAAACGATTTTTTGTCAAAATGTTATTAAGGGATGACCTAATTTTCAAAAACTCGTTGGGAGGTCTTTTTGTTGCTTAGGATTCAAAGTGCGCATGAACTTTGGCATGAAATAAGGTCATTTTTTCATTTCTGTCTTATATCGCTATTCGTTGGTTTGCTGAAATTCTTTAAATTTTAAAATATTTCGATTTTGTCGAGGTAATAAAATCGTTCATTTGTCAAAAATATTAAAAATTCGGCCTCATCATCAGTCCCGACGCTCATTCATAATGGCAATCTAGATGTCAGCTCTTTAGACAAAGCCAATCTGCTTGCTGCGCATTTCGCAGCCAGTTCTACATTGTCAGATTGTGCCCAGCCTCCTCCTGTACTTGAGAACGTAAATCATTCTATGCGACAAGTTCACTTTTGTACTCGTAAAGTTGCAAGAGTTTTATTTGATTTCGATATTCATAAGTCCGCCGGTTCAGTTGGTATTTCCCCCATTATTCTGAAGGGTTGTTCTCCTACGCTAGCACAACCACTGCGTAAGCTATTCCATCTATCCTACGCATGAGGTCTTTTTCTGAGTAGATGGAAAACTGAATTTGGCCAGCCTGTACCAAAAAAAAGGCGAATCTTCTTCTCTCTCCGAATACCGACCAATTGCTTTTACGTCCCTTCTTTCCAAGGTCATGAAAACGCTGATAAATCGTCAGCTTATGAAATATCTTGAAACACGAAAACTTCTTAATGACCGAAAGTATGGTTTTCACAGCAACAGGTCCACTGGTATTTGATGACATATCTCACCGAAAAGTGGAACCAATCAACCCACCATGGTGAAAAAAGTTGCACTTGATATTTCAAAGGCATTTGACAGGGTTTGGTATCAAGCCCTTTTGTCGAAAATGTATGCATTTGGAATCGATTGAAAACGTCTTCTATGGATTAGAAATTATCTTTCGAAACGTTCAGTTCAAGATGTTTTGGACGGATTCAAGTCTGCAACTCGCTAAATAAATTCTGGTGTCCCTCAAGGCTCAGTTTTGTCTCCGACTCCCTTTCTCGTGTTTTATCAATGATTTCCTGTCTGCAACTCCTAATCCAATTCATTCCTCTACTGATGACATTACTCTCAGCTTCCCATATTCTTTTTCAGTTCCACGTCACTCATCTTCGAACGTGGAATCTAAACGACAACATATGATAAGCTCATTGAATTCCGAACTTGACAGCATCATCAAATCGGGTAAATCCAGCAGAGTAGAATTTAATGCTTCCAAAACACATTGCTGTCTTCTGTCGTTAAAGCGAAACCAAAATCTAGAGCCATTATCCATGAATGGCACTTACGTCGAACAAACCGAAAAAATTCACATGCTAGGTATGTGTGTTAGTAACGACTTACGTTGGAACGTTGGAACGTAATATCCCAAGTCGCAAAAACGCAGTGAAATGTCTAGGTTTCCTTAATCGATGTAAAAAAAGTGTCACCCCATCTTATTATTATTATTATTATAACTTTATTGTTCTATTAATAAATTATGAAACAATAATTACATGAAGCACTAGCTACCAGGGCTTTCGGCTTAACTTTTATAGAAAATATAGTTTAAATAAGTACAGCTAATTTAAGTTGTAAAATTATTGCATAAGTATGTCTAATATTAATATCGGTGTTGAAAGTTAGTAATTCTTTTAGGTTTTTTCCAGATACTGTGTTGCTTATGGATTTTATTTTTGCGCATTGTAGCATGTGTTTCACGTCAAACTTTTCATTTGTATCACAGAATTGACAGACTGGGGCTGGTTCCATGTTGAACAAGTGATTGTGTGTAAAATAAGTATGTCCCATTCTAAGTCTTATGTAAGCTTTTATCATCGACTTTGGTAATCTGGATGAGTAAATAGGTTTTTCGGCAGTCAGATTGAACGTTGTATATGTGTGTTGATATAAAGTCCAGTTGCTCTTCATGTTCGTGTCCATAGTCGTTTTTAAGTGCTTACTAAAATCTTTTTTACTAAAATGGTAAAAAGAGATAAGGGGCTGCTTAAATGCCAATTTAGCTTCTGCGTCTGCATTTTCATTGCCAACAGTTTCTGCATGTCCCGGTATCCAGGCCAATTTTAGGTTATTTTGTTTTGCAATCAGTTTGTCACCGATGTCTAAAATGATATTGGAGTAGTTATTTCTGTTTTTAATTGCGTTGATTGATGACAAGCTGTCAGTGAATATAATAGTTTTGTTTGTTTTTTGTAGCTTGGATTGCTTTTAGGATAGCAAGAGCTTCAGCCGTGAAGATAGAAGAGGTAAGATAAAGCAGGCCTTTACTGATAATATCTCCATTTCCATTGACAACTGCAAAGGAACTTCCTTCTGTAGTTTTTAAGGCATCAGTAAACCATAGTTGCCAACCTTGCTTTTCGTATTTGACTTTTATTTCTTAAAACATTTTTTTGTATATATCATTGCTGGTGGATAATTTTGGATACTCTGACAAGTGAGAAATGATAGAGCTATTTGGCAAGTTCAATGGAGGAAAATTAGTCGTACGCTTGTTTGCTATCACGATTGGGACATTAAGATAAATAGCTGAGCGCAGGGATTTATAGAGAGCTGATGGGTATTTTGGTGTTTTTTTCCGTTTAAGTATTTTTTAGCTTCGTCGTGTATAGGTGTTGTAAATGATGAGTTTATATTTCGTATTATCTGCCGAGTAAGAAATTCGATTTTTTCATGTAGATGAGGAAGTCCAGCTTCGGTTAAAATATTTTTAATGGGTGTAGTGCGGAAAGCTCCAAGACTGCTTCTAACTGCTGAAAAACAACATTGCACCTCTTAGATTGGACTCAAACACCTGCGAAAGAACTTATGGGAGACATAGGAACAGCGAACTTTTTAATCTCGCTCGAACATCATGGAAATATCTGCTGCCTTACTTTGTTTTATCATAATTTTAACAACCAGTGCTCAAATGAAATAGGCAGCTGCATTCCTCCCATTCAACAATTCAGCCGCAATACTCGTTACGCTATAAATGCAAATAAGTTTACCCCAAGACTGTCTTTGGACAAACGCTGATATATAGAAATTCATACACAAACCGAACAACATGAATGTGGAATGCTATACCAAACTCTGTGTTTCCTTTCCATTATAACTTACAGACATTTAAAACCAATGTGCATCGGAATCTCCATATTCTTCATAACCCGAATTTCCTTAACGCCCGCACTGTGCTTAAACATATCAATGGTATTCATAGCCCCTGGAGTGCGTGCACACAGAATCTTTTCAAAAATAACTCGATTTTATCGACAGAATTTTTTGCACCGTTCATAGAATCGATAAAAAAATAGTTTCAGCGGAAACTCACGCAACGTAAGGCGCTGGTAATACGGTTTTTTTTTTTAGGAAAATGAAAGAAATGGGCGTGGGTTAAAATGATC
Source organism: Rhingia rostrata (assembly GCA_949824845.1). Taxonomy (NCBI): domain Eukaryota; kingdom Metazoa; phylum Arthropoda; class Insecta; order Diptera; family Syrphidae; genus Rhingia; species Rhingia rostrata. Next base: position 64,951,586 of record OX463758.1, read on the forward strand.
TGTAGGCGAATTGTTCATAGTAAATATTATTCTCAAAATATTTTCATCTAACGTTTTTTTGTTCAATTTTAAACCCATTGAAGTATTTATGTCTGAATTTCATTTAATGCATCGTGAAGTCGTTAAAATTTTATCTCGGAATTAGTTTTAATATTTGGAAAAACAATCGGTAATATTTTAAAGACAATGCAGCAAATGTAAGCCTATCACAATTTTATGGCATCGACACGATTTATTTAAAAAAAAATTGATATTCACTATCCTTTATGAAACGGCGACAAACATTCTAAGGTTCAATTTTTATATAACGAGTGTTGTCTTTAGAGATCGGTTTTTGTGAATAGAGATAAAACTGGCATTTTGTGGTCAAATCGGGATACTCTTATAGGTTGACAAATAAACTCACAGGTTGACAAATAAACAACCCTTGCAAATCGTGCAAATTTATTTCGAAAATAATTGTTCAGTTCGCGAATCTTACCATTTATGATCGACATAATTGTCAATCAGAGCAATTAATTCGGTTAACCATGGATCGTTTTCGCACTACGTTTACTTTATGTGATAATACGCAGCATCCGCAGATACGTCGAACAGTGCGCACCGAAGAAACAATTGCCGCTGTAGAGCAAAGTGTTGAAGAGGACCCGAATGAATCGATTCGCCACCGTGCACAGCAATTGGAGTTTTGTCCATCAACTTTATGGAAGATTTTGGACAAAGATCTTGGCTTACGACCTTACAAGATCCAGCTTGTGCAAGAATTAAAGCCGCGAGACCATGCAATGCGTCGTGATTTTGGTGTATGGGCCGAAAATGAGATTGATCTCGATGCTGATTTTCATCGCAAGTGATGAGGCTCATTTTTGGTTGAATGGCTACGTCAAGAAGCGAAATTGCATCATTTGGAGTGAAGAGAATCCACATGAGACCCTCAAGACGCCATTACATCCACAAAAACTGATTGTTTGGTGGAGTCATTGGGCCATACTTCTTCCGAAATGATGCTGGAGAGTCAGTTACCGTTTATGGAGACCGGTAAAGAGCCATGATAACCGACTATTTTCTTACCGAATTGAATGGCATGAATGTAAGGCGACTTGGAAGCCAACATTTGTGGCGTTGTTGCCGACATACCGCCCCAAATGGTCGAAAAAGTGGTTTAAAGTTGGACCTCTAGAATTGGCTTTATTATTTGAACCGGCCGCGACGGCCAAATGCTCGAAATGATATTTAAACATTAATGGCATAAAATTATCCTTCCAATAAAGCCAAACTGGATATATATACTGGATGGATATTAAGACGATTTTCTTGTATTTTATTTGAATTCGAGAAGTTCTATACATCTAAAAAAAAAAACCCGATATATAGATGTACATATAGATGGTGTTTGCAACCCGACGTGTAATTATTTTAATTGAAAAACTTGGGTTCTAATGGGTGATCCATTTCGAGGTTTCCTACTTTTTTAAAGAAAAAAACACAGAAAATTCAAATTTAATGGAGAATGTTTATTATCATTTGAAAGAAAATTCTTTGGCATTTATAAGGTTATGTCCATCAAATGTTGGCCGTTGCTACGTCGCAGATGGTCCATCCGTTGAGTCCAATTTTCGATCACTAATTCGAGCATTTTGACTGGTAACTGGCGAATGACACGCGTGATGTTTTCCTCCAAGGCCTGAATCGAAGCGGGTTTGTCGGCATAAGCTTTTGACTTTACATATCCCCAAAGGAAAAAGTCTAACGGTGTGATATCACACGGTCTTGGTGGCCAATCGACCGGCCCAAAACGTGAAATTATGTGCACACCGAAATGTTCTCTCAATAAGTCCATTGATTGATGCGATGTGTGGGAAGTGGCGCCGTCTTGCTGAAACCAAATGTCGCCGAGATCACGAGCTTCAATTTCAGGCATCAAATAGTCGGTTATCATGGCACGACAACGGTCGCCATTGACGGTTACGTTCGCACCGGCATAATTTTTAAAGAAATATGGACCGATGATTGCACCGGCCCACAACCACACCAAACCGTTGTTTTTTCTGGATGAAGTGGTAGTTCTTCAATCTCTTCAGGTTGTTCTTCGTCCCAAATGCGGCAATTTTGTTTGTTTACATACCCATTGAGCCAGAAATGGGCCTCATCGCTAAACAAAATTTGACTCGAAAACGTCGGATCTTCTTGGAACTTTTCAAGAGCCCATAGAGCGAAGCGATGTCGTTTGGGAAGGTCGAGCGGCTTCAGTTATTGCACAAGCTGTATTTTGTACGCTTTCAATTTAAGATCTTGACGTAAAATGCGCCAAGTCGTTCCATACGTCAGTCCGAGTTGCTGCGAACGGCGCCGAATCGACTCTCTATGGTCTTCGTGTACACTCTCAGCTACGGCCGCTATATTTTCTTCACAGCGTGCTGGACGTGGTCTATTCGGTCGAATATTATCCAATAATGAATGCTGGGTCTCAAAATGGGTGATGTTGTTGCGAATAGTACGCTCAGTAGGCCGATTATGTTGGCCATAAGTTGAGCGAAGTGCACGAAACACATTCCTCACAGAACGTGAATTTTCATTATAAAGTTGAACAATTTGTAAACATTGTTCACGCGTAAGTCTTTCCATTATGAAATGCCAAACAATACTAAACAAAAATAACATGACAGCATGACGCGACTCACATGTGATCTGTCAAAAAAGGCTATTGAAAAAAGTATCTCTACTTGGATCACCCTTTATATCACAAATTTCAGTACCGCAAATAATAGTTTTTTAGTTGTGTAGAATAATTGAAAATTTCGTGATAAATGTCATGATCAAATAGAAATTTTCATGATATACCCTGGCCATCTTAAAAACCCAATGTGAATTTTTTTTATTAGGGCTATGTCGCTGTACAGATCTCTAGATCATCTTTGAATCCTCGTCTTCATAGCACGTCTACGCAATAGGGAACAAAAATGTTTCACAGAATTTTTCTTTCAAAACGACCATCCGCTTTCGCAACCGTATCTTCATGCGATTTTGATACGGTCCATGATTCAGCGCCGATCCGTAGTGCAGGACTGTGCCTTCCATAGGATCTCCTTAGTAGTTAGAGTGAGGACTTTACTACTAAACTGCCCTAACCCGAAGAAACAGCAGTTAGTTACTTTATTAATTGGCGCTACAGTCCGGAATGAACCCGGGGCCTCAACCAACATGCCTCTGGAATTAGTCCAGTCCTTAGCTTACTGCCTCCAGCAGCGTACTCCAAGTTGGTTGAGGTCGGTTTACACTTGCGCGCCACTTACGGTGAGGTTTTCTTCTACTGCGTCAAACGTGTGGCTGGAAATCGAAGCCCCTGCGAGCCAGAGTATTGGTGTCCTAGCAATCTTAAACGTCCAATGCAGAGTTTTTGTGACTAGTGGCATGTTGCTGTACAGCTTGTATGGTTCTTGATTGAATCTTCGTCTCCATGGCCCGTCAAAGCAAACGGGACTGAATATTTTTCCAAGAATTTTCCTCTCGAATCGACCAAGGATTATTTCGTGATTCAGCGCCGCTCCGTAGAGCAGGACTGGGCCTTCTATAGGATTTTCTTAGTAGTTCGAGTGGGGGCTTTACTACTTAACGACTCTCGTAGCCCGAAGAAACAACGAGATGTTGTTGTCAGAGTTAACAGCGGAGCTGAGATAGACAAAGTCCCGTACTACCTCAAAGTTATATCTGTCAATGGTGACGTTCTGTCCAATTCGACGATATTGTGTATCATTTCATGTTGAGAGCATATGCTGCGTCTTGCCCTCATTTACTGCTTAACCCATTTTCATCGCTTCCTTCTCTATATAATCAAACGTGGCTATGACTTTACGTTGAGTCTGACCAATGATATCAATATCGTCGGTGTATGCTAGAAGTTTCACCGATTTGTTAAGGATTGTGCCTCTGGTGTTGGCTTGGTTGTTTTTTTGCAATACTTTACAGAATGAGATTGGTGATGTCACATGGGAGTGCGTCGCCTTCTGAAAATCATTTTTTTTGGTATCGAATTTTTCGGTAAAGCCAATTCCGGTCCTGATGGAGGAGCGAGAACTTTCTATCATCATCCTGCACATATGGACGTATTTGGGCGGTATAACAAAACTAGACATGGCTTTGTAAGTTCGTTTCTATAAATGCTGTCTTATGCAGCTTTGAAATTGATGCGGCTAAAGTGTGATTTGATCATTTGTGGACTTTCCTGGCCCAAAATCTCACTGATAAGGCACGATCTGGTTGTTGGTAGATATTGCTATCATCGTTCGTTCGTTTTGCATGACAGCGGACGATTATTTGTCTGCAGAAGTGGTTGTTCCATGTTCTTAACATGAACTGTGGTTCAACTTCTATCTTTTCTTTCTTCATCTCGACAGGATTTTGGTTACGCCTTATACCCCCTTCATTGACGTTTTACACTTTGGTAGAACTTGCAAACACTATTTTTGGATTGGAAGCTCTCTAAAGCCTCTATAGGGCGATTTTATTTTTTTCAGAAAAGCCAGTGTTCTTTCCCCATTCTTTGTCTATAGAGCTCAGTGGCATCTCTCGCCTTCACCTACAGCTTAGCCTTGTGTGCTTCTTGTTTGGCCCTCTTCATCAAACCAAGGGTTTCTTGCTGGTAGAAATATAGACCGTCAGTTTCGGCTGATCAATTAGTCGTTGACATTAGATGCTGGTGATATGGAGTTAGCCGAGAGGTTAAGGGATACTCATTCTGCGAAGGACTTGGCGGTCTCCTGTGATTACAATCTTTCGACGTTACATTTTTTAACAGTATTTCTCATTTTTTGTGGCGTGGTGGATCAAAACACTGGGCGCGTGCTTCTTGTCTATCGCAAAGTGATCGATTTGGTTGATCTGGAGACCTCCATGTCTCCTTATGAATAACGATGTTAGGAAACCGTGTGCTCGCTATAGTGGCATTTCGTTCCCCGGTGAAGTCAAAAAAACCTTAGTGCGTTGCCAAACTTGTTGTCGTGTAGGCTGTGTCTTCCGACAATACCGATAAAAATATCTTCATCCTCAGTTTGCATTATAATCTTCAAGCACGATTTTATCTTCGAACTTCGATAGTTGCTCATAAGTTTTGTTAATGAGCTCGTAGATGCAGACCTCCCTATATCCATAGTTATTACTGTACAAGCGTGAGCGTACTAAAGGCTTCTGTTAGCGACTTTGGCCTCAAAGAGGATTGTTGCAATGCGATTCATTAAATTCTTGAAAACATAAGACTTCTTGTCTTAATCTGGCACTAATAACGTATCCAAATCCGAATATTAGTTGTCTATGCTCTCTATAACACGGTCCGTAGTAGTTGTCATAGTTTTTCATCCTATTTTTGCCTGGAACATACCGTCGAATTTACATGATGGCAAAAATGTATGATTTTAAGCAGTTCTTCCCGAAGTTTTTGGTTGCTTTGTAACAGCAATTTTGTCCGTAAATAAGTAGTTAACCCAAAGCATAACCCCCAACCTATAGGGCCAGCTGAAAGTTATAAGATACCGCTAGGACACGGGGCCATCAGTATCCCCTACGTGATTAAGCGCTGTCGTTGGCCCATCTCTGTTTAAATTGCCTGACTAACCCCTAAGATCCTTAGATGACCTGTTGTCCAAATATGTCGGAGCAGCTCAAATAGGCTGCCAATCCAAACTGGGACTGTAGACGCCCCGCTGACACCATCTTGAGAATTCTTCCACTGCTGACTGGAAATAGAGTATGTGCATTAGTGTGAGAGTTTATACAGGGATTGAGACGTGAAGGCTTCAAGTCGGAGTTGGTAGCCATCAGCTAGGTGAAAACTCAAAGTTTCACATAATTGCCAACCATTTTACCACCACTGCCCCACTTACACTAGCACTAAATTAGCTAAAGTCAATATTCCTACAAATTTGCATGAATTAAATCACAAACGAATCCTCTTTCAGTTGAATAATTTTAATTGAATTTATTTCAACGGAACACCCTTAATTCGTTTTAAGACATCTACTGAGCGAAATGAATTTTCACAGATATCGAATATCAAATACCACCCGCATTCGCTTAAGGACTCGATTGAAAATCCATTAACGAGGCAAATAACTTCGTGAAGCCAATGATCCCAAATTAGTTTGGGAACAGGAACGCCTTTTTCTTTATTGGAATTCCAATGGCCTTCACAAATCACAATAAGAGGAGGCACCTTCATCAACCCTAGTGCCAAAACAGATAATGGAGTCTATGCAAATCATTGAACCAAATAATCGCACAACAGCCCCCAAGCAGTATAAGCATACAAGTTCACTGAAATTTATTGCTTTCATTGAGAGAGGCCTATAGCTTCCCAGGCACGCAATGCAAGGCACAACAAAACGAAGCGAAAACATCCTGTAATCCCTTATAGCGTAAAGAAACATAGGCCGTGTAATAGGTTGGGGATTTAGATATTCCATGGGGACAATAAAATGCTGACGTGATTGATTGATAAGTGTATCAACCGTAATGACCAGCATTCACACCAGCAGTGGGCTCGAAAGTAAGGCTTGTGGACATTATTTAGGCAAACCATCAGACCACTGGCTAGGGAATTTACGGTGATCCTTTCAGCCTACACAAACAATAAAAGAAACGTATTTCCTGTAAGCAGAGCAATCTATCTAAGCATATGATAAGGAGATTACAACATCGAATGGAAGGATTTTAATTAATTATCCTGCAGTAGGCTGAAAGTATATTACAATCTCAAAGGGAGGGTGGAATTGTGAACTTTTAATGCGTTTCTCTCTTAAGCGGTTTATATGTGTGTTGTCACATACAGGTTAATGCAATTTCTTGGCCCTTAAGTCAGCTTAATGGTTAGAAGTGTTTTTTTTTTAATTAGGTTACGTGTTACCATCAAAGGTAGAGTTGCAGACTGGTGTGCTGTGGTGCGTTGATGAAACTAAGTCAAAGGACTAAAACAAATTAAAAAAAAATGTAACTATGCCAGGTGAGCTCGAGTAAACACATTAGAAGTCCATAGCGTAGCCTTCCGATGTTTTTTTGGCTGTAATTGAAAAAAAAAGAAAAACTTTGATTCTTCTTGTGGATTATTTTAATTTGGTCTTTTAATTTTTTTCACATCAAGTCGAGAATATAATGTCATGCAAATGGCCGCCGCCACAGTTGATTGTCATTTGAGCCCTTTTTTATGGCATTTTCCATCCCTTTGGACAAAACTTGCGGCGATAGGTCCTCACATTCTTGACGGATATTGTCTTTAAGAGCTGCAAGAGTCTGAGGATTGTTGACATAAACCCGCGACTTCAAAAAGCCCCACAAAAAGAAGTCTGGAGCGGTCAAATCAGGCGATCTTGCTGGCCAGTGCAAATCGCCAAAACGGGAGATTAGGCGCCCGGGAAATGCATCCTTCAGCATATCGGTTGTGGCACGTGCAGTGTGTGCCGTTGCACCGTCCTGTTGGAACCACATGTTTTCCAATCCCAATTCATCAAGTTGCGGCAAAAAGAATTCGTTGATCATTGCTCTGTAGCGCTCACCATTCACAGTAACCTTTTGACCCGCGACGTCTTCGAAGAAAAAAGGTCCGATGACTCCTCCAGCGAAAACAGCACACCATACAGTGACTTTGAGCGGGTGTAATGGCTCTTCGTGGGTTACACGCGGATTTTCAGTGCCCCAGAAGCGTAAATTTTACTTAATTACGTACCCGCTAAGATGGAAATGGGCCTCATCGCTCATTAAGATTTTTGATGAAAAATCATCTTCCTCTTGGTGGTGATTAGAGATGGCTTGAGCGTATGTTAGACGCGATTGGCGGTCAGCAGCTAACATCTGTTGCACCGTCTGGACTTTGTATGGAAACATCTTTAAATCTTGTACCAAAATTCGCTGTAAGGACCGTCGACTGATACCCATTTGCGTGGCACGTCGTCTGGTCGATGTCGACGGCGCTTCCTTGACATCTTCGGCTACAGCAGCAATATTCTCTGCAAAACGGCTACTCCGGGGTCTGCTGCATCTCGTGTTGTGCCAGTCTCTTCGAGGCGAGCGGCTAAACGTCGCAGTGTTTCACCAGTAGGCGTTGGACGGCTAGGAAATCTGCGACGAAATTCACGTTGTGCCAAAGTCACCGACCGATTATTGCTCAAATAAATAGTCACCAATATTCCGCGATCTGGAGCAGTGTAGCGTAACATTGTTTATTAACGTGTATTTCGCATGTGTTTTCTACACAAATGTCAAAACAGAACTGACATTAGGGGCCAATCGTAAAATGTATAGCATTTTCTGATAGGAGGATTACTTTTGCGCCACCTTGTATATTCAAGAGGCAGTTGGTTTTTTGAGTAGGGAATAAGCCCACCTATACAATTGTAGCGTACCTCTGAAGTGCGTTTCCCTATTGTAATAAATATAATCAACTTAATATTTTTATTTTGTGATTTCAATATTAAGAATCTAATTCTTAAGAGATTTTTCAAACGGACAATCAAATATGGCGCATATATCCGTGCGCTTCTCATTGACCAAAGCGCCACATATTTATACGGCGGAATTTTAGTTGTTTTTACAACGAAACATTTTTAGATAAAAGACCCCTATCACATTGTGTGTGCCTTTCTTTTTACTCTAATACTGTGACCAGTAAGAGCAAAGTATACGCGCCATAAGAACTTTTTTTTTCATTTTTTCGTGTTCACGTGTGGGAACAAATTTTCCTTATTGGTGATTTATTATACACCTCACAATAAATCTTTGAAAATTTAATAAAAAAAAAGTGATCTCAAATAGTTGAAGAATCCACGTGATTTTATGTGAACAGACGAAAAAATCAGCAAAATAACGGGTGATTTTTTAGCTGGTTTGGTTTTGGCAACACTGGTTTTGACAGCTGACGTGTGTTTAGTACCTTGTGTCACTGTCAAACAGCTTCAGTTTGGTTTGCAATTTAACCATGGATCGTCTTACAAATGAACAACGCTTGCAAATTATTGAATTTTACTATCAAAATTCGTGCTCGGTACGAAATGTTCATCGCGCGCTGCTTCCATTTTATGATCGGCATTCTCGACCTTCTGAGCAGTCTATTCGGAAGATTGTGACCAAATTTCGCACCAAATTTACTTTGTTGGACATTAAACCACCAACACGTTTACGTACTGTGCGTAGTGAAGAAAATATTGCGGCCGTATCAGCTAGTGTGACAGAAGACCGCGAAATGTCGATTCGGCGCCGTTCCCAGCAGTTAGGCCTTTGTTACAGCACTACGTGGAAAATTTTGCGGAAGGATTTGGGCGTAAAGCCTTTTAAGATACAGCTGGTGCAAGAACTAAAGCCAGCCGACCTACCACAACGGTGAACAGTTAATTTCACGTTTCGGGCCGGTCAATTGGCCGCCTAGATCGTGCGATTTGACACCATTAGATTATTTTTTGTGGGGGTATGTTAAGGCTAATGTCTATAGGGACAAGCCCGCTTCGATTGACGCACTGGAAGCCAACATCCATGCATTCATTCGTGAGATACCGGCCGATATGTGTGAAAGAGTATGCCAAAATTGGACTCAGCGGATGGGCTACCTGAGACGCAGCCGCGGTCAACATTTGCATGAAATTATCTTTAAACATTAAATTGCAAGGTTCAAACTATCGATTCAAATAAATATTTCATTTATTTTTTCGAATTTTTTGTGTTTTTTTTTTTAAAAAAGTTCTAAGCCTCTTAAAAAATCACCCGTTACAAAAAAAATCATCTTCCATCAGTTATAAGATCATACACGTGTCTCGCCGAAATATTGCTGGCAGCCGACCTGTCGATATTTTCCTCAGTCACTTTAATCGGCAGGAGATTGCTCGCCTTAAATACCAACACGCCTTTAATCTTCAAAATAAGTGCCAAGACAATTTGTGACGGCAGCAAAACAACAGCCCTGCTGCATAACATGCTCCTCTTCTAGCCCAACAAGCGCAGTACAGTAGTGTCAAGATATCCACTAATCTGCCTTGTACTACGTCAACCAACGCCAGAAGCTAAGGAGCAAAGTTACGTTAGAAGCGACAAGTACAAACCAGCAATACTTTTAGTGATAACTGCGCCACATACGACGAGACGCTAGTCGAGGATCCCGCAGCCATACGGACCTACATTTAAAGTGTTTCGTGCGAACGCTGATATATCAGAACATCGAAGCTGCATGTCAAAATATGCGAATTAATCAAAGACACGCATGCAACCAACCCACAATTGTCTATCATATTTTTCATGTTTTAGTGTTTAAGCTTAAGGTAGTATTAATTTAGGGTAAGAACAAAAAAAAAAAAATCAACGAAACAAAGTTCAATATCAAAGGTATGCCTCAAGTTGATACATTATAAAATTATACATTTCTAACAAATTATATTTTTAACAGCAAACATTTAAATCATATGCAACACCCTACTACGAATTGTGCGCACAACACGGAGTACGGATAAAACAACATCACAAATATTCATACATCTATACATACATGCATACAATAACCATTATTTCTCAATCAAAACCATTCACACATACTACTTAAGCCTAACTTAAGACTACTTAACTACTTAAACCTAACTTAATTATAATCGGGGTGGCGAGCCCTCGTTGCGCATGCCCCGAGGGGTCGCCATCCTGATTGCGTCTTTCGGTCCCACGGCAGCCTGCGTTCAACCATATTGTACGCCAATATGGTGCACAAGCCCCACCCCAGACCTTGTTCCTAATTTAAAATCTTACCTATGGAGTTGGACTAAAAGTCCGCAAAGTCCTGAGGAAGTGCAGAATCACCTTCCTCATATAGCCACCAGAATTCAGTGCGCTGTTTTGCAGCATCGATCCTATCGCGATCCGATACCGCCGTGCTAAAGCGGAGGAGCTCCGGAGCATTGTCGACGTACCCGTCGCGGATTAGCCGTTTGTCCCGCGCGTCACGATAGCGGTGGTATAAAACCGGGATACCGTTTCTGTCTTGTACTAAACCTAACGAATCGATGTAAATGAATGCCTCTGGTGGAATAAAGCCCGATATGAGCGTGCTCTCCATGTATAAATCATTGGGATAATAAGCCCCAAAGATCAGGCTGTTGTCGCTAGCCATCGCCCTTGCAGCGTGCCTTCGAGTCACCTTAATTAGGAAATTGTCAATTCTATTCAACTGAGCCCCATTGTATAGAACCTCGTTGCGATAATATTTTATGTACTCGGAGTCCGGCGTTCGGCACAATCCTAAGCAGGATCGGAGACAACGTCTCTCAAACAGCCGTATCCTTTCCATGTAGGATGGTGATACATTGAACCACACGGGACAACCGTAAGCGATGATCGGCTTTATGAGGGCCATGTAGCAAATGACTTTCACCCTTGAATCAAGTTGACTGCTATGAAACAATCTTCTTGTCAGAGCATAAGCCCCCCTAGCCCTGGCCAGACAAGCATCCACATTTTTATTAAAACACAGAAACTTGTCAAGCCAGATGCCAAGGTATTTGACTTCACTTCTCACCGCCAACGGCCGTCCATGCTGTCCCATGATACAAATTTTTTTCCAGTTTTTTCTGGTATCGTAAGAAGCCCTCTGCACTGGGGTCCTGAACAGAATTGTTTCGGTTTTTTGGAAATTGATCCTCAATTTCCAATCATCGCAATATCCCTTAATGTGATCGAAGTCACGTTGCAAAAGTGTGTTGATGACCTCGATTTTCGGACCTGATCTGTACGCCACTAGATCATCTGCGTACGCTATAGCGTGTCTGAGAGAACCTACAAGATCACTTGTATAAATGTTAAACAATATCGGGGAGTTCACCGCCCCCTGTTGTAAACCGTTTTTAATTTCAAAGACTTTACTCGAAGTTACGTTGCCACATTTGACAACGAACTTCTTTCCCATAAGCATTTCATAAATCATATATAGCATGGGTTTACGCATGCCCAGTATGGTCAGCTTGTAGAAAAGCCCCTCTAACCATACGTTGTCGAAGGCCTTCTCAAAGTCAACCAGACAGGCCCCTGTGCATTGTTTTTTGGACTTATTCCATTGGATGTCGGACACTAGTTTCGACGCGGCATGAATGGTGTCATGCCTCGCTCGAAAACCAAACTGATTTTCCGGAATAATTTTGCTTTCCCCAACCCACTTAAGCAGAGCTCTATTGACTATCTTCTCGAATACCTTGCTTACATTCGGCAGAAGGCTTATTGACCGAAGATTTGCAGGGTTTGTTTTGTCCTTGTCCTTTTTGGGGATAGGATGTACCACCGCCGTTTTCCAGTGCACCGGATAATGTGCATTATTCAGTGCATTGTTAAACAGGGTGGTGAAGATATCGACTGCTTCTATTGGCAGGTGTCTCAATACGACGTTTGGGACACCGTCCTCTCCTGCCGACTTTTTATTTTTCAATGATACCAAGATGTCCAGGTGTTCATCTTTTTGCACGAACAGCATCAGGCTATTGGCGACTATGCCATTGGAAGGGTTTTCGTCATTGAATACGGAAAAACCGTGATTCTCAGATCGCCAAGCTTGAATATCAGTGCGCAGATGAAAGTGATTCAGAAAGGCTCTTTCCTCAATATCGCGATTTGGGCGAACAGGATTGTTCACTGTATACACGGTCTCGAAAATAGCGCCTATCGAATTCGCCTTCTCCTGAGGATCTTCGATCGTGAAAAAACCGTCGTTCGAGTCAACGTATTCCGGACTTATACCAACAGCCGTGAGTGTCTGTCTGTCACAAATATTCATACATCTATACATACATGCATACAATAACCATTATTTCTCAATCAAAACCATTCACACATAATCAAAGATTCGTAAGTTTTTTTTTTTTTTTGTATTGACTTGGGTTACAAGGCCATGATACTAAGAGGCCTAAAAGAAAAGAAAATTGAGTTTAAATAGCAACTACCATTATTAAGATCATTTTGAAATACCATTATTTTTTGTTAAGGTTAGAGAAACACTTTTTACCTTTTTTTTTATATTATTATAGAATGTTTTTGTTTAGCTCTTAAAGCATTCATGTTCCATAAGTCGAGTAGTTCGCGCTATAATCCCACGAAATAAAAATGAATTTTGTTTACCTTAAAATGAACTCTGAACGAATTTTGTTTATCATGGTTAACTAAACGGTTTGTGCGATAGAGAGATGTGAGCGGTTAACTAGATATTATATAGCATAGCATAACTTTACAAAAGGGTTACTCATTCAACAATCTCGGCATTGGGTAACCACGGAGATCTGCACAATAGTGTGGAAATTAGGGTGGGATAAAGCCGATAAAGCAGTCATTTATGAACTGTTACTACTTGGTCAACAACACCTGACCAACTTCGAATCTGTGTCTCTTTTTATTTATATAGTCTCTCTTCAGACAATTTCGTCTTTTTCTTCATCTTTCACTCCTTTACGAATCCTTTAGCTAGACATATTTTGTAGAAATCATTTTTTTTTATTACTGTGAGATAGTGGATCATCAGATTTCTCTCAGAAGGCACGATATATTTTTTGAAGCGAGTTTTTTGGTAGCAAAAGAATCCACCCCATCCGACGATTTTTTTTTTGCTACTAGGGTACAAACTTACACCTAACCTACCCACTTGCTTACACAATGTCGGAAACTGCAAAAGTTTGAAACTGTTTCGTTATTTGTGCACATTAACTTGAGAAGGACTTAGTGTAGGACAATAATGTTTTTTTTTTAACTTATCGAGAATCATGGAAAAATGTTTTCTAGACGTTATCTAGGCATCTAGGGCTTAATATAAAATGAAACACTATATCACTTATTATGGGTCTCAACTCCCCCCTTACACACATTTATCGGTCCATTGTGATACCACAAGTTGGCGGCTACCGAGCTTACGTGATAGTGTCCTTCTTCTCTATTCCAAGCTGAAGTGTCATTCTGAAGCCTTTAGAAAATATCAAAAACTTCTTAAAACGTTTGTTTGTGAACCTCGAATGTAAGAATAACAAAAAAAAAAGTGCAGCTGAGCGGAGGCATCAGGGTGCTACAGAGCAGATATTTCTGCCATTGGGTTGGGGAGGTTCAAAAACTATTCCAATGGTGAATTATCAAAAGCGAAAGAAATGGGCAAGGAGTCTGATGCACCAAAGTCAAATTATCCAACAAAAGCCTAATATGTGCTTTGGCTTGAGTGAGATGGAAGAATAAGATGACATCATAAAGGCATGCTTCTAGCAGACCCTTGTCAACACTTGTTAATCCTTGTCAAAGTAGGATGAAAAAAAATCGCTGGGTGACTTAAACGTCATCGTTGGAATAGGGGCTTACCAGTAAAGTAACTTCGCTGCTTAACGAAATGCCCCTAGATTCCCCCTAATGGTCCCCAGACAAACAAACCCAACTGCAACAGAGAAAAGGCCCGCATACAGTATTGATGTCCGAATATTCCGTTGTGTTGACGTTAGCTATGAGCAATTTCACACTGCAGCCAAGGTGATGCTTATACTCGACACAACACAGCAACTGTCTATTACTGTGAAACGTTCACCTTTGAAAAACAGAAATTGGCAGAAACCACCTAGGCGCTTGACGAAGACCAATGCCAACTTTATCAACAAGTCGCAATTGATATCGGACAGAAATCTCGGTTCGACAAAAACTTCGCATGACGCGAAGAGGAAAGCTCCTTAAAAAGTATCTGTGGGGTGGAAATTTTATCCCAAAGGTAAAATCTCAAAGCCAGGAATAACCTGGATAATCTGAAACATCAACTTTTCAAGATGAGAAAAAAAATATCGTCTTTGAGTTGTCAGTCGCTTTTGATAACCAAAATATAGAAGAACCACTTTTACAGATTGTTGAACAAGTGATGGGCAATCTCCAGCTATCAGGCGGAAAACTAAAAATCGGTCATATACGGCCATTGCAGGGCCTCAAATGCATGCTTTACCATTCTTTTGGAACACCTCGCCTCTTCACTCAGGTACAATACTGGCAGCAGAAGCCGACCCTCGCAGCATATACTAGCACCAGCGCTTCATCAGCATACTGAAATTCACTCCAACACCGTTCACCCGAACTATCTAAACCTAAATTGTAGTTTTTCGGAAAAAAAAATTTAAAGATTTAATTTAATTTAAATGTGAGGCACACCTTAACGTCAAGATTTCTTCCCAACTTAATTTGACCACAATTTGTCCACAATCGGGAGAATCGTGCGTGAATTTTCACAAACCGTCTCTGTACGAAATGTGAAAACACCTGTGCATGCTTGCCAAGTTCGTTCTGCGGAAAACATAGCTTTTGTTTGCGATAGTGTGGCAGAAAAGCCGTCAACCTCAACTCGTCATCGTGCCCAACAATAGAACATCTCATGAACATCACTGATGCGAATTTTGAAAAAAGATTTCAATTAACGAGCTTACAAGGTTCAACTAACTCAAGAGCTAAGGCCTAATGACCATTTCAAGCGTCGTCAATGCGACAAATGATTGGTTGAACAGGCAGACGTGAATGGTGCCTTTACAAAGAAAATCATCTTCAGTGACGTGGCACACTTTATCCCCAGTGCGTTCGTTAACAAGCAAATGAATATCTACGAGTGATTGTTGAAAAGCCGTTGCATCCACAAAGAGTGACTATTTGGTGCGATTTATTGGCAGGCGGCATCATAGGGCCGTACTTTTTCGAAAATGAGGTCGACCAAGCAGTAAACCTGAATGGTGACCGCTATCGCGAGATGATTCTGGACTACTAATAGCCAAAAATAGAGGACATAGAGTCTAGGTCCTAGACGATGTGTGCTTCCAACAGGATGGTGGCCTAGCCAACGAAACAATGGCTCTTCTGCGCTAGGAATTCAATGGGCGTGTCATCTCAGGTCGTGGCGATGTTATTTGTATGCCACGATCATGTGATTTGACATCGTTGGACTTCTTTGTTTGGGAATATTTCAAAGAAAAGTTGTACGTCAATAAGCCAAGAACAATTTAAGAGATCAAGGATGAGATAATTCGGCACATTAACGACATTGAACCTCAATTATGTCTTCTGACCACCCTATTGGACCACCCTATTGGATGGTGCTCTTATTTTTGCAAATGGCCGCCAATGTCAAATCTGCTTTTATATTTGTGGACTAGACAGATGTAGAATACAAGTGAGCAAGCCATGGAGCAATAGACGCGGAATAATCGAAGTGGACGATTATCCGACCAAAACTATAATGAGCGGCTCATTTCACCCTCACGTACCCGAACAAGCAAAACTATCGCTTCTGGTGCACCGAAAATCCACGAGTAACGCATGAGGAGCCATTACACCCGCTCAAAGTTCTTGCATGGTGCTCTGTTCACGCTGGAGGAGTCATCGGGCTCCTCAATTGGACGAATTAGGACGGGATGTCTTGAGGTGTTCCAACATTACGGAGCAACAGCACACACTGCAGGTGCCACAACCGATATTCTGAAGGCCAAAACAACATCGGATGACTTCTTTTGGCCCACCTTGTAGAAGGCAAAAAAAAAAAAACGTTTGATATAACATTGTCTATAAAATACTTGTCTTGAGAATTCGAAAAAGTCTTTCACGGTTTAGCTAAATTTGTTTGGTAGTGCGTGTAGTATATGTTCAACTTTCTCTAACAAAGATGAAGGTATCCGTGAAAATGTTTTACTTCGAGATTTTGATCGATTCTAACATTACGATGACAGTGGAACCCAAAAAAGTGTTTTCTGCAATTCTTCCGTCGGTCCGTCACAACGAACACAGTTAAGGAAGACTTCGATTTGACACGCACAAGTAGAAAATGATCTCAACTAGCTTGAAGTGCGGCATCAGGTGGCAGTGGGACATTCGTTTGTGTACAAAATCACAACAACAAAATTTAGATGGTTTTCTGCAGCACCATACCTCAGTTTGCTATTGAGTTAATTAATAATTATCCCAACGTCTCGTGTTACCTCATACTATTCTTGGCAGGTGGGTAAACGGCGGAATGAAATTCATACTGCGCCAACACCACCGATGAATTATTCCGAAAAAAATCGAAATAATCATTCCATGATCTTTGGGAGTGTAGCGATTTATGTGTTGTTGCTGTGTATTTGGTTTCTACATATATACTTCACGAACGTCGAAATAAAATTGATAGTTGCAGCCATCTACAAGATTTATAACGGGTGGTTAAATTTTAAGGGCCGATGTTGAATGTAAACCATACCTAAACCTTAAGTTTTTTTCCGCACTTCAGTCGACATTTCTCAATTTCAGATTAACTCAATTTGTATTATAAAAAAAACACAATCGAGCAACGCGATAAAGTTATTCAGGCTTATTATGAAAATAGACGTTCAAATCAAAATGCATATCGGGCACTTCGTGATTTTTTTTCGGTCAATTTGATCGTCTAAATGTGCATACAATCGGAAAAAGCGTGCAGAAATTTGAGCAAACCGGGTCTGTAGGATACGTGAAAACACCAGTGCATGCTCGTACAGCTCGTACTGCAGATAATATTGCTGCTGTTCGCGATAGTGTGGCTGAAGAGCCGTCCACCTCAACTCGTCGTCGTGCCCAACAATTGCACCTCTCTCGCACGTCGTTGATGAACGTTATGCATAAAAACTTGCATTTACAAGCTTACAATGTGCAATTGACTCAAGAACTCAAGCCTCTTGACCATTTCAATCCTCGTCAGTGGTCAGAATGGTGGCAAGAAATGGCAACAGTGGACGATCAATTTTCGAAGAAAATCATCTTCAGTGATGAGGCACACTCTCACCTCAGCGGATTCGTTAACAAGCGGAATTGCCGCATTTTTGCAAATGAGAATCTACGAGTGATTGTTGAAAAGCTGACCACCACAAAGAGTGACTGTTTGGTGCGGTTTATGGGCTACGCCGCCAGCCTTCGGGCCGAACTTCTTCGAAAATGAGGTCGAACATTCAGTTAATGTTGTTGTTGTTGTTATTTCAATCATTCCATTGACAATCGGCAAAAATGTCCTAACAGAAATTGCCAGGGGCTGTCCCGCTTAAGAGTTAGAATCGTTGTTACACCTAACTCACCCACTAACATACGATAATAATTGTACCGCTTTGCACGGTGACTTACTTACTTACTTACTTAAGTGGCGCTACTGTCCGGAATGAACCTGGGCCTCAACCAACATGCCTCTTCAATTAGCCCGGTCCTTAACTAACTGCCTCCAGTTGCGCACTCCAAGTTGGTTGAGGTCGGTTTCTACTTGTGCGCGCCACTTAAGGCGAGGTCTTCCTCTACTGCGTCCGACGTCTGGCTGGGAATCGAAGACTCTGCGAGCCGGCCGGAGTATTGGTTTCCATTCGTTCTACATGTCCTAGCCATCTTAAACGTCCAATGCGGGGCATTTCGCTGTACAGCTCGTATAGTTCTTGGTTGAATCGTCGTCTCCATAGCCCGTCAACGCAAACGGGACCGAAGATTTTTCGAAGAATTTTCCTCTCAAATCGAAACCCTCTCATATGAAAATCGGTGTAGCAATTGTAAAAATCCATTCCCTAGGAGCCCTGACGGGCTCAGTGGTTCGATGGGTATTGCGATGAACTGTCGTGCAAAAGGCCTGGCTTCGATTCCCAGCCGTAACAACAACTACATGATTTTTCAATGGCCCTCCTCTCGTGATGATCTGACAAAAAAAATCGCTCAGTGGCGCGATGGTGATCTGACTAATCATCCGATTAGTATCAATTGTCAGAAATAGCTTATCTCAACTACGCCGTTCGGAGTCGACATAAAACAAGAGGTCCCGCCATCGTACAAGAAGTACACACGCACACATAAATGGTTGTGAGAAAGCTCGGCCCTGGGTACTAACGAGCCTGTTGCGCCAAAAATTTGTATTTCAAGAGATGAAAATGGGCAATGTTGCATTTTCGATGAAAAATTGTCTCCCTGGTGGTCAAGATTCATGATGGCTTGAATGTGGACTACATTCACTTGACAGTTCTCAGTTTTCGAAAGAACGCTGGGGATCCGGGGATCAGACCTAGAAACGTCTCGTGTTGCCTCATACTCTTCTAGGCGAGTGGGTAAACGGCGTAGTGAAATTCATACTGCGCAAGCACCAGCGACGAATTATTCCGAAAAAATCGAAATAATCATCCGGCGTTCTTTGGGAGTAAAGCCATTCATGTGTTGTTGACGTGTATTTTGCCTCTATATACTTCACAAACGTCAAAATAAAATTGGTATTTGTAGCCATCTCCCACATTTATAGTATCGATAGAGCGATGCCATTCGTGGCAAAACGATGTGATGGGCAGGGAAAAAGGGGATGAAAAACTGTGGCAGCTACTACGGGCTGTGTTAGTCTGAGCCGAAACAGCAACTATTCGGATGTGGAATTTTTTCTAGATTCAGACTTAGGCAAAATGGCTTATCAAGGACAAATTCATCAACAATAGCTTTATATAGGCTCTCTCTTCGAGGTACGAAACAGAAAGATTCTTGCAGCCAAAAACAAAAGAATTCAGCGGCCTGGAAATTCTACAAGTGATTAATTCTTGACCCTTCGATAGATCCTTAAAAAAAAGTCCAAATCGAAGGCATCGACCAATTTATAGAATTCAAAGCCTCAGACGACTGCATTTATATAGACGAATTATACAGAGCCATGCCTAGTTTTGGTATATCTACTGCACAAACTTGCCGGTCTGTGCAGGATGACATTGGAGAATTTTCGCCACTCCATCAGGGTCGTACAGGATCTCACCAAAAAATTCGATACCAAGAAGTGGCTTAGGCAAAGCGATGCATGTGACATCATTTATCTCATTCCTGAGCGGATTTCGCAAAACTACCGAATCAACACCAGAGACATAATCTTCTATAAATTGGTGCAACCACTAGTGTACGCCAAGGATATTGCCTGTCATTGTGTGTTGTTTTGTTTTTAAGGACAAACAGCGATATCATCCCAAAACAAAGCCATCGATTTGCGCCAAAACTACTACAAGGATATATAAGGATATCTAACTATCCCAGCTGTTAATTCAGACAGCAACATCTCGTCAGAAATTAAAAGAACCGATTTGCTGCTTCCTCAGACTAAGAAAGTAAGTTAGTGGCAAAGCACTTCTCGAACTACTAAGGAGATCCTAAACAAGACTCAGATCATCACAGTCTTGCTCTAAGGCAATTAAGTATGGGCCGTATAAAAAGTGGCTGAAGAAATCCTTAGTCGGTTTGAAAAACAAAAACTTTGAAAAATCTTTGTTCCCTTTCGCGTTGTCGTGGAGACGATCCAACCACGAACTATACGAGCGACATAGACCTAGTCAAAAAAAAAACTACTCCCTAGACGTTAAAGGTGCTTATAACATGTAAAGCGAATGGAAACCAGTATTCCGTCTCGCAAAGTCTTCGATTTCCAGGCAGACGTTAGACGCAGTAAAGGAAGACTTCGCCTTAAGCGGCTCGCACAAGTGGAAACAGACCTCAACTAACTAGAAGTGCCCCAAACCACATCAACTAAATTTAGATGGTTTTCCATCTATAGCAGTATACCTCTTTTTCCTAGTGAGTTTTTTTAATAACTATACCGTTGTATATATGAAAATCGGTATATTAATTCTAAAAATCCATTCCCTAGGACATTTTTAAGACATCATTTCATTTAGTAAAACAGCAATTGGCGGTAAGCAATTTTGTGTTGCATCAATAGCTCTTCCACTTCCATTGTCTCCAAGTCACTTTATAGGGAATATACAAAAAGGACACGTATTTTTACTACTATCTATTGGCCCTTTTATTGAATAGAAAATTACACATGAACAGTAACGTCTTCCTATTGTCTCAATCCTGCTTCCTTTCTTTGATAACCGCTTGTGACAATTTTGCAAAACACATTATCAGAGCAAATTTCAAATTGGCAAAAGCCATCTGACATCGCATTCCATCCCTAAACTGTGGCACAGCATTACTACACAATGCTACACAATGTCCTTACCAATTGGAATTTCCATTTGAATTCCTGGTATCCTTCCCGATAGCCTAAGACTTTGGCACAAAAAGGCAGAATGTAAGCCAAGAATAATATCATGTCGAATCGTCGAATCTTAATTGATCTCTATTGAGTGTCGAGCATTAAATTTCCGAACGTAGCTCGAGGTTTGAATTTCAAAATTTACAGACACAATCACAATCAACTACATTATCGTTGCCTTCAACACGCTGTCCATTCACCGGAAAGGACAACCAAAGCATCCGCAAACACTACCCAAGACAATTGCCATTTCACGTCTGTCATTGTGTGTTGTTTTGTTTTTAAGGACAAACAGCGATATCATCCCAAGACAAAGCCACCGATTTGGGCCAAAACTACTTCAAGGATATATCGTAATTAAAATCGAACCTTACTTGGGTTCGAAGGGGTGTATTTGTTTGCCGGTTAACTCTTGACAAACGGAGAGGAAACAAGGATCCTAGAAAACTTTCGAATTCCTTTTGCGGTGGCAAAAAGACTTTTACGATATTTCCAAAGTCATCTTTGAAATCGAGCTGTTTGCGTTGTTGTCCTTCAGTTGAATTGCTGTCCTGCCACAAGGATGGGTGCGGTAGTGATGGGCGACAAAGTTGGGTATCGGATTAACAGAAAGTTGTAGTGCACCTGATATAGCGAGATTCAACAAGTCGTCGGAGGTCGATGTAGACAGGAAGGACGAAACAATGTAAAGTGTTGTCCTTTTTCTCTGTCGAGGGACACATCAATGTTTTAGTTAAAGTGACCGTTTGCTCAGATTCTTTTGGGTTTACTGTTAAATAAAGTGCGGTTGAAGTGGTTGTTAGTAATATCTCCTCGAAATAGGTCAACTAACCCTGATAGTTGTTAAAGGGACACATGGACGAACTTTGTTGGAATCCTTGACCAGTCATTGCATTTCGTTTATACCTTTGGGTTTTCAGGTTCAATAAGTTCAACTTTTCAGAAAGGAGATAACGACGGCAGACTGAAAATGTTGGGTCTTTATTAGAATGAAGTCTCGACCGACCTTGTGTGTCTGGAATACTATGACCCACTTCTGGTTAAAGGGGGGTGATGGTTGACGTATTCCAAATAAATTATTGGTCTCTACATTTAAATCGAAAACTCCAAAATAGATGTAATAAATCAGCGATGGAATTTTAAAACAGACTTTGTCTACATCTCTTTGTGCGACATCTCTTCTGAAGATTTATGGTGCTGGTGCATATTACTTAAGGAAAACTATGATAGGGGGATCCTCTCAGACATACGGTGTATAGGGAATTAAAATACCACTCGTGGAGCAAAACTTCCTAGAGGAAAAGGCCACTATCAAGAAAATAGCCCCAAACAGCAGCGGAAGAATTCCCAAAATGGAGTCAGCGGTCCCAGTTAGGATGGATAAAGTAAACAAATCATTGAGGAATCTCAAGGGTTATTCAGGTCGCTTGAACAGAGGGTATTATAGGTAGCAGAAATAGCGACTATTCGGATATGGATTTCTTATAAGTGCCAGACTTAGAAGAGAAGTTTTATGTTCTCAAGACATAAGCTAACATAATGGAAAAATCCGCATCAAAGCAAAATTCACCAACATCCCAACTAGCAATCATTCCTTTATAAGGCAATAAAATGTATTTTCTGCAAGCAATTATTTTGTAGGCCTAGTGCGCGGAGGGTGAGCTTTTTTGCAGTCGATTGTTTGGGTTTAAAATTAACAACGATTACCAAAGTTATGACGGTATAACTTCCGTAAGGTTCCTTTTAAGCTTCCGGAGATTTGTGTACAATTGAACATGTACCGTACGTTAAGATATTTTGCTTCGCACGAATTTAATCCGAAGCATTACATGTATAGAGCTCAGAAATGAACGTGTAAAACAGCTATGACTGCTGTGTATCTTAGGCGATCAACTATCTACCTTGCAAAAGTTTCAGGTTCGATTCGCAGTCGAAGCATTACATTTATTTTTTTAATTCGAAAAATGTTAAATGATTCGATTGTCTGCAAATATAATGTGGCATGCATTTTACCAAACTCTTAATGAACCCTAAACAGCATAATTTTGTTGTCATAAAGATTGAGTCATGGAAAAACGTGAAAGGGTCGGGAAAAAGGTCAACACGATTCAAGTACTTCGTTGTTCTTACTGGTCTTTCAAGATCCACAGTAAAGCCTGATAGCGTGTTGGACTACCGTGCGAGTTCACATTGATTACATCGCGATAGACAAGAGGCTCGCATCCCGTATTTTGGATGTCGGATGATTTTAAGGACTTAACATTGACTCGAACACTAACTTGATGCAGCCAAGGTAAGAATACAAATATATACTACACCACGACAAACGAGAAATTATGTGAAAAAAATGTTACGAAAGAATGCAACAGACCGCCAAGTCCTAATAAAAATTCTTCAATCTCGTTTGCGTTGACGCGCTTTGAAGACGAAGATTTAACCAAGAAATAAACGAGCTGTACAGAGACATACAATTTCTCAAAAAACCACGCATTGGACGCATTTAGGATAGCTAGGACATGTAGAACAAATGGACACAAATACTACGGCTAGCGGAATTTTTGATTCCCAGCCAGACGTTGGATGCAGCAGAGGAAGATCTCGCCCTTAGTGGCACGCGCAGGTAGAAACTAACCTCAAACAACTTAAAGTTCGCAACTAGAAAAAGTAAGAGAAGGACTGAGCTAATTAGGGAAGCATGTTGGTTGAGGCATAGGTTCCAGCTCAGGGAAATCAAAGATTCGTGCTTCAAAAAAAAACATTCGACAATTCTATGTTTGCCCTATATACTCCGCAATAGCCCTCAACAATTCCGTAAAAAAGGACCACCACTTTTTGAAAGGGTGGTTAAACTTTAAACGTCGATGTTGATTTTGAATAAAACACAAATTATAGAAAATGGTTGTCAATTATTTTTATTGTGATAATGTTGGTATGGTTCCGGTATGGCCGCGACCTCAGCGGCACACCTCCATCCGATATTCCAAATTTTAGATGACGCTGAGGCATAATTGAGGTTCTATGTCGTTAATGTGCGGAATTATCGCATCCTTTAGCTCAACGTACACCTTTTCTTTCAAATAATTCCAAAGAAGAAGTCCAACGGTGTCAAATCACATGATCTTGGCAGCCAATTGACGTGAGATAACATGGCCACTGAATATGTCGCGCAAAAGAGCAATTGTTTCGTTAGCTGTGTGGCAAGTGTCACCATCCTGTGGAAACCACTTATCGTCCACATCCGCATCTTCCAATTCGGGCCATAAAAAGTTCGTTATCATCTCACGATAGCGAACACCATTCATAGTAACTGCCTGAACGGCCTCATTTTGGAAAAAAAAAATGGCCCGAAGATGCCGCCATCCCATAAACCGCACAAAACAGTCGCTCTTTGTGGGTGCATTGGTTTTTCGACAATCACTCTTGGATTATCATGGCCCAAATGCGGCAATTCTGCTTATTGACGATTCCACTGAGGTGAAAATGTGCCTAATCACTGAAGATGAATTGATCATCCACTGTTGCCATTTCTTGCCACCATTCTGACCATTGACGACGCTTGAAATGCTCAAGAGGCTTGAGTTCTTGAGTCAATTGCACCTTAAAAGCTTTCAAATGCAAGTCTTTATGCAAACTGTTCATCAACGACGAGCGTTAGAAATGCAATTGTTGGGCACGACGACGAGTTGATGTGGACGGCTATTCAGCCACACTATCGCGAACATTCAAGATCGACCCACAATTTCATATAATGGATATAATGTCGAGAGAGTCTTAGTGTAAGAAAGCCGCCTACCTCCAGTCATCGAAGAGGTAGCACTCTTACCAGAAGAAGTTATATCAGCCATCGAAAAAGCCGGTGTGGCTGTCTGCCCTGTAGGCCAACCATGGGTCAAGTTTTAACACTAAGGCAAATCCTGGGAAATTCCTAAAAATTTTAAGTCAGGACATACCATCTTTTCATGGACTGAAAGGCCGCGTGTGCGACAGCATCCATCGTCTCGAGCTTTATTAAACTATGGCGGAGTTCGCGATACCATCAAAATTGATGCAGCTGTGTCTCCTAACATTATAAGACACGCGCTGCAAAATTCAGTTTGGAAACAGTTCATCTTAACTTTTCCGAACATTTACCGGAATCCGCCATAGATATGCGCTATCGTTCGATGTGGTGTGGACGGAGCTTCGCGCCGCCCATTGGAGAATTGACGATGAATTGACACGACAAATTACTAACGACGACAAGACTTGACATTGACTTACTTTTTCTAATTTTCAGGACTTCATGACGGAGAGTAGTATTAAGAGCTATCTCTCATAGACGTGTCCAGAGGGATAATCATAGCAAGTCTTTCGGGACTTAATGGGTGGGAAGGCCAGCCTTTGGCAATAGCAACCGGCTATAGGGAGGACTTAATGGGTGGGAAGGCCAGCCTTTAGCAATAGCAACCGGCTATAGGGATCGAGATGAATCTATACTGCTGATGAACATTGGAAACAAGTTTTTCTTAGCGTTTCTCATTTGTGTGGACCTAGGTCTTTGATAAATTCTTTTCAGCTTTTCATGAATCTATCCTTTTCCTTTTAGTGCCCTTTAAGTCCGTCCGTGGTCAACATAGAGTAAATTTCTTCATCTTATTTAGTTTTATTTGATTCTGGCACGAACAAGAATGTTTGTAAAGCTGGAATTTTTGGTGATAAAGCAAGAACTACCCCCATTCGACGAATCAAGCCATGCAATTGCAAGCACGCATTACTCTTATCTCTAACTTCAAGGATGCCTTCGTGTCCTAGCTCACAACAATGCCAGAGCAGGAGTCAATGTCTTAAGCGAAATATTCAAAAAATCTGTCTAGCTATTGGGATACGCAGACGATATCGGCATCATTGGACTCATTTACAGCCATCGAGCAACAGGTGAAAAGTTTTGGTATTGTATGTGCCGAGGGCAAGACAAATTAGATATACAAGGTGGGCCAAAAGAAAACATCCGATGTTGTTAGGCCTTCAGAGTATCGGTTGGGGTTCGCGAGTGTGTGCCGTTGCTCTGTCCTGTTGGAACCACATATCCTCCAGTCCTAATTCGTCCCATTGCGACAAAAAACTCGGCTAACATAGCCCTATAGCGCGTACCGTCCACTGTTGTCCTTTGACCAGCGGCGTTCTCAAAAAAACTGGTCCGTTGACTCCTCCTGCGTGAACAGCGCACCATGCAGTATTTTTGAGCGGGTGTAAAGGCTCCTCGTGCATTCGATGACCCAGAAGCGATAGGTTTTCTTGTTCACGTACTCGCTGAGGTGGAAAAGAGCCTCATCGCTCAAAATATGATTTTGGTCGACTTCGATTATTCCGCGTTCTTGGGTAGTGTATGGCTAAATGGCTTGTTCACTTGTATTCTACATCTGTCTAGTCCACAAATGTCAAAACAGATCTGAGATTGGCGGTCATTTGCAAAAATAAGAGCATCTTCCAATAGGGTGATCTGGCCCACCTTGTATGACGTCAGCAAACACAGTACTTTTAGCGCAGAACATTGGACAAACTTTTACTATTGATAGCAACAGTTTTGATGTAGATAAAGAGTTTATCTAATAAAGAGTTTGTCTACCATTGAGTCAGAGTCGGAAAAATGAACATTTCCAATCAAATCGAAATAAACAACAACGCCCTTGACGTCTTCGGTTGATAGCGTACAAATTATTTCCGGTTTAAATGTTTCTGACAAGCTCTTTTAAAGCCAAGCTGCGATCATAGCCCTACTATACACCAATCGAAAATCTGGGGTTTTGAAAGATTGCAGCAAATTTCTAATCGAGATTACCCATCAGCACAGAACACTCAGAAAACGCTATTTAATTGGCAAAACAAAGCTTTCAACAACATCTGGACTAAATTTTATATCGTTACTCAAAAGCCCCAACCTCAGAACAGCACATCCATCATTTTAATGAACTCGGTTGCATGTGGCGTATACGTAACCAAAACCACATCCCAGAATAACAAAATCACAAAAACTTTTGAAGACAGATTTCCCATTGCAAATCCACTCCTCTCCTGGTTCTATGTAAATTGACCTCTTCCACTTCCGACACAACGAATTTAAATATAAGCTTCTTAATAAAGGTCATCAACGCCCCACTTCGTTCCAACACTTGCTCACTGCCACTCCACGAGCAATAAAAAAAAAAAAGATACATCCTCGACAGAGCTAGATAAATGATTTTCATAAATTCAACCTCAACACATATAAAGAGGAAAATTTTTCTTCATTTTCTTGCTTCAGCCTTGTGTGAGAAAGTTCCCTTGAATTTAATATCGTTCATCATTTTCCTGACGAAACTTTCATGACTGCCCTCCATTCCTCAGGACAAACCACACACACGCACACGTGCTGATAAAATTTGCGGAATGTGCTCCGCTGCATGTGGAAATGTGTTATCCCAATCGTACTTCGAAAGGAGACTGCCTTAACCAAAACCAAAGCCAAACCCATTTCACCATAAATCTACAGAACCTGATAATAATCCGCAAAGTCTTTGAAAGACTTAAAAATCTCCTCGCTTTGTCGAAGGAGGAAAAAAGTTTTTTTTTAATAAATCTAAAAGCGGATACACCTTGTAAAAAAGTTATCTCCACCTCTGTGAGACGAGATGACAAATTAAAATGTTCATCCCGCATCCCTGTCCCGTTGGAAACATATTGTCGATGAAATCCCATATAACCACTCATGCTTAGGATCGGGTGTCAGTGCATGAGACAAATTGATTTGGTTGTGTGATGTCCTGGGGAAGTTAAATAACACCCTGGGCCAAAAACGGATTACCGCTTTGAGTTTCATCTGCTGCTGGTGGTACTGGGAATTCATTACGCTCCTAGATTGAGTGAAATTCTGCTCCCACAAAAGTTGGGTGCCTGTGGCGTATGCGTAACAAAAAAAAAAGGAACTTGAATGCAAACTTTGGGTCAAACCTCAACTCATTATCGTTAGCGAGTTAATTAACAGTAAGACAGGGTGACCTTTTTTTTTATATTTGCCTGCGGTTTTCACTATCCTATCTAGTAAGGATTCCGAGGAAGATTAAGAGATTTGCCAGATTGTTGGTCAATTAAAAGTTATTAGTCAGTCAGAAAGTTTTTTTTGTTTATTATCCTCTGCCGGTTAATGAGTTTCAGTTTTTTCCTCATCGGGTTTTTCGAAAGGATATTTCCCGGTTAAATGGAAATGTATTGACAAAAAGGCTAATGGTCCTTAATTTATGATTTTCGACTAATTACTGGAAATGTACGGTGCTGATGGGTGTTTATGGGGCAAGCTATAAAGTTCAGACAAATGGCTTGACTGTCAATTTATTTGCGTCCTATTCGGTGTCGCAGGGTGGCGAAATGAAAAAGTAATGTCTGCCAGGGAATTACTTTGGCAACAAAACTTTCACCAGAGGCAGACAATGTGCCTCATTTTAAAGTTTGTTTTCGTCGGACGGGGTTGAACATTGAAAATTCTGGTCGGGCGTGAAGATTTATGATAAGCTTTGGAGTTCACAGAATTGCTTTGGTTCTCTCGGGGAACAGTAACTTTGGGATGTTGTGGAATGGAAAATGTTGACACTTTCGTTGATCTATTGGGATGGTACCATGTACATATGTGAACTGGAAATAAAGTTGTGTTACTTTTTTTTATTATAAAAGTTGGACGATGTTCTTTTTCAATTTTGTCAATGGAATATAGTTAGCGTAAAGTTATGTAGTAACAATATGAAGTCAATTTAGAGCTTCAATGGTTAGGAACTCAGTTGTATTGGATTTGCAAACTATTGATTACTTACAAATGGGATAGTTACGTATGTTTTGAAGTTAAATCCTGGGAGAATACAGAATCAAATGCTTGTCCACAATGAGAACTGAAGCGTAAAGTACTGAAATTAATTTTCTTGTCATCGTTGTTGATCACCATATGTTTTGAACTCACATAATTCTCGGAATTGCATCCACTGGAACACGGGTATTAACACTCGGACCATTTACTTGTTGCATTCAAGGTAAAAATGTTAATACCAAGGCCATACTTTTAAAAAGGCGAATACCCAGCACAGTAACACGGCAAAAAACTGCATTTCGTGTTAATCGCTTAAGCCTTTGCAGAGCCCATATCCCTCACCATTAGGATTAAATATCGAACACCATCATGCCGGTGTACTGGTTCGATGCAGCATATGAACAAGAACCTTCTGGTTCGAAGCAGACTACGTTTAGATGCTCGCAGTCAAAAATTAGTCCCAGAAAACAACGATGTGAAGACGAAAGCTTTCATAAATAAGCCACCACTGCAGGTTTTTAAAACAAGAACAGCGTTCTATTGAAGTTATAAAGAAGTAAAGGGTGATCCATTTCGAGGTTCCCTACTTTTTTAAAGAAAAAAACACAGAAAATTCAAATTTAATGGAGAATCTTTATTATCATTTGAAAGAACATTCTTTGGCATTTATTTTTTGAGGATTATGTCTATCAAATGTTGGCCGTTGCTACGTCGCAGATGGTCCATCCGTTGAGTCCAATTTTCGATCACTAATTCGAGCATTTTGACTGGTAACTGGCGAATGACACGCGTGATGTTTTTCTCCAAGGCCTGAATCGAAGCGGGTTTGTCGGCATAAGCTTTTGACTTTACAAAAGTCAAAACAGGAAAAAGTCTAACGGTGTGATATCACACGATCTTGGTGGCCAATCGACCGGCCCAAAACGTGAAATCATGTGCTCACCGAAATGTTCTCTCAATAAGTCCATTGATTGATGCGAGGTGTGGGAAGTGGCGCCGTCTTGCTGAAACCAAATGTCGCCGAGATCACGAGCTTCAATTTCAGGCATCAAATAGTCGGTTATCATGGCACGACAACGGTCGCCATTGACGGTTACGTTCGCACCGGCATAATTTTTAAAGAAATATGGACCGATGATTCCACCGGCCCACAAACCACACCAAACCGTTGTTTTTTCTGGATGAAGTGGCAGTTCTTCAATCTCTTCAGGTTGCTCTTCGTCCCAAGTGCGGCAATTTTGTTTGTTTACATAAACATTGAGCCAGAAATGGGCCTCATCGCTAAACAAAATTTGCCTCGAAAACGTCGGATCTTCTTGGAACTTTTCAAGAGCCCATTGAGCGAAGCAATGTCGCTTGGGAAGGTCGAGCGGCTTCAGTTGTTGCACAAGCTGTATTTTGTACGCTTTCAATTTAAGATCTTGACGTAAAATGCGCCAAGTCGTTCCATACGTCAGTCCGAGTTGCTGCGAACGGCGCCGAATCGACTCTCTACGGTCTTCGTGTACACTCTCAGCTACGGCCGCTATATTTTCTTCACAGCGTGCTGGACGTGGTCTATTCGGTCGAATGTTATCTAATAATGAATGCTGGGTCTCAAAATGGGTGATGGTGTTGCAAATAGTACGCTCAGTAGGCCGATTATGTTGACCATAAGTTGACCGAAGTGCACGAAACACATTCCTCACAGAACGTGAATTTTCATAATAAAGTTGAACAATTTGTAAACGTTGTTCACGCGTAAGTCTTTCCATTATGAAATGCCAAACAATACTAAGCAAAAATAACATGACAGCATGACACGACTCACACGTGATCTGTCAAAAAAGTATCTCTACTTGGATCACCCGTTATAACTTTACGAATGCTGTTTGTAAGTTTTACTGAAGTGTGGAAAGTTAAAGAGAGAAATACAATGTCCAAACATAATTCTATTGGGATTAACAAGAAAGGTTAACAAAAGATTAACAAACGTTGTTGGGTCATAGATTTAAAAAAAAATACTTCTGCAGACTATTTAATAGCGATGACGCACATTCTCCGGCTGTCAGGCAGAGGGCACCATTCAACATTGACGACGATAGCCACATAACATAAATGCACTTGTTATACAAAAAAAGAGATCATAGAATACTACGAGGTTGAAGTGAAACGTTTCGCATCGACGTTTCTCAAATAGCTGAAGTACTTCCTCATCAAAAATCCTTACATTCACTACAGAGAGTTCTCTCTCCTTTGCTTACGCTTTCGCTCTTTTATCTGAAACAACTTTTCGCAAGTTGTTGTTCGTCACACATTTGTTCTGTCGTACCCTTTCAATTCTCTGATCACTGATCTCTTTTGTGCATGCTTTGAAATCACTGCAGAGTGCTCTCTTGGTTACTCTCTCGCCCGCCTTTATCCCACTGCGCTAGTAACCCCTACCCATGAACTTCTACGAGCAGAAAGAAGTTTCACTTAAAAACACGTTAGCGCAACACGCTTGTAACGGGTGGTTACATTTTTAGGGCCGATGTTGAATGTGAACCACACCTAAACGGCAAGTTATTTCTGCATTTCATTTGACATTTCTTAATTCCGGACTAACTCAATTTGAACCATGGAAAGATACACAATCGAGCAACGCGTTAGAGCTATTCAGTCTTATCATGAAAATGGGCGTTCAAATCAAATTGCAAATCGTGCACTTTGTGATTTTTTCGGTCAATTTAATCGTCCAAATGTGCGTACAATCGGAAAAATCGTGCAAAAATTTGAGCAAACCGGGTCTGTAGGAGATGTGAAAACACCAGTGCATGCTTGTACAGTTCGTACTGCAGAAAATATTGCTGCTGTTCGCGATAGTGTGGCTAAAAAGCCGTCCACCTCAACTCGTCGTCGTGCCCAACAACTGCACCTTTCACGCTCGTCATTGATGAACATAATGCATAAAGACTTGCATTTACACGCTTACAAGGTGCAAATTGACGCAAGAACTAAAGCCTCTTAACCATTTCAAGCGTCGCCAATGGTCAGAATGGTGGCAAAAACTTGCAACAGTGAATGAACAATTTTCGAAGAAAATCATCTTCAGTGCGAGGCATATTTCCACCTCAGTGGATTCGTCAATAAGCAGAATTGCCGCATTTGGACGAATGACGAAAAACAAATGCACCCACAAAGAGCGACTGTTTGGTGCAGTTTATGGGCTGGCAGCATCATCGGGCCACAATTTTTCTAAAATCAGGCCGGTCAGGCAGTTACTGTGAATGATGTTCACTATCGTGAGATGATAACATCATCGGGCCCCAATTTTTCCAAAATAAGGCCGGTCAGGCAGTTACTGTGAATGGTGTTCGCTATCGTGAGATGATAACGAACTTTTTATGGCCTGAATTGGAAGATGTGGATTTGGACGATATGTGTTTTCAATAGGACGGTGCCACTTGCCACACAGCTAACGAAACAATCGCTCTTTTGCTCGACGAATTCAGTGGCCGTGTTATCTCGCGTGGTGGTGATGTCGATTGGCCGATATGATCATGTGATTTGACACCGTTGGACTTCCTCCTTTGGGGTTATTTGAAAGAAAAGGTGTACGTTGATAAGCCAGCAATAATTTAAGAACTAAAGGATGAGATAATGCGGTCCATTAATGGCGTAAAACCTCAGTTATGCCTCAGCGTCATCGAAAATTTGGAATATTGGATGGAGGTGTGCTGCTGAGGTCGCGGCGGCCATTTGGCTGATATTTTGTTCCATACATAATTACACCATACCAATATTATATGACATATTCATATACCATGACAACACTTTTTTTTTTAAAATTGTGTTTTATTCAAAATCAACATCGGCCCTTAAAATTTAACCACCCTTTAAGTATCCAGGGTGTTGCTTTTCCTCACATCCATTTATTTATACTTGTGTACTTCTTGCACGATAGCGGGACCTCCTGTTTTATGCATAATCCACACGGCAAAGCCTTACTTGATAATCAGTACTACTCGGATGATTTTTCAGATCGTCCCGAGAGGGGGACCGGTGAAAAATCATAAATCATCATGAGCTGCGCCAACTACAGAGACATAAGTCTCCCCAAAATCGTCAAAAAGTATTTTTGCATTGTGGTTTTATGGCAGGATATCTAACAAGTGATTAAATGTAAAGTATATACAGACAGATCATAGAAAAAAACATATGGCAAGGCTACAATCCGCTGTTCGAATCGTTGAACAGCCTATCCGATCTTATCCTCATTATAACGGGTGATTTTTTAAGAGGTTTAGAACTTTTTAAAAAAAAAAACACAAAAAATTCGAAAAAATAAATGAAATATTTATTTGAATCGATAGTTTGAACCTTGCAATTTAATGTTTAAAGATAATTTCATGCAAATGTTGACCGCGGCTGCGTCTCAGGTAGCCCATCCGCTGAGTCCAATTTTGGCATACTCTTTCACACATATCGGCCGGTATCTCACGAATGAATGCATGGATGTTGGCTTCCAGTGCGTCAATCGAAGCGGGCTTGTCCCTTTAGACATTAGCCTTGACATACCCCCACAAAAAATAATCTAATGGTGTCAAATCGCACGATCTAGGCGGCCAATTGACCGGCCCGAAACGTGAAATTAACTGTTCACCGTTGTGGTAGGTCGGCTGGCTTTAGTTCTTGCACCAGCTGTATCATAAAAGGCTTTACGCCCAAATCCTTCCTCAAAATTTTCCACGTAGTGCTGTAACAAAGGCCTAACTGCTGGGAACGGCGCCGAATCGACATTTCGCGGTCTTCTGTCACACTAGCTGATACGGCCGCAATATTTTCTTCACTACGCACAGTACGTAAACGTGTTGGTGGTTTAATGTCCAACAAAGTAAATTTGGTGCGAAATTTGGTCACAATCTTCCGAATAGACTGCTCAGAAGGTCGAGAATGCCGATCATAAAATGGAAGTAGCGCGCGATGAACATTTCGTACCGTGCACGAATTTTGATAGTAAAATTCAATAATTTGCAAGCGTTGTTCATTTGTAAGACGATCCATGGTTAAATTGCAAACCAAACTGAAGCTGTTTGACAGTGACACAAGGTACTAAACACACGTCAGCTGTCAAAACCAGTGTTGCCAAAACCAAACCAGCTAAAAAATCACCCGTTATATGTATCCAAAAAGTGAGCGTTGCTCAAATTGTATTTCCCCCCTCTATAAAATCCGTTTCTATCTCGTTGCGCCAATACAATAAATCAAAACATTTTCACACTTAATATCGCTTAAGATACAATTTACAAAAAAATTTCCATATCACCTTGTACTGGAATGTAAACAACCCTGGATGTAGTGATGAGCATAACAATTTCATTTGAATTTGAGTTAGCTATTCCCGTTATGCAAATGTCTTGATGTATTATTGAACAATCCTGCGCGATAAGAATACAATAGTGTTCAACAAATGTTTATCAATTGAATTTAAATATAAACGCTTGTCTCGCACATACATATGAATGCTCATAGTTACGTACTCGTTTGTACCAATGTCAATAAGGACTCGTATGTAAATTAGGTTGTTAGCTCATTCCAGCTTTTCTTTGTTTAGTTGACAGCGAAGATTGACAGGCATGTGAAGTTAAAAGAGAAGAAGACCTGAGGTGCATTTGGAATTTGAAGTAGAATTCGATAAGGATGTCAAACGATGTCATTTGGGACAATGTGATTTGAATATAATGAAACGAAAAAGTGTAACGAAAAAGAGACAACTATAAATGTATTTATATGGTTAAGGCTGTGAGGGAATGAGATAAAACGCGTTTCTATATAGTTTCCCTATCCTATATCTCTTCTTTGTGCTATGGTTCGTAGTTTCCAGACATCTCTACCGTTGTATACACTTCTACCGCGTGTGAACTCACACTTGGTTTCTTGTTTACAAAGGATAGGATAGGAGATGTCTACCGATTACGAATCTCAGTATCGATGAGTGACCAAAGGATAACAATAACCTTCTGTACTGACTAGGTATTTGACGCGTATGTAAAATAGGTTGTAAGTCCGTTTCTGCCATTATTTATTCAGTTGACGGCAAGGATTGACCGGCACGGAATGAAGGTGGTAGAGAAGATGGCTCGAGCTGAATTTCGATTTGGATGTCAAACTTATGTTATGGTCTCGATATTTGAGGAAATGTAAATGTTTTTTTGGTGTTCGAAATCATAAGCGATAATTCATTTAATTTGGACAAACGATGGGCAAGCATTTTCACTTCGGTGAAGTCTCACGACAGTCGAATCAATTGGGCTACTATGCGCGGCATCTCTGGTTTTTCACTGTTTCACCTCTTGCGAAGTCTAACAAGCACCCAAGAGTACCACTGTCTTGTGAAGCCAATTTTTTGGTTGCGCCACAGAATTTACCTCAAATGCCAGCATCACAGTATATTGACATGCACGATTCATATAACTGGTCCCGACGTTGAGGCGTCAGCCGATATATCCCTACGTACTAAGTCTCACACCCGCTCACAGAATTTGACAATTTCCCAAGCGGGACTGTCCAATAGGTGTCAATTCGCTGGCATAGTTAGCACCGGGATCAGTGGCGCGATAGATAGTGCAATGACCTGCCGTGCAGAAGGTCTGGATTCGACGCCCAGCCTTAGCAACACCTAAACGATTTTTCATTGGGCCTCCTTTCGTGATGATCTGAAAAATCGTCCGAGTAGTATCAATTGTCAAGAAAAGCTTATCTCAAATTCGCGCCTTTCGCAGTCCGCAGAAAACAGGAGGTCCCTCCATCGTGCAAGAGATACACACGCAACATGAATGGTTGTGAGAAAACTCGCCTTGGGTACCAACGAGCCGGTTGCACCAAACATTTGTATTTAATGTTTTTGTTAACAAAACATGCAATATGTCTTCTTTCAGCTGCTTCTACTGCTCTTTTCAATTTTCTATTCCCCGCAGCTCATTTTGTAAAGCCGTTTCAAATTAACATCTGCCATCCAGTTCTCCACCGACCGCGACATATGGTCGAGAAATATAGCGACGGATTGGGCAGGGTAATTCCGCATGCCATGAGACGTGTGCAATAAAAAACTGCCTGGTCTGCATTTTTGTCATCATCTATATAGAATTTTAACAGAATGGTATCGGATCCAAATCGGTGAAATCCGATAAGCACCGTCACCAGGTACGAAGTGATTTTCTAATCGACAACCATTTGCAGATTTGAAGGCGTTTTTTAAAGTCCAGCTCACTGTGCAGAAGTTCTCCTTTGTACCCTGAAGTCATTTTTCTTCTTCGATGGCCCCTGATGCGATATCGATTCCTGCTCCTTTGGCATCAACAAGAGATCGAGCTTTTCTGAAGAAAATTGGTGGTCTTAATAGACTCCTATCTCGTATGCAATCGGCTAATAATTTTTTATAGATGATTTTCTCGATTATCTTTTCCAAGGTGTCCTATTGGCCGATAGGACGGGGGCCTCTTCCCTTTTAGTAACAGGACCAATTGCTGTGTTTTCCATTTCTTTGCTTCTTTACAAACGATTTCTGCATCGTTGCCTGGTCTCATTTTTCCAACTCTTTTACAGCCTTATTCGGGATGCCGTCGGGTACGAGCGCCTTGATGTCGCCTATCTTACTGTAAGCCTTAAGCAGCTCCTCCATAGTAATAAGTGAAATATCTTGCGGATCTATCTCGTTCATGATGTAGCTGTAGCTGGTCTTTGGCAAAAATATGTCCAACTAGTGATCTTGTCATTTTTGTGCATGTTATTGGAGGGGCCTTACATCCCTTTAATTTCGTTATAAATATTAATTTCGGATTCTTGTCAGAGAAGTCTGAAGCATATAGTTTTGCGCTTCTTGATGTCGTAAGGTTAGGTTGACTTGTTTATGAGGTAGTCGGTGTGCTCAGGAAAATACCATTGTGATTTGGGGGTCTTGATGGCTTTACTTTAGTTGCATCTCGCTAATCTGAGGTTGTCCTCATGCTGTTGGAATTTTAAACTCTTTCTTGAACGCTAAACCTTGCACCGAGTTCGTTCTTCTAGGTATCGATCCATCACAGGCCATGGTAATGATACCTATAATTCGGTGCGCGAGAGTCTCAGATGTACCATTAAGATTTGCATCTTCGTTGAACTTCTCTTCGGATGTGTTCTTATCGAAAGATCTGTCATTCCATTTGGGCCCGTGAGTTTTGGGAGCTAGGTTGGCCTCTTCCTTTGACTTTCAGCACTGTGGTCGCTGTGTGAATATTAATTACTGACACCAAAGATTATAAAGGCATACAGATGACGCACTGTATACAAGAAAAATTGTTCTATTGCGGGTCGTACTGGCACAGCCCACAGCCCGTACCGTGAAGCTGGTGAGCAAAAGTTTCTGTTTTTTGTTCTCGATGTATGGCTTTATAATCTTTACTGACACTCCCACTGTATGTTTCTCAGGATGGAGCCTACTCCAGCCTCCTGATAGGTGTATGCCCTTGTAAGCGACGCTTATTACTAGGGGAGGAAATTATTCCAGCAATAGGTTTCTTCTGTTGTTGATGAGTCTGTCGCCCCAATCTCAAATTAATTTTTCAGCGGTTAAGCTGACGAATTTTAGCTGCAGACTATTTTATACATTCGTCGTAGAGTAACAGGTTGGGTATGGATTGAAGTCCAGTGTGATTCTCATTACAACAGTCGTGCAAACATATGCTAGCTTCTGCATCTTTGGCGGGTGATCAATCAAGAAATATTTTTAACACAAAAAATTTGAATATACCTTCAGATCTTTATTATTAATCCAAAGAACCGTTCTTCTCGTCCACTTTTTAGAGATAATTCCTTTCAAATGTTGGCCGCAACTGTACCGTAGCTCTGCCATGCGGACATTATTCGATCTTGTTGGAACCAAATATTGTCGTGTTCTCGGTTTTCATTTTGAGGCAAAAAATAGTCCGTTTTCATGCAGCGTTAACGAGCAAGATTTACAGTATCATTGGTGCCAGCTCTGATTTTTGATGAAATACGGACTGATGAATCCACCGGCCCACACACCACACGGTTGTCCTGAGTGGATGTAAATTCAGGTCTTGAATCTCTTCCTGTTGTTTTTCGACTCATATACGGCAATTTCGGTTATTGGCGTACCCACTGAGCCAGAAATGGGCCTCATCGCTTAACTTCATGTTGGTCGAAAACAGTGGATCTTCAGCAAGTCTCTCGAGAGCCTGTTTGCTACCTTTGTTCGAAAAAATTTGCAAACGTTGTTTGGAAGTAATTTTATCCATGATGAAATTTCAATGAATACTGAATAAAAGACATGGCAACTTCAAACGACTCACTTGCCATATGATACTTTATAGACTAAAAGTATCCCAGACGTTTATAAACCTCTTACGATAGCCGTAATAGTCTTGGTTTTCCTTTAAGTAGCAGCGTTTGTACTAAGCCTGTCAATGCAAATGGGACTGCATCATTCCTCATCACTCCGGGGTTTATTTTTATGGCACCAAAGCATGGTCCTTATCAAAATCGAATAAAGTAATCCTTTGTCGTTTAGAGCGAAATATTCTCCAAAAAACGTTTGGCTCCATTTGTGTCGACAGGACAAGATGCAACGAATATTCAACCAAGAACTTTACGAGACTTATATTGACAAAGACCTAGTTAAAAAGTTCCGCATTGAACGTGTAAGATGGATAGAACATGTATTGCGATTGGATTCTAATCTTCCGGTAGAGTCTTTGCTTCCTAGCCATACAACAGAAACGGTTGATGATGACCCCGCTTTTTATGGCACACATTCCTGCACTTAGCCTGGATAATCATAGGCCTAGAAGATCTCCAGCATCCAGTTCATGTAAATAGAACGACTCTTCCGCGTATTGAAGATTCATATAACTCTCCAGACATACAACTACAGTACCAATTTTTTCTCCTGCACGGGTCCATACCAAATACACCCAAAATAAATGGAACCCGTCAAATCTGGCCTATACAGTCACGGTTAGTTAAACTTTAAAGTGTTTTTCCTGCTCCTCCTCCGTTCTGAGTTACCTCAGGATGGTTACATTAAATTGATGAAGAATATTCACATGGAATAGGATCAGCCAAAACTGACAGTAAATATGCTGACATAGTGCTGGGGACTATTTTGAGTCGGCAACAAAAAGTTTCAGTAACGGACTTCTGGTATTTCAAAGCGTGGATTGTATCCATTTCCCATGAAGGATGTGGAATCCTGCCTTTACTCAAGCAGACACTTGTAATCAGCAAAAAATCGAATGAAAAAATATTTTTAATTTACAATGCGATATATGGCGATTTAAGATAACAGAGAGCCTCCTTAAAGGATTGTCATTCAGCATTCTTAAGACGTTGCACAGTAATCGCGGGTCATATTCAATCGTATACCCCAGTCGTGGGCAAAAGTAACAAACTTTAGTTCGTGTCTATTTGGTTATAATATTACAATGTATTCACTTTGTATTAAAAAAAAACTCACCTTTGAGTGCAACTTTTGTAAAAAAAAAAAAAACCCCACTCTTCCAATGACTCCTTTTGTACCTCGCCTTCGAAAACAAATTTCTAATACGTAGTACAGCTCAAGTTCAGAACTTGAATACAAAGTTGCTCGCCATTAACAAAATCGAATGCCCCCAATCTCGCCTAGACATTGAAACCCATTCCATCCACGAAGGGCGATAGCCAAAAGTTACTTCCCCGCCTTCAACTAATTTTCACAAAAAAAAAAAACAGGAAATTTATATTTCGAACCGTCAACAAAGGAACACATCCTTCCAACCCCTTTGGTCTACCAAGGCAATTGTTATATCACACATCGTATTATTGTTTTTTTTTTTTTTGGAAATTCCATCCAAAGCACATATCCTTCGAAGCCACACGACCAACGAAAAGATGCATGACAACGAAGCCTACACAAGCCCGATTTCTAATACGCATATCAATTTGGTGAATATTAGAAATGATTTCCTTTTCCGTATCCTCGTTCACATGGAGATTGATGAATATTATCCCGGCAAGGATACGAACCGAAGAATCCATTCACTTCGATTCACATGCTGCCAGGTTCATATTGTGTAAACATCCTGCAGGGTAAAACAAACTCGCTTTCATTTGAGTAACGATGCCGAGACAAGGACGTTGTATATCCTTACGTGAACATACGTAACGTGTGGTAGGTAGATTGTTATGTTTATGTTTTACCACTTGTTCCGTGAACGTGTGTATAAAATGTGTCTGCCATTAGAGCCACACCATACACACATATTCCCCCTTGACATGATGATGGAATTGATATCAGGAAAGGGAAAAGAAAAATTCGTCCTTTTTGGGAATTTTTTGATGTTTTGAATATTTTTGCTTTTATTAGAAACAAAACTATTTAAATGCGTCACATTCAAGAGTGGCTAACATCAACGGGTTGACGTTTATTTATGCCTAACGTTACGTTGCTTTTACAATCAGTAAATCAGAGATTGAATTTTTTTTTTTTAATTTTAAAATTTTCTTTTCAACTTTATTCATTGCGAATATTTTTTTTTTTTCCTATATGAATATATGCTTTTAATGATATGACGGATACTATTGTTGTTGTTGTTGTATAATTAAGAGATGGCAAGGATCCATTTTGCAAACGAGAAGTGATTAAGCTGAACGAATTTAGACACCTCGGTATTTCCTTATTAACATCGCCCAAACATCAGGATATCGTGTTTGCAGGAAAGTGGTCAACTTTTGGGCGTTTTGTGCCTGCTGGGGAGAGCAATTTCTGCAGTTACGTAGGATCACTTCAGGGAGGGCGGCTGAAAGGAGAAAATAATTTGTTTGTTATTAAAAAAAGATATTAAAAGTTTGTTTTGTTTATGAATCGATCAGTAAAATATTATCAATTTTAACGTCTTAAAATTTTGGTTTATTTTAAGGCTAAATAGATTGAAATACAGGGTGTCCGCTGGGAAGGTATACTACTTTGTTTGTTTAAAATTTTGATTAAATGAAAGAGAATGGATCTTATATTGATAAATTATATTATTATGTTATTATTGTATTATAATTATTTAATGTCGACAATTATGTATTTAATACGATATTATCACAAATGCAAGCCCTTTTGAGCACATTTTTCATTACATTCCACCACACATTTCACGAGGTATTTCATTAATTTCATCACGATTATTTTGTTTGAGTTGCTCAAGCGTTTCTGGTTTGTTTGCACAAACCTAGCTTTGCAGATATCCCCACAAAAGGAAGTCCTGCGACCGTGGAGGCCAATCAACATCACCATTTCTTGAAA
Source organism: Rhingia rostrata (assembly GCA_949824845.1). NCBI lineage: Eukaryota > Metazoa > Arthropoda > Insecta > Diptera > Syrphidae > Rhingia > Rhingia rostrata. The sequence continues at coordinate 64,992,713 of OX463758.1, forward strand.
TAACTTGTTGTGGAAAGAGGTCTCGCTACAATTCCATTGTAATCCTGGCTGTATGCGATGTGGCACCGTCTTGTTGATACCACATGTTAATCAAGCCCAAAGCATGCATTTGTGGCGTTAAAAAATGTTCAACCATATCACGATATCGCCCCCCGTTCACAGTTACCGCTACGCCGTTTTCATTTTCAAATAAGTAAGGTCCAATGAATTCTCCTGACCAAATTGCACACCAGACTGTAACTTTTAATGGATGCAAAGGTTAAAAAAATAAAAAATAAATTTATGGCGCAACAGACTCGTTAGGACCCAGGGCCTAGTCACAACAATTCATGTGTGCGTGTGTACTTCTTAGCACGATGGCGGGACCTCCTGTTTTATGCCGAATCCGAACGGCTAAGTTGAGATAAGCTTTTTATGACAATTGATACTACTCGGCTGATTTGTCAGATCATCATGAGAGGAGGGCCAGTGAAAACAAATGTAGGTGTTGCTACGTCTGGGAATCGAACCCAGACCTTCTGCGCGGCAGTTCATCGCACTAACCATCGCGCCACTGATGCAAAGGTTTCCCATTGCCTAGAACCGACTATTCCGTTTATTCACATATCCATTCAAATGAAAATGTGCCTCGTCACTCAGTATGATTTTTTCATGATCCTATTGACATATGTACGGCGGCGTAAATGGTTTTGTGGAAGAAGCTCTTGTGTCAACTGAATCTTAAATGGAATTAAATGCAAATCCTTGTGCAAAATTGTGGCTAAAGTTATTCTTTGAAGACCAAGCTCCTGAGCACGGCGTTGAATTGAGGTTGATGGATTGTTGTGAACACTTCCTTGAGCAGCAGTAATGTTTTCACCCGATCTTGCAGTACGTTGTGGTCCATGCTTGGGCTTATCACCTACAGACCTTCTCTCTTCGAAATTATTCACTACACGATAAATAGTGTTGGCAGGTTGTTTCTCCCAAAAATTTCATGTAACTTTCTTATCGTCACAGTAATCGATGATTGATTTTGATAAAATGTTTCAACGATTAAAACACGTTGGTTTATCGAATATTTTCCCATAATAAATTTGCCACTTGTCTACTTCACGACTGACAAATATGAACTGTCAAGACTAATGTTTACCAAAATGGCGACAAAACAAAGTAGTATACCTTCCTGGCGGATGCCAGTAGATTTGAAGTAAATTAAGCTCCACTTTCCTTATAAGGAAACCTAATTTTAAATCCTTAAGACTGGGTAGCAAAATCTTAGAACCTGAATGGAAGATTTCAAGTCCTGATCCTGCGAATCACCAATTAATAGAGTGGGATAATTTTGTAGAATACAGACAATTAATGAGCTAACTTCGTTAATTTTATTGAGTATGTGTTTATGTTGGACTTATACCCCGTTATAAATTGTGGGTCATCCATTCCATTTAAGATTGGTTATCTGACCATTATTTGGACATTTAGCACCCAAGGGAAGCTATGTGGAGGTCTTTGTTAAGGAAACAAAATTTAACACAGCTTTTGAATTAGCCAACGCGAATTCCCGACATTCACCATCAAGCCGCTAACACACTCGACTTGTTTCTCATCTCTCATCCTAATAAATACTCTCTCAATGTATTATCGCCTCTAGGCTCGTCAGACCAATGCATCATATCGGGTAATTTGTCGTACTCCTACCACGAGTTGTAGGACAAATTCCTTATATGGTAATACGAAAAGGCCAACTGGGAAGCTCCGGAACGGTTTCTGTAAGGATTTTAAGTGGTCAGTATATTTCCTCGATAGTGAACTGGATGCTACTACCGATGCGATAACGAACACAATTCTTCTGGGTATAAAATCATTTATCCCTGACCGATAAAGATTATCAAACATAAGGCAAAGAGGCTGTAAGCTTGGAAAGAGTTATGTTTTCGGTCATATAAGATCAATCCCACTGATGAAAACCAACTAAAGTTCAAACTAACCACAAACGATTGTAAGACACAAATAAAGCGTGCCAAATTCTCCCACGACCAAAAGTTGAGGCCACAAGTTTTACTATGTCCCAAAGGTAGTAAAGTCTTTTGTTCGTTTGTCAAAAAATTTTAAGAATTCGACCTCATCTTCCATTCCAATGCTCATTTACAATGACATTCCAGGTGGCACCTCTACAGACAAAGCCAATCTGCCTGTTGCTAATTTTGCAACCAGTTCCACGTTACCAGATTGTGAGCAGTCACTTATTGTACTTGAAAACGAAGAACTATCTATGGTAGAGTATTTTTTATCTCAACATTCACAAATCATCTGGTCCAGATGGTATCTCCAAATAATTCTGTTTTCTTCCTCGCTGGCAAAACCACTGCATAAGCTTTTCCATCTGTCCTATTCATCAGGACTCTTACCCAGTAGATGGAATGCAGCATTTGTCTAGCCCATCCCAAAAAGGGCGAATCTTCTTATCTCTACAACTACCGACCAATTACACTTATATCCCTTCTTTCTAAGGTAATAGAAACGCTCATGAACCATCAGCTCATCTGCAATCATGACCACTTCTAAATAACTGACAATATGGTAGGAACAGATGGTCCACTGATGATTTGATAACATATTTCACCCCGAATAGTGGAACCAATCGATCCAACATGGTGGCTAAAACAAGATCGTTACTTACTTAAGTGGTGCTACAGTCCGGAATGAACCTGGGCCTCAACCAACATGCCTCTCCAATTAGCGCGGTCCTTAGCTAACTGCCTTCAGTTGCGCACTCCAAATTGGTTGACGTTGGTTTCTACTTGTGCGCGCCACTTAAGGTGAGGTATTCCTCTACTGCGTCCGACGCGTGGCTGGGAATCGAAGACTCTGCAAGCCGGATTATTGGTGTCCATTCGTTCTACATATCTTAGCCATCCTACACTTCCAATGTGGAGTTTTTTTTGACCAGGGGCATGTCGCTGTACAGTTCTTGGTTGAATCTTCGTCTTCATAGCCAATCAACGCAACGATTTCCTCTCAAATCGACCATGGATTTCTTCATCCGCTTTTGAGACGCGGTCCATGCTTCAGCGCCGTAGAGCAGGACTGGGACGATCAGGGTCTTAGATGTTCTTAGTAGTTCGAGTTCGGGCTTTGCTGTTGAATTGCTTTCTTAGCCCAAAGAAACAGCGGTTGGCAAGAGTAATTCTTCGTTTAATTTCTGCGAGATGCTGTTCTAAAAGTAGTAGCGGAGCCGAGATAGACAAAGTCTCGTACTACCTCAAAGTTATATCTGTCAATGGTGACGTTCTGTCCAATTCGTCGATGTTGTATGCCTTTTTCGTGTTGAAAGCATAAACTTCGTCTTGCTCTCATTTACTGCTAAACCCATTTTTTGCCGCTTCCTTCTCTATGCTAGCAAACGTGGCTATGACATCACGTTGGGTCCTACCAATGATGTCAATATCGTCGGCGTATGCTAGTAGTTGTGCTGATTTTTGGAAAGTTGTGCCTCTGGTATTGGCTCGTGAGTTTTGCACAATCCTCTCAAGAATCAGATTGAAGAAGTCACATGACAGCGCATCGCATTGCCTAAATCTTTTTTTGGTATCGAATGTGTCGGTGAGTCGTTTCCGACCCTGATGGAGCAGCGAGAATTCTCCATCGTCATCCTACACAAACGGACGAGTTTGGGCGGCATACCAAAACTAGACATGGCTCTGTATAGTTCGCCTCTATAAACGCTGTCGTATGCGGCTTTGAAATCGATGAATAGGTTGGTGGGTATCGATTTGGACTTCTTGGGTTTTATAGGATCTGCCGAAGGGTGAGATTTGATCGGTTGGGGACTTTTCTGGCCTTAAACCACACTGATATAGGCCGATCAGGTTGTTGGTAAACGGTTTCAGGCGTTCACATATTACGGCAGATAGGATCTTTTAGACGCTGTTGAGGGGACTTATGCCTCTGAAGTTGGCGCAGTTAAGAGGGTCACACATTTTTGTGAATCGGGCAAACGATGCTGAGGTGTCATTCTTCAGGTATACTTTCTTCCGACCAGATTTGGCTTATGAGTTGGTGGATGATTCTTACCAAGTCATCTCCGCCGGCTTTATACAGCTCAGAGGGAAGGCCGTCATTTCCGGCAGCCTTATTAAGCTTCAGTTTAGATATTGCTATCCTCACTTCACTCAGGTCGGGTGGTTGGCAGTTTTCGCTGTCGTTGCCAATATTGAATGGTTCGTCCTGCCTGACAGCGGAATGTTGTTCGTCATCGCCGTTTAACAGTCTGCAGAAGTGGTTCTTCCACATTCTCAGCTATCGACTGTGTCTCAACTACGATATTTACTGGCTCATCTCGACAGGATTCTGTTCGGGCCTTGTATCCTTGGCTTTGACGTTTTAGACTTTGGTAAAACTTGCGAACATCTTTCCTGGAGTGGCACCTCTTTATATCATCGATCGCTCGCTTTTCTTCCTCTTTTTTCTTCATTCTAAAAAGCCGGTGTTCTTCCCTTCTTCTCTGCCTATACAGTTCAATGGCAGCTCTCGTCTTCACCTGCAGCTAAGCCTTGTAGACCTCGTTCTTGGCTGCGAGCATCTTTCGGCATTCCCCATCAAACGAGGGGTTTCTTGCTGGTGGGCGCGAGAAACCTAGCACATTAGTTGCGGCTGATCGAATGGCTTGTTGGTATCGTTGCCATTGTTCGTCGACATTCGATGCCGGTGGTATGGTAATAATCGAGGAGTTAAGGGATACGCGTTGCGCGAAGGTCTTGGCTGTCCCTTGAGATTGCAGTATTTCGACATAAAATTTTAGTCGCTCATAGGTTTTGTCAAGGAGCTCATAGAAGCAATCCTTAGCCATATCATATTTTTTCTCCGTTGGGCCGGGAGCGCATATAAGGCTAATGTTGCCGAATTTAGCCTTGATGCGGATTGTTACAATGCGTTCGCTAATGTCTTAGAAACCTATAATGAATCCGCATCCGAATAGTCGCTGTTTCTATATAACACGGTCCGTAGTATTTGTCACAGTTTTTCATCCTCTCTTCGCCCAGCCCATCCCATTGTATTTCCTGGATGGCAGTAATGTCTGCTTTGTAGCAGTTAAGGGCTTCCGCTAGTTGTTCTCCTGTTTTGTGTTCTTACATTCCAGGACTATGTAAGCAAGTTCGGATAAAAACAAAAAATTCTTTCCGAGACCCAAGTATCAAGGCATGCTTGCTCCCGCACTTCCTAGCTCTTTGGTTATGAAGGGTACTTGTACAACGCCTGTGATCGATGTCACAATTTAATGCCAGATAAAGATGAAAGGGTCTGTACTATTTAGAGAGCGTGAAGTATATCAGTTTTCGCTTCAACAAACACTAGCGCTACATCTAAAAGGTTTCTCCTGGTCAAGATTTCTATATTCATTCATTGTCTCACCCTATGATCCAATGAATACACAAAGCATCAGCGTGCGTCCATAGCTACCATTGGTCAAAATAGGTCGGTAACCCCTCATAAATATACTTTGGAATACAAAAGGTACATAGGTGCCCTCTCCCTCTGCCACACACTCCATCAGTGCAAATTTACAATTCGTAAACAAAGGATTACTTTCCTCACCTAATCATTTTCGAATTATGACATCACAGGGGCATCAGGGTAGGATATATCTATTTCCAATTACCCCAACCATTGATGCGTACTTAATTCTACTCAAACATCTGCAGAAGAACAATTCCCATGAGTATATAATACTGAGACACAAATCGTAACTTAATTGGTTTTCCTTCTTAAGCTCGTAAGCCCCTGTGGATTTATTCAACCCCTTCCGACTACCCAAATGGGTATCAAACGGATTTTATTAGATTCCTAAAATTTGCACAGTAACTGAATTCAATATTTCGTTCCAAATCCTTCGCTATCGTTGTTCTGAAATAGGATTTCCCTTATTCGTCGTTCCGAAGCATAGTTGTTCAGGAAGCAGATTGCCAACCATACATAGGTGTATACCGAATCCTCATCTATACACGTATAGCCACGTTCGATAGTAAATAAGAACACAAATCTGAACTAACAAAAGGATATATGTGCTCATTCGCTTGCTGATGGAAGTACCAACGTACACATCAAGGATTTAACTCTCATTTCGAATATCGGCCTAGGGCGGATCCTATTTCTCCAGCGACATGCTAGTTCAACTTTGTGTTTAGGCCAAGTTCCTCCAACCCCAAAGTAAACACTTCAAGTTAATTGAAGGAAGCCGCTCAACCATACATCCTCTCGACGTGAATTACACATGAAATGTCGAAATGAATTTCGTCGAATTTTCTATGCAAATAAATACACAGATACGTCATGTGTGTGTAGGTGGATCGTCCTAGACAAAAGTGCAGTCTTATATCGCAGGGAATAAATTCGACCCGGGGGTGTTTTACGATTGCTTTGATTAATCCCAGGGAAACTAATGAATTGGGAAATTAGCAAGGATTTCGGGAAAGGGTGGTCGTGTGTGTTCGTGTGGATCGTAAAATGCTGCAAGAAAAGCCAATAAATTTTTGTGTTGGATTTGTGAAGAGCGCAGTGTAATTCAGAACACTTGAAAGTTTGGCACTTATTCGCGATGGGAATTCGTTTTTAGGAATCCGAAAATTTATTAGATAAACATCCGAGATGTCTTGTGGAACAACATTGGAGGGCAATTTTGAAGAAAAAAATAAATAAATACGAGAACCCACTTAAGGCAACAACACTCGAGAGAAACTTTGCGAAATACCATTACAAATTGACTGATTTAGAGCACAAATAGAGCTAAAGAAGGTTTTTAGGAGGGACAAAGTAGCTTGGGACTATTTTGTAGGCAGCACTGCGGATTGGGAATTGCTCATAAAGAAAATTGGAGACAGAAAAGATTGTTTTTGTTGCGACATTGCTAAGGCCTTGTCTAAAAGTTTGAGCCTGTGGTATATGAGTCAAAGACGGGCGATGGATTCACTTTCTACGCAGGTGACTGGTGACGAGAGAGTTCTACGCGGGCATAAAGTCATTCAAGTATGTCGGAAGGGATTATTCATACGCCACATTGTTGCGTAGACCTTATGTGCCTTCTTAGTCGGTGTTAGAATGCGAGTTGGCCTTTTAGCTTCCCCCTTGGCCTAGCACAACTAAATTATCATGCCAGTCGTCTCGTGCAGTTGTTATGACGAGTCCGGGATATTTTCTCGTTACCCTCCCTAAATAGGTCGTAGATATATTTTCGACACAACGAATGGAACCTTTAATTTAACGCTGATTCCACATTGCGTATTTGAAAGTTTCTCATGATATTTGAACGCTCTTATATGGCTTTAAGCAAGAGGTCCCACATTTAAAGCAGCGATTCGCATACACAACTTTAGTTTTTAGCTCGAGAGGAACCAGGAACTTTATGAATTTATGTGTGTAATAAGCGACAGACTTAAGTAAAAAAATCATGTGCTTCAAAGACATCAGCGGACGCATTTTGAAAATCCGCAGCAAGCCCAAACTCAAACGGAGATAAATGATAACATCACTTAGGACTGCTTCTAACAGGTCCTTTGACACTAAATGACTGCCATAGTCCGATATTAAAAACGTGAAAGGGTAGGGGCTTTTGAGAGACCGCAACAATAAATAAATAAAAGTGCGAGAAGGTTTAAAAAATGCCATCATGGTTGGATGTTGTAGAACGAGGGCAAACTCTTATAGTCGTTAGCTTGGCGATGCCCAGTCGTCGTAACCCTGACTACACAACAATTGTGCTTATTTTACATTCAAGACTTAACCAACGGATACTGGTCTCACCCAACCGGATTTGACTGGCTAAACTTATGGGTGCGAGTGTTGATACGAATAGGTTGTTACACTTTAAACAACCTTTTCAGAATGTTTGACCAAGAATATGCAGCCCGCTTTCCTCAGGTCAACACATGGGACGGGTCCTCCATGTTGGGGGTTGGTTATCTACCCACTGGCGTAAAAAATATTGTTACGAAGCCTCTAAACGGCTTCGAAAGTACGTATTCTGTGGTTGACGGTCTTGTTAAATGAAAAAGCGACAACGATATTTGTATCTGAACCTGGAATGTGAGGACATTAATCAAGAGAGGTGCAGGCGAAAAACTAGCGGCAGTCCTAAGCTGCTGCAAGGCAGATTGCAACAACAAAATACCTTTTGTTCTCCAATAACACCATACCGCAACCAGCTAATGTCAAAGGATATTGTCAAAGATGTTAACAAGCCATTAGATTAGCCCCAACTGATGTGCTAGGTTTTCCGCGTCCACTATCAGGAAACCCTTCGTTCGATGAGGAATGCCGACAAATGCCGGCAGCCAAAAACGAGACCAACAAGGCTTAGCTACAGGTGAAGACGTTAGCTGCCATTGATCTCTATAGGCAAAGAAGAAGGGAAGAACACCGCTTTTTCAGAAAGAAGAAAAATACCAAGAAAAGCACGCGCGATCAAGGATATAAATTGGTGTCAATCCAGGAACAAAAGTGTAAAACGTCAAAGGCAAAGAAGCAAGACTCGAACAGAATCCTGTTCAGATGAACAAGGAAATATCGTATTTGGGACACAGTCGATGCTGAGGATATGGAAATACCACTTCTGTTGAACGAACTATTCAATATTAGGGACGATAAGAAAAAACCTACAATGACCCGACCTATAGGAAGATAATATCAATATATAAACTAAAACTCAGCAGGGTTGCCAAAAATGACGCCAATAACGGCCTTCCTGTCGAGCTTTATAAAGCAGCTGGAGATGAATTGGAAATCAAGATTCCCAAAGTAATAAGTTGGGTCGAATACGAGAACATTTACCTGAAGAATGGAACCTTTGCATCGGTTGTCCTATCCACAAAAAAAAAAGTGTACCATCTGAACTGCGCCAACTATACAGAAGCATAAGTCTCCTCAACATAGCCTACAATATCCTATCTGTCATAATATGTAAACGCCTAAAATCTGGTCAAGAATGTTCACAACTGCTCCAATCTGTTCCTGGTAAAAAAATTCACGTCCAAATCGACACCCACCTTCTATTTATCAATTTCAAGGCCGTCGTATAGTCGTCCCATTTATAGAGAAGAAATATACAGATCCATGTCCAGTATTGGTATACCGCCCAAACTCTTCCGGATGACGATGGAAAATTCTCGCTGCGAAGACCTTGTTGATACATTCGATACCAAAAAGGATTAAGGCAAGGCGATGTGTTGTCATGTGACTTCTTCAATTTGATTCTTGAGAGAATTGTGCAAAACTTCCGAGCCAACACCAGCTGCACAATTTTCCAAAAATCGCAACATCGACGTATTTATCATCTTTGAGGTAGTAAGGGACTTTTATTACCTCAACTCTGCTTTTAACGCTGACCACACAATCTTGTCAGAAATTAAACGACGAACTACTCTTGTCAACCGCTGTTTCTTTCGACTTAGAAGGCAGTAACGTCTTCACTCGAACTACTAAGGAGATCTTTTATAAGACCCTGGTCATCTCAGTCCTCCTCGAAGGCACTGAAGCATGGAACGTATGAAAAATGTATGAAGAAATCCTTAGTCGTATTTAGAGAAAAATTCTCCGAAAAACTTCGGTACCGTTTGAGTGGACGGTCTGTGAAGAAGGTTCAACCAAAAACTGTACGACCTCTACATAGAGAGATATCGCTAGTCAAAAAAAAAAATCCGCTTGGGACGTATGGCTAGGACGTTAAGAGTGAATGGACACCAATACTCGCCTCGCAAAGTTTTACATTCTCAGCCAGACGTCAGACGCAATAAAGGAAAACCCCGCCTCAAGTTCCGTTGACAAGCAGAAACCGACCTCTAATAAGCTAAGGACTGTGCTAATTAGAGAGGCATGTTTATTGAAACCCAGATTCATTCGGACTGAGCAATTCGTTTTTTTTAAACCTTAAAGAACTTTGGAAAACAGTCTGAACAAGATAATAAGGCATTCGCAATATCTATATTTCGTCTGCATAAAGTTTTGTTGCCACGCCCAATTTTTGAGACTATTTTCATGTTTTTTAAGAACGACTTGGAAAAACTTTCGAAGAAAATACTTCGGCAATATTAATTAAATCATTTCCCCTATAGATCCGATTAATCCACGCCCATTTTCGGGGGGCGTAAACAAAATTGTTAACAAAATCCACACTGTCCGTCCGGCTGTGTGTCAATGGGCCTTAAGTTTTAAGATTTTTATCAAACCTAACATTAAGAAGATGAAGAAGTTTTAAAAAAGTTGGTCTCGAAATAATGGCGGTCTTTCGGTCAGCAGGTGTCACATAAACAGCGAGACGGATTCGAGTGAAATTGGAAATATCGGGTTTTTCAACAGGGACGCTACAAAAGTTGAGCGACAGGGAAAGCAAACGACGCCATATTTCTTGCCGCTCTTTTGACATTTCGCTTCAGTAAGGTTTGCCATTTCATGATGGAAAGATATACGATCCAACAACGAGTCGAAATTATTAAAATTTACAACCGAAATTCGGAGTCAGTGGTCTCAACGTTAAGAGCGCGTCTAGTGGAAAAATTTGAATCCACAGGCACAGTACAAAATGTTCCCGAGCCAGTGAGACAAGGAAGTGCCCGTAGTGTCGAGAATATTGCTGCCGCTGAGGCTTCAGTTGAACAAAGCCCAAATCTGTCTCTCACACGTCGTTCTCAAGCGTTGGGCATCTCTGTGACGTCGTTGTGACGAATTTTCGGAAAGATCTTGGCCTACATCCTTACAAGATTAAATTGAAAATGATTCGGATTTGGATCGAAAAATCATCTTCAGCGATGAGGCTCATTTCTGGCTGAATGGCTTCGTCAATAAACAAAATAGCGGTATTGGTCAGGCAGCAATCCACACGTACTCCATAAATCATCATTGCATCCCGAAAAAATTACGGTTTGGTGTGGTTTATGGGCCGGCGGCGTCATAGGGCCGTACTTCTTCCCTGATGATCAAGACCGGCACGTTACTGTGAATGGGAATCACTACCGTTCAATGATAACCGAATATTTTTGGCCTCAATTGGATGATATGGACTTAGAGGACATGTGGTTCCAACAGGACGGCGCCACAAGCCACACAGTGAATGCCACAATCAATTTATTGGAAACCAAGTTTGGAGAACGTGTTATCTCACGAAATGGTCCAGTCGCTTGGCCGCCTCGGACGTGCGATTTGACGCCGTTAGACTATTTCCTGTAGGGCTACTCCAAGTCTATGGTCTATGCCAACAAGCCAGCGACGATTGATGAACTTCGTACGAATATCGAACGTGAAATTGAAGCAATATCGGCCGATTTATGCTTGAAAACCGTCGAAAATTGGGTTCAGCGTCTGGACTTCTGCAAGCGTGCCCGTGGTAGCCATGCAAAAGAAATCGGGTTCCATACATTACGGCATTGAACGTACTTTCACAGGAATAAAGAATTTCATTGATATCCAAAACCGTTTTTGTTTTATTTAAAAAAAAACTTTTGTAGCGCTTTTATTGAAAAACTCGTTACTAGGTTCTTGGGTATTTTTTTTTAACTGACCTTATAGGGACAAAAGTAATGGTGCCTTCTATTATATGTATAACAACTTTTGTAAATCTGAATTTTTTTAAAAACGGCTCTAATGGTCTTGATTAAACTTAAGACCACTATTAACGTTAATGAATAATAAAAAAATAAGCACATACCCACTTTTTTCCTAAAAAATCTAGTAACGGATTTTGTATTTAGACCAAATTTTGTAAAAAACATCGATTTGTCGAGAACAATATTTTTGAGTGGAATGAGATTGAAATTATTCGTTATAATAGATTTTTGTAATAACGCCTTATAACTAGCTTAAGCCTAAACGTCCGTCCCATAACAGAATTTTCAGTTTTGTTCAGTAGCGACAAATCACATTCTGTCGCATTAACGCTTTCAGTGATTTTCTTCAAATTCAGAACAACTTTTAAGGGTTTAGAATGCAAGTAGCACCCACTCCTCGTTTGTGGATATGGTAGAACAATACTGAGGTTCCATTCTATAGCAAGACGGTTCTGGTGAGGTTGAAACATGCATTAAGGAATAATTCACAAAAATTTTGAAAGATGTCACTTTGACAACATGGAAGAGCATCTACTATTACTTGGAGCAATTTTATCCCAAAAAATTAAAATTTCTGCTGCGGTTTGGAATAAAAGTAAAAAATTCAAAAAAGCTTTCAGAACTGTTTGCTTAGCAACAACTTGCATAAAGCAGTAGGTCCCTTGTTATTAAATAAACAAAAATACAGCATGCTTTTGCTTTTCATTTATAAATAGCGGAAATATTCCGATAATCAAAAAAACTTGCGAAACAAAGCAGTAAGCCTTTCAACGTACCAATCGTGACTTTTACAAAAAAAAATGCTTCCAATTTTTATTTCTGCATCCCACAATTGCCATCGTGTGAATTTAAAATACCTCCGGCATGAAAAGGATTGAAACTCACACCAATTGTTCTGTTTGCCACATGCACTTCCTTCCGTCGTAATCCCCCATCATCCTTCCTCTCCATGGGGATTATGTGCAAGTGGCGTTCATTTTTTTTTTTAATTGTATTCCCAACTGCGCACCATGACGTATCTTCTGCCCCCCTCACGAACTATAAAAGATTACAGATGCTACATGTGCAGCTAAAGATACAAAACTATATTATACCAACTGCCTCATGGATGTGACATGAGCTTAAGCTTCTATATAGCCAGACATGTATAGACACAGCTATGCAAATACATGCACATTTCCCCCAAGATATCTAATCCCTGACATGAAAAAAATATTTCGAAACAAGTCTGACAAATTCCACCCCCAAAACACCGTATCGTCGCCAAGCCTTCAGAGACTAGGAACATACATATCACTTAACCCCTTCCGACATAGGCGTTGATATGTACAAGCTATAGGCAGTCTTGATTGCGTTGACACTATCTAGAAAATATGCCAGCGATACACTTGGATGTATACTTAGCAAGGATAGCTACATGAATATTTCATAGTCCCCAAGAGGCAGCTAACTACACACGAAGGTCCTCGCTGTCGTCGTCGTCGACGGATTTTGGCTGGTGGTGGCGGGAAGGAGTGCGCTAGAAAAAGTAGCAAAATAGTTTAAAGAAAAATGGAACTTATTACCCCGACTTCCTATTCAGAAGTTTTACTGCGGTTTAGTGGTGAAAGCCGGCCTTCAGAATTTATGTGGAAAATTTTCTGAATATTTCAGCCGTGCGCTTATGAATTTGCATTCATCAGGAAATTTCATCAAATTTGGTTTGCGTGGTCGTGGATGTTCCTTTACGAATTCTCAATGGAATTTCCAGGCGCAAATTTGGGGGGAGCATGCCGCAATATGAATATTTTATAAGGACGTACTGATGTGGAATTCGGGGAAAGCTGCTATAGAGGAACTGGATTTGCACTACGGTGCATCATCTACTTTGCACATTATTAAGGACTGCATTGTGCGGTTTCACCTAAGTAAGGTAGTGTAGCATTATTTGACTTGGACTTCAGAAGATTAAATAAGTCGATTTGACGGTAAGAATCGAGGTGTTCAGAAGGGATATTGGCAAGGTTAGGTTGAGGTTTAGTTGAACCGGAAAGCTCGGTTATGAAGCGTTTATATATGTAAACGATTTCGAGCTTCTTATAAGGCTGTGTACTTCTTCTTCTTCTTCTTCTTCTTCTTCTTCTTCTTCCTCTTAAATAGCCCTAGAGTCCGGAATGAACTTGGACCTCGACCAACGTGCCTTTTCAATTAGCACGGTCCTTAGCTAACAATCTCCAGTTTCGCACTTCAAGTTAGTTGAGGTCAGTTTCTACTTGTGCGCGACTCTTCTGTCGCGGGGTACTCCTATACAGCGTCAGACGGCTGGCTAGGAGGCGCAGACTTTGGAATCTAAGACTCTGATATTGGTGTCCAATCGTTCTACATGTTCCAGCCATATTAAGTGTCCAATTCGGAGTTTTTTTTTTTTGTATGTCAAACTTCTTTGGACTCGTCGGGGTATATCCAAACAAACATGAAACGAAATTTAGACACCAAAAGTCACGGGAAGGGGAAGTAAAAACTTGTTTTAGCAAAAGATAGCGAGAACGTAAGCATAAGAGACCATTCTGCAATGAGTCCAAAGCATTCACATCAGAAAAATTAATCGGTAGGGGGGCAAGCGCGGACAGAACAAATGTGCGACGAAAACGAACAACATCATGCGAGAGAGAAGGCATAAGATAGTTCTATGCAGTTGATGTTCTTGGTAACTGGAGACGAAATATGTGCTTTGCGTCATTGTGTGTGTTGCTTTTGATGAGGTGTGAATGTATGATGTGTGAAGCAATACATTTTTTTGCTTTGTCATGATGGGATATTGCAAAGCGGTGTATGCTACATTTGTATTGCCCCATGTGTAAGGAACCCAACACTACTTTAGTTTATTTTGTTCTTTTGATGATTCTGAGAAAGGACTTCTGTTATTTGAGAAACTTCGATGTGTTAAATTTTTTCTTCAATCTCGTAGCACTATACGACCCCTCTTTTTACTAGGGGTATGTCGCTGTACAGCCTAAACTTGCAATTGTGCAATTGGTCTTGGCTCGGGAGTTTTGCACAATCTTTTCAAGAATGTTGTTAAGGAAGTCACATGACAGTGCGTCGCTTGCCCAATTCTTATTTTGGTATCGAAATTGTCGGTAAGGTCGTTTCCGACTTTGTATACTTCGTCTCTATAAGCGCTGTCTTGCCGCTCTTTTGACATTTCTCTTGAATAAGGTTTGCTATTTCATGATGGAAAGATATACGATCCAACAACGAGTCGAAATTATTAAAATTTAAAACCGAAATTCGTAGTCAGTGGCCTCAACGTTAAGAGCGCTTCGTCCAATTTTTGATCGTCATAATCGTCCTAGCAGATCAACAATTGAACGTCTATTCGAAAAATTTGAATCCACAGGCACAGTACAAAATGTTCCCGTGCCAGTGAGACAAAGATGTGCTCGTAGTCTCGAGAATATTGCTGCCGCTGAGGCTTTAGTTGAAGAAAGCCCAAATGTGTCTCTCACACGTCGTTCTCAAGCGTTGGACATCTCTGTGACGTCGTTGTGGTGACCGGCACGTTACTGTGAATGGGAATCGCTGCCGTTCAATGATAACCGAATATTTTTGGCCCCAATTGGATGATATGGACTTGGAGGACATGTGGTTCTAACAGTACGGCGCCACAAGCCACACAGCGAATGCCACAATCAATTTATTGGAAACCAAGTTTGGAGAACGTGTTATCTCACGAAATGGTATAGTCGCTTGGGCGCCTCGGTCGTGCGATTTGACACCGTTAGACTATTTCCTGTGGGGCTACGTCAAGTCTATGGTCTATGCCAACAAGTCAGCGACGATTGATGAACTTCGTACGAATATCGAACGTGAAATTGCAGCAGTATCGGCCAATTTATGCTTGAAAACCGTCGAAAATTAGGTTCAGCGTCTGGACTTCTGCAAGCTTGCCCGTGGTGGCCATGCAAAAGAAATGGAGTTCCATATATAATTGAACGTACTTTCACAGGAATGAAGAATTTCATTGATATCCAAAACCGTTTTCCTTTTATTTAAAAAAAACTTTTGTAGCGCTCTTATTGAAAAACCCTTTAGTTACTTTTTGCGGTCGTTTTCGGTAAAATCCGTGTTTCGGTAAAATTTTTTAATATTCGAAAAAAATTTCGATGCAAAATCGTTGGCCCCACTATTTGGGTGCCCTTTCTACATTTATTTAATTTAAAATTAGTACAAGCTGAACCTAAGACTGAATTAACATAACTAAATTAAATTATTAGAAGAAGGGTTGAGGGGTAGTGATAGATGAGGAGTTTCGTAGAGCAAGTTTGCTACATTGAAAATCAAAGGAGTTATGCCCATTAGCCAGGCGTAGTATTCTAGTCATTGGCTCGTTGTTACCATTGTTGATTCGGTGAAATTTGAGTCGGAAGAGGGGAACAGATCTTGGATTTCAGGAGTTGGCGTTGAGGGAAATCAATTCTAGCAGAGCGGTGCAATGAATATTACCTGCCAAAAGTTGATGTGCAAAAAGAATGTCGGCTATTTCACGACGCTTTTGTAGTCATTGAAAGTTTATTAACTTCAAATAATCCTCGTAGGGGGTAAATTAAATTTGTCTACCCAGGGGAGACCGCGTAGATCAAAACGGGTAAATCTGCGTTGGACACTCTCAATACAGACGGAACGAATATTGTGATAAGGCGACCATACTTGGCTGGCATATCCAAGGATATGTCTAACAAATGTGAAAAAGAGAGATTTTTTGAAATATGGGTTCGAGAATTCCATAGACCAGCGTTTTACAAACCCAAGTGCGGAGCTGGCTCTGCTAATGATATTATCAATATGAGAGCGAAAGTTAAGTTCTCTGTCACAGATAACACCCAGATTACGCATGAAAAGCACATTAGGTGTGGACTCACCAAATATTAAACAAGATCTCGCGTCCGATAGGAGACGCTTACGGGAGAATGTCATGGCCTGGCATTTGATATTTTTTCAAAATCAATCATCGATTACTGTGACGATGAGAAATTTACGTGAAATTTTTGGGAGAAACAACGTGCCAACACTGTCTTGGTCTTCAAAGAACAACTTTAGCCACAATTTTGCACAAGGATTTGCATTTAATTCCATTTAAGATTCAGTTGACACAAGAGCTTCTTCCACAAGACCATTTACGCCGCCGTACATATGTCAATAGGATGTTACACCTAGCCCATGACAACCCCGATTTTCATGAAAAAATCATAATGAGTGACGAGGCACATTTTCATTTGAATGGATATGTGAATAAACAGAATAGTCGGTTCTGGGCAATGGTAAGCCCTCAAATTATTCATCAGTCACCATTGTATCCATTAAAGTTGAACATGAAAATGGCGTAACGGTTACTGTGAATGGGGAGCGATATCGTGATATGATTGAAAACTTTTTAACGCCACAACTGCATGCTTTGGGCTTGATTTACATGTGGTATCAACAAGACGGTTCCACATCACATACAGCCAGGTGGCCGCGGTGTAGTGGTAATGTGTTCGTCTGTAGAGTGGAAGGTTGCGCGTTCAATCCCAACCAAAATTCATTTTCACTTTTATTTAAAAGAAATAAAAGGTCGGTGTAGTACCTAAAAGTATGCACACCATCTTGAATTTCTTCAAATTTAACGAACACAAGAAAAAGTGACTTCCCGAAGCTAGTTCGGACACCACACCACCCATGGAGTTTAAGTCTCCACTACATCCAAAATCTTTCCTATCCTCTCTTTCTTCCCCTTCTCTAACGCTCGTACTATGGTAACATATAAAAGGGTATTCATAACCCCTTGAGTGCCTGTAAATTATAAAAAAAAAAAAAAAAAAAACAATGGAACTACTGCGAGACGTCTTTCCACAACAAGTTATTTCAAGAAATGGTGCTGTTGATTGCCCTCCACGGTCGCAGGACTTCTTTTTGTGGGGATATCTGCAGAGCAAGGTTTGTGCAAACAAACCAGAAACGCTTGAGTAACTCAAACAAAATATTCGTGATGAAATTAATGAAATACCTCGTGAAATGTGTGGTGGAATGTAATGAAAAATGTGCTCAAAAGGACTCGCATTTGTGAGACTAACAGAGGCGGACATTTACCTGATATTGCATTCCACACATAATTGCCGACATAAAATAAAATTTTATCAATATAAGATCCATTCTCTTTCATTTAATCAAAAATTATAAACAAACAAAGTAGTATACCTTACCGGCGGACACCCTGTACATTAAGTCTAAAATTATTTTTGAAATCACTTTCGATGCCTTCTTAATACCTTTTCACAGCTTCCTAGTGAGGGTGGGCTTTCAATTGTAATGGGTACCTTACTTTACAGTACTTTCCGGTACATCATTTGCTGTTGAACGAAATGTCGACATTGTAAAGCATTTATACTTCTCGTGATGACCACCTACCTACTGGTGAAATACCGAGAGCATTCACTTTATAGCCTTAAGCATTAATTTAAGTTCCATTGGCTATAACTGTTCCATTTCACCCGTTGCCAGCATTCCAACACAATTTTGATTAGCCACAAACGGCTATTTGATGTTCAGCAATCGTTGATTGCACCACATCACACAAAATCAATTCGAAAGCCTCTCCCTCAGTCTAACCACCTATCAACAAAATGCACAAACGAATTCCCCAATTAATTAACAGAACTGTTACCGACCCCTAACTATCCGAAAATTATCTAATACCAGCTATATGCAGGTATTTTCCATGGCCCGGCAACAATTCATTAAGTCGTCGCATAGTTGCCACAGTTGAATCCGATTCACCCCCCAACCCTCCCTCGAACATGTGCCATCGAGTTCAAATTAAACGCATGCGAATTCGTCCTTACCAATTCGCACAGACCCAGTGATTTAATCGAAGAATAGAAATTCAATTGGACATCCCTTGAATCAACTTTCCCAATTCACCTAGGTGGCGATGTAATTAAAAGAAATTGAAGGGCGGCCGGAAATTAAATTGCATGCAGAGGCCTTTAGCGTCGATAGGATTCATCGAAAACAGCTTTGATGGTCGGTAAATTTACATTTTCAAACTTTTAGCCTGTGTCCACTTTGGAAACTTAATCGGAGGAGCCCAAGTTTGCTTAAGCTTCTACGCTCCATAATTCCTCTCTAAAGTCATAAATAAACCAACAGTGTCAAGGCTCTTTAGCATACCAAGGCTCTTGTGTCTAAAATAAACAACCCAACCATTGATCCGGTGAGCATGCACCTTCAGGGCATCCTTTCTATTTCCAGGAGTGATCAAACTTTGTACAACTTTACTTCCGGTTACGGAGCTCCTGCAAGTTGGAAACTTATGTGCCAGTTTGTAATCGCTGTAAATGCGTTGTGGTGTGATCTACATGCACATGCTTGCATTCCATTTTGCAATTAAAAGTGAATTGGGGGGAAGGTGCCTCCTTGCATGCGTTTAGATATACGGCACTCAAGTTGTAGTGGAACATGTTGTGTCATCAGCGGCAGGAACAACAGTACATTAATCCTTTTGCACACACTTTAAGTGAAGGCTCATACTAGGCGAAGAATGTTAATTTTCTCAGCAGAGAAATGGAGGTAAGTGTGCTCGAAGAGTCAAGGTGTAACACTCCGGGGTGGATTGTTCTTGAGATTGTATTAGTCGTATACATGTTTGTTTACTCATTTACCTTGGGGGTGGTTACTAAATTTCCTAATTGCATTCGCACTCCAGCAATGTGTTGCATTTGCATGATGTGTGTGTGTGATTTTCGAGAAGGTATAACTTGAAAACATTATTATTTTATACTCTACAAATTTAAAATATATGTCTCTCTTTAGGAAGGGGTCGGAATATACCCGAGCTAAAGCATGCCCTGTGGAGTTTAGTTCATCTCCCATCGGACGCGTCCCCAGGCGGCCGATAGGGAGCTCCTGCACATATGTCTTGCGGACTTCATACCCTCAGGGCTGGTGGAAATAAAAAGTAAACCACCCACGAACCAAAAATAACTAAAGGGCGCCACTGGTGGCTCCAATAATGAATCTACAAAAAAAAAACAGAAAATAAAAACACAAATAAAAAATTCCGAGGACGGTCTTCTAAAAAAACAAACCTCAGGGGTAACAACTGGAAACATTGCCATAGCCAAGGCATTCCGAAGGATGGTAAATGCACTTCTGTGCGAGTGGAATCGGGTGAGACAGTGGCTCTTAAGCCTAACCCAAACCTTGTTTTAGTGTTGCGAGGAGATCCTACCCCACTCGTTACATCCTTAAAGTATCAATTAAGGTTGTTCGGCCTCGAAGAATCTGGATTAAGTGAAGGTGTTGTCACCGAGATACACTACCCAAAGATATCCACTCGCCTTTCCGAACATTGAATCGTTTTCTAGGTGAGATGACCATTTAAGAAGCCTTGCTATGGCTGAAGTGCAATTTAATATCCACGAAGAATATTAGCATCTTCAGTAGCAGTTAAGGAACAATCAAATCCTTGGGATCTATCTCACTTAGATCGAAATTAGCCCACGAATGCAGACTATCTCCAACGAAGGGCAAAACAGTTTACCATTTACCTCTTTTGGGTGCCGGATAACACAGAAATCTCAGCGAACTTGGCATTCTATCGCCAGTCGAAATGCTGGGTTTGCCCCTCGCTACATGTAAATAATTTTTAAAACTGGATGCCATCATGAAAGCAAACCACAGATGGATAAATGGCACACTGACCAAAACAGAAACGCTCTTTCTGCTTAGTAATGCTGAACAAATCAAACCTGAGTACCTACCATCTTTCGGATGCCTTACCCTACAAATAAGTAATAGATGCAGGAACGGGTGGACACATATGAACCACATAAAGCCTACATGCGAAAAGACTAGACCCCTTTACCAATGACTTCTGCAGAAGCTGCTTGGACAATGAAAAGCGGAAGTTTATCCCCAAAAAAACTTTATCTAGGAGCCTGCTTCCTTGACAATCTAGGCTACCTGGCTAATACTAGTGTCAGAAACGTCTTCCGCTTCATAGCTAGATCGGAATGGTTCACAAACAAACGAATTTTAAAAAAAGTTGACAGATCCACGTGCCTCAACGGACCTTGCTGGAGTAAGTGTGCAGCCACTATAACCTAACCTAACGTAAGGCACGAAAGGTAGGGGAGTCGAAATCGCCCTACATGATAAGGCACGAAAGGTAGGTGAGTTGAAATCGCCCTACATGATGTCGTCAGTAAAATAGAAAAATCTCTTCCCGAGAAGGAATATGCACACGCTGCATTTCCCGACATTGAAGGAGACTTCAATAATGTGAACACAAATGCAGTCAACTGAAACGTTGTGAAGAATAACGTGGACCAACCTCTAATACATACTATAGGAAGCATGCTCAGCCACATAAATTTATATTCGAAGCTGGGAGACAAACATCTCAAAGTAGAAGCATCAAGTGGCACACCATAAGGAGGAGGAAATTCTTATCTACCATTAGTGAGCTACTCGAGCACGCACTGAAGACTCTCAACGAGAGGACAAAATCCAAAGTCCAGTGGCAATCCACAAATAAAGTCAACCATCTGAAAAATATGACAAAAGTACATAGGATAGCATATGCGCTACTAGCGCGATGAAAACCACACCAACAGCGGGACTGGAAACCATCACCTGCTACCGCTAGATCTTTGTATGCAAGAATCTGCAGCCAAACGTGCTCTAAGAATCAGCCAGATCGACAGCTGGAAAATGAACTAAGGAGGACATGCCCAAATAGACTGATACCTGCACTCGGACTACATGCTGCCTCACCATGACTTTCAAAGAATATTCTCCTGCGTTTTTCCAAGTAGAGAGGAGTGAGAGAGGAACGATCTGGGCACCGAAATCACATCCATCTACACTGATGGTTCAAAAATGGACGTAGGCGCTGGAGCTGATGTGTTTTCAGAAATAATATCACCAACAGCACTTTTCATCTGCCTGAACACAGCAGTGTCTTCCAGATCGAGATATTGGCAGTAGCAGAAGCAGCCAAAGTGACCTCAATGTTGGCGATAACTCCAGATAATCAGGCTGCGGTGATGAAGAAATATACGACGATATCCTCAACTTTCTTTTAAACCGCCCAGTCTTCATCCAATTTAAGATTGAGAACCTTAGGAAAATACTTTTTCCATGACCTCACGGATCCATCGGTGAGGTTTGCAACAAAATCTGGATGACTGGAAAGGGACTGACAACAATGGACATAAAGGAATATTGAAGGAACCTGAGTGTGATGAAGGAAACCGCCTACCTCATCAAGCCACCAACCTAACCTAACCTTACCTAAGGTATGCCTACCGTTGAAGGCGACTGAAAACACCCCTCTTAATATCTAGGTTCGCTTGAAAATCCATTCATTTCGAATGCCGCCAATACGGACTCTGGATGCAACAATTGCTTTGGCCTTTTGTAAAAAGTTTGAAGGTAAGTAGGTCTCAGAAAAATACATGCGTATCTATGGAGCTTCACAACGCCAGACTCAATGAACAAAATAAGCCTTTAAGACAAAAAAGTGTTTCAACTACTTTAAAATGTTGAACTGTTCTGCTAAGAGCTTCGTTATACCTTCATAAGATCAATACCGTTATTAGGCTACTTACTTACTTAAGTGGCGCAACAAATCGGAAAAAACCTGGGCCGCAACCTAACTAACTAACTACCTTCAGTTGAGCACTTCAAGTTGGTTAAGGTCGGTTTTTAATTGTGCGGGCCACTCAATGTGAGGTCTTCCTCTACTGCGTCCAACGTCTGACTGAGAATCGAAGACACTGCTAGCCAGATTTGCACAATGCTTTCCAGAATGGTGTTAAAGAAGTCACATGACAGTCGCCTTGCCTTAATTCTTGATTGGTATCGTATGTGTCAGTGAGGTCGTTTCAGAACCCGGTGGAGCAGCAAGAATTCTCCATTGTCAATCTGCAAAGAAGGAAGACTTTGGGCGGTATATTAGACACGGCTCTATATAGTCCGTCTCAGATCAGAGAGTCTCTTGTTTTGTGAAGCTCAGCTTCCATTTTTCTGATTTTTTTTTTTTTTTTATAATTTACACGTACTCAAGGGGTTATGAATACCCTTTTATATGTTACCATAGTACGAGCATCAAAGAAGGGGAAGAAAGAGAGGATAGGAAAGATTTTGGATGTAGTGGAGACTTAAACTCCATGGGTGGTGTCCGAACTAGCTTCGGGGAGTCACTTTTTCTTGTGTTCGTTAAATTTGAAGAAATTCAAGATGGTGTGCATACTTTTAGGTATTACACCGACCTTTTATTTCTTTTAAATAAAAGTGAAATGGATTTTGGTTGGGATTGAACGCGCAACCTTCCACTCAACAGACGAACACATTACCACTACACCGCGGCCACCCGCAATTTTTCTGATGAAGCAGCAAGAATTCTCCATTGCCATTCGACAAAGAAGGAAGAGTTTGAGCGGTTTATTAGACATGGCTCTGTATAGGTCGTCTCTATAAATGCTGTCGTATGTGGCTTTGAAATCGATGAATATTTAGTGGGTATCGATTGGAACTTCTTTTGTTTTATCAGGGATCTGCCGAGGTATGAAAATTTGATCACTAGAGTCTAGATATTGTTATCCTCACTTCAGTCAGGTTGGGTGATTGGCAGTTTTCACTGTTGTTGCCAACTTTGAATGGTTCGTTTTGCCTGCCAGCGGTTGTTTACTGATTTCTCAATTTTACTTCCAAATAAAATTTGCTACTAGAATACGCAGAGTGACGGCTACTGACGGCTATCGCTTAATTTGCAATGTATCAGCAAATTAAATCTGCTACTGGGATAACAGATAAGGAGAATCATCGATATAGCAAAACATCCGTCTCTACTTACTTACTTAAGTGGCGCTACAGTCCGGAACGAACCTAAGCCTCAACCAACGTGCCGTTCCAATTAGCATGGTCCTTAGCAAACTGACTCCATTTGCGCACTCCAAGTTGGTTGAGGTCGGTTTTTACGTATGCGCGCCACTAAAGGCGAGGTGACGAAGACTCTGCGAGCCGGAGTATTTGTGTCCATTCGTTCTACATATCCTAGCCATCTTAAACGTCCAATGCGGAGTTTTTTTGACTAGGGGCATGTCGCTGCACAGCTCGTATAGTTCTTGGTTGAATCTTAGTCTCCATAGCCCGTCAACGTAAACGGCAGCGAAGATTTTTCGAAGAATTTTCCTCTCAAATCGACCAAGGATTCCTTCATCCGCTTTTGAGACGGTCCATGCTTCAGCACCGCAGAGCAGGACTGGGATGATCAGGGTCTGATATAAGATCTCCTTAGTAGTTCGAGTGAGGGCTTTACTACTGAATTGCCTTTATAGCCCAACGAATTTCTGACGAGATGTTGTTGTCAGAGTTAATAGCGGAACCGAGACAGATAAAGTCCTGTACTACCTCAAAGTTATATCTGTCAATGGTGGCGTTCTGTCCAATTCGTCGATGTTGTGTGTCCTTTCATGTTGACAGCATAAACTTCGTCTTGCTCTCATTTACTTTTAAACCCATTTTTGCCGCTTCCTTCTCTATACTAGCAAACGTGGCTGTGACATCACGTTGGGTCCTACCAATGATGTCAATATCGTCGGCGTATGCTAGTAGTTGTACAGATTTTTGGAAAATTATTGTGCCTCTGGTGTTGGCTCGTGAGTTTTGCACAATCCTCTCAAGAATCAGATTGAAGAAGTCACATGACAGCGCATCGCCTTGCCTAAATCCTTTTTTGGTATCGAATGTGTCAGTGAGGTCGTTTCCGACCCTGATGGAGCAGCGAGAATTCTCCATCGTCATCCTACACAAACGGACGAGTTTGGGCGGTATACCAAAACTAGACATGGCTCTGTATAGTTCGTCTCTATAAATGCTGTCGTTTGCGGCTTTGAAATCGATGAAAAGGTTGGTGGGTATCGATTTGGACTTCTTGGGTTTTTTATAGGATCTGCCGAAGTGTGAGATTTGATCGGTTGGGGACTTTTCTGGCCTAAAACCACACTGATATAGGCCGATCAGGTTGTTGGTAAACGGTTTCAGGAGTTCACATATAACGGCAGATAGGGTCTTGTAGGCGATTTGGAGGAGACTTATGCCTCTGTAGCTGGCGCAGTTTAGAGGGTCTCCTTTTTTGTGGATCGGTCAAACGATGCTGAGGTTCCTTTCATCAGGCATACTTTCTTCCGACCAAATTCGGCTTATGAGTTGGTGGATGTTTCTTACCAAGTCATCTCCGCCGGCTTTATACAGCTCAGCGGGAAGGCCGTCATTTCCGGCAGCCTTATTAAGCTTCAGTTTAGATATTGCTATCCTCACTTCACTCAAGTCGGGTGGTTGGCAGCTTTCGCTGTCGTTGCCAATGTTGAATGGTTCGTTCTGCCTGACAGCGGAATGTTGTTCGTCATGGCCGTTTAACAGTCTGCAGAAGTGGTTCTTCCATATCCTCAGCATAGACTTTGTCTCAACTACGATATTTCCTTGTTCATCTGGACAGGATTCTGTTCCAGCCTTGTATCCTTGGCTTTGACGTTTAACACTTTGGTAAAACTTGCGAAGATCTTTCCTGGAGTGTCACCTCTCTTCCTCTTATTTCTTCCTTCTAAAAAGCCGGTGTTCTTCCCTTCTGCTCTGCCTATAGAGCTCAACGGCAGTTCTCGTCTTCACCTGCAGCTTAGCCTTGTAGGCCTCGTTCTGGGCTGCGAGCATCTGTCGGCATTCCTCATCAAACCAGGGGTTTCTTGCTGGTGGGTGCGAGAAACCTAGCACATCAGTTGCGGCTGATCTAATGGCTTGTTGGCATCGTTGCCATAGTTCTTAGACACTCGATGTTGGTGGTATGGTGTGAATCTAGAGGTTTAGGGATACGCGTTGCGCGAAGGTCTTGGCGGTCTTTTGCGATTGCAGTCTTTCGCAATAAATTTTTTTTCAGTATTTCTGGATTGTTGTGGCTTGGTGGATATACGCATTCTAACCTTGGCTGCAACAAGGTAGTGGTCCGAGTCCATGTGAGCTCCTCGCAATGTTCGGACATCCAAAATACTGGATGCGGGGCGCTTGTCTATCGCTACGTAATCAATTTGATTGACTGTTAATTGATCTGGAGACCGCCACGTCCCCTTATGGATATCGAGGTGAGGAAACCGTGTGCTGGCTATAGTAGCGTTTCGTTCCGTAGCGAAGTCAATTAGCCTAAGTCCGTTACCAGACGTGTTGTCGTGTAGGCTATGGTTTGTGACAATACTGCTAAAGATGTCTTCTCTTCCTCCCTTTGCGTTAAAATCTTCCAGCACGATTTTAACATCGTACTTCGGTAGTCGCTCATAGGTTTTGTCAAGGAGCTCATAGAAGCAGTCCTTAGCAATATCATCTTTGTCCTCCGTTGGGGCGTGAGCGCATATAAGGCTAATGTTGGCGAATTTGGCCTTGATGCGGATCGTTATAATGCGTTCGCTAATGTCTTGGAAACATAAGACTTCTTGCCTTAGTCTGGCACTTACAACAAATCCGCATCCGAATAGTCACTGTTTCTGCTCACTATAACACGGTCCGTAGTAGATGTCACAGTTTTTCATCCTCTTTTTGCCCAGCCCATACCATCGTATTTCCTGGATGGCAGTAATGTCTGCTTTGTAGCAGTTGTTCGCTTGCACCTCTCCATGATTGGGTAGTTAACCCAAAACACAACCCCCAATCTGGAGGGCCAGTTCCAATTTATTAGATACCCCTAGGACACGGGGCCATCAGTATCCACTACGGGATTGAGCTCTGCCGTTGGACTTTCGGTTCATCCGCCACCAGCTCTGTTCAAGGGGCCTGACTAACCCTTGAAATTCCTAGAAAACCTCAAGGGGTTATAAATACCCTTTTATATGTTACCATAGTACGAGCGTTAGTGAAGGGGAAGAAAGAGAGGATAGGAAAGATTTTGGATGTAGTGGAGACTTAAACTCCATGGGTGGTGTCCGAACTCCGAACTAGCTTCGGGGAGTCACTTTTTCTTGTGTTCGTTAAATTTGAAGTAATTCAAGATGGTGTGCCTGGAACAACAGGCCGTGTATTCATTCGGTGCCATTCTGACCTGGCTGTTTATAGTGTTGCTGTTTTTCGTCGTGTTATCAACACTCGTGCTTATCGTTTAGCAAGTCAAATCCGGTTGGATGAGACCAGTACCCGATGGTTACCACTTGGAGGTAAAAATAAGCACTTGATGTGTAGTCAGAGTTACAACAGGCATTGCCAAGTTAAAGCCAATCAGAGTCTACCCTCGTTCTACAACACCCAACCATCCTAAACATCAAAATTCGTCGGTACAAGAACCGCAAAGGCTTACTACTATAAGGGTTTTTTTTTTTAGAGGTATAGAATTTCAAGACAAGACACAAGAAAATCTTCTTAATGTCCATCAATTTGGCTTTGTTAGAGGGACAATTTTATGCCATTAATGTCTTAATATGTCTTCGGGCATGTGGCCGCCGCTACTGGTTCGACTAAAGCCAAGTCTAGAGGTCCAATTTCAAACCACTTTTTCGAGCATTTGTGGCCGTATTTTGGCAATAACGCCACGAATGTTGGCTTCCAAGTCCCCTTATGTTTCTGGCTTGTTGGCGTAGATGAGCGACTTCAAAAATCCCCAAAGAAAATAGTCCAATGGTGTCAAATCAAACGATCTTGGTGGCCAATTGTCAGGTCCATTCCGCGAAATTATGCGCTCAAAGAATGTTTCCTTCAATAAATCGATTGTGACGTGCGCTGTGTGGCATCTAGCACCGTCTTGTTGGAACCAAGTCTCATTTATATTCATGCCATCCAATTCGGGAAGAAAATATTCGGTTATCATGGCTCTGTACCGGTCTTCATTAAAGGTAACTGACTCTCCAGCATCATTTCGGAAGAAGTATGGCCCAATGACTCCACCAGCCCATAGATCACACCATACAGTCAGTTTTTGTTAATGTAATGGCGTCCCAAGGGTCTCATGTAGATTCTCTTCATCTCCAAATGCGGTAATTTTGATTGTTGACGCAGCCATTCAACCAAAAATGAGCCTCATCACTGCACAAAATTTTGCTAATCAGCATCGAGATCAATCTCATTTAAGGCCCATACACCGAAATCACGTCGCTTAGCATGGTCTCGCGGCTTAAATTCTTGCAAAAGCTGTATCTTGTAAGGTAGAAAGCCAAGATCTTTGCGAAAAATCTTCCATAAAGTTGATGGACAAAGCTCAAATTGCTGTGCAAGGTAGCGAATCGATTCATTCGTGTCCTCTTCAACACTTTGATCTCCATGGGCAATCGTGTCTTCGGTGCGCACTGTTTGACGTCTCTGCGGATGCGTATTATCACAAAGAGTAAGCGTAGTGCGAAAACGATCCATGGTGAACCGAATTAATTGCTATGATGGACGATTATATCGACCATAAAATGGACGGAGCTTGCAATAAACTTCGCGAACTTAACCATTGTTTTCGACATAAATTTGCACCATTTGCAAGGGTTGTTCATTTGTTAACCTGTTCATGATGAAATGGCAAACCAAACTGAACATTAATGACATTAGAGTTGCCCGATTTGACCACAATATGTCAGTTATATCTCTATTTGAAAAACCAACCTCTTAAAAAAACACCCGTTGCTTTTGAATAACCATTTTGTTCATCATATAAAATACTACCACACAAATTATCTCTGCTACTAGAAACGCAGACCGTGTCTGATACTTTTTAGTCGTATTGATGAAATCACTTTTTTGGGACCATATCTAACTGGTACTGAAATTAAAAAAGAAAAATTGTTTATGCAACTTCCAACCGTATATTTGAATTTCAAACAACTCTTTGACAAATTTTCTATAAGCAGTCTTCTTCAGCCTGTTTTCGTTGCCAAAACAAATAATCCCACACACACAGTAGCACTTTGATTGTTTAAATATATTTCTGCCTTAAAGGAGAATTTTCTACCCTCAATTTGGGAATTGATTTGTCGTCATCATCGTCGTCCGCATGTCTCCTTAATGGATGTGTCCTCGAAATTCAATCTATAGGCACAATCCACCAGCAGCAGAAGTAGATGATGATGATGAAAAACCCAATGACCCTTAACTATTTTTTTTATTCGAAATCGATTGCAAATTAAATGGGATTTCTTCCTCCTTTATTCGATTGATCGCATTCGGAATAGATAGATGCGACATAGATATACAGATATTCGATTGCTAATAGCCATGTGTCTAGATTCGGAAATTCGATTGTGTTTGCCCCATCAGAATTCGCTATTCGCAGTGTTTACCTGGCAGTACGAATTTCTTGGAATCCTTCCAAAAAATGCTATACGCTTGTGTCTCTAAGTCCTTTATTCACAACAAATTAAATTTAGATTTCTCAGAAGGACCCTTAAAGGGCTTCGAACAATAAGCTGAGCGCAAGAAAAAGTCGAATCGTTTGAAGAGCAGAAAAGACTGAAAATGTTTGAGTGTTCTTTTGCCACTAGGGTTTTCCATTTCTTGGACGGACAATTTTCAACCCCCTCCTTTCGACTCGTATACTAAATTCAATTTTCAACTTGAATTCATTTACCCTTATTCTTTAAGTGGGGGGAGGATAGAGGTCCTCCCTGCCGTTACATGAATCGGCGGCACATTCTGCCATCACATTTCGAAAAGATACCCATCCAAAAAAAAAAAAAAAAACTGTTTCACCATTCAGAAAAGTGTTGCCTTCACACAAAATGATTTTTTTTTTTAACAAAAGTATGTTCTCATGCCTTTATAATTTCTGCAGGTGAAAGGATTTCACAGGGAGAGAGTGAGGGTGTTTGTGGGTGAATAGTGACACATTGCTGCAAGGGCTTATGTATAGTTTTTCAAAGAAAAGTGTCACTCTACCAGCATAAGCATCCTGAAAGGAGCTTGACACAATAAAGAATAAAGCAGTCGTCTGTTGCAGGGCCAGAGATTAAATGTATAATAATGGAAGGAGCTCTGAAACTATGTGACGCCATTGTGCATGTATGTAATGTGCGACAAACAAATTTGCATATCAAATGCTTTGCGATGTGTTATAGTCGTAGATACACAGTCACAGTAGCAATGCCATGAGGGATGTTATTTTGATCAGCGTTCTTAAAGGGAGATCCCCATTTTTTTGTGGACTCCACTTCCTGATGGTTATGTGGAGAGTAGGGGACTTAAAATTTAGTGGAGATTTTTAAAGGGATTCCTAGTCGAAATAAATTTTGTGTGCTCGCGCAGAAATGTAATTAAAAACCAGCAGCTAGGGAAGCAATAGAAGTGTGACTGTGTGTTGGCTTTAAGTGAAATTCTGGCACGTACACAAGTCGTACGTTCATAAAGTAGCTGGCTAAGGAAAACTTTTGTTACATGACCGTTTGAGGCGTCTTTAAGTTATTAAAAAGGAATGGCTGAATAGAAAGTTGCTGCCGCTATAGGTTTAGGGGGAGTTCTTCATGGAAGGAGGTTTGGAAGCCTTACCAGTAGGAAAAACTTTGTAAAGATATGAGCCCCGAAACGAATCATCTCTCAATGGACAAGAAACAATTTGCTGACACTGCTTTCAGTCTTGGACATCATTGCGCCAAAAGTTGAAAAGACGACTGTAAATACGGTATCAGACAGAAAGAAGATTTAGTGAGATGTATGTAGAACGGAAGAGTATAGAACTACATAGAGTACGTATCACAGCTAAAAATTTTGTAGCGAAGTAAAAATTTCGTCAATCGTATCCTTCGGCTATGCGGTTGTTTGATGCTGGGGTAGCAATGCGAACACTGGGATATCAATATCAGTAATCCACATAAAAATTTGCATTGTATGTGATACGCACTGTATGTAGTTCTATACTCTTTGGTAGAACTTAAGAATGGAACCTGAGAAGACTTGGTCAAGTATTGGGCGTAATTTTTCTCAAAATCGCTTATATGGAGTGGCCCAAATGGTATTACCATTGGAATATGGTATTCATTTTGAAAATGGCGGCAACGGCCCATTTTTTTTATATTTATCAAGTGAACATATGCAGAATCGCACATGGGCCAGGCATGGAATATTGTAATCATCAAGATTTCGGGATATTCATGAATAAATTTTACTTGTTAGGAATTTCGGTACAACGTGCAATGCTGGGACATTTTGAAGACAAGATAGGAAGAAAAGACGTCTTAAGCAGTATATTGTCGGATAACACAGCCTACACGATACCCCGTCTGGCATCGAAATCCATTATAGCCCGCACTCGGTTTCCTAACCTCGATATTCATAAGTGAAAATGGCGGTTTCAGATCAAAGAATTACGACAAACAAGAGGCACACATCCAGTTTTCATTCCGAAGGGGCTAACATCGACTCGTACCTTACATTACCTTGGAATGCTAATATCCGCCACACCACAACAATTCAGCAATACTATGAAATTTATTTCGAAAGACTGCAATTGCAAGAGACCCCTTAGCCTTCGCAGAGGGCGTATCACATAACGTCTCACCATACCCCAGCATCTAATGTCGAAAAGCAATGGCAAGGACGTCAACGAGCCATTAAATCAGCCACAACTGATGTGCTAGGTTTCTCACGCCCATCAGCAAGATACCCTTTGATAAAGAATGCTCACAGATGATCGCAGCCAAGAACGAGGCCTGCGAAGTATATCTACAGGTGAAGACGAGAGCTTCCATTGAGCTATATAAGCTGAGAAGGAGGGAAGAACTCCGGATGTTCATTTTCTTCTGAAAGAAGAAAAAGCGCTCTATCGAGGATATAGACAGGTACTACCACTATAGGTTTAACAAGGCTACTTGGAATATCACCCTTCCTACCCAGATTTATAAAGCCAAATAATGATTTGGTAAGTAACATTCACCAACTCATAAGCAAAATTTGGTCGGATGAGAGTATACCTGAAGAATGGATCCACATCAAAAGGTGACTTTTTCGGCAAGCATTGGACGCTCTGGGATATCATGTGGATTGGCATCGTCCCAAATTCATCTAGAAATGGACCTAACGCTGAAAATGATTTTTCGATTAAAACTTGATGCAGTTTCCAACTGCTTCAGAACCAATTCAGCGAACACACGTGTGTCGGAATGATCCTGGGCCTCAACCAACATAACTACCCAATTAGCCCGGTCCCTAGTTATCTGCCTCCCGTGGCACATTTCTGATTGGTTGAGGTCAGTTTCTTCTTGCGCACTTCACTGAAGGCGAGATCCTTCTCTACTGTGTCCGAATTCTGGCTCAGAATCGAAGATTTTGCCAGCCGGAGTGTTGGTGTCCATTTGCGCTACATGTCCTATCCATCGTAAAAATCCAATGCGGAGTTTTTTTGATTAGTAGTAAGTCTCTGTTAAACTTGTATATCTCGTGGTTAAATCTTCAACTCCATAGCCTGACAGATATAACTTTGAGGTTGCACAGGACTTTGTCTACCTCGGCACCGCTATGAATATGTCAAAATCGTCGACGTATGCGTGTAGTTGGACCGATTAAGAAATAAATTCTAGAATTCTCATTACGATTGCGTCGCCTTGCTTAAACCCTTTTTTTTATATCGATAATCGAATATGTCGGTGAGGTCACCAACACTAGACTTGGCTTTGTATAGTTTGTCTCTATAAATACTGTGGTATGCGGCTTTGAAATCGATGAATATGTAGTGGGTATCGATCTAGTTGTATAAGGGATGATGTTTCAGGCGTTCTTACATTATGACAGATTATGCCTATGTAGTTGGCGCAGGGCAAACGATGTTAAGTTTTCAATCTGCAGGCATAATTTTATCCGATAAAAATGTTGCTTTTGAGTCGATGACTGTTTCATAACAAATACAAATTTTTGGTGCAACAGGCTCGTTAGTACCCAGGGCCTAGCTTTCTCACAACCATTCATGTGTGCGTGTGTACTTCCCGAATGATGGCGGGACCTCATGATTTAAGCCGACTCCGAAC
The DNA here is from genome assembly GCA_949824845.1 of Rhingia rostrata. Classification (NCBI taxonomy): domain Eukaryota; kingdom Metazoa; phylum Arthropoda; class Insecta; order Diptera; family Syrphidae; genus Rhingia; species Rhingia rostrata. The sequence continues at coordinate 65,025,273 of OX463758.1, forward strand.
GCAAAGTTGGGATAAGCTTTTCTTGACACGAGAGAAGGGGCAGGTAAAAATCATTTGGGTGTTGCTACGGCTGGGGATCGAAACCCAGACCTTCAGCGCGGCAGTTCATCGCACTTACCATTGCCTCACTGGCCCTGAAAATTACATACCAAATAATTTATAAATTTTGGCAGGAAGACCGTCATTTCTAACATCCTAAATGGAGTGGCGGCTGTGTTATTTCCAATACTTCTGAAAGGTGGCCGCGTTTTAGTGGTAATATGTTCGCCTGTTGAGTGGAAAATTGCGCGTTGAATCCCAGCCAAAAATCTATGAAACAATTTTTCGAAGAAACTGTATCTACAAAAAAGGAGACGCTGTGAACTGCGCCCACTAAAACTCTATCTGCCGTAATATGTGAACGCCTAAAACCGTTAACCAATAACCTGATCGTCCCTTATCAGTGTCGTCTTTGACCAGGAAAGTCCACATCTGATCAAAACTTCAAACTTCGGTAGAAAATCCCAAGAAGTCCAAATCTATACTCCAACCCTATTCAAACCCGCAGACGATATTATTTATGGACCATATACATAGCCATGTCTTGTTTTGGTATACCGTCCAAACTCATCCGTCTGTCATAGGTACTCATAGGACGACGATGACGTTGTTCGATCAGGGTCAGAAACGATTTCACTGAAACATTCGATGCCAACAACAAACAATTATTTAGGCAAGGCGATGCATTGTCACAGGACTTCTTTAATCTCATTCTACAGAGGATTGTGTAAAACTGCCGGGCCAATCCCAGAGGCACAATCTTCTATCAATCGGTGCAACTACTAGCATACGCCGACGGCATTGACACCATTGGGAGGACTCAACGTGATGTTATATCCACGTCTGCTGGTATAGATAAGGAAGCCGCAACAAATATATTCTTTTGAACATAAAAGGACTCACAATATCGACGAATTGGGCAGAACACCTCACCATTGACAGATACAAGGTGGGCCAAAGGAGATCACCCCATTGGAAAATGCTCTTATTTTTGCAAATGGCAGCCAATGTCAAATCTCTTTTGACATTTGTGGAATAGGCAGATGTAGAATATAGGTGTACAAGCCATGGAGCGATACACTCCCCAAGAACGCGGAATAATCGAGATGGACGATTATTCGACCAAAATCACAATGAGCGGTACGTGAACAAGCAAAACTATCACTTCTGGGGCACCGAAAATCCACGAGTAATACACGAGGAGCCTTTACACCAGCTCAAAGTTACTGCATGGAGCGCTGTTCACGCTGGAGGAGTCATCGTGCCTTTTTTTTCGAGAACGCCGCTGGTCAAACAACAACAGTGGACGGTGCGCGCTATAGACCATGTAAACCGAGTTTTTTGCCGCAATTGGACGAATTAGGACTGGAGGACATGTGGTTCCAACAGGACGGAGCAACGGTACACACTGCTCGATCCACAACCGATATTCTAAAAGCCAAACAACATTGGATGACTTCTTTTGGCCCACCTTGTATAACGTTCAGGTAGTACGGGATTTCGTCTACCTCGGCTCCGCTATTAACAACATCTGGTCAGAAATTAAATGAAGAAGAACTCTTGCCAACCCTTTTTTCCTTGGGCTAAGTAGGCAATTCAGTAGTAAGGCCCTAACTCGAACTTCTATTGAGATCCTATGCAAGACCCTTATCATTCCAGTCCTGTTCACGGTGCTGAAGTATAGACCGTCTCAAAAGTGAATGAAGAAAGCCTTTGTCGTTTTGAGAGAAAAATTCTTCGGTGCGAAGATGCCATCTTTGTCAACAAAGACCAAAAATTATTTGAGTCTGCCTTTCAATACATAAAATGCCGAGGCACTCAATTAGAAGTAAACTGCTTGTCCAAGACCGATGATTTGTGAGACAGGTGCTGGTGGAGAGGAAGCAAAGGCATCCACGTGGACGACAAAACAACCAAAAAAAAAACAACCAACTCATCTTCCACTCTTAACCAAAAACACAGACCCAATTCATCACCCAGACGTTACAATGGATGAGACATCCCTTTAGGGGTATTGAATATTAAACTAGACAATGCCCCAGTAGGCAAAGACTGAAGACGGTAAATATAAATAGATGGCCTTATTCACTCCTACAACTACAAGAGGAGGGCAAAAGAAAGTGTTGTTCTTGCAGGAAATTTTATCTGGAATGAGTACAGTAAACAGACTAGAGCCTTGTTTATATTAGGTCCTGATAATTGAAAGTTTTCGAAACGCTATTACAAAACAAGACACAAGTTACACTCAATTTAAAGTTTTATTGCCTTTGTTTTAGTTATCCTTAAAAGATAACAAATCCATCGATGGAAGCTGTCTATATAAGGATATTTGAAAGGGGAATCCACGTGTAAGTTATTCCATTTTTACCTTCATCCAGATTTGTTTTCCGCAAAGGTCTAGAAACTCTCCTGGTGATATTTTATAATTCTTCGCAAACCTAGCAAAAACGAGTCTTTTAGTCCTTTTTTCATTTCATCTTGCTTAATGGCGACCTTTTTTCACCTTCCTTCAAGTTTGTTTAATTAACCAAATTATTTTCCGTTAGTCATAGGGATCTCTGGGAAACTTCTTAATGACAGAGAAATTATCGTCCCAAAGTAACACTTCATTCAGTATGCGTCCTTGAACACGGCACCAAATCAACACTTGCTCAGTTATAATTATCAAGCGAAATGGAAAAACTTTAGCACAGGTGTCGTACTTGGAATGGCTCTACCAAAGTTACCTAAGCCGAAGAAAAAAAACAAAACAAGGACACACTAAATGCATTAATTAGTCCAACCAGCAGACTCCCTAATTACAAACCATTCACCACGGATATTGTTGACCCTCTCCTATCGGCCAACATTGTCCTTGCTTGACGTCTTTCTGAATTGCAGCACAGACCTGATGTTTAGAGGTTACGTGCCAATTAGACCGCCCTGTCATTTGCCATTCATACATCCATTCCATTCATACATCCATTCCATTCATATGACAGTAGGGTATCAGCTTGTCCACTCCAATTGGCTTTTCAAAGCCACAATGAGTCCTTCTCGATGGTTGTAGGGAATATCCTTGATAATAAAGCTATTCAGTGGACTTCACACCCCACCACACATACATGTGCGGCCAATACATGAATTCAAATCCAGATATCACACCATTCAGGAGCAACCTCCTAGATTCGTCGAACAGACATACCAGACCTGACATGCAGCGCCAGCAGAAATACAATTTGTCGTGGGGATTTTTTTTTTTTCCAAACCACATCCTCGCCATACTGGAACCAATTGCTGGTGATGTGGGCTACGACTAGGGATATAAATTCATTGGAAATTATCACAGGACGACATGAGTATTGCAGACAATAGCAAGGCTTTTCAATTAGCTATGCGCTCTGGTCTGCTGAAACATAATATGACAGGATATGCTTAGCAACGACAAACCTAGTGAGGCTTAGTGCTCAAGCAAATTGCTTAAAGCATTTCGCATCTTTAAGGACACAGAGTACACAAAATGAGAACAATGGGTAGTCCTTGCATTGTTATTCGTCTCATTACAAGAGCTCTCATTTGCATGAATATATTGTTTTTGCAACTTTTTTCACAAAGGACCATATTATCACTACTGAGTGCTATTGCACTTGAGGGGGATGGAGTTCTATGACCGTTTTTTTTCTTTGCTCCCTGTGTTCAGGTAAATTTCCTGAAACAATAATTAAAAGTTTTGGTTTTCGTTATTCGCATTGTTTGCGAAAGTGAAACAAACACGAATACTTGTGTTGTCGGTGGAGTGTTTTTTGAATTACTCCTTGTTGTTGTAAAATGCAATTTTATTCGAAAAAAATTCAAACAAAGCTTTTTAGCAGGTTAACCAATTTTTGAAACAAACTTTTTCAGTCTTGTGGCAATGCAAGTTATGAAATGCTTTGAGTATTCAAGCGATGATAGGGCTGTGTTACCTTTGATAGATTTGAAATCGTGGATGAAATTTTAAGTCTGGAGATATATTAGTCAGATCGCTTCGCAATTCCGCAAATTTGCGAATAGAAGGAAATTGCATTTGTCTCCTATAATAGCTTTTATTTTAGTCTCGTTATATTTTGTGATATTATTCATATAAAATATTGACCATTAACTAATCTAGGCTTCCCGTGGCGACCGCTAAGTGCTTAGTACCTTGAACGTAGGTAATGTCTCAACTGTGTAAGGTCCTGGCGGCAGAAGATGAGCACATATTTCATTTCAGGTTAAAAGAACTACCAAGATTGAGTCAAGATTGAGTCAATTGTGGCGTCTACAGACCCGGATAGGATGGACAAAGTGAATAATCTAAATGAGCTGCTTCTACATATTTGGACAAAAAATCATCATGGAATCTCATGGGTAAATCAGGTCTTTGATGTGTGATGGTGGCGGAAGAGCCGAAAGGCCAATAGCAGCACTCAATCCCGTAGTGAATAATGATGCCCCCGTGTCCTAGGTGTATCTAATAAATTGGAATTGGCCCTCTAGGTTTGGGGGTCGTGCTTGTGGTTAACTGCCAAACCCATAAAAATCAGAAAACGTTCGTATCTAAACCAGGAATGTGAGAACAGGGAAGTGAAGGCGAACAAAAATCGGAAGCCCTAAGCTTTTATAAAGTAGACATTACTACCATCCAGGAAATACTATGCGATGGGACGGGAAAAAGAGGATGAAAAATGTTAACTTCTACTAAAAATCGTGTTATATTAAACAGAAGAGATTTTGGTAAGCGATAACAAGAAAAATTGCGCGTTTGGAAAAGTGACCATAAAGTGACTGTTGGGGGCGACATTTACACCAAAATCATCAATAGAACAATTTTTCGTTTGGAATTGATATCCGCTCATTATGTATGCCCACATATGTGTAAAAAAAGGTCTTGACTGTTACCGGTTTCAACAAAAGCTTGCGCCATCCCACACTGCAGTTTCTGCAACGAAAATTCTTTGGACGTATGCTGTTAAACAATGATGACATTGACTGGTCACCCCGATTTGACCCATCCGGACTTCTTTTTGTGGGGTTATTTGAAAAGCATGTTATACGCCAGCGAGCCTCAGAATATGGACGAGCTCATGATTAACATTTGAACAGAAATCATCGCTTACCTGCAAAAAGGTCGCATTTTCTTTGTCCCTCTCACAAAGTTTGTGTAAGAAATTACACGACAATGCGCCACCTTGCCTAAGTTTTTTTGTGGTTATCGATTGTCATTTCTGCGAGCATTCTCCATAGTCATCTTGCGCAGACGGACGAGTTTGTCCGGTATACCAAAACTAGACACGTCTTTATATAGTTCGTCTCTATAAATGCTGTCGTCTACGGTTTTGAAATCGATGAATCGATTTCTTGGAATTTTTCCAGGTTCTACCGAAGTATGGGAAATGGATCTGTTATGGTTTTCTAGCATTAGACCACATTGATAAGGGATGATCAGACTATTGGTAAACGGTTTAAGGCGTTCACATATTACTACAGATAAGATGCTGTGGGCTTTGTTGAGTAGCACTTCAAAGGCACAGCTTATAGGATTGCCTTTCTGTGGATCGGGTAAACGATGCTGTGGTTCCATTCTTCACGCATTCTTTTTGCCTCTCCGTCGGCTTTATAACGTTCGGCAGGAAGGCTATTATTTCCTGCAGCCTTTCTAAGTGGAGGTTTAGATATTGTTATCCTCACTAATGTCAAACCGTAGAGTCGATGTCGTTGCCAATGAATTGTTCGTCAAGTCTGACAGCAGAAGATTGTTCGGCATCGCTGTTTAACAGTAGGTGGTTTTTAAATATTGATCGACTTTGAATCAAAAACGAACTTCGCGCCTTGTATCCCTGGCAATGGCGTTTTACAATTTGATTAAACTTGCGAACATCATTCCTGAATCGCTCGATTTTCTTGATCTTTTTTCTTCTTTCTTAATAGCCGGTTTTCTTCCCTTCTTCTTTGCTCTAAAACTCAATGCCAGCTGTCGCCTTCACTTGGAGCTTGCCTTGTATGCCTCGTTTTTGGCTGCGAGCATATGTCGGCCATCGTATTTCCTGGATGTCAGCAATGTCTGCTTTTAGCAGCTTGGTGCTTCCGCTGGTTATTCGGCTGTAGCTGTCCTGTTTAAGGTTCTCACAATTCAGGTGCTGATACAAACGTCGCTATCCTTTATTCATTGATCATGCTTGTCAACAAATAGATCAGTATTTTCCAAAGCTCTTGGATGTTTCGTAACAATATTTTTTTTTTACATGAGTGGGTAGTGGGTGACTTAACCTTAAGTGCCAGATAAAATATATTAAATACCCATAGCACACGGGAACATAAATATACACTACGGGATTGAGCGCTGTCGCTGGAATTTTTTCATACGGTTTTTTATACAAATTACCAATTGAAAAACGGCAAGCTCGAGAAAGTGACAAACAAGTCGTGACACCAAATAAGGTCCGAATTCAAAGGGAATTCCGAGAACGATGTGAATTAATTGTCCATAAACTTAAACCAGGATTTGGTAACACGAACGAAGGCAAATCGGCAAGACGAAACCCTGAACTATCAGTCGAAAAAAATAGACATATCGGGTTTTTCAACAGGGACGCTACAAAAGTTGAGCGACAGGGACAGCAAACGACGCCATATTTCTTGCCGCTCTTTTGAAATTTCTCTTCAGTAAGGTTGGCCATTTCATGATGGAAAGATATACGATCCAACAATGAGTCGAAATTATTAAAATTTACAACCGAAATTCGGAGTCAGTGGCCTCAACGTTAAGAGCGCTACGTCCAATTTATGGTCGTCATAATCGTCCTAGCAGATCAACAATTGAGCGTCTAGTGAAACAATTTGAATCCACAGGCACAGTACAAAATGTTCCCGTGCCAGTGAGACAAAGAAGTGCCCGTAGTGTCGAGAATATTGATGCCGCTGAGGCTTCAGTTGAAGAACGCCCAAATGTGTCTCTCACACGTCATTCTCAAGCGTTGGGCATCTCTGTGACGTCGTTGTGGCGAATTTTGCGAAAAGATCTTGGCCTACATCCTTAAAAGATTAAGTTTCCGCAAGAACTGAAGCCGCTTGACCACCAGAAGCGTCGTTTGTTCGTGAATTGGACTGAGCAACAACTTGAAAATGATTCGGATTTTCATCGTAAAATCATCTTCAGCGATGAGGCTCATTTCTGGCTGAATGGCTTCGTCAATAAGCAAAATATGCGGTATTGGTCAGTCAGCAATCCACACGTGCTCCATGAGTCATCATTGCATCCCGAAAAAATTACGGTTTGGTGAGGTTTATGGGCCGGCGGCGTCATTGGGCCGTACTTCTTCCGTGATGATCAATACCGGCACGTTAATGTGAATGGGAATCGCTTAGGTTCAATGATAACCGAACATTTTTGGCCCCAATTGGATGATATGGACTTGGAGGACAAGTGGCTCCAACAGGATGGCGCCACAAGCCACACAGCAAATGCCACAATAAATTTATTGGAAACCAAGTTTGGAGAACGTGTTATCTCACGAAATGGTCCAGTCGCTGGGCCGCCTCGGTCGTGCGATTTGACGCCGTTAGACTATTTCCTGTGGGGCTACGTCAAGTCTATGGTCTATGCCAACAAGTCAGTGACGATTGATGAACTTCGTACGAATATAGAACGTGAAATTGCAGCAGTATCGGCCGATTTATGCTTGAAAACCGTCGAAAATTGGGATCTGCTTCTGGACTCCTGTAAGCTTGCCCGTGGTGGCCTTGCAAAAGAAATCGAGTTCCATACGTAATGGCATCGAACGTACTTTCACAGGAAAGTAAAAAAAACTTTTGTAGCGCTCTTATTGAAAAACCTTTTACAACTTAGGAAAAACTGCACACAATAATGATTGTTGTTGCCGGTGGGTATGAGATTGATTTAGAAAACTTCAGTGAATTTACACATGACATAGCGAAATGATTCATCAATAAATATTCTTAGAAAATTCAGAAATCACATCATCTATACACTTGCCGATCGGCCAGATTTCGAAGGAAGTGTAGTCCAAGTCCAACCTCGCGTGCAACCCAAATACTACAGTGAGCCCAAGCATGGGCCTGCAAAAATGCCTCACTCACCCATATTCCAATTTGGCATACACACAAACTTTATCAAATGTATCCAAAGTATGGATGAGTGCAAAATTGGATGTATGCAAAGTTTGAATATGGGTTGGATGGGCTCCATTTGAAAAGCGAAATAGCGCAACATTTTTTGAAATTCGGATTTATTTCATTTGGCCTAATTTACATCATCATCCCAATGGCGTGTATTAAAAAGGGCATTTTACAATGACAATTACTCGATTTTTTTTGCGGATTGGGTAGTTCAAAACCAAAAAAAAACAAAACGCAAAAAAACTTTTGGATTGTATTGAGGAGTTGGTGAAATCGGGTACCAGGCGCACCTAACACAAAAAAAATAAAGAAAAAACAATAAAAAAAAATTATTTCCTCACGATACAAATATTTTATTTGTTTTTGTTTAGTCCTTTTAACGAAAAAAAAGGTTGCTCAATGCGCTTAATGGAAACCCGTCACAAAAAAATTCCAGTCCTTTCCCAAAGAAGCACTCAATTTGTTAAGACCCACTTTCCGGGAATCACACGTTCTTCCTGAGTCAGATGATAATAATGATGAAAGTGACGATAGTGATGATATCTAAGGATGTTATAACAATTTTCGGTTTAGAATTGTATTTAATGGACAAATTTAATTTAATTGTTTTTTATTTTTACTTTAATAAATACGAATAATTTTAAGAACAGTTTTAACTAATTTGTTTTTCTTCACTATAAAAGGGGGCATAAAAGTGGGTGGGCAAGGTAAGTGGAGTTGATAAAAATTAGATCTTCAATAAATCTGCTTTACGTTTTTTTAATATTAAAACGTGTGGAGGGTGCACGACTGGGTCGTACGCAACTTTCTCTGTCGCAGCAAGTTAACTTGAAGTTTTTATTAATTTGGCAAAAAAAAACACTATAATATTTATTTTGCTTAGTGATGCTAAGAATGATATAAATAATGTCGAATGATTATACGAACGTTTATTCCGTAATTGAAAGTAACCGGTGTCCATGTGAATAATAAATATTTTCCGCAATTGGCCAAAACTGGAAATTGCGTTAAGGGATATGTGGAACTCATTAAAACAGTAATAGTAGTATACAAATAAAATTTCATTCAATTTGGCAAAATGTCTTGCGAGGAATTGAAAATTTTCTTTATATGGCCTAAATGCAAAAATCCGTTATATGGATTTTCTCGAAAAAATTGCGTGTGCAGTTTTATTGGAACTAATATGCTTACAGTACATATGAAGTTTAATCGAAATCGTTATAGCCGTTTTCGAGAAAATTGGGGTTATGTATGATTTGTGTATGGTAGGTACCAGTAATAACATGGCGAAAAGCAAACAAAAAAAAAATGGCCTGAAATTATGACCAAAAACACGTTGGATAAGAAGTTTGAAGAAAATCGATCAACTCGTTTAGGCTGGAGAGGCTTGTACGGACAGACGGATTGACGAACCGACGGAAGGAATTCCAAAATCCACTTTTTTGAGTTCCGCTATCATCGTTATGTTAGAATCAATCAAAATCTCGAGGTCGAAAATTTTCACAAAATTCTTTCACTTTGTAAGAGAAAGTTGAAAATTTGCGAGAACTTCTCAAGACTATCAATTTGTGAAATAAATTTGTGGCGATGTATTTAATTTCTTTTTACTGAGTGCAGATCCCATTCAAAAACTACATATAAAAAGACTCACGTAGAAGTGAAACTTCTTTTGGGACGGTGTGAATTTGATTTTATGAAACATAAAAACATCACGATGACGGTGTTCTGATCCGTAGCGCCATCCAAGTACAAACCACAATCGATGCTGCTTGATGTCGGCGATCGCGTTTGGTTGGTTTATTTTGTTTGTTGGAAGTGAAACTTATTTTCGGACGGCTGTGTTGTGGCTCGCGGATGGACTTTTAAGTTGTTACTCAGGCAACACGTACGTATGCAAAAAATAAGGGAAGGTTTCGTGTTAGCATGTTGGTTGGAGAAAGGACGTTGGGGCACCAGTAAGCACCAAGGCAGTGTCTGTCAATAAGTTAATTTGTGTACATGGGTGTGTGTGAGCAAGATCAAATTATGAAACTCATCGGTGAGTCCAGGAAACCAATATCCATTGTTGAAGAAGTCAAACAAAAGGTACTAGAAGTATGGCGGCGACATTTGCTAACAGTTGGCTAAAATGGTAATTTCCCTTTGACTGTTGAAATGACAGCACATCGATGGTACTGCCTTTCTTTTGGTGTGATAAATGTGTTTTAGCGAAGATATGTCTCTGAAGTCCGGAGTCTGTAATTGAAGCTTGAATCCAAACAGTTAGATTTGATTGAGTTTTCGATGCGTATGTGATTAGTGATAATGAAGATGTATTTTTGGAATTGGAGTGTTGCCTTCAGAAAGGACGGTGTTTTTCATATGACGACAATTTTAAAACAAGATGGTAGATATCGGGAACGCCTCCAACGTCTGTGGGTGTAAATTAAAATTACGATTCTTTGAAAAGGACGAGAGAGGCTGCAAGATGATGATGAAAATTGTTATATGGTCTGATTCGGGTGAGATGACGTATTTAGATTTGATGATTTATTCAGTCGTATGACGGTACTTTTGGCTAAGATTGCCCTTTGAATGCCTTCACACTGGAGATCTTGCAGAAGGGACTAATTGCGATATTTGTATGATTGTCTTTTTGAAGTGAAACTTGTTTTGGGACGCTGTGAAGTGTTACGGTTATTATATCAAACAAAATATCGGTTGTCGTCTGATCACCGAAACCAAGCAGCATCGGTCGCGATTATTTATTGAAATGCTTGGCAATACCGCGTGTTGTTGGTTTTTGTAATAGAATAAGATGAGTTCAGCTGGCATAGAACCGGTTTGGTCGGCAAAGGAAGCCAGGTTTGGGGTATGAAAAACTTGAAAATCTTCAACCGAGCTTATGCGGTACAACAAGGTTCAAAACTAATCAAAACACATTTTGGACCAATTTCAGTCTGAACAAAATTTTCTTTCGGTTCTTATACGCGTTTTTTAATTCGAACAGTCAACTCCAATATAGTTGCATATAACCCAATATCTTGAGAATTTTCAAGTATGTACCCAGTTTGTAATTGTCAATATGTCAGTTCAACTCATTTCGAATGAGATGAATACACTATTGAGATGGTAAACAGAGAGAAATTAAGCAGATTCACTTCTACCGCGTGTGAACCGACCATCGATTTTTTTTAGTTCAAAATGGCTTATCGTAAGATATTCTGTAAACAAATTTTTGTGAGGAAATCTTTTTTTTTCTATTTTTTTTTATTTTAAAAGTTTTAATTTAAAAAAAAAACAGTTGAAAATGGCAAAATAAAAAAAAACTTGCTCATTGCTCTCAATGGAAACCCGCCCAAAAAAGTCCAGTCTTTTCCCAAAGGAGAATGTGTAGTTGATAAAAATTTGACCCTAATTTAGGGTGACCAGATCCATGCCCACGAAAAAGAGAACACCTTCAAAAATCTCAAGTGAAAAATTGAACAACAAAAATAAAAAAAAAGTGTTTTTCTAACGACCCCAAAAGTGGGTGTTTGTAAATATTACCAACGATTTTGCAGCGAAAGTTCTTTCGAATATTTTGAAATTTGATCAAAAGAAATTTTTTTCTGAAAACGGCCTCAAAAAGTGGACATGGCAACAAAACTTTATAAACACAAAATAAAGATTTGGTCAAAAACAACGTTGTACTAAAAAGTGGACGGACAATTTTTACACTTTTCCTGCTTCGTCTGGCAGAGAGTCTATATACCAAATTTCATCACTCTTTAAACCCCGAAAATCGGTGAAACACAGACGGTTGAACATATGATTGACGGACAGACAGACAGATATGGCTAGATCGACTCAGCTATCGATTCTGAGTATCCATCAAAATATACTAATAAGCCCATATGGGATAGGGTATACAAAAAGATGGCGTTTTTTCAGAAGTTAATGAGTTTAGGTACAAAAATATGTTAAGTCGTGTTCATACCAGAAATATGCAGCAAATTTCTGATTTTTATAATAAGTTTTGTTGTATATTAGTGATGTCGAAAAATTTTGTTTACTGAGAAAACCTAAAGAGTGCATGTTTTTCAAAAAGATACCGGACTTTTTTTTTTCTTGACAAAAAGAGGGTATGTCCTCTTAAAAGAGGACGTCTGGTCAGCCTACCTTCAATAAATCTTCTTTAAGTTTTTAATATTAAAAAATAGACATCTCTCAGAAAACTGGGCGTTTTAGTGGGCCTGATCTCAAAAGCTTTCCTGCAAAATTTGTAGTTCTCAGCTGTAACGGCTGATTAGATTCCACAATTTTATGTATTCTGCCCCATTTTATGCCGTTTGAAGAATAACCATTTTATCGACAACGAAATTAATAATATTACATCTTACACTTTCTACTGGAAGACCATCCACTCTCTGTTTGTATTTTACAAACCAAACACCCTCTGGGTAAGGCGAAACAATAACCACTTAAAACACTCAAGGACATAATAACTGTAATTGTTAAATTTCAAACTTCCACTGTATTCGAAAAGGAAAACATTAATAAATCATTCCAATTCAAATTAAATGTTTTTGTCGACTATATCATTTCAGTAGGGCAAGTGAAACTCCACAAAACTAAAGTTTGAAACTTTCCTTCGCAATCTCGTCTTCATTTGAATAAACAATTGTTCTGCTTATGGATTGAAATAGATACGCTATTTCAGGAAATATTCAGGCTACATAAAGGCGACACGATGGCGATCTATTGGTAAAAATTAGAAGAAAAAACAAAAGCAATTTTTTTTTATTAATTATTCCAGCGCGTTGTATAACTAGTGACACTATTTTGGTTGGCTAAACACCTCTTCGTAACCAGTGAACATAATTAATGCATGCCGAGGATATCAAACCATTCAACTTAATAATTCGTTCCACTTGTGTTCTGGGGTGGAAATTTGTTATTTATTATGAAAAGGAAAACTTTTGTTATCCATGGAATAATTATAGATATAACGTGATTAGGTTTTAAGTCCGCCTTTTTGGGACATCAGCTAAACTGACTCTCATTAGAGATTATAATGAACCGGATAGTTGATTGAAATTAAGTGCAAGGATAATGGCATGAGCACACATGAACGGTTACGTCGTTTTGCATCTCATATTTATTTTTAATGAGCTATAATGGAAATAATTACGGATACAGTATTCTATCTCTGGGAGTTTTGGAAGAGTGTGAGAGCATTGGTATCGGAAAATAGTAACATATCGTCGCCCCAACTTTGAGTTGCAGTAAACGCCGCTTGAATGTTTTAGGTAAATCGCATTCAAAGTTTTGACAGCCTATTGCATGAAAACCAACCGCTTGGATTTTTTTTTAATTTTGACACGATTTTCATGCGGAAATCCTCTTATAAAATATGTAAAAAGTTATTTTAAAACATTTTTAGTGTTTTTAGGAATTTCAAATTTCTTACAAAATGAGTTTGCTGTATACGGCAAACTGCTAATTTCTGTACCATTGTCGAGGGAATAAAATGTCAAAACTGAACAGAAATGAAAAAATAAAACAAAGTTTCAATTTCGGTTTCTCGGTGGGTTTGGCCATTAAATACATTAAAATGCAAATTTGTATAAAATTTGTATAAAACTTGGTAAGTGTTTCAATGCAACCATTGTTAACTGTTGGACATTTTTGATTGTGAACATTTGCTTCAAATTTAATTTTTGAATTTGCCTGTCAACATATCGCTATTGGTTTTCTCTCTAAATAATTGATGGGATCTATTGTTTAAATTTGACTTTTTACTGTCACAGTAAAATTGTATGGGCGTGCGGCAAACCGGGGAAAAATATTATTCTCTCTAATTGCATATCTCTAATTGCATATCTAATTGCAAAAGTCAAAACAATGCTGAGCAAGCATTTGAAGTTTGAAGGCGTACTTTGTTGGACAAAAAGGACGTACGTCAAAAAAATTATTAAACAAAAATTTGTTTAAATTGTGACAATTTGACGTAAATGCCAAATTTTGGCTTCTGTGCCAAAGCAATAGGGTAACTTGATGAATTTGATTGATATACGTCAAAAGAATTCTGTACATCTTTGCAATGGAAAATGGAAAGAGATAGATAAAAATGGATGAACGATTTGGATAGATCTACATTTTTTTTTCTTTTTTGAGTAAAATCTTCGGTCTCGATTGCGTTGACGGGCTATGGAGACGAAGATTCAACCAAGAACTATACGAGCTGTACAGCGACATGCCCCTGGTCAAAAAAAACTCCGCATTGGAAGTTTAAGATGGCTAGGACTTGTAGAACGAATGGACACTAATACTCCGGCTCGCAGAGTCTTCGATTCCCAGCCAGACGTCGGACACAGTAGAGGAAGACCTCGCCTTAAGTGGCGCGCACAAGTAAAAACCGAAATGGACAGAACGTCACCACTGATATCACTGATACCACAGATATAACTTTGAGGTAGTACGGGACTTTGTCTATGGCAGCTCCGCTATTAACTCTGACAACAACATCTCGTCAGAAATTAAACGAAGATTTACTCTTGCCAACCGCTGTTTCTTCGGGTTAAGATGGCAATTCAGTTGTAAAGCCCTCACTCGAACTACTAAGGAGATCTTATATAAGACCCTGATCATCCCAGTCCTGCTCTACGGCGCTGAAGCATGGACCGTCTCAAAAGCGGATGAAGAAATCCTTGGTCGATTTGAGAGGAAAATTCTTCGAAAAATCTTCGGTCCCGTTTGCGTTGACGGGCTATGGAGACGAAGATTCAACCAAGAACTATACAAGCTGTACAGCGACCTGCTCCTGGTCAAAAAACTCCGCATTCTACGTTTAAGGTGGCTATGACATGTAGAACGAATGGACACCAATACTCCGGCTCGCAGAGTCTTCGATTCCCAGCCAGACGTCGGACACAGTAGAGGAAGACCTCGCCTTAAGTGGCGCGCACAAGTAAAAACCGAAATGGACAGAACGTCACCACTGATATCACTGATACCACAGATATAACTTTGAGGTAGTACGGGACTTGGTCTATGGCAGCTCCGCTATTAACTCTGACAACAACATCTCGTCAGAAATTAAACGAAGATTTACTCTTGTCAACCGCTGTTTCTTCGGGTTAAGATGGCAATTCAGTTGTAAAGCCCTCACTCGAACTACTAAGGAGATTTTATATAAGACCCTGATCATCCCAGTCCTGCTCTACGGCTCTGAAGCATGGACCATCTCAAAAGCGGATGAAGAAATCCTTGGTCGATTTGAGAGGAAAATTCTTCGAAAAATCTTCGGTCCCGTTTGCGTTGACGGGCTATGGAGACGAAGATTCAACCAAGAACTATACGAGCTGTACAGCGACATGCCCCTGGTCAAAAAACACCGGATTGGAAGTTTAAGATGGCTAGGACTTGTTGAACGAATGGACACTAATACTCCGGCTCGCAGAGTCTTCGATTCCCAGCCAGACGTCGGACACAGTAGAGGAAGACCTCGCCTTAAGTGGCGCGCACAAGTAAAAACCGACCTCAACCAACTTGGAGTGCGCAACTGGAGGCAGTTAGTTATGGGCCGAGCTAATTGGAACGGCATGTTGGTTGAGGCCCAGGTTCATTCCGGACTGTAGCGTCACTTAAGTAAGTAAGTTAAGTAAGTACACTTTATCTGCAGGGAGCAATATCTAACTTTCGAATTTGGTAGATAGGTAGGTAGAAGTGGCGGTTCAGCGTGAACACAAGTAGCACCCGTGAGACCTTTAGTAGGATTGTTGTTGTGGATGTGATACAGGCGGAATCTAGATCCAGTCTGCGACGTTAAGGAAACTGATTAGATCTTGTATCCTTTTACCGGATATGTCGCAAAGGTGGTTGAAGAATGTGGAGACTAACGCACGCAATCTGGTTTAGCCAGTGCCGGACATTTGCAGAGGAAGTTGGAGAGGGTTTTTCTGTCATTTGTATTCCTGCAATGAGGGTTGTATGGGATCCCTAGTTTGACCGCATGGTCTCCACTTGGCCAGTGCCCCGTGACTTTCGCCGTGATTCTTGCGATATTTGGGCGTTCTGTTTTTGTCGTAGGAGGGCCATATAGTCCTCGATATGCCGCAAGTTTTTAGCCTTCTTCATTTCGGGTCAGCTATCTTCAGGAAGTATGAGTGTATTTGTGCCTTACCTCTAATTTTGTAAGAGGTGTGGATAATTTACAGCTTCGTTGGCATCGCAAAACTGAATCGACCGATTTGCATGATATCAATACGCCTGGAAACGACTGCTGTATCTTGAAGTTCAAATCATTGACGTCCATATTTTTTTACTATCAAAATCTTTTTGCCAGTTACGCATGATTTATGTATTGTGTGCGTATATCTTGGAATGCCAGCTGATGCAACGGCCAATGCGATACCATTATTTGCTTGTATTTCGGTGAGAACTAGCGATATGAGAAATTCTTTCCCAGGTGGTATCCAAAATAAAAATTCACCTTGCCTATTCGAAACTCACGCAGCATACTTCGGTCATTTTTTTTTAAAAATTTCCCCAAATAATAGGCGTGGGTTAAAATGATCTAAAGACGAAATGTTCGTAGTATTTTTCTCAAAATATTTTGATCGAAAAAAATTTACTTAAAATAAACTAAAAATAGTTTTCCAAGAAAAACGCCCTCAAAAATTTTGTGTTGACGAAATATAGGTATTCAAAATGTCTATACATCTTGCTCAGACACTTTTTCAAAATGCTTTACGGTTTAACTAAAAACATCGTATTTTTAGGTGGGCGTGGCAGTGTGTGTGGAGGGCATATGTCCTTCTCATTGTTTTTGTGAGTTAGTTTAAAATAAAAACCAAGTAAATTGGTTGAAAATTATGTGATTTATCGTAAACACAATATTTGGAAATATACAATTTCGATTCCATTAAAGTATCTGTGGGTGAATTTCATTTAATGCAACGTCGATTTAATGCAATAATCGATAAAATATGAACGATGATGCAGCAAATGTAAGCCGACCGCAATTCGATGGCATCAACACGTTTTTTTTTATAAATTAACACTCACTTCCACTTTCTATAACAAAACTGGTAAAATGAAATAGCACCAGTAGCGGTACTACGGCGCTGTACGCTTGCGAGTCGATGGTTTTATGTCCATCAAATTAAATTTGGTGCGAAATTTGGTGCACGAATTGTTGATTCACCAGGTCGATTATGAAGACCATAACATGGTCATAACAAATGGTGCACATTTTTCACAGATTACGAATTTTGATAATAAATTTCGATGATTTGCAATCGTTGCTCGTTTGTAAGTCTTTCGATGTTTAAATGGCAGAGTATACTGAAAACTTATCACTTTGACAGATGACGTTTGAACGGCATTGCTAACCAGTGATGCCAACCTAAAAACTTAACTCTAAAATCACCCGTTATATAAGCATTTCGATTGCTTCTTTCAAAAAATATTTTTTTTTTTTTAAATAAGAAGAGACCTGAGGAATTGACCAAGAGATCCAGATGTTAGTAATAAACTATAAAGAATGTCTAAATTCCAATTTTCCTCGAATGAAGAAATTGAGTTATTAAGTCTGTAGAGTCTGATATGCTTATTTCGAGCTTTTTCTGCTTCATTGCAAAGCTGAATGATCGAGTTTTTCAACTCGCTATAGATGACTGCGGCCTGATTTTGTTCATAAACAGAAAAGCCGCTATTGGGACACTGAAACCCGTCAATTGATACACCAGAGATAACCACAGCCTCGTAGAGTAACTGTAAGGTGCACCTTTCTGGGCCGGCGTCATCATTGGGCCATATTTCTTAAAGGATGGTTACTGGTGACTGCTATCGAAATTAGATAAATTAGTATTACAAAACATGTTGTTCCAACAAGACGATGTCAAACACAGCTTTCGAAACGATGTGGATTTTATGAGAATTTTTTCTGTAAGGTGCACCTTTCTGGGCCGTCGTCATCATTGGGCCATATTTCTTAAAGGATGGTTACTGGTGACTCGGAATAAGATCAATTAGGCCTATATAACATTTGTTTCCAGCGAGACGGTGTCACACACAGCTCTCAATACGATGCGAACTTCATGAGAAATTTTTCCCGCCCGCAAAAGTGGTGATTTGACGCCATTCTATTTCTTGATATTGGGGTTCTTCAAGAAAATGGTGTACTTCATGGTGTACTTCAACATTAAAAACGAAATTGCTGAAATTCCACCAGTAGGCGGCGAAATTGTTATGCATAATGTGCTTAAAAGAGCTCGCCAGAGGCCAGAGGCTTCCACTTAATCGACATCCTATTACATACATAATGTCAAAAGCCATATTATCAATCGATGAAATATAAATTATTAAATCGTATTTTGTTTTAAAGTTATTGAAATTAAAACATTGATCTGATGCATAAAAACAAACCTGTACCTTGCGTCTAGCTGTCAACATAAATTCAATTTGATTTTCCTAACAGCTAGCATATTTCTACTTTGCCCCAAGATTTCGGCATAAACTAGCTTATGACTTCCCTTTTTCATTTGTCCAATTCTCCTCATAATTTGGTCCTTGAAAGTTAGTTTCAATTTTTAGTAATTGACGCTTTTATTTTCAAAGCACCATTTCAATAATTTGTCCTTTTTTGTTAATGACTTTTGGAACTACACATCAATTATTCACAGCTGTCAGAAATTTGATAAAGGTTGCGTTAGTGCTGCACTTAATGTAAACTCAAAAGTGTGAGACTAAAATGTTAAATGCCAGTGCAAATATTGTACCAGGTGTAAACGTAGCCGTAATCTAAAACTGTCATTAGCATGTCAAATTTATTTGTTTTTCAAAATTACCATTTATGCCAAAAATGTTACATCGCAAAATGCTGGGCCTTAGACCCGTAAGTTTAGTTCTTCATCATCATTATTATTTCACAGTAAATTTATTTATTTATAAAACTAAGTCTATAAATTAATAAAATTAAGTTGTCAATGCTGACTTTATTGTTCAATCACCCATTGAAAGGGTCATCCTCTTAAGATGGCTAGAATATGAAGAACGAATGGACGCCAATACTCCATTGATTCCCAACTTTTCTGTCCTAAGAGCTGCTGTGACAGAACAATTATTAGGTGAAGGTGAAAATTGAAACAAGCCTACAATATTATTGTCAAAACGATCACCTTTGTAGTCACATTTACCCGGTGCGAACAAACAGCACTCCTCATAAATACGGAATACTCCACCTCATCAACATTCCCCAAAACCGTATGAATTTTGACATTAGCATTGCAATGTCAAAATAAATCATCTCAATAGACGTTTTCATCATCAAAGCCATCCACATGTCAGTGTTGTCAACGCACTTACCTTTCAATTGCCGGCCAAGTTGATCACAAGGGCTCTTCTCAAGGACGCACATAATTTGTCGACTAACAATCACCTGATTGTTTAATAGTCTCGCGATGTTCTTGTCGTCTGAACGGATTGCAGCTGCCGATGACATTAGCAGCAGAACGGATATTGTGCCAGCCCAAACAATAATAGATGACATCTTAATGGACATTTTGTTATTTACTTTTGCCTCGTTTATTATGTTTTGATGGGACCTTCTTCTCTGTGTCTATATCTTCGTCGGGAGTTGAGTAAACACACAATCACTAAGGATATAAATCACTTTCTAATACACTCGTTCACAGTCCAATAGACAATTTCACCAAGAAAGTAATTACGATACGTAGACGACGATGTGTCGTACAGTCAGGATGCTACACTGTAAACACCAATTAAGAAGCAATCACTGTCCTTGTTGCTTTTTTTGAGTCAGACATGGATTTATGTTATGCGTGTGTTTGTAGAAATAAACTCGTAAAAGATTGAGAACTTTCGAAATCGTATGTGTTTTACAGGTTACAACCTTCGCGTGCAAGTGTTGGAGTTCTACTGACTGAACTGCGGTTGGAGGAGTTAACGCTTGGCGATTTTTGTTCGCATCGAATGCAGTGGGAGTCCTTTTGCAGAAAATCTCTGTTGAGACGTTGAGAGAGAAAGTGAACCGGCGCACTGGGCGCTAGTGATAACAAACGAAACCTACTTTTGCAGACTTGTAAGGATTCTTCGGTTGGTTTTATATTTATTAGCGAAATTATCGTTCATTACTGCGGTTGTTCGCCGGGTGATGTGTGTTTGTACAGAGGATGCGAGGAAGGCGGTTTTTTTCACTTTATTCACATCCGCCGGATGGTCGTTAGGTGGGGTATTTTTATTTGGGTGTTGCTTGTAACGCTTCGGTAAGCCTTGAGTGCTTAATCGATTATACTTTGGAATGATACATTTTAATGATACCGATGGATTACTGACAATTGTCAAAAATTTTAAGTTTTGGCAAAGATGGGAGAACTTGTCGTGTAGGGACATTGCATTAGGTACCTATACGATTAGCATGAGATGCATATGATGAGATAAGGTAAACAAATATACAGGGTGCGCCATACTTTATGTCGGTGTGGATACATTGATTATCTTTGACATTTATCAACTGATTGACTTGAGTACCTATATCGGGTTTTTCAACAGGGACGCTACAAAAGTTGAGCGACAGGGACAGCAAACGACGCCATATTTCTTGCCGCTTTTTTGACATTTCTCTTCAGTAAGTTTTGCCATTTCATGATGGAAAGATATACGATCCAACAACGAGTCGAAATTTTTAGAATTTACAACGGAAATTCGGTGTCAGTGGCCTCAACGTTAAGAGCGCTACGTCCAATTTACGGTCGTCATAATCGTCCTAGCAGATCAACAATTGAGCGGCTAGTGGAAACATTTGAATCCACAGGCACAGTACAAAATGTTCCAGTGCCAGTGAGACAAAGAAGTGCCCGTAGTGTCGAGAATATTACTGCCGCTGAGGCTTCAGTTGAAGAAAGCCCAAATATGTCTCTCACACGTCGTTCTCAAGCGTTGGGCATCTCTGTGACGTCGTTGTGGCGAATTTTACGAAAAGATATTGGCCTACATCGTTACAAGATTAAATTTACGCAAGAACTGAAGCCGCTTGACCACCAGAAGCGTCGTATGTTCGTGAATTGGACTGAGCAACAACTTTAAAATGATTCGGATTTTAATCGAAAAATCATCTTCAGCGATGAGGCTCATTTCTGGCTGAATGGCTTCGTCAATAAACAAAATATGCGGTATTGGTCAGGCAGCAATCCACACGTACTCCAGGAGCCATCATTGCATTCCGAAAAAATTACGGTTTGGTGTGGTTTATGGGCCGGCGGCGTCATTGGGCCGTACTTCTTCCGTGATGATCAAGACCGGCACGTTACTGTGAATGGGAAACGCTACCGTTCAATGATAACCGATTATTTTGTTGGTCCCAATTGGATGATATGGACTTGGAGGACAAGTGGTTCCAACAGGACGGCGCCACAAGCCACATAGCGAATGCCACAATCAATTTATTGGAAACCAAGTTTGGAGAACGTGTTATCTCACGAAATGGTCCAGTCGCTTGGCCGCCTCGGTCGTGCGATTTGACGCCGTTAGCCTATTTCCTTTGGGGCTACGTCAAGTCTATGGTCTATGCCAATAAGCCAGCGACGATTTATGAACTTCGTACGAATATCGAACGTGAAATTGCAGCAGTATCGGCCGATTAATGCTTGAAAACCGTCGAAAATTGGGTTCAGCGTCTGGACTTCTGCAAGCGTGCCCGTGGTGGTCATGCAAAAGAAATCGAGTTCCATACATAATGGCATTGGACGTACTTTCACAGGAATAAAGAATTTCATTAATATTCAAAACCGTTTTTGTTTTATTTAAAAAAAAAACTCTTGTAGCGCTCTTATTGATAAACCCTTTATATATTTTTGAAACATCAATTCAGTACAACTTTACATTATTCGCTTAGCCCTGAAATAGTGACACCCTACGTCGAAAAGAAATAGCTGTCCAGTTGTGCTAACTCAACGACAATATCGTCAATCAAGCACACTATTCCTCGTTGTGTGTCGAATTTGACGGGCTCAGTGACGCGATGGTTAGTGCGATGAATTGCCAAGTAGAAGGTCTGGGTACGATTCCCAGCCGTAGCAACACCTAAATGATTTTTGACTGTCCTCCTCTCGTGATGATCTGACAAATCGTCCGAGTAGTATTAATTGTCAAAAGCTTATTACAACTTAGCCGTTCAGATATCTTCATTTCTTGGATAGCTGGTAGTTGTGCTACGAGGTTGAAGTGAAACGTCACCCATCGACGTTTCTCAAATAACAGAAGTTCTTCCTTCAGTGACTTTTGGTGTCGTTTCATGTTTGTTTTGATAAAAAGTTTCACTTAAAAAATTAGTTCTTTCCAAGGCGCCTGCTTTTTAGTTTCAACTTGTTTTTACGTGATGCCCGAATACGGTTCAGAATATGAAAAACCATTTAAAGTTAAGTTATACTTAGAGAAAAACAAACACATTGTCAATTTTTGAATTATTCCTTAAAATTTAAAATTTCACTTCATGTTGCTTCCAAGTTTGTAGACTCAACTTTAAAGAATCTCATATATCCTTATTGTACACACTGATGGAAGGCACATGTACAGGTACACATCAATCTCATCAAGATTCGCAATTTTGTCACATTCATAATCAAATTTCCAGCACACGCAGAATGGGGTGTTCTCGTTACTTAGGCAAGTTGGATGTTTCATTCATCATTCAGAAATAGTGAAAAACAAGAGCACCATCATATCCGCAGAGATAAGAGCCAACCTCAGCTGTCATGATGTTTCTATTTTTATGATTTATTAAGGTACTGCGTGTAGTGAAATGACACTTTCCCCACATTGCGGAAATTGAAGACCCCAACGTCGAGACGACTACCTATGATGATAATGTGGATGATGATGATGATGAAATTATAAAAATGGAAAAAAAAATCAGAAAAACCCAGGAAAACCCAACTTTGATGAGAACTTAAACTTTAAAACAAATTAGGTCAACACTTGCGTAAACTTATTTACTAACTTCTTGTCGTCGAAGCCCCATCACCCAGCATCCTTATTTGTAACTCGAATGTCCTCAAGAACGGAACTCAAAAATAAGTACATTTGACTCGGATGCACAAACCCATAACGAAATCGCATTAACGAAGCTTGTGGATGTCATATTCGTTCGCTTTATTAAATTTATCCTGAATCCAATTTATGCGATTTTACCAAGGATGCACTGGGTGCTTGGTGCGAGTGTTATAAGTCCATTAGAAGTATATTGCATCCAAGCAAGGTACATCAGAAAAACAAGAAGATGACAGAGTATCTTCGTAAGGAAAATATAGCTTCTACTTCAATCGTTCGTAGGTGTAAAATGCGATGTAAGTTGATGACATACCAATAGACAATCGCACATGCATGTATACAGGTAATCCTTCTAGATACGAGAGATGTTAGATTGCAAAAATACACATGGAAACACTTTATCATTATCTCAACAGCTTACAACGAGGGAGGAGATGGGAGTACATCCAAGGATACGACCGACGACCAACCCATCGTTCGGAATGATTATTTGCAAAAGAGATTCTTGACTAAGGCTGCAGTTGCTGCTCAAAATTTAGCAAATATTTGTCATTTGAAGGAGCTGCATAGCTTATCCATCTTTTAAGCGAACCTCAAAGAGTGTCCGACTGTTTATCTAGTCAATTGATGTTTGTATTTCAGTGGGAGTTTTCAATAATATTTCGGGTTTGGCAATGACATTTATTAAATGACTTTTAAGGTGACATTAGGGAATTGTGTGTTTTATGCGAGACGCCGTGGCTGGGTTATTTTGAGGAAGCAAATAATGAACGTCTTTTCAGATATTATTTCCATATTGTGAGATCAGACATTTAATAATGTGAAGATTTCAGAAAAAGGATCAAGTTAAGGCTGCCGTCGAATGTCATATCCTCTAAAATTTTGCAGCATTTTTCAGTACTGTAACTACAGGGGGTTTAAAGTCTATTTACTATGTAGGAATTTGTTTTTGTCGTCGAACGTGAAATTGCAGCAGTAACGGCCGATTTATGCTTGAAAACCGTCGAAAATTGGGTTCAGCGTCTGGACTTCTGCAAGCGTGACCGTGGTGGCCATGCAAAAGAAATCGAGTTCCGTACATAATGGCATCGAACGTACTTTCACAGGAATAAAGAATTTCATTGATATCCAAAACCGTTTTTGTTTTATTTAAACATAACTTTTGTAGCGCATTTATTGAAAAACCCTTTATAACAATAGCATTTCTCATTGAATTCCCTACCGGTAAAAAAATATTGAAGACTCATACCACACTCCTGGTCATACATTGTCAGATGGTCGAAAGTTTTACCAACATAAAAAGTTTTCCCATTTTCTGAAGGCAATCTTTTGAACATAGAAACATCTTACTTGACACACATTCGATTCTGAGTTCATATATGGAATACAAATTCAGCAGAATGTTAAATGGCAAATGGCGATATGCAAAAGGACACGCTAATGAGCACATGAAGCTCATGTGGCTTGGTTCAAATCCCGATAGGAACAACACCTAATCTTTTTTTATCTATCACTTTTTTATGTTTTCTGGATCTGTCAAAAGACAGCTTTTAACAGACTTTGTGTTCCATAGGATTGTTTATCATCCAAGGCAAAGAACCCGTATGGTTGGAAACATTACAGCTACGCCGAAACTAACTTCAAGGACACGGAATTAAACAAATATTGCAAATGGCGTCGAATGTCATTGGTTTTTATTCTCTTGACAGACAGAGAATTGCGTTGCCCATGAGCAATGGAGCAATGCACACCTTGATTTGACATTGACAGTACTTCGCACATGAATGCAACGAACTACAGACTGATATCCTTGCACACCTTATTTGACCTGTTTTGGGTAATGATCGAAATACTTCTCTATCTGTTTTTTGAGACAGCTGTTTTTCGAGTGACATTTCACAATGTCATTGTGTAATGTGCACAAACGTGCACCAGCTCAGGAGGTGGTTATCAATTTTACAACTTCAAACAAACTTTGTGTACAAATGAACATTTTGTATTTCTAGCAAAGTGGTGACCAATTCACTCTATGATATGACTTTTGCACCACCCCGCCTTGTACAATAACCAACAGCATGGATACACAGAAAACATATTTTTTATCGGGTTTATTGCCATCAAGTGAATAGGGTCAGTGAAAGGCATTTTGAATCGAACTCAGATATTCTAAGTTCATCAAACTAACCTACGCGCTTACTTACTTAAGTGGCTATACAGTCCGGAATGAACCTGCGCCTCAACCAACATACCTCTCCAATTAGCACGGTCTTTAGCGAACGGCCAAGTTGGTTGAGGTGGGTTTCTACTTGTGCGCGGAACTCAACTGCGTCTGACGTCCGGCTGGGAATCGAAGATCATAGGAAATAGAGAATCAAGCAAAATATCAGCCTACTTTGGCTCTGTCATTTATTTCGTTAATTTTGTTTCAATTTCCCTTACCAGAATTTCGTCTGGTGAGAAAATGAAAACTGTGTATGGATGACAGAAGAAATATACGCGGAAATGTATGTCTTTTTTAGATTTATCTTAATATTTGAGGTCGTAAAAGTAGTCTTCGAAGGATTTATAGGCAAAATACTATAGTTGAGGATAGTTAAAGCTTGTCGTATCTTCATGTTCAAAGCGTTTTTTTTATTTTTATTTGTAAAAGTATACGGATACTTTTTGTTGAAATGATGAATTCTCACTCGATGTTGGAGATTTTACAGTTTTCATTTTTTTTACACAAAAGTTTTCATACATATTATATAAAATAGCTTTTCTCTCACTTTCGTTAGCTTTTGCTTACTTCATATGAAAGACGGTTTGTTACGAATTTAGAAAAAAGTGTCTGAACAAGAAGTTTAGAAATTGTTAATATCCGCATTTCGCCTATGTAAAGTTTTTTGCCGTGACCAATTTTTTTAATGGGGTTTTCTTTAACAAAAAATGTAGGCTTGGAAGGCTTGGGATATTTAGGATGGAGTACTACACGATCGCACGGCAAAAAAAAATATTTTTTTGAAAACAGCCAGTCGATAATGTGTGCTCAACGTTCCTACCGGTAAATTTGATGGCGTTAGAAATTTCCGAAAAGTTACCAAAATGGAAACGTTGGATATGTGAGGAAATCCGGCAGCCCTTGTTTTGAAGTAAAGGTCGAAAACACTAGGTCGTTAGGGAAAATTTTGCAACCGATCCTGAAACATCAATACAACGAAGTTCAACACAGGCATACTGCGTAGCATGATTCATCGGATAAACAGCTCAATCCTGGTGACCAAAAAAAAACGTCGCCGAGAATGACTTTTTTTTTTGCAAAATTTGATGATGACCGACGAGGCACATTTCCATCTGAGCTGGTTTGTGAACAAGCGAAATTGCAGATTTTGGGGCACACAGAATACCATAAATCTCCATCAACGTCCCTTAAGGTAGACCTAAACAACGAACATGCTCGCCGAACTTGCTTATTTGCGTTATCCACTACACGACGAACACATTTAGCGAGCATTCATTTCCTGTGGATTTTTCATACCGTGAACATAGCCCATTATCCACGATATGAACTCGGCAGTGTTCACAGCAAAAATCAAATTGACTCGCGAACATGGCCCTGCACGGCGAATATCGAATCCAAACACGGAAAATCGAAATTCTTCGCCAACAGCGAGGAAGAGCATGTTCGTCGTTGAGCGCTATCTTTACAAATTATGAGGTTGCCAGCGTTTTGGTCAGTGGGTGTCACTACAGAACAATGCTTTAGGATTTCTTTTTTCATGCGACACTGCTCGTGAAACAATGAACTTCTTGCGCAAACATTCCCAAAACGCATCATATAAAAAATGGTGAACTTGTATGCCCGCCGCGAATGACTGATTTGTAGGCTCCGCATTTTTTTTTTTTTTTTGGTTACCTGAGAGAAAAGTTTAAGATGAACAAATCACTCACTATACAGGATCTGAAACTCAACATTCGCACAGAAATCGCTCAAATTACCACAGCAATACTTCAAAAAGTCATAAAATTGCCATCAAAAGAGACCTGAGTCCATGCATTCTATTGGTGGCAACTGAACCGATATGACTTTCCAAACAAAACTCCATCAAGTAAACATTTAATTTGTAATTTTTATCATAAGTTTTTATTTTTTCGTTTAAAAGTTATTCCAGATATAAGTAAGAAACCGACTTTTGGGCCAACTGTAGCCCACATTACACCAACAACGAAAAACCAGACAAAAAATCCTTGGGTAGAACCCTATTGAAACCACTGGTTTGCGGAGGAATGTGGATTGATGCTCGCAGCCAAAACGAGGCCTACAAAGCTAAGCTGCAGGTGAAGACGAGAACTGCCATTGAGTTCTATAGGCAGAGATGAAGGGAAAAACCTCGAGAAAGAAGAAAAAAGAGCAAGAAAAGCGTGCGATCGAGGCTATAGAGAAGTGCACTCCAGGAACGATGTTAGCAAGTTTTACCAAAGTGTAAAACGTCAAAGCCAAGGATACAAGACTCGAACAGAATCCTGTCGAGATGAACAAGGAAATATCGTAGTTGAGACACAGGCTATGCTGAGGATATGGAAGAACCACTTCTGCAGACTGTTAAACGGCGATGACAAAGAACATTCCACTGTCAAGCAGAACGTACCATTCAATATTGGCAACGACAATATTGACGAAAATTGCCAACCACCCGACCAGAGTGTAGTGAGGATAGCAATATTTTAACTCAAGCTTAATAAGGCAGCTGGAAATGACGACCTTCCAGCTGAGCTTTATAAAGGTGGTGGAGATGTCTTCGTAAGTAATATCGACCAACTTACAAGCCAAATCTGGTCGGATGAAAGTATGCCTGAAGAATGAAACCTCAGCATCTACAGGGGCAACTTCGCCAACTACAGAAGCATACATCTCCTCAGCATTGCCTACAAGATCTATCTCGCGTAATATATGATCGCCTGCAACCGTTTACCAACAACCTGTTTGGCCCTTATCAGTGTGGATTTAGTAAAGGAAAGTCCACAACCAATCAAATTTTCACACTTCGTCAGATCCTGGAAAAAAAACCCAAGAAGTCCAAATTAATCCCCACCACCTATTCAGCGATTTCCAAGCCGCATACGGCAGCATTTTTAGAGACGAAGTATACAGACCCATGTCTAGTTTCGGTATGCCGCCCAAATTCGTCCGTTTGTGTAGGATGACTACGGACTCTGCTTCAGCAGGGTCGGATACGACCTCACCGAAAAATTCGACACCAAAAAAGGATTTAGGCAATGCGGTGCACTGTCATGTGACTTCTTCAATATGATTCTTGAGATGATTGTAAAACCACTCATCCAACAAAAGAAGCACAATTTTCTAAAAGTCGGTGCAACTACTAGCATACGCTGACGATACTGACATCATTGGTATTACTCTACGTGATGGCATGATACGTCTGCTAGGATAGAGAAGAAAGCGGCAAAAATGGGCTCAGCAGTAAATGAGGGCAAGACGAAGTATATGCTGTCAACACGAAAGGACACACAACTCGGTTCCGCTATTAACTCTGACAACAATATCTCGTCAGAAATTAAACGAAGAATTACTCTTGCCAACCGCTGTTTCTTCGGGCTATGAAGTCAATTCAGCCCTCACTCACACTACTAAGGAGATCCTATATAAGACCCTGATCATTCCAGTCCTCCTCTACGGCGCTAAAGCATGGACCGTATCACAAGTGGATGAAGAAATCCTTGGTCTATTCGAGAGGAAATTTTTTCGAAAAATCGTAGGTCCCGTTTGCTTTGACGAGCTATGGACGGGCTATGGAGACGAAGATTCAGCCAAGAAGTATACGATAAGATGGCTAGGACATGTCAAATGAATAGACACCAATACTCCGGCTCGCAGAGTCTTCAATTCCCAGACGTCGGACGCAGTAACAAAGATCTCGCCTTAAGTGGCACGCACAAGTAGAAACCGATCTCAACCAACTTGGAGTGCACAACTGTAGGCAGTTAGCTAAAGGATTGGGCTAATTGGAGATCCATGTTGGGTGAGGCCCAGGTTCTTTCCGGTCTGTAGCGCCACTTAAGTAACCCTATTGACTGATTTTAATGAAATAAAATTATTTTTGAAAATCGGTCAAATCTAGGGCCAAAAACATTGACAAGTTTCAAAGGTGGATATTGTCAAATTGCTGTCCCACAAACAATTTGACAGTTTTGTAGGGTCGTCGGAAAATTTAGAAAGTTGTCAAAATTGTCAAAAAACTTTTGAGATGGCTATGACATGTAGAGTAAATGGACTCCATTACTCCGCCTCGCAGAGTCTTCGATTCCCAGTCGGATGCAGTAGAGGAAGACCTCACCTTAAGTGGCAGGCACCGCTTTCCTCAACCAACTTTAAGGTCGCAACGGGAGGCAGTTTGCCATGGACCGGGCTAATTGGAGAGGCATTTTGGGTGAGGATCAGGTTCATTCTGGACTGCAGTGCCACTTAAGTATAGTTAAATAAAATCTTGCTGGCCAGTGCAAACGAGAGATTAAGTGTCCAGGAAATGCGGACTTCAGTTGTGGTTGTGGCTCGTTCAGTATGCGCCGTTGATTGCTGTTGGAGTCACAGTCTCTCCAGTGTCAATTGATCCAGTTGAGATAGGATAAATTCGTCAGCCTGCCTCTGTAGCGCTCGCAGTTCATAGTAACCGTTCGACCAACGCCCCTGGCATTAACAGCTCACCATACACAGATTTTCGCGTCCCAAAATCCATAACTTATCATATTCACATATCCACAGAAGATGGAAATATTCCTCGTCGCTCGTGAAAATTTTCGATTAAAAGTTGTCTAGCTTGTAGAGGTTTCAGATGGATTGAGCATTGGTTACACGTGCTTGGCGTTCAACAACAAACAGCTATTGCACTGTCAACACTTTGCTGGGGTACATCTTATAGTCATTCACCACTTGCGTGGCACGTTGTCTAGTCAGTACTCCGGGTCCCCTGCATCATCTTCAACAACAGCTGCTGAAAGACTAAAAAAATGTCGACGAAATTTGTCGAATAAGCAGTTGCAATAATTCCATTGCATGTTGTATACTATTTCCCTATCTGTCTACAGCATAGATGTCAAAGCACAGCGACATTTAAGCCATTTGCTAAAATTATGACACATTTACATTTTGGTCGCGTTCCAAAACTCAGGTTTTTTACGACATCATAGATGAATCTCTTGTTCATTAGTGAAATTATCAATATAATCTTACATATCCGAAATTTGAGTTTCAGAAGGCGTCCATTATGAACTTACCCTTGACCATTCTTGTATGTTTATTCCCACGGAATAAACAACTGTATCCCCCAATTCGTCTGTTTAATCAAAAAAAAAAATAGATCAGCTTCTTCTGGACCTCCAATATATTTAAAGCTATTTTTTAGAAAAACACTAAAACTTAGTAAAGTGAGATCGGCCTCTGATCCTTTTCCATTCTTCTATTACTATCCATGGCCTCAGTCGCCAGTGCTGCTATGTGTCTGTAGTTCGATGCATTCATGTGCGAATTACTGTGATGTCAATGTCAATGTCAATATTACTATCCAACACACCATATCCCTTCCTTCTATCGCTGAATTGTGATAACCTTCAGACTACTACGACATACACATATTGTATATGTCACTTAAATCCTTGAACCAATCCCAAACAAAAGCATGTGCGTCCTACGAGCTGTCAGACGCACTCATATCCCTGAACCAGAGAAAACTCATTAAAACCAAAAAACAATCACAACCCAATTGGAATTGGAAAAAAAAGAAACATTTACATGTCCTTTTGGTAAATTAAAAATTAATTACCCATCCTACATAAAATTGGCCAGATTCCTCATAGCCAAGCCAACGCATTGCTGGTCACATGCCACGAATCATACAATTAAGCACTGTACACTCCGGAAGATACATAATGGCAAACAGCGCAGAGTATCCTTTTTGGGCCGCAAAAAAAGACGAATGCTTGCTATTACGAAAGAAAGCATCGGGGAAATTGTAATAAAATCATGAATCCTTTTCAACACAAATCCAATCCTTTTGCAGTGCTCTTTTGTGTACATGGAAACATTTGAGTGAATCCTTTTTTCTGTATTCCCAACTGAGAGGGAGAATAAATTAAATCCTTGCAAATTTATTGACTTAATTTATCTCCAAGTGAATTATTCACCAAAATTCCTTTGGCCCCCCAAATATTTTATCTTCCTCGCCGAATGCAAAAACAATTATTTGATTCGCAATATATGATGGTGATGGATCATTAAAATTCCCCAATACCCAGATGTCATTAAATAGCTCCAGTGAACATTCCCATTCAACCGGAATTTCAATCTGGCTAATCCAAGTGAACCACAAGCGCATTGGTATTGCATTGGGAATTCAAAAGGATTCTCATAAATTATAATAAATATAAAGGTTTAGCTTTATGAAAAGTAAGGACACCTTGTCAACATTTAACTTAATTTTCGCTTCCTTTTAGAGGTTAGAGAAAATATTTGACAATATTTTTACCTTGAACTTTGATGCTTCTATTCTGTAGGGATCTTACCCTTATGTCAGATAAAGGATACATAGACACATAACCTCAAGGGGAATTGTAAAGCCGATGCTGATGAAGGTTACCACTACATATGCCCTGGGATAAGGCATTAGGAGGGCAAAATGTGTCGAAATTTTCAAATTACACGTCAAGTCATTTCATTCAAGCGGACATCCCTTTTTTGTCGGATGTTGTTTGACGTTTGCCTTTAGGGAGGGGATGCGTGTATTGTAGATGTGATGTGTTGTAAAATGTGAAAGTGGATCCTTAAATGTCTCATCAGGATTATGATATTATCTGAAATGGAAAACTGTAGGTGACTTGTTCACATTTAATACAAACTTGAGAGACAATGGTTTGGAAGTTAGTTGGTCGTATTTTTGGGTGCTACCATATTGTCCTAGGAGAGTAAACTTTATTAGGGGTGTGTTACATTACCACTTTTATCAAGCTAAAAGGGTGTATTATTTCATCAGGTTCGGGTGGTTGTACCAAACAAGCAACATCGTCAAATGGAACCCCTTAGAGGGTTTATAACTCCCTCTTCATTGGCTAGTAGTAGTAAAGTGACTACAAAGTACTGCAATAAAGATAGCAACATATGCTGATGACCGAGTCCTTTTGGCGTTTGTAGTAAATTTCCATCGACCGTTGGTCTGACATACAAATCTGAATATTCATAGGTAATACAATCTCATCAAGTTCTTAATACTCGACAGACAACTGAACTGGAATCGCAGTATGGAAGACATTTACCTTATAAATCTGCAATAGAGTCTGCGGAAAAAGGTGCACCTAAAGTGTAAGGGAAACCTAATTGCTGTACATAGTTACTCATGGCTGCTCGGTGGAATAGGTATTGTAGTAAGATAATTACTAACGAATAAGTGGAATCCTAGGCAAAAAACAAACATTTAACGTTACTAACAAAGGTACCAATGACAATACTAGGTGGACCAAAAGAGATCACCCTATTGGAAGATGCTCTTATTTTTGCAAATGGCCGCCAATGTCAAATCAGTTTTGACATTTCTATACAAGACAGATGTTGAATACAAGTGAACAAGCAATGGAGCGATACACTCCACAAGAACGCGGAATAATCGAACTGGACGATTTTGCGACCAAAGTCATAATGAGCGATGAGGCTCATTTCCACCTCAGCGGGTACGTGAACAAGCAAAACTATCACTTCTTGGGCACCGACAATCCACGAGTAATGCACGAGGAGCCATTACACCCGCTCAAAAGTTACTACATGGTGCGCTGTTTACGCTGGAGGAGGCATCTGGCCATTTTTTTTTTTCGAGAACGCCGCTGGTCGAACGACAACAGTGGACGATGCGCGCTATAGGGCCATGTTAACCGAATTTTTTTTGCAGCAATTGGACGAATTAGGACTGGAAAACATGTGGTTCCAACAGGACGGAGCAACGGCACACTCTGGGCGACACACAACCGATATTCTGACGACCAAACAACATCGGATGACTTCTTTCGTAGAACTCCCTTGAATCCTTAACTGGATCTACACATCAATAGTACAGCGGCAATATGCGTAGCATGACTAAAGAGACAGAAAACTTATATGTAAAACCTTTTGGTCACATCACAATTTTAAAAGCTGTGGCTCATGGGGAATGAATGTCTGGCTACATCTTTAGGTATCAAAGTTTGATGTCAACAACTCAATCAGAATATCTGTGGATGAAAATGGAAAACGGAGTTGGGCGGAGTCTACTCTGAAAGATTGGTTAACTCATGTAGTGCACTCCAAGCAGGCATCTTTGCCATACTCGAAGCTACGAATGTGGGTAGGGTAGTGTGAAGATTTGATCAGTTAGACCATACTGATCGATCAAGGCCGATCAGGTTGTCGGTAATCGGTTTGAGACGTTTACATATTAGGTTTAGATAGATAGATAAAGGCAGAAAGGATTTTGTAGGCGATGATAAGGAGACCTATGCTTCTTTAATTGGTACAGTTCAGAGAGCCTCCTTTTTTGTGGATTAGTTAAGCGATCGATGCTGAGGTTCCATTCTTCATTGCTTATCAGCTTTATAAAGTTCTGCAAGAAGGCTACCGTTTGCGCCAGACTTATAAAACATAAATTTAGATATTGCTTTCCGACACCACTTAAGTCGGGTCAATAATAAATATTGAATGGTTCCTTCTCCCTGACAGCGTGAGATTGTTCGTCATCGATGGTTAACAGCCTGCAGGAGTGGTTTTTCCAATATCCGCATCATCAACTGTTTCTCAACTACGATATTTCCTTGTCTATCTAGACATTTTAAATCTGTTCGCGTCTCGTTAAATACTTTTGTAAAACTTAATAACATCTTTGCTGGAGTGGACATGTTTTTCATCGCTTTCTTTTTTAGCGCTCTCTTCTTCTTTCTTAAAACTCTTTGTTCTTCCCTCATTCTTTGCCTATAGAGCTCAATGGCAGCTGTCGTTTTCATCCGCAGCTTGTATTCCTTGAGCATTTCTGTTGGCATTCTTCATCGAACAAAAAGTTCTTACTGGTGAGCGCGGGAAACCTAGCTCAATAGTTACGACTGATCTAATGGATTGTTGACATCGTTGTCACCATTCCAGGTGGCAGAAGTTAAGAAATACGAGTTCTGCGAAGGACTTGGCGGTCTCTTGCGATTGCACTTCTTCGGAATACAATTTTTACCATTATTTCTGTTTGTTGTGGCGTTGTGGATATCCGCATTCTAACCATGGCTGCAACAAGGTAGTGGTTCAAGTCGATGTTAGTCCCTCAAAATGTTTGGACATTTAAAAAACTGGATGCGTCCCTCTTATCTATCGCATTCATTGATCTGGAGACCATCGTGTCTCCTTAGTGATATCAAGGTGAGGAGATCGTGCACAGCGAAAAATTTAGCAAGTCAAATCCGGTAGGATGAGACCAGTTGATATACAGTCAAAGTTACAACGAATGGGCGGTGCAAATTTAAATACCGATCAGAGTTTGCCTCGTGTTGGCTATGTAATACAGGTAATCTGCCCTAGCGGGTTATCCGTCGGAGCGGACCATTTTCCGCACCGCATATTACGACGGAGGTTCAGATTCCATTCAAGGTATGTGTCAACGGAGAAAAGTCATTATCACGTTGGAGGAAACCGGAAAAAGATTTGCACTTAGCTGTCAAAAATTGCACGAAAAATGCACATGAACGCACTTCAACGCAATTCGCCGGGATGCGTTGAAAAATATCGGAGAAATATTCCGAACAGCTGTTTGGAAGAATACCTCGAAGCTAAACTCCTCCGAATCGTACAAAATCGGAGAATTTTCCGTTCCGACGGACGCCTCGCTCTGGGTTCGATTCCCAGCCGTAGCAACACCAAAATGATTTTTCACTGGCCCTCCTCTCGTGATGATCTGACATATCATCCGAGTAGTATCATTGTCATGAATAGCTTATCTCAACATAGCCGTTCGGATTCGGCGTAAAACAGGAGGTCCCGCCATCGTGCAAAGAAGTACACATGCACACATGAATGGTTGTGAGAAAAAAAGCTAGGCCCTGGGTACTAACGAGCCTGTTGCGCCATAAATTTATTTTTTAATTTTTTACGGATGCCTCGCTAGCGCTGAATATCAGGTAAAGGTTGATATAGGTAGGATTAAATCCGTGATATATCCTAATCTCGTTTTGGGAAACGCCCTAAAACCTGGTACCAACAAAATGCTTGGAGCAACAGGTTCTTTAGGATCCAGATCCATTTACATTTTTCTAAGAGTAATGCGTGTGTACCATCATGCGTGATTCTTGCACGATAGCTGTCCTTAACTTTTTATGCTCATTGACATTACTAGCATGATCTTACGTATCACAGCGAAAAGATGAGCATTTTTGTGTTATACCGAATGGAAATCGACCCCAGACCTAGTGCGATGAGGTGCATCGCACTCAGCCGCCACTGAGGCGGCAAAATCGATGTGCGAATTGAGCGACCTATCTTCTTCCGGAACCCTTTGAATAACAGCCACTAAAATTAATGAAAGCAAAGTTAAATTTGCTACGCTGAGCCTTCAACCTACTTTGGCATTGAATTCAGCCATCAT
This sequence comes from Rhingia rostrata, assembly GCA_949824845.1. NCBI lineage: Eukaryota > Metazoa > Arthropoda > Insecta > Diptera > Syrphidae > Rhingia > Rhingia rostrata. The sequence continues at coordinate 65,061,113 of OX463758.1, forward strand.
GATGTTGACATCGAAAGCAACATTTAGCTGGGAATGTCGATGTTGCTTATGTGGCATTTAAATGGTGCTGTGAATTTCGATGTGTATCTGGTTGTTAATATTTTTTTAATTTAAACGTATTTCGGCTGTAGAATGAGAAAGAGAGAGGAAGAGTCTTTTATTACCTACTAGCAATACGGCCCAACTTCGCCCATGTGCAATTTGATTTCTGCCACTTAGACCTCGAATGATCAGCTTTTGTAAGTGGAGATGTAGCAAATCGTATGTATTTGTTACTGAGTAACGGGTTTTCGGTTGGACTAGAAGTACCGAATCGTTACTGTCAACTCAGTTTCGTTATTCTCACATGTTTCGTTGCTCGTTCGTATGTTTTGATTTCGTTACTCGCTTTGAATACACTTTATCCTGCCCACGGATATTCAGATCATAACTCTGTTTAGCAGTTTTTGAGATTAGTTCATTCATACAGATAGACACGTCTTAGTAACTTTATTTAATACTTTGTATAGGTATCAGTACATTAAATAGCCAAAGCGTTTGTCAGTAAAATACAGACATTAGCAAATGCTAAATCTGTTAATTCTCAATAATAACTTCACAGTAGCCCAAATAAGTTAACTAAGAAATAGTTCGCACTTACTAGAATTTTGGAAAGCATTGTTGATTTCTCGGATAAATTCATCCGCTGTCAATCATATTAATTACACTCCTCCATCAATTGCTATTAGCAAATTCTACTCAACATCGACAATGGGAAGCCGTAAATACAAAAAGAGTCTCCAATCGCATATCCCAAAGTAGTATTGAAGCTTTCCACTACGAAAATGCCTATCAAATGACGTATCGCTCCTAGAAATATATCCTTCTTGTAGCGAATTAGTGAATTATTTTGCATCGAATTAATAAATTATCAAATATTTCCAATATAAAATGCCATTAGGTTGTTCATTCTCATTTTGTTCGATAGCAAAAACCATATTTATCATTTAAATAAAATATTTTCACCTATTATATATATTTTCTTAAATAACTTCACCCAACGGACTTTTTTTGAAATTTTTTTCGAAGTAATCGCTTACTTGCACTACCCTACCGACTACTGTCCCATTTCACATCTAGATGTCACTCGCACATCCCAAATCAGCTGAAAACAATCTGTCACTGTCACATTTACAGGTGTCACTTCTTCGAAGGCCGAAAAAGTATTTTTCCACAGCGAACAAAAATAAAAATAAATCTCTTCCATCATCGTGCGAATTCAATTTTATCCCAAATTATTCAGTTCAAAACGGAATCTCCTCCAGTCGAATGCAATCAACAATGAAAGCGCGTACAGTGATTGTTCTTAAATCCGAATCGGATTCAACTGACAGCTACGCTCAAATGCTGCGGGAGAACAACTTTAATGCGATCTTCGTTCCCACCTTGGGATTCGGCTTCAAGAAACTCGACGAGCTGCTGGAAAAACTACTCGATGCAGAGAAATACGCTGGTATTATTTTCACCTCGCCGAGATGTATTGATGCGGTTCGCGAGGCGTTGCAGGATAGGGAAATGCCGAGCGCTTGGAAAATGTTGCATAATTACTCGGTTGGCGAGGTCACACACCATTTGGCAATGACAAACTTGGATCAGCTTTTCACCCGTGGGAAGGAAACGGGCAATGCCAGCAATCTTGCCGATTTTATTATTGAATCGTTTGATGGCGACAAGCAGAAGCCGTTCCTGTTGCCTTGTGGTAACTTGCGCACTGATGCGCTACTCTCGAAATTGTCAACAAGTGGATGTCTCGTCGATGCTATTGAGGTGTATGAAACCGTATGTCATCCGGAGTTGGGAGAAAATCTTAATAAAGCACTGAAAGAGGAGAATGTCGAGTTTATGGCGTTCTTCAGCCCATCCGGGGTCAACTGCACCTACGAACACTTTACAAAGAACAACTTGAGTTTCGAAGGTAAGAAGTTAATTGCTATCGGTCCCAGCACCCGCAAGTGTATTGAAGAGAAGGGATTGACGGTATTTCGAACAGCAACCCGCCCCTCGGTGGAATATCTCATCAAGGTACTGGTGAATCCAGACGATTGCCGACCAAAGCTTGAAGACTGTGAATAGAAGAGGCAAACGTGTGCCAGCGTGCTCCCTCCCAGTGTCGTGTGAGTTTCAATTGGCATCTCAATTGGGCAGAAACATACTAAACCAAAGACTGTGGGCCACAAGGTCTTATTCACTAAAATTTATTTATAACAAATTTATTTTTACAAAAGTAACACAAGGGCAACATAACATTATCACAAAAATCCTTATCTATTTGGTTCTCCTGCGCGCATTCCCTTGTTAAGTTGGTCCTTTTTACACACACCTACACACACACACATCCGTATATTGTGCTGCTACTGCTGCTTACACAGAAGCGTCTGCTTGAGATTGCTCTGTTTGCCTATTTCTCCTGCAATGAGATGTGAAAAACGTGGAAGGATGAAAAATTGTTTGTTTGTTTGTTGTTGCTTAGTAATTGCGCTTATATCTAGATGTGCTGATGTATCTTTTGTTTGATTTTGTTCCTACTTCAAGTTGGGACATTTGAATGTTTGAATAAATATGAAATTTTTACAAAAACCTTAAACAGAGAGAATTGTTTTTTTTTTTTTTTAATAATTAATATTTTGAATCCCGGCATGTTATGTTATTTAGTCGCTTGATTTAGTTTTAAGAGCTTTTAGGTTGTAGACATATGGCACAGGCATGGACATTACACAATACACCATTAAATATGTAAGAGGGACATGATCCATGGTGGGTTATGTGGAAGCCATGTACGTTTAAAGGTTTTGGAATTCGAATGTTCAATGGTCCATAAGGCGAATATGTAAACCAGATGTTTGGTAGGTACTAATGAAGACAACGTAGTTTTTAAAATGTTAAGCCGTCGGTCGACTCTCGGTGAGAAACTACAACCTTTACTCAGCATAAATCCAATAAAGCACGATTAGTAGTAATGTTAATGTTCACTGCTGCCATGGACGGATGATATTCATTTTCAACTGCCGTACACCGATACCACACATTTCTTTCGGAAGCTGCTTACATCAATTGGAACAATCAAACCCAATTAGTGGTCTATTGTTCTGTCAAGAGATACGTTCTTATATTCTAAATTCCCGCGAGTTTGTTTTGATGACGAGCAGTGGTGGTGAGCATAGATTTGTAAACCTTCAATACATCAGCGTTGATAATCTGCAGTCTGTTCGGGCGTTGCAGAGTGTGGTGACACTTATAACGAACGTGTTATTTTGTAAAAGCGCGGTCCTCAGTGACTCCTACTATTCGTCTTCAAATCGATGACAAGAATACCGCTGACATTCCTCTACACAAAGGGAGTCCCATAATTCACGCCAAACGTATATAACTCATGCAGTAATTGAATTGTTTATCTGGCTGTATGGTACGTGCAATGTCTTGTTAAAATCACATATTGGTGACATCCATGGTCCACATCTTGTAATTTAGGCACTAAAAACTGGGTTATCAATGTTGAAGACGTCACGATAACGAACACCATAATTGCATTTACATGACCAGCAGCATTTTCGAAGAAGAATGGACCGATTAAAAACAATGCCTCAAGCCCAAGATCCGCACCAAACCTTCAGGCATTTTGGATGCATTTGTAACTCAACAATTACCCGTGGGTTTTCTGAAACCCAAATGTGACAATTTGGACGATTAACGAAGCCATCAAAATAAAAAAGGAGCTCACCACTGAATATTATTTTGTTCGCAAAAATCAGCATCCACTTGTAGTTCCAAAATCTTTTCAACGAACTCTATTCGCGCTGCATGGTCAGTAGCATCAAAGAGTAGACAACTATATAGAGTAGGTACGCATCAGAGCTAAAATTTCGTCGATCGCATGCGTCGGCTATGCTTGGGGTAGCAATGTGAACACTGGGGTATCAATATCAGTACCCCACATAGAAAATTTTCGTTGTATGAGATGTGAACTCTATGTAGTTCTATACTCTTTTATAGCATTCAGTTCTTGAGTCAATTGAACTTTGTTAGCATAAAGTTTCAAGTCTTTCGTGAGAATTCGCTGTAGAGTGCTTCTCAAAATTATTTCTTGACTACTACTTGTGGGAAGACACCCAGAATGGGTAACATCATAACAAATTCATACAGTCTCCTTAAATTTTTCAATTATTGGCTGTATTCAGGATTCAGATTTACTAAGACATCTTAAATGTACATCAGCTGTTCTCACTGGTCAAAATGGTTGGTTGAACATTGAGAACAGAGCTCCGTCTAAGATAACTTACTAAATATTCAATCCGGAACACAGCCATTTTCTTCACAGTTAATGGTTTTAAATCACTACAAGGAGCATATCTTGTACGAAAATGTTGGACTAGCTTACACACAAATCTTTATTAAGGGCAGCCCAGAATGCGTATCTGTAGCTGAATCTTGTAGCTGAGTCAGGAGTTAAGGGCCGCCTAGAATGCGCATCTGTAGCAGAATAGAAGTTAAAGACAAGGCCAGACGTAAGCGCTTACACAATGTGAATCTTCTTGAATCTGTAGCTTTAAATTGAATGGAGGGTAACATCATGCAAGAAATGTACCTCTCTTTTGACAGCGATACCAGATACCAGCTTCAGATACGCATTCTGAGCGGCCCTCTACTTTTAAAATGTTGCTCAACAATGAAAATGTGTTGTTCTTTCGTATAGCGCTCCATTTTTACTAACCCCAACTCCAAACTGTCAGCTGTCACTTTGTTTTTTGGTTTTTTTTTGTTGACAACACAGTGGCTGTAGCCGTGTTCCGGATTTCAGATTACAACTGAAAATGAGGTAAGGTACCGTGGAACTTACTGAGTTCAAATGTAAATGCTCGCGTTCCTGGTTTTAGTTTTACCAAGTTAACTTTGCCGATGTACTGTTCTCGTTGGTCAATCGACCATTTGAGTTACGTGACATTTAAGGGGAAATGACTGACAAACATTTGCACATGGGACTTCAGATATGAGTAACACAGGTGATTTTTTTTTAGACCTGCCATTAAGATGTTTTTGATTTTAGCCGCAGATTCCTGCGAAAAATTTTGCTTTTTCAAATGAGGAATCCTGTTTTACTTATACAGATTTTTCTGAAATCTCGTATGCATCCGCAATTGCACCGTTTGTTTGTTCGTGTAGTTTGTTTATAGAAAAAGTTTTCACGATTGTCATGTGGTTCATATTGTCTATCTATCTACAGTCTACACTCGGCATTTATAACTATGTGTTGGTTTAATACATCGAAAGCTCTTACTCGCTGTGAAAAACATTTTGCCAAGGATCTATGAAAGTGAATTTGATTTTGGGTGTGTTTTCTCTTCTACACGCTAGCTAATGCATTCTGCGATTGTCGTAAGCGTACCCCTGGTCAAACTAGCCTACAATTTATTTTCAATGCGCCCGGTCCTTATCTGACCGTCTTTAGTTGCGCACTTCAAGTTTCAACTTGTGCACGCCACTTAAATTGTGGGCTTCCCCTACTGAGTCCAACGTCTGGCTGGAAATCAAAGACTCTGCGACCCGAAGTATTGGTGTCCATTCGCTCTTCATATCGTAGACACCTTAAGAGTCCAATCTGGACAGCTTGTATAGGCCATGGTCAAATGTTCGTCTAGATAGCCGGTCAACGCAAATGGAACCGACGATTTTTCTCTCCAAGCGGACAAGGATATCTCCATCCGCCGTAGAGTAGGGTTGGGATAATCAGTATCTTAGTAGTTCGAGAGAGCTTTACTACTTAATTGCGAGGTCTTAACATATCATACTTTTGTCCAGGAGCTCGTATAAAAAACGTTTGCCATATCACCTTGTATCTTCGTTGGAGAGTGAGTGCATAAAAGGCTAATAATTGGCATTCGCCAATGACTGGAAAATATAAAAATTATTTCCTAAGCCTAGCACTTATAACAAATCCACATCCGAATAGTCGCTGTTCCTGCTCACTATAACACGGTCCGCAGTATATTTCACAGTTGTTCATTCTATTTTGCCCGGTTCATCCCATCGTATATCCTGGATGGCAGTTATGTGCTAAGGGCTTCCCTTAGTTGTTCGCCTGCACCTCTCCTGTTTAATTTTCTCACATTCCAGGTGAAAATACGAACGTCGCGTCATTGCCCTCTTTTCGTTTAGCATGGTCCTTTGCGAAGCTCTAAGCTGCTTCGTAACAATGTTTTTTTCGACGTAAGTGTAAGTGGGCAGCTAAGCCGAAGCATAATACCCGACCTTAAGGCTCATGTGTTCACCTAATTACAGACTTCCAGATATTCCGTGCCAGTCATTCTGACAAGGCTTTTTATATTCTTGCTGTTTTTCGTCTTGTAATCATCACTTGTAGTTATAAGTTTAGCAAATGAGACCGTTATCCGATGGATACCAATTATAGGAAATATAAGCACAATTGATGTGTAGTCAAAGTTACAACAATTGGGCATTCCCAAGTTAAAGCCGATCAGAGTTTGCTCTCGCTCTACAACACTCAAACATTACTCATTTCACTTTGGGATATATTCCTCGATACTGACGAAATTGTCATCATCAATCATGAACACAACTTGGGTTGTACGATCTCTATCAGCGGTATTCAAAATCGAAGAGGCACCATTTTATATTGGCTAACTACTATTTATGGTGTTGTCAAAAACAGTTGCGCTTTAAGCAATAACCAACTGCTAGTGTCATCGATTATCTCGTCAATCCTTGCACTTGTCAATGTCATAACAGAGTGATAGCGATAACTGAGCGATAGCAATTGAGTTGAAGGCACAAACCATTACCCATATATAGAACTCATTTATTTCTGAATGCCTGTGTGACTTCCTTTCACATCACCTGTCACTCATGCTTATCGATTGTAGTTTATCAGAAATTTTAAAGATTATCTACTTGCCACTTAATATTATCTTCATCTCTGACTTATCCGCTGAATTATGTTTCGTTTGACAATGTGAGGACAATCGTTGACAAACAATGTCAATTAGGCTTTCATTGTAACATAAATGAATCCATATCAGGCAACGTAACTAATTGCCAATTGATATAACGCTGTATACTTGAGACCTTAGCTAAGCATAGGGTAATCTCTTTATCACTCATATCATTTAATTCTGTTTTACAATCGACCATCGCCTCCCCCTCCAGCTCATAATGACTGGGGTGCGGATTTGAAAATGTAAATATTGCCGCTTTAAATGGTCACAGCTTAATTCGTTTGGCAGATAAGATATGGAATTTCAGTAGCAAAAGTAAACACAACTTTTTATGTGATTATAATGGTTATAGCACCTCCTTTGGTGGCTATTACGTTTTTATAGCAAAATACAAGCGAATAGGTTTGTTTTTAGCATTTGTATTTATCTACAAAATAAAAGCTTGTTAGCTAATTGAGAGTCACATTTAATTTAATGGTGTGGGTGCGATTACACTGTCTTAAAGTACATTGAACTATTTATGCATGGGTGGCATATTTACGATTAAGCTCGGTAAACCTGACCTAGCAGCATATACAAGTAATAAACTTCGTCATATACATAATGACAGTCATGGCTTTGAGTATGCCCAATAAGGCATTGTTAATTATTCCTTTGAATCACATTCCCACATCTTTAAATGATAATTCTTAATTTCTCATTTGTATGCACCCCGCCATTACTCCCATATACGATGACAGTTTATCAACATGTAAACATTGAATTCGTGATTACTTCGACGTTAGTGCAACCAATCAATCAGTATCTACCTCGTATTTACATATTTGGACACGATAAACGTCACTTTGCATAACGTGTAAAACAATGGAACAAATGTCAATCTGACACAACAGCATTAGCTTGTAATAATTTACCTATTAACTCACATTCTCGTCGATGGTCTCTCATCTGGTGTGTATCCTTCATTGATTGCTGAAAAAAATAGAAAAACAAATATTTAAATTAGATTTGAAAGATGTTTTTATGTAAAATATATTTAGATTGGTTTGTTTGCTTTAGAAAAACTAATTATAGTCGAACACAAATTGAATTAGGCATTGCCGCATTGGATGAAAGTATAAGTTTTGTATATTTAGATTCAAAGAACAATGGCAGCTCCAAGTTTACACCGGTTTAAAGATCTGTAAATATTTTTGGATTCTATCATCATGAAATGCTTCTTTTTCAGCAGAAACAATTAAGGCCGAACTTTAATAGTCGGAAGCAATCGGAAGCTAATGTCAAAATTCTTAAGTACTGTCAATTACTCAAGTTGCCCATAATAGACTTTAGTGAAAGGAAGCGATTGTCAGAGTCGTTTTGCCAATAAAATTCGTTGCTTATGAACATACAAATTTACATGTACGCAGCTGTTGAAATAAAATGTCAACTTTATGTATGAAAGAACAAAAGAAAGAGAAAGAGGGACGCAAGCGAGCAAAAGTGAACGAAAACTGAAAGAATCGAAGCGAAAAGTTATTATGATCGTAAAATAAAAATTGTACGTATGTTCGCACAGTTACGGTAAAGGTCGTCCGCAACCATCTTCTATAACAGTTCAGCCTTTATACGATACCTTCTACTTGCCAAAATACTATGTTTTCATAAATGCATCGTGCGATTAAGGTTACGCTTGAGCTCGTCCTTGCAGCTATAAATTCGTCGCTTTCGGAATAGAACACTGAAGAACGTCTTTATATAAGGGAAGAAAAGATGACATGTTGCTGGTTCAAACAATTGCTTGTTATCTTCCACATAAAAAGGTTAACATCAAGAACAAAATTGGCTAGATAGAAAACGTAAAAAAATGCTGATTGTGAATGCACACTGCTTTTTTAATGCCAGGTTATGAATGCTTTTGCACAACTTCGCATATGTTATGCATCACAAACATTCACGGTACTTTTTTTGCGTTCACAATGCGTTTTAGGAAAAACATGAATTGAATCATAGTAATTCGTTTGCGTTTTGCAACGCTTCATTAAGCAGTAATGCTGATAAAAGTTTTGGAATTCAGCCTTTAACGTTTCTACAAGTTTGCTACAGAGTATTTCGAAAATAACAGTATCGACTGATTTAAGCAAAGCATGATATCTGGAAAGACACTCACTTGTTTGAGATTTCATCAACTTGTTTAAGAAATTTGAAAAAATGGTAAAATTGCAACCGGTCTATACTCATACTTACTGCCCTTTTTGGAATATGGATCATTTTTGACAACTTCCATGTGAAAAAGGTCAAAAAAAAATTTCTATGAATACGATATTTCGAAATTTTAAATTTATTTTAATAAACTCTAAGATTTCGGAAAATTAATTCGACAAATATAAATCTGTATGAAAGAAGAGCATTATTAAACGTCAAACGAAACATGGTCCACATTTTCAACAACGTAGTTTTTAGTTTAGTGTGAAAACTTTATTAGACTGCTAAACATTTATATTTTGTTCTTACAAAATTTTAATCAGCTTTTTTATGAGCATTTAGAATTGCTTTAAAAAAGTTTGTTCGATTCGAAAATATTTTTAACGGATATATGAAGTTTTAAGGATTTTTTGTAACGAAAGAAATTTAAAACTAAATACGAAAATCTAAGCATAGATAAAAATATTCAACACAATGCCAATAAATTGTCAGTTTCAGAAAGAGACAATTATTTTTTTTGCAGACAATGACGTCAGCTATTTCCACTTGTCATGAAAATTAATTACTAATTATTGATAAGGGCTGATAGATAATTCAATGACAGTCCATTTTGCACAACTCTCACTTGACATTCGTCTATACTAGATGATAAAATACACTTTGTCAACATTGACAAACAAATTTATGTTTACGATTTCCCGTTTTATCAGATTCTAATAGTGAGTAACACTAATCTATGAATGAACATATTAATATTTCTTAAGGGTTCCTCATCCTTTTAAAGTTAGTTGAATAAATAAATATTTGAGGTTATGTGTGGCCTCTCTACTTCCCCTTTCAACAGTAGATGTCAAAAATTGTTCCCTTTATTCGTCCCATCTATGAAGATCTTAAACATTTTTAGTGAATAAGGACTTACTTTCAAAATTATTCTGTCGAATTCGTCCTACATCCATTCCATATTCCGGTTGAGGTACCGGCCCATTGGAGCCCATTTGACTTACTGGATACAGTTCAGGAATAACCTGATCTGGTGATGGATAAATCGTTATATCATCAGCGCCACTGCTATTGTTCTCTTCCTTATTCTTAATCGCTACTGTATCATCTTCAATCCAGCGATCACGGAATGCTGGTGACCTAAATATTGCCACCAAAATCAAGAACAGCAGCACACACGTTCCAATAGCAATGCCAACCCACATAAGAATCCTCGTACGAGTGTCTGGTAATTCGTATTCTGCTATGCCACTTCGTTCGAATGTTAACCGACCGAATTTTTCCCACATCTCCTCTAACTGAGTATCATTCAATCCTGCTGGCTCTCGAGGTGTTCGATCTTCCAGATAGGGATCGATTGTACCTATTTTACTCGTGTCATTATACAGTGTAATAGCAAACTCCACTTCGACACAATCCTCAGACTCTGGCCAACTACCAAAGCACTCCGCCACTCGGGTAAGGGTCACATTTTCTGGCATCGCCTGTTCGAGGGTCATATTCGTCGAGTTGAGGTAGTCATTAGTGGCGACAGCGAAGAGCTGCTTTAGCTTGTACCATGTTATTTCATTTTGATCGTTCTTCGTGATAACTAACAGTTTACTGAAAGTCTCAAGTTCCTCAAATGGTATGGTAATGTCGGGTGCTTGTGTACTCGGAAGTGGTATTTCTCCAAAAGGTGCGTAAGTTATGGAAAATCCTTTGTAGGTATGCTCTGCGATTGTTCTAGCTTCAAAGACAAGATTTGCCTTGGTGTAACCTAGTGACCGTATGTTTAGGGGCTCTTTTAACTTTCCTGTAAGAATAATCGGACGGCTTTCACTTCCGTCAGCGTTAAGTGGTGTCAGTGAAATGTAGTCCGATGTGGGATCAATATCCAGATCGTTGATAATAATGTTCATACCAGTGGCATTCGTAACTGATAAACTGAAACGAAATAAGTAAAAAAAAATGTTAGTAACAATTAATTCCTAATATGAAACATAACCTACAATTATTATTGTGCGTATTCTTTTGATTCACTGAGTAAATATCTGACAAGTAGATATTTTATCATAATAATACTTTCTTATCAAAGTCGTACCTAATTAAAAAGTACATTTTACCCATTAATACTTGACAGGAGATAGTGTAAAATGACGGTTCTTTCGTAGTTTCAAAAAAGCTAACAACGAAACCGTAATCGCTGTAGAAAAACACTTGCCCTCTATCCTGCATTAAAGTAATAATTTTGCTTTAATACCCAAGCAGACTTAAACTCAAAGCACCACTTACATATTTACATAAAACAGTGATTTAAATCTATTTTTCTAGTGGAAACATACCATAACATTCCTTCATTAACTATTTGCGCTATTATGCTTGGGGCTTAAATATAAAAAGAACCTTATCAGCAAAGTTAATGCCACAATAAACCTCAACAAAGAGGTGATAGCTTGAGGTAGACACAGTGTTCACAAACAAATCAAACGGGTCTAGCTTGAATTAAATAAAATTAGCAATGAATGTAATATACACAAAAGCCTTCGTTTTGCGAAACTGTTTGTCAAGAAGCTTTCGTCAATTTATCTCAAATTGTTAGATAATTACTCTTAATGCTACTTAAATACTGTGCTGAGCAGTAGAAAGGTCACCGTCATTTACATAATCTAATCCTGAAATATTATAAATCATGAGCTGTCATAACAATGATTGTACACTTCAAAGGTGATATATTTAAATAAAAAGCAAGAGTTGTAAATATCGCTGTCTTGTGATTTTTAACGCTTTGTGGCGGATATATAAAATGTTCTGTTTTTTTTTCAAACGCAACGTTGACATCTGTAACCAAGTTAGACTTGGAGAGTTCTTGCAATTTGAGTTTGACATCACTGGTGAATATGGTTTAAGCATGCAATACATTTTCATGTAATTTGGTAACATGAAAATACTCTTTTCGTCTTCAATCTCCGACTATCAGCAATCATGTGGCGACCAAATGATGCTGCATATTGAGAGTCAACCACTTTTTAAAGTTTTTGGAATAGCAATCTTCAATATCTGACTCTCAGCAATCATTTGGCGAAGACTTGATGCTGCATATTGAGAGTCAACCACTTTGTAAAGTTTTTGGAACAGCAAATGAGAATTGGGAAGTTTTTTCCTTTCCTCCTCTAGATGGAGTCCTGTTAAGCAGGATAAAGTATATAACATATCTGCCCATACATATTCGGACACCAGGTCATCTAAAAAATCTAAAAGTTAGTCAGGCAGCTTATACAAAGATTTAGCTGAAATGTTAAAGGCAGCTTTTGACGAAGTTTATATTGGGTGAAGTTATCATGATCCAACAGCTAAGGCATAGTTCATAACGTTTTGAATTATAGGTGGGCTGGGGTTTGATTTTTCCAGACTATCCCCGGAAGGATAATTCAACTTGCACTAATTAAACGACTAAGCTAAACGATGAAAGGACGACAACTTTGCAACTGTAATCTTAAAAATATCAACAGAAAATTGGAGCGGAACAACTAGGTACTGGTTGCAAGAAAACAGACTTTACTGCTATACAGGAAATACGATGGGCTGTTCAATTCACTTCCATCCGCTTAACAGTCAACAGAACTATGAGGAGAGCAAATGTCCAAGGCCAATGTGGACTTTGTGAACAAGCCGAATGATCGGGCCTAACTGATGTCCTTAATTTATACAGCCGACCAGCAAGAAACTCTCGGTTTAATGAAGAATAGCAACGAATTCTTGCAACCAGGATAGAGGAAAACAAAGCAACAAAACTGGCGTAGACAAGAGCTGCAAAACGATTTCGTTCAGCTTTACAGGGAAAGGTAAAAAGAAGACACCTGATTCTCCAAAAGGGCAAGAAAGGAGATCGATAAAAGTATCAGGCCCTAATTTCGAGATGAACAATGAAAAATAGAAGTTGAGTCACACTCAATGCTAAGGACAAACTATTTCCGGAGAACGCATCCAGCCACTCGATATAAATTAAGTCATGACAGCCCTATCTAAGCTTATGTTGAAAAAGACTGCAGGAGAAAGCAGCCTTCTGACCGAGCTTCATAAAACCGGAAGATATGACTTCGTAAAAAATATGCACAATTTGTTTTGAATCAAACCTTAACATCGACAAAAGATAGAATCATCATACATATGCCAAATACAGAGACATACATTTTCTATAACCCCAAAAATGTATCACAAAAAACCGGCTGGTTGCGTGGTTTTGGGCCAGAATCGGCACAAGTAATCAAATCAATCGCCCAAGAATCTGTGCCGACGTCATAGTTTAGAGCAAACGAGATGACTTAGCCGCATTTGCGAATGCATTAATGGCAGTTAATGGGAGACCAAGTATATGCTACCAAAAAAAAAAAGAACGCACAGTATCAACTATTAACTCTGACAACTACATCTCATCAGTTATTAAAAGATTTACTCAGCCTGATTTTTCCGGCTTAGAGGAAAATAAGTTATAAGACCCTCACTCAAGTGACAGCCTGTTCTACGGCAGCCGGCTCGATATCCTATCAAAAGCGGATGAAGAAATCCGTGGGAGTTTTGAAAGAAAAATGCTTCGAAAAATCTCAGTTCTGTTTTCGTTGACGAGCTTCGTACTACTAACGAGTACTTAAGAGCTTTAAGAGTACACCAACATAGACTTTAAAAAAAAACACTCGCAATGGTAGTTTATGATGTTTGGGATATATAGGGAGAATGGACATCAATGCTCCGGCATTCTTAGTTAAAAGTTGGACAAACTTAGTAGAGGAAGACCTCGCCTTAACTGGCGCACAGGTAAATCAGTTAGTTAAGGATCAGACTTATTAAAGAGGCATGTTCGTTGCGGTCAAGGATCAGTAAAAATCTTTATTGTGCACAATTCATTTAGACTTTGGAATCTAACAAATCTTTTTCGCCAGATCTTTTTAATTTTTCCCACTTTCAAGAACCAATCTCAATGTAAAAGAAAAATGGACCACAGCAAGCTCAGTTGGTATTGGCATGTGTCCGATGAACCCCGAATCCATTTTCTATTAACGTACCCATCCAATCGCCAAAGATAGGCAGACAAAAAAAAAATTCTTGGACCTCAGAATGGCACAACACCAGTATTTAAGTGATCTCTGTGACAAAGTAATCTGAAATTGACAGTCAAGTTTATAAATTTAAGGCCACCAGTAAGTATTCAACAAAGTGACCCGGCTCATACATCTCACCGATAAAAAAAGAACAAAACTACTCGTGATGAATTAAGAAAACAAAAAAAAAATATTATTAAATTACCCACATCCGCTATAGACTATCACTGTCCACTTATTTTGACAATTTTCGTATAAAAATAATATATTTTATTTTTGAAACATCATTCATAACAACTTGACCTTCTTATTCGTTTATAATTCAAGAAAGAATAAATAACAAACAACTCTTTATGTTGATAGGAACAAAATACATTTATTTGAATTTTTTAAAGAGAATTTCTTATACGAAATTTCTGTACACACTTTTTTATCGGATGTTGTATGAAATCTATTTCTAGAAATCCCAACATCAATAATCTGCCGCGGTATAAGCTAGCAAATGGCTTTTTTTAAACGCCACAATATCGTACAAGGTCAAATGTAAAACGAAACATAAATCTATATTAATTTCGGTATTCACAAAGATTAGCATTCATTTGTTCCACTTATGAGTCTATTAAAATGTGTACCCCACGTTGGGCGCCAAACGCTATAACTTTTAGATTATTTAAATAGAAATAAATAAGTTCAACCTGATTTATCGGTTCGCAAGTCATGCAGGTGACAATCAAAACCGGCAATCCAATATAAAATGATAGACTTGGGTAATTTCCACTCTAACTCTATTTATAATCGAAACAAGTTAAACTATTTTGATGCCAAAGATAGTATACATGTCTCGTCAAATAATGTCACACAATATCGATCGACTTTGCCCAAATCAACCGATTTTCAAATCGCATCGAAATCAAATTGTTTTGACGCCATTTGTCTTAATCTGATAGTAATTGTTTTTTTGTTTTTTTTTTGTAATATTTTGATTAACTCAGCCAGATACAGAAAAACATTCGATTCAAATCGCAAAACGCATTACACTCTTTGTCAAGTGATTATATATCGAAGAGCTGACTTTTGTTAAGAAATAAAATAAAATAAAAAGTGACGCACGACTCAGATCAGATTGTTATTTCAAAAATTCTCAAGTGGCATCGATTTCGTTAAATATTTGTCAATAAATATATTTTGTTATGTAGAAATACAGGTAAATGATAATGAAAACAAAAAGGAAATTTCCAATGTTTGCTTTTACATGGTAACCTCGGATGTTTGTTTTGAAGTGATGATACGACTTTTTTTATGATTGCAATATCCGATTTCAGATTCGATGTCAACACAAATATTGGTACTCCAAACGAACGTGCTAAACTATTTTCGCACAAAGGAATGATGAGCTTTACATTATGTGCAACGTTCATTAACGTCAATCGTTTTTTAATCTAAATTATAGGACCAGAACAAAATCTACTACTTCGCGTTCCGAAAACTGATTTTTGTGGAGGTGATACTTATTAATAGTTGTTTGCATTTTACAGAGCGCGAAATAATAAACGTAACTAAAAGGACTTTCGAATGAAAATGACTAAGTTACTGGTACGTTTACAATGTGGACACTAATAGTACGTTTCCTTTTTTTTTTTCTTATACAAAATCCAAAAAAAATATAGAGGGTGATCCATTTCGAGGTTCCCTACTTTTTTAAAGAAAAAAACACAGAAAATTCAAATTTAATGGAGAATGTTTATTAGCATTTGAAAGAACATTCTTTGGCGTTTATTTTTTGAAGATTATGTCTATCAAATGTTGGCCGTTGCTACGTCGCAGATGGTCCATCCGTTGAGTCCAATTTTCGATCACTCGTTCGAGCATTTCGACTGGTAACTGGCGAATGACACGCGTGATGTTTTCCTCCAAGGCCTGAATCGAAGCGGGTTTGTCGGCATAAGCTTTTGACTTTACATATCCCCACAGGAAAAAGTCTAACGGTGTGATATCACACGATCTTGGTGGCCAATCGACCGGCCCAAAACGTGAAATTATGTGCTCACCGAAATGTTCTCTCAATAAGTCCATTGATTGATGCGATGTGTGGGAAGTGGCGCCGTCTTGCTGAAACCAAATGTCGCCGAGATCACGAGCTTCAATTTCAGGCATCAAACAGTCGGTTATCATGGCACGATAACGGTCGCCATTGACGGTTACGTTCGCACCGGCATACTTTTTAAAGAAATATGGACCGATGATTCCACCGGCCCACAAACCACACCAAACCGTTGTTTTTTCTGGATGAAGTGGCAGTTCTTCAATCTCTTTAGGTTGCTCTTCGTCCCAAATGCGGCAAATTTTGTTTGTTTACATAAACATTGAGCCAGAAATGGGCCTCATCGCTAAACAAAATTTGCCTTGAAATCGTCGGGTCTTCTTGGAACTTTTCGTAAAATGCGCCAAGTCGTTCCATACGTCAGTCCGAGTTGCTGCGAACGGCGCCGAATCGACTCTCTACGGTCTTCGTGTACACTCTCAGCTACGGCCGCTATATTTTCTTCACAGCGTGCTGGACGTGGTTTATTCGGTCGAATATTATCCAATAATGAATGCTGGGTGTCAAAATGGGTGATGGTGTTGCGAATAGTACGCTCAGTAGGCCGATTATGTTGACCATAAGTTGAGCGAAGTGCACGAAACACATTCCTCACAGAACGTGAATTTTTATAATAAAGTTGAACAATTTGTAAACGTTGTTCACGCGTAAGTCTTTCCATTATGAAATGCTAAACAATACTAAACAAAAATAACATGACAGCATGACACGACTCACACGTGATCTGTCAAAAAAGAATATTGAAAAAAGTATCTCTACTTGGATCACCCGTTATAATGGATAAATTCAAATCAACATATTTGCTAAATGTTCCTGCCCCAGTGAGACTACGCACCAGTTTTAGTACCAATAACATCACTTCACTTAGGGCTTTGGAAATCCACAGTAGACAGTGTGTAATGATCATGACCAACACCTTTACAAGATCAAATTGATTCAACTTCTTGATTGCCAAGTTATGGTCACAGTGTTTGTGACCTGGATTCTTGTGCTTCGTATTAGGAGCATTCTTAAGTAATTTCATCGCAGACCAAATGTTGTGGTTGAGTTGAGAAAGTCTTTCCTCCATTTTTGACATTTTTTGTTTCGTCATATGCCAATGATGCCTTCAAAGATTTTTTCCTTCTGTGATGTGGCGCCCTTGACTTTGCAATGTAATAAAGATAACTTGCAGAACTGCCACGCTTGCATACTGCTAGTAGCCAACGTATGTTCCAAAACTACATACACGCCCCTGTTTCACAGCGGAAAACTAAGTAAGCAAAAAAAAAAACAAATGCATCACATTGCAAGAAATATTGACATAAATGATCATAAAACATTAGAGAAAATAAACTTACAAAACTTGTTCCGTTTATAGGTCAATAAGTACAGAAATGTTTTGCTATTGCAGAGTTTATTTAAAATCACTATTTGTAGTTTTCCCTGATTTGAATAGAGGACGCTACATGTCACTGTGGAAATGAATCTCTTGGCACAAGATGTCGCTCTTTTTTTTAACCATTGTACTATGTAAATTTAAACTTGATGACGGCATGTGTTTCTTTGCTAACAACTGTGAAACAACTGCGCCTGTGCTGTTCTAGAACATGTTTTCTCGCAGAATCGTATGAAAATGACATTTCACCAGCAGTCCATGTATAATAATTCAATGTATTCACTTCCGTATAAAACTGTGTGCTCTTTATTTTCTGCAAGAAGAATTCTGCATTTGTGTTTTATTGATTTCAGTAAAAAAGAACTCAGATGTTAAAATATCTCAAAAAAACAGTGAATACTTTTGTTGGTTACAACTGTCAAATTCCCGGACTATAATCCTTTGACAATTTTCATTTTCTTTTCACCCCGAAGAAAATATCAATTGTTTTGAGAAACAAAATTTGTTTTCGTTCGTTTTTTATAACTTTACTAGTTCCACATCCAAGTTTATTAAAGCATACGCTTGAATATGAGCTCCTGAAATGACCTTTACAGTCACATGTTAAAAATTAAATTTTAGGCAAATTTAAGTTTTGAATCGTCTGGAATTGCAAGAAACTGTTCCATTGCCAACAAACTAATTCGGAATACATAATTAATTCTGTAATTAAGAAGGACTCATGCAAACAACATCCCTGTATTGTGCACAACTGATAGTCATGCTGTCGATGACATTGGTGCCCACAACGAAACAAAAATTAACGTGCGGTGGGTGCACGACTGGGTTGTACGCAACTTTCTTTTCAATGTGATGTAGGCGAGAATTTGACGATTTTCAAAATTTGGCCAAAGTTCACCATAACATTCATTTGGTTATTGATGTTGAAAATAAATGAATATATAACTTGGAACTGTGATTTGGAGAACTTTTAAACCGATATTCGAAGAATCTGTGTCCGTGTGATAAATATTGTCTTACCGTTATTGGTCAAAACTAAAAGGTGCGTTAAGAACTATTTGGGCTAAAAATATTTATGTAAAATTGTTAAAAATGATAATAGTAAAATATGTATAAAATTTCATTCCATTCGACCGACAGTTTGCGATAAATTTGCAATTTTTCTTATATGGCCTAAATCCGAAAAACCATTATGAACAGACGGGCGAAAATCACTTTTTTTTGGGTTCCCCTATTATTAAACGCAAAGACGGAATCTGAAATAACTGATTAGGGTTGTTCCAAGTAGATACATGTTATAGATGAATAAAAGTAAATGAATGAACACTCTTGAATGAACGCTATAGCTCTGGAAGGCAATAACTGACATGCCAAAAAATGAGGACAATATTTCCGAGTCGGTAATCAAAAAATCGATCGATATAACCGACTCAACACTTATCTATGTGTGTTATCTTTGGCAACCAGAAATCACAGGAGCAAAAACGTATGGATCTAGTCGTGCATTTATTTATCAGAGTGAAGAAAATAGCCCTGTTACACTTATGGATCCCTTAGAGATTTATCTAAACGTAGAGTTTGTTATATAGCATAAGGGACGTTAATGCACCTGCACTCCAAGAAAGTGTGGTGCTATAAGGTACCTACAATGTCTATCTGTAAATAAATTTGAGTACGTGGCATTCAGTGTGAGTAATATCAAATTATGAAACTCAACGGTGAGTCCAGGAACTCGGTTTTCTTCGTTGTAAGGAATCAAATTTATGGATGCAATATTTGGTAACATGTTCTGGAAACGATAATATTTCTGTGTTTTTGGGGTGGTGTTTAAGAAGGTGCTGCTCCATCAGGTTCGGAAACTACCTCACCGACACATTCGATACCAAAAACGGCAAAGCGATGCGCTGTCATGTGAATTCTTCAATTTGATTCTTGAGAGGATTGTGCAAAATTCCCGAACCAATACCAGAGGCACAATTTTCCAATTATCTGTGCAACTACTAGCATACGCCGACAATATTGACGTCATTGGTTGGACTCAACGTGATGTCATAGCCACGTTTGCTAGTATACAGAAGGAAGCGGAAAAAATGGGCTTAGCAGTAAATGAGGGAAAGACAAAGTATATGCTGTCAACAAGAAAGGACCCACAACATCGGCAAATTGAACAGAACGTCACCATTGACAGATATAAGTTAGAGGTAGTACGGGAATTTGTCTATATCGGCTGCGCTGTTAACTCTGACAACAACATCTCGTCAGAAACTAAACGAAGAATTACTCTTGCCAACCGCAGATTCCTCGGGCCTAGGAGGCAATTCAGTAGTAAGCCCCTCACTCAAACTGCTAAGGAGATCCTATATATGTAAGACCCCGATCATCCCAGTCATGCTCTATGACGCTGAAGCATGGACCATTTTAAAAGTGGATGAAGAAATCCTTGGTCGATTCGAGAGGGAAATTCTTCGAAAAATCTTCGGTCCCGTTTGCGTTGACTGGCTATCAAGACGAAGATTCAACCAATAACTATACAAGCTGTACAGCGACATGCCACTGGTCAAAAAACTCCGCCTTGGACGTTTAAGATGGCTAGGACATGTAGAACGAATGGACACCAATACTCCGGCTCGCAGAGTCTTTGATTCCCAGCCAGGCGTCGGACGCAATAGAGGAAGACCTCGCCTTAAGTGGTGCGCACAAGTAGAAACCGACCTCAACCAACTTGGAGTGTGCAACTGGACGCAGTTAGCTAAGCACCGGGCTAATTTGAGAGGCATGTTGGTTGAGGCTCAGATTCATTTAGTGAGTTTGAGAAGGTGTGTGTCTGACGTCCGGAGTCTGTAATTGAAGCTTGAATCCAGGTAGTTTTTATCATCATTTTCACATATTTAACATATCGATACCTTCCCGGAAGAATGTACTAAGCGACAATTTTTCAGGAAATTGCTTTTTGACTTGCCCTTATAATTTATGCAAGGGCCACGTTTCGGTCTTGGTTTGACGTTTCTACCATTAATACCAAATAAACTATAGAAAATTAAAATTTACAGTATACTACAATATACACAAATAATTACCTACATGGGAAGTTTTTTTTGTTGTCTCCTGTAAAATTTAAAAATGTCGCTTAGTACATTTTCGCAGGAAGGTATCGATATTATGACGTCATTTTAAAAACGAGATGCTATCGGAGACGCCTCTGACTTTGAAAATGACGATGAAAATGGTTGACATTGACATTGTATCCATGTAATTTTATTTATTAGGAATGCATTTACAATTTTACAAAAAAAAAAAACACTAAAAAAAACGTTAGAGAAGTTTTTTGAGAAAATCAACATTTTCTAATCGTTTTAATTTTTGAAAATGTTTTTCTGAATAAAAATTAAATTTTTGGCGCAACAGGCTTGTGAGTACCCAGGGCCTAGCTTTTTTTCCCACAACCATTCATGTGTGCGTGTATACTTCTTGCACTATGGCGGGAACTCCTGTTTTATGCCGAATCCGAACGGCTAAGTTGAGATAAGCTATTCATGACAATTGATACTACTCGGATGGTTTGTCAGATCATCACGAGAGGAGTGCCAGTGAAAAATCTTTGAGGTGTTGCTACGGCTGGGAATCGAACCCAGAACCCCTTCTGCGCGGCAGTTCAACGCACCAGAAATCACAGGAGCAAAAACGTATGGATCTAGTCGTGCATTTATTTATCAGAGTGAAGAAAATAGCCCTGTTACACTTATGGATCCCTTAGAGATTTATCTAAACGTAGAGTTTGTTATATAGCATAAGGGACGTTAATGCACCTGCACTCCAAGAAAGTGTGGTGCTATAAGGTACCTACAATGTCTATCTGTAAATAAATTTGAGTACGTGGCATTCAGTGTGAGTAATATCAAATTATGAAACTCAACGGTGAGTCCAGGAACTCGGTTTTCTTCGTTGTAAGGAATCAAATTTATGGATGCAATATTTGGTAACATGTTCTGGAAACGATAATATTTCTGTGTTTTTGGGGTGGTGTTTAAGAAGGTGCTGCTCCATCAGGTTCGGAAACTACCTCACCGACACATTCGATACCAAAAACGGCAAAGCGATGCGCTGTCATGTGAATTCTTCAATTTGATTCTTGAGAGGATTGTGCAAAATTCCCGAACCAATACCAGAGGCACAATTTTCCAATTATCTGTGCAACTACTAGCATACGCCGACAATATTGACGTCATTGGTTGGACTCAACGTGATGTCATAGCCACGTTTGCTAGTATACAGAAGGAAGCGGAAAAAATGGGCTTAGCAGTAAATGAGGGAAAGACAAAGTATATGCTGTCAACAAGAAAGGACCCACAACATCGGCAAATTGAACAGAACGTCACCATTGACAGATATAAGTTAGAGGTAGTACGGGAATTTGTCTATATCGGCTGCGCTGTTAACTCTGACAACAACATCTCGTCAGAAACTAAACGAAGAATTACTCTTGCCAACCGCAGATTCCTCGGGCCTAGGAGGCAATTCAGTAGTAAGCCCCTCACTCAAACTGCTAAGGAGATCCTATATATGTAAGACCCCGATCATCCCAGTCATGCTCTATGACGCTGAAGCATGGACCATTTTAAAAGTGGATGAAGAAATCCTTGGTCGATTCGAGAGGGAAATTCTTCGAAAAATCTTCGGTCCCGTTTGCGTTGACTGGCTATCAAGACGAAGATTCAACCAATAACTATACAAGCTGTACAGCGACATGCCACTGGTCAAAAAACTCCGCCTTGGACGTTTAAGATGGCTAGGACATGTAGAACGAATGGACACCAATACTCCGGCTCGCAGAGTCTTTGATTCCCAGCCAGGCGTCGGACGCAATAGAGGAAGACCTCGCCTTAAGTGGTGCGCACAAGTAGAAACCGACCTCAACCAACTTGGAGTGTGCAACTGGACGCAGTTAGCTAAGCACCGGGCTAATTTGAGAGGCATGTTGGTTGAGGCTCAGATTCATTTAGTGAGTTTGAGAAGGTGTGTGTCTGACGTCCGGAGTCTGTAATTGAAGCTTGAATCCAGGTAGTTTTTATCATCATTTTCACATATTTAACATATCGATACCTTCCCGGAAGAATGTACTAAGCGACAATTTTTCAGGAAATTGCTTTTTGACTTGCCCTTATAATTTATGCAAGGGCCACGTTTCGGTCTTGGTTTGACGTTTCTACCATTAATACCAAATAAACTATAGAAAATTAAAATTTACAGTATACTACAATATACACAAATAATTACCTACATGGGAAGTTTTTTTTGTTGTCTCCTGTAAAATTTAAAAATGTCGCTTAGTACATTTTCGCAGGAAGGTATCGATATTATGACGTCATTTTAAAAACGAGATGCTATCGGAGACGCCTCTGACTTTGAAAATGACGATGAAAATGGTTGACATTGACATTGTATCCATGTAATTTTATTTATTAGGAATGCATTTACAATTTTACAAAAAAAAAAAACACTAAAAAAAACGTTAGAGAAGTTTTTTGAGAAAATCAACATTTTCTAATCGTTTTAATTTTTGAAAATGTTTTTCTGAATAAAAATTAAATTTTTGGCGCAACAGGCTTGTGAGTACCCAGGGCCTAGCTTTTTTTCCCACAACCATTCATGTGTGCGTGTATACTTCTTGCACTATGGCGGGAACTCCTGTTTTATGCCGAATCCGAACGGCTAAGTTGAGATAAGCTATTCATGACAATTGATACTACTCGGATGGTTTGTCAGATCATCACGAGAGGAGTGCCAGTGAAAAATCATTGAGGTGTTGCTACGGCTGGGAATCGAACCCAGAACCCCTTCTGCGCGGCAGTTCAACGCACTAACCATCGCGCCACTGAGCCCGTCAGTGTTTGTCTGAATGGCTGAACAATTAAATTGACTAGTAGCCAAAACGATGAAAGACATTTTGTAAGAGATACATAGCTGTACAAAAGACGCGTCCGAAATAAAATAGAGAAATCTTAGTTTGACATGACCATCTACTAATCTACGTTATTTGGAAAACCTGAGTACCAAGTTATATTCAGAATTTATTTTTAAGTCCATCTTTATGTTAATTTTTGACGAAAAACAGCTTATGCCATTTTATTTTAGATACTTGAAGAAGCTTAGTTATTCATAGTTATCAACATCATTAAAGTTGTTGTCGAGATAATCGTGTTTAAATAAACCGCTATATGGAAAATACTAATTTTTTTAATTTTTGAGCTAAACCCCAATTTTAAAAGAATCGCCAGCAACACACATAGACAAAATTTCAGTATAATCAATCGATGAAGTCAATAACACCAGACCGCAGAAAATTCCGAAAAAAAACTGAGTACGTATTTTTTTACCCATAAAAATATCCTGTTGATAATCCTGCAAATTAGTCGTCCAGATAAACATAAACAAAATATATTTTGTTAAAAGAACTCCCCTGACACTATACAATCTCTAATCGCGTTTAGCTTAGGTAGGCTCAATAAAACATTGCAAAGTATTTGTGTTTGTACATCAAAGAATTCCAACATAAGACCAAATTGAAAAGACAAGCTTTCGTCAAAAAAAAATGATTGTTCCGTCTGGTGACTAATTTTTTATCAGAAAAAATGGCTTTGTATTTATACTTTTAGACTTAAGGCAAAATGTAGAAGAATAACGATATAACACTTATACCGATAACATAATATATCATAAATCTGGAAATTACCGTGGTACAATGGGTGTTTTAAAAGATACTGGAAATTTTAATACCCTGGCATTTATTACCTGTCAATCGAATTGCATATGTTACGTGAAGGTATTTCATTTCTAACCCGGAGAGCTTTACGGCTTAAGAAGGCCATATTCATTGTGAAAAAATGGCGAATATTTGACACAAAACTACGCACATACAGATAACGATTTTGTCGTCATGGTCACATCACCAGCATGTCTGCAAATTATGAAGTATAAATTCATTAATTTGAGACACCTAACATGTTGGTCGTTTTAGTAAACACATTTAAAAGAAAGCTAAGCTATGATTATGCTGATACATGTAACAGATTTATGAATATCTGCGATGAATATGTAATAGGCGTTTATTTTGCCTATACACAGAAGTGTTCGAAGTCACATGAAAAACAACAACAAAATTAATATCGACAGGGAAGGCTGCAGTGCATACATGATGCAAATACAGTCGTTCCGAAATATTGTATATACCTTGGTATTTGATTAATTATTGTTCGGCATGATTTATTTTTTTTATTTTTTTTAGAAGTTAAACAAAGCGCGAGTAAAATAAAAATTAAGGTATGTCTGTCTGTCTGTCCGTCCGTCTGTAGGTAACCGGTTTTTGGGCCGTAAATTTTGAGCTAGGATAATGAAATGTGATCGAACAAGTGTAAACATTTTCAAAATTCGCCCACTGCCACGCCCACTATTTATAAAAACCTTATTTTTTGCCCAAACGGTAGGGAATTCTGAAAAATTGCCTGAACAACATTTATAGCCAACTTTAATATCTGTATATTGTTTTTAAAATCTTTTTTTTCCAGGCCCACTTTTTAAAGGCTTTTTTAGTAAAAAAAACGGTTTTCGGTAAAATTTTAATATATTCGAAAAAATTGTTGATGCAAAATTATTGCTTATGGTAATATAAACATTTCTTCTATATATCATTTCAACATACGCCCACTTTTTGAAGGCGTTTTTATACAAAAACCATTTGTATACACTACATAGTAGCATAACCAGGCGAAAAAACGTTGTTTTTTGTCGAACCATAAAATATTTTGATAGACTGTCTGAACAATATGTTGTGACAATGGCAATTTCAATATTTGATCACCATAAAGCCGGGGATGTTTATTTATTTTAAGGATTGGATGGGGTAGGGTACAAAAAGATCCACACAGTGGATTGTAGCTCATATTTTTTTTTTCCTTTTTTGTACCTGTAATGTCAGGCTATTTGATATATTTATTGGTATCAACATTTTAAATCAAAAACGCTGCTCGCTATGTTACTTTTATTTGTTTTTTGTGCAAAAGCGAATAAATTTCACAAAATCCACGGCTTATATAGCGAATTGTTTGCTCTTCAGAGCATCTCTCGTGTAGAACCAGCTATAAAGAGAAAGGCATCCTTCAAGACTTCTTTTTTCTGAGCTTAGGCTTGGAAATCTTAAGTATCTATTAAAATACTCTTTATAAGGGTGGATTGGTCTTACCTAAACATCATATAATGTTTAGGCGCGCAAATCTAAATATAAAAACAGTAATCAACGCTTTGTCTTACGTACGCCTTAAAAAGAAAAATGAGCTCGGCTTAAATACACCCATTGGTCCATTGGATACAAGAAAAAAATATCGCGAAAGGCTCTTTTTTTCTCACAACAATTAATGTTGGAAAATAGCAGGATACACGTTCTGCCAATTGTCTGATCCTCTCCGGCCATATTCTAAATATTTATTAAAATGGAGCTTAGAGCTAAAGCCACAGATATAAGATAAAGAAGCCTACTGATGTTTTTTTCAGATCAAACTCCAAGAATCCCATAATTTTACCAATAAAACTAGCAATATAACGGGCGATTTTTTAAGCGTCCAAACACTCAAATTTGCATTACATCAAAATTTTTATTGTAACCGATAAATAGGCCTTTGGCTCCGTTTCAAATGGTTAATTCGGAAGGTCTAATTTTTCATCACTTTTTCGAGCATTTCGGCCTGTATTCCACGAATTATGCGTGTTATGTTATCCTGTAAGGTTTCAATCGTGTTCGGCTTGTCCACATAGACTAACGACTTAACATAACCCCACAAGAAATGATCAAGGGACGTCAAGTCAAATCACATGTCAAAAAAGTTCAACTCAGGCAACTGGGGCTCGATATCGTTCGCCGTTGACGGTCGTCTTTGAAGAAAAATGGACCGATGATGCCATCAGCTTATAAACCACACCAACTTGTCGTTTTTTGGGGTGCAACGGTAATTCTTGTATGGCATGTGGCTGTTCATCACTCCACATGCGACAGTTTTGCTTATTTACGTTTCCGTTAAGGCAGGAATGAGCCTCATCGCTGAACACGATTTTTCGATAAAACAGCGGCCCAAACAGCGGCCCAGCGATAAAACTAAGGCCCATTCACCAAAAGTTAGACATTGTGGTAGGTCATTCGGCTTCAATTCTTGCCACAATCTACACGTAAAATTTTCCATATGGTTGAGTAACACATGCCTAATTGCTGAGACCGGCGACGAATTGACACTTCAAGATATTCATTAACATTGGACGACTGCAATTTTCTCCTCGGTACGCACTGTACGCATGCGAGTCGATGGTTTAATGTCCAACAAAGTAAATTTGGCGATAACGGCATGAATTGTTGATTCACCAGGTCGATTATGACGACCATAACATTTTCGTAACAAACGGTGCAAATTTTTCACAGAGCACGAATTTTGATTAAAAATTTCAATAACTTGCAATCGTTGCTCGTTTGAAAGTCTTTCCATGATTAAATGGCAGAGTAGGTATACTGGGAACATTTCACTTTGACAGATGAAGTTTGGACGCCATTACTAACCACTGCTGCCAACCTGAAAAACTTAGCTCTTCAAAGATCACCGTTTAGTAGTACGAATGTGAGTGTAATAGATATGAGATAATAACCTAGCCAAAGAAGAGGAAAAAGCAGCCGTGTTGACAGATGTTAGATATTGTACTTACCGTCCTGCTAAAAATTAGGCATATTTCTTATAACGGTTTTTAAAACTTGTAAAGTTTTTTAGCACAGCGCGGGAATTGGATATTAAGAGGTAAAAAAAAAGATGTGTGGTGTAATGGGATGTAGTCTGTTGTGCAGACTAACACTCCTCCCATGTAAATGGCACACCATGCAGTGATTTTAAATATATTTAATGGGTATTCGAAAATAAAACGTGGGTTGTCGGTGCTTCATGAAATTTAAATTTTGTTTGTTTACATATCCGTTCAGATGGAAATGATCATCATCAATCATGCGAAATTTCGTCGTTGAGGTTCAGAAGAGCGTAAGAACAGTTTAGATAAAATCGACGATCTGTTGGCAGTTGAAAATTGAGTGTCTGCACTTTTTTTGAAAATATCTTTAACTCTCACTAAAATTTGCTTTAGAAAAAAACGTGGAATGGGCCATTACGTAGTTTGTTATTCGATTGGACCTAGCCCGATAATCAGAAAACGCGCAAATAGAAGGAACTCACAAAGGAAATTCACTTGCCAAATACTTATAAATATATACTCGTGATAGAAAATTTTTTAGATAAATCGCGTACTTAGTTGCAATATTAAAGGGTGGTCGTGGAGTGGTGGAGTAAAACCTCACACTCCTCCTATTCTCACGGTCCTCATAGTATCTATAGAAAATTTCCACCAGTCCACAGAAAAAAAACACCCTAGTTGGGTGTTGTAGATCGAGGGTAGAGTCTGATTGGCTTTAACTTGGCAATGCCCAGTGCTTGTAACTCTGACAACACATCACATCTGCTTATTTTTAGCCTCCAAGTGCTAACCACCGGGTAATATTCTCATCCAACCGATTTTGACTTGCTAAACGACAAGTGCGAGTGTTGATAACAAAACGAAAAACAGCAACACTATAAACAGCCAGGTCAGAATGGCAAGGAATGAATACCCGGCCTGCTGTCCCAGCTAAACCTAGACAAGCTGCTTCGACATATTCGGACATCAATTTGTCTAGGAACTTCAAGGGTTAGTCAGTCCCCTTGAACAGAGATGGTGGCGGATGAACCGAAATGCCAACGACAGCGCTCAATCCCGTAGTGGATACTGATGACCCCGTGTCCTAGGGGTACAATGATGATGACGTTCGTATCTGCACCTGGAATGTGAGAACATTAAACAGGAGATGTGCAACCGAACAACTAGCGGAAGCCCTAAACTGCTACAAAGCAGACATTACTGTCATCCAAGAAATACGATGGGATGGGCCGGGCAAAAAGATGATGATGATACGGACCGTTTTATAGTGAGCAGAAACAGCGACTATTCGGATGCGGATTTGTTTTAAGTGCCAGACTTAGGCAAGGAGTCTTGTGTTTAGCGAACCCATTGTAACAATCCGAATCAAGGCCGAATTCGCCAACATAAGCTTTATATGCGCTCACGCCCCCACGGAGGAAAAAAAATGATATAGCTAAGGACTTCTTCTATGAACTCCTTGACAAAACCTATGAGCGACTACCGAAGTACAATGTTAAAATCGTGCTGGGAGACTTTAACGCAAAGGTAGGAAGAGAAGACATCTTTAGCAGTATTGTCGGAAAAAATAGCCTACACGATAACACGTCTGGTAACGGACTACGGAACGAAATGCCACTATAGCCAGCACACGGTTTCCTCACCTCGATATCCATAAGGGGCGGTCTCCAGATCAACTAACGGTCAATCAAATTGATCACATAGCGATAGACAAGCGACACGCATCCATTATTTTGGATGTCCGAACATTCCGAGGAGCTAACATCGACTCGGACCGCTACCTTGTTGCAGCCAAGGTAAGAATGCGGATATACACCACGCCACAACAGTCCAAAAATACTGTGAAAAAAAATTTAATGTCGAAAGACTGTAATCGCAAGAGACCGCCAAGACCTTCGCGCAACCTCTCGATTAACACCATACCACCAGCACCGAATGTCGCCATTGAGCTCTATAGGCAGAGAAGAAGGGAAGAACACCAGCTTTTCAGAAGGAAGAAATAAAAGCAAGAAAAGCGCACGATCAAGGATATCGAAAGGTGCCACCCGAGGAACGATGTCAAAACCAAACTGACAGCTCCCGCCATTTGCAAAAATTAAAGTTTTAAGATAAAAGTTATTTTTACTATACACGTTTTGACTATGATTGTTCCCTTACTCAAATCGACATTAACAGCATTTTTAGATTGAGTATCTTTAACATTTCAACAACAATACGAAATACGCACATCAAAAAATCTTTTTCGCTTTTGTCCCTATGAATCATTGTTCGGAAGTCATTTGGAATTTCAGACATTCAATAAAAATATAAGGCATCGTAATAGTTAAACTGTCACATGTGACGGTGATGTGTTTTGAATTTATAATTTGAAATTAATTTTAAACACAATCGTAAAGAAATATATTTACAGGTGCATTGCCATCCGGCCTTGGGTTGTAACTTTCTATTATGAGTTATTTGATTTTTATGGCTATCCTATCGATTAATTTATGCAATAATTGCATTTAAATATAATTAAGCGGCGAACCACCCAGCACATTCATATTAAGATGGAATACGTGTGATTCCTGATACTCCAATTTGAATATTTTTGGAAACGTTTTCTTTCTCCAATGAATTTAAAATGCAAAGTCCATCTTCGCCGGAACTTTGAATTCAAATTCTTTTCGTTGGGATATGTAGGTTAACAAGCGTTTAACAAGTTTGCATTATTTGTAATTCTGTGTGTTTTTTTTTTATTTCATTTGGTTTTTCGTTACATATGTATACAATATACATGTATGTATATTGACTTTTTTTTTTTTTTTGGTTTCTAATTTCACTTTATTTGTGATGCATTTTTTATCATAATTCTAAAGATCATTGACATTGAATTTTTAATATCACGTCACCGTCTTTTGTTTTTATTTTATTTTATTTATTATTTTATTTGTGACAACCAATAATGCTGAAAAGGTGCATGTATTCAAATGGTACTGATTAGATGAGTGATAGGAATTTCCCAGCATAAACGGCTAATTAGCTATTAATGGTGTTTGTTTGTTTTTTTTTTTGTATGATTAACATTTCAAATGTAGGTTATAAAAAAAAAAACAATTTTTGTTATCGAAATTATACATCTCTTTAGCTGTCAAATATCACTTCAGCTGTCAAATGCAGTAATAGAATATAGAAACACCCCTACGATTAAAAAGCAGATAAACACCATGAATGACCAAACGTTCTTATCAAGGAAGTACACCAAAAATAACCTCTTTGAAGTTAGACGTGCACATTGTTTTGAAAAGTGTAGATTAATAAAAATATATTTAGGTACATATCTACATAAATTTATAACTGATAAATATGGATGATACTCTTCAAACGTCGCCATCAAAACGAGTTCTTAAGTCTGAACTATATGTCAAAGTTGTATTATTTTACCCTTATTCATTAGAATTCGCAAAAAAAAAAACACATGAACGGTTGTTAACAATGCATAAGTATTTATGCAACCTTTATTCAGGGTCGCACGAATTCTTATTCTTAAAATAACGGGTGATTTTTTAAGCGTCGTTTTTTTTAAATCGAATATTTCACTCCAACTTGCATCAAATATTAAAAATATTTTATTGTAATTGATAAATAGGCCTTTGCCATCTTAAAAATAACTTCATATAAATGTTGTCCGCGGCTCCATTTCAAATTGTCTATTCGGGAGGTCCAATTTTTTAAGCACTTCGGCTTGTATTCCACGAATCATGTTCAATTTTTCCACATAGACTATCGACTTTACATAACCCCACAAGAAATAATCAAGAGGCTTTAAATCGCTTAATCTTGGCGGCCAACTCTCATGGTCATTTCGACAGATAAACTGCTCAGCAAATTCATCCTTCAACATTTCCATTGTTTCACGAGCTGTGTGGCATGTGGAACCGTCTTGATGAAAACACATGTCAACCAAGTTCAACTCAACCAACTGGGGCAAAACAAAGTCGCGTATCATGGCTCGATATCGTTCGCCCTTGACAATAACGTTTCTTCCACGGTCGTCTTTGACGAAAAATGGACCGATGATGCCACCAAGACCAGCCCATTAGCCACACCAAACTGTGTTTTTTTTTCGGGATGCATCGGTAATTTTTGTATGCCATTTGGCTGTTCATCACTCCAGATGCGACAGTTTTGCTTATTGACGTATCCGTTGAGCCAGAAATGAGCCTCACCGCTGGTCGCCATAATATGGCCGTAACAAACGGTGAACATTTTTCACAGAGCACGAATTTTGATATTAAATTTCAATAATTTGCTTTCGTTGCTCGTTTGTAAGCCTTTCCATGATTAAATGACAGATCTACTGAAAACTTTTCACTTTGACAGAAAGTTTGGACGCCATTACTAACCAGTGATGTCAACCTGAAAAACTTAACTCTTAAAAAATCACCCGTTACTTCCCCACCCATAATATGTAGTTTTACATGATTTGTTTCAAATAAAGTACCAAAAAGAGGGGAAATTCATTACAATTAGCTGTTCCACAGCCCCGCAGAGTTACCAAAGGTTCATTGTTGCACAGTTCGTAGCGACAAATTTGCTGTCTACATTTTTATAAAATTTTTGTGACTTATGTCGATGAGTGTATGTTATATATATATAATAACGAATTTGCACTTGAATTAAGAATTAAGTTTATGCAGGCTCTATTCATCGTTGTATAATTTTTTTTGAATACGGTTTTCGTTTCTCAAAAATGTTGGCTCATGAGAAGATTAAAACTGTCAAAGAATAATAACAAAGGAGTTTGACAGAAACCAATGTAATACTTTATAGATTTATGTCAATACTATTATTGCACTTAAGTGGAGAATAATTTTGCTTGTCGCTTCCTTCGTAGTCACTTTAAACTTTGACATTTGACATTTCAATTTTCTTTCTCTCTCGGTATTGAAAATTTAACAATTTTCTTTTTTTTTTATATAAAGGTACCCATTTAGACGTGATATAATTGCTTTTGAGTTTCGTCCAGTTCTGTTAACTTTTGCTCAACTCCAAAAGAGTAATATCATTCAATTTTTCATATAAAAGTTTGACAGACAATGTTTGTAGCAAAAATAATTTATAAGAAAAACTAATTTTGTCACCTCCTTTGACCCTGAAAAAAAACTTGACGTATTATACGTCACCTTGATGATTGCTTTTGTGTTGTTTTGGTTTGTTAAATTAAATTGAAATTTCGCAAAAATAATGAAGAATTTCTAAGCTCATTCTGTGCATGAAAATGAAAGTCGTTTCTCTGCCCAAAGTATCTTTATAGGTTACCTCAGCAAATGACAGAACGTAGGAAAACTTAACGTAGAAATATGACATTTACTTTAGATTGCTCGCGACTTTTTAAATTGCAGCGTTTAATAATTGCGCAAAATTAAATTAATATTGACCAATCTGATATACCTCCAAATTTCCAAATGCAGATTTTATAAGAATAATGATTCAGCAAATTTGATTTGAGCAAATAAGTTCACAAATCTTGTTTGTTGTCAGTAACACCGGTTGTTTGTTTTTGATTTATTTTATATTTCAAATCAATAATGGTTAATAAAAATATTTTTTTCAAAGCCTAAATAATCTTATATCAAAACGAAAATCACTCTAGTCAAACTGGCAGCTGTCGGCTCAGCTACGGCCGCTATATTTTCTTCACAGCGTGCTGGACGTGGTCTGTTCGGTCGAATATTATCCAATAATGAATGCTGGGTCTCAAAATGGGTGATGGTGTTGCGAATAGTACGCTCAGTAGGCCGATTATGTTGACCATAAGTTGAGCGAAGTGCACGAAACACATTCCTCACAGAACGTGAATTTTCATAATAAAGTTGAACAATTTGTAAACGTTGTTCACGCGTAAGTCTTTCCATTATGAAATGCCAAACAATACTAAACAAAAATAACATGACAGCATGACACGACACACACGTGATCTGTCAAAAAAGGCTATTGAAAAAAGTATCTCTACTTGGATAACCCGTTATTAGTATTAGTGCAAGGCTGGGTAAATCGGACGAAAAATCCAGATCTGCAAAGTTGATCTCAGATCAAAAAATTAATAAATTTGTTTGCCCAATGGAGCATAAAGACTGTCAAAATCGGCCTTTTGACAGATCTAGATTAAAAAAAGCACTTTTTTTTACCAATGCAAAACGCCAAAAGTGTAAGAAGAATATGTGATTTCCTAAGTCGTTTCATTGAATGACATCACAAAAATCATTGGAAAGTGTGGCAGCGATAACTGACACTTTTTATAGTCAAGTTAATTTGACCAAAAATTGTTCGTCAGTTCATTGACAATGACATTTTACCAAAGGGTTTTTTCAGTTCAAAGACATCAATTTCCATTTGCGCTTTCAATTTCGAATGACATTTTTTCCACAACCTTGCGGCGCATTTTAAAGGACGATGTCTGTATAAAACGCAATTGATTCGACGAATATTGTCTACATATCGCCTGCAGCTAATGTGTTACTATATTAATTCGACTTATTGTTATTTTACTACATATGCCAGCGTTACTTTCCCTCATTTGCCTTTAAATTGACCAAACATTCATCAAAATATCAATTCTCAGTGCCAGTTAATGATGAAACGAGCTTTTGTTTTATACTAACAGCCCACAACAATTTTTTTATTCCATAAGTTAACCACATTAACTGGGTATCGTCGGATTGGTCTTCTCGTTGTGTTTTTAAAATGTTATAGTCTGACAGTCCGTAGTGGTAGAATTCCAGAGTGATTTTGCCGCAAACTAATGGTTCTTGTTGATTTTTTACTTTCTCTTACAAAGAGAAAGATTTTGTTTTCGTGAAATTGTTCGACCTCGAGAACTCAAAAAAATGTTTTTTTTCGAATTCCGTCCGACGGTTCTTCAGCTCGCCGATCTGTCTGTCCGAAAGAAAGTTGCGTACGACCCAGTCGTGTACCCACCACTCGTTTTAAAAAGGTTTTATAATAAATTGCTATTGACCACTCTCTATGACAACTCATAAAAGGCAGTCAGCGGATCTGAAGAAAAAAATAAAGCGTGTTCTGATAGGTCCTACAGCCCAAGGACCGAATCAACGGTGCAACCAATATTATTAAAATAAAAATAACGAGAATGAAAACGAAACAATAAAACAAACAACTATTAATATATCTGACAATCTTAATGCAATTTTATTATTTTTAATTTAGTTTGTATGCAATTTGTAAATGAAATGTTTCCTTAAATTGAGTCAAGAAGAAATTCTCGCTGAAATAAAAAAAATCTTTTTTTTAGTGTAACGTCATACTAGAATTTTGTTTCTTTAAATGTTTGTACTGCTCATAGTTTTTTTTTTTAAATTTATCCCGCAGGTATTAATTTTTGTTTCACATTGAAAATGCAATTAACGTTGACCAAGACCTAGAATCAAGTATCCCAGACTGTAAATAGAGTAATATGCCTGACAAAAATGTTTTTTTTAACCTAGTACTGCCCGGAACTGCCTTTAGGAGGGCTTCACTAAAATTTCCAATGGTTAAACTTAAAGCAATAATTTGTTATCAAAAAACCAATATTTACATGATGGCAACACTTTACATTTTACCATGTTAAATTATCTTTGACAAATCCACGGTATTTTTAATAAAGTGCAAGTGCATGCAAAATCGCGCAGTTAATTATTTTGTAAAAGGTGGTAAAAATAAAAAAAATAAAAAAATATTTCCTGTGATGAATTTTAAAAAATTATAAGTGAGTAAATAGTGTGATGTTCTTCCAACTGAATGTGTTATAAGAATGAAAATATGTGTTTTTGTCTTTCTACGTGCATGCAAAGGTAGACCCCCTATCGGCAGGGCTGGGCATAATAGTAAACAAACATTTTTTTTTCGTAGCAATGGATCGTCGAATTACCCATAGGTTCTCTGTTATGACTAAGGAAGAAATACGGGAAATGATGGAGTCGTTACCAATGGCGAAACCCATGGGGAAGATCAATTTGATAGTGACGACAGTATGGGAAGCCCTGATTTGGAGATTGATGAAGAAACTATTGATAAAGTCTTAGATATGACAGAATCAAGACTTTTATATGAAATCAATTTGGGTAACGCTTCATCATTCGCTATTAACAATGTTGAACCCACTTTACCTGAATATTCTCTACTGTCACAAAGCAACGATTATGATGAACAGATAAGGAAAGATCGCAAGCAAGATCCTCCTAAGAAACGATTCAAAAGTAATAACAATTCTAAGGATGTAGATGTATCTCCTGAATCGACTGTGTTGATAAATGCAAAAGCAAATGAATTCAAGAAAATATTGTGGAGGCAGTCAAATCTAATTATTCGCGAATCTGATATATCTTTTCATGGCAAAGAAATGGGGGAACATTTTTCAAGTTTCGATACTCCATTCAAATGCTTTTCATATTTTCTTGATGATGATATTTTGAGTCTCATTGCGCACCAAACAAATTTTTATGCAACACAGAAAAACATAAAAAACTCGTTTTCATATGGTTTCGAGGTCTACTGCGGTGCAGGAGATAATATTGTAGCACCAAAGTCCCCAGATTTAGGCGCATCATCAAATTTTGTGGTTCGACTGAGCCAAATAGTACCAGATTTTAAAAATCATATTATGTATTTCGCTAACTTTTATACATCTTTGCCGCTCCTCGTTTACCTTCGAACTTGTGGGAACGATTCGATCTAATCTAATTGCAATCTGCAAGCTACCCACGGATTCTGAAGTGAGAAAAAAAGAGCGTGGGTTCTCAATGGAGTTTGTCGGTTCTGATTTTGGTATCGATATCAGCACTCTATTATGGAAAGACAATAAAGAAGTTTGTTCCGCCTATTATACAAAGTAGTTCAATAACTAAATTAAAATAAGTTAAAATTAAATTACTTAATTTTATTGTACTTTTAAAAATAACTGAATTACGAAAACACTTGTTTCCAATATGTCTGTATCCGACAAGTTGTCAAAAAACCAATTTTCGATTTATATGTCAAATCTAAAAGCACATTTGTACTATCTTAAAAAGAAAACCTTCTTCTTTTTCTTACAATTCATAGAGGTTAGATCAAGATTTGCTCCTAATAAAATCAACTTAAATTTTCTAAGTGTCTTTAATATAATAATCAAAAAGGCTTGATTAACACCAATTCATGGTGACCCCGACGTGATTCGTGTCACTCACTTGATAATTATGATGACCGATAACGACAGAAAAGATGAAGAAGCTGCTGGCCAAAGCACTGCTTCATCAAAGGAAATAAAGAAGTTGGAGTCTCTTAAAACTCGTCGCTTAGTCTGCACAAAGCAAATGGATCGTATCAAAGTTCGACCAGCCTCAACATACGTAGGTACAAAACCCTTCGCAGACCAAACGGATCTTAACCCAACTTTTTCGCGGTTCATTCGTTCCGAAGAACGGTACAAGGAAATTGCTTGCCCGAATATAATCCGGGAACAAAACCGTCACATGGGTGGTGTAGATTTGATGGAAGGACTAATTGGTCGATGTCATATACGCATGAAGTCGTCAAAGTATACCAGCGAACTGTTTTATCATCTACTTGATTTAGCCATGGTGAACGCATATATTTTAAAACATATTAACAAACCGAATCCAAGGGACGAAGTAAGCCATCTTCCCAACTTTCGTGTACAAATTGCGCAAGTGCTATGTAACTACCAAGTACCACAAACTGTAAAAAATCCAGAACGCCCCGTTTGTCAGCAACTCAAAAGCCAGTATCAAGCTAACATACGTATCTGCCACCGGATGATCTGCGATATGGTGGAGTGGAACACTTCCCCCTATCTCTCCCACGTTCTGGAAAACGAACCTGCAAGTTTCCCGGTTGCAGTGCAGAAACGCAGGTAAAATGTCGAAAATGCGATATAAACGTACGTTCAACACCACAAAGAGACTGCTTTTATAATTTTCATCATAAATATTTTATAGGCTAATTATAATAAAAATTCAATTCTTCTTCTTTTTTGTTTCAAAGCTATTTTTTCTTGCATTATTAAAAGCGAATAAAATGAATTCAAGCTTTTTAGTGTTTTTATTGTGGCATTCATGCCCAATACCGCCTTTATGCAGTCTGCATAAAAAATTTAATTAAACAATTTATTTCGTTTTTTTTTTTAATTTTAATATTTGATTCTAGTTTTTCACTTTAAAGTACATTTATACAAGTTTTTTCAGCTTAATCAAAAACTTGAGCAGTAGAGGGTTAATCGATTTTATAGTAGAGTTAAAATATTATTTCGCATATTGTTGAAGAAAACTTTTCATAAATATTCATTGATTTCATTTCTTTGATTTTACATATCTTGAGAAAATTTACAGAATCAAAAAGATTGCATTTAATATAGATATCATAAATGCGTCTACTACTATCAGACTTTATTGCAAAATATCTTATAAAACTTAGCTAGAAAATTTGCTTAGACAAATTTTCTACGTGACAGCAAACAAAAATTGCAAACATCCGGAATCATTAATATTTTTTGACAGCTAAAATGTTTTATTTTTTTTGGATATGTCAGTTAATTCTGAGTGCTGTCAGCCCAAGTGGCATTAAATCAAAACCATGTAGTGGTAATGTCCTCGCAATTAATTTTTAAAATTCTATTTAAGCATTTCGTCCATTACAATTTCATAATAGACGAAAAACTGCATTCATTACTGAAAAACTTACCGTTGCTTAACGATTTTTGTGACAGGATACGGCAATGGGTAGTTATCCGACGTGACCATTTGTAATGGCCCTGGACTTGCTCGTAATGCATCGCTAGCCTTATCCGGATTTACAATGGCAAACAATTGCTGGGTTCGCAGAAATCGCTCCAAGGTGCTTAATTGCGGAAGTTGGACATTTTCCGTTGCACTTGATGATGAATTTGTCAAACAAGTTGCAAGTGGCACTACAGAAAAAAAAACTCTCTTTTAAAAAGATAACTACTTTATAAGATTTTTTCAACTTTGCACATACCACTCAAGACAAAAACCGCACAAAGGACACGCAAATACATTTTGAAGGTCAACATTCAACCCGACTATATTATTCGACACAATCAATTTTTTTTTTTTTTACTTCGAATTAAAATTCCGTTAATATAAATCCGATTGCATACTCGTTAGAAGAGAATAACCGTGCTAGTAGGTGCCTGCGTATCTTATCGTCGATGGTGGTGTACTACTGCGATAGTATGCTGTTCGCCTCAAGATACCTTTCTCTCACATAAATTGGACACAGAGAGTCTAGGCCGATACACACAAATTGTAGATAGTAATCACTTAACGTTTTTGATTGATAAGATAACGAATGTATCTTCGTGCATTGAAGAGGTTTTCCGCACTGGGTCCCCAAGGCAAACAATCCCGTCTTGATTAGAACACACGACACTGAGACGGAAAAGTCTAGCTGAATTCTCAAGCCCCTTACTACATTCTTGTTTAAGAAAAAAATTTAAATTTGCTCGTTTGACAGACGTTAAATCAGTGAGTTTATACGCGAATTTGATTGTTTTTATCGGTTTGGCAATAAACGATGTTTATTGTTATGGATGCGGTTCTGCGGACGACGACAGGTGATACGTACGACTTGATGGGAGAAGTAACTTGGAGATACTAAATGTTTGATGTTAACAGTTTGTGTCAAGCCGGTTGGTTGGGAGATATGCAATATTTCGCTGACAGTTGACAGTTGAGTGAAATTTGCCTTTGTTTACAATTCAGTTCTTAGCTTAGGTGAAGAACATTAAGGAATTTTCGAGGCACACAAAAACTGTCAAATAACTTGTTTGCGATGTCACATAAAAACTTGCATAATGTGAGTTTGTGCGCAATATTTGTTACCATTTAATATACATACAGCCAGAAGATGGCGCCTCTTTATTGTTGAAGTTGTTTGATTTTTGTTGACGATGTTAGTTTAAGACGTAGTCTTCGTTTGATCAAGTGTTTCGCGGTAAATT
Source organism: Rhingia rostrata (assembly GCA_949824845.1). Taxonomy (NCBI): domain Eukaryota; kingdom Metazoa; phylum Arthropoda; class Insecta; order Diptera; family Syrphidae; genus Rhingia; species Rhingia rostrata. The sequence goes on from OX463758.1 coordinate 65,100,612, forward strand.
GTTACAAGCAATTAACTTTTCTATGAGTGACATATTATTTAAAATTTCTGCTTTCTAAGTGATCATGCGATAAAAACGTGTAGAATGGGTAAAGGCAAGAACTTAGCAAGACTCTTCAGTTCATTGCTAATGGCTTTTTTATTGTTTACCAAGACATGTCTCGAAATAAAAATTAAATAAAACATTACAGCTTTATTGAATGTCAAGAGATAAGTCGCATTGCCTTGTGATAGGAATTAAAAATCACGACAAGTTACGTTTTATAGACAACGTCAAATAAATAGTTATTCGGCTATCGTGTTCTTATATTAGAATACTAAATGGCAATTTTAAGGTTGCAATTCAAATCTATCTGTATGATTTGATTTACGAGTAGATTTTCAATAAATTGGCAATAACTTCTAAGATAAAATTGCGAAAATTTGTATTTTCCACCACAGTTGAGTATTTTAACTTGTTAATAGGCATGGAACACGGATCTCTTCGGTATTTTCCTCTGCAGAACTTTATCAGTCAAAAAACAATTTTCTTACTTCGCGGAATAAAAAACTGATGAATTCCTTCCTGATGCATATAAATAAAGCACCTGTACGCTTCGATCAGAAGAGGAGATTCTAACATATTTTATAAAAAAATATTTTTTTTAACATTTTGAGAAAAATATCCGTTTTGACAATTAGGGAATCGTGATCCACGTATAGATTTTACAGTTATAATAGACAGATCCGTAAGTTAAGTAGGAAGTAGACATATTAGTGGGTGACTTTTTTAAGCGTATTTTTTTTTATCCATAGAACATTCAAATTGGCATCAAATATTCAAAATTATTATAATCGCTAAATGAGTCTCTGCCATTTACGTTTTAAAGATAACTTCATGTAAATGTTGTCAGCGGCTCCGTTTTAAATTGTCCATTCGGAAGGTCCAATTTCGCGTCACCTTTTCGAGCATTTCGGCCTGTATTCCACGAACTACGCGTGTTATGTTATGCTGTAAGGCTTCAATCGTGTTTGGCTTTTCTACAAAGACTTACGACTTTACATAACCCCACAAGAAATAATCAAGAGGCGTTAAATCGCATGAATTTGACGGCCAACTCACATTGCCATTTCGAGAGATAAGATGCTTACCAAATTCATCCTTCAACTATTCCATTGTTTCACGAGCTTTTTGGCATGTGGCACCGTCTTGATGGCACCACATGTCAACCAAGTAATGGACCGATATCGTTCGCCGTTGACGGTAACGTGTCTTCCACGGTCGTCTTTGAAGAAAAATAGGCCGATGATGCCACTAGCCCATAAAATACAACAAACTGTCGTTTTTGCGGGATGTATCGGTAAATTTTGTATGGCATGTGGCTGTTCAATACTCCTGATGCGACAGTTTTGCGTATTAACGTATCCGTTGAGCCTGAAATGAGCTTCATTGCTGTACACAATTTTTCGATAAAACAGCGGATTTTCACATTTTTTCACAGAGCACGAATATTGATAATAAATTTCAATAATTTGCAATCGCTGCTCGTTTGTAAGTCTTTCCATGGTTAAATGGCAGAGTGTTCTGAAAACTTTTCAAAACTTTTCACATTGACAGATGACGTTTGGACGACATTACTAACCAGCGCTTAACTCTTAAAAAATCACCTGGTAGCAGCAGCATACAATAGTATTCCAGCAATTTTTCAACTTCACATACAACTTTTAAATACATACCATGACATTTAAGTTGATTTTCTATAGGTGTAATAAAATTTAAGCAGGTTTTCATAATGAAATCTGGAAACCAAAGCGCTTCATTGCATTTTTTATTTTTTTATTTTGTCATCAGTTATACTCTTCTAGATGGTTAAGGACTATAGGCTGAACTATAATAGAGAAATGATTTTTCCAGAAAATTATATTTCTGCACTCGAACAGGTTCTTGCTCCATTTCCTCAAGTTTCCCTTACCATGGGAAGCAACCAGATTCTAATATCAGATTTCTAGGTTAAGTTTTCTTACGTTATGTCATTTGCTAGTATTTACCACTTTTTATGAGTTGTTGGATTTTTTTGTTGGTTTTTTTTTAATTTCCTTAAATCGCCAAAAAATTTGCGTAGCTGAAATACAGAAAACGGAGTTGACCACATATTGTTCAGACAGTTTATCAAAGCCATTTTGGGTCAACAAAAACGATTTTCCCCACACCCAGGTGTGGTTGTAATGGTTATATGGTCGAAATGTTCATATCAACTTTACCAATATTCTTGCAATGAACGTTTTAGATAGATAGATAGATAGATTTTTTATTCAGATAATTTTTAAGTTTACATGGTCTGAGTTACCGCATATATTCCAAATTTCCTTAAAATTTTATCGAATGCATTTATTTACAGAAAACCCCATTTAAAAAAATGGGCGAAATGCGGATATTAAGAATTTCTAAACTTCTTGTTCAGACACTTTTTTCTAAATACCTAAAAAACCGTTTTTCATATGATGTAAGCCAAAGCTAACGAAAGTGAGAGAAAGCTATTATATAATATGTATGGAAATTGTTTTGTAAAAACAAATGAAAACTGTAAAATCTCCAACATCGAGTGAGAATTCATCATTTCAACAAAAAGTATCCGTATGCTTTTCCAAAGAAAAATAAAAAAACGCTTTGAACCTGAAGATACGACAAGCTTTAACTATCCTCAACTCTAGTATTTTGCCTATAAATTATTCGAAGACTACTTTTACGACCTCAAATATTAAGATAAAAATAATTTCCGCGTATATTTCATCTGTCATCCATTGACAGTTTTCATTTTCTCACCAGACGAAATTCTGGTGAAGGAAATTGAAACAAAATTAACGAAATAAATGACAGAGCCAAAGTAGGCTGAGATTTTGCTTGATTCTCTATTTTCTATGATCTTCGATTCCCAGCTAGACGTCAGACGCAGTACAGTGCCGCGCAACCAACCGACCTCAACCAACTTGGAGTGCGCAACTGGAGCCCATTAGCTAAGGACCGTGCTAATTGGAGAGGCATGTTGGTTGAGGCCCAGGATCATTCCGGACTGTGGTGTGGCGCCACTTAAGGAAGTGAGTTAGTAGAGACTATTTCTAGAAGCTCCTGGATGCATGATGTTTAACAAAACAATGACATATCGGGTTTTTCAACAGGGACGCGACAAAATATGAGCGACAGGGACAGCAAACGACGCCATATTTCTTGCCGCTCTTTTGAGATTTCTCTTCAGTAAGGTTTGCCATTTCATGATGGTAAGATATACGGTCCAACAATTACTCGAAATTATTAAAATTTACAGCCGAAGTTCGGAGTCAGTGGCCTCAACGTTAATAGCGCTACGTCCAATTTATGGTCGTCATATTCGTCCTAGCAGATCAACAATTGAGCGTCTAGTGGAAACATTTGAATCCACAGGCACAGTACAAAATGTTCCCGTGCCAGTGAGACAAAGAAGTGCCCGTAGTGTCGAGAATATTGCTGCCGCTGAGGCTTCAGTTGAAGAAAGCCCAAATGTGTCTCTCACACGTCGTTCTCAGGCGTTGCGCATCTCTGTGACGTCGTTGTGGCGAATTTTGCGAAAAGATCTTGGCCTTTATTCTAACAAGATTAAATTGACGTAAGAACTGAAGCCGCTTGACCACCAGAAGCGTCGTATGTTCGTGAATTGGGCTGAGCAACAACTTGAAAATGATTCGGATTTTCATCCAACAATCATCTTCAGCGATGAGGCTCATTTCTGGCTGAATTGCTTCGTCAATTAACAAAATATGCGGTATTGGTCAGTCAGCAGTCCACACGTACTCCATGACTCATCATTTCATCCCGAAAAAATTACGGTTTGGTGTGGTTTATGGGCCGGCGGCGTCATTGGGCCGTACTTCTTATGTGATGATCAAAACCGGCACGTTACTGTGAATGGGAATCGCTAAGGTTCAATGATAACCGAATATTTTTGGCCCCATTTGGATGATATGGACTTGGAGGACAAGTGGTTACAACAGGACGGCGCCACAAGCCACACAGCGAATGCCACATTCAATTTATTGGAAACCAAGTTTGGAGAACGTGTTATCTCAAGAAATGGTCCAGTCGCTTGGCCGCCTCGGTCGTGCGATTTGACGCCGTTAGACTATTTCCTGTGGGGCTACGTCAAGTCTATGGTCTATGCCAACAAGCCAGCGACGATTGATGAACTTCGTACGAATATCGAACACGAAATTGCAGCAGTATCGGCCGATTTATGCTTGAAAACCGTCGAAAATTGGGTTCAGCGTCTGGACTTCTGCAAGCGTGCCCGTGGTGGCCATGCAAAATAAATCGAGTTCCATACATAATGGCATCGAACGTACTTTCACAGGAATAAAGAATTTCATTGATATCCAAAACCGTTTTTGTTTTATTTAAACAAAACTTTTGTAGCGCTCTTATTGAAAAACCCTTTATAACAATAGCATTTCTCATTGAATTCCCTACCGGTAAGATAAATATTGAAGACTCATATGACACTCCTGATCATACATTGTCAGATGGTCGAATGTTTTACCAACATGAAAAGTTTTCCGATTTTCTGAAGACAATCCTTTGAACATAAAAAAACTTACTTGTCCACATTCGATTCTGAGTTCATATATGGAATACAAATTCAAATGTTAAATGGCAAATGGCGATATGCAAAAGGACACGCTAATGAGCACATGAAGCTCATGTGCCATTTGGTTCAAATCCGATAGGAACAACACCTAATTTTTTTTTATCAATCACTTTTTTATGTTTTCTGGATCTGTCAAAAGACAGCTTTTAACAGCATTTGTGTTCCATAGGCAAAAAAATGTGTTTTTTTTTTATATCAGATCAATTTTGCAGATTTTAATTTTTCGGCAGAACCACCCCTTCCTGCCCTACACCAGTACTTACACGCGATAGACGTCAGTTCGACAAGAGTGATTTTCATTATTTTTAAGTTTGTGCAAAACGATTTTTTATCATTTGAGGCAAAGAACCCGTACGGTTGGAAACATTGAAGCTACGCCGAAACTAACTTCAAGACACGGAATTAAACCAATATTGCAAATGTTGCAAATGGCGTCAAATGTCGGGTGGGGAACACCGATCTTGTTACCTCAGTAACCACGACGACCTGGGACAACCGACCATTTGCTTCCTTGCTGCTTTCAAACCAATGTGTTCATTGTTATCACCAAAAGTGACGAGGGCCTTAATGTGGGTACGTTGATAGAGAGATAGAGATAGGTTTCCTACATAGATTTGCACCACGAATCAAACGTCCCAGCGTCCTTGCCACGTCCACCACGGCCGGCACGATCACCACGAAAATCACATCCTAGACGGAATCCACCTTGAGCTGGAGCTGCGTCCGCCGTTCTGCAGTCTATGAAGTTTTATCGAAGGGTGAAACCGAATGGATATTCATAGCGACATGATGATGATTTCCGGCTTAAAAGTAGTTTGACTTTTTGACTTTCAGGAATTGTCATTAAGTCTACACAAGAAAAGAAATAAATAAATAAATATACTCTGCCAGGTGCAACAAGACAAAGAATATTCTTCAGAAGTTTAGATTCCTGCGTTGACCCTTCTATCACTGATTAGAAATTATTTACAATTCCTTTCCCAGTTGTATCTAGGTTGCCATATTATGCCACCAGCATTTTAGCAGCGATCCAAATTTAAAACCAGCAGACAATTACTCGGTTTTCTTGTAGAACTGGTGGTATATTTATAATTTTCAATACCCTAAATAAACTTTATGGTGTTACAGAAAACCTCAAAATCTTCATCACTCTCCTATGAATTTCAGTAGGCTTTACCTTTACACATCGTGCGCCATTCAAATTAACTTGAGGTTTGAAAGAAAAACGAATTGCGAAAAACCCAAAAAAAATGGCCAAGCAAGCCCCTTTTATGAAGCACAATTCTAAAATGAGCCATTATTATGTTTAGCAATTGTTAGTGCGATCTTCTGGGTTATATTCCCAGCCGTAGCAACACCTAAATGATTTTGTAATGACCAGCCTCTCGTGAGGATCTGACAAATCCGAATGAGTTAGTATCAATTTTCAAGAAAAGCTCATCTCGAATTCGACGTTCGGAGTCGGCAAAAAGTAGGAGGTCCCGCCATCGTGCAAGAAGTGGCCCAGGGTACTAACGAGCCTTTTGCTAACCTAATAGATTTTTATTATAGTCATAGGTCGGCATATAACAGTTTTAGCAGAGATTTTAGTTTAACTTAACAATCTCATATCGAATTTCCTCCAAATCGTCTAAGCTATCATATCGATTCTATGAATAAGCATTTGATTTCATGGTAAAAAGCTTACAAAAACCAACATTGTACACAACATACTCGAAAATATTTCATTATTTATATTTGCATCGAATATTGGTTATTTTTTATTAGATACAATCTATATTTCAATTATCCCAACGATTGGCAATAAATTTCGGCAGAAGTCTAAGCACATTTCATATGCCCCCTATAATCAAATATAACCACCAAAATGATGTCAACCTCTCAGAAAGATAATGCCAAACAAAATGTCAACTGTTTACGCTGATAGCTGTTATCCCAGATATCACTGGATTTCTATTATTTTTCGATTGAAATGTGGTGTGCAAATGTGAATACACGACGTGAAACTGTTTAACATGATAAGCAATTGATTTTTGCTGTCAATTAATGTTTGGTGGCCTACCTAACACTGAACATCCAAGCGCCATAAACATTTCGTTCATTAAATTTGTGATCCGTCCGTGATATCAGATAACAAAAATTGCAATCGATGATAGTCGTATGCTTGATATAATAAAAATGCGAATAAAAATGCAGGTATAATCTCAATGGGTTCTAGAATTTCCAGCAATACGAATGGAGGGTGCAAGAAGGCGTCCTATTCCACTGCTAGCAAAGCATAAGATCAAATACCAAGCATGTAAGAATTTAAGTATCTGTATAGTTTATCCCAAATAAAAAAAAGGCTACAATCTGCTGTGCGATTCATTGAATATCCTTTCCCATTCTATTTTTAAATTAAAGATCCACAAAAATTTGGCGTGGCTAAAAACATTATTGGGATGAAATATTGCCAGATTTAGCCCAGTCTCCTCCTTTATTTGAAAACGTAAATCATTCTGTGGGACAAGTTCACTTTCGTACTGTTGCAGTTGCAAGAGTTTTATTTGATCTTGTCATTCACAAGTCCGCTAGTCCAGATGGTATTTCCCCAGTTTACTCTGAAGAGGTGTTCTTCTATGCTAGCAAAAACGCTGCGTTAGCTTTTCTATCTATCCTACTCATTAAGTCTCTTTCCGAGTAGATGGAAAAATGCATTTGTCCAGCCTGTACCAAAAATAGGCGAATCTTCATCTCTCTCAACCTACCGACCAATTGCACTTACGTCCCCTTCAAGGTCATGTAAACGCTAATATATAGCCAGCTTATGAAATATCAAGAATAAATAGTCAGCTTATGAAATATCAAGAAACACGAAAACTTCTTAATAACCGGCAGTATGGTTTTCGCAGCAACAGGTCCAATGGTGATTTGATGACATATCTCACCGAAAAGTGGAACCAATCAATCCACCATGATGGAGAAAGTAAGATTGTTGCACTAAATATTTCAAAGGCATCTGACAGGGTTCGGCATCAAGCCCTTTTGTCGAAAATGCGTGCATATGGAATATGAAAAACTTTTTCTATGGATTAGAAATTATCTTTCGAAATGTTCAATTCAAGTTGTTTTGGACGGATTCAAGTCTGCAACTCACCAAATAAATGCTGGTTCTCTCTCTTTCTTATTTTCATCAATGATCTCCTGTCTGCAACTTCTAATCCAATTCATTCCTTTGCTGATGATGGTATTCTCAGCTTTTCATATTCGTTTTCAGGTCCACGTCCCTCATCTTCGAACATGGAATCTAAACGACAACATACGTTAAGCTCATTGAATTCCGACGCAGATAATGTCTAGGTTTCCTTAATCGATGTAAAAAAATATTTCGCCCCTTCTGATCTGGCCACAATGTATAAAGCGTTTATACGCCCTCTACTTGATTTTAACGCCTACATCTGGTCGGGTGCACCAAAAACAACATTGCACCTCATCGCTACCAATGCTCAAATGAAATAGCCAGCTGCATTCCTCACAATTCAGCCGCAATACTCGTTACGCTACGAATCAAAAAATTTAAGGCCTAAAAACCGCTGACCTACAGTTGGACGGACGCACAGACAGACAAGGCTTAATCAACTCATCTAACTGTTTTGAGTCGAACCATAAAATTTGAGGTATATTTAGCTGAATTGTTTCTCTATGTTACAAACTATGTATCAAAACTAATATACCACTATGGGAAAGGGTATAAAAACTCTTTACAATTGTTTTGGCTGTTAAGAGAGCAATTATAAGAATTTCGAATCTTAAATTTTCAAAGCATATTGTTCAGACGCTTTATCAAAATCTTTTATGGTTCGACAATGAACAACTTTTTTTATAGCCGATAAGAAAAAAGCCCCCGAAAAGTGACCATAGTTTAAAATTGTGTATATATAGATGTAATATTATCGTATTTACTTGAACATTTATTAATATGTATTAACTCGGGTGGTGGTCATGGTACCATTATTGTTTCAACTAAGTGTTATCAAGGTTACACCTTTAAATAAACTTTTCGTGAAAACAGAGCCTAATTTTTAATTGCAGCTTATTCACAATCACATTATGACATGACGTTGTCTTTTGACCCTCCGCGGGACTGTCCGTTAGGTATTACTTTGCGGGATTGGTTAGAAAATCATGCAATGCGTCTTTTTTCAGCTAATTCTGCTGCTCTTCTTAGCTTTTCTATTCTCCGCATTTAATTTTGAAAAGTCGTTGCAAAGTTACATACTGCCATCCATTTCTCCTCCGACCACAAGACATGGTCGAAAAGAAGTGGCCACAGTGAAATGTCTGCGTCTTCAACTCAATCGATGAAGGTACTTGCGATAAGGTACAAGTCTTCATGCTTTCAACTTATCGAGTCTTGGATTGTCGAAATTAGTTTTTGTGTTAATCGGTCCCACAGGCTTACCGCCTAGCTTCTGACGCTGCCGTCTCCTCCAGTTTGTTTCCCTTGATATTATTGGCATCGCTTTGGCTCAGAATTCTTTTGTTGTATGTTTTCTAAATCTCGTCTGCCAGGCTGTCGATAGGAACCATGCTTGTTATGACAAAGGCGACATAGTCTGCAATCTTTCGAAAGCCTCTGATTGTCCGTAGAGGCAGGCTGTATATTGACGAACTTCTCTTTTTGGTCTCTTTCGTAATTGGTGCATGCGCCCAGATTAGAGTGTGAATAAAAAAACTGGAAAGTATAGTCCTTCTGGCATATCCAGCTATGTATTATCGATACCTTTTGGTATAAACAATTTACATGCTTTTTGAACTACACTTTGTTGTCAAGGATAACTCCAAGGTATTTAACTGCTTCTTTTGGCTTTATGGCTTTATGATTTGGTTACAAAATGATTTGGTTACCAACCAAGAAAGTGGTGACTTCAATCATTTTCCTAGTGGTTATAAAGACAGCTAGTTCTAGTTCTGTAGGTTACTTCGTTTGTAGCTGATTCTACTACACTGATCTGTTTGGATACTGTCAGGACTGCAATATTATTGGCATTAATTGATCGTTACTCTCCTAGGTAATTTTAATCGTAGAACTCCTTCGTACAATGTTCCACAAATGCGGATCTAATGGGCTGACCAGAATGCGTATTTGTAGCTGGTATCTTGTATCGCTGTCAAACGAGAGATACATTCCTTGCATGAAGTTGCCATTCATTCACCTTAAAGCTACAGACTCACAATGTGTAAGCGCTTACGGCTTGTCTTGTTTTTTAACTTTTGACCCAGCTACGAGCGCAAGCTACAGATACGCATTCTGGTCGGCCCTTAAGACTGATCCCTATGAGACTCCAGCAGTGAAATTGTACTATTTAAACCCCTAATCGGTATAGTACCTTAGCCGCCTGCTGTTGAAATAGTAATTCACAACACTCCTTTGTACTTTCTCCTTCGATGGCCCTTTCTACGATATTGACTACCGCTTTAATGGCATCAACAGTAGATCTCGCTTTTCTGCTACTGTTAATAACCTAAAGGGTGATCCATTTCGAGGTTCCCTACTTTTTTAAAGAAAAAAACACAGAAAATTCAAATTTAATGAAGAATGTATATTCTCATTTGAAAGAACATTCCTTGGCATTTATTTTTTGAAGATTATGTCTATCAAATGTTGGCCGTTGCTACGTCGCAGATGGTCCATCCGTTGAGTCCAATTTTCGATCACTCGTTCGAGCATTTCGACTGGTAACTGGCGAATGACACGCGTGATGTTTTCCTCCAAGGCCTGAGTTGAAGCGGGTTTGTCGGCATAAGCTTTTGACTTTACATATCCACACAGGAAAAAGTCTAACGGTGTGATATCACACGATCTTGGTGGCCAATCGACCGGCCCAAAACGTGAAATTATGTGCTCACCGAAATGTTCCCTCAATAAGTCCATTGATTGATGCGGTGTGTGGGAAGTGGCGCCGTCTTGCTGAAACCAAATGTCGCCGAGATCACGAGCTTCAATTTCAGGCATCAAATAGTCGGTTATCATGGCACGATAACGGTCGCCATTGACGGTTACGTTCGCACCGGCATAAATTTTAAGGAAATATGGACCGATGATTCCACCGGCCCACAAACCACACCAAACCGTTGTTTTTTCTGGATGAAGTGGCAGTTCTTCAATCTCTTCAGGTTGCTCTTCGTCCCAAATGCGGCAATTTTGTTTGTTTACATACCCATTGGGCCAGAAATGGGCCTCATCGCTAAACAAAATTTGCCTCGAAAACGTCGGATCTTCTTGGAACTTTTCAAGAGCCCATAGAGCGAAGCGATGTCGCTTGGGAAGGTCGAGCGGCTTCAGTTGTTGCACAAGCTGTATTTTGTACGCTTTCAATTTAAGATCTTGACGTAAAATGCGCCAAGTCGTTCCATGTCAGTCCGAGTTGCTGCGAACGGCGCCGAATCGACTCTCTACGGTCTTCGTGTACACTCTCAGCTACGACCGCTTTATTTTCTTCACAGCGTGCTGGACGTGGTCTATTCTGGGTCTCAAAATGGGTGATGGTGTTGCGAATAGTACGCTCAGTAGGCCGATTATGTTGACCATAAGTTGAGCGAAGTGCACGAAACACATTCCTCACAGAACGTGAATTTTCATAATAAAGTTGAACAACTTGTAAACGTTGTTCACGCGTAAGTCTTTCCATTATGAAATGCCAAACAATACTAAACAAAAATAACATGACAGCATGACACGACTCACACGTGATCTGTCAAAAAAGGCTATTGAAAAAAAGTATCTCTACTTGGATCACCCGTTATTACAAACTATTTTCTCGAGAAGCCTTCCCAAGGTGTCCAATAGACATATTGGCTGAAAAGCCAATGGTTCTCCTGGGGGCTTCTTTCCCATTGGTAGCAGAATCAAATGCTGTGTTTTCCCTTTTCCTTGAAGAGGCCTTTACAGCCACCATTACAGACTTATTAAGGATACCGTCATATCCGGGTTAGACATTTTTTGAGACGTTTTTTTGAGAAGGAAACTGTCAAATCTCCGATATCGACAGGTAGTTCACTTATTTCAACGAAGTTGCCAATGGTAGTAGAGTATTTTTAAAGAGACGACAATCAAGAATGTTCCCTCCAAAAATGTCTTTGCTCACCATCAAAAAATCTACGTGAAGAAAATTGCAAAAAAAAAAGTTATCATAACTAAAGTTTATTCATGCATCTTTCTGCAATTTTCTCAGTACGCGTACTGAGTGAATTTTTACATCAAAGTTTATTCAAATTGGCTCTTCACCAGAGTACTCGTATCGATTTTTTTTTTTGACAGATGTGTACGTTTCTATTTTGACAGATGCATTTGCCTCTAAATGTCCTAAGTATACTTTTCGAATGATCAATAAGAAGAATGATTCATCTAAGCTATCTTCCAAATCTGACTCTTCGAACGGGGGAGCTAATATCTCTCTAATCTGCTGGTCAATTGAAATCCTAGTGCATTTTTAAGCACGACCATTGTCTTCGATAAATCAGTTCGAAAATGTTTTGATTGCGTGATTCATTTAATAAAAATATGTTCTCCAAAACATTCCATAACTAATGAAATCCTATACTTCTAATTCAGTTTCACTACAAACAACACGTTTCTAATTTTAAATTACGTTGGATAATTGTTGAGCATTATTTTAAACAGAAAACAAATTAAAATTAATTGCAATCAATTAAATTGAATCTCATAAATCATTCGGTAATACAAATACATAAATGAGGCAATGACCACCTTTTTAACAGGAGTAATATAACTCCTGTGTTCAGTAATATTCAGTCTTAGTTTTGATCCGCATTTATAAACATGAAGGTGCAACTAGAGACCCTTCCATTGTATTCCACAACTGCGAAAATTTCGAAATTTTTCGCGTATCTCATCGATGACCATTGGCGGTGTTATATTTTCCTATTTATAACTGTGGTTCTTAATACATTGGAAATTATTTTTGTTATTTTATCGGATGTTGATCTGACACATTTGGCAGTTAATCTATTTTTGTCAGTGCTATGGTTGGCTACGAATATACAAGTGTCCGTCTTAATACACAATCGAAAGCAAATGAACGAATTTCTTCAGGAGATCCACTTTATGTACATGGGAATAATGGTATTGACACGTAATTGCACTTCAAAAATAGACTTATTGCTTTTGTTTAGGAAAACGGGGATGTGATGACGAAGAATTTGTTGAGGGAGACTACAAAATCTGCACAACGATTTGCCAACTTTAATTATTTTCTTGGATTGCTCTCGTGCGTTGGAATGTTGTTTAGTTCTGTTTTAGCAAAGGAACGAGGTACGATATATTTTATGCTTTTACATATTTTCTGATCGGGTTGGGGACATCATCCGGAAGACTGAAATCCTGCAAATCCAAAATCCCGAAAATACAGAAAATCCGTAATCCAGAAAATCCAAAATTCAGAAAATCCAAAATCCCGAAAACTTCAAATCCCGAAAAGCCAAATTCCCGAAAAAAGAATCATTGAGGATCGATCGAAATAACGTAGACCCAACACGTGCAAGTTTTTGTTCGGATCAACTGGGTTTGCATTATATTCTAAAAGTTAAAGCTCCATGTTGTGTGAAATGTATGAGACTACAGTGACAGGCAGTCTTCCACCATCCATCTTCTTCGATCTTGGTAACAGTGCATTCAAATATTAAATATAAACGCTCTAGCCCCCGCGGTTACTTGATTTCTTAGCCAACAGTTCGGTCCAGTCATCACTATCGTGTCGCTTTTTAGAGTGCTGGAAGCCAAAGAGCTTTTTTGGCTATAGGTCAATGCAGCTAAAATAATGCCTTAAACAAAATTAAAAAATTGGCATGGCCAATACAGGGACTGAAAATAGCTTCTCTCTTTATTTTTGTGTGGGAAGTTTTATTTCAACGACAAAGAAGAGTGCCTCCTGTTTAACACCGACTCCAAACGTCGTATTTGAGAAGCTTCGCATGATAGTGTTACACTTTTGGATGCTTGTCAGAAATGTGAGGAAAAAAAAAGACAGTACTGTTACTTTTGGGATCTGAACAAGGGACCCCGCGCTTAGTAGTCTAACGGACAAACCACTAGGATAATGCAACCCAGACAATGTGAAAGTGTTTTATTTTTTATCATTTTTGGCATGGAGAACTAAGAGCTCCTCAAACCACTAGGATAATGCAACCCAGACAATGTGAAAGTGTTTTATTTTTTATCATTTTTTGCATGGAGAACTAAGAGCTCCTTAAATTCGCTATTGTAATGGTAGAATTAAAGTCGGTTAAAGCGTACATTCTGACTTCTGAGTAAATAAAGAATTTCCCATTTTTAAATTTGAATAAAACAAATTGTGTGAGATTGTGGGAGATATCATCGAATCTCTTGATTCGCTTAAAGACCTACCGATGAAACAAAACATCTTTCAAAAGTTCGCCGCAGCTTTTCTTAGTGGGCAGCTCGTGCAGAATTTCCAGCTGCGTGCCATTAATCGCCGTCCCGTTGAAACCACATGTCGTTTGTGCTCATATCATCCAATTTAGGCCAAAAGAAGCTGGTAATCATCGACATATTCCACTCGCCGTTGATATTGACGTCACTTTCAAAAATTGTGGACTGATGATGCCACCGCACCAGTCCTAAATCCGCACCAAACAGTGAAATATTGGGGATCCATTGGAGGCTCTTGGATCTCATTTGGATTGGAATACGACAACTTTGTTTGTTGATGTACCCATTCATCCCTCTTCGCTGAAGTTGATTTTTCGATGAAAATTTGGTTCAGAGCACATTCAGCGAACAAACCTCGTTGTCTTTTGTCATTTTTGTCAGTTGATATTTGTACGAGTGTAGGCTCAAGTCACGACGCATAATTTACCAAGTTTTGGTCTGTGAAAAACGCAAATTTCTCTGCATCGTATTGTCCTGCGGACTCTTAAGGAAAGCGGTGATATTTCTTTTTTTCAGACATTCGGTTTCGTCGACGTACGACGTTGGCCCAACAGAACTCCCATTTTCATTAAACAATTTCATCATTTGCACTTGTTGAATGCTTTATCCGTCTAAGGCAAAACCTGAAAAAAATTATGGAAATGTTTCAACATTTTTTAACGTTTATATCCGATGAGCTTCTCACTTTGGCCAAAACTTAGGATTCGATTCAACTGAGGATTCGAAGCAAATCTTATGTCACCACAGATGGACATATTGGGGTATTCATGCAACGTATTCATGCAACGTCGGAAAGTCGTCGTAAACGTTGTAAAAGTGATAAAATTACGACGTGATAAATGAACTGTCAAAATTTATATACAACATCTTTTCGAACAATATCGGAATTTTCTCACAGGAATTGGGTTTGTAGACTTTTGAAATGCTATTTTGACTTTTAATCAGCCACTTTCACACATCAAACTTACTCGCTAAGTTCTATCAATAAATAGATTGCTAAACTGAGATTCAATTTTAATTTTACTACGTGCGAAAGATTGTAATTTTACGACTTCGTTTCATGAACCACTGGTTTTATGGTCGTTCATGAAACGTAGTCGTAAAATTACAATCTTTCGCACGTAGTAAAATTGCGACGTTGCATGAACGCCCTTACAGCCGTATTTATTAGATTTCCTTATGCGGTGTGTCAGTGGTTGCCTAGTTAGGCATGCCTAAATATTTATGTTGCCTAAATTTCTTTTTTATAACCAATTTTCCATTGCTGCCTTATGTTAGGTTATATCGAAAGAACGTTGTTGTTTATTTATTTTATTTATTATTATTATCTAGGAACAAAAACTAAAAAAATGATATTTAATAGATATTTACCCTGCAACTCTCTGACAAATAACACAAAGCGTAGAATTGAATTGAATTGAATTTATTGAGTCGTATGTGTAGGTCAGAGAATGTTGGCTTAATCCATGAATGTCAGTTCTATCGTCCTGTATCTAAAAAAGATTTATGTTATTTTTAAACAATTATATTGTAATATTATGGTAATATAATTTACCTCGTTTCGCCCCCAATGTGACCACCTCTATCTGATCCTTCAAGATCGGAACACACTAGATTGATTAACTTTACCATATTGGATTTAGAAAATCTATAATTTTGCCTAAAATATTTATCTTCAAGTTTCATTAGATTAAATCTTTTTTTTGTAAATTTTTGGGCTTCTACTTGTTGGCATGTATGAATTTATAGTATTCGCTACACTTAAATCATTCACAAACGAAATTTTTATTTGGTCATAGCAAGGTATGTGTCAGAGCGGAAAATACTCCGATTTCGTACGATTCGGAGGATTTTAGCTTCGAAGTATTCTCCGGAAAAGCTGTTCGGAATATTTCTCCGACATTTTGTAACGCACCCTGGCGAGTTGTGTTGAAGTGCGTCGTGGTGCATTTTTCGTGCAATTTTTGACAGTTCGATTCTTTTCCCGATTTTCTATGTCACAAATTCTTCTCGGAATCATTTAACGGATTTGTAGTGAAGTGATTTTTCCCCGATGACACATACCTCGAATGGAATTTAAACCTGCTACGGGGTATGCGTTGCGGAAAATTGTCCGCTCCGACGGATACCTCGCTACTTACTTACTTAAGTGGCGCTACAGTCCGGAATGAACCTGGGCCTCAACTAACATGCCTCTCCAATTAGCCCGGTCCTTAGCTAACTGCCTCCAGTTGCGCACTCCAAGTTGGTTGAGGTCGGTTTCTACTTGTGCGCGCCACTTAAGGCGAGGTCTTCCTCTACTGCGTCTGACGTCTGGCTGGGAATCGAAGACTCTGCAAGCCGGAGTATTGGTGTCCATTCGTTCTACATGTCATAGCCACCTAAAACGTCCAATGCGGAGTTTTTTGACGAGAAGCAGGTCGCTGTACAGCTTGTATAGTTCTTGGTTGAATCTTCGTCTCCATAGCCCGTCAACGCAAACGGGACCGAAGATTTTTCGAAGAATTTTCCTCTCAAATCGACCAAGGATTTCTGCATCCGCTTTTGAGATGGTCCATGCTTCAGAGCCGTAGAGCAGGACTGGGATGATCAGGGTCTTATATAAGTTCTCCTTAGTAGTTCGAGTGAGGGCTTTACTGCTGAATTGCCTTCTTAGCCCGAAGAAACAGCGGTTGGCAAGAGTAATTCTTCGTTTAATTTCTGACGAGATGTTGTCAGAGTTAATAGCGGAACCGAGATTGATAAAGTCCTGTGCTACCTCAAAGTTATATCTGTCAATGGTGACGTTCTGTCCAATTCGTCGATGTTGTGTGTCCTTTCGTGTTGACAGCATATACTTCGTCTTGCCCTCATTTACTGCTAAACCCATTTTTGCCGCTTTCTTCTCTATCCTAGCAGACGTATCATGCCATCACGTTGAGTAATACCAATGATGTCAGTATCGTCAGCGTATGCTAGTAGTTGCACCAATTTTGGAAAATTGTGCTTCTGGGGTTGGCTCGGGAGTTTTGCACAATCCTCTCAAGAATCGAATTGAAGATGTCACATGGCAGCGCATCGCCTTGCCTAAATCCTTTTTGGTATCGAATGTGACGGTGGGTCACACCGACCCTGATAGAGCAGTCAGGATTCTCCATCGTCATCCTACACAAACGGACGAGTTTGGGCGGTATAACAATACTAGACATGGCTCTGTATAGTTCGTCTCTATAAATGCTGTCGTATGCGGCTTTGAAATCGATGAATAGGTGGTGGGTATCGATTTGGACTTCTTGGGTTTTTTCCAGGATCTTCACAAATGTGAAGATTTGATCGGTTGTGGACTTTCCTGGCCTAAAACCACACTGATAAGGGCCGATCAGGTTGTTGGTAAACGGTCAGGCGTTCACATATTACGGCAGATAGAATTTTGTATGCGATGTTGAGGAGACTTATGCCTCTGTAGTTGGCGCCTCGCTAAGGCAGATTAATTTAGTTTAACTTAAAAATCATCACACAAAATCTCAAAATAAATTTCCAAATTTGAAATTCTCGTATATCTACGTCAAAATGAAAATTCCCTAGGCCTCTAGGCAGTGTTCGTTAACTTGCGCCTGAGTTAGGCGGCCTTTAGGCAACGTTGCCTAAATGTGAAAATCGATTAAAGATACCGATTTTGCACTTAGAGGTTGCCTAAGGTTAGGAAACCTTTAAAATGGCTTTATAGATACGACTGGTTTATGTGTAAAGTGAAGAAAATAAATAGTGTCTACATATTTGTGGTTTTACTTTAAAATCCAAGTCATATGATTGGTGCATGGATGGTCGACTGCAGATTTTACGTGTGTTGAAAACACTCGACAACGTCGCAATATCGTCCAAATGTCTTAACTAAGCAATTACGAAATACGTCAGAATGCTGCATACGAACTATTCCAATCCCTTATTGTACCACCACCACTCAAGACTCAACTAACATTTTGTTGATTTTTTTTGTTTCAGAACCAATTTTTGACATATACATACCGTTCTACAATGACAGGAAACTCGAATCACCATGCTTTGAAATTCTCTTTGCTATTGAATTTATCTTAATTCCCATCGGTTGTTTAATGTTTATGACGTTTATAAATTTAATAGTTGCATTAGTAGTCTTCAATATATTTATGTGCAAGGTCCTGAAAAGCAAATTAAAAGATCTAGAAAATGGGAAGACACCGACTGAGCAGAAAATGAAATTAATCCAATGCATAACCTTTCATAATACAATTTCTTAGTAAGTTTTAATGAGTTTTTTGAATTCAATTTTTTTATTTATTTTAATTATTCCCCATTTACATCGATCGAATAAATGCATTCGCAACATACGTGTTTGCCTCGGAGTACATACTATTTGGTGCATTGATGTGTGTGCTGCTGTTTTTATTGATTATTGTAAGATTTTCATTTCGACTAAAATATATGCCAATTGATTTATTTCTATTTAAATTTTGTTTTCAGGTGAAGACGGTCTATGAGAAAGTTATTATGTTCTCTTATATTTTTATGTTGTTTGTTCAACTATTTGAGACTTATTACTTTGCCAATATTCTGTTTTTTGAGGTAAGGAATTGTTGTATGGTTTTTGATAGTAAAATGAGAATTTTATAAAAAATCAACTCTAAGTGTTTTCTACAAGTATATAATATGCTTTGCACTTAAGTTTTCACGGGTAAATCCTTTTTTTTGTATACTTTTTAAGCCTTAAAACATAAGCCCTTCAGCACTTAAAAAATCAGCCGAAGTGTCATTATTTAATATAACCAACCACAAATTAGTAATCGAAGTTATAATGAAAGATGGTCAGTGTGCAAGGCTTGTCAAAAGTTTACGCTCTTCCTCTCATGTGAAATCACTTTTAAATGGTCTATCCCATATATCATAACTTGGGGTCTCCGTACATGCGATGAATATTTTGGTATGAAACCGTTTTTTTTTTTTTTTTTTGAAAAACGGATAAAAATGGTTGCCAGTTTTGCGTTAGAAGAAGGTTGAAAACTCAAACACATTTTTCACAATCTAAGGTCTGAAAATTTGCTCTCATACGCATTTTGTGCGCCCAACAGAAAACATCAATGGCCGTGTCCCGCATTTCAGTTAACAACTGAAAATTGGTAAGGTAACGTGAAACGAAACATCATGCTAAGTTGAAATGTAAATGGCAAACTATTCCAACCCTTATTGTAATTACATTTTTCCATATATAAAGATTTTTATTTACTCTTATCTATTCAAAATAATAACTCCTTACCAGAACAGTCAATTGTTTGGTATGAGACCGGTCTTATGCCAGAGTTGAACTTACCATGTATACAATTTTGTGTGTCCTTGGAGTATGGTATCAAACCGGTCTTGTGACGGTCTCACGTAACCAAACTGCAGCAAGCTATTAGTATCTTAAGCGATTATTCTTTTATATTTGACAGATAAGTATTTAAAAGGACTCAGTACTGGCCCGAACTTGTCGCCGACAAAGTTCCATATTAGGAAACACAATATTTTTCGACTTTCTGCAAGTTTTCTCTATGTCCGAATCCACAGCAAAAGTCAGGTATTCCACAACACAAATGAAGCTTTGGTCTAATTAGCCAATGACTTCTTAGTCAATCGACTATCTAAAATATATTTCTCAATCTGAAACCCGAAACACGGCCATTTAATCTCACTAAGTCACAACACAACCAAAACAATAGTTTTTACAGGTAGAATATATCGATGTGCAACAAAATCCATAAGAAGAACTGTCATTTTTTAGAGCTGGGCTTCATAGCAATTTTCCATATTATATCCGAACATCTCATTAAAAGAAAAAATGTATTATAATATTAAATTGTTTACTACCAGGCTAGTTAGTTCACAGATCATCCATCAAAAAGTAATGTCAGAGACAGTCTTTCATTAAATTTTGACTTTCTGAAGGCGTCCTTGCTCAGTTGTGAATTCGTCTTCAGATTTCGAATTTCAAGGAATTATAAGAAAGCTCAATACGTAGACCTAACCTTAGGTCTTTAAATCAGTTATGTCAACCTTTTCACTGATCATATAATTTATAATCTGAAAAATAATTTTCTCTTAATTTTTACTTATCCACACTAGAGTCTTGGAGTTGCCGATGCAGCTTATGATACAAATTGGTATTCATACAATGGACGAATTCGATTGACTTTAATGCTACTAATACAAAGATCCCAAAAACCAATTTGTGTAAGTGTTATCGTTTTATAAGATCTTTTTTGAAATTAAAATTAAATAAATTAACAATTTGTTTTATAAAGCTTACGATGGGAAACTTTCATCCAATGAAAATTGATGTACTTACAACATTACTAAATGCTACGTATTCGATTTTTGCAATTTTGCGCAAGATGATGTAATGACGATTAAGATGACAACCAACTACTAATAAATAAATAAAGAACTATGCCCTAATAAAAACTATTTTCTTTCATGAAATGTCAAAAATAAATAGAGATGTCCTTATAGCAGAAATGGCGGAGAAATGAATACGATAAATTATTGGAGAATTTGAAAGAGTAGATGGAAATGGGCTAATGGTATTATTGTAAGCACTCTTTGAATTCAAAATATACCAAAACTATGAAGAGCAACGAATGAAAACCAAAAGGCGGAGAGTCATCGGAAACGTGATAAATTTATGACGTTCCTAATATTGGATTAATAACACATGAATCCGTATTGTGACGTTTAATCCATCACATCACAATCCAACAAAAAACACGAAATTAAAAAATTCACAACGACTTACTGACGTTATTTTAAACTTATTCAGCCTTATTATTAAACTGCCTGTAAATGCAAAAACCTTAATCATATTATTTAGAGAACGTTAAATAGAGACTGCATAAGGGTGTCTTGGGTTTTATCATATCTGTTTGTCACAAACGGCTGAGCTTCAGGGTTACCAATGCACCATTATTAGTTTAAAAAAATCGTCCGGGTTATTTTTATATTTTAGTAGTTGTGTTTGACGGTTCAATTCATTCAAATGCTAATTCTTCTTTATCTACAGGCCCAATTTATACGATTACATTTAATCAACATAATTCATCAAACAGTTATAAAAACGTAGAACACATTTATGTCGCCAAGAGTCTTGCAACCATAAGAATTACACCTTTGTAACCATTGACTTATTATATACAGAATTGACTTATTATAATGGGTGATCCAAGTAGAGATACTTTTTTCAATAGCCTTTTTTGACAGATCACGTGTGAGTCGTGTCATGCTGTCATGTTATTTTTGTTTAGTATTGTTTGGCATTTCATAATGGAAAGACTTACGCGTGAACAACGTTTACAAATTGTTCAACTTTATTATGAAAATTCACGTTCTGTGAGGAATGTGTTTCGTGCACTTCGCTCAATTTATGGATAGACTTACCGTGAGACTTTTTCCTGTGGGGATATGTAAAGTCAAAAGCTTATGCCGACAAACCCGCTTCGATTCAGGCCTTGGAGGAAAACATCACGCGTGTCATTCGCCAGTTACCAGTCGAAATGCTCGAACGAGTGATCGAAAATTGGACTCAACGGATGGACCATCTGCGACGTAGCAACGGCCAACATTTGATAGACATAATCTTCAAAAAATAAATGCCAAAGAATGTTTTTTCAAATGATAACAAACATTCTCCATTAAATTTGAATTTTCTGTGTTTTTTTTCTTTAAAAAAGTAGGGAACCTCGAAATGGATCTCCCTTTAAATGGGCTGCCAGTGAAATGTCATTTTCATACGCTTCTGCGAAAAAAATATGTTCCAAAACAGCACAGGCTCCGTTGTTTCACTGCGGATTAGCAAAGAAAAACATGCCAGTTTCAAGCTAAATTTCCATAGTACCATGCTTTAAATAAGAGCGATATCTTGTACCAAAAGGCTATTTTCCACAGCGACATGTATCGCCATCTATTCAAATGATGGAAGACTACAAGGAATGATTTCGAATAAATTCTGCAATAACAGTACATTTCTTTAATTATTTACAACTTTTTTTGCAATGTGATGAAGCAAACTTTTTTTTTTTGCTTACTTAGTTTTCCGCAGTGAAACAGGGGCGTGTATGTAGTTTTGGAACATGCGTGAAGTTGGCTACGAGCAGTCCACATATAATAAGTCAATTATATATGGACTGCTAGTAGCCAACTTCACGTATGTTCACTACGTACGCGCCCCTGTTTCACTGCGGAAATCTAAGTAAGCAACAAAAAAAAAACGTTTGCTTCATCAAATTGCAAAACAAATTGTTGTAAATTATCAAAAAACATTTGTAAGAAATAAATTTAGAAAACTTGTTCATACTCATAAGTAAAGAAATTTATTGTTACTGCAAAATTTATTTGAAACCACTCTTTGTATTTTCCAACTTTTGAATAGGTGTTGCTATGAAAATGAATCTCTTTGCACAAGATGTCGCTGTTTTGTAAAATGTTACTATGGCAATTTCGGCTTGCCGGCGCCAATTATTTCTTAGCTAATCCGCAGTGAAACAGTGGCTCCTGTGCTGTGATGGAACATATATTTTTCGCAGAAGCGTATGAAAATGACATTTCACTAGCAGTCCATATATAATAGGTCAATGTTTGTAACTCTGCCGATCTATGGAGCAGCTAATTGTAAAGACTTTCTCTTTTTGATACTTAACTTAACACAAAACCTGTAAAACTCTTATGGGTGGGATCATATTTTATAAATAAGAATTCGTGCGTCTCTGAATAAGTACTATACAACCGCTCAGATGTGTTTTAGCGAATTGTAATGAATACTTGTGAACCTGAACATGTTTTAACTTGACATTTTCGCTGATTATACCACAAAAATTGGTTCTGAACGATTTCTTATGTGAACTGTTGACAATATGTGAGATGAAGTAACAACAAACTCATATGGACAATAGAGTATTCTTTCATTTGTTTCAAAATATGTTTATCTTTTCGAGAAACTTCTGAATGTTTCTGTTTTATAAATGGAAAAGTTCACTTGTATTTTTTAGCAATTTCAAATAAATGCAGGTTAACGTAACATGTCACTTTGTCTGTAAAGTATACTTCATTCAATATTCGTCAGCTTTCATATCAAGTTATTTTGAAATTCTGAGTTCTAAGACAGTATTTATGATGAAAGTCAGTCATGATTTTCTTTGAATTATATTTACTCAATGTGAAATCTTACTATTAAGCAAAATTTGAAGTTAATTGATTTTAATAATAATAAAATTCAATTCACCGAAGAAGTTTAATAACCCAGAAACTAATTTGAAGTTTTTACGGAGAGTTGATGTCAATTCAGACTTCACTTTTGTTTTTCTTCAGTAGAGTAAAGAAAAAAATTGCTTTGCAGTTCAGTGTATTTTTAACATACATATTTACATTTATATACATTGAGACTTTTTCGCCACACAATTACCGCAATAAATTCTGTAACATGTTTTATTGATTTGTTATATTTATTTTCTAAATAATTACATATATTATCTTCTTGTTCTTTTTTTTTTTTATCAGTTTCCATTTTTATTAAATTCTCATAAACGGAGTGTTTTGCATTGACAACGGAGTGAAAAAAAAACATAAATAACATCCAATGTTCAACGTATTTTGTACTGATTGTAATAGATTCAGTATTAGATTTGTCAATAAACGCCAATCAGCTTTTACATGGGCTTTTATTTTTATTAATAACAAACCTATTTCATGAATTAACTTTTAATCACTAAGTAATTTTCTATTAACAATGCTGTTAATATTTGGTTTGTGGTTGTTTTTTCATAAATTGTTTGGCAAGTGTCAATCAAATATTTTCTACCAATGAAACCCTAGTACGCTTATTACTTTGGTAAAAGATATTTTACACACAAGACATCTTATTACAAAATTGTTTGCACAAAGCCCCCTATCCATGTACAGTCATCTGCAAATGTGCGAAATTCTTTTGTTTCCCATTAACCCATTTTTCCTATAATTTCGCTAAGCAAAACACCCAACCTTACAGCTGACAACCAGAACGAGACTCGTTATGTGCCATACCGCGTGATCTGTCATTTGTAGATATTTGCCAGCTGCCTTCCTCATTGGCTGTCAACCCCGTTCAATAATATTTTCATTTTTTCGTGTGTTTTGATTTTTCGTTTATTTGGTAAACAAGTGCCGCGGTAATTATCCTAAACACAGGAAAATGTCGAACGCTGTGCAAGATTATGTTTACCTATACGAGTAAGTATAATCCCAACCCCCAGTTGCAACAAATCGATCGCCGATCGCCAAATTCTGTTTCCACAATACACACAAAAAAAATATCTGCCCAACTATAAAAAAAAAAACAAAAAATACCGAATTCCAGATTGCTGATGAACAAAAACATTGAGCACCAGCCATTCGAGGTAATTTCAGCGGTCGTACAGCAGCGCTTTAATCACGGTAACTACTTAAGCGGTAAGTACTATTCACTTGTGTGTGCAGTTGTATTGTTTTCGCATTGTGCTTGTGCGTAGTTCACGCAATAATTGTGAAACAATTTTTTTTCTTGTTTTTTTTTAATTTGTGCCTTTGTTGTGTCTCGCCTATTGGAATGTAGTGGGTACCCTTCTCACGTTGCTGATCCGTCATGGCGACCTACCGGGCATTCTACAACGTATCAGTGCGTTCTACATAATCTATGATCTCTTTCATTCGGATGGGCAAGAAGAAAGCCCGTTTTCAGAGTTCCTCCTCGCCCAGCTGCAGAACAAAGATATGAGTGCTGGGCGGCAGATTGAGAGGAATTTTATTGTTCACCTGCTGGCCAATGGAACATCAGACGTAAGTCACTTTGTTTGCACACAGAATCCATTTGCAATAGCTAACCTCAAAATTATGATTTTTTTTTTTTGTGATTTAATTGCAGCTTGGCAAACAAACTCCGGGACACATTCTCAAGTCGGAGTTATTCCCCACCACCCTGGACCTGTCTTTTTTCAAACAGCCATCGTGTGAGCGACAGCGAGAGATACCAGCTGCTGCACGTTCAGGTGTGATGAACTGTGCGGCCGCTGGTATACCAAATCCAGGCAATGAATCGACAGTGCGCGAAATGATGGAAGGACTGACGCTGACCGACGTCAGTCCACTTAATAACACACTAATGCCGCAAATGTATTCCGTTGCCCCACCACTGATGAACTTTGAGGACGAGCTCGTGTGGTTCGACCTGACTGTACCATCGTACCACAAGCCTATGTTTGACTCGACAAATGATATTGGCGCCCAGGCCAAGCGGCTAATTGAACGCGCCCTCACGCAAGCTCTCAGTCTTCCCGATCAGCAATTGTTGTTGGATGAGTTGAAAAGAGATCCGAATTTAGTTTACCAAATTGGATTGACCCCAGCTAAGGTGAGTCGTTCGTTCGTTCGATTGAGTGAGTGAATGTAAACAAATCGATAGTTAGTGTTGGTTGGTATTTATTTATTCTAATTGGTGGTGACTAATCCGATTGTTTTTGTTGGTTGGACAGCCACTCATGCATTTCTGGGAGTTGACAGTTATTTTTGACATTTGCAAAAACACGTGCTTTTTTCGCTTTACATCGATTTTATACATATTGCTGCTGATAACGTTTCTTTTTTCTCTCTTTTGGGGCGGGATGGTTGTTTGTTGTCTTGTTGTGCATTAATCGCCGGCGCGCGCGCATCAATAAATCAGTTCGCTGTGCGAATGGTTGGCCTCATTTAATGTGTTGATTTTGTTGATATGAGATCATCGACAATGAGTTGGTTTGTGGTAATTCTTTGTTTTTCGGAATTGTTTTGATGTTTGGCCCACACAAAGTCTGCTCGCATTTATTGATATAGTTTGCGTACATCGCGGTCTTTGGACAATGCGACCAAGAATTTTTTTATCACCCGGCAAATTCGGTTCGTATTGTTTCCAATTGGAATTTCCAATTAGCTGGAATCGTTTGCCCCTAATTGGTGTTTTTGTTTACCTACGCTTGCAATCACTTGCAAGTTAACTTTTAATTGGACCAAGAAGATGTCTGTGTTGAAAGGAAGGCGTTGATCGTTGTTTTTATGTCTAGCTGACATTTTGATGGAGGTGGGATATTTTTAAGATGATATTCCACGTCTTTCGCGGACTGGAACAAAGACCAATTGATTTTGTTGCGGAACGAAGTACCAGTGTAGCCAGCAGCCTCTCATTATCCAATAGCAGATATGCCGATCGCCAGATCAACTACCGTCCAATCAAATAAATCACATTGCGATAGGATAGAGGCACGCATCTAGTATTTTAGATATCTGAACACTTCGAGGGGCTAATATCGACTCGGTACACTATTTTGTTGCACCCAAAGAAGAATGTGGTTATTCACCACGACACAACAAATGTGCCACAACAAAATTTGATCTCGAAAGACTGCAATCACAACAGAACCGCAAGGCAATTGCTGATCGTCTATCCCTTAACCTCTCGATTAACACCACACCCCCAACATCTAATGTCAAAGATCAATGGCGACGATGTCAAAAGACCATTAAATCAGTCCTGACTGATGTGCTAGGTTTCACAAGAAACCCCTGGTTAAGAAGAATGCAAACTGACGCATGCGATAGATGATACAGAAAAGTACCACTTGAGAAATGATGTTCATAAGTTTCTTGCTTAAGTGGCGCTAAAGTCCGGAATGAACCTTGGCCTCAACCAACATGCCCCTCCAATTATCCCTTTCCTTAGCTAACTGCTTCCAGTTGCAAGTTGGTTGTGGTCGGTTTCTACTTGTGCGCGCCACTTAAGGCGAGGTCTTCCTCTACTACGTCCGACGTCTGGATGGGATTATATGACTCTGCGATCCAGAGTACTGGTGTCCATTCGTTCTACATGTCCTAGCCATCTTAAACGTCCAATGCGGAGTTTTTTTAATCAGCGGCATGTCGCTGTACAGCTCGTACAGTTCTTGGTTGAATCTTCGCGAGCCTCTGGTGTTGGCTCGGGAGGCGGGTCGACTTGCCTAAGACCTTTTTTGGTGTCGAATGTGTCGGTGAAATCGACTCTAATGGAGCAACGAGAATTCCCCATCTTCATCGGGCGGTATAGTTCGTATCTATTAATGATCTACCGAAGTGTGAAAATTTGATCGGTTGTGGACTTTCCTGGCCTAAAACCACACTGATAAGGGCCGATCAGGTTGTTGCTAAACGGTTTCAGGCGTTCACATATTACGGCAGATAGGATCTTGCAGTCTTTGTTGAGGAGACTTATGCGTCTGTAGTTGGCGCAGTTGATCTCCTTTTTTGTGGATCGGGCTGAGGTTCCATTCTTCAGGCATACCTTCATCCGACCAGATTCGACTTATGAGTTAATGGATGTTACTTACAAGTCATCTCCGCCTTCCTTATAAAGCTCAGCGGGAAAGCCGTCATTCCGGCAGCCTTATTAAGCTTGAGTTTAGATATTGCTAACCTCACTTCACTCAGGTTGGGTGGTTGGCAGTTTTCGCTGTCGGCGCAAATATTGTATGGTCCGTTATGACTGACAGCGGAATGTTGTTAGTCATCGTCGTTTAACAGTCTGCAGAAGTGGTTCTTCCAAATCCTCAGCATAGACTGTGTCTCAACTACGATATTTCGTTTTTCATCTCAACAGAATTCTGTTTGAGCCTTGTATCCTTTGCTTTGACGTTTTACACTTTGGTAAAACGTGCGAACATTGTTCCTGGAGCTCGCGAGCTTTTCTTGCACTTTTTCCTTCTTTCTGAAAAGCGGGTGGCACATCAATGGCAGATATCGTCTTCAAATGCAGCTATAAATTCCTACTACGGAGTAGCAAACACATTGTACAGCACAACGGTATCGGTATCGGTAATCGCCAATTAATGGCTTAAATGTTTTTTTTTTCATTTGATTTGAAAGTATGGATAGTAAGCAATTGGTCTGTAGTTTTCAGGTAACTTTTGTGCTAATCGGTTGGATTCGATCAATTTTCTGGGGAAACTTGTTGATCATATGATCTGCAAGGAACGGGTGAAAGTTCGGGAATTTCGTCAAGGGGCTTTTTTAAAGTCCGAATTGTTTAGGATGCACCTGATTTTTTGATGCCAAAATTTTATTTCAACCATTATTAACAGTACGTGCTCTCTCGTTGGTGGCACCGCTTGTTCCGAGTTAAATGTTAAATTTCCTGAAAATATTCTAACAAATAAAACGGCCCTTTATTTGTTTTAGCTAGCGATTCATATGTTTTGTATAAAATTATTACTGACTAATTTTGCCACTAACCAAAATGTCCTTTAGCCTCCGGGACATGCCAGAAGAAGGCATTCTTTTGGGCTTCTATGTTTCGCTGGTTGACAAAAAAATTGTTTTCTCTCCAGTTGGATCTGTTGAGCCATGCTTTTTTGGATCCTGTTTTGCTTATAGAGTGAGGAGCGAATAGTTCCATACTCCATAGGAGAAGGATCTCATTTACTGTCTTCAAGCAAGTATTGACAATACTGTGTCTGAAACAAAGGTCTTCGCAAGAAAGTTAATTCTAAAAAGATTATCCCAGTAAGTTATTCGGGATTTTCATAAAACTCGTTGATGGTATTTTTTTCTCAGGTGGTGTATAGATCGCCCTTATTACAGTGTGATCTGAGTTTCCCAATGGAATAGAGATTGCGATCTTGTAGTTGTCTGAATAAGATATAAGAAATAGATCCAAGATATTTTGAAAGTTGTTATGGAAACAAGAATATGTGTTGGTTCCTCGAGAAATCGAGTGAAGTATGACAACATTTTGGCATGTCTTCCTGTGTCATCTGTTCTGCTGATGCAATTAGAGTTGTGCACGTTCAAATCGCCAAAGATGATAACTCCGGGTTTAGGATGATTTCTTGGAAAATGGGTTGCATTGATACCTTTCTCTGGCACACTTCACTCATCTTGTATATGCACATAGAACACCCTTTTAACAGATACTTCGATGCTATCAAAGATCATAAAGCCATACTGATAAAAAAAAAATTGTTCTATGGCGAGTCGTACTGGCACAGCCCGCCATATATTTGGATCTCGTTTCTCATGTGTGTACGTGCACACCGCCCGCCCGTACCATGAAGCTGGTGAGCAAAAGTTTCTGTTTTTTGTTCTCAGTGTGTCATCTGTATGGTTTTATAATATTTTGATGCTATTCATAGTCAGGGCACGGAAGATACATTATATCCGTTCTCAAATTGTGTGATTCTGTTAGGATTAGAATGTGTGATCTTTCTGCTCTAAGATTTTGTTGTACGGAGTTGACATCCCCGACCTCGAATATTGCAGCATTCAGTCACAAGTTTTGTTTTGATGTTGGTGTTGGTTAAAGTGTTATATTTTCTTGCATGGTGTTTACACAGGTATCCCGCCAACACAACGGGAACTCTATCTAGGGGAATCGTTCTCTTAAATCTGGCAAAAGAAAAAGTTGCCAATCATTTGTTAACCAAATATAGAAAGTAGACACGTTTTAAAACGTATGTTTCGCCCTATCGGAGCCACTCGTTTGAGCGTTGCAAAGCGCCTACAGACCTTAACTTATCGCCGTGTTTCCTATTCCAGTGTACTGTGTCATATTGTGATAGTTATTCCCTTTCTGCTGTTTGGGTTAAATGATTTCATTGCATATCGTAGTGACCTATAGAACTCCCGCCAGGTGCGGTAAGGGGCAAATACACTCATACTTCCTGTAAAAGGCCGACTCCAAATGGAGAAGGTTAGCAAATTGCATCATATCGAGGACGATGGCCCTCCTACGGCAAAATCAGAACGAACGATCTACTAAATAGAACCCGCCCAGATATCGTAAGAATTACGGCAATAGTCATGGGGCACTGGTCAATTGGAGACCATAAGGCCAAACTAGGGATGTCATTCAACCCTCAACGCCGCAGTCGCGGGAACACAAATGAGAGAGAAATCCTCTCCCATTTCATCTGCAAATGTCCGGCACTAGCAAAAGATTGCCTGCGTTAGACCAACCATTTTTGGACAACCTTAGCGAAATCTCGGGTATATAGCTACAAAATCTTATCCGCTTTCTAAACCTCACATGCTGGATCTAGAAACCGCCTGTATCGCATCCACAATAACAATCATAATATAGGTCACGCGAGTCGTGGTACCAAAAAGGGATATCAGTGCTTGTTCATGCCGAACCGCCACTTCCACATACCTACCTAAGAACTGTCGCCTTTCAAACCTCGTTATATTCTGAATGTTTGTGCAATTTTAATCCATCCCCTTGCAGGTGGCCATGGCTCAGAGGAATGCGTAGTTGACTGCTAAGCCAAACGCTGCGGGTTCAAGCCCCAGCTTCGGCAGCATTTGTTTTCTACGAAAATTGCCAGCTTATCTGAGGCCAACTGTGCGATAATGTGAGACAATATAAATCTATGTCTCCTCCTCTGTGCCACTTAGGTTTATGTTATATGTCTTTCCTTCTATGTGTCTATCTGTCTCTCTCTGTTGTATTAATGTCTTCATCTGTCCTAGCCGATGGCCTCAGTCGCCAGTGCTGTTATGTGTCTGTAGTTCAATGCATTCATGTGCGAATTACTGTAATGTCAATGTCAATCCATCCCCATCTATAATGTAGGACTCTTTTTTATAATTTTGGCTCTCATGTTCCAGGTATGGTACTCATAATACAACACAGAGACGTCTCGGCCTTTGGTACTAACAAGCCTTTTGTGCCAAACATTTTTTTTTTTTTGTCGACATTTGAGTTAAACAGTCGCAGCTTGATATTTAAGCTTATGCTTCTGCTTGGATACATTACAAACGCTGCCTTTGCTCTGCGACTTAGCTTATCATTCGAGCAATACTTCCAATAGGAAATCCTTCACTGTTTCCACCTTTTGTATGTCAAAATTTGCGTGAGGAAGATAGCTATCCCCGAAGCTGGTCATTTTATTATGGAAATCTTTATTTTCAAGCCCCTCCTCAGCTGTTCTCATTCCGTGAAGATAAGTGATAGGAAAAGTGAATTGTCAGCATAGTCTAGATGTTCTCATTTGAGGTCTATTGACTGTACTCCTGCTTTTCGGGAACAGCTTTGACAGCGCCAAAGTGGTATTGTGATGGTATGATGATTGTTCATATCCCTTGCAAATGGTATTCCTTTCTATATTATACATGGAACATCGGTTCTTCCATAGACCATTGAAATTTTATTGTAGCTTCTATGAGATGATAATCAGGAGTCCAGGGGACAGCTCCTAAAATGCAGCTTGATGACCCATATTGATATTGCGTTAATTTGGCAGCCAAACATCGCACCACCATGGCTGTGTGCTTCTGAATCATATGTCTTAACCCACCACTAATCTGCCTACCTCCGCACTAATGTTCTCCACCAGAATAACAATCAGCACTATCGAGGTAACCCGTTCGGAAGAAAATTTTATCCGATTTATTCGAAATCGGAGAAATCTTTACCGAGGCTTCTTTTCCGATGAGCATTTCGAACAGATCTTCCGAAAATGTTTGACTGCAACCCGTGCAATTTTTTCCGAAGTTGTGTGATAACGAAAAATTGTTGTATCCATCGCAAATCTCTAAGCTTAACTCGGTTCCGATTGAAACTGTCTTTGGTTTTGGAAATTCTTTTAAACGGATTCCTCGATAGACGCGAATGTCTTTGTTTGCGTTGAGCAAAGCACTTAGTTAGTTGTGGAAGTGTGTCTTTTCATTTTCAAAAAATGGCTTCCTTGGGGCATGCCTCTTTGTGGCGTTGATGATAGCATCCATTCCACTCCAAATTTCTGTTGACTGACGTTGGTATTACGGAGTTGAATATAACACTCTTACCGGTCAAAACCTGTACTCCTACACATCTAACCATCTTCCTTCGGGGGGAAATCATAATTACTTTGAGGACATGTGCTTCCTGAACCGAGAAGCTTCCCTACATTCCAGAAACCGTTCTTTTATAGCCAAATTATCATCAATTAATTAGTCGCTATCCGTATCGTAGTTTATGTACCCTCAGCTTTTTATACACGTAATCCATGAAACAACTAAACAGATATCGTCCTCGCGTTTTATTTTTGTCTTATTCTGTGCATTTACTTCATCGACGCGCATGGCACATGCGCCTTTCCTATGTTATCGAATGCTAATGGCGAAAACTCAACATGGACTGTAATATTTGTATCATACATGTTATCCCCACCACAAGCCTGTTTGTTGCGCTACTAACCCAAACCCAGTTTGCTTCCCGATCATTCGCAATATAGATTCTGATCCCAAACTACCTCTTAGTTGAATATTTAACTCAACGGACAGACCTGTCGGTACTAGGCGGCAACAAAAAGATGACGGATGTGCGTCGATTAGCTTGCTCATCCTACCTATCTTAAGCGTCAAATCCGTAAATTTTGTGATTGAAACCTAACATTCGATCATACATACCGGAGGAAAGATAGGATTTTTACGAGCATTAGCGCCGCCCGTATAGAAGTTAAGAAGCTGATGCACCTGTTGTAGGTTTGAAAATGCTTTGATAATCCGACGCAATGATTACAGACAGACGGAATCCTGTAGGTGATTTGTAGGGATGAGATTTTTCTCTCTGTGATCGCAGTTCAGAGGGTTTCCTTTCTTGACGCCGTGATCGAGTTTGTTGTATAAAATTTGATTCGATCAATTGATCACAAAAAATGAGACCCTCTAACCTGCGCCAACTACAGAGGCGTAAGCCTCCTCAACATCGCCTACAAGATCCTATCTACCGTCATATGTGAACGCCTGAAACCGTTTACCGACAATCTGATCGGGCGTTATCAGTGTGGTTTTAGGCCAAGAAAGTCCACAACCGATCACACTTTCATACGTCGGCAGATCCAGAAAAAAACCTAAGAAATCCAAATCGATACCCACCACCTATTCATCGATTTCAAAGCCGCATACGACAGCATTTATAGAGGCGAACTATACAGAGCCATGTCTAGTCTTGGTATACCGCATAAACTCGTTCGTTTGTGTACGATGACGATGGAGAATCCTGACTGCTCTATCGGGGTCGGTGTGACCCACCGTCACATTCGATACCAAAAAGGATTTAGGCAAGGCGATGCGCTGCCATGTGACATCTTCAATTCGATTCTTGAGAGGATTGTGCAAAACTCCCGAGCCAACCCCAGAAGCACAATTTTCCAAAATTGGTGCAACTACTAGCATACTCCGACGATATTGATATCATTCAACCAAGATTCAGATTCAACCAAGAACTATACAAATTGTAAAGCGACATCCCCCTGGTCGAAACTCCGCATTGGACGTTTAAGATGGCTATGATATGTATAACGAATAGACACCAATACTCCGGCACGCAGAGTCTTCGATTCCCAGCCAGACGTCGGACGCAGTAGAGGAAGTCCTTGCCTTGAGTGGCGTGCACAAGTAGAAACCGACCTCAACCAACTTGTTGCGAGAATCAGTCTGTGCTTATCAACCCACGGGTTTCTTGGTGGATAGCAGAAACCCAGTACTTCAGTTGCAGAGGGTTTTTGTGGCTTGTTGATAATGTCTCTGGTCTTCGATGTTAGGCGCTGGACGAATGGGATCGAGAGATAGGATGCCTTTGAACCCTAAGCTGAGTTATTCGGCCTGTATCTGATTTTTATTGGTTTTAAAAAATTGCTTTATGAAGAATGATATACATTCAGTCCATCCCAAAACTCGCTTTACAACCAATCAATCTATTCCTCTCTTTACAGCTACCCCAACTGGTTGAAAATAATCCCATAATATCCATTGAAATTCTAATGAAGTTAATGGACTCCATGCAGATCACTGAGTATCTCAATGTCCTTGTTAATATGGAGATCACCTTGCACTCAATGGAGGTCGTGAATAGGTAAGTGTTCTCGCCCACAACACAACAGAATGTCCTAAACAACAACAACTCACCTCATCTTCCCATCAGACTTACAACCTCAGTTGAACTACCAACCGAATTCGTCCATCTCTATATTAGCAATTGCATCTCCACTTGTGAGACTGTAAAGGATAAATACATGCAGACAAGATTGGTTCGTCTAGTGTGCGTCTTTCTCCAGAGCTTGATACGCAATAAGATTATCAATGTTAAGGTAAGCACCATCAATCAATGACCAAACATCTGCTACCACTCTCCCATTGCAGGATCTCTTTATCGAGGTGCAAGCCTTTTGCGTCGGTTTCAGTAACACCAAAGAAGCTGTCGGCCTATATCGTCTGCTCAAGCATTTGGAAATGGACGAAGGACAAAACAATGCAAACCCCAAAAACTGAATGCAAAACACCACAAATCCCCATCAAACAATTGAAAATAAAAATGCAAAAATGCTACTCTTTAAAAATTTTATTAAATAATAACTAATGCATAATGTGAATTCCTTTTTCTTAAAAACAAAAATGAAAACTGAAAAAAAAAATTAAAAAAAGGGACAAAATGAATTGGCTCTCATGATAAACTTGATAAAAGTTACAAAAAAGAAGAACAGAATACATTTTGTTTTCCTTGGAATAAAGTATTTAAAATAAACATAGTCTCTCGCTGTCTTATAAAAGAAAGAATTTTGATTAATTTATTATATCGAGTGTTTGGGAGTTTTACGTGAGAGTTTCACCCTGGGTAACGCAGGCTTCGAGGTAATCTATGCGACGCTCTAGAGTTGTCAGTTTTTCATTGAGTACGGCCAAGCGGGAGCGACAAGACATGTCTACAATAACCAAAACAAAATAGATACACAAAGTGGTTGTGTTGTGAATGGTCTCGTGTATTTCTTCTTATTCTTACCGAAGGAATTAAGGAAGTCAGTGATTCGTTTTATACTGGCGGTAATTACTTCAATGTACTCGCGATTGGCCCAGTCTTGGTGGATTTGCTTTTGAATAGCTTCTCGGTGGACACCACTCATGTTGGAAGTTGAAGGAATATTTGTGCAAGAGTCAGGCAATTTAATAAGAAAACAACAAAACACAGAAAATAGATTTTATTCCCCGATGAAGATGACAAAACTTTTGACAGTTGGAAATGCACTTAGTGTAGGAAGACGGATTGCAGTGTATCGAGACTCTGTGGGCGAGTATTTTTTTTAACTATAATTCTGACAGCCCAATATTTGTCAAACTTTAACAGGGTGACGTAGAATAATTAATGTGGATTGTCTGTGGAGTTGAAAATTATAGTAGGTGTAAGTTATTCAAAGACAATAGGGGTGTTCAAGCAAAGTCGGAAAGTCGTCGTAAACGTCTAGTAAACGTGATAAAATTACGACGTGATAAATGAACTGTCAAAATTTGTATGGGAAATCTTTTCCAACAATCTCGGAATTTTCTCACAGAAATTATGTTTCAATTCCGTGGGTTAACGCATCATTTAGTGGTACAGTTTTATGTAAAATTTGTAGTAAAATTATGACGTTGCATGAATACCCTTAACAATACTAAACAGTTGTAAAATTATACAGAGCATAACTATTTATGGTCACATAAATACTCTTTCATAAAACATTTCCTGACCAATATATGTTATACTGTGTTTGTGTTAATAAAGTATCAAATATATTCCAATAAGCGTTTTTTTTAGAGGTATAGAACTTTGAAATGGCATAGTTTTTTTTAATTGGCGCGAATTTTACATTATTCGAAGGATTATCTTCAGACATTGTAATATAAATGTGACATCTGGTATATGACCGCCACGACTGTCTCGGACGTAGTCTAATCTGGAGGTCAATTTTTCGATTACTTTTTCTAACAATTGTGGCCGTATATCGACAATAACGCGGCGAACGTTGTATTCCAAGTGGTAAATCATTTCGGGCTCATCGGCGTAGTCAAGTGGCGTTATATTCACGAAACCAAAACACAAAATTATGAACTCACCAAACGTTTCCTTCAACAAATCAATTTTGGCACAAGCTGTGTGACACGTTGCGCCGTCTTGTTGAAACCACAGCTCCTACACATCGTGGTTTTTCAATTGATGAACGAAAATGTCAGTAATCATGTCTCTGTAGCGGTCACCATTGAACGAACCTTCTGGCCAGCATCGTTTTTAAAGAAGTACGGGCCAATTATTCTTTTTTGTGGATTTTTGTGGATGCAACGGTGTCTCAACATACACTTGAGGATTTTCACCCAAAAGTGAGCTCCATTGCTAAACAAAATTTATGAAAATTGGGATCAACGGCAGTCTTGTTTTGGGCCCATTCACCGAATCTACGCCTGGGTGATCCTGTGGCTACAATTCTTGCACGAGCTCAATTCTCTTGCTCAAACACTCAATTGGCATTTTAAAAAGTAAACAAAACCTTTTTTGTTTTCATTATTAACGTATCTATTCAAATTTTTGTTGCACATTCAATTTATTTCAGGACATTCTCTTCTTTCCTACGGTTGTGTAGCTACACAAATCATAATTATTTATACCCCCTCTATAGAGGGACACACAAATTCTCATTCATAAAGCATTTCTCACCCACACAAAAAAGTTATACATACAGGGTTTGTGTCAAATAAAGAACAAAAACGAGAGAAACAATTGGCTGTTTCACAGCTCGGTAGAGTTACTACTTACTTTCTTTTCTTAAGTGGCGCTACAGTCCGCAATGAACCTGGTCCTCAACCAACGCATGCCTTTCCAATTGGCATGGTCCTTAGCTAACTGCCTCCAGTTGCTTACTCCAAGTTTAGGTGGGTTTCTATTTTTGCGCGCCACTCAAGGCGAGGTCTTCATCTACTGCATCCGACGTCTGGCTGGGAATGGAAGACTCTGCGATCCGAAATATTGGTGTCCATTATTTCTACATGTCCTAGCCATCTTACAAGTCCAATGCAGGGGCATGTAGCTGTAAAACTCGAATAGTTCTTGGTTAAATCTTCATCTCCATACCCCGTCAACCCAAAGCGACCGAAGATTTTTCGAAGAATTTTCCTCTGGAATGGGCAAATGTTTTCTTCATCTATTTTGGATACGGTTCATGCTTCAGCGTCGGAGAGCAGGACAATGATGAGCAGGTTCTTATATAGCATCTCCTTTGTAGTACGAGTGAGGCCTTTTCTAAAAAATTGCCTTGCTAGACCGATGAAACAGTTGGCAAGAGTAATTCTTCGTTTAATTTCTGACGCAATGTTGTTGTCAGACTTATTAGTGAAGCTTACCAAGGGATAATTTTGATGGTTGCAAAATCCTTGGCGACAACTTTGTTTTCAATACTTTAGAAGAATTTTGTTGACTTATGTTGACTCAATAACATCGTTTACAATGTTGAGTCTGTAGGTAAAGAAGAATTACCCTTTGAATAAATTAAACCGTGAACAACAACTGCTAAAATACTAAAATACCCTGGACGAATATTTCCAACTTACAAATAAACCGTAAGTAACGGTGATGCTCAGCGTCTGTTTATACAGAAAAAAACCTTATTCAGGCCCTATTCAACCGTCAGACAAGTGTAGGATATGTATAGCC
Organism: Rhingia rostrata; assembly: GCA_949824845.1. Classification (NCBI taxonomy): domain Eukaryota; kingdom Metazoa; phylum Arthropoda; class Insecta; order Diptera; family Syrphidae; genus Rhingia; species Rhingia rostrata. Next base: position 65,138,205 of record OX463758.1, read on the forward strand.
TCTATTCAACGCTGTATAAGTTTTATGAACAAGGCTTTTGCGTTCAGAGGCATTTTATGCAGCGCATAACTCTAAATGCTTATAATGAGTTTATCCGGTTGACGGCTCATAAGCCAAACCATAGAGACTAAGATTGTATGAAATATGTTATGTGAAAGAAATAAAATAGTCGATTTTACTAGCTAAATGAAGTTTATGAATAAGGCAGTTTAACGATTATACAGGGAGAAAAATACAGCCCGGTTCAATTTAAGTTCGAGAAAAGCCAATACACATGCTTCTTCAGACCTCAGTTATTCAAATCGAAATGAAAAATACATCCGTTAAGAAGAAGAGCACATTCCTGATGGATATTTCAATACTACAACATATATTTCTATTTGTTAAATCATTCATTGAAACAGTAATCGTCAACATTTTACCATCGCTAATACGTTCAGCGCACAAATTTGCCATAAAATGTAAATACATTTTTTTTTCATTTCGAAGCATAACTCTTTATGAAAATTCTAATTGCATTTATAAATAAAACACTAAAACATGAAACCAAATTCAATATTATATTCTAATAAAAAAAAGAGCTGCAAAGGCTACGTAGCTTTCATTTCCTACCTCGTGAACTTGTCCATCCTCCCATTCGATACTCGAATAAAAAATTAAAATGACAGCCGCTTCTGTCAAAATAACACCCTTCCGAGACTAGATGAAATTTTTATTTTTTTCGTCGTTCTTTAACTTTAAATAAAAACAATGTCGATCGCGAACAATTTACGTAATGCCATCCTAAGGAAGCCTTTGTGCATCGATGCTAACCGAATTCTTATAAATGTGTCGCTCAGATGCAGCACAAACGCATCTCTCCAGTATGGTAAGTTCTAGGTTATTATGCCATAAGTACCTAGTGTCTCATTGGCCGAATAACTTACAGATAGAGATCCCAGTGGGGATTTCATGAATCCCAGTATACAGGAACTACTCAAATCATTGACTAGAGCTCGTCTGGATAAAGTTTTCCGCAAGCGTTCTGTCTCGAACAACACAGTTGAATATAAGTAAGGATATCATTGGAATACATATAGGGATCAGATAGGCCAATAATATGTATTTACAGATTTTTAACGACCGAACAGCTGGAAAGTGAATTCAAAAAACTCGCTACTAATGCCGAGAGCAATCTTCAAATGCCGCCGGTTGTGATGGTTAGTATTGCAAAATGGTGTTTTTCTTTGTCATCTCACTAATCTGTTGGGTTTGCAGTTTAAAGAAGATAAACAGAAAATTATCTCCAAGGACGCAGCGCTAAAGAGTTTTTCTGACTCAAAGTTTGTCATCGCCGACATAACCTACGGGCTGCGACAGTCTGACCGCAAAGTAGTTATCCGACAGACAGATGGAACATTGGAATACGCTCCAATAGATGTTACCAAGCGAGTGGTGCAAACATTCTTCCCCCTCAGTGGTCGTAAAATCCGAACTCCACGAATGTTCGAGGAGAAGAATCTTCAACGTTGCCTCGACGAGTTTAAATATGAATTCATCTTGGATCGACTGTGCGTGCAATACGAACCCTTTGAGAAGGACTTCCATGATATCTCTGCTAAAGTCTATTCACATATCAACGAAAACAAGAAATTCGATGATCTTCGATCCACACGTCACTTCGGACCGATGGCATTCTTCCTTGCTTGGCACAAGCAAATCGACGACCTACTTTACGACATCATCAAGCGTGATTTTTTACGTAATGGTGTTGAGTTGATAGTGGTATTGTACAAGATTCACAAAATCGCCTATGACGAGGGTGTTATTCAAAAGCTGAAGAGCATCCCAGAGACGGCCAATATAATGAGTGAACTTCAAAAGAATTTCCAAAAAAATTCTGATGATATTCATGAAGAGATCAAGTCAGCTATTGGCAAGTCAAGAGAGGACTTTGAAGCCGACGCCATTTGCCTAGAAGTTATTGAGAACTTTGTTAAGCAACACGCTCTGAAGAAAGTACAACTGGAGCTGGCCATTCAGACATTCAAAGAAGTCAACGATGAGAAGAAAAAGTTGTATGAGGGTCTGCGGAAGGCACATGGAGTTACAAATTAATAGAGTTGTCGCTAAACCGCTGTTTACTGTTATTTACTAAAATAAAAATTTGAAAAGTTAAACATTTCTAGAGAAATCTGTTTTTTTTTTCTTATCGAGTTTCAAGCGTCTCAGTCTTCAAAATTAGTTCTGAATGCTGAATAATGGATCGTGTCACAAACGGATGAATAAATCGTGGTCGTTCCTGTTTCTAAAGCATAAATCATTACGCACTTTGATGAATTTTATCTTGAAGTGACCATTGAAGTGGACCTAGTCAAGTCTTACATTTGGCTAAAAGAAGAAGAACGAATGCATACGCATAGCTGACCTTAACCAACGTAAAAAGCAGTTAGGTAACTGTAACTGGAGAGAAATATTTTATAAGATTCATCAGACCGCACAGAAAAATTAATAAGCAAGTAGGGTACAGATTTATAGCCAGGAAAGCCTCAGCGTAAGTGCTTCGCTTCCAGGAAAATAAAACCATTAAACACGCCATCGACCCTAGGAGTTACCAAGAATCATTTAAGATTTCCCAAGTTAAAATTACGACGCACGTTTCTCATTAGTCAATAGACCATGTCACGGTACTAAAAATGCTCGATTGACCAAAACCCGGGACGCGCTATTATCAACTACAAAAATATGATTGTCATCGTTACTTTTTTTTAAATTCATTCGTTACGACGGAACTACATGAAGTTGTTACTCTTTCAAAAAACATATGCGACACGAGTGAATGAGATGGCTATCTAACCACAAAACTGCTATCTGACAGATAATTATAATCTTTATTTATTTGACAGATAAGACTTATCTCTCAAATAGACTTGGAGAATTTTGTTGAAATGCAAAGAAAACGATTGCAAAGCTATTCAACCATCACAAGTCTCATAATGAAAAACAAAAAGAAGCGAAGTGAGAACTTCAGCAGAAGTGAAGTGCTAATACTTATCGATATTGTAGAGAAATACAGAATAACAGTAGAAAACAAAAAGACAAATGCTGCCGCATGGGCGGAGAAAAAGAGTGCATGGGAAAACATTACCGAGGAATTCAATGCGATATCGGCAAATCCACCGCGTACCTGGAAAACACTAAAACTCAAATATGAGGGGATCAAAAAGGAAATACGACGAAAACAAATCCTTATGAGGGAACACCAGAGAAAAAATCCAAATGCGGACACTGGATTGGAACTACATAATTACGAGGAGAGAGTCTTGTCTATTATGCAGCTGGATGTAAGTGGTTATAACTCGGGGTATGATGTAGACGAGTGTGGTAAGTTTTATAAACGTATGCGTATGCGCATTTGTTTGAAACGATTGTATTTCTATAGAACAACCATCAAAGGACGGAGATGAATCGATGGGTTTCATTAAAATAGAAGACTTGGATAAGGGGAATTTAGGATTTACACATTCCATCAACAATGAGACCATAACTGGAGAAGAAACACCTTCCACATCAAAAGATGGATCCATACACATCATCAAAGTAGAACAACGCCACGATGAAATTCCAGATTTAGTGCCACCCGACAATATCGGTGGTGGGTTGTACAATTCGATTTAAATTTCAATTACAAAGATTGCTTCTATTTGCCCTAACAGGTGTCGTCGGTTCAAGGACTGACCACAACAATATAGGTCCTGTAAAGACAATTCCAATCAGGAAACTCGGAAGGAAAAGACATCTAGATCAATTTTCGGACGATATTCAAATGCAGAGAATAATGATATTGAAAAAAAAGATACTGCTGCTGCAGGAATCATTGCTAAAAGATGAAATCGAAAGTAAACGGAAGAGCCGAACTATCGAACAAGAAATTCTACAAACGAATTTGGAAACTGCAAAAATAGAATTGAAAATAAAACAGAAGATGCTGGAACAAATGGAGCGGTAAATGTTTCTTATTAGGTGGAGGTAAATACATTCTCTAAAAAACGATGTTACAAAAGGACAGACACAAACAGGAAGCAAATAAGGCGCACACAAAACTGATAACCAAAACGACGTTAAGGTCAATATGAATCCATTCTCATTTCATCATTGTCCATGAAAGTCTTTCAGTATTTCAAATGTATCCTATTAAGTTGATTTATTTTTAGTGGCTGTTTACTTATTTAATGTATGACGAAATAATATCGTTGCTGTAATTTAGGAATCAAAAATTATTAAGTTAGACCGGCTCTTAGACCTTGGAGCAAGCCGCGCCGATGGAATTTAATTTGTTCCAACCAGTGATGCCAATATCTACTGCGTATGCTAGGTTTTTTGTATAAATAGACAAACCAAAATCCCATGTCTAACTTTTGTAGCCATTATATCAACCAGTGCATGCATTGATAATTCGACGTGTACTTCTTGGACTGCTCACTCAATAGTCACTAGTATAACGTTGTGGATTAAGTTTCTCCATTCGCACTACGGCAGTTAGTTCGTTGCTTTTCTACGGGCTTATAACATTTTAGTAATCCTATATAAGAAATCAAGAGTCCCTGTAGAAGTTAAGGTTTTCCTTTATAACCCTGGACAGAGACTACTCGGATGATTTGTGAGATCGCGAGACAAAGACGAGGCCTGTAAAAATCTCTTCGCTGTCGCTTCGATTGAAAACTGCTTGAGTTTATTCATTTAAAAACAAAGAAATAAGAGGTTCCTATCGCATTTCTAGAAGAGTTTTATCTATTTTTCTATGGGAACCGTAAATTGAAAATGCCTTATATAAAGTTTTATTTTGAATACTTTTCTATCTAATAATGCGTAGACGCAGTTGTCTAGTGCTTAGTGCATTGAATACTCCAGATCATCTTCGATTCAATAAAGAAAAATTAGTCAGCAGCAGTCGATAGTATTATACTGCGACATTTAGCGCTTTAAGCTGTTGACCTTTAAGCCAAGTTGCGGTGAAAGACGGCGGTATTTCAACTTCCCCGGAAAAAGGGAAAGGACAACGCCACTCCAGCGAATCTCCGATCGATAGTACCAAGTATCAGCAAGATGTTTGAAAAGATTTTCAATCCGGTTTTGAACAATTGGGCCAGATGACAATCAACTTCCAGAAATATAAAACTAACCTGTTTAGGATACCGTTGTCTTCGGCTTCAAAAGATAAAGAACTGACGCAAGCTGATGATCATGGGATCATACGGATAGCCACATACAAAAGTACACATTTTTGGAGCAACAGGCTCGAAGCTGCTTTGGAACACACTGAAAACTACTACACTACTTAACGTACACAAAGCTACAATGGGGCCAACATTAATAGGACTCATTTGGGGTCATATTGTGAGAGCAATACCCTCGAACATTGGGGCTAAATATCCGAAAAATGAATATTTTGAGAGTGCGCTACATAGCACCAGAAAATTTCCTATATTCCTACAGTCGATATCTCATATCCCTTAACCTCTCGATTAACACCATACCACCAGCATCGAATGTCGAAAAACAATGGCAATGATGCCAACAAGCCATTAGATTAGCCGCAAGTGATGTGAGGATATGGAGATCCACTTCTGCAGACTGTTAAACGGCGATGACGAACAACATTCCGCTGTCAGGCAGAACCATTCAATATTGGCAACGACAGCGAAAACTGCTAACCACCCGACCTGAGTGAAGTGAGAATAGCAATATCTAAACTCAATCTTAAAGAAGCTTTCGGAAATGACGGCCTTCCCGCTGAGCTTTATAAGCCAAATCTGGTCAGAAGAAAGTATGCCTGAAGAATGGAACCTCAGCATAGTTTGCCCGATCCACAAAAACGGAGACCCTCTAAACTGCGCCAACTACAGAGGCATACGTCTCCTCAACATCACCTTCAAGACCCTATCTGTCGTAATATGTGAACGCCTGAAACCGTTTACCATCAACCTGATCGGCACTTATCAGTGTGGTTTTAGGCCAGGAAAGTCCACAACCAATCGAATTTACACACTTCGGCAGATCCTGGAAAAAACCCAATATGTCCAAATCGATACCCACCACCTATTCATCGATTTCACAGCCGCATGCGGCAGCGTTTATAGGGACGAACTATACAAAGCCATGCCTAGTTTTGGTATACCGCCCAAACTCGTCCGTTTGTGTACGATGACGATGGAGAATTCTAGCTGCTCTATCAGGGTCGGAAACGACCTAACCGACACATTCGACATCAAAAAACGATTTAGGCAAGGAGATGCGCTTATTATGTTTCTTCAATTTGATTCTTGAGAGGAGGAACAATTTTCCAAAAATCGTTGCAACTGCTAGCATACGCCGACGATATTCACATCATTGGTTAGACCCAACGTGACGTCATAGCCACGTTTGCTATACAAATTAGGGCAAGACGAAGGATATACTGTCAACACGAAAGGACACAGAACGTCACCATTGACAGATATAATTGTGAGGAAGTACGGGACTTTGTCTATCTCGGCTCCGATATTAACTATGAGAAAAACATCTCGTCAGAAATTAAACGAAGAATTACTCTTGCCAACCGCTGTTTCTTCGGGCTAATGAGGCAATTTAGTAGTAAAGCCCTCACTCGAACTACTAAGGAGATCCTTTATAAGACCCTGATCATCCCAATCCTGCTCTACGGCGCTGAAGCATGGACCGTCTCAAAAGCGGATGAAGAAATCCTTGGTCGATTTTAGAGGAAAAATCTTCGGTCCCATTTGCGTTGATGGGCTATGGAGACAAAGATTCAACCAACAACTGTACAGCGACATGCCCCTGGTCAAAAAGCTCCGCATTGGACCTTTAAGGTGGCTAGGGCATGTAGAGCGAATGGACACAAGTACTCCGGCTCGCAGAGTCTTCGATTCCCAGTAGAAACCGTGCTCAACCAACTTGGAGTGCGCAACTGGAGGCAGTAAGCTTAGGACCGGGCTCATTGGAGAGGCATGTTGGTTGAGGTTCAGGTTCTATCACGTCTACCGAAGAGTTGTGGGGAAGCTGCTGCTTTACGACCGAGTCGTCCTCGCTCAAGGCAGAGGAGAGCGCGTCGGAACATTAGGATTGTGTCCGATTATAAAGGTTGCAACAGCCGCCCCTGTAGGGGTGGCTTAACAAGTTTAGGACATTTAACTAACAACTTGTATGGCCGACATTCATAGTTTACGGTTAGGTCTAACAGTCAAAGTAACACAGTTCTAGTTTTTAAGTTATTTTTAGGTAGTTTAAATAAGTAGGTCAGTTTAAAAACCAAATGATATCACGTGTTTTTCAAAAAGTTTCTTGGTAAAAATAAACAATTAGATCGGCATTAGATTATAGAATGGAATGTACATACTAAAATTAAGTTTTCGTTTAGTGTAGGGCGCTCGTTTGTGGCCAAAATTTTTGTAGGTAAGCAAGCTGGTTTTTAATTAATTTTATGTAAGTTAAATAAATAAAAATTAAATTAAAAAAATTGCGTTGGGCTATTGTGCTCGGGTTTAATTATTCAAATCCCGAAAGTGACAACACTTAAGTTTTTTATATAAACATAAATCTGACAAACATCCAAGAGTTGGTCAGTCACTCAGTCGGGTTTACCGGTCACCTTTGTATCTCGACAATGGGAACATTGCCTTTCCCACTCTTTGCATGCCTTAGTGCTCACGATATTTTTTTTTTTTCATACCAGACAGTTGTTTGTTTAGATTAGTTGTGCCCTTTGGAAGTTTTTTTTTTTTGATAAAGCGTGGAATTAGTGTACCTAGTGTGTGGTTGTGTGTCACGTACGTGTGATGTTGGTGATGAAGATGGCACGAAGCGGGGCAGAGCAGAGCCAGGTGACCAAAAATGTTCAACCTGTCTACTGCTGTTGATAGGCGACGATGTAGGTAGAGCCAGGCGACCAAAAAATGTTCAGCCTGTCTACTACCAGCGGCGGCGAGAGAAAAAACGGCGAAAAGTGAAGAGCCAGGCGACCAAACGAATTTGTTCAGCCTGTCCACTTACGGCGGCGCAAAACAATTTGTCAAAAAAATTAAAAGTTGATGCTCCAATAGATGTGTGCTACCAGCTTGTTTTTATTTGACAGACTGCGACTGCGACTGCTAGACTGTGATTGCGACTGCGAACATTTTACATTTTGTTCTCTCTTTTATACTAAAACTAAGCAGCACATTGTAATTTATTTTGTAATATAAAAAATGTGTTATGTTTGTAATTCATTGACACTTTTGAACTTAACACTACGAAAAAAAAATGTGCTGATAACAATTTTATATACATAACGCAAAATTAATACAATTTAATAATAAAAAACAATAATTTAAATAAAAATAAACTCATGGCGTTACATAAGGATATATAAATGTTGATTGATGGGTCCCAAACACCGGAGTTAACTGACTATGCGGCTAATCCCGATCATTTCATGCTTTATTTTTTGTTGAAAATCCCGGTTTTACCCAGTTCTACCCTAAGATCGTTTGTCAATTGCGTCTTAATTTAAGCCAGTGGATAAATCTTGACATTAGTATTGTGAATAGAGACTTAAAAAATTTTAACGCGCTAAAATGTATCCGGTGGCTAATTTTTGATATTTGGTATACCTACTGAGGGGTGACAGATATGGAAAGCACGCTCATGGATTATCCTCTTTATCAGTGTTGACCTGTGCCGGGAAAATAGTACAATATTCAGATTATTAAATTAGAACTAAAGAACATATTGTAATCAGAAAATGTAATGCAAATTGTAAAATTATGTGAAATTGAATCTTTAACATTTGTTTCGCTATGTGTGAAATATGATTAACATGAACAGAGAAGGGCGGATATCTTTAATCATGAGCACAAATTGTACAACAATATTTCTATTACTGACAATAATTAATAATTAAGGGATTTTGGATGATCTTCCTGGAAATCTATTCGGCATTTTTTTTATTACAAGTAATTATAAAGAAAGGACATTTTTTTCGATTTCTTTTGGGAAATTAATGAAAATAGTGTTAAAATGATATCCCATGTAATCCAATTGACACAGCAAAAAGGTAACTTTTTTACCGCTGCAAAAATGTAAAAAAAAAAGCCAGTGGTTAAAGTTTAACCCCCATTTTAACGCAATTGACACACGGCTTACCACAGTCATCAGAAGTTTCTCAATTGCCTTTCTGATTCCACCGAGGAATCGGCGTCAAATGGGGTCCTCTTTTTTGTGGAAAAACTGTGCATACACAAATGAAGGGATAATCTAAGTTTGAGGTCCTGTTAATCCCAGATATTGCATTTTCTGATCAGTTCCACAATATATATGGATGCATGACTGGATCAGAAAAACCCAAAGTTTGGTCGCTTACAAAAACATCAATTAATTTCCAATTTCGTTTGTTTATTTATCATTTATTATCATTAGGTATTGAAAATTATTATTATTTTCTCTTATGTTTGTATGTAAATAATGTAAATTTGACTTAGCTATTAGTATGTAAAAAAAAATGACGATGGGCTCGATAAAGCAAGCTAAATACTTTCAAATTTGCTTATTTTTGTATTCATTTGTTTTAGTTATAAAATATTTACCCCAAGGTACAGATTTATTAATATTTTGATTAGGTTTGTCGATTTTAGTAACAAAATACATTTAGTTACATATATACGATTAACTTAGTTTTATATATTTTTAATCGAAGCTAGTTTTATTTTATGATAGTTAATTTTCAGTTTTTTTTTATTAGAAAACATTTTTTTTACTATTTCAAAATAAGGCTTTTTTATTTTGTGTAATTTTATAAAATTTTGCATTCTTATATATTTTGGACAATATTTATTAGATATTACAAATACGCATAAATTTATTTTAATAATTTAAAATTGTTTCAGTTTTTAGTCACAAATTTGTATGTAGTTTTGATTTTAAGAAAATGTTTTGTAGGTCAGTTGCATTTTTTGTGTACTTGTATAGAAAATTATATATTTACATATATAGCGCCGTTCGCTTTATAAGACGCACTTAAAATATTTCTATATATTATTTATATTTAAATTTTGCTTAATTGAGTAAATAAGCAAAAAAAACTTGACTTTTGCACTTTTCTTTTCATAACTCGGTCAATACAACTCAAATGATTGGCTGCGTTTCGGAACTCATATTTAGTAATATATCTCAGATGAAGCTCTGTTCTCATTGGCCATTTTGACCGATAAGAACAGAGTGTGAAATGTAATAGGCTTGTTTCCAAAAAATATAATTTTTACTTATAAAAAAATGATTGCCATTCCCGTCTGCAAAAATAAATTAAATGCAGCTTTTGATAGAGAAAAAACACAATCTTATCATAAAATCATTAAAATAATTGAAATTTCTAAGGGTAAGTATTAGTGAACTGTTATTTGATATCAGAATGTGACAAGTCGTTTGTTTTGACAAATGCTTTCTTTAATTTTGTTTTTTATATCCAAACAAATAATTTCACTAATTTTTTTTGAAAATTTATGTCTCATCGAGAGACTCCCACTTCGTTGAAAGTTTATAAATGTTTACTGCAAAAGAACGGGAACAGATCTAATTTTGAATTAAAAAAAAAAATAGCCTTAGAAGAAACCGACTTAGTTGTTCGAAAAAAGTGCAGAAAAACTGTGATTGTCTCTAACAAAGCGTGTGTTTGTTTACTTTACTCAGGATATGCAATATTTGGTTAGCAAAAAAAACTGTAGTTCTTAAGAGTTTAAAAAAATGTTATGTACAGAAATATAAGGCGTAAGCCTTGTCGCAGCGAAGAGACTCATTAATCAAAAATAATAATACTTTGATGAACTAGTACTAAGTTAGTATTTGCTTTGAGCTATGGGATTGGATAACTTGTTTCTAAAGAACTAGTAACTAGTACTAAGTTGATATTTGCTTTGAGCTATGGGATTGGATAACTTGTTTCTAAAGAAGGGGCCTTACAGAAATCAACACTGCCGTTTGCAGCTCCTGCCAGGGGAACTATTTGGTTCACACATTAATACGTCAACTTACACGTTTGCTGACCGAATTAAAAGGTCGCAAAGTTGAAGGGTTAAACGCCCATTAATTACTCCTAGTCTCAGATTAAACGCAGTGTAGTAATTTTTTTTACTGATTAGCATTTTAACTAGGGTTTTAATTTTGCACATATGTACTTTGAAGTTAACAAATCCATAAGAAAAAGGTTAGGCTTACAAAATTTCTCCGAGCTGATAGAGTGTGATGATACTATCTTACTTTTGGCACATTCAAAGAAAGGCTATATCACATGGGATAGTTACAACAATTCCCAGTACAATGAGTTTACCTTACTTCCCTAGATATGAACTTTATAATAACAAGCTAATTGAACGCTTGTTATTATAATTGAACGCAATAGACTTGTCGGTTGGAATATAATTTCGACATGAGACCATTCAAATAATAGAATAGAACTGGTGAGGTCGTTCTGGATTTCGACGTTTTTAATAACAACAACACGGTCTCATTGATTCTCCATGGGGTAGAACTCTATCCAGCAGTCAGTTTCATCATGCAGTGTAGTGAAGCCATCCTTTTTGAACGTTTTTGAAAATCAAATGCAAGAAACTTGGCTCAGGTGCATTTTTTTTAATAATGGGTGTGGCTTCTGCCGATTTACCTTTGCGGCATACGTTCCTTGATGAGAGTAGTAGTGAATCTGGTAATTAACTAGTAATGATATGCACATGGACGGCAATGACTTCCCGTAGGTCCTTTTATATAAAAGAATTAAAAATATCATGGCTGAAATCCTTAGACGATTCATATCCACGTCTATATTTTCGTGGTATAATAGCCACCAAAACGATTCTTAACGAGCTTGGACTTAAGTTTGTTAAAATGCAGCTTCAAAAAACTCGGAAATATCCACTGAATTAAATTATCCAGTAAAATCTTCAACATTATAAGGAAAACGCCACCGCGACAGTGATTTAAAGCTCGAGCTGTTTATGGTCCATTTATGATAGATTTGATATTGCCGCGGATCGCAAGATCGGCAAGCCTCGAAGTTCTTCCGAGTTTTTTTTTTCAATTCTGACTTTCAATCTTCCAATTATTTTACCAAACATTTTAATAAGTTGTTTTTTTATTGTTATTCTTTGGAAATGCTTTTGTGTATATTTTGTGGATTGTATCCGTTAGAAATTCGTCACCTATCGCTTCAATAAAAGAGAATTTCTTTTGGGAATGTACAACTACAAATCCGCCATTAAAAGCTAATCGCCACACTTTTGTAAATATACCCCCAGGAGTCAGAATGTTTAGTCGGGGTGAATTCCTACTCGAGCAGTTAAAAGAAGATTCGAATGAAGTTTTTGCCCAGTTTCCATTTGACTTTCGTAACAAAAACGAGTTACGACTGACCTTCGAAAAAATGTGGCTAAGTCTGGACCCTAGAGGTTTCTTTAGGGATATTGATATGTTGGTATAGTACTGCTGTCAAAATTGTTTCTTTGCATTACGAATATGTGTAATTTTTGTAGATATTACGACAAACTATCAGCCCGATTAGAATATTCCCGGGGAAATGTTTCTACCATTAATTACTCCTATTCTGAATCAATAGGAAAAACATTTCACTTTGCATCCGTTACTTTGAATATGGTATATTTCAAGTCAGAATCAATGAGTCGATCTAGCCAGGTCTGTCTGTCATCGATTTGTGTGCCCAGAATTTTGAGCCTGAATGATGAAATGTTGTATATAGACTTTCTGTTCGAGGAATCAGAACATGTGTACATGTGTTCAAATTCTCAAAACCTTTACGCAAACTTTTTAAGTAATATTTTCTGAGCACGATATTTGGGCTTTACCTTGTTTATATTTAATTCTTTTAAAGTTTTAAGCCAAATGTTATTTTGCAAAATTGAAAAATAAAAACGTATGAGAAGGCTACAATCCGCTGTGTGGATCGTTTATTACCCTATCCCATCCCATACTTAAAACAAATATCCCCAAAATGTCGGCTTTATTGCGATGAAATTTAGAAATTGTCATTGTCTTAACAAATTATTCGGACAGTTTATCAATATCTTTCATGGTTCGACAAAAAACAATGATTTCACCTGGTTACGCTATGAAGTAGTGTATACAAATGGTTTTTGTATGTAAACGCCTCCAAAAATTGGGCGTGGGATAAAATGATATGTAGAAGAAATGTTTGTATTATCCTAACCAACGATTTTGCATCAAACATTTTTCCGATATATATAAAATTTTACTAAAAAAGTGGTTTGGCCTAGAACTACGTGGTAGTAGGCGGATTTCAAAATTTTTACACTTGTTCTGCGTCGTCGGATAGAGAGTCGATATACAAAATTTCAAAACTCTAGCTCAAAATTTAAGGCCCAAAAATCGGTGACTCACAGACGGACGGACGGACAGACGGTCATGGCTAGATCGACTCAGCTAGCGATTCTGAGTCGATCCATGTATATGGATCGACTCAGAATCTATATATATATTTTCACTATCTTACAAACTTAACTTATCCCTATGGGATAGGGTATAAGAATCGGAAAAAAAATTGTTATATGTATTTTGTTTTTATATCATTTTAATTCACACCCACATTTTTGGGGGTGTTTTCTTAAAAATGTGTATACCCTACCCCGTTGTATATGCATTATAAAAACGTTGTTTTTTGATAGTCACGCCCACTTTTGAAGAAAATTAATTTTAAGGATAGAAAAGAATAGGGTATTAAACTATTCGCACTCGCACAGCGGATAGAAGTAACCTTATCATGTTGCTCTATCTCTCTCGCTCAAAAGATTGTGAATACCATTGAGTTTTGCATAGCGTACGCGTTTTTTTTTGGAAGAGATAGAAAGAGCGGGATAATAAAGATATCCGGTGTAGTTAAGACTTACAAAAATGCATATTTTATCGCTGAAGATGATTTTTTGATAAAATTCAGAAATTTTAGTTTCGCAACTTAAAGTATCAAGAGGTTTCGGTTCATGAATAGATTTGATCTTGTAAATATGTTGGCCAGGATCTTAAATTTCGAGAAATACACCGCATTGAGAAGAGATAACCAATACTTGTTAAGTATAGCGGAACTAAAACACATACAGCTTCGATTTTTGGTGATTGTTCCACTGGCAAAGGATTATTTAATAGTGAATATGTTTATTCGAATTTATCCACTACAGTACTAACAGTATGGTAAATTGATTATAAAGACGAAAAGATTTTCGGTTGTTATTTACAAACGTTGCTCATTCGTGAGCTTCACCATAACAAAATGCGATATTTTTTTTTTATTTTAGCCACATGATCGTAAAAGATTGGTGCCACTGGTTCAAATCCCAAAAATGACAACACCCAAGTTTTTTCATGCTTCCCCTCTTGCGAAAGTCTGACAAACATTCAAAGGCAAAACTGCCATGAGAAGCTTCACAAATTTGCCTTTTGGATTCGGTGTTAAACAGGAGGACACAAATAATGGGAGAAGATACGTTTGAGACGTTGTATGGGCTGAAAATATCAGACTTTTAATTTTTAACTTTCCCTTACAAAGATATTGTTTTCCGGAAAATTTTCGACCTCGAGATTTTGATTGTAACATTACGATGATAGCGAAACCAAGTGTTTTTTTGGAATTCCGTCCGTCGGTTCGTCTGTCCGTACAGGTCTCTCCAGCCTAAACGACTTTCTTCAAACTTCGTATCAAGGGTTTTTTTGGTAATAATTCTAGGCCATTTTTTTAGTTTGCTTTTAGCCATGTTATTACCGGTACCTGCCATATAAAAATTATACATAAGCTCAATTTTCTCGAATAATCTAAATTTTCTCGAAAACGGCTATAAAGATTTTGATTAAACTTCTTTGATACTATAGGCATATTTGTTCCAACAAAACTGCAAACCCAGTTTTTCGATAAAATCCATTCAACGGATTTTTTCATATAGGCCATATTAAGAATTTCTCGTAAACTATTTGGCCAAATTGCTGCCAAGAAACGTATGTTTCGAGTTGCAGGTCGATCAACAATCCTCGATTTTATCAATATGCTACGTGCTGGCATCCCAATTTTGGCGATATGTGAATTTTTATTAAAAATATCCTTTTAGTGGGACTCGTAACTTTGATTATTTTGGATTTGTTACTTTGAATTCGTTAATTTTAATTTGTTATCTTTGAATTCGTCATATAAAAAAAACCAACTAGGAAACCATGAACGACAACGAGCAATTGTACAAAGGAGCTTAAACCGGAGAAACAAAAGCCTAAAAAAAACTCAGGTTATTACCTGATGACGGGAGAACTTCTCCATGTGTTGCCTTGGGAAGCATTAACAAGACTTGCAGAGATAAAATTTTACAGACCCATTTAATTTCTTCCAATAATTTCAAAAGTTTTTTAAAAGATATTACTCGGTCGCTTACAGCCCGTAATTGATCAAAAACGCCCCTTACCTGACCATTAATTCTGGAATTCTGAATAAGAATTAAACATTTTTTACACCAAATATTGACGTTTGCCTGCCGTAGCCAAAAAATTTCGCATTTGATTGCGAAAGCTCGCCAATAAAAGAAAATTTGCTCAGCCGTATTTCTCGAAGTGTCGCAATTTGACAAGGTGTGACATAAAGGTCTTTAATAGAAATGAAGAGATGTTAAGTCTGAACAATTATATAAAATCCTTGTTCCGTATCTTGAGTATATACTCATTCGTGTGAAACTTGGAAACGAAAATTCTGAGTTCAATGAAATAATGGCAGGTGTTCCGCAAGGAAGGATCCTCGGACCACGCTTGTACCTGATATTTACACGTGAAATTTAACAACCAATCGACATAGTACTTGCCACATTTACTGACGATTACTGCTATACTTGCAGTCGGTACAACAATAGAGGGAACAAATATAAAAATACAAAATGATCTTAACGAGGTTAATGAATGGACTAAATCCTAGCGGATTGCACTTAAGGGCAAATCAAAATAAACGAATAAACAAATTGTCTGTATAAATACGGTTCGAGTCTCGCTTGGTAATGAAACGAAATATCTCGAAATAACTCTCGACGCAAAATTTAAATGGAAATCGCGTGTTAAAATGTGATGCGATGAGCTTAAAAATAAATACAAAGAACTGCACTGGTTGATCGGAAAATATCCGAAAGCTTAATCTCAATAACAAGCTACAAATGCTAAAACCTATAAATGCTATAAATGTGGTAAACAACAACTGGATTGTATATTTAAAAATAGTTTAAATATTATACAATTTTTGGAAAACAAAATGTTAAGATCATTCGTCAATGCGCCGTGGTACAAGAATATCTCCGCAAAGATCCTGCGGTTCAAGATGAAACGAAACATTTTCCACGAAAACATAAAAAAACGTACATTTGGACACGTTACACAACGATCATCCACATTCTTAACGAAACAAAACAAATTTCTTTAAAAAAAACTAAATCCTTCGATTAAGCCCGATAATCACAAACCGCGCTAGAAATTGCGGAAAAAGCAGAAACTCAAGAGGAAAGTTAATCCCAAATAGGTATGTATCTCGTGATAAAAAATTTTTTTTTGGAATACATATGTATATGTACTAAAAAGGTGATGGTTTTAGTGAGTAAAAATCTCAGACTACTGTGAGCACGTGCCGAAGGTCCTCATTGTGTCTTTAAAAGATTTCCACCAGCACTTTGAAAAATAAAGCCAACGATTGTGAAATCGACATCCCATCCCGAAGGTCCTCATTGTGTCTTTAAAAGATTTCCACCAGCCCTTTGCAAAATAAAGCCAACGATTGTGAAATCGACATCCCAAAATATGGACAGCCCCCATATGTTGGGATCTCGATTTCGCCAGTACGACAGAACAATCTTGTATGCAGTTCGTCGTCTGTATGACTTCATAATCTTTGACAATACCATGCTTGACAATCTTTCCACATAAATATCGATTGTCAATCGCTAATCGACACTCAACGAAATTTTAATGAACTTTCCAAATACAGTTTTCTTTTCAAAATCTCTTCAACATCAGGAGTCTGGAAGTAGAACATAGCATTGGCAGTGGTAATCAATGAAAAGTTAAATATTCATAAAGCTACCCTTTTTAGCTTTTTTTAATTTTTTTAAAAAGAGCGGTCAGAAACCGATACGTTTTATAATCCAAGTAAGAACAGCCCAGTAGTTTGCATCTTCCAACTGAATATAATCTTTGATATTTGGCACCTATTTCTGTTAAAATGGAATATTATATCAAATCCCTCCATTATACATTGTGATCGCAGACCATTTAAATTAAATTTAAATTCATATTTGAAAAAAAAAACTAAGAAACATAATGAGCTGTATTTTCTTTTATTAATGACACAAAACAAGAATAAAATTAAAAATAAAATAATAATAATAAAGTGAGAAATAAAACATAAAAGAATACTTAAAGGATCATTTGAATATTAAATAATAAAAATTTAATTTAAAAAGAAAAGGTCTAGCCAGAGGAGAGGGTGGATGGAAAATTAAAATACAAAAATTATAAAATAGAAAAGAAGTATTTAATTAATCTCTTTTCGAATACAATGAATTAAGGGATTTGTTTGTTAAATTTAATTTTACAACGTACAATAATAATTTAAATAGAACACCATTCAACTGCAATATATGTATGTATATATGTATATATATATAAAAATTGTATTTTACAATTATTTATAACAAATCTCTCTCTGAATTCTCAATCGATTCATACTCTACGCAGATAATAAAAATAATTAAAAAAAAAACCTTAGTTAGCATGAAGTTATAGTTTTTTTGTTTCTCAATTAAGCCTAATTCGTTGGCTCCTCCCACTTTCTCGTGTTATCAATTAAAAAAAAAATTATTATAATTAATAAAAAAAATCAACAGTTTGGTACTTAATGCATGTTAATTTGGCGTAGTATATAGGTTATTAATTGTTTCAGCTTTTTTATCGTTTTCTATTTAATGGTTGTTTTTTTTTATTTTATTTTTATTTAAAAAAAATTACAATAGTATTTGATTGCCGGGGCATTTAGCTTATAATTGTTTGTTTATTTAAAATCAGTTTTATTAGTAAAAAAAAAACATTTGTTTCTCAATTAAGAAAGAAAATTTGTAAAAAATAAAATATTTTGTATATAAAAAAAAACTATGTATGTATTTAAAAAAAAAAACATAAAATGTATTTTTGTTTAAATATTTATAAAACACTTTTTGTTGTTGTTATGGTTTGTTTTATGTTTAAAAAAATAATAAAAATAAAAGATATAGGTGGTAGGGGTTAAAATGGGGGGGTTGACATGATTTATGAATTTACACATCGTCAGGTGCTAGTTTTGTGTGACTATCATTGGCACTCTTGTCGTTGTCCTTGCTC
The DNA here is from genome assembly GCA_949824845.1 of Rhingia rostrata. NCBI lineage: Eukaryota > Metazoa > Arthropoda > Insecta > Diptera > Syrphidae > Rhingia > Rhingia rostrata. The sequence goes on from OX463758.1 coordinate 65,156,619, forward strand.
GATGTTGAGTTGTCGTTCGCCGTCGTCTTGGTTTCACTATTGTTGGCGGACGAAGCACCTGACTTGGCAGATGGAGCAGCATCCGCTACATCTTCTTCTTGCGCTTTGAATGCAGCCTCTAGCGCACGAATTCGATTCTCATGCTTGACGATGATTGCTTTGAGTTTGCGAATCTCATCGGTTATGTCACGGAGGTCCTTTTCCTGTACAAAAGCATTTTTTTTTTGTTATTTTCAATAAAAGAAGGCTGTTATTTGTACTTACACTAATTCCACTAACAGCTCCACTTTCGTTGTTATTGGACGCGTTCGAATGGCCTATGGATAGATCGACACCCTTTGAGACACCACCGCCACCGCCAGTTTTGGGCGATGATTTGTTGAGAATATTCGCCTTTTTCGACACGGAGAGTGATTTTGTCGCCGACTTGTAGCCTCCCTGCACGATAGATACACGATCCTATTTTAGACATTTTAGTAAATTGTTCTTTTGGGCTTTATACATGGACACACACACACGACGTGCGATTAATAAGATACAAAAAAAAAGCATGGCGGCATATACTGCAAGCAATTATATTGTTGGTGTGATTAATATACTCAAAGAGACATTGCGGATACATAAACGCTTGCTTGATACGTTCCAAGACATGCAATCTGTGGAATCTCGACTTGTGTTTATAGGACCACCTTCGGCGTGTTACTTTTAGTTGGCTGACATTGAAAATAACTACAACTCGTTTGGACTTTGTTTAGTTTTCAAAAAAAAAAAATACATAAATACAACCACCCAATGAATACACAGTGACGCAACTTTTCATACATATCAAGGACACTAGATGACTCGGATCTTCGAAACATGTTTTTCTGAATAATTTGATAAAAATGAAAACTTCGTTTGGCTATTAGAAAGAAAGTTCGATGTACAAACTGGCTCCCAACATAGGACCTGGTCAGAATGACTGTCTTATTTAAATTGATGAGAAGATAATTGCTACTGCAATCTTGGCTAATAATAATCAGATGTGGTTAGCAATTTGTGGCGCTATGACTAGTTGGGTAATAGAGAGTTTTTGAATAAATTATAACTCTCGCAAACGACAATCATTGGCCCTGAAATAAAGCATATGCCATTAACGGCCCATACCAGGCCTAAAAGGCAGCTTCTCCATTATTTTTTTTATAGACGAAGTTTATATTTTTCTCAAAAAGAATGGAGCATTCGGCAAATTTAAGAAGCTTCTCATTATAGTTTTGTACAAGAGGTGCGGCAGTGAAAAAAATATAACCTGATGTTGTTACTTTTGGATGTTTAACCAAGAACCCTGCGCATAGTACTCCAACTAATTTGGCAATCATTGGAAACGATTTTAAGCATATATTGTTCCTTCTTTTATATTTAGATGATCGAAAATAGTAGGTTAACTGTAACTGGGAAATAATGCCATCACTACAGCATGGTACTTTCCAACAAAAAGATTTTTTTAATAGAAATATTGACAGCCGTATTAATGAAGAAACTTTAGAGGTTTTGTAAGCCTAAAATACCTTTAAGTATCACTTGCAAAATCGGTTTCTATAATAAATTGTCACGTTCAAGCAATGTTGTTTAGAGGTCGCTTACTTTAATCACTATCGACCACGTTTTGAGCTTGTTAAGTGCCATTTTAAAAATAATTTTGACAGATCAGAGTATTTCCATCTAAATATTTTTTTATATTTATTTTGAGTTTATGTGTCGAAAATTGAAAGCAAACTAATAAAAATGGACTCAAGCTACATTTCTATTTTAAATGATTTTGTAACAACAACATACTAACATCCTACAATTCGCAACATATTTATTTATTTCCTTATACTGTTAAATACAATTTCAATCTGGCAATGTCACCCATGTAAAAAAAAAATATTCCATGAAATAAAATATAATAACTGGCCTAACTATTACATATTCACCACAAATTAATCATATGGTAAAAGCTCTTCCAGCAATGCCAGTACAGCTAACGCTGTAAAATCATAGCAGCTTTTGTTTCAATAAAGTAGCACTCTTGATTTTTTCACTGATCAGCACGGTAGAGTTACCTCAGCCTCTGATTAACCTTCGAAAGAGTTCTACAAGCAAAGTCACCGGTGTTCGGGTTTCTTTTATTTAGCAGCAGCGGACTATCACTTTGCCCCCTTCCCAGTCATCTCTTACGCTCTCGCTGACATTCGTCTTATTTCTGAGGTCAACCTATAATATTGCTTGATTGGTACGTGAGAGCTACCTCAGCCTTTAATCAACTATTTTATAAAGTTGCCCTATAACAAATACGCCACTCAGCGAGTACAGAATTACAGTGGCTAGCAGCGTGGGACACATTACTGTACCCACAAACAGCGAGTTGCAGTTACGCACCTCGGACAATATTGCCAACTAAAACAACAATTAATTGTCCTTAATAAACTTTTCCCTACAATTTCAATTTAGTAAATGTGATAAATACAAACAGACCAACAGCTACGAGAACAAATATGTAAAAGCCGAGAATTAACCCAATTCTCTAAGCTTTGTGCAATACGATCTTGAAGGATCAAATAGGGGTGGTCACATTTCTGCTGATCTCCAAGTGATCGCTGCTACAAGTTATTGGGGTCGAAATGAAGTATTTTTGTAATCTACTATCTCACTACAATATAATTCTTTCAGCATTCCATTAAACCCTTTTGAGATGCAAGATGACGGAGCTGCATACCATGCATTTAGTCAATCTACGTTATGTGTAATTTATCAGAGGGTTGCAAAAGCATTTGCCTCAAAGAGAACGCAATTTGTAAAAATGCCAACAAAAGTTGTATAACATTTCACTGTTTTGTACTAGATTTGTAAATTTTATTATGTTTTTTTGAAACAATCATCGTTTAGTTTAGCAGCAATGAAAAATCGATTATAGATAAGAATTTGAGCCACGTTGCTTAGAGACAATTTAAATATTTAAGAACGATTAACTAAACGACCTCTGAGACACATTTTGAAAAAAAATCTAATAAATACGGCTGTGAATGTTTAACTGGCGCTTAACATATGACCTGGAGTCAACTGCTCTATTCTCTATTAAAGTAAACGGATTTGCTTTACATTCAATGCAAGGAACCGTTTCAATTTCTTAGAGAAACAGCTTGCTACTGCATTGCCAAAGAAACTCGTTTTTTTGTTAGAAAGAACGAATTGTTAAACTGGCAATCAACTAAGGAAAACGCATGTGTTTTATATATTCCAGTAGCTAGAATTTTTACATGGAACGGCATCGGTTTTTGAGCAGATCGGGGGACTTGCATGACTGAATGAAATGCAAGTTTATTTTCCAACTGATGCAATTTTTTTTAACAAATTGTTTTTGGTAGAAGAAGACGTGACCAACATTGGTTCAATTACAAATGGTCACTCCTAGTTTGACTTGAGATAAGAATCGTTGCATGAAACAATAACAATTGTCAATACTTTTTTTGATGAACCAACGATGCTTTTGAAAATATAAATGGCGCCCAACATAAGACCACCTTTAGATTGGTGTCTTCAAATTTGATTTGATTACAATCGTTGCCTTTTTTTCATATTCATAGCTACAACATAATACACAGTTGACAATGTAGCCGAGATTATTGAGGGACAAATAGGATGCCCTATTGGCGGTAAACTAAGGACCACTCTTAAACTGACCTTTTTTCAAGTAGTTTGACTTGTGACGCAATAGTATGATTTAATACGTAAAAATATTGTTTGTCCTGGTTGTTTACATATCGAGGGTTTTTGTGTGAAATCGGCGACTAACATTGGACTTGAACAAGTGGTATTCATTTAATTATACAGGTGCCCTATTAGAGAAAAGCTATATACATGAGGTAACATACGTATTGAAAAAATCATACGCAACTAAAAAGTCCTAACGCGATTGTCAAATGATTGAGATTTTCAAGAAATCCGACACTGGGAGATCGCTAGAGGGATGACCAAAAAGGGGATTCCATACAAATTATTACAGCTGTATCGTTAAAAACTCGCAACAAGGGTTGAGGTAAGAACCAGCTAAGCCGAAATTTTGAAAAATTTCTTGGGATTTTGGGAAAAATTTACTTCTAACTCGAAATCTCGAAAATCTAACTCGAAACCGGACTCTTACCTATTAATTCTACTTTACGAAGCGAAGTGCTGGAAAATGGACACATAAGCAAAGCAATCATTAGGTACTATGGATCAACAAATTCTTAATCGAATATTACTACGTACGGGAGTAAAGATGAATGAAGCAAAAGGTACGCTTTAAAAGCTGTACCAATGTGAAGATTTAAAAATATATCGAGAACAATAGACACATTGACCTTAGGAACAGTATTGCTGCAGCTAACAAATTTTTTTTATAATTTGCGCGCACTCTAGGGTTTATGAATACCCTTTATAAAATGAAACGCACAGATCTTTAAGGAAGTTCGGGATCGGGATATGAAGAAAGGAGATACCGACGCACATTGGTTTTAAATGCCTGTAAGTTATATGGGAAAGAAAAAACAGAGTTTGGCAGAGCATTTCACATTTGTGTTGTTCAGTTTATGTACGAATCTCTTTATTTCAGAGTTCTTCCGAAGATAGGCTTGAGGGTTAACTGATTTGTATTCATAAAGCAACGATTGCGGCTGAATTATTGAATGGGAGGAATGCAGCTGGCTATTTCATTTCAGCAGTGATTGTTGAAATAGCGATAAAACAAGGTTTCGACGATGTTCGAGCAAGACTAAAAAGTTCGCTATTCCTATGTCTCCTATTAGTTTTCTCGGACGTGTGTAAATCCTATCTAAAAGGAGCAGTACTGTTTTTGGTGCACCCGACCAGACGTGGACGTTAAACTTTAGTTTAGGGCTTTATATATTGAGGCCATATCAGGGGTGAAATATTTCTTACATCGATTAAGGAAACCAAGATATTTCGCTGCGTTTTTAGCAACTTTTTTGGTTTCGCTTTAACGACAGAAGACATCATTGTGTTTTGGAAGCATTGAATTGTACTCTGTTGGCTTTACCACATTTGATGATGCTGTCAAGGTCGGAATTCAATGAGACGGACATATTATGTCGTTTAGAGTTCACGTTCGAGGGACGTGGATCTGAAAACGAATATGAGAAGCGGAGATTACAGTCATCTGTTAAAGAATGAATAGGATTAGTTGCAGACAGGAGATCATTTATAAAAATGAGAAAGAGAGTCGGAGACAAAACTTAGCCTTGAGGGACACTAGCATTTATTTGGTGAGTTGCAGACATGAAACCGTTTAAACAACTTGTATCGAACGTTTCGAAAGATAATTTTTAATCCAAAGAAGTAGTTTTTCATCGATTCGAAATGCACGCATTTTCGAAAATATCCAGTGTAACAATCTTGCTTTCTCCACCAATGGTGGATTGATTGATTCCACTTTTCGGTGGAATATGTCATCAAATCACCAGTAGACCTGTTGCTGCGAAAACCATACTGCCGGTCATTGAGTGATTTTCGAGTTTCAAGATATTTTATAAGCTGAAGATTTATCAGCGTTTCCATGACCTTGGATATAAGGGACGTATCTACAATTGTTCGGTAGTTGGAGAAAGAAGATTTGTCTTCTTTCTCAAGTACAGGAGAAGACTGGGTCATTGAGAAGTTTTCTGCAATGTAGAACTGGCTGCGAAATGCAAATAAAGCAGCTTGGCTTTATATAAAGACCGGACAGTTGGAATGTCATTGTGATGAGCGTCGGAACTGATGATGAGGCCGAATTTATTATATTTTTTACAAATGAAAAGTTTTTACTACCTCTGGGGCATTTGAGAATTTGTTGCATCAACTAGAAGAATTTGACACGTTTTATGGGAATTGTTTGAATTTTGTACGATTTTCTTCTGTTGGGTTGGTCTTGTAGAACCGAAAGTTTGACTCTCTAAGTCTGATGGCTTATTGGTCCCAACCCCTTGAATCATGACGGTATGGAAGACCGAATCCCCTGCTTAAAAATCAATCGGCCGCGGTCATAAGTTCGATGCTCAAACAGGGGCTCAATATGGAACCAAAAATTATTTGCTCCGCTCTTAATTGGTTTATGAAGAAATAGACCAATTCATTGGTTACCGCATAGGACTCTCAACATACATAGGACTCTTAACATACAGAATTCACGAACTTCTATAAATACATGGGTTTGTCAATGCTTTTGAATGATTAACTCGATGTTTCAATGGCTTTCTTATTGAGTGAAATGTATAGTGCATCTTGTGGAAATAGCTACTAATTCTCTAGGTACGATAATCGCTTCAACTCTCCATATTTCCTGCGCTTATAACAAAACTATTGCTGCTATTACCGTCTACTAACATTGGATAAGTTGGCGTGTTGTTCTGTTGTTTATTTTTAAACGACTAAGCGAATGAACTTTAAAAGTCCAAAACTATAAGTTGTTATCTACCTAGCACTAAATGTGTGGTCAAAACCTAATTATGAAATCTATTCCTGCATGCTTTCAACAGAAATAAACTGGCGCCCAACATAGATTCAGGATCCTTAAGGTTATTCTGTTAATTTCGATGAGTGGCCAGTGAAGGATATATGGTTTTAAAATGTTCAGCAATTTATTGGACGAGGTGTAACTGGCGCCCAATGAAAGCTGTGAATCCATGAAAATATCTGTCTAGTTTTGTCCGCTAATACCGTATTACTTGTTCCAAGGTTATAAACTGGATGAAATCATGCCAACCCTCTGCGATCTGCGATTTAGCTTTTCCTTACTTTTCGGCGTGCATGATCTTCAGCCTTTTTGACACATGGATTTAATTACACACTTAGAAAACAGGATTAAGGATGACATGCAGAAGAATTTTTTGGCAAGTGATAGTGTAGAAGATACTTTTTTCTAACAAAACGCTTATGCCATCATTAAACAAAGACCAGCAACACAATAAACATCTCATGATCATCTCCATCATAATCTTTTTCTCCTTAAACATGTCAAAGTGTCAATGTATGCAATTGCGTCATGGCTTGTATTCAATTTCATCCCCACATCAAACATCTACCCCGGTACTCACTTTTAGTGAAAAGACAATTGGCTCTGCATCTTGTCCGGCAACCCATTCTTCAGCTGTTAACGCGGCATCATCTGATATCGTGTCGGGATACAAATCCTCTTGGAACAAATCCGATTTCCTTGGAACTGTCATGGAAATAACTTGGCACAGACCATTATTGTTGAGACGATAGAATTTCGATATTTCGCAGGTGGTCACATCACAGCCACGCTTTGGCATCATGCCAATACCACGCTGCGGATCTGGTGTTTGAAACGTATTGATATAATGTACAAATGGTGGCTCTGGTGTAATCTGTAAAAATCGCACTCTTATACGACACATTCCAACGGTTATACAACAATACGATCATACCTCAAAGTAACGTATGACCGAATCACCTTTACCGCACAGGTAAATCAAATTCGTATCAGGATCATACAGGGGGAACATAACACCGTTTGACGTATCCAGTTCAACCATCACAATTGGCTCACTCAAGGCATCGGGCGCTCTCAGCGAGTACTGACGTTCTGATGACCGATTGAAGCCTGTTGTGAAGATGAGACCATGTCGCAGGAAGAGAGCACGAGTTGCTTTTGATCCTTCGTGGCAGAGAGCTTCACTCTCTACTTCACCAGTACGTGGATCGTAGATACGGATTTTCTTGTCCTTACATGTTGTTACCAATTTGGAACCGTCCCAGTTGAAGCAGGCACTGTATACAATATCCGGATGGGTGTCAATGTGTACGAGTATATCACCAGTTCCAACATTCCAAATGACAACCTATCATTGGAGAAATGAAATCAAATTTAGTGGGGTGGCCGTTAGAGCTAGGACAAGATCATTTTTACTTACTTGATTATCGGAGCCGGCTGTGAGGAGTACATTTAACGCGGACGGATGCCAGAGTACCAAACCAACTCTTCTTTGATGGAAGACAAGATCTACAACAGGATCGGTGAGGGTTCTCGATAAGCCACCATCGGGAATTTGCCAAACTTTAACAACGCAATCTTCAGATCCAGATGCAATAACATTGTCATTGTGTGGACACCATGCAATATCCAACACGGGACCTTTGTGACCGCCTACCAATGGATGATCGGCTGCAATGCGACCGACCTGAAAAAATAAGGAAACAGTAAATTAATTAAAAAAAAGTTCGCTCTTATTTTGGTTGGATTAAAGAAGATCGAATGAGAATAGAAAATGGGACCGCCAGCACACTTAGACCAGGGGCTCAATTCCGCAAGGGTGAGTTTTCTGCCTGTGTACACCCTTAACAAAACTCACTTTCACTAACTGTGTACACCCATTGAAGTTTGTGCGATTCCGCAACATGCTGTTTCAAACAACGGAGCAGCAATTTATCGACTTGTTTCATTGTGTCGTGAACCCAACACTCGATTTTCTTCACTACCTCCACTAACGGCCGAAAACAGAGTGAATAAATTTCATCAATTATTTACACGATAGTTGTCAAAAACAACTCACACGAACTCTTGCGGAATCGGAACAAACCAGTGTACCCACTTTTTTGTGTACACAGCAAAACTCACTCTATGGATGTTAAAAGAAAGAATTAAGATCGAAGAGAAGAGAAGAGCATGAAGAGATTTGAAATAGAACGAAGTCATTGATCATTGGTCTGTAAAGCCTTAAGATCACAGCTGAATTGTCCTCGACTCAATTCTCTTCGGCGCCGCACTAAACAGTGACTGTGTAATCGCCACAGAATCGATGACCAACATTTCAAACTGAGGCCAATCTAAGAAAAACCTATGAACTTTCAGTAGAGACCCATCATTTTCCGTCGACCCTAATAACGCGTATGCTAGCATCCACCTCCTGGAGTTCCATAGACCGAATTATTGATTCCATCGGAATTGGTGCAGCTGTCTAGTTTGAAAGCGTGTGGGAGGAGAGTGGGACCACCTTTATGGAATTTGTCCAGCTACTAGAATTTGCAGGTGGTTCGTCACAGGTGATTGAGGCCAGAGCAAAAGGGGTGAACTTTATTTTTTGCATTGGTCAAGGAAACCTAGTTATTCCGCTGCGTTTTTAGAGACTTCGAATATGTGATTGTTCCAAAGTAAGTCGTCAGTAACAGACATACAGAGGATTGAAATTTTTTCAGCTTCGACAGTGCAAGTGTAATTCATGAGTAATGGCTGTCAATTTTGTTTTCGCTTTGATGACGGAAGACAGCATAGCGTTTTGGAGGCATTTAATTCCTGTAATCAAGTTTTCATATCCACGTCCAAAGGTGAAGAGCGTGGATAAGAGAATTTCCGCAAAGAAATGGATCGGATAAGAATATGCAGACAAGAGGGCGTTTATTAAATTGAGAAAAAATGTCTGAGACAAAACAGAGCCTTGGGGAATACCAGCATTTGATGAGTAGCAGACTTAAAACCGTTTAAAATAACTTGAATTGAACGAGAGGCAGTTTCCTATCCATAGAAGAAGAGTTTGGTCGATTCCAAAAGCACGCACTTTGCAAAAAAAAAAAAAAAACGCCATGTTTTCGCCATCTAGGTAAATAGATTGGAAGAACACCTCTTCAGAATTATGGGGAGACACCATATAAACCAGACAATTTGTGAATGTTAATAATGTTAAAATGTTAATAATAATAATAATAATAAAATAATACGAAAGTGGATTAGTCCCATAGAATGTTCAACATTCTCAAGTACACGAGGGCACAGTCTGGCATTGTGGAACTGGGTGCAAATTGGCTCTGCCAAGTGGGAGATGTCATTGTAAAGGGTGTTCTTTTTTAGAGGTATGATTTGATTAAGCAAAGTCTAGCATTTAGGGCGGTATGTCGGTAATAACGCCATTGATTTACGGTTTGTTGGCGCAGATGAGCGACTTCACATATCCCTAAAGAAAATAATCCAATGGTGTCAAATCACATGATCTTGGTGGCCAATTGACAGGTCCATTCCGCCAAATGATGCGCTAATCGAATGTTTACTTCAATAAATTGATTGTGACGTGCGCTGTGTGGCATGTAGCACCGTCTTGATCGAACTACATCTCATCCACATTCATGCCATCCAATTCGGGAACAAAATAGTAGTTTATAATGGCTCTATACCGGTTTCCATTGACGGTGACTGATACTCCAGCATCATTTAAGAAGAGGTATGGCCCAATGACTCCTCCACCAGCCCATAGAGCACAACAAACAGTCAGTTTTTGTGGATGTAATGGCGTCTCAAGGGTCTCATGTGGATTCTCTTCACTCCAAATGCGGCAATTTTGCTTGTTGACGTAGCCATTCAACCAAAAATGAGCCTCATCACTGAACAAAATTTTACAATGAAAATCAGCATCGATATCAATCTAATTTTCGGCCCATACACCAAAATCACGACGCATTGCATGGTATCGCGGCTTTAATTCTTGCACAAGCTGGACCTTGTAAGGTCGCAAGCCAAGATCTTTGCGCAATATCTTCCATACAGTTGATGGACAAAGCTCCAATTGCTGTGCACGGTAGTTGTTTCTTCGGTGCGCACTGTTCGACGTTTCCGCGGATGCGTACTATCTCATATAGTAAACGTAGTGCGAAAACGATTCATGGTTAACCGAATTGCTGTGATGGACGATTATGTCGACCATAAAATGGACGGAGCTTGCGGTAAAATTTGCGAACTGAACCATTATTTTTGAAATAAATTTGCACGATTTGCAGTTGTTTATCATTTGTCAACCTGTTCATGATGAAATGGCGAACCAAACTGAACATAAATGACATTAGAGTTACCCGATTTGACCACAAAATGTAAGTTTTATCAGTATTCGAAAAACTTTATAAACTTTTAAAAAACACCCACTATATAAGCTTCGTAACAATAATGTTTTTAAAAATAATCCATCAATTTTACTAAGCTAACTCTGGATTAATTATGAAGGTCGAAAAAGCAGAAAAGGTTAGGTTGCAGTGGCTTCACGCGATGCGCGTGTACACTTAGACCATAAAGGTCCGTTGTTTTACCACGTGGATCTGTCGACTTTCCTATGTTCGTTCGCCTAATTGAACCATTCAGAGCTAACTATGTAGCATAGGAGGTTTCTGACATTGATGTTAGCCAGCGCACCTAGATTGTCGAAGGAGTACTTTCCATATGAAATTTCCTTTTTACTGAGAGAGCAGGACAAGAGCTTCACTTTCTTCCGCTTCTTCATCTAAGCAGCTTCTGTAGTAGTCATTGCTGAAGAGGCCTAGTCTCCATAAAGGCAAGATATGGAAAAATATTAGTTAAAAAATAATCCAGCACCAGATCGGTTCTAATTCACAATTGATTCTAGTTTCTACTTTGTCCCAACTCAGCATCGAAAAACTAGGCCTTACTAAAAAAAAAAACCCACACCTTCCACTTTCCATTGAGGCGCTAAAAATAATTTCGAATCTCAAAACTTTCCATCTCCGAATATGACCTTTCAAAATCGAATTTATTGTTATGCACACGACCACACATAAATATTAATTACACCACGTAAATCGTGTAATAATCTACAAAAATAATTCTCGCCCCCACGCCTACTCACAACCTAAATTTTGTCAAAGAAAAAAAAAAAAACAAAACCAAATGCAACATCCTCCCGAGTGCATCCCTCGTCTATGCCAACACGATCGTTTCGGAAGACCATCCAATTTTAGAAAGATACAAATTTCGCAAAACTGGAGCGAGGATTGTCTGTAGAATAAAAATCTGAGACTGCGACACTCTGGCTGTGAGAAAATTTCAACCACCATAAAAAAAGAAAGTAAATCCAAACCTGACGGTGTAAACACTAAAACAAAAATAATACGCTCGAAAAAATATCCTAAAATGGGATTCTCAAAATAAGATCGTTTAGAACGAATAAGAGGATTGTGTCGTCGTTGTTGTTGTCATTGTCGTATCGGTGTGTGGATGCGCGTTCTTGTGAAATGGTGAATAATTTTCTAATTATAAAACTTAACGGTAAGTGAGTGTGTGAAAGCGGGAACTATATCGTCGCGTTCAAGAGGACCACTATCACACTGCGATCTCTGAGATTTGTATGATCGCCGAATGAACTACTCGTCGTTGTCGATGCAGCGCACCAGTAGCGCGCTCTTTCAGTAGCCGACCTATTTTTACAATTTTCCATAATTTCCTTCATTTAAGTTTTTGGGTGTTCCTCCTTTTATTTTATTTTTTTCGGGATGAAAATAGATTCTTAGATTGGCCAGGATCCAATATTGTTGAGGTAACGATTTTTCATACAGAACACACACACGCGGAGGGGGCTACGTTGTGAGTTTAGTTGGTTAAATTTAAAAATGCTTTTTGAATGGATAAAAATAAGCGTATACATAAGTATAAACAATTTCTTGAATTATATGTTATAAGTTTAATAATTTTTTTTTGACGCCAAAGCAATTATTTAGAAAAAGTGCTTTTCAAATTAAATTATGACCAATTTGTGTAGGAACGATGTCAAATATATTCTTAAAAGAAAATTAACTACAATTGCGTGTTATATTTAAACATTAACGAAATGAAATGTCATAATGAATTTAATAGTTGCAACGGAATTCAAATAACCGTGTCAATTAAGTTGGAAATACAAAACAAAAATAATGTTGTAGGCGGTAGGCAGGTTTTATGGACCAATAAAACGACTCACAGCTTTTGCATTCTTAGATTACATGGACAAATGTTCTACTACAAAAGTTATTTTAGAGACATTTTTTGGAGCAAAATTAAATGAATTGGGCTAAGATATAAATTTCCGGTTAAGTGTTTTGAGTGTCTAACGTTAAATTTATTTATTTAAATTTGTGTTTAAATATAACTTGGAAAGAAGTATCAAAATAGCAGTGGCGCGTGTTTAATAACAGTATTTGAATTAAATTAAATTTTAATGAAATTAGGTAGAGAAGCTTTCAAAAGATAGAGATGTATAAAACGTCAGTGTCTTCATGGCAATCGATAATTCATTAACGATGGAAACATGTTACCATTCAAATGCACATTTGATACACATTTGCAATAACAATTCTAAATATTGTCTCTATAGTTTTATAACGGGTATTTTTTTAAAGGTTGTTTTTTCGAAAAGAGATAAAACTGACATTTGCGGTCAAATCGGGCAACTCTAATGTCATTTATCTTCAGTTTGGTTCTCCATTTCATCATGAACAGGTTGACAAATGAAAAACAATTGCAAATCGTGCAAATTTATTTCGAAAATATGGTTCAGTTCTCGAAAGTTACCGCAAGCTCCGTCCATTTTATGGTCGATATAATCGTCCATCAGAGCAACTAATTTGGTTAACCATGGATCGTTTTCGCACTACGTTCACTCTATGTGATAATACGCATCCGCAGAGACGTCTAACAGTGCGCACCGAAGAAACAATTGCCGTTGTAGAAGTGTTGAAGAGGACCCGAAGGACTCGTTTCGCCACCGTGCACAGCAATTGGAGCTTTGTCCATTAACTTTATGGACGATTTTGCGCAAATATCTTGGCTTACGACCTTACAAGATCCAGCTTGTGCAAGAATTAAAGCCGCGAGACCATGCAATGCGTCGTTATTTTGGTGTATTGGCCGAAAATGAGATTGATCTCGATGCTGATTTTTATCGCAAAATTTTGTTCAGTGATGAGGCACATCATCACCACTACGTCAACAAGCTAAATTGCGGCATTTGGAGTGAAGAGAACCCACATGAGACTCTTGAGTCGGCATTACATCTACAAAAACTGAATGTTTGTTGTGCTCTATGGGCTGGTGGAGTCATTGGGCCGTACTTCTTCCGAAATGAAGCTGGAGAATCAGTTATTGTTAATGGAGACCGGTATAGAGCCATGATAACCGACTATTTTGTTCCCGAATTGGATGGCATGAATGTGGATGAGATGTGGTTCAAACAAGACGGAGCTACATGCCACACAGCGCACTTGACAATCGATTTGTTGAAGGAAACATTCGATGAGCGCATAATTTCGCGGAATGGACCTGTCAATTGGCCACCAAGATCGTGTGATTTGACACCATTGGATTATTTTCGGGCTCAGTGGCGCGATGGTTACTGCGATGAACCGCCGTGCAGAAGGTCTGGGTTCGATTCCCAGCCGTAGCAGCACCTAAATGATTTTTCACTGGCCCTCCTCTCGTGATGATCTGACAAATCATCCGAGTAACATCAATTGTCATGAAAAGCTTATCTCAACTTAGCTGTTCGTATTCGGCATAAAACAGGAGGTCCCGCCATCGTACACACGCACACATGAATGGTTGTGAGAAAAAAGCTAGGCCCTGGGTACTAACGAGCCTGTTGCGCCATAAATTTATTTTTTATTATTTATTTTGATTATTTTCTTTGGGGATATGTGAAGTCGCTCTAATCCAACAAACCAGAAACCAAACGGGACTTGGAAGCCAACATTCGTTATTGCAGACATACAAACGATCGAAAAAGTGGTTGATAATTGGATCTCTAGACTTGGCTTTATTCGAACCAGCCGCGGAGGCCACATGCCTGTAATTATATTTAAACATAAATGGCATAAAATCATCCTTCGAATATAGCCAAATAGACGAAAAATTAAATGATTTTATTGTGTTTTATTTCAATTAGAAGTTATATACCTCTAAAAAAACATCTGATGTATTGACATATTTGACAGTTTTCATTTCATTAAAACAATAAAACTGTCAAATCTCCAATATCGAGAGAGAATTCACTAAATAACACTAAGACTTTCGTGTTTTCTATATAAAACCTTAAAAGAATATTTTTACGAATAAATTCTAATAATGTGAATAAAACAAGAAATACTTTTGTTGGTTTGTTTCAAACTCCTTAATTATTATCCTTTGACAGTTTTCAATAAATTTGTTTCGTTCATCTTTTCTTTACGCATGAGAAATTTACTCTTGCACACGTAGACTAAATTGTTTAACGTTTAGAGTTCTGTGGCTTATTTTGTAGATATGTCTTGGGCGGATTTAAAGCACAACGTTTTGTTATTGCCTATAGATTCGAAGTGATTGGTTTGTTTGTGTGAATCAATTGTTATTATAATGGGATGCCACAAATTTTCTTCCATTTTGAATGAACAAATATTCGACAGATCTCCACCAACAAAATCTATTTTAGTCGTTCTTTGACAGTTTCATAACGTTTGTATTTGTTTTTTTTTGTCATACAATATCTATACATTATTGTCTTTTTCATTAAAAATTAAAGTCCTTTACACAGATTGCAATAATTCTTAGAATGTATGCTCGCTAAATAGTGAAATATTTGCATATGTCACTGAGCTGTCATTTTAATCATTTGCCAAATTCAGCTGTCATTTTAATCAATTGCCAAATTTAGATTTGTTCACCCAATTGGATAAATTAAACTCTCATTGCGTTGAATTTTAATTTCGGGGGATACACGGTTGGTACAACACATAAAAGGTCTTCTGCCAATCAATATTAATTTTACATATTCTTGTTGATTTTACCGATTTGTAGTTATTGCCGTTCCCGTACCCAAAAATAGTCAAAGAGAAATCTTAAGAGTCAGAAGAAAACTACCAATAAAAATGTGGACTATCGATGTATCTGTTGTTAAGTAAATTTTCAGCGATTTGTTCGAAATCGGAGAAATCTCTATTTTTGTTCCAATTAGTATTTCGAACAGATCTTCCGAAGAAATTTGTCGCACATGATCGCGCGTTGATATAATGCGTTAAGTCAAATATTTTTGACAGCTACGGATTGAACTTCTTTCGAAGTTTTCCGACGAAGAATTGTTGTGGAACCATAGAAAGCGATTGTAAGCTTTATTTATTTTTAGCTTGTAAGCAAACTGACTTTCGTTTCGGATTTTTTTTGAATTTTCAACATTAGGCTTGAGAATTGATTGTGGAGTTGTTTAGATGTATGGCACGCCAATGGTTCCCCACATCCTTCTTTTCAATTAAGACACTGACACTGGCCTGATACAGCACCCGATTTTAAAATAAGTTTGCAAAAGGTCTGTTCCCGTACAATATTAGTTTACTTACTGCCGTTTCCATAAACAAAAAATAATTAAAGAGAAAGCTAATGAGTGAGTTTTTTGCTTACTCATTAGCGTACCCCTTCATAAAAATCTGTAAAATAATTTGTTGCAAAAATTTCTGTTGGTAGGTATGTAGAGGTGGCGGGTCGGAATGAACCCAAGTAGCACTTATGTGCCTCTTTGTTACCACGACTCGTGTGACCTATATTATGATTGCTATTGTGGATGTGATGCAGGCGGTCTCTAGACCCAGCCTGTAAGGTTTAGAAAGCGGATAAGATCTTGTATCCTTTTACCCGAGATGTCGCTAAGGCTGTCGAAAAATTGTTGGTCTAACGCACGCTATCTGGCTCTTGCTAGTGCCGGACATTTGCAGATGAAATGGGATAGTGTTTCTCTCTCATTTGTGTTCCGCAAGTGCGGCATTGAGGGTTGTATGGGATCCCTAGTTTGGCCGCATGGTCTCCATTTGGCAAGTGCCCTGTCACTATAGCCGTAGCTCTTGGAATATCTAGGCGGGTTTTATTTAGTAGATCGTATGTTCTGTTTTTGTCGTAGAAGGGCCATTCGTCCTCGATATGACGCAAGTTGTTAACCTTTTCCGTTTGGAGTCCGCTTTTTTCAGGAAGTATGAGTGCATTTATACCTAAACCGCAACTAGTGTGACACGGACCCTTGGCGCAAGTGAGTCGTGAAGAGCTGAGCCTTGCCTGACCAGCTCGTCTGCACGCTCGTTTCCTTCAATGTCACTATGCCCTGGAACCCAGAGAAGTGTGACCCTGAAGCCAACGCCAAGGTAGGCAAGTTCGTTCTGGCATTCCTATACCAATTTTTAGGATATGGCCTTTATGGCCGCTTGGCTATCGATGAGAATAATAATATTTTGCTTTTCCGAAGTGTCAAGCCCCATTAGCGTACAAGCCTCTCTGACAGCCAGTAGCCATTTCTGCATCTAATACGGCAAAATCCGGTAGGCGTTATAAAACTGATATTTTCGGTGATTCCGAGTAGACTATGGACCCCACCCTATAGTTTATCTTATATCCGTCGGTGTAGAAGACCGTGTCGAAATCTCTAACTACTTCTTTTCTTTTTCACTGAGATCGGGTAGGAAATCCTACGTGGAAGCCTTCCTTGAAGCTTAGTTTAGGTTTTATGTAGCCTGTTGGAAACGTGACCACGCCGTTTGATAACGATTCCAAGATATTTCTGTTATCATACGGCCTTGCATTCTGTTGGTACGAATAAGTAAACTGTCAGTTAACATGCGTTTTTATGTCATTTATTCTTTAAAAACCATATAAATTAAATAATTTAGTATCAATTACTTAAAAGGGTTCACGTACTTTTTAGTAATTTTTTTCTGAGAGAATTTACCGCCACATAAATTAATTTGAGTATTTACTATTTTTTTTACTGCAAAGGTAAGGCAACAGGCCTAATAATCAATTTTCTACCAACTAACAGTCATGATTTCAAGCGGTTAAGAGCTGTTAGTGTCAAATAACACATGATTCAAAACTAATTTGTATTCGGACTGGTATGTATCAGCAAATTTAATTGCATAGCGTTTGAACGAATAAAATTCAGTTTTCATAACTCCGTTGTACTTTTTTGCACTAGAAGTCCTTTAACATAAGCATGTTCATTTTAATCTTCAAATGTCAAAAATATTCTGATAAAATTTGCTATTTTCGGGGTTAGCTTTTTGCTTGTACTTCCGTATAAGATTGTAGGGAAAACAAAACGACCGATCGGCTGTGAAATTTACAATAGGGGTATACATTCAATTTCGGATTGTCGTCTTAACGTTGCAAACGTGATAAGCTTACGACGAGGTAAATGAACTGTCAAAATTTGTATGTGAAATCTTTTTCAAAAATATCGCAAATTTAGCACACGAATTAGTTGGGAACTTTTCTGTGTTGGCAGAATTTTGAAGATTTTCTGTAACATCCGTTCTAAGTTTATGTATATAGATGTCCTGTGGTCGCATTAATATTTAACATTTTCAAAATTGAAAACAAAATCATCACAGGGGTCTATTTTTAAAACAAAAAAATACCGCTACAAAGTGAGCTCTAAATCAAATAGACAAATAAAAAAACAAGCGAACTCTGCAATAATTGCTTGAAATAGAAAAACGCGCAAGGAAATTCATCAAACCCACTCTTAAGATGGCAACATCAAAATAATTTCATAACATTAAGGTGTTTCTCTCTGGTTTTCATTCTGTTCTTTTTGAATGAAGAAGTAACAAAAAAAATATCCCAAACTACGTCAGACTACAACAAATGGCATTTGTGGTGACTACTGCCAAAAAAAAAAAAAATGTGTGTTGCTAGTTCAATTCAGAGACAATAAATAATTATGTATGCATGGTACGGCGGACTGACAGTTTATTTTCTTCTTTTTAGCATTCCGCCTGATCCGCAGCCAAATTAAGTGACTCACTGGGGGTGCTGCTTTGTAGCCTCTGTAGCATCTTAATCCGACTCAACAGAGGAAATCAATCTTCGAACACACTTCCCTTAAACAGAAAACGCGCGCTTGTTTTATTGTTTTTGTTTTTTTTTGAATGAAAACAAATTTTACATACCTTATTGTGTGGCAAGACAATGAATGCTCCGCCGCCGGCTGATTCCACAATGATGGCCAAAAATTTAGGATTCACTGCGCAGAATGTCGAGTCCCAACTGCTTTTCGATACACGAATGTTATCATAGCACTGTTCACGTTTCAGTGCCTGACCATAGACGTGACGAAATTTTGAAGTTCGTACAACACGAAATGACATTTTTGATGATTTGCTGATTCGTTTCTGGCCTCTTCTTGGATTTTAAAAATTAAACTGGAAGAGAAGATAAAAAAAAAAAACATTAAAACATGCTAAAGCTCAGAATAAGTGTTGGGTCGTTCGCGTTCTTTGGAAATTCTGTGTGATTCATTGTATGACGTGTGTAACATTGACATGACACTCGGCGAATTAGCCGCCATGATGCACTTGCAAACAGAGTTCATTTTGCGGACACATAGCCGACAATTAAGTGGAACTACTGGCCGGCTTACAATGATTAGCATGCGACTCGGTCAGGCAACTTGATTGACAACATAAATCGCAGTTATTTAAGAACACACGTTCTAACGTCGGTCGTTGTTCTATGGTGAGTATCTGGTGCATTGCGACGTGCGGTATACATGAGGATGGACAAAGAGGCATGGGAACGCATCATTTGATGACACAATTTCCAGCCCTTTCTTGTTTTTTTTTCTTTTTTTTTTCTTGTTTGTGTAGTTGGTCTTTTCTATTGGAAATCGTTTCGAGTTCAGAACTGGAGCAGTGTTTTTGTTTATGTAGTCTAGCTAAGTTGTTCTAAATGTGTAAGACGTGATGCGAATCATAATTGGCCAGACGCGCGTGAGTGTGCGGTGCTTTATGGGGTTTTCGTTTACTTTCTTTCGACATTTTTATTTTCTGAGGTGAACCCGTACTAGTTTTTTTGTGACTTTCTTGGGTAGCACTTCCATGATAAGCAACGAGTTTTAAAATGAGACGTAACCTTTGACTTGATATAAAAAATTATATATCTCCTACTTTATGGTTTTTGAATTTTGCAGACCAATTTCTTTAATTATCAGATGCAGAGTGACCATTAAATCGTTTTTAGAGTTTAAAAAGTTTTTTTGGCGACAAAGAAAGTTGCCACTTCAATTTATATAAGTCAAAAAGTGCGAATAAGAATTTGGCAGCACTGTCAATTTTATATTTTTGTTTTTGAATTTTAAAGAGGTAAAAAAAAACCGTGGACATCGATTCGGGGAAATTGATAACTTTTAAATTACCGTAACAATCACATAATAGGGCAACAGACGATTTGACACCACAGTAAAACAATAAATGCGCGTTTTTCGCGGACGGGATTAATTTTTCTAATTTGAACAGCCGCTCATACACGTATAATGTATGCATGGGTTTTTACTTTTTCTACGGCTTTCTAAATTGTATTAACTTAAAGTTAAAGATTTGATGTTATAAAAGTGCTGCCAAATTCTTTCAATATTACAATTATGGCCACGGTTTATTTAAATAAACGTTCAGAGTAACACACATTAAAGGGTTTGGTTCATGTTTCAAATAAATATAACAACAAAAAGTTAATAAATTGAATAAAATGAACAACATCCTTTGTAAGGCCTAAAACTTACATTCACCAATCATTAGTGTAAGCGAATACGTTGACAATAAAAAGGGCTCAAACGTTTACGCCGATTTCGAACAGCAAGTCAGAGAATAATGACAGTTTAATTGCTCATGGATGTTTTTTTCAAAGACCCCCATGACAGTTCTTACTCTTGGGGTTTTGAACAAGAGGCATCTTGTTTGGTTTGGTAGTCCAACGTCATTTCCTAAGTCTATTAATATTACTACCAGGCTTTGCTTAATCATGCAACCACTTTCCACTTTACAGAATAACATTTTCCGACCAGTTTTTGTTTGTGCTATACCTCCGAGAAAATGGGGATTGACCAATGAGCAATGTCCAAACTTGTTCGATGAAAAATGGGAAAAATAGTGCATGCGAAGATGAGTGTTGGATGAGTGTTCACATTAAGCTACACAAACTCCAACAGCTGAACAAAAGATTTTCAGAAAACTGCACAAGGGATACAAGATCAAAAAAAAAAAAAATGTCATGAACAATCGAAAGGAGGAAAGCATGATTCGAACTGAAAGAAAAAAAAACAAATTTTTGACCCAAGGCCGAGCTTTCTCACAACTATGCATGTGTGCGTGTGTACTTCTTGGACGATAAAACCTCCTGTTTTATGCCGACTCCGAACGGCGAATTTGAGATAAGCTTTTGTTGACAATTGATACTACTCGGATGACATGTAAGATCATCACGAGAGGAGGGGCAGTGAAAAATCATTTTAGGTGTTGCTTCGGCTGGGAATCGAAACCAGACCTTCTGCGCGGCAGTTCAGTGCACTAACCATCGCCCCACTGAAACCGATACGAACTGAAGTCAAACAAAATTTCTGAAAATATCAGTCTTTCAAGCTTTTAACGAGCTTAAATAGTTTTAGGCCAGGAAGGTCAACAACTAGCAAAATCTTTATACCTCAGAAGATTATGAAACGAGTTAAAGAAGCCCAATGAAATATTTATATTTATTATCGTTTTTTTTTCTGGGCTAGGATCGACTAGGGGGATTTGTGATACGTGACAATCATAATACCAACTTTATTATGGTTGCGGGTGTCACTTATCCCCGCTTTTATTTATGATTGTAGATTGACGGTGGGTGATCTTTTTGGCAATGTGACCGTGTTCCGTATTTCAGATTTACTAAGATTTCTTAGATGAATTTCTGTTGTTCAATTGACTATTATATACCAAGTTGAATCGGTCGTAAATGAGGTAAGAGTCGCACAAGGGTATGGCAGCGATAAAAAAAAAACGTTGAACAGGATTTTATCGAATAGCTTCGCCATTCATTTGTGTTTGCGTTTAATTTTTGCTTGTTTTTGCAACTTCGAAGAAGAGACCTGCCGTTGAGCTCTAAAGGCAGAGTAGAGCACCGGTTTTTTAGAAAGAAAAAAAAGAGCAAGAAAAGCTCGCGATCGAGGATATAGAGAGGTGCCACTCCAGGAACGATGTTCGCAAGTTTTACCATTGTGTAAAACGTCAAAGCCAAGGATACAAGGCTCGAACAGAATCCTCTCGAAATGAACAAGGAAATTTAGTAGTTGCGACACTGTCGATGCTGAGGATATGGAAGAACCACTTCTGCAGACTGTTATACAGCGAAAACTGACAACCACCCGACCTCAGTAACAGCCTTATAAAGCGTGAGCGTGAGCCGGAAATGACGGCCTTCCCGCCGGGCTTTATAAAGCCGGCGGAGATGACTAGGTAAGAAACATCCACCAACTCATAAGCCAAATCTGGTTGGAAGAAAGTATGCCTGAACAATGCCGTAATATGTGAACGCCTGAAACCGTTTACCAACAACCTGATGGGCCTTATCAGTGTGGTTTTAGGCAAGGAAAGTCCACAGGCAAGGAAATTTTCACACTTCGGCAGATCCTGGAAAAAACCTTAAGATGTCCAAATCGATACCAACCAGTTATTCATCGATTTCAAAGCCGCATACGACAGCATTTATAGATACGAACTATACAGAGCTAGTTTTGGTATACAATCCAAACTCGTCCGTTTTTGAAGGATAACGATGGAGAATTCTCGCTGCTCTATCAGGGTCGGAAACGACCTCACCGACACATTCGATACCAAAAAAGGATTAAGGCAAGGCGATGTGCTATCATGAGATTTCTTCAATTTGATTCTTGAGAGGATTGTGCAAAACTCACGAGCCAGCACCAGAGACACAATTTTCCAAAAATCGGTACAACTACTAGCATACGCTGACGGTACTAGCATACGCTGACGATATTAACTCTGACAACAACATCTCGTCAGAAATTCAACGAAGAATTACTCTTGCCAACCGCTGTTTCTTAGGGCTAAGAAGGCAATTTAGTTGTAAATTTAGTGCTCTACGGCGCTGAAGCATGGACAATTTCAAAAGTGGATGAAGAAATCCTTGGTCGATTTGAGAGGAAAATTCTTTGGTTCCGTTTGCGTTGACGGGCTATGGAGACGAAGATTCAACCAAGAACTATACGAGCTGTACAGCGACATACCCCATGTCAAAAAAAACTCCGCATTGGACGTTTAAGATGGCTAGGACATGTAGAACGAATGGACACCTCACCTGAAGTGGCGCGCACAAGTAGAAGCCGACCTCAACCAAGTACGCAACTGGAGGCAGTTAGCTATGGACCGCGCTATTTGGAGAGGCATGTTGGTTGAAGCCCAGGTTCATTCGGGACTGTAGCGCCACTTAATAAAGAAAGAGGAACGTCACATTTGAGAAGCTTCTCATGAAAATTTTATACTCTTGGATAGATGTCAGACTTCTGATTCAAATACGGACCAGCGCTTAGTATTCCACTAAAGGGTCATTTAAAATTACGAATTACCTCAGTTCTTTTCAAATACAATTTGTTTGCAATCATACCCTGCTACGGCAATCAACTTAAATCAAAAGTAATTAACTTTTAAAATTACATCTTTTTAACATCTAACAAACAAAATAAAGGTTTACTTTATTTCGGACACCGATTTTCGAATTTTTAATTCGAATCAACTGAAAGCCAATATATGACATCTGAACACCTTCAAGAATTTCCTAATAACTCATAAAAAACAAACAAACCTTGCAAAAACAGTTAGAGTCATTGATCTAATCAACATAAACATTCTCTAGTAACAAATTTAATTTATTATTTTTTTTAAACAATAAGAAAAATATGATGCTGCACAAGACTATAAATTTATTTAGCATCCAACTTCTCGCCTCAATATGCAAATTGAAAATGAATGTTAGTTAAGCTATTATTTGAGAAAGGTCATGAACTTTCGTTGGTGTCGTCATTTTATGCGATTTCAATCAAAACGAAACACATTTCTTGTTTAGCAGACAGTTTCGACGTACATGACCATGAAACACTTGAAAACCGTCTCTGAAAACCAGCATAACGAAATGACAAATTTCAGTGTCACCAATTTAATGTCATTGTGTGCACTTTTGCAGTCGTTTAATAAAAAGTGAAAAACCTAAAACCATATATTTCCACTTTGGCAACGACAACTAATTGCGTCTAGGTAAATAAAATAAAACTTTCAATTAGCCAAACATGGTTAAGGAATTTTTAATCGTCATTGGCGTTGCATTTATAAACAGTGTCGTGCAGTAGCTACCTATATGCTAAATTTGATAAATGAGCAAAACTAAACAACATCTGTCATCCATAAACGGAACAACAATTGCAATCGAAAATGAAAATGTGACGGCAGTGCCAGTGGCGTCTAAAAACATAAAATAAACAACAAAAACGGAAGTAGATAGCTGGCAGTTGACAGCGTTGATAACAGCAGATGCATTCATTTGGATGTGGATATGGATGCAGTTGACTTTTGTAACTCTGACCACATCTAACTTCGGTTAGTGTGTATTTCGTTTGTGATAAACAATTGATTGTGCATCTGATATTTTAGGAAAACTGTTTTATGACAGTTGCAGATACGCGGTCAAAATTAAATGATGAACTGTGATAGAAGATGTGCACATATGCATGGAAATAGTATTGTTCGACCATTGAAACTTCTCCTCGTTTTCGTCCAGTTTCGTTCACTTCGCTTTTCCGTATATGAAAGTTTGTCATTGTGTAATATGAAGTTATTAAGGACATACGCTTCAGATCACATTTCTCATTACGTCTATTATGGGAAACTTACGTAATTGACAGGACGAAGGAAATTCAACATACAATTATGACATTATATTCCGAAAGCTTTCGACAATTAACTATCCTTTTTCGAAATAAACGTCAAGTATATTTGAGTTTAACTATTCGAGAAATTTAGATGCATTCAAAGGATTCTACAAAAATCGTTCGAGCAACAAAATCTTAACGTGAGAGTAAACGTCATGATTTGGCTATGTTTGAATATTCGAAAAATGCGGGTGTGGTCAAAAGATTACAATAATTGACAACTTGGCATACAGCCTAATACTTTACCTTACGACTAGAGATTTAATTTTATTGACGGGATATATTTACATTACTTGATAAAAATATTTGAGTTTAAATTGGGGGTTGCAACTTGCAACAATTCATTACATTACACTAGCCTGCATTTGCTTGACTTGACGGACAATATGGTAATGTCATCATTTTTTATTGCCATTATTGACATTATGCAAATGGGTTTCCTGCCATGCCAGGGTATTTATATTAGTATCTATGGAATTATTATTATCATCAGTGTATCCAAGGTATAAGGTTCTGGGGCTTGCAACTAACTTCTGTGATGAAAAATCCTGATTGCTCTGTGTACTAATACCTCTAATAATATGCCAACACCTGTTCCATAGCTTATCTTTGCTGCATTTGTGCACCTGTCTCACAATACGAAGAACTAAAAACTATTTCTAATAATAATCCGCATCTCTAATATTTTCATAGTTTCCACGATTACCTTATTAACACATTTGATTTCTATAAATGCATTTGTTTTTGCATGAAATTCTCTTGCTCTGTACGCTAATTACTTTAATTAGCAACGACAAACCTTCAAGTCAATGTGAACTGACCATAACCAAACAAGACTTTGGCTCGTTAACAATTTCCTCCCACAATGGAGGCTCAAATGAACATCAATATCGAGATGTGACTCCCGTCAAGTGAAACATCTCGTTTGATTTGCTTTTTTTCTCCGCATATCGATAAAAATTGCATTTCCTGTTTAAAACCACTTGCTTTGTGTAAAGTAATTTGTCAGAGATTTGCTTATTTCACTGTTAAAGTAATCATTACAAATTGAACAGAATTCGCGCCTAATATCTGACGTCTGTCACGTTTGCATAAAACATTAAACACAAAAACAAACACTCCTCCACGTCAAAAGAACTTAAATGTCAAATGCAATGGCTTAGCAATCAATCACTTATCTGTTTTGCTAGTTTTTTTTTGTAATGAAAGAAAATTGTAGACTGACGGATGTTTTATCGTAGAGTCAGTTTCCGATCGTGAGCAACAGGTGCCGCTCTATATGGATTCCACATGGTGGTGCACTTATTATGATTGAGCACGGCATCAGTTTATTCTGTGTCATTCCATCGGATTGTAAATCTCGTCACAATTTTCGAATGATGATCGACAGATGTTTATAGAATAAACAGAGGAGAAGAAGAAGTCAGCAACAGAGCCAACAATGCGGTTCCAATTAAAAAAGGTTACGCATTGTATGGCGCGAATTATATGAGAATGTTGGGGGTTACCTAACGACAAATAACAAGCGATTAAGTAATCTTATCGGAGAGGCTATAGAGTGAACATTCACGTATATAATGAATCATTGTTTGATTTTTAATTTTATAAATTGGATACCGTTTGAAAGACGTGATACGTAACAATATTGGATTTCTTTGGAGTTGTGTGTTTCTTTAATCGGCGACGATTCAGAAATGTAAATGGAGCAGGTGTTTCATATGAATAAAGATATTTGAGTCAGACGATGGTCGACTTGACATTCTGTGATTAGTAAGTGGATCAGAAATGTCACTCTGGATTTTTATCGCGATGGGAAGTACTTTATTTGATATTGTGAAGGAGGATGTCTACACATAATTATCATGTTGAATCGATTTATTTTGTGACCAAGTTTTAATACTTCGTTTACATATATAAAGTTGCACTAGGTAACATTTCTGATTACATTTTTTATCGATTCTAGACAAAGTTCTAAAATAAAGTTTGTTGTTTAAAAAAACAGCAGAGCAAAACTGGAGACCAGTTTGGGTAACTTCTTGATTTAAAATAAATGCAAGAGCAGTATTGCATATTCTGCAAAAAAAAACCGATTACTATTTTTTCGAAGTGAATGCATTCAGAAGCTTATTCGACTTATATTCGTATTCGAATTCGAGCGAACGGTTATGCTCAGGGTGTCCATTAAGTCTTTAGGTACCAAACATTCGTATTGAAAAGAAGATCTTTACAACGATAAACTGACAAAAATGGTACTTTGCTTCTTTCGGACAGTTAAAAACAAATTAAAATTTATTTTCTGTTAGTGTTATCGAAACCTACTATTCATCGTTCATTGGCAAATTTCTATTATCGTGGCGTTACGGTAACTGTTACAGGAGCACATTAACCCAACTTGATTGATTCCTTTTTATCACAAGAATTATAAGCCTTGGACTAGGTTAAAATGTTTTTCCTGCTGCTACGCAACACTGAAATAACTTTGTCAGCTGTTTGGTCTTCCTCTTCAACGAGATCTTCCTTTACTGCGTCCAACGTCTGGCTGGGAATCGAAGACTCTGCGAGCCGGAGTATTGGTGTCCATTCATTATGCATGTCATAGCCACCTTAAACGTCCAATGCGGAGTTTTTTGACCAGGGGCATGTCGCTGTACAGCTTGTATATTTCTTGGTTGAATCTTCCTCTCCAAAGACCGAAGATTTTTCGAAGAATTTTTCTCTCAAATC
Organism: Rhingia rostrata; assembly: GCA_949824845.1. Taxonomy (NCBI): domain Eukaryota; kingdom Metazoa; phylum Arthropoda; class Insecta; order Diptera; family Syrphidae; genus Rhingia; species Rhingia rostrata. Next base: position 65,183,870 of record OX463758.1, read on the forward strand.
GACCAAGGACTTCTTCATCCTCTTTTGAGACGGTCCTGGGATGATCACGGTCTTATATAGGATCTCCTTAGTAGTTCGAGTTAGGTCTTTACTAATGAATTGCCTTCTTAGCCCGAAGAAACAGCGGTTGGCAGGAGTAATTCTTCGTTTCATTTCTGACGAGATGTTGTTGTCAGAGTTAAAAGCAGAGCCGAGATAGACAAAGTCCCGTACTAGTTATATCTGTCAACGGTGACGTTCTGTCCAATTCGTCGATGAAAGAATGTAAACCGAAAATGCATACTTATTTCTGGTGAGCTTATTATGTGATCTTATAAAATTTAGAAGAAACGAGACACGAAAGTTACAGATTCATAGACATGTAGAAATGTGATTGACGATGAGTAGCACTAACAACATAATTATCTAGGCTTACTTCCTCAGTAACGCATATTTTGGAAACATTGCGCTATCGGGATTTTTCTGCCACCGTTTTTAGGGTTAGTGCGAAATAATTGATGATGCCAGGAGTTCCTCAGAGTTTGTACTGTGATGACTGACCTCAACATGATCGACTCAAATTTAAAACGCCACAATTTTGTGGCTCGATTCTGCGTTTTTCATTTGAAACCGATGAGAGCTTAATCGTTACAGTGACCATCGTTTATTGGTAGTTTTTAGATTGAGGGTTGCGACTAGTTTACCTCTAAGAAGTCTTTGTTCGAAATGCGTTTTGACCATACGATCCCTTGTTAGTTGCGTAGACTACCGTAGATTGCAATAATTGTACGTATTAGTAATTTCACCAGTATGTACTCTTAATAAAGGGTTTTCCAATTGAAACGGTCGATGTTGACAATTTGTGACGACTGGTTCGGTCAGCCAGCACTCGCAAGTCTAAGTAACGTTTGATTGGCCAAGAGCATTGCTGCTGTCCATAAAAGTGTTCAGAAGACAATAACAATCCTTTTCACAGACTTCAAGTTGGCGAACTTTAGGTGGAGACATTGGTCCTTACAAGATTTAACACACCCAGGGGCTCAAAGTTAAACTCTAGCGACGAGGCTCATTTTTTGATAAATAACTTTGTTAGCAAGCACATCAATGTATCAACGTGGATTTTGAGCCACCGCGGATTTTTTTTTGAGGAATAATGTAATATTTTATCTGGGTGTGAAGTTGTTCAGTGATAAGTGCGCTGAACTACTACTCCAAAAAACAAAAAAGTTTTTACAAATGTTATATAGCTGTGATACCTATGAAGAGCAGCACCGAAGATCTGGGTTCGATTCCCAATCATAAGAACATTTATAATATTATGACTGACCCACACCAGTACACCACTCCTTGATCTGACAAGTTTCTAGCGTAGTATCAATTGTCATCTCAAGCTCAACTCAGGCGTTCTAATACGGACGAACATTGTAGGCGCCGATGAACAAAATAGGGCATGACAGGAATACAAACAAATTTTGGCGCAACAGGCTCGTTAGTAGCCAGGGCTGAGCTTTCTCACAACCATTCATGCGTGCCTGTGCACTTCTTGCACGATGGCGGGACCTCCTGTTTTATGCCGACTCCGAACGGCGAATTTGAGATAAGCTTTTCTTGACAATTGATACTATTCGGATGATTTGTCAGATCATCACGAGACATGACAGGAAGATTACATTTATGCATTTATTGCATTTATGGCCGTTAGTACCTTATGTTTATTTGAAAAATAGCATCGATGACAGGATGTAGCATTCGATTTCTTTAAGCATAACATGACATTTAGCTTCAAGTTCATATTAATTCAGTCCAATAGCCCATTTTGGTGAAAAAGCGATCGATATTCTTAGAAATTTTGACAAGTTGTCAATAAGGTCCACAAAACGCCTATCTATAGCGGGATCCTGCTTTTTTGCCAACGGGTGCTTTGTTAATGGGATAGGCGTCATAAACAAATTTTTATTCGTTAAACACATCATAAAAATGTCAAAGAACTGTCACGAATCATAAAATTCTATTTCAGACTACATTTTCAAACAATAAATAAATTACCCACCACAAAATTATGCAAATCCAAGAACAATCAGTTTATTTTTGTTTTAGATTTCATAAATAAATGCCAAAACGCTACTGAGTTATATTTGGAATTCTCGCAGAACTGCCAAACACCAACAGATGGGCAATTAAAAGTTTAACGAACTTTACATCATAATTACATATATTCATGATAATAATGACAAACAGAATAAATTTAATGGCACACTCAGCTGAGCTTGTTAAGGCGCGACATCGAATTAAACGACAAACATTGGTTTCATTCGACACCACCACTACCACGATAACAACGCCACTTCTTCTTTATTCACATTTTTTTCTGGATGGATTTTGTGCTGTCAGTGAGCGTGTGAACGCGAGACCAAAACGAAAAATGGATTCACTTTCGAGTGCGCCTTGTATGTGATGGCTTCTCTTCATTTTGGATTCATTAACGAAACACTAATTCGATTCAATCAAAGGGCACGATTAAGTTATGATTCCACTCCGACAATGAATGGAAGTATATTATTACAGTTGAACAATGACATTCGTGTGCCTATGAAGATTCACCGAAAGATACATCGAAACAAAAGTGACATTTAAGTTGACATACTTTTCGAATCGCGCCAAATCGATGATGACGAGGATGATTAGCAAATGCTGATTTAAGTGTTGGTTATTTGAGAGGAAACGGCACACTTGCCACTTGATGGCGCGCGCGGTACCCGATGAACAATGAACTTTTGTATAAATGTGATTTTGCGGTAAATTCGCGAGTTTGTCATTTAATACCGTTGAATGGAATTTCCAATTCACACTTGACATTATGCAATATTGATTATTGAACTTGGTGGTGTTGAATGTGAGGTGTGGTTTAATATAAACGTATGCGGTTGACGTTTGGGTAATTTGAATTAATTTGAACAGTTATCGAAATGAAGATTTTATTCTTGTTGATATTTCAGACAATTAAGGGGGATTAAGAGGATGGCTGTTGGTTTCTATATGAAATAAAGATATGGGTGAATCACAAATTTTCAATGGCTGCCTATCTGTCTGTTATCAAGAAATGCTCAACAAAAATTACGTTTGATTGATATTAAAAAAAGTCTTCGGATATGGTCGACTAAATTGCCATTTTTTTTGCATATGGAACGACAGAAATCGATTTGACAATTGTGGTCGATTCGGCAATCATATTTGTCTGGTTTTGCTAAAGCTGTCATATAAGAACAAAATTAACTACTGTTTTGAAATAAAATTGACTATTAAATTGTGACTTTCAATGGTTTTAGGATATTCTTTAGGAGCATTAGTAAAAGGCGGGATACGACTTTTGCAACAGCAATAATATTATTTCAGGTGACGAACTCTTCTTAAGTTTCAAGTGTCAATACAGGAAAAATTCCTTGCCATTATATGACTTTCAAATACCTCTTAGAACAAGCTCTACAAACATCAATTTCCCGAATTGCTTTTTAGTAGTTTGACAAGATATTATTAATAGAACAAACCAATTGCCATGCAACTTATACTGTCTTATCGCAAAAGACAAATTTGGATCATACAAAGTTTAAAACCTTCTTCCGAATTAGCATGACACACTGTACCAGCGGTCTTATAGCCTACAACGGTTCTTTTCTTACGATGATCGGATACTATTCTAAAAGACTGTACCTATTGAGTTATCTAGCAGAGAATATAAATCCTAAAAAATTGAATGTGACAATACAATTATTTGACCAATTTCTGGTCTGTTGTTTTAACGCAGGTTGAATTTGGCCACAATGTTATCTTTTAAGATTTTTTAAAATCTCCCAAAAACCATGCAATCAATTGAATATGAAATCACCAATTTGAATCTGGATGGGGCATCACTTGCAAACGCCCTAAAGCGAGCACAAATGTTTAAGTAAGATTTTGCGTTTTACCTTACCTTACCTTAATTTCAGTTGTAAACTAAAATGCTTAACACGGCCATTGCCCCTCAAATGTCACCTTCCGATTTAATATTGAGAACCGAGCTACCAAATTTGAGTTTCAAAACGCGGCCAATGTGAATGTGAAAAAAATGATTAACTCCTGCTTTGATGTACAGTTTAGAGCTCAATTTTGTTCTTTTCTCATAAAATTGCAGCAAATTCACATTGGACGCGTTTTGAAACTCAAATTTAGTAGCTCGGTTCTCCATATTAAATCGGCCATTTTAGCCCATAATTATAATTTTACTGAAATCGAAAACATCTTCATGACATGTCGAAGAAAAATCACCTGTTCCACTCATATTCGAAGTCCCATGTGTAAATTTCCAACACGTTTCGTAAGTCATTTCCTCAATTTCCCTTAAACGTCACGCGACTAAAATGATTGAATGACCAATGAGAACAGTGCATTGGCCAAATTAACTTGGTAAAACTAAAACCCGGAACGAGGATAATGTCTGTCTAAACACGGTAACATTTTTCGCCTTGGTACTCATATAAGAGTAAAACAGCTGATTTTGTTTCTACCTGTCAGTAAAGTGTTAATGACGCCAGTAAAAATAACGGATACTATCAATGGGTTTATTTTTTTTTGTACATCGCTTCTTGAGGATTTGAATGTCCCAACATCTTGGGAAATTAAAAACTTTATAGAAAAAGCCGTGAAACAAAAAATTGCAAAAAAATATTTATCTGCCCTTAACCGCTCTCAAACTTAACTACTTCCAGTACGAAGTTATAATTTTGCCGCAAATAACTAGTTTCCTGTTTAACGTCCAATCCGAACGGCAAATTTGAGAAAATTCTTATGAGAGTCATATAGTCGGTGTGAAAGAATCGAGAACTGAGATTTCGCAAAAATACCTGAAACCTTCATTGAAAACCGGAATTTTTCCAAACATTTGCAGTTTTGAAAAACTAGTAGGTTACGCCGTAACCGTCCGAAAACACTTCGCAGACCTCATCTCGTTGAAGGTTGTTGGTACGAACACACCTTTTCATACGTTCTACATGTGTACACGTTTCACAAAACAGCTGATGAACTCGCTGCCAACACAAATGTTTTTTTAATTTCACTTCAACAGTGGCTCAGTCTTGTAAAACTATAATATAATGGAAATTGCAAAAAAAAAAGAAGATTTGGTGTGTGAAAGACGAGGAGTACCTAGTGGAGCTATGGGCATAAGCATTTGTTTGCGTTTTTCATTGTGCGGCGGGTTTGGGAGTCGAAAATTTTTGTCAAAATCTTTATATTTGTTTTCTTTTCAGTTTCAAATGCTAATATTATTTTCCACGTATTTGAATTAATTTTATTTAAATAATATAATTTCACACAGAAATTTTGAAGCTAGTATCACAGCTGATTGAAATGTCAAACGAAACCAGGTCCAGAGTTCGGTCTGAAAGCACAAGTGGTTTTCCAAAACTTTTTGTGAACACTCAGTTCTGGGTTCGATGTGTAAGCACTCTTGGAAGTTTGTCAAATTTTCGAAAGTGGTGGTGCAGTGAAAAAATCTTAGCTTAACCAGGAACCCGCGTTTAATAGTCTAAAGCACTAACCACTAGCCCACCAATAAAATGTTGTAACGAAAACCAGTTCAAATGGGGTTTACAGTGGTAAAAATATTAAAACAGGATTCTATTACAATTCTTTTCCACCTGTCGCATACACAGACAGCATTGTGAGACCTAATTTTTCGGACTTCTTCATCCTTGTAATGTTATAGTAAATATATTGCCACTGAGCCGAAAGGTGTCATTTTAGATAAAATGCGAGGCATTCGTCATACCATTTCACTTTAAAGAGTTTGGAGTTTTTCTGAAACGAAATCCAAACGAGTTTACAATCAACTAAAAAAGTACTATTTACTCCTCTGAGGACTTTTTTCCAAAAAAAAAAACAGCCATCAACATTCCTTGAAAATGTAGTAATACGTTATGGCCCACCTTTCACACGAATCGAAGACCTATTCAATATTCATGTGGTATCAAAACTCACAACATTTTTAAGTCAAAAAATGCTTTAAGAAATAAGGAGTGCACACACGGGCACTCGCCTTTATTATACGTATAGCCTTTATTTTTGTAACCATTCTTCATCCTGCTCCTTCCAAATTATGCTATGAACTATGAAAAATCAATTATTTGCATCCTTCCCGATTTCATAATTGTCAACCCCGATCTTTATCGAAAATCCAACAAACCTATGATCGATAACAATTTTGACAGCCGAAGTAAGTTAAAGTCTATCCCTGTACAATATTATTTTTAATGATTCTTACCGATTTTTACTGCACAAATTAATTTCCATAAGAGAAATGTGTACGGGAACGATTTTAAGTTAAAAATTAGCAAACAAAGTCCCTAAAACTTGTTTGTACCGGGAACTAACCAGTAATTATCAAATTCCTTTTCAAAAAATCATAAGCAACTAAGAATCAACTAATTCGCAAAAAAAAAATATATATATATGAGAAGGCTAAAATCCACTGTGCGAATCTGTAATATTCCCTAAAAGTGGGCGTGGCTAAAAACTCTATGTGAATAAAATATAGAAATGCCATTGTCACAATATATTGCTGAGACAACTCATTCATTTAAGACCCAAAACTCGATGACACATAGACGGACGGACAGGCAGAGTGGATCCATATACTCTTAGGTATTTTATTTCTCTATATTACAAACTGAATGTCAACACGAATACACCCCTTTGGGATATGGTATAAAATCGATTAAACACCTTAAAACTCAAGCATGTTCTTATTTCCTATTCTTTGCCGACTTCTTGCCTACTACATGCGTTTGGCTCACCTTATCTTGCTGACAAACTATTTGGCCACGTTGAATATATTCAGTTTGACCTGGAATCATAGATTGCGTGTATTAATACACCCAATAGCTAACACCACCTCAAATGGGGAGATTACTTCGCGGAAAGATTATTTCCAAAAGTGAGCCCACTAAAGGCAAGGCCAAACACCTTATTAGGTGTGTCAGATGGTGTCATAAACTTGCCAACACCTAAACGCCTTTCGAATGGCAGTTTTGCGCTTTCTTGGTAGGGCAAATACTAAAATTAAATCTATAAACTTATCTTAGTGGGTCCCAATTTTATATTTTTTAAATCAACTGTAAAACAAATAAGAAAAGACAAAATGGATTGAGTTATTATACCTAGTGTTTCTGATAAGGCACAATCTAAAGTCTCACCGATATCGTCGTTCAATTCTGATTAACTGCAAGCCGAGTCACTTAGAAGATATGAAATTAATTTCACTAATAGATCGCAATACACACCCATAGCTTGCGTCGTAGTCAGTGATCTCATACACATCCCATTTATATTAATATCGAGTCGTTAATATTGCTCCAAGGGGCACAGGCGGGCCTGGGGGCGGTGAATAATTTGCGTACCCTGTCATAGAGTAAAGACAAAAGGATTTTTCCGAAGCGCTGGGAAATGCGATATCATTTCTAAAATTATGCTTTATAAATAAACGCGAAAATCTTGGGCAAGCCATTTTATTATATAAAAAAAAAAATAGGTGTGAATTGGTAAGCACCAGCCTTTTGAATCCAGTGGCACTTTGTTTACACTAGCGCATGGCGATGGAAATAGTGTGTTTTCTATTTTGCCACGAATTGGCCTATCCCCTTGGGGATATGTTTATATAAAGTATGGATTTATGTATTTTGTATTTTTTTTGGCAGGTGCTTATTTTGCTATAAATGAGGAAAGTTTTAAAAATAAAATTATGTGCTTTAATCTAACAAATGGCGTGTGTTAGGAATGAAATGGTGGCTTTCATCATAGAGATGGCAAATTAGAAGGCGAGTGATTTTTCCATTTACTAACTGGTTAGGATTTTATCCCTGTCTGCAAATATATTTCATGCAGTGGAACAAATTTCACGATTTATCTGTCAACAGACATTGCTTTCTCAATAAAAGCGTGGAGAAACGAATTCAAAAATGACGTCTAAAAAAATCTAGTATAAGTCTTTCCATCTTCAATGTTTTAAATTAAGTTCTTGGCGCAACAGACTCGGTAGTTACAAGGGCCAAGGTCTGCGGGTATTCTTCTTGCACGATGGTTGGACCTTCTGATTGAAGGCGAATCCAAAAGACAGAGTAGCAATAAGCTTTTGTTGACAATTCATGTATATTAAATGATTTGTCAGATCATCGCGAGAGAAGGGCCGGTGACAAGACATTTTAGGTGTTCCTATAAGATTGGGAAGATTTCTCGAATATCTTTAAGGATCAGGAGTTCTAAATTTTGTAGAGTTGAGCCTGCACCATCCCCTAGCAGGCTCAAATTAATTTTTGCGTGTTGAAATAGTTTGCTGTGTTTATGGGCATGATTTTGTGTAGTAAAATAATGATCCTGAGATATACAGCATTAATGGGAATGTTTGACACCCCTGATTCAACAAATGTTAAAGCTACTAAGGTCCAATTAATGAATAACTGCATATGACACAATTCAAGAGCGCTAAACTCTGCACCTTCCTCCACACAGATGTTATCATCATCCAGGAATTAGTGCATTGACGACATTTGCTTTGTTTAATGACAAAATACTTGGAACAGAACAGGTTAGAACAGAATATCACAACTTGGTACAAACTGTCATAACAAAATAATACAGATCCGTGCAAGGTACATTTTGTTTAAATTGAAGTATGTATGCCAGAATAGCTTTTCTGGCAGACATAATTTTTCATATACAGCCTATTTATACCTATAGGCTTGAAGGGGCTGAATCTTCAATAATTATTTTGCCAACATTATCCATGTGATTTCAACTACATCCGTTTGCAAGAATCTACATTTTTATGAACTGCTCAGAAATGTAAATTTTTCTCTTTGATCCCTTTACACGCTAAGAGTTGTTGAAAACTACAGGTTTTGTCAAAAACACAAATTCCTGTGGCTTATTTGGCATTTGAAATCGGTTGTTGACGATCATTGCTTGTTTTGTTGTTGATGTCCTGGGGCATATTTTCAATAAAAGTGTTTTATCTGGAGTTTATCCTGTAGCTTTTAAATCTACGGATATAGTTCCGCGTTTAAAAAAAAAAGTGCAACAAATGTTGCAAGCAACTACAGACCTAAAACAAGTTCACTTCAGTTCACTTTTCAATATGGATTTCGAATGGGTAAAAGTACTGAAGTGGCAAATTTGTTATTTACAAATGTTCAATAGTTTAGATAATAACATGGTTACAGGAGGTCTATTCGTTGACATTACCAAAGCATTTAATTTGGTTAACCATTACATTTTGTTGCGGAAATTAAAAAATGCTGTTTTTCGAGGTTCTTTTCTTGAGTGGTTCAAATCATATCTTGAAAATAGATCTCAAAGAATAATGATTGGAGGGAAGATAAATAAAATTAGGTTTATGAATCTAGGGGTACCCCAGGCCTATGGATTGGGACCAATTATATTCCTGATTTAAATCAACTCATAGTTTAAGCAACATTTCAAAGGCCTTATCACTGCTTTTGCCGATGATCGTTCTGCAAGATCTCTAAATTTAGATATGAATTGAACATGGTTTGCTACACTCAGACTGATGATCCGTCCCAAAACAAAAATAATCTTTTACGGTATCGCAACTCAAAAGTCGTTTGAAGCTGAAGTTTTTATTAGTGCTTATTACTACTACTATAAATAGTTATTTCCGAGGAATTTTTCTCTCACGGATTTAATTTTTTTCAAGAATTAAATACTTCTACTTGGAATCAACGAGGAAACATTTTTCAGTTCGAGTCCGGGATGAGTTTTTTTTCAAGTTTCGAAATCAGCTGTTTTTGCATATTATAAGTGTCGTTTTGCAAATTCCGACAAAAGGTGATTTTTGATTGTTGGAATTTGGGGGAACCTCAATATATAAAAGTGCAAAGAGTTATGCATTCGTGATTAAGTCGACATAATTTTCCTAGTATTTGGAGACCTTTTTTAATTGGCCTTAATTCTTATAGTTATGTCAGCATTGCAAACCCCAAAGCCTTTTCCTTTCTAAAAACTAGATATTGGCATTTAAAACATTTGGGTAGACCTCACTTAACAGGTGGGTAACGTTCCTGAAATATATCCTGTTAAACAAAATCGTGCTAAACGAAAAAATAAACCAGTTCCAAAGAGGAGTTACCTTCCATAATAAAAAAAAACGACTCCAAGCTTAATGCAAGGGTTATATTCAATGTGTTTAATTTTAAGCTTAATTATGCAGTGATATTTGATACCATTTTATAAACGATCCAATTTGTATCATTCATCTAACATTCACATTCCTCTTAAGCGGTTGTTTATCTTTCTTTGCTGATATATTCGAAATCTAGAGCAACAATTTTTAAAGAAAGGCTAACAAATGAACCAACGTTTTAAAAACAACCCTTTAACACGAATGAAAATTACGATCACCTATGTGTTTTATTGAATCTCCTACAAATTCTGTACCTGCGGTCTAAGTCAACAGGAAGACTATAATACAAGGTGGGCCAAAAGAGATCACCCTATTGGAAGATGCTCTTATTTTTGCAAATGGCCGCCAATGTCAAATTTGTTTTGACATTTGTGGATTAGACAGATGTAGAATACAAGTGAACAAGCCATTCCAAGCAAACGGTATAATCGTGTCAATATTTTTGCGTAACAATTCGTCTGTAGTGTTGGCGCAGCGCGAACTCCGTTGACGATTCCCCAGCCGTCCGACACCGACTGCGCAAATACTGCGCCGTTTGGTCACCAACCTTGAAGAGTATGGGACCACACGAGACGTTGTCAAAAGTGACCGGCTCCGGAGCGCCCGTTGTGCCGAGAATATCCCCGCTGTTACCGAGGATGTTGAGCTGTCGCCGGAAACATCGACCGGACGCCGTGTCTCGCAATTAACCGTCAGCCAATTGTCCCTAAGGCGAATTTTGGTGAAGGACTTGCGCATGTTCCCGTACAATACAAAGTCAGTCAGTGCATTAGCAGCTGCCTGTTGACCGTCAAACGCGTGTAACCTACGCCCAAGCCATCCTCAATGTCGAGGGCGAAGCGGACGATTTTTCGACCAAAATCATAATGAGCGTTGAGTCTCATTTCCACCTCAGCGGGTACGTGAATAAGCAAAACTATTTCTTCTGGGGCACCGAAAATCTGCGAGTAATGCACTAGGAGCCTGCATAGTGCGCTGGAGGAGTCATCGGGCCATTTATTTTTTTTGTCGAGAACGTCAAACGACAACAGTGGACAACAGTGGGTGCGCGCTATAGTTTAATGTTAACCGAGTCTGTTCTGCCACAATTGCACGAATTAGGATTGGAGGACATGTGGTTCCAACAGGACGGAGCAACGACACACACTGCGCGGGCCACCACCCGTATATAATGAGAGCCAAAAAACATCGGATGACTTTTTTTGGCCCACCCTATTTTAGGTACATATTCTTAGAAACACAGCAAGTATGCATTTATTCAAAAGGAATAAAGCGTATGCTTGTATTTACAAACAAAAAATGGTTTTAGAAACCATGGCTTTGAACCGTGTGAAATGAAAATATGTCGCAAAAAATGAACCTTGTTAAAACGAGGCCGTGCTATAAGAAGTATAGTATATATGTGTTAAGTTAAGTTAATATTTTCTCAAAAAAACAGAAATAGCAGTTTTCTGTTCTTTTATGCGATTTCCCGTGCAGATTTGAACTCTTCACACAAACCTAGTTTGTGGCTTGATGTTTGGTTTTCAATTTGACAGTTGAAAGTTGATTTGTGGTGATAACGTTTTTCCATTTTTCGATGAATTTATTGGAATATATTTTTAATACCATGGTTCGTTTTGACAAATGTTGTTTTGATAAACATCGAAAATCTGCACTAGTCCAATCGCCTTTTTTCTTTGTTGTATTAATGAACACACTCGCAGAACGGGTACAGGCCTGCGTAAGTACAATTTTAAGTAGTCACTGAATGTTCATAAACTTCAGACAAAGTTTAGAAATGACCGAGAAAGAAAGTTGTTTTCAATCGTGATTGTGAATTGTTTTTTTCTTTTTCCCAAAATTGAATTCTTTTTCCATCAAAATTCTTATATGAATTAATAGCTTAATTTTCGCCACATTCCACAGCGTAGCTTCTTCTTTCCTTAAAAAAAAGATGACAGTTAGTCACAGTTAGCTAATTTCAGGATTGCGTTTATTTTTGTTTTCTCATCATCTACAAGGTGGCGCAAAAGTAATCCATCTATCAGAAAACGCTATAAATTTTGCGATTGGCCCCTAATGTCAGTTCTGTTTTGACATTTGTGTAGTAAACACATGCGAAATACACGTTAATAAATAATGTTACGCTACACTGCTCCAGAACGCGGAATATTGGTGACTATTTATTTGAGCAATAATCGGTCGGTGACTTTGGCACAACGTGAATTTCGTCGCAGATTTCCTAGCCGTCCAACGCCTACTGGTGAAATACTGCGACGTTTAGCCTCGAAGAGACTGGCACATCACGAGAATATTGCTGCTGTAGCCGAAGATGTCATGGAAGCGCCGTCGACATCGACCAGACGACGTGCCACGCAAATGAGTATCAGTCGACGGTCTTTACAGCGAATTTTGGTACAAGATTTGAAGATGTTTCCGTACAAAGTCCAGACAGTGCATCAGCTGTTAGCTGCTGACCGCCAATCGCGTCTAACATACGCTCAAGCCATCCTTAATCACCACCAAGAGGAAGATGATTTTTCATCAAAAATAATCATGAGTGATGAGGCCCATTTCCATCTTAGCGGGTACGTAAAAAAAGCAAAATTTACGTTTCTGGGGCACTGAAAATCCGCGTGTAACCCACGAAGAGCCATTACACTCGCTCAAAGTCACTGTATGGTGTGCTGTTTTCGCTGGAGGAGTCATCGGACCTTTTTTCTTCGAAGACGTCGCGGGCCAAACGGTTACTGTGAATGGTGAGCGCTACAGAGCAATGATCAACGAGTTCTTTTTGCCGCAACTTGATGAATTGGGATTGGAAAACATGTGGTTCCAACAGGACGGTGCAACGGCACACACTGCACGTGCCACAACCGATATGCTGAAGGATGCATTTCCCGGGCGCCTAATCTCCCGTTTTGGCGATTTGCACTGGCCAGCATGATCGCCTGATTTGACCGCTCCGGACTTCTTTTTGTGGGGCTTTTTGAAGTCGCGGGTTTATGTCAACAAGCCTCAGACTCTTGCAGCTCTTAAAGACAATATCCGTCAAGAATGTGAGGACCTATCGCCGGAAGTTTTGGCCAAAGTGACGGAAAATGCCATAAAAAGGGCTCAAATGACAATCAACTGTGGCGGCGGCCATTTACATGACATCATATTCTCGACTTGATGTAAAAAAAAATTTAAAGACCAAATAAAAATAATCCACAAGAAGAATCAAAGTTTTTCATTTTTTTTAAATTACAGCCAAAAAACATCGGAAGGTTATTTTGGCGCCACCTAGTACATACCCATTGTTTAAAATGTACAAAACTATTAATCCTTCTTGCACCTATAAAATTAAAGAGCAGGTTTTTAATAATCTGCAGCATCATTCTTAATCCGGAATGCATCCATTTATACATGAAAACATCTGCAGATCAGTTGTAATCAACAATTACGTTGCTTGAGTACTATCTTCATACACAGTACCGACATCCTAATCTCTCCAGAGATTGACATTCAACCTTAGCAGATTCCCTTTAAAAAAAAAACGAAATACCCTTTTCAAAAACGTTGCTGTGCGTTTTTAATGTTTTCAGCTACATTCATGCACAAAAATGTGTACGTTACCTACATTGTAGTTGAGCGGTCGGTGATTGTGCATATTTGAATAGAAACAAAACACAAACAAATAAGGGAAACGGAAACAAGCAGCTGTTATCAAGGGTGTTCCTTTTTGCTCTGATATGATATCCGAACAATGTAGAATGTATCCCTCTTATCTGTTTCCGATCTTCTAGGCAGTTGAAAGAAATTCAAACCATTAGATATAGGTGAACGGATTACCGATGAGCAAATCATTAATCTTGTTCAAGAAAATACTTTTCCCACGACAGGGTAGTTTAGGAAGCCTAATTGACGTGGTGATTGATGTTCCAGACCGTAGTTACATAAAGTTAGTTAGTTTGTGTTGTATTGCAGTTGAAAACTTTAAAAAGGTCACGTAGATGGAGAATTAAAATCTTCCAAATGGAGCAATTGAGTCAAGTTTAAATCAACTAGAAAGAAGCACGTAGGTGGTGATTTTTCTTCCTGATTATGAGTGCAAGCAAAACTTAAATTCAATAAGTTTGGGATCCGTTTGTTAACATTAACAGATATATTCATAACCACCATTATAAAAACTTATTAATAAAACTTATAGAACGTTGAATAAAGGCTGCATAGCCTGATGGTTGAATAGTGCCTGTATAAGGTTGTTTTAAGTTTGTCACTGAGCTTCTGGGTTACCAATGACACAATTTTATGTTGGAAGAAAAACCAACAGAGCAGTTGTGTTTAACAGTTTAATTGAATAAAATTCGAATTCTTTTTTATTTACAGACTCAACATTTTACTTACTTAAGTGGCGCTACAGTCCGGAATGAACCTGCGCCTCAACCAACATGCCTCTCCAATTAGCCCGGTCCTTAGCTAACTGCCTCCAGTTGACCACTCCAAGTTGGTTGAGGTCGGTTTCTACTTGTGCGCGCCACTTAAGGCGAGGTCTTCCTCTACTGCGTCCAACGTCTGGCTGGGAATCGAAGACTCTGCGAGCCGGAGTATTGGTGTCCATTCGTTCTACATGTCTTAGCCATCTTAAACGTCCAATGCGGAGTTTTTTTGACCAGGGGCATGTCACTGTACAGCTCGTATAGTTCTTGGTTGAATCTTCGCCTCAATAGCCCGTCAACGCAAACGGGACCGAAAATTTTTCGAAGAATTTTCCTCTCAAATCGACCAATGATTTCTTCATCCGCTTTTGAGACGGTCCATGCTTCAGCGCCGTAGAGCAGGTCTGAGATGATCTTAGATCTCCTTAGTAGTTCGAGTGAGGGCTTTACTACTGAATTGCCTTCTTAGCCCGAAGAAACAGCGGTTGGCAAGAGTAATTCTTCGTTTAATTTCTGACGAGATGTTGTTGTCAGAGTTAATAGCGGAACCGAGATAGATAAAGTCCCGTACTAGTTATATCTGTCAATGGTGACGTTCTGTCCAATTCGTCGATGTTGTGTGTCCTTTCGTGTTGACAGCATATACTTCGTCTTGCCCTCATTTACTGCTAAGCCCATTTTTGCCGCTTCCTTCTCTATACTAGCAAACGTGGCTATGACATCACTTTGGGTTCTAGCAAACGTGTGGCTATGACATCACGTTGGGTCCAACCAATGATGTCAATATCGTCGGCGTATGCTAGTAGTTGTACAGATTTTTGGAAAATTGTGCGTCTGGTGTTGGCTCGTGAGTTTTGCACAATCCTCTCTAGAATCAGATTGAAGAAGTCACATGACAGCGCATCGCCTTGCCGAAATCCTTTTTTGGTATCGAATATGTCAGTGAGGTCGTTTCCGACCCTGATGGAGCAGTGAGAATTCTCCATCGTTATCCTACACAAACGGACGAGTTTGGGCGGTATACCAAAACTAGACATGGCTCTGTATAGTTCGTCTCTATAAATGCTGTCGTATAAAAAAATTAATAAATTTATGGCGCAACAGGCTCGTTAGTACCAGGGCCTAGCTTATTTCTCACAACCATTCATGTGTGCGTGTGTATTTCCTTGCACGATGGCGGGACCTCCTGTTTTATGCCGAATCCGAACGGCTAAGTTGAGATAAGCTATTCATGACAATTGATACTACTCGGATGATTTGTCAGATCATCACGAGAGGAGGGCCAGTGAAAAATCATTTAGGTGTTGCTACCGCTGGGTATCGAACCCAGACCTTCTGCGCGCCAGTCCAACGCACTAACCATCGCTCCACTGAGCCCGTCGTATGCGGCTTTGAAATCGATGAATAGGTGGTGGGTATCGATTTGGACTTTTTGAGTTTTTTCCAGGATCTGCCGAAGTGTGAAGATTTGATCGGTTGTGGACTTTCCTGGCCTAAAACCACACTGATAAGGACCGATCAGGTTGTTGGTAAACGGTTTCAGGCGTTCACATATTACGGCTGATAGGATCTTGTAAGCGATGTTGAGGAGACTTAAGCCTCTGTAGTTGGCGCAGTTTAGAGGGTCTCCTTTTTTGTGGATCGGGAAAACGATGCTGAGGTTTCATCCTTCAGGCGTACTTTCTTCCGACCAGATTTGGCATATGAGTTGGTGGCTTAATAAAGCTCGGCGAGAAGGCCGTCATTTCCGGCAGTCTAATTAAGCTTCAGTTTAGATATTGCTATCCTCACTTCGCTCAGGTCGGGTGGTTGGCAGCTTTCGGTGTCGTTGCCAATATTGAATGGTTCGTTCTGCCTGACAGCGGAATGTTGTTCACCGTTTAACAGTCTGCAGAAGTTGATCTTCCATATCCTCAGCATAGACTGTGTCTCAACTACGATATTTCCTTGTTCATCTCGACAGGATTCTGTTCGAGCCTTGTATCCTTGGCTTTGACGTTGTTCACTTTGGTAAAACTTGCGAACATCTTTTCTGGAGTGGCACCTCTCTATATCCTCGGTCGCGCGCTTTTCTTCCTATTTTTTCTTCTTACTAAAAAGCCGGTGTTCTTCCCTTCTTCTCTGCCTATAGAGCCCAACGGCAGCTCTCGTCTTCACCTGCAGCTTAGCCTTGTAGGCCTCGTTCTTTGCTGCGAGCATCTGTCGGCATTCCTCATCAAACCAGGGTTTCTTGCTGGTGGGCGCGAGAAACCTAGCACATCAGTTGTGGCTGATCTAATGGCTTGTTGGCATCGTTGCCATAGTTCTTCGACATTCGATGCTGGTGGTATGGTGTTAATCGAGAGGTTTAGGGATACGCGTTGCGCGAAGGTCTTGGCGGTCTCTTGCGATTGCAGTCTTTCGACATTAAATTATTTTTTACAGTATTTCTGGATTGTTGTGGCGTAGTGGATATCCGCATTCTAACCTTGGCTGCAACAAGGTAGTGGTCCGAGTCGATGTTAGCTCCTCGGAATGTTCGGACATCCAAAATACTGGATGCGTGGCGCTTGTCTATCGCTATGTGATCAGACCCAACATTTTAAACGATGTTATTGAGTTAATGTAAGTCACCAAAACATTAAAAAAAATTCTTGAAAACAAAGTTATCGCCATGAGTTTTACAACCAAACAAAATATCCGTTGGTAACTCTGCCGAGTTTTTGAAACTCTAATTGTAATAGATTTCCGTCTCTATGGTACTTTATTTAACAAATTTATAATTGTTATGGATGTGGAAATATTTTATGAAAAAGAATTTGTGCGACCCAGAATAAAAAAAAAGTAAAATTAGCAAATTCTAATAAAAACGGGTTTTCGATTTTTATTTTTAACCATTTGTCAAAATTGCGACCAATTGTATGTCTGTGGAGTTTACTTGTCTCAAAAGTTACCTACATTTTTTAACTTCGCCAATTCTCAGTCACAGCTTTTTGAAAAAGTAAAAACTTTTGTACACAGATCAGAACAGGACGATCCTAAGAATACACGGTGAATAAGGTCTACTTAACAGCAGTAAAAATAAGTTAATTCTCATTTTTTTTGGAGTGGGGGTAAATTATCTCAGAGGGAGAGACAACTTTAGGAATGACTACGAAAGTGCGTTTACGTATAATGCAGTCAAGATTAATTTCGCTTGTCTTATTGAAGATAAAACAGAGCGATTTGTGACTTTCCGATGCCAAATGACTGAGAGATACCTAATATTTACCAACAGAAATTTCTGCAGTAATTTATTTTACTGATACTAATTTGAATATAAGGGTAATGTTTCTCAACCATAAGTTCTTTCTTTAAAATTACATTTTTTTGTGTACGGGAACAGCAATAAACACAATTTAGGAAGTTTATAAGGTGAATGATAGCATTCGCCCGAACCGCGTGCTGGAAAACAATGCCCTGCTCCATCATTTCTATCTTCGAAACGACATAACGCAATGGCGATCTGAGAACCGTGGTTTCACCCGGTTTGATGACGAAATCTTGGCAAACGCCATAGTCGCCGAGCGAAGTGGGTCTTGTCTCCTGTTAATCTCGAAGGTGGAACTCTAGATCATCTTCGATTACAAAAAGAAAAATAAGTCAGCGGGAGTCGATGGCATATCCAACATTGTACTGCGACAATTACCTCCTGAAGCTGTGGAGAATTATGCCACGCTGTTCAACAACGCGCTGAATAATGCATATAATCCCGTGCGTGGGAAGACGGCGTTGGTTCATCCTCTTCCGAAAAAGGGAAAGGACAAGCCAAATCCGGCTAGTTTCCGGCCGATAAGTCTCCTTCCGAGTATCAGCAAGGTTTTCGAAAAGATACTCAATCAGGCCCTGTGCAAGTGGTCTGAGGACAATAATATTATACCAGAGAACCAGTTTGGTTTCAAGGCAGGACATGACTGTATTCATGCTGCCTCCAAACTAGTCTCTCTCATATACAATGGAACAAAGCCAAAAAAAGTGCACGGGTGCATTACATAAGTTTATTTACATAAGGCTTTCGGCACCGTATGGTTAGAGGGCATAAGTAAACCACTGCTATATATGCTTCATGAAATGCTGACTGATAGACTGATTGTTGGCAATGTAATTGCTACCACCGAATTTTTTATTAACAATGGTCTGCAACAGGGAGCGGTAAACTCGCCGATTCTTTCAGCATTCAGACCAGTGATATGATAGGTAGTCTTACTCAGGCAATTGCGTATGCGGACGTTCTTATCGCGTACAGAACAGCCCCTACTGTCGGAGTCATTCGAGCTCTTTTGCAGCGGGACTTCGACAAGATCCAGAGACATTGTGATGACCGGAAGTTGAAAATTAACTTTCAGAAATCGGAAACTATCCAGTTTAGGACACCTTTGTCTAGGGCCTCTAGGGATACGAGAAAGAACTGGCGAAAGCTGGTTATCGTTGAACCAAACGGACATCCAAACGGACATAATTATTGTAAAGTACATTGGCATCTGGTTAGATCAGTGTCTATATTTCGGATGCTGCTCTGGCGAGAGCTATTTGTATTGAAAGCAGGGTGAAGGTGATTTGCTACATGGCCCTCATTAGGCCGATGATTTTGTATGGGTGCCCGGTGTGGTTCAAAGTTGCCCCATCTTAAATGATAGAGATACGGGTGTTTGAGAGGCAGTGTTTAAGAAGCTGTCTGTGATTTCACAGAACACCAGTATCGGACTACACAAAATATTATTCCAATAAGGTCCTATACAACGAGACCAACATAAAAAGAATAGACAATTTTCTGGTGAAACTTATTCGGTTTCACCCAGCAAGAGCGATGGCTTCAAACAATAGCCTAATCTTTGGGGTCTTCTACCCCAATGAAGAATATTTTGAGAGTGCACGTTTAAGCGGCTTTTTTAAGGTTTAGGATAGTATGAAATGAAGCTTTTTAGTTCGCAATTTATCAAAAAATATCAAAGTGAATTGGTATGACGTCTTTGTTTTTCGAGGTTACATTAAGTGTAAGGTCTTGCACACAAGCCAGCAATAATTGAAGATCTAAGAAACGCGGTGATAATGTGAATTTTTTTAGAGGATTTTTAAACTGGCAACACTGTTTCTACAGATTGTCAATTGGACAGTTGAAAGTGGATTTGTGGTTCTGAGCAAGTTATTTGGAACACGATCAATCGTTTTCGTACCACATAAACGAGTGGGAACCCCCAGAAGCCTTTACCGAGACGCCCTTACAGCTATAAAAAACTCACTGTTTGGTGTGCTTTATGGGCTGGAGGAATCAACTGCGCATATTTATTTAAGGAAAATGCCGGTCAGAATTTATCTCCATTGATAACATAACATTCTGCCTGGAATAGCGGCATAGAAACAAAATTTCTGACTTATTCGTTGCTCAGTTAAATGGCATTGACGTGACGGAGCTTTAGTTTCAACAAGATGGCGATGAGTGCGAAATTTCGCGTAAGTTACTGACCTCCACGATCCTGTGATCTCAAGCCTTTTGATTAATTTTTTTGGTTAGCTATGCCGGTAAGCCAGACAATTTTTTTTCGCCGTGTTGTTGCTCGATAAAGTTGTCACAAATTGGACTTCATGATTGCGGTTCATTAGAGCTAGCCGTGGTGTGCATATTTAAACACTAATGGCATAAAATTTCCAATTATATGATGGTGATATCTTAGGCATTAAGATTTGCTTTAAAATTTGGTGACAACACGGGACAGTGGGAGATCGTCGACATGTCATTCATCAACGCTCATGACGCTAAGTAAATCAGGAAAAAAAAAAGCTCAAGTTAAGCATTCAGTATATTTTTGTGTTCATTGCATAGAGGCTCTCAGTTTTACAGCTGCGGTCTGTTTGCCAAGTATATCTAGAAGCACTAGATGTAGCATATCGTCTAATGATGCGGAGAGGGTGGTTCTTAGATATCCGCTTATACATATGCAAGCTGACCTTTGAACTTCCCCATACATGAGTATGGGTCTAATGATGGACATGTAAAGTCAGAAAGTAATATGTAGTTGCATACCTACCCTATTTCTTCCCGATTGCCTCTTTTACATGAGTATAGATAGGCTTACGGTGGCTTTACTATCCGTTCTAGAATTTGGCTTTCCAGTTAAATTTCTTATCCAAAACCATACCTTGATCTGTTCTTGGCTGATTCAACGAACTCAAGACTAACGTTTAACTTTACAAAATCTGCTTTCGTTTCCACCTCCGGATATTAGCCCTTGTGTTATTTTAAGAAACTAAGATCTCTATTAAGAAGAAAAGTATACAATCTATATTTTGCAATCTCTCCACCATTATAACTGGAAACGCACTCAAAAACCACCCTACTAACACAATTTCTATTTTAAAAATTCCTCAGTAGTTAGGAACAGATTTGTTTTCGTAAATATTTGCCAAATCAATCATTTGCGACTCAAATTGACCGCAGTTAACACTGTCAGCAGTGTGAAACCACTTACCCAGCCAGTGGTCTTGTTCTCCAAATTAGGTATTCGCACTAGCAACGTGGGCGTCCGCTAGAGGTTACCAACTTACTACCAGCAAAACACCTCAAACCGAACGAATTCAACTTTATTTGGTGTTAGATTTTCAATTATATATTTAAATTACACCTCTCGCTACGACAAATGCGTGTTTGGCCACAGAAAGCACATAAAATATCGAGAAAAAGACCCAAATCCGCCCACATTCGAGTTTATTTTCGTAAGAAAGCAGCAATAATTCATCTATAACTCAAAGATATCCACCAACAGAGAGAGTGCGACAGAGAGAGGAAAATAAAAAGAAAACACCCGATGGATAAAGATAAAAAAGTATAAAATAGAAAAAAAAAAAAAAACATCTCGATCGAGATGTTTATTTATAACCGCATCCACACAACGGATGGATGTATGTCCCTGTTTCAACTCTGCATGCAAACATAACCTCAAAGCGAATTCAGCGGCAAAAAACCATCTCCTTCGTTGTCGGAAAAGCCGGGGGAATCCGAGCCCCATGCGATCCTTTGCTGATGAAGAGAGTGAAAGGAATTTTCTGACAACCCCACCATAACTGCTAACACCACTACATGTGGTTCCACAAGGATTAGAATCCATTTCTCCACCAAAAACAACAAAAAAAAAACTCTAAACGATCACCAAACCATACCACGATCGCCAGGAAATTTTTTATTCCCTTTTTTGGGTGTTGGACTCATATAACACACACGTCACTTTTGCCTCCGCAAATATACATTTGCTTTGCTCACTCATACACGTCCAAAGTTGACAAGCAAAGTGTGTGCAAGAGCGAGCGGTGCGGTTGTGATTTTATTTATTTTTTTCCTTTTTTTTTTATATTTGTACACACAAACACATACGCGAATTGCACCATATCGTCATAGCGACGAAGAAGTGGAGAGGAATTTGAATTTCATTTCGTTTTTCTTCCACTTTTTCTCTTTGATATGGTAAAAGACATTTTTATCTTTTTTTTTTGTCGTTTTCACACAGAATTTCCAAGAATATTATGCGATTTCTTCTACACACACACAAAACACTCACGTTGTTGTTGTTTTCTTTTTTGTGCTGAACGGCGAGAGAGAGCGCAAAAAAAGAAAAACTTCAAAAAAACTGGGTAATTTGCACAAAATTGGCGAGTTTCACTTGACCAGAGAGAGAGTAGTGTTGAAATTTTCGCGTAAGTTCGAAAGTATGCGGAAAAACTTTACTGCAATTCAGTCACAGAGAAACGTGATTGAAAAAACTCAGAAATGGGAAGTGAAATAATAAAGAAAATTTCCAAAATAAAAATTCGAACACAAGAAGAATGCCGACGACCGAACCCCGTGTATACAGCGCACGAAAAGAAGAAAAACTCAACCGTTCCGAACGCGGGGAAAGAAACTTTTGACAGCAGCCAGAGACGGGCGAACAGACACAGGCTGGGTCGCCGCCGCTATTTAGCACCAACACACGTATAGAGAGTTATAGAAGGGGAGACAAGCGAATTGGAATTCTTGTGCGTTTTGTTTTTGGTTAAAATCGAGCAATTTTTTGGGTGTGTTGGTTTTATCAGTAGGAATGTGTGGATTCGCCGTGGAATGAAGAAAAAGTGACAGATTCTGTTGGAAATGGGATGAAATGTGTGAAACGGTTGAGATTGGAAAATTGGTGTGGAATTGTTGTTGTAACTGTTGCGGATGGCAGGAGGGTGAGCGAATTCAAAACGATGGTAGTGTTTCATTTCCAGTTAGATTGTGACATTGTTCTATCTGCGAACAGGTGGCGTGAATTCTAGGTTACCTACTGCTGTTTTTCAAAAGAGGGCTAATGGAGAAGTGAGGAATCGCCATAATGAAATCATTCGAACGTTACCATTTGAAAATGTAACGGAATAAAATAATTTACGTTGAAGTGTGTGTTTTAAGCAATAATTGTTAATAATGGTTAAAACAAAAATTAAAGAATCCGAACATCAGTCACGTTCGAAGGGAAATAAAAGATTTTTTTAGACAAAAAAGAAAAGCTCGTAAAAGATGGCAACAAACACGTGATCAATTTATTTATCTACGAAGCCCAACCACTGGAAAAGAATCCAATTAATCCCGTTCGGAAGCAATTAGAGTCATAAAACGGCCTAAAAACGCCACGAAATAGGGTGACTCAAGATTCTTGGGGGAAAAAAGTCGCTCATATTGAGGAAAAATTTATGCCCTTTGATGGTCCAGCTCCAAACCAAAACATAAACTAAATACATAATACATACAAATACAAATACATAAACTAAAGCCCTAAAAGGCTTCAGGCTATGACTTGATTACAGGATAAATTCTTAAAATGTTGCTTCGGAAAGCATTAACTAATCCTCTACATTGTAAGTGCGGCAATTAGACTAGAGTACATACGAAGACAGTGGAATGTAGCGGAGTTGATTATGGTTCTCAAACTAGGAAAATCACCGAATGAAATAAAATCTTACAGACCTATTTCACTTCTTCCAATAATTTCAAAAAAATTTAAAGGATATTACTCGGTTGCTTACAACCTATTATTGATGATCAGAAACGCCTCTTATCTGACCAAAACTTTTGGCTTAGAAGTAAGCAGTCGTCAGTTGACTAAGTACATCGAATTACTGATATAATGAGAAAGTTTTCGAGAAAAGAAAATTTGTTCAGCCGTATTTCTTGATGTGTCGCAAGCTTCTGACAAGGTTTGACATAAAGGCCTTCAATGCAAATTAAGAAAAGTTCTGCTTGAACAATTATATAAAATCCTTTTGCAGTATCTTGAGCACAGACTCTTCCGTGTGAAACTTTGAAACGAATATTAAGATTTCAAAGAAATAATGTCAGAAGTACCCCAAGGAAGCGTGCTTGTACCTAATATTTACACGTGATATCCCACAAACAAACGATACAATAGTCGCAACGTTTGCTGACGATGCTGCCATACTAGCAGTTGGCACAACAATAGGGGAAACAAATATGAAATCACAAAACGCTCTTAACGAGGCGGATTGCACTTCATGAGAGCAAATCGTTTTATGTAGTTTTTTCGTATAAACGGACAAATAGTTTGCCTCTGTTTCTAAATACAGTTCGAATCCCCTTTGCAAATGAAGCGAAATATCTCGGCGAAGAACTTAAAAATAAATACAGAGAACTGTACTGGTTGCTTGGAAAATATTCGAAGCTTAATCTTGATAACAATTTTTTGCTTACCTTGATAACAAGCTGCTAAAAATTATACAAGCAAGTGCTAAAACTGGTTTGGATATGTTGTATAAGACAATGGGGATGTACCAATGAAACAAATCTAAAAAATTTACAAACTTTTGAAAACAAAATTTTAAGATCATTCGTCAAAGTGCCATGGTACATAAGGTACGAGGATCTACCCAGAGATTTCGGTATTCCCGCGGTTAAAGATAAAACAAAAAAATTCGTAAGAAAACATAAAAACGTTTATTAGGACATGTTAACACAACCGTCCTCCAAATTCTTGACGAAACAAATTTATTGCGGCGTCTTCAAAGGAACTATAAGCCCTTGGATTCGGCCCGATAGTAACAAACCGCGCTATAAATTGCAGACAAAGCTGGAACTCTCATAGAAAAGTTATCTGCCAAACATTCATTACTCGTGATAAAAAAATTTCTATATAAGTCGCATACTTAGCAGCAATACAAATACAAAAAGGGTGGTGGTTTTAGTGAGTATAAATCTCACACTACCTTGGACACGTGCTCATCGTGTCTATGAAGATTTCCATTAGCCCACTGAAAAAAAAGTCACCTTCGTTAAATCAAACAGTTGATATACAGCCTCAGACATAGATGAAGATGATATCATAAGAAATCCAAATCATAAGAAAACACTAGCTACGATTAACTGAAGCAACTTCGGAAGGCAAAAATTAAAAGGATCAACTAGAAACCAACATAGAATTGGAGCCTTCTAACTTGTGTCCTTCAATATTTGAGTCTCTGATAAACAAAAAAGAGACGGCTTTATAGTGCATCTATGCTTTTCACTTTTACCGATGCTGCAACGGATATGTATATCGAATAAGCCCAAGAATAGAATACCATTGTTGCATGTACTCCATTTAGTATTTGAAATGAAAATTCCTTTTCCAGTGCAAAAGGATCCCATATTTGGCATCCATTAAGGAATAGCGAATGGCGGGAAAACTCTAATATCTTCCTTGATCGCTAAATATTTCCTAAGATGAGAGGTAAGCTTTAGAATGTAGCTGTGCGTGAGTAATACTCGCATAAGGCTTATAGCCTTAGAAATTGTACGAAACATATGCTTAAAAACGAATCAGCGCAGGGCAAAAAGGCAAGAAAAAAAATAAAATTTTTAAAAGTCAGTTGAAGGCTTTTCTTCAAGTAACCCACCTTAAAAAGGGAGGCCTGAATAGCTGACGGAAAATTTCGACGCTGTATTTCGTGAACATTGTAACAAATAGATTCTACTGTCCAATTAAATCACAAAATTATGTACTACTTAACTGATCCTTTCTATCGAAATTTTATCCTTATACTTAAGTGACGCTATAGTCCGGAACGAACCTGGGCCTCAACCAACATGCCTCACTAATTAGCTCGGTCCTTATCTAGGGCTATATGTCACTGAAAAGTGATGGGCTCAGTGGCGCGATGGTTAGTGCGATGAACTGCCGCGCAGAAGGCCTGGGTTCGTTTCCCAGCCATAGCAACACCTAAATACTTTTCCACTGGTCCTCCTCTTGTGATGATCTGACAAATCATCAATTGTCAAGAAAAGCTTATATCAATTCGTCGTTCGGAGTCGGCATAAAACAGGAGGTACCGCTCACACATGATGGTTGTGAGAAAGCTCGGCCCTGGGTACTTACGAGCCTGTTGCACCAATAATGTGTACTTGTTTTATATGTCACTGTACTGTTCGTATAGTTCTTGGTTGAATCGTCTCCAGAATCCATAGTCCTTCCCAACAAAAGGGATCGGAGATTTTTCGAAGAATTTTTCTCTCCAAGCTTTCTTCATCCGCTTTTGATACGTTCCATGCCCGATGCTCCGTTGAGGCAATATCGTTGGCGTATATGCTATGTGTATATGTCTCCTTATGGATATCGATGTCAGGAAACAGTGTACTGGCTATAGTGGCATTTGAAAACATCAGACTTCATGCCTAAATCTGACACTGTTGTGTGAGCTGCTTCTGCTCGCTATAACATGATCCATAAAGATGTTAACATTTTTCATATAAATTTTTTCCGGCCCGTCCCACTGTATGCTTTTAAGCTGCTTAGGGGTTATTCTAGTAGTTCGAGTGCACCTCTCCTGTTTAATGTTCTCACTAATCTTTCTTACGTCCCAGGTGCA
Organism: Rhingia rostrata; assembly: GCA_949824845.1. Taxonomy (NCBI): domain Eukaryota; kingdom Metazoa; phylum Arthropoda; class Insecta; order Diptera; family Syrphidae; genus Rhingia; species Rhingia rostrata. The sequence goes on from OX463758.1 coordinate 65,210,360, forward strand.
GATACCAACGTCGTTGTCCTTTTCATCATTTAGTATGGTTGTCAACAGTAAAATCTTTTCCGCTTAACAATTTTTTTGATTGCTACGGTTTGAATATGTCGCAGCAGCTCAAATAGGTTGTTTGCTTTGTTCACTTGGAGAAACTTGGACTGTTGACGCCACCGTTGACTCCATATTCGGAATTATTCCGCTGCCGACGGGGGATGTTTTTTTTTTTATAGGTTACCTTACGCTTAGCTAGTTTTGGTCCATGAGTGGTATTTTGTTTCCCACCTACCTCGAATATCAGCAGAGGATTTCTATATTCGCCATTCGAGGCCGTGTCCGATGCAACAGTAGCAACTCCACACTGATATATCGGGTTTTTCAACAGGGACGCTACAAGAGTTGAGCGACAGGGCCAGTAAACGACGCCATATTTCTTGCCGCTCTTTTGACATTTCTCTTCAGTAAGGTTTGCCATTTTATGACGGAAAGATATACGATCCAACAACGAGTGGAAATTATTAAAATTTACAACCAAAATTCGGAGTCAGTGGCCTCAACGTTACGAGCACAACGTCCAATTTATGGTCGTCATAATCGTCCTAGCAGATCAACAATTGAGCGTCTAGTGGAAATTTTTAATCCACGGGCACAGTACAAAATGTTCCCGTGCCAGTGAGACAAAGAAGTGCCCGTACTGCTGCCGCTGAGGCTTCAGTTGAAGAAAGCCCAAATTTGTCTCTCACACGTCGTTCTCAAGCGTTGGGCATCTCTGTGACATCGTTGTGGCGAATTTGCGACCAGATCTTGGCCTACATCCTTACAAGATTAAATTGACGCAAGAACTGAAGCCGCTTGACCACCAGAAGCGTCGTATGTTCGTGAATTGGGCTGAGCAACAACTTGAAAATGATTCGGATTTTCATCAAAAAATCATCTTCAGCTATGAGACTCATTTCTGGCTGAATGGCTTCGTCAATAAACAAAATATGCGGTATTGGTCAAGCAGCAATCCAAACGTATCTACTCCATGAGTCATCAATGCATCCCGAAAAAATTACGGTTTGGTGTGGTTTATGGGCCGGCGGCGTCATTGGGCCGTACTTCTTCCGTGATGATCAAGACCGTTACTGTGAATGGGAATCGCTACCGTTCAACGATAACCGAATATTTTTGGCCCCAATTGGATGATATGGACTTGGAGGACATGTGGTTATAACAGGACGGCGCCACAAGCCACACAGCGAATGCCACAATCAATTATACTGTGAATGGGAATCGGGAATCGCTACCGTTCAACGATAACCGAATATTTTTATTATTTTTCATTGATATCCAAAACCGTTTTTGTTTTATTCAAAAAAAACTTTTGTAGCGCTCTTATTGAAAAACCCTTTATATTCAAGTTTTAACCCTTACCCTGATGAACAAATAAATCGTTCTGCCTAACAGTAGCTTTCTCTGCTAAACCGCCTAAAAAATCATGCTATCCTTCAATAAACAATATATTGTCAAAAATTATTATGAGGCTAAACAAAATCCATTGTCATTCTAATGTCATAAGCTAAATGTGCACACTTCACGTGCCTAACCCAAGTGAGGCTTGTAACTAACAATTGTTCACATGTATAGTACGATTAGAGATAATAGTAGATACGATTTATAGCCACCAAGCAAATCTTTATGGCTAACTGAATCATTTCACAACAAAACTAATCTGTGAGCATAGCGAATTACTCATTTAACACCATGCCAATGGAACTACGTATAGGAACGCATTCTATATATTCGTCGTATCATCCATGAGATGATGGAATATAGATTTAAATTTTATTGATTTTTGTATTTATTTAGCATTTAGAATGTGTATCTCATACTGACGCAACTTTACTTGAGTAGGTATGATTATCAAATTCCTCAGAAAGTAGTCCCCCGTTTTTTTTAACGAACACGAACATGACATTCTTTATTTACTTTTCCATTACTCACAAGCTCATTAGCGCGATGAGTTGAAAATATTTTGTTCAGTAAGTTCAATTTCGCAAATATCGTTAATTCATATATAAAGGGTTTTTCAATAAGAGCGCTACAAAAGTTTTTTTTTAAATAAAACAAAAACGGATTTGGATATCAATAAAATTCTTTATTCCTGTGAATGTACGTTCGTAACCATTGTGAATGGAACTCGATTTCTTTTGCATGGCCACCATGGGCACGCTTGCAGAAGTCCAGACGCTGAACCCGCTTTTCGACGGTTTTCAAGCATAAATCGGCCGATACTGCTGCAATTTCACGTTCGATATTCGTACGAAGTTCATCAATCGTCTTTGGCTTGTTGGCATAGACCATAGACTTGACGTCGCCCCACAGGAAATAGTCTAACGGCGTCAAATCGCACGACCGAGGCGGCCAAGCGACTGGACCATTTCGTGAGATAACACGTTCTCCAAACTTGGTTTCCAATAAATTGATTGTGGCATTCGCTGTGTGACTTGTGGCGCCGTCCTGTTGGAACCACATGTCCTCTAAGTCCATATCATCCAATTGGGACCAAAAATATTCGGTTATCATTGAACGGTAGCGATTCCCATTCACAATAACGTCCCGTCTTGATCATCACGGAAGAAGTACGGCCCAATGACGCCGCCGGCCCATAAACCACACCAAACCGTAATTTTTTCGGGATGCATTGATGACTCATGGAGTAGATACGTTTGGAATGCTGCTTGACCAATACCGCATATTTTGTTTATTGACGAAGCCATTCAGCGAGAAATGAGCCTCATCGCTGAAGATGACTTTTCGATGAAAATCCTAATCATTTCAAGTCGAACATACGACGCATCTGGTGGTCAAGCGGCTTCAGTTCTTCCGTAAATTTAATCTTGTAAGGATGTAGGCCAAGATCTTTTCGCAAAATTCGTCACAACGACGTCACAGAGATGCCCAATGCTTGAGAACGACGTGTGAGAGACACCTTTGGACTTTCTTCAACTGAAGCCTCAGCGGCAGCACTACGGGCACTTCTTTGTCTCACTGGCACGGCAACATTTTGTACTGTGCCTGTGGATTCAAATTTTTGCACTAGACGCTCAATTGTTGATCTGCTAGGACGATTATGACGACCATAAATTGGACGTAGCGCTCTTAACGTTGAGGCCACTGACTCCGAATTTTGGTTGTAAATTTTAATAATTTCGACTCGTTGTTGGATCGTATTTCTTTCCGTCATAAAATGGCAAACCGTAATGAAGAGAAATGTCAAAAGAGCGGCAAGAAATATGGCGTCGTTTGCTGTCCCTGTCGCTCAACTTTTGTAGCGTCACTGTTGAAAAACCCGATATATATTTATATTTTAACACAAAATTTAAAATCTTATTAAAATATTGATATCCATGTGAACAATTGATTGAAATGAGAATGAAATTCTTGAAATGATTGTTCCTAACCTATCATAAGCTGAAAATGATAAAGAAAAGGAAAGTCATTGACAAAAACGAATCCTTAAAATAGGCTTTGGCAAACATATAAGTTCCAATGCCATTGACCAGTTGAAAGCACATCACATTGAACCCTCATTGGTACATAATATATTTTGTTTACTAACACTCTCGCTCTTAATTGCAAATTTCTGTATTTTATTGCTTTGACATTTCTGACAATTCACCCGATATGCATATGCATGATTATTCCTCATTTTTTGACGTTGAGTAATAGCACATAATTTATTTTATTTTCTCACGAATATTAATCTTAAATCCGTAATCTGTAAATAATATGTAAATATAAATTGTGTGCCACGCTGTCAGATTGATTTGGCAGTATCTGTCAGTACAAATGTCGCGTCTTGAAAACAAGAATTACAACTGAATTTTAAGTAACTTTAAGGCCCGGTTTTTAAATCTAGAGTTAACTCACAATTAACTCTGGATTACATTTAATCTAGAGTTACCTGATGAAGCAGTTTTTCAGTGCAGAATTTATTTTGACTCCATGAGTGGTGGTGATTTAATATGGTAACCATTGACTTATTATATATTGACTGCTAGTGGCCAACTTCACGTATGTTCCAAAACTACATACACGCCATTGTTTCACTGCGGAAATCTAAGTAAGCAAGAAAATCGTTTGCTCTATCAAATTGCAGTTTTATGGGTCAATAAGTAAAGAAATGTGTATTGTTATTGCAGAACTTATTTTAAGTCACACTTTGTAGTTTTCCATCATTTGAATAAATGACGCTGTGGAAATGAATCTCTTGGCACAAGATGTCGCCCTTTTGTAAGCATGGTAGCTATTTACTATGGAAATTTAAGCCTTACGGCAGCATGTGTTTCTTTGCTAATCCGCAGTGAAACAATGGAGCCTGTTCTGTTTTGGAACATATTTTCTCGCAGAAGCGTATGAAAATCATATTTCACTAGCAGTCCATATACCTTAATAAGTCAATGATGGTAACACTAATGATTTATCGACGTTACTGTCAAAAACTTATCGATATTTATAGAATCTGCAATAACTCAGTTGTCAGCTTAATATGTGAAAAAAAGATTTTTCTTCGCCAGAAATTGAATTGCTAGAAAATGGAAATGTTCATTTACTTTTTCAGTGAAAATTCTTAAATTTCCTACAGCGGAGGTAAATGCTTTCACAGATAAACAAATTTAAAGAAATGTACGGGAACGTTTTGAAGTAAAATACACAAAAATCCGTAAAAATAATATTGTGTGGTAACAGACCTATTGTTGAGTGCCTGAAAACGGACCGTACGAACTGTCGAAACATTTGATCATTTAATGCAGACTTAAGTCACCACACTTGCTGAGTTAAGTCGAAGTTAAGTTAGTTGGTATTAAATTTGACTGTAAAACAAGTATCCTGAGTGTACTCGAGCTTAATCCTGAAACTAGGATGACCTCGAACTCAGTACTTTATCTGTTTTTAATATGAGTGTTCCACTAACGGATCCCTCAGAGATCTCTCTAAAATTAAAAAAAAAATGGAACACCATTCCCTGATTTAAAGTGGGAGATTTTCTGCGAATGTTGGGACTGAAATTAATTGTATTCATCCCCTCACCCTTTCTGCTAAAATAGGACACCTGGTAATTTTGTATGTTTCATGAAGGGAAATCATTATTATTGTAAGCTGAGAGTAAGGAAACTGTTGTTTGGAATACAAAAGTTCCCATCTGCTGAGAATGTTCTTCCACCTCATAAGAGGTTTTTGTTCAGATAGCTGGTGGCGATCTCTGAGGGATCCACCTAATGATTCTTTTTTTCTCAGAAGGAAATAAAGGTTACTTACGCTATTATTATATAAACAATAATCAGAAACATTTTCGTTAAATGTCAGAATCGCTAGCTGAGTCGATTAAGCCATGTATGTCTATCCGTCCGTCCATCCGTTTGAAATCGGTTTTTGGGTCTTAGATTTTAAGCTAGGATAATGAAATTAGGTATTTGTGATCCTTGTACGTGTTGTTCGAACAAGTGTTAACATTTTTGAAATCCACCCACTGCCACGGCCCTTTTTTAGAAAATTCTTATTTTATGCCAAACCGTTCAAAAAATTTAAAATGTATATGAACAACATATATGAACAATCTAAGTCTATATTTCGTCTACAAAGTTTTTTGCAGCGCCTACTTTTTGGGGGCGTTTTCAGTAAAAAAACGTTTTCCGGTAAAATTTTAGACATTTCGAAAAAAAAAATTGATGGAAAATAATTGTTTTTGGTAATATAAACATTTTTTCCATAAATCATTTTACCCACAAACATTTTTTTATGCGTTTTCATACAAAAACAATTTGTATACCCTACGCCATACCATATGCAGGAGAAAATCGTTGTTTTTTAGTCGAACCATTCAAGATTTTAATAAACTGTCTGAACAATATGTTGCAACAATTTAAATTTTAATATTTCTTTGCCATAAAACCCATATTTCAGAAAAATTAATTTTAAGGATGGGATAAGGTATAATACGATCCACACAGTGGATTGTAGCCTTCTCATATGTTTGTTTATTTATTTATAAGTGGCGGTACAACATGCCTCTCCAATTAGCTTTTTTTGACTAAACGGTAGGGAATTTCGTAAAAATGACTGAACAACATATGTAGTCGAACCCAATATCTATATTTTGTCCATATAATAGTTTTTGCCACGTCCACTTTTTGAGGGCGTTTTTAGTAAAAAAAAACGTTTTTCGTTCAAATTTAAAAATAATCGAAAAAAACTTGATGCACTTGATTGGGTCTGATAAAAAAAAATATTTCGTCCATACATCATTTAAACCCAGGCCCACTTTTGGAGGCGTTTTCTTACAAAAACAATTTCTATACACTACGCCATTCCATATACAAATTTTTGGCGCAACATACTCGTTAGTACCTACCCAGGGCCCAGTCTTAACATAACCTTTCACTTGTGCGTGTGTACTTCTGCACGATGGCGGGATATCCTGTTTATGCCGACTCCACACGGCGAATTTGAAATACACTTTTCTTGACAATTGATACTACTAGGATGACTTGTCAGATCATCACGAGAGGAGGACCAGTGAAAAATCATTTAGGTGCTTATCATTCGGAATTTAAATATAAATTACGACACACCATATGCAGGATAAAAACCTTGCTTTTTGTCGAACCATACAAGATTTTGAACAATATGTTGTGCCAATGTCAATTTTAATATATTTTTTTGCATTTTTTGCCCACATTTTAGGAATATTTATTTTAAGGATTGAATGGGATAGGGTATAAAAGTGGATAGCCTTCTCATATGTTTAAGGCTATCTTTAATAAATCTGAGTTCTGAAACGCGTCTATTTTTGAAAAGTAAAAAATGTAAGTAAAATTTAATCATTACACCGTCTTGACTTTTTAATGTTAATATTAATAGACTAAATGGTCATTTGGACATAGATTTTCGCTATTTTGGAATTTTCTGAACACTTTTTATAAAATACCTACTCAAATCTGTGTGCGCTTTCAATTAATGTATACTGAACAATCAATACTTGTATCATAGAAGAAACTAGTGATATTTTAAATTGTCAATTGACAGTTCACAATTTACGTTTTAATCAAATGAGTAATGAATTTCAAATCAGATTGTTTAAATTTTGATAATTTTTTGACAGCAAGGTCGATAAATCATCAGTTTTACCATATTCACCAGTCATGGAGTCAAACAAATTCTGTACTGAAAAACAGCTTCATGAATTAACTCTAGATTAAAAATTCAATCCAAAGTTAGTTGATTCTTGGTTAGCTCAGAATTTAGTCAGCGTTGAAAAACCGGGTCTTAAAGTTACTTAGTATCAAAGATTATAAAGCCATACAGATGACTCATTGAGAACAAGAACAGAAACTTTTGCTCACCAGTTTCATGGTACGGGCTGGCGGTGTGAACGTGATCTAAATATATGGCGGGTCGTAATGGCACAGCACGCCATATAATGGGTGATCCATTTCGAGGTTCCCTACTTTTTTAAAGAAAAAAACACAGAAAATTCAAATTTAATGGAGAATGTTTATTATCATTTGAAAGAACATTCTTTGGCATTTATTTTTTGAAGATTATGTCTATCAAATGTTGGCCGTTGCTACGTCACAGATGGTCCATCCGTTGAGTCCAATTTTCGATCACTCGTTCGAGCATTTCGACTGGTAACTGGCGAATGACACGCGTGATGTTTTCCTCCAAGGCCTAAATCGAAGCGGGTTTGTCGGCGTAAGCTTTTGACTTTACATATCCCCACAGGAAAAAGTCTAACGGTGTGATATCACACGATCTTGGTGGCCAATCGACCGGCCCAAAACGTGAAATTATGTGCTCACCGAAATGTTCACTCAATAAGTCCACTGATTGATGCGATGTGTGGGAAGTGGCGCCGTCTTGCTGAAACCAAATGTCGCCGAGATCACGAGCTTCAATTTCAGGCATCAAATAGTCGGTTATTATGGCACGATAACGGTCGCCATTGACGGTTACGTTCGCACCGGCATACATTTTAAGGAAATATGGACCGATGATTCCACCGGCCCACAAACCACACCAAACCGTTGTTTTTTCTGGATGAAGTGGCAGTTCTTCAATCTCTTCAGGTTGCTCTTCGTCCCAAATGCGGCAATTTTGTTTGTTTACATACCCATTGAGCCAGAAATGGGCCTCATCGCAAAACAAAATTTGTCTCGAAAACGTCGGATCTTCTTGGAACTTTTCAAGAGCCCATAGAGCGAAGCGATGTAGCTTGGGAAGGTCGAGCGGCTTCAGTTGTTGCACAAGCTGTATTTTGTACGCTTTCAATTTAAGATCTTGACGTAAAATGCGCCAAGTCGTTCCATACGTCAGTCCGAGTTGCTGCGAACGGCGCCGAATCGACTCTCTACGGTCTTCGTGTACACTCTCAGCTACGGCCGCTATATTTTCTTCACAGCGTGCTGGACGTGGTCTATTCGGTCGAATATTATCCAATAATGAATGCTGGGTCTCAAAATGGGTGATGGTGTTGCGAATAGTACGCTCAGTAGGCCGATTATGTTGACCATAACATGACAGCATAACACGACTCACACGTGATCCGTCAAAAAAGGCAATTGATAAAAGTATCTCTACTTGGATCACCCGTTATTTGGATCACATTTTTTTGAACAATTTTTCGTGTATGCAGTGCGTCATCTGTATGACGTTATAATCTTTGTTACTATTCACAGGTTGTCTTCTTTTCAGAACGCGGGCATTCACCCTGACAGATATTGCCAAATCTCCTCGACGGCGTGGCTTGTGGCTTGCATTATTTATATTTACAGATTAAATTTATATGTTTTTACGAATGGTTTGAATATTCGTAAACAAATAGATATTGTAAGTAATTTTTACTTAACTTCAAAAATTCAGCAGTAATCATGCATATCGGATGAGTTAGTCAGAAATGTCAAAGCAATAAAATACAGAATTTTGCAATTAAGAGGGAGAGTGTTTGTAAACAAAATATATACCAATGATGGTTTAATGTGATGTGCTTTTAACTGGTCAATGGCATTTGAACTTATTTTTTTGTAAAAGTCTCCTTTAATTGTCAGCTTATGATAGGTAATTTCAAGAATTTCATTCTCATTTCAAATGTGCACATGGATATCAATCATTTAATAAGATTTTAACTTTTGTGTCTATCTATGTTCGCATTTGTATATGAATTAACGATATTTGCGGAACTGAACTGGTGAACAAATCGCACTGATGAGTTTGTGAGTTATGGAAAAGAACATAAATAACTTCGAATTCGTGTTTGTTGAAAAATACGGGGTCTACTTTTTTTTGGGAATTTTATAATCATACCTTAGGGTTCGGGTCGCAAGCGTATATCTTCCCTATGGATTGATAGATCCCGCACTAAACCCACTTTATTTTAGCGTCCTTATCTTTGATATATGGGTGGTTAAATTTTAATGTAGAATGTGAACCACACCTAAACGTCAAGTTTTTTCTGCATTTCATTTGACATTACTGAATTTCAGACTAATTACATTTGAGCCGTGGAAAAATACACAATCGAGCAACGCGTTAAAGTTTTGCAGGCTTATTATGAAAATGGGGGTTCAAATCAAAATGCATATCATGCACTTCGAGATTTTTTTCGGTCAATTTAATCGTCCAAATGTGCGTACAATCGGAAAAATCGTGCAAAAATATAAGCAAACCGGGTCTGTGAAAATGCCAGTGAATGCTCGTACAGCTCGTACTGCAGAAAATATTGCGGCTGTTCGCGATAGTGTGGCTAAAGAGGCGTTCATCTCAACTTGATGAACATCATGCATAAAGACTTGCATTTACACGCTTAAAAGGTGCAATTGACTCAAGAACTAAAGCATCTTGACCATTTCAAGCTTCGTCAATGGTCAGAATGGTGGCAAGAAGTGGCAACAGTGGATGATCAATTTTCGAAGAAATCATCTTCAGTGATGAGGCATATTTTCACCTCAATGTATCGTCAATAAGCAGAATTGCCACATTTGGACGAATGATAATCCAAGAGTGATTGTCGAAAAACCAATGCACCCACAAAAAGTGACTGTTTGGTGCGGTTTATGGGCTGGCGGCATCATCGGCATCATCCTTTCCAAAATGAGGCCGGTCGGGCAGTTACTGTGAATGGTGTTCGCTATCGTCCCAAATTGGAAGATATGGATATGAACGTTATGTGGTTTCAATAGGACGCTGCCACTTGCTACACAGCTAACGAAAAATTGGCTCTTATGCGCGACAAATTCAATGGCCGTGTTATCTCACTTGGTGGCGATGTCAATTGGCCGCCAAGATGATGTGATTTGACACCGTTGGACTTTTTTCTTTGCTGTTATTTGAAAGAAAAGGTGTACGCCGATAAGATAGCAACAATTCAAGAGCTAAAGGATGAGATAATTCGGCACATTAAGGAAATAGAACCTCAACTATGCCTCAGCGTCATCGAAAATTTGGACCATCGGATTAAGGTGTGCCTCCGAGGCCCTTTGGCCGATGATTTGTTCCATCTATAATTGAATAATACCAATATTATCATACTAAAAAGAAATGACAATAATTTCCTAAATAATTTGTATTTTATTTAAAATCAACATCGGCCCTTAAAATTTAACCACCCTTTAGAACATCGAAGTGCACAAAATACGCCATTTTAGACAAGACATGATAGTATAATAAAATGGCGCCCTATGACAGTACAATAAAAAATTGATTCAAAAGTGTTCTAACACAAATATTTAACGGTAGTCAAAATCATAAGAGTCATTTTAAAATGAAGATAAAGACATTTCAGGCAACCTTCAAAAACTACGTTTTCTGGAACCTATAGTTTTAATATCTCTGGACAATCTGAAGTATGTTAACGTGTCATAATAAAAATTATTTTATGTTTTAGAGCAAGCATTTTTGTTTCATCTTATACCATGGGAATACCTAGATCAATGATCTTCGTATCTACTATTGACGAATAATCTTAACATTCGGTTTCCAAAGTTTGTTCTGTATTTAAATTATCTTCACTAGTACAACTTCATAGTATATGCCATATAACCACCCAATAGAGTTGACAAATAAACATTAATTTAGTTGATCTCGTTCAGTGCGATCCGCCAGGATTTGGTCCATTCACTGACCACGTTATGAATATCACGTCTAAATAGCAGGAATAAGAGTGATCCAATGAAGTTTCCTTGCGGTACATCTGGCATTATTTCTTTTGAATTACAAATATTCGTTTGCTTTTCTTTGACACCTTTTTCAGTCACATTTCCTCTCATACGAATTTCCTTTTCTTTGATACCTTTCTCAGTCATATCAGTGATTCGATGTACTTGGTCGTTTTCATGTTTTAGACCAAAGAGTCCGTCAAAAGCTTGCTAGACGTAAAAAATACGGCAAAGCAAATTTCCTTTTCTTTGATTCCTTTCTCAGTCACATTTCCTTTCATACTTGGTCGATAGTCGAGTGATTACTTACTCCTTAATGGTAAAATGCGTTATTGATAGCTAATTCCGAAAAAGATGGTTTCCGTCGAAAAATCACTTCAGTGTAATTAGAGTTCATACATGACAGCTGTCAAATTACAACGCTGTACGATCAATACACGGAAAATGGCACTAAATCCAAACATTGCCCGTCTTAATCGAGTATGCTCGATGTTTGGCATTTTTGAAGCTCACAATTTACATGCAATTACTGAACGCTTCATTGAAAGTTTCTTATATCCCTGTTCTGCTATATGAAAATGAGGAATGACAATTTTAAGAAGCAGATTAGAAATTATATTTTCTTTTATTTTGGCCAAAAATTTGCTTGGGGAGAAGGGGAAGATTAAAAATGGATATGGAGTAGGTACTCTTCAATATTTCGAACAATGATTTAGATAAGACGGATATTGCAGCACTTTTTTGCCCTTTTTTTGAATTCAAACGGGAAACATTTTATGATGTTAAATGTGTCACTTACATATCTTCAATATGTCAAATGAGACTTTGAATTAACCTTAACCGTAGTACCAACGAAAGCAAAGATTCCTCGTGGGGGCTTTATGTTAAGGAGACCAAGAAATAATGTTTAAACAATGAGAATGATGCTTAATATTACTAAGCATCCAAATTATTTTGTCACTTTAAAAATCCACCTCACCTGTCAATTAAATGTCAGTACTATTACACCAAATCATTGTCACCGACCGCGATGAAGGTCAATTCGCATTATCCCAAGACCAAGTGATTGAAAAAAAAAACAAAAACAAATCACTGACTTACAAATTCATCTAGCACATTTCTCTGTATTTCCCATTTAACATGAATGACTATCCCGATGCCGATCTCCCCTCGTCATAAATGATGACGCGGTTTCTCTTGCTTACCAATGTGTGCAGTAGAACGTTCCTACTAACCGTGGCATGTATCTCTTTTGCGAACAGGTATAAAAGATCAACCAGTGGTTCTACAAAGATCAGTTCACATCGAGAATTTATTTCAACATCATCGCCTTGAACGAGATCATCCTTAGTTAGTTGGAACATCACTACTATTCCTAGAGACAAAAGTTTTAATTACGTGAAAATACAATAAAACATGATTAAGGTGTGTTAGTGTGGTGGACTTTAACCAAAACGTGATAACTAAACTTTTTTTTTAAATGTCTTCTGTAGTTACTTGCCCTTCTTGTTGTGATGGTGGCCGTTGCTGTCACTGGATATCCTGCTGTTGACCAGGGTCTAGAAGGGGCCCCTAAAGCGGTGGTATGTATTTAATTTGAATTTCAAAAGGGACTTCCTAACCGTTTATTATAGCCAACAGCTGGACAAGTCGGTGTACCTCCCAAGGCTCTAGAAGGAGGTGAAGGAGATGGATCTGACCTTTCGGGAGCGGAAACTTTCGGTTTTGGATACTATCCATCATATGGATATGGACGCGGCTATGGCTATGGATATGGAGGATACGGAGGAGGCTGGGGCTATGGCGGTTATGGTGGATATCGTCGTGGATGGGGCTATGGTGGATATCCTAGATATTATTGGTAAGCCTAGTTCCTAAACCTGAGCTGAATTTATGTATGAGTGACTAAGTATAAAATAGAATCGAAAACAAACAAAATTGTCTTATTAATTTTCCGTAACCAACGTAGGTGTTAATTTGTATAGGCTGCGAGATAAACAAACAACTCTTTCGCCTGGAATAAGAAATTCTTGACACACTTATATTTTTAGCATGAATTTATACGACTTATACATGCTCAGTAAGCTGATCTCGTGATTAGAGCATCAGAGCACATGACTTGGTTGATAAAGCACGATCAATCGACGAAAGGGATTGCCAAAGTTGTTAAACACACTTTAAGTGTCAACTTCTAATGACAGGTGGTGGAGGTGGACGGCAATTTCATGGGTCATTTGAAAATTTAAGTTTCGACGCGCAATACACGTACCTATGACGAATATGTTTGACGGGTTAATAAACGGATAATTCAAAGAATACATTTACATAAGTTAACTGGAGTTCTAATATAATAAATCGTTTTGCGTAAGTACATTCAATTTGCGGGTTTCATGCTTGAGATATAAGCAACTTTTGAGGCAGGGATTTTATTTTTATTGTTGTGATTTTCACTTTAGTCAAGGTCAACCTTACAGCATAAAAAAACAAAAAGACATTTGACATACAAACAATTGTCAAAAAAAATACCAAAAATGTATTAGTAAAACAAAAGAGACGCAATTTCTTAATGGGATACTGCTTTTGGGGTTAATTTACCTTCAATGAATACAACCAATGCACGTCAGCCTGATAAACAAATGTTCGGGTACTTTTGTTCAATGAAAAATGAAAACTGTCAAATTTTAAATATGTCGATAGCGAATTCCTTTTCATCGATAAGCACATGGAAGGTTTTGCAAAGAAAAATTAAAAATGACAAAGTTTGATGTAATTGTGAAAGAGACGACAAAGAAAAAAATGTCCCTCTACTTTAGTGTCAAGCTTTCTGTGATTATTTCCACTAGTTTAAATTTTAAAATAAATCTAAAAACCATACTTTAGACCTATATCGTCGAACTCCTGAAGTCCTGAGCTGATATCTTTCGAGAGTTTTCGTTTTCTTACTAGAAGCCGTGAAAAAAATAGCGAAAAACTGAACGAAACTTTAAATTCTTCTTCACTTTTTTTTTTTGGTGAAATCCCTCAGTACATACTCAGTGTTTTTTTTTAATAAATCAATGGCTTAAAACATTAGAAGGAATATTATTCAGAACTGTCATAAGTACATTCTGTAATTCCCAACATTTATTCATTGTTAAGGCTGAACTAAAGAGGTCGGAAGCAATCGCAATCTTATGTCAAATTTTTACGTTAAGTTTTTCTAAGTGCTGCCATTGAGTCTGTCAATGAGTTTGGCAGATTGTTTATGGTTTTTATGAAATTTAAATTCAACAAAATTTAAAAACCAAAAATACAATGGCAAACGTCTAGGTGATGCTTTATCCATTTTGTTTTTTTTTCGGGGTCAGTGTCTGTTTGTCTTACAAACACTTTTTGATCAAAAAGTTGGGTTTTTTTTAAGTCAAAATTAGAAAATTCTCTTCCGAGAAATGTCAAAGTCTGCGTTTTGAGGGTCCTCAGATGTTTCCAATAAATGAAGCGTTAAGATTAAGAAGGGGATAAGTGACATTTTTGGAATTTTTTTTGTTTTTCTCCACCAATGAAATGCAAAATGAAAACTTAGATTTCCATATGATTGGGGTCTGAAATAAGTTATGTTTTATTTCTTTATCAGAAGTTATTAGTTTTAACCCTTAAAAAGTTCTCGTTTGAACTCTTATTTCTCGAAACAGCATAAACGTTACTTACCCCCTTCTTCATTTCAACGCTTTCAATGTAAAATTCCGTTTGAAGAACTTTTTGACAGTTTTCATATCCTTCCGATAATTTCGATGAATAATCGAAATGTCAGTCGATATTTGTGGTCCGATAAAACTGCACCAAACTTTCTCCGCCACCCACCAGCAAGAAACCACTGGTTTTATAAACCTGTAGGTGTTCTATACCACCTTAAGTAAAAACGAGCAGCTTTTTCACTCCTGATGTGTCATACGTGGAACTATCAACCATGTTTTGCATTTGACTTTAGCAGGATCTAAGGAATCTCTTCTAATGAGTCATTGACATGGTTGGTTCCAACAGGTCACGATTCAAGCACTTTGTTTTTTGTGCGGGTACAAACAAGTCCCAATTTTTTATTTATATATTAAAGGAAAGTCGACTTTGTGCTTTCCTCATAATCGAGAAGTTTTGTAAATTGCGCCTTCCCTCGTTTGAAACTATTGACGAATCTTGAATTGACTTACAGCAGTTCATTTCTTTGTTTTTCTTTTCGAATTTGGTCACAAGTAAAAGGGGGAGGAATGGAGGTATCGTCCTTTACTCACACTTTATAGGTCCGCTGGTATCTAGCGCACATCTTGCTTGGAATACCACCTTTTGGCTTGGTTTTCATCACCTCTTAAAGTATTTGGAGATTATTTAGGTCCTTTACTCAAAACACGTCTAGATGGGTGATCACATCGTCATAATGATGGCCTCTCTGGCGAGCTATATACGATCCTGTGAGGTGACTTTATTGAATTATTCACAAGCTCATTATGATGAAGGTATGCTTACTTACATACTTAAGTGGCGCTACAGTCCGGAATGTACGTGGCCTTAACCAACATGTCTCTTCAATTGGCACGGTTCCTAGCTTACTGCTTACAGTTTATATATATGCTAGTAGTTGCACTGCTGTGCATACTCAAAAGAAAGAAACTCAATCAAAAGAAAGGTCTAAGATGACTGTTCTACAGGGTGTCCGCCGGGAAGGTATACTACTTTGTTTGTCTATAATTTTTGATTGAATGAAAGAGAATGGATCTTATATTGATAAATATTTTATCTAATGTCGGCAAATATGTATGGAATACAATATCGGGTGAATGTCCGCCTCTGTTAGTCTCACAAATGCGTGCCCTTTTGAGCACATTTTTCATTACATTCTCACACATTTCACGCGGTATTTCATTAATTTCGTCACGAATATTTTGTTTGAGTTGCTAAGGCGTTTTTGGTTCGTTTGCCTGAACCTTGCTTTTCATATATCCCCACAAAAAGGATTCCGGAGCAGTCAAATCAGGCGACCGTGGAGGTCAATCAACATTACCATTTCTTGAACTAACTTGTTGTGGAAAGATGTCTTGCGGTAATTCCATTGTAATCCTGGCTGTATGCGATGTGGCACCGTCTTGTTGACACCACATGTTAATCAAGCCCAGAGCATGCAGATATCGCTCCCCATTCACAGTTACCACTACGACGTTTTCATTTTCAAAGAAGTAAGGTCCAATGATTCCTCCTGACCAAATTGCACACCAGACTGTAACTTGTAATGGATGAATAATTTGTGGGTTTTCCATTGCCCAGAACCGAGTATTCGGTTTATTCAGATATCCATTCAAATGAAAATGTGCCTCGTCACTCATTATGATTTTTTCATGAAAATCGGGGTTGTCATGGGCTAGCTGCAACATCCTATTGACATATGAACGGCGGCGAAAATGGTCTTGTGGAAGAAGCGCTTGTGTCGTCAACTGAATCTTAAATGGAAACAAATGCAAATCCTTGTGCAAAATTGTCAAAGTTGTCCTTTGAAGACCAAGCTCCTGAGCACAGCGTCGAATTGAGGTTGATGGATTGTTTTGAACACTTCCTTGAGCAGCAGTAATGTTTTCAGCCGATCTTGTAGTACGTTGTTAAAGTACTTTACCTTCCCAGTGGACACCCTGTACATAGAGCTAATGTATACCAAACTTGGCCACAGAGTCTTTGATTCCCATCCAGATGGTGTAAACACAGTATAGACTGACCTAGGGTCACTGACAAAATATGAAACTGGCCTCAACTTGAACCGTGAAACCAGAGGAAGTTAGCAAGGAACTGGGGTTATCGGAGAGGCATGTTGCTTGAGGCTTATATTCATTATACACCCTCTACCATTGCGGCACAATTATCTATAGATAGATAATGGACCCAGCTTTGGACAGCAGAACCCTATGGAATCGAATAAAATCCTTAAGATCATCAAACTACACCCAAAATTTTCCCTATATTTTCCTCAATGGTACTCTGGAAAATGACCCAGAAAAAATATCCAATATTTTCTCTAAAACATGGGGAAAATATAGTGAGAATAATACTTTTTCAGACTACGTTATAACTAGGAAACGGAATTTCAACTTAAGTGATCTTCCTCACCAAGAAAACATATGCTTAGAGCTTATAGACGACATTTCAAGAAAGGAATTTGACACTACACTACAAATGCTTAAAGGTAACGCCCCTGGAGAAGACAAAATTACATATGCTATGGTTAAATCAGCAGCTGAAAGTCTTAAGAACCGAATTTGCTTGCTTTTTAACAACATCCTTCGGACTGGTATCTTTCCTCACGATTGGAAGAAAGCTATACTTAAGCCGATTCCCAAGAGCTCTCGTAACTACCACCAACTTGATGGATATCGCCCGATATCCCTTCTTCCTGTTCTCTCCAAAATTTTCGAAAAAATTATAGGTCGTAGAATAGGCTGGCGGATGGAAAACTTAATTGCTTGCTTTTTAACAACATCCTTCGGACTGGTATCTTTCCTCACGATTGGAAGAAAGCTATACTTAAGCCGATTCCCAAGAGCTCTCGTAACTACCACCAACTTGATGGATATCGCCCGATATCCCTTCTTCCTGTTCTCTCCAAAATTTTCGAAAAAATTATAGGTCGTAGAATAGGCTGGCGGATGGAAAACTTAATTAGTAATAAACAGCATGCTTTTAGACCGAACAGAGGAGTTCAATCTCTAATTCACCTCATGGAACATAAACTGGCAGACAATCTCTCAGCTCGAAAGCACAGCGTAGTGATGTCATCCGACCTAGAGAAAGCTTTCGACCGCGTCACAACTTTTCCTGTAATTGAACAATTACATAAGTGGGGAGTTCCAGAAAAAATCTTAAAAGTTATCGTGTCCTTTTTATCCGGAAGAACCTTTTGCGTTAATGTCAACGGTTTTACCTCAATCAAATCAAATCTAGAAAACGGGGTACCACAAGGGTCGCCTTTATCACCTTTTCTTGAAAAACCTAAACTTGGTCTAGATTTCGTTGGTGTATATGTAGACAACATCTACATAGTAGCCTCTGGAGATCCTTCCACTGTGAACACCATTCTTAAGTCAGCAGACGAAGAAATCCATACGTGGACCCAAGAAACCGGTGCTATTGTTCCACCATCCAAAATAGAGGCACTCCACCTTTGTCGGAAAAAGAAATGCTCATACACAAATTACCCACTCATAATTCGCGGCTCCACAGTCAATCTGAGAAAAGATCTTAGAATACTCGGTGTTACTTTCAGTAGCAATATGAAATGGGACCTTCACATCAAAAATACCGTTAATCAACTGAAGAATCGAAACAATGCTCTGAAAATGATATGTTCTCGCCGAAAAGGTCCACATCTGGAAACCGCCCTTAAAATAATCAAAACTCTGGTCGAAGGAACCCTCCAGCACGGAATTACTTTATTTATGTGGACTACAAAGAAAAACTTAGGGAGCATAGATATAGCCATAAATGAATGTTACCGTACATCCACAGGAGCATTAAGGACAACACCAATCGAAGCTCTTAGAATAGAAGCCGGTTTTAAACCAATCATTAAACTAGGACAAAAAAGGGCGATAAATTTAAGGAGCAAAGCCCTTACTGATACTTGTCATCCTCTTTACACCACTTCTAAAGAAACCTTGTCCAGGGAAAACCAAAACAAGAAAAACTCTTTATCTTCTATAAGCAAAATACTTGCCCTATTTTCATCTCACGGATGTACTCCTTTTAAAACTACAGAGAACTTATGCACACCGATTCTCCCCCCTTGGAAAAGACATTTGCTTAACATTGACACCAGCCTCTCCAACCACAAAAAAGAAAATACTTCAAATTTACAATTCCGTATGTTTCATCGTGAATTAATTGAATCTATCAAGCCTTTGAGGACGCTATACACTGATGGATCCTGTAAGGACAATAACTCTACTTACGCAGTCATCGAACTGAATCCAAGCAACGAAGAAATTATCCTTTTCCAAGGTATTCTTCCAGACGCAGCTGGTAGCTACCTAGCAGAAGTTAAGACATTGATTCTTACTGATAGCTTAAGTATCCTTTCAGGAATCAAAAGTGCTACAAATAACTGCTCTACTCTCAGATGCATTCGAAATACCCTCCATAATAACTCACATATAACTTTAGCATGGATACCAGGCCATGTTGGCATTACAGGAAATGAGGCTGCTGATACTGCAGCAAAAGAAGCGACTCGTTACCCGTATTCAACTGAGCTTCCTAACATCTCTCAACTCATCCGAAAAGTTATTAGCTCAAACGAAAATATTGAACTCGAAAACTCCTGGCAAAGTGCACATAATTTCCTTCGGCAACATCACTCCACACAGGTTCGTATTCCATACAACAAAACTCTAACAAGGGAAGAATGCATAACAATCTTTCGGATCAGAGTAGGTAAAACCCTATTTTCTAGTCGGCACTATTTTACTAACGTCACCCCAGAAGAGTGCGAGCATTGCAGAGAGGTCCTATCAGTTTGGCATATATTTGCCGATTGTCCTATTTCCCGGCAAACTACAGACACTAATTCTGTGGATGATAAGCAAAAAAAATTAACCGAAGTACTTAATCCATCTGACGTTCGATCCTTTCAGCGCATTAAAGAAGCAACATCTTTACACAACAAGTTTAAAGACATTTAAAATAATTATGTAAATATTAAAATTTATTCCTAAAAGTATAAAATTCTCATTTTAAGAAGAATGTAAAATTACTTTTCTTTTCTTTTTTATTTATGTATCGTATCAATTTTTGTATTCAATATTCAATAATTTTAAAACGACATCTATGGTCTTGCTGCCCTGATGTCTTCAAATGTAAATAATTTCAAAATTTATTTTGTAAGTTATATCAATAATTTTAAAACGACATCTATGGTCTTGCTGCACTGATGTCTTCAAATGTAAATAATTTCAAAATTTATTTTGTAAGTTATTTTTGATAAATAAATAAATAAATAAATTGCAGAACACAATATTTGTCTCAATATGTTTTTTAGGCACATTTTTAAATTTAGACTACGTTTTTACGGTTTGTTTACTCTGGAACTTGTATAATATGTGTGAGTAAGATGTTCGAAACATTCCCCACAGGAGCAGATGCAAATTTTTTCCAATTCTCAAAGTCGATCTCATTATTTTTCTATGTAACAATATATGCATCATAACGAACACACCCTATTGTTGGGGGTTTACAACAAAATTCCCATCTACACATATTTATGATACGCTATGCAAAAGAATGTTTCCGTTAACCTATCAATCATGGGGAAAAATTCCCCATCCTAGCCAACTTTACCCGATCAATTTGTGACTTAAATTTATGAGCTCGTGCTCTGATTCGTATATTTTCCAGCAATATCATCCGTTGGTGTAATGTAACCTTTTCGATACATGGCACGACCGTACGCAAAGATTAACCATGACCATGAGTAGTCCATTCCACGCAAACACTGTGCATGACATTGAACTTGGTGGAGTCATCACCTCCTCATCATCATCTTCATCAGCGAGGAGTTTCTGCCAAAGATTGTCTGTAACTCTTAAGCGAACGTGCGTATAGCAGTCTTCACATGTATAGGTATAACGATAAATAACACGATAAAACGAATAAATTTAGACGTGTATGTGGTAGCAATATGGTATGTATGTGTATCAATGTTGTATAACAATATAGTTCGCGCAAACCGGAGGTTTCTTTATGACATGGTTTCGCACGAAACGGCCGATGGTTTTTGAAAGATACAACGGTCTTCGATGTAAAGACGAAGATACGAGTGCAGATAGGTTTTCGCGGTTTTAATGACTCACTTTATGAGCTGTGTAAACGGATTTCGAGAGGCTTAATTTATTGTTTTATATTGTTTACGTATAGGTACTTTTCAAGGACACATGGAGATAGTTGTACTGGACTTCAACTGACTTACGAAATATGAAGAAGTTGCGCTAGGGTTTTGCGATTTTGAAAAGCACGAAAGGAACCAATGAGGTTTCTTATATATCCGGATATTATAATATCCGACCTGCTGTTTATAGCTTAACACAAGGGTCTGTCCCTCCAGGTTGGGCGTTTTGCTTTAGGCTAACTACTTACGTAAAGCATTGTAACGAAGCTACTAAGAGCTTCGGAAAGGACTGATTTTACTGTTGATGACCACGCATAATGAAAAAAGGAGAACGACGTTCGAATCTGCATCTTTAATGTGAGAACATTGAACAGGAGAGGTGCAGGCGAACGTATATCGGAAGCCATACATTCTATAAAGCAGTCATTACTGCCATCCAGAAAATACGATGTGATGGGCCGGCAGAGGACGAAAAACTGCGGTATCAACTACGGACCATGTTA
The DNA here is from genome assembly GCA_949824845.1 of Rhingia rostrata. NCBI lineage: Eukaryota > Metazoa > Arthropoda > Insecta > Diptera > Syrphidae > Rhingia > Rhingia rostrata. Next base: position 65,231,941 of record OX463758.1, read on the forward strand.
TAATGAGCAGAAACAACTACAATTCGGATGTAGATTTGTTATAGCTATCAGACTTAAGCTAGATTTTATGCGCTCACGCATTTATTTTTATTTACGCTCCGATGGAGGAAAAAAAGACGATGATTGCTAAAAATTGTTTCAACGAGCTTCTAGACAAAACTTTTAATGGAATACCAAAGCGAGATGTTTTGAAAGTGCTGGGAATTTTTAACGCAAAGGTAGGAAGGGAAGACATCTTTAGCAGTAGGTGTTGTCGGAAAACACAGCCTACACGGCAACACTTCTGGCAAAGGACTTAGGCTAATGGTGTTCGATTAAGAATCAAAAGCTACTATAACCAGCATAAGGTTTCCTCACCTCGATGTATGTAAGGGACATGGCGGTCTCCAATCAAATCAAATTGATCACATTGCGATGTACATACAGATGTCCAAGCCTTCCGAGTTGCTAACATCGACTCTGACAAGTTAAGAAAGCTGATATCCGCCACAACCACAACAAATCAGAAAAAAAAAAAATTTCGAAAGACTGTAATCGCAAGAGACCGCCAAGTCCTTCGCAGAAGGCGTTTCCATTTACATCTCTGTTAACACCATACCACCAGCATCTAATGTGGAAGAACAATGGCAACGATCTCAACAAGCCATACCAACAGCTGCGACTAATGTTCTAGGTTTCTTGTGCCGACAGATGCTCGCAGCCAAGAACGAGGCTTACAAAGCTAAGTCGCAGGTGAACCCTGAAGAAAGGAAGATCACAGGCTTTTCAGAAAGAAGAAATAAGAATACAGAGAGGTACCACTCCAGGAATGATATTTACAAGTTTTACCAATAATACTTGTTTTACTTTAATACTTGTTGACGACAGACCACCCGACATAAGTGCAGTGAGGATAGCAATATCTAAACTTAAGATTATCCAGGATGCCGGAAATGAGTAACTCATTTTTTTGGATGAAAGTATGCCTGATGAATGGAACCTCAGCATCGATTGCATGATCTGCGATATAGGAGACCCTCTGAACTGCGCCAACTACAGAGTCTCCTGAAGATCACTAAGGTCATATATGATGTTTTATCGATCAAATATTCACACCTTGGCAGGTCCTGGGAAAAATCCATGAAGTCCAAATCGATACCGCCCACACATTCATTGATTTCAAGGCCGCATACAACAGGATTTAAAGGGACTAGAGTTCGTAAATTTTTGTATCACAAACTCGTCCGTTTGTGTAGGATGACGATGGAGAATACTCTTACCAACAGCTATTTCTTCAGGCTAAGCAGGCAATTCAGTAGTAAAGCCCGCAATCGAACTACTAAGGAGATCCTATATAAGACCCTGATCATCTCATGTAGCATGGACCGTCTCAAAAGCGGATGAAGAAATCCTTGGCCGATTTGAGAGGAAAATTCTTCGAAAAATCTTTGGTCCCATTTGTGTTGACGCGCTATGGAGACGAAGATTCAACCAAGAACTGTACAAGCTTTACAGCGACATGCACCTGGTCAAAAAAACTCCGCATTGCACGTTTAAGATGGCTAGGACATTTAGAACGAATGGACACCAATACTACGGCTCGCAGAGTCTTCGATTCCCCGCCAGAGGTCGAACGCAGTAGAGGAAGGCCGACTTTTTAGGCCGGTGATTAAAGATCATGACTTGGACAATATGTGGTTCCAACAAGACGGGACAGCAGGCCACCAATACTACGGCTCGCAGAGTCTTCGATTCCCCGCCAGAGGTCGAACGCAGTAGAGGAAGGCCGACTTTTTAGGCCGGTGATTAGAGATCATGACTTGGACAATATGTGGTTCCAACAAGACGGGACAGCAGGCCACCAATACTACGGCTCGCAGAGTCTTCGATTCCCCGCCAGAGGTCGAACGCAGTAGAGGAAGACCGACTTTTTAGGCCGGTGATTAAAGATCATGACTTGGACAATATGTGGTTCCAACAAGACGAGGCAGCAGGCCACGACCAATTATGGCTTTATTACTTTGTAAGTTACCTGTTCGCGTGATATCACGTTTCAACGTGAAATACGATTTGACGCAGTTAGATTTCTATCTTAGGGGTAATGCAAATGAACGTGTTCACACGAATACCCCTCGAACGCAAGACGCAATAAAAACCAACATTACTCAAGATATGGCAGAGATCCCTTAAATCGCATGCTGCTAATCTTTCCGTGGCAATCTCGTTTTTCACACTTAGTGGCGAAGTCCAAACTTTATAATGAAACTAGCAACCCGGCCCTACTTCGGATACAATTTTAATAGCGAAAAATTTAATTTCTGCCAATTAGACTTCGAATGGTTACCTTCTGTAAATAAAATAGGAAATTAAATACACAAAACAGTGAAAACCACACTGAAATCCGTTTAGCAGTTCTCGAGAAAGGGCGCATTCATACACGTTTTGGGAGTTTATTTTGCACTATGTAGAGAAAGATAAAATGCTCATCAAAAATGAATCGCTGTTGGTGTTTTTTTTTAGCTTTGGCTTTCGAAATCGAAAATTAATTACCCCCTATATGTGTAGCTTCAATTGGTTAGAACCCGTAAAAAAAATAAAAAAAATTAAAAATTTATGGCGCAACAGGCTCGTTAGTACCCAGGGCCTAGCTTTTTTCTCACAACCATTCATGTGTGCGTGTGTACTTCTTAGCACGATGGCGTGACCTCCTGTTTTATGCCGAATCCGAAGGGCTAAGTTGAGAGAGGCTTTTCATGACAATTGATACTACTCGGACGATTTGTCAGATCATCACGAGAGGAGGGCCAGCGAAAAATCATTAAGGTGTTGACAACGTTTTATTGCAATGTGTGCAAAATGTGTTCAACCCACGCTATGCCACTGCTTACTCATAATAATCACCACCAATTCTGTGAATAGTTAGGTACAATACCATTATTCGATTTTCTATAAATTTCATTATCATGAGATAATATAAAGGCCACTTGACGTTTAGCTTGATTTCTAGTTCAATGCATATTTTTGAATATATTTGATAAAATCAGGTAAATAGGCTGAACCCAAATATAGTGCAATTATATGTGAAATATGCCGAAATAAGTGTATTATGCATATAGTACCTGTGAGTCATTTAATTTTAAAGCCTATAGAAAATTATAATTGTCTGTGAATACATATATCAAATAATCCATCCATCACTTTTGACACTACCATGTGATTAGCATTTTTTTATTCGAGAATTATTTTAAATGACAGTATTCGCACGTAAGACCATAGGGGTGTTCCTAAATTTGATGATAAATTCAAATCATCATAAAATTCGGTAAACAATCATTCTGTAGAAATGTGACAAATGACAAGTGACTCTGATGTCACTTATAAAGGTCATGTAACTTTTAAATTATATCAAAAAAAAGATTAATTAAATTTTAAGAAATAAAATAATTTTTGAATAGAAATAAACGTAAGTATACTTTTTTTGTTTATTAATATAAAAAAGGGATAACTTTACTTTCTTTTGCCAAATTGTGTTCCATAGTTGTTTTTTAAAAATGTTTCATACAAGAAAATAATTAAATTTTGTTTTATCGTTGATCACGGATTAAGTTCAGAATTAAATTTAAAACCTTAGTTTAGCAGATAGGGCCATTTGAAATGTCGGAGGTGAAAAAAATCATTTTTTTTACCAAAAATATCCGGAAACTTTAATTTTCATGGTTTATAAGGGTTTAAGCTTAAAATTACAATTGAAGTTTAAAAAAACGATTTTTACCAAAATATTCTCATCCAAAAATTATCCATACTCAATTGTCAGACTAGATGTTTGCATTAAATAATCATCTGAGGGCTTATCCCAACATTCTCTGGCAGAAGGTAGGTAGTTTTTCTTTGTTTTTTTGAAGTAAAACTTCTTGCGACGGTGTAAATTAGACTTTATGAAACGAAAAAGTGTAACGAAAGAAAGAAAATAAGTTTTAAACTAGTATGAAACTCATAGGTGAGACCAGGAACTCAATATTCTTCGTTGTCGGCAATCAAATAAAAGTCAATAGACATATGCATGCCATTCTGTTGGCGGAGGGGTAGGTGGCCAAAATGATTATTTTCATTTGATTTTCGAAAAGACAGCTACTCGATGGTACTGGCTTACCTTTGGTCTGTCATAATTGTATTTTCGCGTGGTCTGACTTTTGGAGTCAGTCATTGAAGCCTGAATCCAAACAGGTAGATTTGATTGAGTGTGATGTTTGTGGTTAGTGATAATAAAAACATATTTTTGGAATTGGAGTGCTGCTTTATGAATGACGGTGTTTTGCATATGACGAAATTGTTAAAACTAGATGCAATCAGAACCTTTGTGATTGAAAATGAAAATGAGTGGATATTGACAATTACAGTCCAATCTGAGAGAGGCTGCAAGATGAAGATCAAAATTGGTGTGATTGTTTCGGCAAAAAAAAAGAAATAGCAAATGAAGGGAGTTGATAGGTTTGATGCCAAATATGACCATTTTTTCACCTTTGGTTATTACATTTAAATATAATATGAAGAAAGGAAGATACAGAGAGGTACCACTCCAGGAATGACATTTACAAGTTTTACCAACATGTAGAACGTCAACGCCAGGGATATAAAGCACGTACAGAGTCCTGTCGAGATATTTACATTTAAATATAAAAATTTAAACGTAACGTCAATTTCCTCGAAAACTGCTCAATTCTATAAACTTAAGACATGCTAAACACAAACTTGCTCGGTGGCGCGATGGTTAGTGCGATGAACTGCCGCGCAGTAGATCTGGGTTCGATTCCCAGCCACAGCAACACCTTAATGATTTTTCACTGGCCCTCCCGTCGTGATGATCTGACAAATTATCCAAGTAATATCAATCATCAAGAGCTTACCTCAATTTCGCCATTTGGAGTCGGCATAAAACAGGAGGTCCCACCATCGTGCAAGAAGTACACACGCACAAATGAATGGTTGTGAGAAAGGTCGGCCCTCCAAAGATCCAACAAGACTACTAAACTACGCGTACGCAGTCAACAAGTATCTAGTTACATTCTGTGAGTTTTCAGGAAGTAATTTCGCTGCTGGATTTTGTTTCAAAATTGGTTTGAATGACATGTGTTTTACCCATGATCCAACTAGATTCTTTGTGCATGTTTGGTTCTTGTCACATCCATTAGGATCTTCGATGTAAAAATAAGATCTCAAATAAGGTCATGCAATGACGCACTGCATACAAGAACAATTGTTCTATAGCGGGTCGTACTGGCACAGCCCGCCACATTCTGTTTTTTTGTTCTCGATGCGTCATCTGTATGGTTTTATAATCTTTGTTTCTAGCAAGTGAAAAAAAAAACATATGAGAAAGCTACAATCCACTGTGCGGATCGTTTTATACCCTATCCCATCCCATCCTTAAAAACATATCCCCAAAATGTGGGCTTTACGGCGATTAAATATAAAAAGGTCGTTCCAACAACATACTGTTCAGATAGTTTATCAAACTCATGTATGGTTAAAAAAAAAGTTTTTCTCCTGGTTATGCTACGAGGAAATGGCTTTTGTATGAAAAAGCCTCCAAAAAGTGGGCGTGGGTCAAAATGTTATAAAAAGCATATGAGAAGGCTATTATCCACTGTGTGGATCGTTTAATAAATGTCGGTTTTTTGGCGATGAAATATAGAAAATGTCATTGTCATAACATACTGTTCAGACTGTTTATTAAAATCATTTATGGTTCGACAAAAAACACCGTGTTTCGCATGGTTAAGCTATGAGTTAGTGTATAAAAATGGTTTTTGTATGAAAACGCCTCCAAACAGTGGGCGTGGCTTAAATTGATAAATGGAAAAAATGGTTATATTAACAAAACCAATGATTTTGCATTACAATTTTTTTTTTAATGTTTAAAATTTTTCCGAAAAACGTTTTTTGCTAAAAACGCCCTCAAAAAGTGGGCGTGGCAAAAAACTTTGTATGAGCAAAATAGGCATTATAATTGTCTAGATATGTTGTTCAGACACTTTTTCAGTATCTTTAACGGTTTGGCCTAAAACTATTTTTTTTCTGAAAAGGGGGCGTGGCAGTGGGCAGATTTCAAAAATATTTACACTCGTTCTGCTGGGAGCAATAGCAAGCATGTGTATCAAATTTCATCATTCTACCTCAAAATTTAAGGCACAAAAACTGATGACGTACCGACGGACGGACGGACAGACATGGCTGAATCGACTCAGCTATCGATTCTGAGTCGTTCCATATACTTTGAGGTATCCCTAGCTCAATTAGTTTTCTATGTTACAAACTATGTATCAAAACTAATATACCCCTAAGGGATAGAGTATAAACGTATGAGACCCCTAAGGGATAGAGTATAAACGTATGAGAAGGCTACAGTCCCTGTGCGGATTTTCCAATACCCTTTAAAACTAATAGATATCCCCAAACACTGGACTGGGTTTAAAACTCTATCTGAATGAAATACATAAAATGGCATTGTCATAACAAATTGTTCAGACAGTTTCAAAAACTCTGTTATGGTTCGCAAAAAAACAAGGCTTTTCTCCTGCATAAGCTATAAAAATTATTTTTACGTAAAAACGCCCCCAAAAAGTGGGCATAGGTTAAAATTATCTACAGAAGAAATGCCTATATTACTATTACCAATGATTTAGATCGAATTTTTGTTTTTTAGAATATTATAAAATATGACTGAAAAACATTTTTTTACAAAGAAACGCCAAGAAAAGTTGGTGTCGCAAAATTATATGGATAAGAAATTCGGATTATCTTGTTTTTCTAAAAAGTGGGCGTGTCAGGGAGGTGGATTTCAAAAAAGTTTACACTTATTCTGCTTCGTCGGAATGAGAGTCTATACTCTGGTTCAAAATGTAAGACCCAAAAAGCGGTTAAAGACGAACGGACACACATGGCAGCATTGCTGAAATTGCTGGAAAAAGAATTCCCAGTAACACTTAATGTCAAAACTAATAAAACCCTTTGGGATCGGGTGGTATAAACACAGCACAACACATTTTCATTCAAAAATACTCTCTTTCTCTCTGCTCGCTAGAAGTTGTATATGTATGCGTACGTAACTGTACAAATTGTTTTTGTTAAAATTTTAATAAAAATAATTTAAAAAAAATTCTTTGCAATAAATTATTAAAGTTAATTTAAACTCTCTTTGGGGGCGTTTTCCTACAAAAACCATTTGTTCACCCTACCTCAAGCAAAGTGCAATAGAACAACTTTGTCGAACCATGAAAGATTTTGATAAACTTTCTGAATAATATTGTGACCATGCCATTTTCTAAATACGTTTTTAGTCACGCCAAAGGGTATTCAATGGTTCGCACAGCGGATTGTAGTCTTTTCATATGTTGTTATTCCTGTTTACTGTACAGGATTACTCATACCCAGATTTGTTGGTTAGATAACTACGTGCCGTGTAAATTGTACACATTGGCTTTGACAGACACACACAATATAAAAAAATTATTTCCACACTATCGTCAACAATAATCATTTAAATAGTTAGGGAATGAGTACCCAGGGTTGTCATTCTATATAAAATGTACATGCATACCTACTAGGGAGCAGCGTTCAGAAACACGATATCTAATGCTAACTGTCTAGCTGGTTTAATGCTGGTAAATTTAAAATATTTTAACCGCTCTAAATTGCCAACCCTAACAATGTTCCGCACGTGTGCTCTGTCTGGTGATTTTAGGCCAGGAAAATCCTTGATTAGTTGTGGATTTTCCTGGCCTAAAATCGCCAGACAGAGCACCCGGGCGGAACATTGCTAGGATTGGCAATTTTGAGCGGTTAAAATATTTTTTATCTTCAGATTTTGGCAGATCTTGGAAAAAACCCAACAAGTTCAAATTGATACTCAAAATCTTCAGATTTTGGCAGATCTTGGAACAAACTAAACAAGTCCAAATCGATACTCAAGACCAATTCGTCGATTTTAAGGCCGCAACGACAGGATTTATATAGACAAACTATACAGACCCATGTCTCGTTTTGGTATACCTCTCATACTTGTACGAATTCTCGCTCAATAATGGCTGGGAAAGACCTCATCGACCTATCCGATAACAAAAAAGGATATAGGCAAGGCGATGCAGTGTCATGTGACTTCTTTAATATCATTTTTGAGAGAATTGTGTTTTGCACAGTTTTGCTTGTTGTTTTGCTACAAGCGAACATCAGAGGAAAAATCTTCCATAAATCAGTGCAACTACTAGAATACTCATCGACAACAACACCGACGTATTGGAGAGATCGTTGACAGAATTAACTCTGAGCTAGTAAAGGACTTTGTCTACCTCGGCTTCACTGTTAACTCTGACAACAACATCGCGTCAGATATAAAACAAAGAATGACACTTGCTAACCGCTGTTTCTTCGGGCTAAAGAAGACAATTAATTAGCAAAGCCCTCACTCGAACTACAAAGGAGATCCTATATAACGCCCAGATAATCCCAGTCCTGCTGAAGCATGCACCGTATCAAAAGTGGTTTTAGAAATCCTTGGTCGAATTTGGAGCCAAATTCTTCGAAAAATCTTATATCCCATTAAGGTTGACGAGCTATGGAGACAAAGATTCAAAAACTCCGAATTGGACGTTTAAGATAGCTAGGGCATGTAGAACGAATGGACCCTAATACTCCGACTCGCAGAGACGTCGGACGCAGTAAAGGAAGACCTTAAGTGGCGCGCACAAGTAGAAACCGACCTCAACCCACTTGGTTTGCGCAACTCGAGGCTAATTGGAGAGGCATGTTGGTTGAGGCTCAGGTACACCCCAGACTGTATCGCCACTTAAGAAAAATAGAGTAATTTCGATAAAGAACTACACGAGATGAATATGAGGATCAAGCCGCCAAAGATGGCTTTCACATATAGGAGGCTAACGTTCCGGGCTGTGGAATCTCTAACTCCAACCCGGAGAGACAAGACAAGTAGAATATAAGAAATACTCGACCTTAGTTGCTCAACTTTAATTGGAATTATTTAAGTAGCGGGCTAGTTGTAGATGCTTGTTGTTTCTCAGCATGGATTTTCTTAAATTATAGCGCTGTGTTAATGAATAAAAATAAATAACGAAACATAATCTGTAGATAGATAAGTTTGCGTTGCATCGCAATACTTAAAAACATTTGAGTCTCAAAATTTAAATTTACAGGCCCTTATCTATTGTTGGATTATACAAGGTGGCGCAAAAGTAATCCTCCTATCAGAAAATGCTATAAATTTTGCGATTTGCCCCTAATGTCAGTTCTGTTTTGACATTTGTGTGGTAAACACATGCGAAATACACGTTAATAAACAATGTTACGCTACACTGCTCCAGAACGCGGAATATTGGTGACTATTTATTTGAGCAATAATCGGTCGGTGACTTTGTCATAACGTGAATTTCGTCGCAGATTTCCTAGCCGTCCAACGCCTACTGGTGAAACACTGCGACGCTTAGCCGCTCGCCTCGAAGAGACTGGCACAACACGAGATGCTGCCAGGCGTGGCAGACCCCGGAGTAGCCGTTCTGCAGAGAATATTGCTGCTGTAGCCGAAGATGTCATGGAAGCGCCGTCGACATCGACCAGACGACGTGCCACGCAAATGGGTATCAGTCGACGGTCTTTAGAGCGAATTTTGGGTCTGTACAGCGAATTTTGGTACAAGATTTGAAGATGTTTCCGTACAAAGTCCAGACGGTGCATCAGCTGTTAGCTGCTGACCGCCAATCGCGTCTAACATACGCTCAAGCCATCCTTAAACACCACCAAGAGGAAGATGATTTTTCATCAAAAATAATCATGAGTGATAAGGCCCATTTCCATCTTAGCGGGTACGTAAATAAGCAAAATTTACGCTTCTGGGGCACTGAAAATCCGCGTGTAACCCACGAAGAGCCATTACACCCGCTCAAAGTCACTGTATGGTGTGCTGTTTTCGCTGGAGTAGTCATCGGACCTTTTTTCTTCGAAGACGTCGCGAGCCAAACGGTTACTGTGAATGGTGAGCGCTACAGAGCAATGATCAACGAGTTCTTTTTGCCGCAACTTGATGAATTGGGATTGGAAAATATGTGGTTCCAACAGGACGGTGCAACGGCACACACTGCACGTGCCACAACCGATATGCTGAAGGATGCATTTCCCGGGCGCCTAATCTCCCGTTTTGGCGATTTGCACTGGCCAGCAAGATCGCCTGATTTGACCGCTCCAGACTTCTTTTTGTGGGGCTTTTTGAAGTCGCGGGTTTATGTCAACAAGCCTCAGACTCTTGCAGCTCTTAAGGACAATATCCGTCAAGAATGTGAGGACCTTTCGCCGGAAGTTTTGGCCAAAGTGATGGAAAATGCCATATAAAGGGCTCAAATGACAATCAACTGTGGCCGCGGCCATTTACATGACATCATATTCTCGACTTGATGTAAAAATAAAAATAATCCACAAGAAGAATCAAAGTTTTTCTTTTTTTTTTTAAATTGCAGCCAAAAAACATCGGAAGGTTATTTTTGCGCCACCTTGTACCTACATATGCACGGATGACATTACCTCTACCTGCCTTGCAACTTGGAGAGACAGGTTGACGACATTTTTGTATTGTTAATTGGCATGAAGTGTCACCATGTGCAATAGATGGCGTGCATATCAAAACATATGTGCTATCTGTTTTGTCATTGGATGATTCATCATTAACCTTTTTTAAGAACATAAATGAAATAAGGGGTCAATAGCAAGCAACAGCTAGGGCTCTTGTAATCAATTGCATTTACGGAATCGTTTAAAAGAGGCAGTTCTCTTGAATCCATATGAATATTGTTAGTCAATGATAAGGCCATTTGCCCTTACAATAAGACAAATGCATTTTTGTATTCAAACCTTTCCGGTCTAACATTATTAACCTTTGCACCAATAAAATGCTGCCAGACGGTCAGGTTTATATATTTCAAAGTTTTATATTTATGGGCAAACCTTTTGGTTATATCTCCCACCAAAAAATTGCAGCGCACTCTTGGTCTATATGATATGAATGGAATCTTATAAAGAAAACACATCTCATTCAAAACCCAGGACTTAAAAAAAAAACGTTTAAAATTTATTGTCTCCGTACGCACTATAAACCTCTCTCTACTCTCTTAATGATGACGATTTTTATTGGCCGACTGAGCTCGCCTCAGATGATTCTTGCTCTTATTACCTCCATGACTCTTCTTGTCGTGGGATTTCTTCATCCTGTGGAATTCCTTGTTGTGTGATGACCCACTAGCTCCATGATGAACCGACTCCGATTGTCCATGTGATGCTCCCAAGCCTCGTCCGTGACCGTGACCAGCTCTGCCAACATGCCTTGCATGACCTACTACGGCAGAAGCATGTTTTCCATGTCCAATTGCCTGATGTGGTTGTGATCCTTGGTGAGGATGTTTTTCATGTTCGTTCGATGGACTCCACGAAGCCAGGGCACAAGCGACCAACGCTAACAAAATTATCTGTTTTTACGTAAACGATAAAGAATTTCCATTTCAATTAAATTAAACGCACTATCACTTGATCGAAATAGGAAAGCAAATTAATCTCATATCGATATTGTTATATAGACTGGGGAATATCCAAATTGTATCCACTCACCAGTTTGTGCATTGTGTGTCTTCGTCTTTTTCCGCGTACGTACGCCTGCGGATGTATCTAATTTTGGACTAATTTCAAAATTACCCCATGCCATTGCTTTTATATGAAGGCAGTCCACAACTGATTTGACGAATTGTTCTTGTTCTTCTCTCTTGTTTTTGTTTTTTGTGGAACCGCAAGCATTTCACCAGAAATTTGAGACAAGAAAAAGCGTATAAAATGCCTTTACGAGGTAGAGTGTCCAGTTTAATTGACGCGTTCTATGTTAAGTAGGCATGCGCCTGTGGATTACGGCTGAGCAATGACGAAATGAGCTCTTATCAGACGAGGTAGATTAATGGCTGTAGGTAGTATTCGTGGAAAGTACACATCAGTCTTGGAAATGAAAACAAAAATTGTTTTCTATCTCCGTTTTGTTTTTTTAGGTTTTTTTTTTTTTTGTTAATTATGGGGCGTTAGTGTAAGTTTCTATTTTTTTTGATAGGTTTTCATAGAGGAAGATGGACGGATCGATGTGCACTTTACAGGGAAAGTAAGAAATATGCAAATATAGGATAAAAGCTGAATACATTTGGTAGTCTACCAAAAATGTTATCCGATCTTCTACTTAGAAGTAAGTGTCAGAAAACAAGACAAGTACAGATGCTCCATATTTTATGTTGGGATATAATTTTGACGCTTATCAACTGATATGCTTGAGTAGACCTGTTTTTAAAACATAAATTCAATACAAATTTTAACATGAATCGCTTCATACCAAAACAACGCGATGCACAATAGGTTCACCATCTCAAAAGTTTTAAGTGATAGCAACTGAAAATTTGTACAAATATTATTGAATTCATATACCTACCTTTAAATGAAATCAGTTTTAGATGATAGCGAACGAAAGGGAAGAGAAGAGAGATAAAATATGCTGGTTGATGTTTGTATGCATTTATAAAATATCTAAATAATTGGCAATGTTAAGTAATTGACAACAAAAAAATAATTAATTAGAAATAGAAAACATTGGAGGACAAGTGAATATTGAAAGCTTGAAGTTGGAAATTGATAGGTACTCGAACTAGTATACTATGGTAAATTGTTCACTTTCAGGCATATCCAAATCCACCCACTGCCACGCCCACTTTTTAGAATAACGTTGTTCAAACGATACAGAACTTAAATGACCTGTCTGAACAAGATATTTATACAGTATAAATATTGATATGTCGTTCATAAAACGCATATTACCTACCGGCAACTTGCTAAACGATAAGTGCGATTGTTGACAACAAGACGAAAAACAGCAACACTATAAACAGCCTGGTAAGACTGGCACGGAATACCCGGCCTGCTGTCCCACGTGAACCTAGATGAGCTGCTTCGACATATTCGGACAACAGGTTAGGGGACTTGGAAGCCAACATGCGTGGCGTTATAAAGGGTGATCCATTTCGAGGTTCCCTACTTTTTTAAAGAAAAAAACACAGAAAATTCAAATTTAATGGAGAATGTTTATTATCATTTGAAAGAACATTCTTTGGCATTTATTTTTTGAAGATTATGTCTATCAAATGTTGGCCGTTGCTACGTCACAGATGGTCCATCCGTTGAGTCCAATTTTCGATCACTCGTTCGAGCATTTCGACTGGTAACTGGCGAATGACACGCGTGATATTTCCTCCAAGGCCTGAATCGAAGCGGGTTTGTTGCGTCAGTCCGAGTTGCTTCGAACGGCGTCGAATCGACTCTCTACGGTCTTCGTGTACACTCTCAGCTACGGCCGCTATATTTTCTTCACAGCGTGCTGGTCGTGGTCTATTCGGTCGAATATTATCCAATAATGAATGCTGGGTCTCAAAATGGGTGATGGTGTTGCGAATAGTACGCTCAGTAGGCCGATTATGATGACCATATGTTGAGCGAAGTGCACGAAACACATTCCTCACAGAACGTGAATTTTCATAATAAAGTTGAACAATTTGTAAACGTTGTTCACGCGTAAGTCTTTCCATTATGAAATACCAAACAATACTAAACAAAAATAACATGACAGCATGACACGACTCACACGTGATCTGTCAAAAAAGGCTATTGAAAAAAGTATCTCTACTTGGATCACCCGTTATCATCAGCGCCACTGCTATTGTTCTCTTCCTTATTCGTAATCGCTACTGTATCATCTTTAATCCAGCGATCACGGAATGCTGGTGACCTAAATATTCCCAGCAAAATCAAGAACACCAGCACACACGTTCCAATGCAATGCCAACCCACATAAGAATCCTCGCACGAGTATCTGGTAATTCGTATTCTGCTATACCACTTCGTTCGAATGTCAACCGACCGAATTTTTTCCACATCTCCTCTAACTGGGTATCATTCAATCCTGTTGGCTCTCGAGGTGTTCGATCTTCCAGATAGCGATCGATTGTACCTATTTTACTCGTGTCATTATACAGTGTAATAGCAAACTCCACTTCGACACAATCCTCAGACTATGGCCAACTACCAAAGCACTCCGCCACTCGGGTAAGGGTCACATTTTCTGGCATCGCCTGTTCGAGGGTCATATTCGTCGAGTTGAGGTAATCATTAGTGGCGACAGCAAAGAGCTGCTTTAGCTTGAACCATGTTGTTTCATTTTGATCGTTTTTCGTGATAACTAACAGTTTACGGAAAGTCTCAAGTTCCTCAAATGGTATGGTAATGTCGGGTGCTTGTGTACTCGGAAGTGGTATTTCTCCAAGAGGTGCGTAAGTTATGGAAAATCCTTTGTAGGTATGCTCTGCGATTGTTCTAGCTTCAACGACAAGATTTGCCTTGGTGTAGCCTAGTGACCGTATGTTTAGGGGCTCTTTCAACTTTCCAAATGATGCATATCTTAGGGGTTGCTTCCAATATCAGTAGAAATATTAATTTATTGCATGCTTATAGGTGTTTCGAAGCAAAATATTCAAAACTTTCTCGTTGAAGACAAAAAATGTGAAATAATGAGAACTCGAGAGATTTTAAAAATTTGAAAATTTGAGATTTTGATAAATTTGAACAATCTGAACGTGTAATAGAAAATCATTTTTTTGTGCTTGATTATCCCACATCGGTTTTTGTTGGAGAGATTCACTAGCTTAGTCGATCTAGCCATGTCTATTTGTCCGTCCGTCCATCCGTTCGTCACCAGTTTCGGCCTTAAATTTTCAGCAAGGTTCTTTAAAATAAGTATACGAACTCGTTGTAGCTCCCAGCTGCTATGAAGTATGAATATTTCCAAAATTCGCCCACTGCCTAATTTTTGGACCAAGCGTAAGGATGTTTGAAAAACTGTCTGAACAAGATATTAAGACAATCTCAATACGTATATATATATATTCCTCCCATATAAAGATTTTTTTTTACTATTTGAGGGCGTGTTTAGTAATAAACCGGATTTCGGTTAAACTGCAATGAAATTAAAAAAAAAAAAAACGTTTGATAGAAATACTTCCATTCCATCCATGAATTACGGAATATTTTCATAACGTTAACATCTCTGAAGTCGAGGATGTTCTTTTGAATTGGAACAGTGATAAAACTCCTGGTCCAGATGCAGTCCCTCCGATCGTTCTTAAAAAAAATGTGCAACTCTTTTCTCTGAGCTTCTGTTTTATATTTTTAGTAGCTCTCTTGCGAGCGGGGATTTTCTTTCAGAATGGAAAAAGTCGTTTATTATTCCAATATAAAAAAAAACCGTTCTTAAACAGGAAATATCTTATTATTATCGAGTTCGCAAACTATCGACTACCATTACTTTTTTGAAAAAAAAAAAAAATAGTTTATGGTAAGTTGGCTTTTTTGAACACCCAAAGAGACAAACACATAACAAAAGAAATACAAAAATATCATGCTGTTCGTGCAAAAAGAGGAACTCCTGGACATCTTGTTATCACTGAAAAATAAAAAGTCGGCAGGAGAGGACAGTGTCCCAAACGTCGTATTGAGACACCTGCCAATAGAAGCAGTCGATATCTTCACCCTGTTTAACAATGCACTGAATAATGCACATTATCCGATGCACTGGAAAACGGCGGTGGTACATCCTATCCCCAAAAAGGACAAGGACAAAACAAACCCTGCAAATCTTCGGTCAATAAGTCTTCTGTCGAATGTAAGCGAGGTATTCGGGAGGATAGTCAATAGAGCTCTGCTTAAGTGGTTTGAGGAAAACAAAATTTTTCCGGATAATTAGTTTGGTTTTCGAGCGAGGCATGACACCATTCATGCCGCGTCGAAACTAGTGTCCGACATCCAATGGAATAAATCCAAAAGACAATGCATAGGGGCCTGTCTGGTTGACTTTGAAAAGTCCTTCGACACCGTATAGGGGCTTTTCTACAAGCTAACCAGAATGGGCATGCGGAAACCCATGCTATATATGATAAATGAAATGCTTATGGGAAAGAAGTTCGTTGCCAAATGTGGCAATGTAACTTCGAGTACAGTCTTTGAAATTAAAAACGGTTTACAACAGGGGGCGGTGAACTCCCCGATATTGTTTAACATTTATACAAGTGATCTTGTAGGTTCTCTCAGACACGCTATAGCGTACGCAGATGATCTAGTGGCGTACAGATCAGGTCCGAAAATCGGAGTCATCAACATACTTTTGCAACGTAACTTTGATCACATTAAGGGATATTGCGATGATTGCAAATTGAAGATCAATTTCCAAAAAAACCGAAACGATTCTGTTCAGGACCCCAGTGCAGAGGGCTTCTAGGGATACCAGAAAAAAACTGGAAAAAAATCGTGTATCATTGGACAGCATTGACAGCCGTTGGCGTTGAGAAGTGAAGTCAAATACCTTGGCATCTGGCTTGACAAGTTTCTGTATTTTAACAAAAATGTAGATGCTTGTCTGGCTAGGGCTAGGGGGGCTTATGCTCTGACAAGGAGATTGTTTCAAGGCAGTCAACTTGACTCAAGGGTGAAAGTCATTTGCTACATGGCCCTCATAAGGCCGATCATCGCTTACGGTTGTCCCGTGTGGTTCAATGTGGCACCAGGCTACATGGAAAAGATACGGCTGTTTGAGAGGCGGTGTCTCCGATCCTGCTTGGGATTATACCGAACGCCGGATTCCGAGTACATAAAATTTTATAGCAACGAGGTTCCATACAATGGGACTCAGTTGAATAGAGTTGACAATTTCCTGATTAAGGTGACGCGAAGGCACGCTGCATGGGTCGATGGCTAACGACAACAGCCTGATCTTTGGGGCTTCTTACCCCAATGCTTTATACATAGAGAGCACGCTCATATCGGGCTTTATTCCACCAGAGGCATTCATTTGCATCGATTCGTTAGGGTTAGTACAGCACAGGAACGGTATCCCGGTTTTATACCACCGCTTTCGTGACGCGCGGGGTAAACGGCTAATACGCGACGGGTACGTCGACAATGCTCCGGATCTCCTCCGCTTTAGCACGGCGGTATCGGATCGCGATAGGATCGATGCTGCAAAACAGCGCACTGAATTCTGGTGGCTATATGAGGAAGGTGATTCTGCACTTCCTCAGGACTTTGCGGACTTTTAGTCCAACTCCATAGTTAAGATTTTAAAATTAGGAACAAGGTCTGGCGCGGGGCTTGTGCACCATATTGGCGTACAATATGGTTGAAGGCATGCTGCCGTGCGACCGAAAGACGCAATCAGGATGTTCGGGGCATATGCAAAGAGGGCTCACCACCCCGATTATAATTAAGTTAGGTTTAAGTAGTTAAGTAGTCTTAAGTTAGGTTTAAGTAGTTTAAGTAGTCTTAAGTTAGTTATAATCTAGAATAAGCTTATTTATTTAAAAAAAAGCCACTGTACATAGTTTTTTATTTTTTATTTGTAAATTAAAGTTAAAAATAAAAAAAAACCGACAAATTCAAGCCCAAAAGCAAAATAAAGCAGCTAAATATAAGCTTACAGCGCCCACTAAGGGCCGATAAGTTAGACTAAGTAAACCAGTTATTGATAAGTAAGATTTAAGCATTTTTGTCTAGTAGTAAGTTAATATTTTAAGTAAATAAAAAATGAATTTAAAAGTAAAAAAAAAAATACAAAAATATCAATAAAGGAACCTTTTTCTAGCAACTCAGGACTGACACCTGGAAGCACTGCCGCAGCCAATTTTTTTTTTAACATGAAGTCAATGGAATTTGACAGAAAACTATAATTAAAAGTTTAAGAAAGAAAGCACTAAAAACTGAAAAAAATCATTTTAACTGAATTTTTTTTACAATTAATTAAAAAAAAATATTAAAACACAACCTTTTCACACGAAATCCAATGAATATATAAGAACACACCAGCATTCGAATTATTCTTGTAAAGAAACCGCCCTCGCAGTTGTGTGAGAATCACGGCCTAACCATCCGATCCAAGAGAAATTCTGGACATAATCAGGTTCAGCAATCCTCTTCCGACTTATAACTGGCGAATTGGCAAGGTTGAAGAAACTAAGGGAGACTCAAACACAAACATTCTGATTTACCTTAACATTACAGAAAACACCGACCACACCACTACGCAACTCAGTTTTGCGCATAACATCAGGAAAATCATTCCCATCAGTCGCCTTGAGTGGGAGTCGGATAAGATCGGAACCAATAACTCGATTCCCATCCATACGGATGGGTTTAGAACAGAATCTGGAGTGGGTGTTTTCTCCGAGATGCTTTACATAAGCATATCCTTTCGCCTTCCCGATCATTATAGCACTTTCCAGGCGGAAATCATGGCGATTAAAGAAGCCTTGTCCTGTCTGAACAGGAATGTAATATTCATGAATCATGATGTATATTAACATCTTCAGTGACAGCCAAGCGTCAATCGAATCCCTAGAATCTATCTCATTCAAATTGAAATTAGCCCACGAATGCCTACTATCACCACATTTGGGTGACGGGTTACAGAGAAACTGTTTAGAAGGCGAATGAGACAGAGCACTACCCTTGACATTCAATAGCCAACAGATAGATGGCAACTTCGCAATATTCAGTCGCTTGAAAGAAGACGGAAATTTTGTTTAATTGCGTTTATGTCGGATATATTATCACCCCATATTGAAGGTCCTTTTCTTTTATCTTTGATTGACCTTTATGCACCATCTCGACATCTAAGAGAGCGCTGTCTTCTGCGCGAAAATGATCATAGCTATGCTCATTAAATGGGATCTGTTTCAGTTACAGAACGATTGGATAGGTGAGCTATTTTCTTAGCAAATATAAATTAGATTCGCGTAAAACTCTATAATTGCGGAGGAATGGCGATGTTTTTTTTTTATATGTCAGTCATTGCTTGCTGCAGCAGAGCTTGTCTGCAGAGAAGACCTGCTCGGGCTGGCGGGTGTTTGTGGGTGAAGAACTGCGTGGTTCAATCCAACCAAAATAAGATTTAAATCATGGAACAGGGAAGAGTATAACTCTATGCCGACACGAGTTTGTAGACACACGCACGTATAATGTTGACTCTATAAACCGCTTTAGGGTCAACATATCCCCAGCTTCCGAGATAACAAAGCCAATTAAACACAATCACTCTTGAGAAAAATGTGATCACTTGAGTTTTATTCACATCTATAAATTAATCTTCGATTACATATTTACCAATGTAAATTGTATATAAAGTCCGCATCTCTTTTCTGATGCCTGCGATTATCCGATTGATTATCGTTAGGTTGCTCCTCATTTCCTTGGCTCTTTAGGAACTCTTTAACTTCTTCCTCATTGCTGGAATCTTCAGTTGTAGTTTCATGATGGTGTTTAGTCTTTTTATGTCTTCTTGGTGTGTTATCAGCTTTTCTTGGTGGGCCGACTTCATCTGAACCATCCATGCGGACATCTATGCCTGCCTCATCTTCGTCTACCTTTGATTGATTGTGATGTCTACTGCAATGGCGACGACGGCTGTGATGACGATGAGCATGTTTGTGACTGTTGTGACGATGATGAGAACGACAGTGATGATGATGCGTAGGCGACACTGATGATGATGATGAAGGCGTATCAGTCGTGGTCGTCTGGCCGCCTTCTTTGATGGTCTGGTCCACTTCTTCAGTGATCTGGCTTACTTCTTTGGTGGTCTGGCCCACTTCTTTGGTGGTCTCTTTAACTAAGTCTTCTGTGGCCAAAACAAATGTCGCCACAACTGCGAATGTGCACAAAATAAACAAGGCTAACCGTGCCATAATTGGGAAGTTTCTATTCACACCGATGCTTTGCTACTGCTTCTGATATGATGAGAAGCTGGATTTATATATTCAGATTAAAATACTCACTGCGGAGATGTTTTAATTGTTGAATCGATTTTCAAAAAAAGAAAACCGCGTTATCAGTAATGAGGGATGATAGCGTGTGGTCTCTGTCGGAACATTATGAAATTGGTGTATTTTTGATATATTGGCGGGTTTACCCATTGTCGGAGCTTTGAATTAAAAAAAAAAAAAATTTACAAGGGATTGGTGTTATAAGCTGCAACAAGTAGTCAAACAAATATCAGATTTAGAGAAACCCAAAAGCGTGATATAAATTTGATAGAAAATAACTTGCAAGTCGGCATCTTTTGTGCGAATCAAAAAATAGCCTTTCTAAGGTTGCCGAAAGGAATACAATCTATGAACTATATTTAAGGCACAATTTAAGGCACAAACAAACAAATACGTAATTATTTGATTATTTCTTTTAAATAATAATTTAAAAACGAAAATAATTACACAATTAGTGACACTTTTGCATCGAATAACATATTTTTATTCGTCATGATGGTGAAATAAATTCAAAATTTAGAAAATTAGGGGTACCTGCACACAATACCTCATGTATAAGAAGGCTACAATCTGCAGTCGATTGTAAGCAATCGTCGAATATCCTATCCCATTAAATTCTTAAGTCAAACAACTCCAAAAAGGGCTGTTTTTTGCAGACTCCAAACGGAGAATCAAAGATAAGCTATTCTTGAAAGTTGCTGCGGCTGCCAATCGTACCCAGACCTTCTGCGCGACAGTTCATCATACTAACCTTCGCGCCACTGAGACCGTCAAATAAGTGATACAACTTACAACTTATTCCAATATTACAGCTCAACAGTTTCGGACTGACCAATATAACCCTAAGGGTGCCTTCACACCATGCCACGAAAATACTGGTTGCAATTTTAAATTTTAAATATCTCTCTGCAAGTGGTTGCAGTGAGCAGTCACCACCATACAAGGAAAGTGATTGCAGAAAGCGACGTTTTGCATGCTCGCACGTTTTAAGGAAACTTTCTGCGAGCGCAAGCGCTGGTTTGAATCGCTTGCCGCAAGTGATTACTGTGATTTGAAATAAAGAATAAACACAAATGTTTTACATAAATAAAAACATAAACAAATGGAAAACCTTTTCTTTGCCATTCCATATAACTTGGAGCTACAGGCCGTGCAAGGGGCAAGCGCTTACTATAAGAGATTTGCTACCAAGCAAACGATTGCATAAACCAGGCACACAATGCAAGCCTCCATAGTGAGAGAAAATCTCTTGTAGTGTTACACTTGCGTGTAAGAATTACCTTTACCTAGTCGACTTTTTTTATCGCAAAAGGGCTGACTAAAAATCAGACGGAAGTCGAAGAATGCTATGATCTATGCTCAGACCACTCAGCAGTCACTCTGAAAATGGACGAAAGTCTAGCAAAAAAAGAAGGACCTCCTAGGTTAACTAATTAAAAAACTAACTGGGATCTGCAAGGAAAATGTGGTTTTAAATGTGCCACTAAACACACCGCTAGAAATAGAAGACGAAATTGACAAGCTCGTGGAAGCCTCCCTTCCGGAAGACAGCAACACGCAACAAAAAAGTCAACTACCAGCCTGACATCGAAGACCTCATACGAGAAAAGAGGAGAGCGCGCAAGAGATGGCAACAATCAATGAACAACAAATGAACTATCTCTGCAACAAACTCAAGAATGAGCTACAGGATTTAAGAAATCGCGAGACTTCTACATATCTCGAGGGGTTGACTGCTGACAAGACTTCAAACCACTCACTATGGAAAGCCTTGAAGTCCAAAAGGAAACCCAAAATACACTCGCCACCAATTAGAAAAGATAACGACGAATGGGCAAAGGAGACAAAGAGAAAGCGGATTTATTTGCCGAGCATCTAGAAGAAACGTTCAAGCCGTTCGATGGACAACCTTTGAACGAAGAACCGAATGCCAATACGGCAGCCGACAACTATAAAGTAAAAGCAGTATCCCTGTCCGAGCTTCGAATGACAAGAAGCAAGTTGAAAAATAACAAAGCTCCAGGATATGTTTTAATCACCGGCGTAATCCTGAAGGAGCTACCGAAAAAAGCATTAATTCAGTTGCTCTACATTATAAATGCTTCTCTGAGATTTTTATATGTACCAAGGCAATGGAAAGTCGCCGAAGTCATTATGGTTCCGAAACCGGGGAAAAGTCCAAACGATAAGAAATCGTTTAGACCCATTTCGCTCCTGCCGATAATATCTAAGGCTTTCGAGAAAATGATGCTAAAACGATTACAACCAGTAATTGAAGAAAGACGCTTGATCCCAGATCATCAATTCGGCTACCGGGTCAAACATTCCACAATCGATCAGGTTTATCGAATAACGAATGAAATTGAAAATACTCTAGAATGGAAAAAAATTTGCGCTGCCGCTTTTCTCGACGTCTCACAAGCTTTCGACAAGGTATGGCACGAAGGTCTAAGGTATAAATTAAGGACAACCCTACCGACAAAATTATACAAAATACTGGAATCCTACCTTGAAAACAGACTGTTTCGTGTTAGACATGAGACTGAATACTCAGAATTCAAAGAAATCTACGCCGGTGTTCCGCAGGGAAGTGTTCTCGGACCAATCCTATTCTTGCTCTACACAAGAGATATACCACAAGATGAAGGGACCATCGTAGCAACGTTCGCAGACGATACGGCTATCCTCGCAATGGATGAGTCAGTCAAATCATCAACGGGAAAACTCCAACGGGCTCTTAACAAAGTATGAGTGGACAAAAAGCTGTCGAATTGCACTTAACGAGACCAAGTCAACGCATGTCAATTTTACGTACAAAAAGATAAACAACTTACCTGTTTTCATTAACTCTGCACAAATACCATACGGAAATGAGGCAAAATATCTAGGAATGACTCTAGACGCAAAGCTTAAGTGGAAGCCACACGTTAAAAAAAAAGCGGGACGAGCTCGCAATCAGACTCAGAGAAATGTATTGGCTACTTGGAAGATACTCGAAGCTAAGCATATACAATAAACTGCTTCTGTATACGCAAGTGCTAAAACCTTGTTGGACATACGGTATACAGCTTTGGGGTTGTACCAAACCAAGCAATATTGCTATACTGCAAACATTCCAAAACAAAACCCATGGTATATTAGGAATAGTGATATTCACAGAGATTTAGGAATTGCTATCGTGAGTAACGAAGCAACAAACTTTGCTCGCAAACTTCCTACTCGTATATATGTTCATTGTTATAACGAAAAATCCCTACTCTGGACGTGACAAACCTTGAGCGCCGGCTACAAAGAACAAGACCGTTCGACCTAGCGCCATAAGGAAAACCCGCATGTAATGACGGTATTAGTAGGTGCGTTCACTGGAATGCTACCTACCAAACGCGATTAACACTACAGAAGCGTAAACGACTTGTTAAAGATACTTAGTCGTAGTCACCACAAAAAAAAACAAAAAAATTAAAAATGATAAGAATAAATTCAATACTACTATGAGCACGCGTAGCCGGTTCTCATAGTGCCTCTCTGAGGGGTGAGGTTTAGCCCGTAGGCATATATTGACTGACACTAATGAAATTGTCAGGCCCGAAAATATATGAGTCGGGCATAACCAGTGGTACGGACCACTGGTATCCTATGAGGATACCTCCGGGCGCAAAAAAAAAAACATTTATCCAAAAAAAAAACCTTTTTTTACTAAAAATACCAAAAAGAGGGGTTGCCAAAAAATACTTGTTAGTGATGAAAGTTAGATATTAAAATTTTTTAATTGTATTTTTATATACATCTCGTCAGAAATTAAACGAAGAGTTACTCTTGTCAAGCGATGTTTCTTCGGGCTAAGAAGGCAATTCAGTAGTAAAGCCCTCACTAGAACTACTAAGGAGATCTTATATAAGACCCTGATCATCCCAGTCCTGCTCTACGGCGCTGAAGCATGGACCGTCTCCAAAGCGGATGAAGAAATCCTTGGTCGATTTGAGAGGAAAATTCTTCGAAAAATCTGCGGTCCCGTTTGCGTTAACGGGCTATGGAGACGAAGATTCAACCAAGTTATAGATAAGTTAGATTTAAGCATTTTTGTCTAGTAGTAAGTTAATATTTTAAGTAAATAAAAAAAAAATGAGTTTGAAAGTTTAAAAAAAAAATCTTCTACTTACTGCCCCGCACGATGCAATGTTGAGAAAATTGACTTTGAAAACTTACTTAAATCGTTTGGAGAGCGTTTTGTCATCGAAGGGGACATTAATGCAAAAACTATACATTACATTAGAAATGGAAGCCCACCCTGATTAACAAATGGGATAACCAACTGGAAAGGCTTCAAAATCCCAGTTAAAAAAAAATTATATTTGATTGGGTGTATCGCTCAGAACGCCATTGGAACTCGAAGTCGCGGTTGACTCTTTATCAATACCATTCCAAAAGCAGCATGGAATAATACTAAATGGAATAATAATACCTCCTATAATAATATCAAATACCCACGGAACATAAAAGATTTGGTTAGATGGCACGTGCTCCTCACAAAGATTTTTAAATCGGTAGAGTAAGTTGCTATTAAATTCAACTCAAAATTTTAAAAACCATAAAATAGACACTTGTCTGCAAAGTCTAACCGCTGGAAAGGAATCGAATTATTCGCTCTGGAAAGCAATTAGAGTCATAAAATGGCCAAAAACCGCTATGCCAACGATTAGGGTAACTCAACACGCTTGAACAAAAATCGATAAGGAAAAAGCAGGGCTATGACCTGATTATGGGAGAACTTCTTAAAATGTTGCCTCAGAAAGCTTAAATTAAGCTTCTCTTCATCATAAATGCGGCAATTAGATTAAAATACGTACCAAGACAGTGGAAAGTCGCGGAAGTGTTTATGAAATAGAATCATGCAGGCCTACTTCAATTCATCCAATAATTTCAAAAGTCTTTGAAAGGATATTACTCGGTCGGTTACACTCCATAATTGATCAGAAACGCCTTTTACCTGTTCATAAATTTCGGTTTAGAAGTAAACATTCGAATGTGGACCAGTAAAATTACAGATAAAATTGAGAAAGTTTTCGAAGAAAAGAAAATTTGCCCAGAAGAATTTCTTAACGTGTCGCAAGGTGTGGCACAAGGGCCTTAATTGAAATTTCTTCTTCATAGCTGCTTATGGGAATCAGTGGAAAATTCTGTTTTATTTCGGTGGAACGACAAAAATTACTTCACAAAAATAAATCGTGATCAGTGAAAAGTGAAAAGTTTAATTTTTTTGGCGAAAACATGATAACTTACCCTAAAGTTTTCGCAGGAAATCACTTCTTGGTT
Source organism: Rhingia rostrata (assembly GCA_949824845.1). Lineage (NCBI taxonomy): Eukaryota > Metazoa > Arthropoda > Insecta > Diptera > Syrphidae > Rhingia > Rhingia rostrata. The sequence goes on from OX463758.1 coordinate 65,257,170, forward strand.
TTTCAATGATCTAGAATTATTTTTGGTGGACTAATGTTTGCCATTCCACCGAAATGAAACGGATATTTTCAGTGAATCCTATAAGCAGCTATGGAGTTAAAATTGATTTCACCAGAAAAAAACTTTTGTTTAAAAAATGGGCGTGACGTGGGCGGATTTTGAAAATATTTACATTTGTTCTGCTTCGTCGGACAGAGAGACTATATACCGAATTTCAACACTCTAGCTGACAATTTAAGGCTTAAGAATCGGTGTCACACAGACGGCCGGACGGACAGACAGACATGGCTAAATCGCCTCAGCTAGTGATTCTGAGTCAATCCACATAGCTACTTTAAGGTACTAGGTAAATATTTTCTCTAAGAAGGAGAGATATTCCCCCTTCTGACGACTGATTGGAATTTTTGGGGAATTAAATTTATTTAGGTTGACATTACACTTTGCTGCAAGTGTAAGATATTTTAGGTCTAAAAATAGGACCACAAATGTGAATGGAGGTTACTGGAGTACGGAGGTATTGAGAGTAATACAATACTCCTATTGGATTACTTTTGGCAACACTGCTCTCATCCATGATGGTGTTGTAGATAGAGAGTAGACTCAGATTGGTTTTAACTTGGCAGTGCTCAGTGGTTGTAACTCTGAATACACATCAAGTGCTTATTTTAAATCTCCAAGTAGTAACCATCGGGTACTGCTCTCATCCAACCGGATTTGACTTGCTAAACGAGAAGCGCGAGTGTCGATAGCACGACGTATAACAGCAACAGGTCATAATGGCACGGACTGAATACCGCCCTGCCGTCCGGCGGATGAACCGAAAGGCCAACGGCAGCGCTCAATCCCGAAGTGGGTGCTGATGGCTCCGTGTCCTATGGGTACATAATAAATGGGAACTGGCCCTCCAGGTTGGGGGTTGTGCTTTGGGTAGTGGTCCGAGTCGATGTTAGCTCCTCGGAATATTCGCACATCCAAAATACTAATCGCGTGGCGCTTGTCTTTCGCAATGTGATCAATTTGGTTGACCGTTCGTTGATCTGGAGACCGCCATGTCCCCTTATGAATATCGAGGTGAGGAAACCGTATGCTGGCTATAATGGCATTTCATTCCGTAACGAAGTCAATTAGCATTAGTCCGTTAGCAGACATGTGGTCGTGTAGGCTATGTTTTCCGACAATACTGCTAAAGATGTCTTCTCTTCCTAGTTTTGCGTTAAAATCTCCGAGCACGATTTTAACATCGTACTTCGTTAGTCGCTCATAGCTTTTGTCAAGGAGCTCATAGAAGCAATCCCCAGCTATATCATCCTTTTCCTCCGTTGGGGATTGAGCGCATATAAGGATTATTTGCAAGGTAAGAATTCGGATTTCCACCACGCCACACCAATCCAGAAATACAGGGAAAAATTTACTGTCGAAAGACTGCCATCTCAAAAGACCGCCAAGACCATCGCGCAACGCGTATCCCTTAACCTCTCGAATAACACCATACCAGCAGCACCGTCGAGGAACAATATCAGCGATGCCAACAAGCCATTAGATCGCGTCCACCAGCAAGAAACACATGGTTTGATGAGGACTGCCGACAGAAGTTCGGAGCCAAGAACGAGGCCTACAAGACTAAACTGCAGGTGAATACGAGAGCTGCCATTGAGCTCTATAGGCAGAGAAGAAGGGAAGAACACCGGCTTTTCAGAAAGAAGAAAAAGAAAAAAAGAAAAGCGCGCGATCGAGGATATAGAGAGGTGCCACTCAAGGAAAGATGTTCGCAAATTTTACCAAAGTGTAAAACGTCAATTCTAAGGATACAATGCTCGAACAGAATCCTGTGAGCAAGGAAATATCGTATTTGAGACACAGTCTATGCTAAGGATATGGAAGAACCACTTCTGCAGACTGTTAAACGGCGATGACGAACAACATTCCGCTGTCAGGCAGAACGAACCTTTCAATATTGGCAACGACAGCGAGAACTGCCAACCACCCGACCTAAGTGAAGTGGGGATAGCAATATGTAAACTTAAGCTTAATTAGGCTGCCGGAAATGACGGCCTTCCCGCCGAGCTTTATAAAGCCGGCGGAGATGACTTGGTAAGTAACATCCACCAACTCATAAGCCAAATCTGGTCGGAAGAAAGTATGCTTGAAGTATAGAACCTCATCATCGATTGTCCGATCCACAAAAAAGGAGACCCTCTAAACTGTACCAACTACAGAGGCATAAGTCTCCTCAAAATCGCCTACAAGATCCTATCTGCCGTAGTATGTGAACGCCTGAAACAGTCTACCTAGGCCAGGAAAGTCCACAACCGATCAAATTTTTACACTTCGGCAGATCCTAGAAAAAAAACCCAAGAAGTCCAAATCGATACCCACTACCTATTCATCGATTTCAAAGCCGCATACGACAGAATTTATAGAGACGAACTATGCAAAACCATGTCTAGCTTTGGTATACCGCCCAAACTCGTCCGTTTGTGTAGGATAACAATGGAGAATTCTCGCTGCTCCATCGGAGTCGGAAACGACCTCACCGACACATTCGATACCAAAAAAGGATTTAGGCAAGGCGATGCGCTGTCATGTGACTTCTTCAATCTGATTCTTGAGAGGATTGTGCAAAACTCACTAGCCAACACCAGAGGCACAATTTTCCAAAAATTGGTTCAACTACGCCGACGATATTGACATCAGTGGTAGGACCCAACGTGATGTCATAGCCACGTTTGCTAAAAAAAAAACGCCGAATTAAACTTTTAAAATGGCTAGGACATGTAGAACGAACGGACAATAATACTCCGGCTAGCAGAGTCTTCTATTCCGATGCCAGACGTCGGACGCAGTAGAGGAAGACCTCGTCTTAAGTGGCATGCACAGGTAGAAACCGACCTCAACCAACTTGGAGTGGTCAACTGAAGGCAGTTAGCTAAGGACCGGGCTAATTGGAGAGGCATGTTGGTTAAGGCCCAGGTTCATTCCGGACTGTAGCACCACTTAAGTAAGTAGGTAAGCTCTCATCCATCCATACATTTTTGATCGTTTGGAGCATTCACACTTCGTATTTGAATAGTTCCGCTTGTAAATGGCAGCGCTAACTTCTTCAATGCCAGGATGTTAGCTGGCTTCCTGTCCTATTACTTTCTGGACATTGGGCCCATTCAGCAGCTGTTGGAAGTGCTGCCTGAAAACAAATGTTATAATGCCATTGTGTATTAGATGGTAAGGTCTTATATAGTCAATCTTGAAGATTTGTAGAAAACCAATTGAATCTTCTGCAACCTCAGCGCAGGAACCTCCTACTTTGTAAATCAAAATAAATGATCACCTAACAAAATATACTTCTGTTTTTTTTTTTTTTTTGTTGCACTTGTGTCGAAATTTTAACATTTAGTTTGTATTTTCAATGGGAGAAAACAAGTAAAGCGTTTAGTCAAAAGGGGGTTACACTTGGTCAATGCTCCACTCCAACTCTATTGAAGAAAGAAAAACTTTGCCTAGCCACCCTGATGGTAATCTTTGTAGTGAACCACTTTAAAAACATCTGACAAGTTCTTACGTTTTATTCCTTTTGTTCGAGAATTACAAAAATCCAACACCACAGAGTAAGTATTCTAATCTCACTAATTGTTTATTCACTAAAATCTGTTCTATGTTTTCCAGCTTTTGAAATTAGGTAGACCGCAAGAAAACAATCATTTAGTCCTCAATTCCTACCGAGAGTGTAAAAGTCCAACATTAGGTGCATTCCACTTCCTCCGAATAATCTGAGGCGGGTGTACGAAACTCCTTGACACACCCGTAAGTGGAACACACCAATCAAATATCAGTGATTGACAGCTAGTTGTCGGCGTATCTTTACCCCAATCAAAGGTCTTAAGAGGTGCCTTTCGATTGTATTTAGCATTTTAAATATCTCAAATGAGCTTCACTTATAAAGCCGCATGTGTCACATGTGTCACTTTTTACTGAAAGAGAAGGTAAGTGATGTCAAAATGATTTAATAAAACATCATACGACCACTACCAAATGTTTTTTTTATTTTTGCTTTACCAATTATAATTCCTTAAATCCAGAAAAAAAAAGCATCAAAATGAAGACATTTTTAGACTAGGCTTCGTAAAGTTATTTAAATTAAATTAAAACATCGCCTGGATATGGTGGTTGCATGTGGGGTGGCCGTGGACGAAATGGTACTGGTACAATATAAATCGGTCGAACTATACCAACCATTTCGATTACAAAAACGTCAAGATCCTTGCCTGGTTCTGAACTGTTCGATTCCTCCGAACTGTTCGATTGCCCTGAGCTGTTCGATTCCTCCGAGCTCTTCGATTCCCCTGAACTGTTCGGCTCCCCTGAACTATTAGACTCCCCTGAACTGTTCGACTCCCCTGAACTGTTCGGCTCCCCTGAACTCTTCGGTTCCCCTGAACTGTTTGGTTCCCCTGAACTGTTCGGTTCCCCTGAACTGTTCGCTTCTCCTGAACTGTTCGGTTCCCCTGAATTGTTCGGTTCTCCTGAACTGTTCGGTTCTCCTGAACTGTTCGGTTCCCCTGAATTGTTCGGTTCCCCTGAACTGTTTGATCCCACCGAACTGTTTGATCCCTCCGAACTGTTTGATTTCTCCGAACTGTTTGATTCCTCCGTACTGTCAGATTTGACATCCAGAATTAGTGCCATTATAAGCGTAACAGCGCATAGAAATTTTAGAGTTGAGTGTGCCATATTTAAGGTTTTAAGTTTTGAAAAGATACTGGAAACTCTTATATCTGTAACGTGGTATTTATACCCAAGGAAAGAATGTGTGTTTCATCATAATCTTGTTTTTAAATCAATTTAATAATTACTTAGATACAGCTTACGTGAAATAAGCTTCATAAACAGATTTAGGTAATTTGGGGAATAATCTCGCGTGCAAATTATATTAAATTTTACATGAATAATTTTATTTTAAAATGTATTATTATTTAAATATGTAGGGGTGTAATTTTCATCAATTAAGGATTTGAAACAGTCTTAAGACGTAATTCGGATGACTGTGCCGAGTGAAGTTTAAGGCAGGCACGCTTGCCTAAGTTCGTTTATTAATACGAAAGTCAGATAATTTGTTTGTCAAGCCCATGTACATGGTGGGTTAGGATGGTTGGGTGTTGTAGAACGAGGGTAGACTCTGATTGGCTTTAACTTGGCAATGCCCAGTGTTGTAACTCTGACTACACATCAAGTGCTTATTTTTACCTCCCAGTGGTAACCATCGGGTACTGGTCTCATCCAACCGGATTTGACTTGCTTAACGATAAGCGCGAGTGTTGATAACACGACGAAAAACAGCATCACTATAAACAGCCAGGTCAGAATGGCACGGAATGAATACCCGGCCTGCTGTCCCAGGCGAACCTAGACAAGCTGCTTCGACATATTCGGATAACAGGTTGTCTAGGAATTTGAGGGGTTAGTCAGGCCCGTTGAACAGAATTTGTGGCGGATGAACCGAAAGCCCAACGGCAGCGCTCAATCTAGTAGTGGATACTGATGGCCCCGTGTCCTAGGGGTATCTAATAAATTGGAACTGGCCCTCCAGGTTGGGGGTTGTGCTTTGGGTGAACTACCCAATCATGGAAAAATCTAACGGTTACGAAGTAACCAAAAGCATCGGAAGGGACTGATTTTAATGTTGACGACACGGCTAAACGAAAAAAGGACAACGATGTTCGTATCTGCACCTGGAATCTGAGAACATTAAACAGGAGAGGTACAAGCGAACAACTAACGGAAGCCTTAAACTGCTTCAAAGCAAACATTACTGCCATCCAGGAAATACGATGGTATGGGCCGGGCAAAAACAGGATGAAAAAATGTGACATCTACAACGGACCGTGTTATAGTGAGCAGACACAGCGACTATTCGGATGCGGATTTGTTATAAGTGCCAGACTTGGCAAGAAGTCTTATGTTTCCAAGACATTAGCGAACGCATTGTAACGATCCGCATCAAGGCCGAATTCGCCAACATTAGCCTTATATGCGCTCACGCCCCAACGGAGCAAAAAGATGATATAGCTAAGGACTGCTTCTATGAGCTCATTGGCAAAACATATGAGCGACTACCGAAGTACGATGTTAAAATCGTGCTGGGAGATTTTAACGCAAAGTTAGGAAGAGAAGACATCTTTAGCAGTATTGTCGGAAACCATAGCCTACACGACAACACGTCTGGTAACGGATTTAGGCTAATTGACTATATATATATATAGCCAGCACACGGTTTCCTCACCTCGATATCCATAAGGGGACATGGCGGTCTCCAGATCAACGAACGGTCAATCAAATTGATCACATAGCGATAGACAAGCGCCACGCATCCAGTATTTTGGATGTCCGAACATTCCGAGGAGCCAACATCGACTCGGACCACTACCTTGTTGCAGCCAAGGTTAGATCGCGGATATCCACCACGCCACAACAATCAATAAATACTGTGAAAAAATTTAATGTCGAAAGACTGCAATCGCAAAAGACCGCCAAGGCCTTCGCGCAACGCGTAACCCTAAACCTCTCGATTAACGCCACACCACCAGCATCGAATGTCGAAGAACTATGTCAACGATGCCAACAAGCCATTAGATCAGCCGCAACTGATGTGCTAGGTTTCTCACGCCCACCAGCAAGAGACCCCTGGTTTGATGAGGAATGCCGAAAGATGCTCGCAGCAAAGAACGAGGCCTACAAGGCTAAGCTGCAGGTGAAGATGAGAGCTGCCGTTGAGCTCTATAGGCAGAGAAGAAGGGAAGAACAACAGTCCGTTGTCAGGTAGAACGAACCATTCAATATTGTCAATGACAGCGAAAACTGTCAACCACCCGACCTGAGTGAAGTGAGGATAGCATTCCCTAAACTGAAGCTTAATAAGGCTGCCGGAAATGACGGCCTTCCCGTCGAGTTTTATAAATTAGGCGGAGATGACTCGGTAAGTAACATCCACCAACTCATAAGCCGAATCTGGTCGGAAGAAAGTTTGACTGAAGAATGGAACCTCAGCATCGTTTACCTGATCTACAAAAAAGCAGACCCTCTAAACTGCGCCAACTACAGAGGCATAAGTCTCCTCAACATCGCATACAAGATACAACAACCTGATCGGCCCTTATCAGTGTGGTTTTAGGCCAGGAAAGTCCACAACCGATCAAATCTTCACACTTCACAGATCCTGGAAAAAAACCCAAGAAGTCCAAATCGATACCCACCACCTATTCATCGATTTCAAAGCCGCATACGTCAGCATTTATAGAGACGATTTATGGGAATACCAAAGCTAGGCATGGTTTTGCATAAATCGTCTCTATAAATGCTGACGTATGCGGCTTTGAAATCGTCAGTTTGTGTAGAATGACGACGGAGAATTCTCGCTGCTCTATCGGAGTCGGAAACGACCACACCGACACATTCGATACCAAAAAAGGATTTAGGCAAGGCGATGCGCTGTCATGTGACTTCTTCAATCTGATTCTTGAGAGGATTGTGCAAAACTCACGTGCCAACAACAGAGGCACAGTTTTCCAAAAATCGGTTCAACTACTAGCATACACCGACGATATTGACATCATTGGTAGGACCCAACGTGATGTCACAGCCACGTTTGCTAGTATAGAGAAGGAAGCGGCAAAAAAGGGTTTAGCAGTAAATGAGGGCTAGACGAAGTATATGCTGTCAACACGAAAGGACACACAACATCGACGAGTTGGACGGAACGTCACCATTGACAGGTATAACTTTGAGGTAGTAAGGGACTTTGTCTATCTCGGCTCCGCTATTAACTCTGATAACAACATCTCGTCAGAAATTAAACGAAGAATTACTCTTGCCGACTGCTATTTCTTCGGACTGAGAAGGGGATCCTACATAAGACCCTGATCATCCCAGTCCTCCACGGCGCTTAAGCATGTACCGTCCCAAAAGCGGATGAAGAAATCCTTCGAAAAATCTACGGTCCCATTTGCGTTGACGGGCTATGGAGACGAAGATCCAACAAATATTTATACGAGCTATATAGCGACATGCCCCTTGTCAGAAAACTCCGCATTTGACGTTAGAGAACGCTAGGACATGTACAACGAATGGATACCAATACTCCGGCTCGCAGAGTCTTCGATTCCCAGCCAGACGTCGGACGCAGTAGAAGAAGACCTCGCCTTAAGTGGCGCGCAAAAGTAGAAACCAACCGCAACCAACTTTGAATGCGCAACTGGAGGCAGTAAGCTAAGGACCGTGCTAATTGGCGAGGCATGTTGGTTAGGGCCCAGGTTTATTCCGGACTGCGGCGCTACTTTAAGACAGGAGGGAGAGAATCACATCTTGTTTTTTTGATGACCAAGATATATTTTTCGGAAGTAAAAGTCAATCTATCAAGAGAAACGCATCATACCTGCCAATACTGAGTAGTTGTAGTATGATAATCCGTAACCTGATGTATGATTGTTACCTTACGGTGGTTGTTGGTTAGTGAAAGAAGTTTGCAATGCTTGCTGTAACCAACTTGCTAAATAAAATTTTAGTTGAAATATCAGTTTTACCTATCCAAAGATAGGTATAACTAGAGAATTTAAACGGCATTCCCTTCCTGATATCGAAGATTTTTTAGAACAGTAGTCCTTAAAACAATTTTAGCAAAAAAAATCCAGTTTGAAGTTCAATATGAGCCCTTAATGCCTAATATTTTCTCTTCCCCCAAAATCCACGAGCTAAATGAGGATCAGAAAAAGGTATGAAGGAACCTTTACCAGAGAACAAGTTGTATGCCTATGTGTACGGAAAAGTCACGATTTTATTAAAAAAAAAAAACTTTTTTATTCTACTTGTCCTTATTATCCTAGCTGCATTCTATGGTTTGCAATCAATGATGTCCATGCCCATGCCCCCCATGTTGTTTCTGTCCATGACCATAACCTTGTTGACCATGACCATATTTCTGGTGACCATGACCTCCGTGTCCCGAATTACTATGTCCACCATAACCATGTTGGTTCGATCCATAACCTTTTTGACCATGTCCACCGTATCCCTGTTGGCCATGACCTGACCTATGTGAGGCGGCAAGAACGCATACCAAAAGGGCAATAAACACAATCTAGAAAAAAAAAACAAAAAATTTGTTTAATCGGTTTGAAATCGCTAGGACAGGAAGCTAAAATTAAGACAACTTACCAAAATTTTTGACATCATAATTCTGCTCTTGAAAGACGAGTTTGTAATGAATCGAAAGAGAGGCCTTGTTCCGCTTTTATACTCCAAATACTCAACTGATAGATGAGTTCAAGTCTCCCAACATGATTTGGGCTTGGGATTCTTACAGGTACGTTTATATGTGCATATGCATTAAATCCAACATAATGTCGCATCAGACAACATTTTTTATTGGTGTTGACATTGGCTTATCACTTTTTTCATAGTGTACGTCACAAAGCAACGGCCTGACAGTGACCTACGTTTTAGTGGCATTCCCATTGTTGATTGCAGTCGCATAGCCAGTTCTTTGAATCAGTGGGACAGATAGTAAGGTTCACTTATGAATATATATCTGTATAATGTTTTTGTTTTGGAGGAAATTCGAATTTATGTAGATAATAACGACATTGATTACAACTACCTACCATCTGAGTTGCAGAGAAATAGGGAAGTTATTTCCGTTGATTCATTGTAATGCATGTGTGTATGCAAATTTTATATGAGAATACCAGATACAAGATAACAACAGACATAAGATATTTCCCAGAGATAACAAATTGTTCCCACGATTCTTCTATAGCTCAAGTAACGAAGCACTGGCTACTTGTGATTGAACCGGTTCTACATCAATCTAATGGTTTACCTGAAGAAACCGCTGGTTTTTATGAGGAATACCGACAAATGCTCGCAGGCAAGAACGAGGCCTACAAGGCTAGGCTACAGGTTAAGACGAGAGCTGTCTAAAGACAAAAAGGAAGGGAAGAACACCGACTTTACAGAAAGAAGAAAAAAGTTCAGAAGAGCAAGCAATGGACGATATTGAAAGGTGCCACTCTAGGAACGATGTTCGCAAGTCTTACCAACGTGTTACAAGTCAAAGCCAGGGATAGAAGGCTCGAACAGAATACTGTCGAGATGAACATGGAAGTATCGTAGTTGAGACACAGTCGATGCTGAGCATGTGGAAGAACCACTTCTGCAGACTGTTATAAGGCGATGATGAACAACATTCCGCTGTCAGGCAGACCAAACCATTAATATTGGCAACGACAGCGAAAACCGCCAACCTCCCGACCTGAGTGAAGTTAGGGTATCAATATAAAAACTCAAGGTTAACAAGGCTGCAGGCAACGACGGCCTTCCCGCCGAGCTTTATTAAGCCACCAACTCATATGCCAAATCTGATCGGAAGAAAGTATGCCTGAAGGATGAAACCTCAGCATCGTTTGCCCGATCCACAAAATGGGAGACCCCTTAAACTGCGCCAACTACTGAGGCATAAGTCTCCTCAACATCGCTTACAAGATCCTATCTGCCGTAATATGTGAACGCCTGAAAAGTCTACCAACAACCTGATCGGCCATTATCGGTGTGTGTGTTTTTTTTTTTTTTTATATAATTTACACGTACTCAAGGGGCTATGAATACCCTTTATATGTTACCATAGTACGAACGTTAGAAAGGGGAAGAAAGAGATGATAGGAAAGATTTTGGATGAAGTGGAGACTTAAACTCCATGGGTGGTGTCCGAACTAGCTTCGGGGAGTCACTTTTTTTCTTGTGTTCGTTTAATTTGAAGAAATTCAAGATGGTGTGCATACTTTTAGGTATTACACCGACCTTTTTATTTCTTTTAAATAAAAGTGAAATGGATTTTGGCTGGGATTGAACGCGCAACCTTCCACTCAACAGACGAACACATTACCACTACACGGCGGCCACCCACGAAAAGTCAACAACCGATCAAATTTTCACAATTCGGCAGATCCTGACAAAAAAAAGTCCAAGAAGTCGAAATCGATAGCGACCTATACAGAGCCATGTGGTATACCGCCCAAACTCGTCCGTTTGTGCAGGATGACGATGGAGAATTCTCGCTGGTCCATCAAGGTCGGAAACGACCTCACTGACGTATTCGATACCAAAAAAGTATTTAGGCAAGGCGATGCGCTGTCATATTACTTCTTCAATTTGTTTCTTGAGAGGATTGTGCAAAACTCCGGAGCCAATACCAGAGGCACAATTTTCCAAAAATCGTATACGCCGACGATATTGACATCATTGGTCAGACCCAACGTGATGTCTTACCCACGGTTGCTAGTTTAGAGAAGGAAGCAGGAAAAATGGGTTTAGCAGTAAATGAGGGCAAGACGAAGTATATGCTGTCAACACGAATGGACACACAACATCGACGAATTGGAAAAAACGTCGCCATTGACAGATATAGATTTGAGGTAGTACGGGACTTTGTCTATCTCGGCTCCGCTATTAACTCTGATAACAACATCTCGTCAGAAATTAACCGAAGAAGTACTCTTGCCAACCGCTGTTTCTTTAAGCTAAGAAGGCAATTTAGTAGTAAAGTCCTCAGTCGAACTACTACGGAGATTGTATATAAGACCCTGATTACACTTGTCCTGCTCTACGGCGTTGATGTTTGGAAAGCATCAAAAGCAGATGAAGAAATCCTTGGTCGATTCAAGAGGAAAATTCTTCGAAAAATATTCGGTCCCGTTTGCGTTGATCGGCTATGGATACAAAGATTGAACCAAGAACCTTACGAGTTTTACAGCGACATGTCCAAAGTAAAAAAACTCTTCATTCGACGTTTCAGATGGCTAGGGCATGTAACTAGAACGAACGGACAATAGTACTCCGGGTCGCAGAGTCTTCAATTCCCAGCCAGACGTCGGACGCAGTAGGGGAAGACCTCACCTTAAGTGGCGCGCACAAGTAGAAACCGACCTCAACCAACTTTGAGTGCGCAACTGTAGGCAGTTAGCTAAGACCGGGCTAATTGGAGAGTCATGCTGATTGAGGCCCAGGTTCATTCCGGACTGTAGTGTTACTTAAGTAAGTAAGTAACGAAACATCCGCGAAATAACTTAACTGTTTGAAGCAATGGTTTAAACAGTTCAATGTGACATATACATACAAATATTTAAAAACCATGCCCACAGGTTCGGACGGCAAAGAAAAAGGAATCTTCGGTTAAACGATCAAAGATCTTCGAGGCTAAGGTAATCTAATCGAAGCAGCAGAATCGATGACGATGGATCGACCTAACCAGGTTGGCTAAAAAAATTTCTTTGTTCTTCATTTGCTCATATTTTGGCCAAGAATGGATCTTATTTGAAACCCAGTCCCCAGATTCGATACGACAAAAAAGACAGAATCTTTGGTTTGTGGATTGAACGTTTGTGGATGCAAGATTTAAAGTTAAATTAAGTTTAAGACAGAAATGCTTGCTAGTTCGAGAGCCCTAAAATGCATGTGCAATCTTCTGTATCTTGTTAGTTACAGAATACTTTATGCGTGCTTACTATTTACCTAAATGGCTCTACTTTCTGAAATTAGCCTAGGATTGAGGATAATGGATGACGACTGCATTGTAGTCGGTCCTTGCAGGTTGGGAGCTCATAAAACATGAAATGATGTGAACTATATCTATATGTTGGTTTTTGTTTTACCGTGCGATTTTATTGACCAGGAAACAAAGACCCTGTGGACCGATGTAAGGGGGCGCCGTGAAATAACGCCGAAATTCCATGTTAGGTCTTATTTCACTTTGCGACCGGCTCAGTGGCGCGATGGTTAGTGCGATGAACTGCCGTGCAGAAGGTCTGGGTTCGAATCCCAGCCGTAGCAACACCTTAATGATTTTTCACTGGCCCTCCTCTTGTGATGATCTGACAAATCATCCGCGTAGTATCAATTGTCATGAAAAGCTTATCTCAACTTTGCCGTTCGGATTCGGCATAAAACAGGAGCTCCCGCCATCGTCCTAAGAAGTGTACACACGCACACATGAATGGTTGTGAAAAAAAGCTAGGCCCTGGGTACTAACGAGCCCGTTGCGCCATAAATTTATTTCTTTTTATTTTAGAAGTAAAATAAAGCCGATTCGGCCTTATTTTACGTTGCAAACATCCAATTTTGCACCCATCCCATATCCAAGAGTGATCCCAAGCTAGGAGTTCATACCTTGAACACATCCGAGTGCAAGTTTGGGTGTATGCAAAGTTTTAAAATGGCTCGATATGTTCTAGCCACTTTAAAAGATTTATGCGTAGGAAATCATTGCGGCTTGAGAGTCTGCAGAGTCTGTTGTCTATATTGTCAGTACTCTTTTCGGGCTAAGTGTCTCTTGCTTTAAACTTTCAAATTTAATAAAACTTCCGAACATCACACCAGAAGTGGCACCTCTGATATCTTCAATCGCGTGCCACTGTTTTGCTTTTGAAAAGTTGGTGTTCTTTCCTACTTTATTGAGTAGGGAGATCTATGATAAGCTGCTGAGAAACATTTTGGATCTAATTTTTGGCTGCGAGCATTTGTTGGGTGGGAGAAACTATAAACAGGGTAAGGAATTATTTGCGATGTTAAGAATTATGTTTTCTGATTGTGCATTCCCGTCTGCTTGAACAATTCTTGGACATTAGACAGAACTGATAGGCTAAGTCATCTAGCTCGAGCAGATAGTAGGTTGTCATTTTCAGCAACAAAATGTAATTGAGTTCTATTTCCAAAAACAGGAAGGCGGACTGTTAAATGCTGAACTAACCACGCCGGCCGTAAACAAGCTTTACATCCGTGCACAACATAGACAGCTTGCAAAGGATCGTACGTACTGATACAAAAATATTCTTAGTAAAAACAAAGAAATATTTTTTAAGAGTTTGCAATTTTGTAACATTTGTGTCCATTTGTTGTCCATGAACCTGTTGACCCCGTTGGGCAGCCGCAAGGACGATCAGAAGAAGGCTAACGAAAAGAGCCTAAAACACAAGTATCCCAAGTAATATTGAAGATGCAAATATTAACGTTTGGAAATGCAATATTTTACCAAAAACTTCATTTTGAAAATTTTGTATTTTTATAACTGTAGGTGAGTTATTGATCGCAAGCGAATTTGTACTATACGATCAATGTTGACGCAGTTTCCTTTTATACAACAAAACATTTTATGAAAAATTATTTTTGGTCACGGCAGATTGCAAAATAATTTATTTCCAAAAATATTTTTGTGATGTTGGAATTATGTGCATGCTATGTTTTTTCTATGTTATCAGCTTTTTTGTGTTTGACATAATTATTGTAATCATGAATAATTTCGAGTTGAGGGGTGGGCTAGTGAAAAGATTATTTTGGCCTCAGTTCATGTGTGGCATATATTTTCAGATAACAGCGGGTGTTTGTTTATGTTTATGATTGCGATGTGCGAAAGGATGATTGCATAATATTCTTGGTAGTAATTTGTTTTTTTTTTTGTGTTTTTTGTTATTTAAAATTTTTTTTATTGTTTTGTAATCTACTTTGGTGGACCAAATGATAAGTGAAATTGATTTTCGTTTTTATATAAAAGCACGTACTTGGCCCCTTTCGTCGTATAGTATAATTTGACTTTCGTTCAACAACTGTCTAACGTAATTTAAAAAAAATGAAATTTTTGGTAATATATTGCAAACTCACGAGTGAACTATATTTCCTTGATTATTAATCATGAAATTTTATATTAGGCTCTTTTCGTCACCCTTCTTCTCATCGCCCTGGCGACTGCCCAACGGGGATACGGTCAACAGGGACGTGGACAACAAGGTCAACAAGGATTCGGTGGACAACAAGGTCAACAAGGATTTGGTGGACAACAAGGTCAACAAGGATTTGGAGGACAACGCGGCCAACAAGGATTTGGCGGACAACACGGCCAACAAGGCCAACAAGGATTTGGCGGACAACAGGGCAAACAAGGTGGATTTGGACAGGGAGGACATGGGCAGCAAGGATTCCAAGGTGGTCAAGGGCAACAAGGTGGATTCCGTGGTCAACAACAAGGACAAGGTGGAAGACAACATTGATTTCGAAGATACATATCTTGCCAGCATATAAAATAAGAATGTACAAAATTTGAACCTGACATAAATATATTTAGTCGTATAAAAATAAACCAGAAAAAAATAACACAATATGTTTTCTTCCTCCACTGCGTCCGACGTCTGGCTGGGAATCGAAGACTATGGGAGCCGAAGTATTGGTTTCCATTCGTTCTTAATGTCCTAGCCATCTTAAACGTCCAATGCGGAGTTTTTTGACCAGCTGTACAGCTCGTACAGTTCTTGGTTGAATCTTCGTCTCCATAGCCCGTCAACGCAAACGGGACTGAAGATTTTTCGAAGAATTTTCCTCTCAAATCGACCAAGGATTTCTTCATCCACTTTTGAGACGGTCCATGCTTCAGCACCGTAGGGCAGGACTGGGATGATCAGGTTCTTATAAAGGATCTCCGTAGTAGTTCAAGTGAGGGCTTTACTACTAAATTGCCTTCTTAGCCCGAAGAAGCAGCAGTTGACAAGAGTAATTCTTCGTTTAATTTCTGACGAGATGTTGTTGGCAGAGTTTATAGCGGAGCCGAGACAGATAAAGTCCCGTACTACCTCAAAGTTATATCTGTCAATGGTGACGTTCTTTCCAATTCGTCGATGTTGTGTGTCATTTCGTGTTGACAGCATATACTTCGTCTTGCCCTCATTTACTTAGAAACCCATTTTTGCCACTTCCTTCTCTTTACTAGCAAACGTGGCTATGACATCACGTTGGGTCCGATCAATGATGTCAATATCGTCGGCGTATGCTAGTAGTTGTACAGATTTTTGGAAAATTGTGCCTCTGGTGTTGGCTCGTGAGTTTTGCACAATCCTCTCAAGAATCAGATTGAAGAAGTGACATAACAGCTCATCGCCTTGTCTAAATCTATTTTTGGTATCGAATGTGTCAGTGAGGTCCTTTCCGACCCTGATGGAGCAGCGAGAATTATCCATCGTCATCCTACACAAACGGCCGAGTTTGGGCGGTATACCAAAACTAGACATGGCTCTGTATAGTTCGTCTCTATAAATGCTGTCGTATGCGGCTTTGAAATCGATGAGTAGGTGGTGGGTATCGATTTGGACTTCTTGGGATTTTTTCCAGGATCTGCCGAAGTGTGAAGATTTGATCGGTTGTGGAATTTCCTGGCCTAAAACCACACCGATAAGGGCCGATCAGGTTTTTGGTAAACGGTTTATGGTGTTCACATATCTGTAGTTGGCGCAGTTTAGAGGGTCTCCTTTTTTGTAGATCAGGTAAACGATGCTGAGGTTCCATTCTTCAGGCATACTTTCTTCCGACCAGATTCGGCTTATGAGTTGGTGGATGTTACTAACCGAGTCATCTCCGCCGGCTTTATAAAGCTCAGCGGAAGGCCGTCATTTCCGGCAGCCTTATTAAGCTTCAGTTTAGATATTGCTATCCTCACTTCACTCAGGTCGGGTGGTTGGCAGTTCTCGCTGTCGTTGCCAGTATTGAAAGGTTCGTTCTGCCTGACAGCGGAATGTTGTTCGTCATCGCCGTTTAACTGTCTGCAGAAGTTTTTCTTCCATATCTTCAGCATCGACTGTGTCTCAACTACGATATTTCCTTGTTCACAGGATTCTGTTCGAGCATTGTATCCTTAGAATTGACGTTTTACACTTTGGTAAAACTTGCGAACATCTTTCCTTGAGTGGCACCTCTCTATATCCTCGATCGCGCGCTTTTCTTGCTCTTTTTTCTTCGTTCTGAAAAGCCGGTGTTCTTCCCTTCTTCTCTGCCTATAGAGCTCAACGGCAGTTCTCGTCTTCACCTGCAGCTTAGCCTTGTAGGCCTCGTTCTTGGCTGCGAGCCTTTGTCGGCATTCCTCATCAAACCAGGGGTTTCTTACTGTTGGGCGCGAGAAATCTAGCACATCAGTTGCGGCTGATCTAATGGCTTGTTGGCATCGTTGCCATAGTTCTTCGACATTCGATGTTGGTGGTATGGTGTTAATCGAGAGGTTTAGGAATACGCGTTGCGCGAAGGTCTTGGCGGTCTTTTGCGATTGCAGTCTTTCGACATTAAATTTTCTTACAGTATTTCTGGATTGTTGTGGCGTAGTGGATATCCGCATTCTAACCTTGGCTTCAACAAGGTAGTGGTCCGAGTAGATGTTAGCTCCTCGAAATGTTCGGATGCGTGCCTCTTGTCTATCGTTATGTGATCAATTTTTTGATTGACCGTTAGTTGATCTGGAGACCGCCATGTCCCCTTATGAATATCGATTTGAGGAGACCGTGTGCTGGCTATAGTGGCATTTCGTTCCGTAGCGAAGTCAATTAGCCTAAATCCGTTACCAGACGTGTTGTCGTGTAGGCTATGGTTTCCGACAATACTGCTAAAGATGTCTTATCTTCATAACTTTGCGTTAAAATCTCCCAGCACGATTTTAAGATTGTACTTCGGTAGTCGCTTTTTCCTCCGTTGGGGCGTGAGCGCATATAAGGCTTATGTTGGCGAATTTGGCCTAACAATGCGATCGCTAATGTCTTGCAAACATAAGACTTCTTGCCTAAGTCTGGCACTTATAACAAATCTGCATCCGAAAAGTCGCTGTTTCTGCTCACTATTACACGTTTCGTAGTAGATGTCACAGTTTTTCATCCTCTTTTTGCCCGGCCCATCCCATCGTATTTCCTGGATGGCAGTTATATCTGCTTTGTAGCAGTTTAGGGCTTCCGCTAGTTGTTCGCTTGCACCTCTCCTGTTTAATGTTCTCACATTCCAGGTGCAGATACGAACGTCGTTGTCCTTTTTTCGGTTGGCCGTGTAGTCAACAATAAAATCAGTCTTTTCCGAAGCTATTGGTTGCTTCGTATCCGTTAGATTTTTCCATGATTGGGTAGTTAACCCAAAGCACAACTCCCAACCTGGAGGGCCAGTTCCAATTTATTGGATACCCCTAGGACACGGGGCCATCAGTATCCACTACGGGATTGAGCGCTGTCGTCGGCCTTTCGGTTCGTCCGCCACCAGCTCTGTTCAAGGGGCCTGACTAACCCCTCAAATTCCTAGACAACCTGTTGTCCGAATATGTCGAAGCAGCTTGTCTAGGTTCGCCTGGGACAGCAGGCCGGGTGTTCATTCCGTGCCATTCTGACCTGGCTGTTTATGGTGTTACTGTTTTTCGTCGTGTTATCAACACTCGCGCCTATAGTTTAGCACGTCAAATCCGGTTGGATGAGACCAGTACCCGATGGTTACCACTTGGAGGTAAAAATAAGCACTTGATGTGTAGTCAGAGTTACAACACTGGGCATTGCCAAGTTAAAGCCAATCAGAGTCTACCCTCGTTCTACAACACCCAACCATCAATGGAGGAAACAAATATGAAATTACAAAACGCTCTCAACGAGGTTATTGGATGGACAAAATCCTGATGGATCGCACTTAAGAAGAGCAAATCGATTCATGTAGATTTTTCGTACAAACGGACAAAAAATTTGCGAGTATTTCTCAATACGGTTCGAGTCTCTTTTACAAGTGAAGCGAAATATCTCGGAATGACACTCGATGCAAAATTAAAATGGAAGTCACATGTACAAAAAAAAATCGAAGAATTTAAAAATTAATTCAGATAACTGTAATGGTTACTCGGAAAATATTCGAAGCTTAACCTTGATAACGAGCTGCTATTATACAAGCAAGTGCTAAAGCCGGTCTGGACATATGGTATACAACTATGGGGTTGTACCAGTGAAACGAATCTAAATATTTTACAAACTTTTGAAAACAAAATGTTAAGATCATTCGTCAATGCGCAGTGGTATGTAAGGAATGAAGATCTACGCAGAGATCTGGGTATTCCCGCGGTTAAAGATGAAACGAAAAATTTTGCACGCAAAAATTAAAAAAGTTTATTGGGACACGTTAACACAACGGTCCTCCAAATTCTTGACGAAACAAATTTATTGCGGCTTTAAAGAACTAAGCCCTTAGATTTGGCCCGATAATAAAAAACCGCGCATATAAATTGCGGAAAAGGCAGGAACTCTACCAAGAAAGTTAACAGCCAAACATTCATTACTCGTGATAAAAAATTTGCTAGATAAGTCGCATACTTAGTTGCAATACAAATACAAAAAGGGTGATGGTTTTAGTTAGGGTAAAAGTTTCACACTACTTTGGGCACGTGCTCGTCGTGTTTTGAGATTTCCACCAGCCCACGGAAAAAATAGGTCCGCCAAACGTGGGCAGTGATTAATTGCATGCTCTGCGTCTTCTTTGTGGTCAGATTGGAGAGGTGTAGCGCTCGAAACTGTACATTTGCTCCCTGAATCCGCCATTATATGTTAGAAACTGAAATTTCATCGGCATGGATGTCTATGGACATTATTCCAGCTAGGACTAAGTCCTTTTCCTCTGAAAGGGCTTTAAAAGTGAATTAATAATGTTCTCTCTAGGGGAGTCTTGAAGTTAAGTTTGTTGATCAATAAAATTTGGTAATTGACTGCGGGTTTTGATTGGATTATTTGATTTCTAACGCGTATTTGTATGTATTCCACTACTTTTCGGCTGTTTATTCAAATTGGCTAGAGTACTCATGAATTCATGATGCAGGACCAGTATGTAGTTTGGAGTCAATTGACATTTTCTGTCGCCTTTTTGGTATTCTATCACGACCCGAAGTCTTCTTATCTCTTATCGTTTTGCAGGCCGAAAGCAGTTTCTGTGTAATGCTAGGATTTGTTAGAAGGTTCAATTACAACTGGGAAGTATGTCGTTGACTTTTGCGGAATAGTGTTGTTACGATTTTCTTTGCCTGAACACGTAAGCTGAATTGATCTATGGGCTTTCAATAGCGACTTGACAATCGTTTTTGCAGTTTCCTATGGATTTATGTCTGCTTAATTCAACAGCTTCTTAAGCTACTGCTTTTACTGTTTTATATTGGCCATTTTCAAAGAGTTCCTGGAGTTTTTGAACACCTCTAGCTTATAATACTTTAGGCCAGCACTGAAAAGTGAGGCTTTCACTCAAAAAAAGTCCACAAAAAATGCGTATAATTTTTTTTTTGTTTTTGATAGAATTTTTTGCTTATGCTGTTAGCGAAAACGTACCATGCAATTTTTTTTTTTGGTTTTGGTTTAACGGGCGTTTGTGGAACGTTATTATCCCATTGAGTGGCACTTTTTTTTTTTTATTTAGTGACCAAACCCACATTTGAAGAGTTCAAGTCCAGCCGCAAAAATTGTATGTGGCCCCCAAATACGTCTTTTTTCTTAATGTAATTTTTGGGCTCATTTCCTGGAGCAGTTTTTCCCAAAGCACACTTATGTCAATATGGCCTACATAAAATGAAATGTACCTTGTCACTACCAATGGTATCACATTTGTCCTACTTCTGATGTAAGGATATCTCTTTGTTGAGGACTACATCAGACAAACAAACACCTTCAAAAAATGATGCCTGACATTTCTATCCGACTGTTAAAACTGATAACTGATCTCAATTACCAATTTATCACAAAGCCTTACGGACTTAATTGAAATTCGATATTTGAAGGTCTTAGGGCAATGTCACATCGCCAGTTGAAAGGGTTCGTCAACTATTTTTACCTCAACGGTTAACTTTTAATGTCAAGCCCAAAACAAAAGACAAATAATTCTCGAAGTCCGCCTGTCATACTAAGACTTTGATAAATATTTTTTCGCAAGAGGAACTGCTAAAATCTCCGTCCACTGAAAATACAATTGGCTTCATCTGAAAGCTAAACCATTAAACTGCGAATGTTGAATTTTCATTAATTTTTTTTTTTAGGTACTCGTTAGTCAATTACTCAGTCCAAATGAATTTTAAAATCCAAAGTCTATCACACAATTTTTTTTTAAATACAGATTTCAATAGCCATGGGTTTTGTAGCCTCCACTGTGGGGACCTCCATGCCCTCCATGTCCTCCATGGCCACCACCTTGTCCTCCACCTTGTCCTCCACCATGACCGCCGCCAAATCCACCACTATGTCCACCACCAAAACCACCTTGGCCACCACCGGGACCACCACCATGTCCACCACCTGATCCTCCACCGAAGCCGCCTTGTCCTCCACCTGATCCTCCACCGAAGCCTCCCTGTCCTCCGCAATTACCTCCACCTCCGCAGCCGCCACCGCCGTGACTTGGATTTCTGTCATGTCCACCACCCTGTCCACCACCCTGTCCACCAGTAAATCCTCCTGAACCGCCATGACCGCCAGGACGACCACCACCTCCACCTACGCTGTTTCCACCAAATCCGCCACCCTGTCCTCCACCGAATCCACCACCTGATCCACCACCTGGTCCATGACCTCCTCCGCCTCCACCGTGACCACCATGACCACCATCAGATCCACCATAACCACCACCACCATATGGCATTGCTGACACAATGGCGAACAGTGCCAGCAGGACACAACAAAGCTGCAATTGGAAAGGGATACGTTGGTTGGATTGTGGGGGACAATTTTAAAATACTCACCATCGATTTATTCATTTTCTACGAATCCTGTATATCGATTAATTATTAAATCTCAACTAACGTACACCTAACGTGGGCACCCGCTTTTATATGCAATCATCGGGTGCAAATAAAAATGAAATACACGACCAATTGATTGCGATGCATCTTCGATCTTAACCGCTTGATCCCGAGACCCATACACAAAAATTACAATCTGTTTACAAAACTGCATACACTCGTTACGTATTCGTCATTTATGGGTGCATCCGTTTAAGGTTTTGACAGCAAACCTGACAATCTGTATGAGGAACGTCAAACAGATTACGTTACATACTTTTGCACGAAGATAACCTTCGTAATAACCGACCACAATGACAGTTCTATCATTGTTTTATGCGCACCTAAAAAAGTTAGAAAAAAAGTTCTATTTTGTCAACAAGTCATATCTGCTGTTGTAGGTCATCGTTAGAGACTTTCGCTTCGATTAGATGCGAACTCGTTAGCTTCTCGGGCAGATAATAATCGACATGTGTTTGTCTTATCGCTTCTTTTGTTTGTCTGGAATTGATGTTGTTTTGGTTTTTGGTACAGTTATTCGGAAATATGAAGCAAGAGATTTTTGTCTTTCAACCAGTTTACGGCGAAAGTCAAATCGGTTTGACAATAATAAATTTTAGAACGTCATAAGTTAAATTTCCCGTAGAAACCCCAGTGTTTTCATCGTGAACTGCCTGTGATACGGACTTATTTAGGAGACAGACTGCTGGTATTGATACTATGGTATTAACTTCATATTACACCATTACCCATGACACACAGAGCTACTTAGTACAGCATGACATAAGTATTTATAAATATTTTTACATTGTTACGTAATTAAAAAAAATATATCGAAATGAGTTTGCATAATCGGCTCTTGTGCTACTTTTAGAATGCTTAAAATATATTAATAATATAAAGTGAAACCACACGACTAAAAATGACTGCTTCCAGAAGCAAGGGAAGAATAAGCCTGTATCTTCGAATTTGGATGCATTGTAAGAATAGAATTTGTAATACTTGGTCCATGGTAAGTAAATATTAACGTTTCGAAAATTTTATTATTTTAGGTGGAGTTATCTTGGTTTTTGTTAAAATATGGGCCAAAAATTTGTAGATGAAAAATTTATCAATTCATTTCGTTTAGATCGAGATACGTTCCATTTCCTCGTTCAACGTTTTAAAGATTTGGAAAAGAAGGTTAAGAAATGGCGTTATCCTATTCCGTTGCCGAAGCGAGTTGCTTTGCTACTTTCTTAAGGGTCTTTAGCAGAATACATTCCAGTTGCATGCTAATTTACTATTTAGTGTTGGGAGATCAACTGTTGGTGAAATTACGCGTCGAGAAATATGCAGAATTTACCAACAAACGTTTCTGAATTTTTATCCACCAAACCACCCACAAAAAATCTGAAACAAATTATAAAAGGATTAGAAGATGCCATATTGAGATAAAGCCATCAAGAGAGAAGGCAGTCGATTACTACAATTTGAAAGGATGCCAAAGGGTTCTTTTTTTTAAAGGTATAGAACTTCGAATTAAAATAAAACACAAGAAAATCGCCTCAATGTTTATAAATTTGACTTTATTGGAAAAATAATTTTATGCCATTAATGTTTAATTATGATTTTGGGCATGTGGCTGCCGCCGCTGGCTCGAATAAAGCCAAGTCTAGAGGTCCAATTTTCAACAACTTTTTCGAGCATTTGGGGCCGTGTCGACAATAACGCCACGAATGTTGTCTTGCAAGTCACCCAGCCTTTCCGGTTTGTTGGTGTAGATGAGCGACTTCACATATCCCCAAAGAAAATAATCCAATGGTGTCAAATCTCATGATCTTGGTGGCCAATTGACAGGTCCATTCCGCGAAATTATGCGCTCATCGAAAGTTTCCTTTAATAAATCGATTGTGACGTGCGCTGTGTTACTGTAGCGCCGTCTTGTTGGAACCACATCTCATCCACATTCATGCCATCCAATTCGGGAACAAAATAGTCTGTTATAATGGCTCTATACCGGTGTCCATTAACGGTTACAGACTCTCCAGACTCTCCATTTCGGAAGAAGTATGGCAAAATGACTCCACCAGCCCATAGAGCACACCAAAAAGTCAGTTTTTGTGGATGTAATGGCGTCTCAATGGTCTCATGTGGATTGTCTTCACTCCACATGCGGCAATTTTGCTTGTTGACGTAGTCATTGAACCAAATATGAGCCTCATCACTGCAATGAAAATCAGCATCGATATTTATCTCATTTTCGGCCCATACACCAAAATCACGACGCATTGCATGGTCTCGCGGCTTTAATTCTTGCACAAGCTGGATCTTGTAAGATCGTTAGACAAGATCTTTGCGCAAGATCTTCCATAAAGTTGATGGACAAAGCTCCCATTGCAGTACACGGTGGCGAATCAATTCATTCGAGTCCTCTTCAACACGTTGCTCTACAGCGGCAACTGTTTCTTCGGTGCGCACTGTTTGACACCTCTGCGAATGCGTATTATCTCATAGAGGAAACGTAGTGCGAAAACGATCCATGGTTAACCGAATAAATTGCTCTGATATATTATTATGTCGACCATAAAATGGATGGAGCTTGCGGTGAACTTCGCGAACTGAACCATTATTTCCGAAATAAATTTGCACGATTTGCAAGCGTTGTTCATTCGTCAATCTGTTCAGGATGAAATGGCAAACCAAACTGAACATAAATGACATTAGATTTGCCCGATTTGACCGCAAAATGTCCGTTTAATTTCTATTTGAAAAACCAACCCTTAATGCTCGACTATCAGAAAGTGAAAAAGATTTCAATTTTAACTTTTCAAAATGCAGACTTAAGAGGATGATTCCGCAAGCTATCAAAAGGCCTCGAAATACATAAAGATAAGGCGCCTATAATAACAAAGGCCTGTCGCTTTCTACACAAGACTTGTAATGCTAGAAATGTTTGCGTGAATGGAAATTGGTTAAGGGAGCTATCAAAATATGAAAAACAATCAGGCAAACCTCAACAAAAAAAAGGGCAGCAGCTGGAGAAGAAAGTTGCAGAGAAAATTGTTACAAAATAAGACTAGCTCTTGCAAAGTTGAAATACACTTTTTCTTTTATATATCCCCAAAGAAAGAAGTCCAACGGTGTCAAATCAGATGATTGTGGCGCGCAAAAAAGCCATTGTTTCGTTGGCGCCATCCTGTTGGAAGCACATACCGTCTAGGTCCATTTCCTCAATTACTGGCTACAAAAAGTCTGTTATCGTCTCGTTATAGCGAACACCATTCTTGGCTTGGCTGATCTCATTTTCGAAAAAAAAGTACGGCCTGACCATGTATTGTTTTTTTTTTTCGATTTCCCAATCTCTAAGCGAATAAAAATGACTTTCATCAGGATATCAAAGGTACGGGCGGCACTTTGCTATGGGCGGATATTTAGCAGCATCAACCCTGCTTCACAGTTAGTAATCAGACATTCCTTGTGTTGCTTAGCATTAAAATCCAATGAACGCTGCCCCCTAGGGTGCAGTTACATTTGATCAGAAATGAAAACCCTTGGTATTCATTCCGTAACTTTTGAAATGATTATGGTTGACTATAACCAATGCTTATAAAGTCATACAGATGACGCATTGATGACAAATAACAGAAACTTTTGCTCCCCAGCTTCATGGTACGAGGCGGTGTGCAGTGTGCGCATGTGAAAAACGATATCCAAACATATGACACTATGTGCAGGGGCTGTGCCAGCTCGCCAGCGGCGTAGTGTGGGTTGGGGCCGACCGGGGCAGACACAATTTATGCAGCCCCAAGTATTTTTTTTCACACACCAAAAAAATAAAATGATTCTACGGTTTCAAACTGTTATACGTACAGATATTATGTATGTCAATAAACTTGGTAAAATGTCTCTTCAAAATTTTGCTAACTATTGTTCGTGCTACTTTCTAGCAAGGGGAGCAAAGATGAAGCCGCAAATTCAAAATTTACTCATATTTGCTAATTTCCAATTTACCAATTTTTGAGCGGATGAAAAGCATATGAGAAGGCTGCGATCCGCTGTGCAAATCGTTGAATAATCTACCCCATTCCAAGCTCATATTAAACATTCCAAAAAAGTGGTCGTGGCATTGTCATAACATATTTAATGTTTTGACAAAAAACAACGCTTGTCTCCTGCATTTGCTATTGTATATGATTTTCTAGCCAAAAACGCCCCCAAAAAGTGGGCGTGGGTAAAAAGTCCTATAGAAGATGTGGTGTTCACATCAGCATTATCAATTTTTTTCAATTTTTCAAAGTAGTTTGTTTGTTGCTTGGCCTTGCCCCATTAAGTGTTTAACATTTCGCCAATAGAACGTTTAAAACCACTGCCACTTCATGAGAATGTTTATGGTAACAATCGGTGAAACTCTTTATCGGGAGACCGCTAAACGTGAGAAATTGAAATGTGAGTCGGTATACTAAATCAATTTGAAAAAAAAAATAAGTCGCTGCATATGATCCTCGTTTTCTCTATCTATTTCAATTCGGTTGGAAATTGTGGACAAACAACAAGTCTTTTTCGATCGAGGCATGACACTTTTCATGCCGCATCGAACCTATTGTCCGACATACAATGTAATAAATCCAAAAAAAAAACAATGGGCATGCGTAAACCCACTCTATAAATGATTTATGAAGTGCTTATGGAAAAGAAGTTCGTTGTCAAATGTGGCAACGTTACTTCGCGTAAAGTTTTTGAAATTGAAATCGGCTTACAACAAGGGGCGGTGAGCTCCCCGAAATTGTTTAACATTATAAAAGTGATCTCAGACACGCTATAGCGTACACAGATGGTCCAGTGGCGTACAGAGCAGATCCAAAAATCGAGGTCATCAACATACTTTTGCAACAAGACTTCGATCACACTAAGAGATATTGCGATGATTGGAAATTGAAGATAAATTTCCAAACAACCGTTTAGGACACTATTTCTTAGGGTTTCTAGTAATACCAAAAAAATTGGGAAAATTGGTGTACCATTGGACAGCTGTTTGCGGTGAGAAGTGAAGATTAATACATGGGCATCTGGCGTGACAAGTTTTTGGTAATTCAACAAAAATGTAGATGCTTGTCTGGAAGAAGACTGTTTCAAAGTAGTCAACTTGAATCAAGGTGAAAGTCATTTGCCATATGACCCTTATTGGACATTGGACATCACAGTACTTCGCATATGAATGCAACGAACTACAGACACGTAACAGCACTGGCGACTGAGGCCATCGGCTGGGACATGACAGCATGACACGACTCACACGTGATCTGTCAAAAAATGCTATTGAAAAAAGTATCTCTACTTGGATCACCCGTTATAATAGGGAGCACGCTTATTTCGGCATTTATTCCACCAGAAGCTCGGGTTAGTTCATGGAAGGAACGGTATCCCGGTATTAAACCACCGCCACCGAGACGCGCAGGACAAGCGGCTAATCTGCGACGGGTTCGTCGACAATGCTCTGGAACTCATCCGCTTTAGCACGACGATATCAGATCGCAATGGATTGGATGCTGAAAAGCAGCACATCGAATTCGAATGACTCATTGAGGAAAGTGTTTCTACACTTGCTCATAACTTTGCGGACTGTAAGCCGACTTCTTAGTTTTAGGAAATTTAAAAATTAGGTACAAGTTCTGAGGCGAGGCTTGTACACCATATTGGCGGACAATATGATACATGCTGGCGGAGCACCCAAAATCTTAATCGGGTTGGGGATAATTCTGAAAAATGTTAGAGATAAGCTTAGAGTGCCCGCTATGGGCCAATAAGTTCGATTAAGCAAACATGTTATTGATAAGTTAGATTTGAGAATTTTTTTTAAACATTTTTATGTTAATATTTTAAGATAACAAAAAATAAATTTAAAAGTAAAAAACAAGTAAAAGTATTCACAACTCTCCCGCTTAACTGCAGTTCTAACTTAACTAGTTCTGTCAGACTCGCAATGCTTATCTCCAATATGATGTGAGACAATTTTAAATTTCTAAATGGGTTGCTAGGTTCATGGTGATTTGTTGCAAATGGCCTAATTGTGAATTTCCCCCCCTAGGTGCCCTTAACAAGCCCTTTTTCAGCTTTCAAGCGAAATTCAGCGATTATTTTTACCTCCTATGTTGCATTACATAGTTTCCATACTACATAAGAACTAAACAAATATAAAAAAAAATCACGATCGACCTTCTCGACACCCAGTCCTAATGACCTGCTAAAATACATGGCGCTACCCAGATGCAACATCATTCTCTTCATCGTAAACCAGAAAGTCTAGTCCGAAACAGATTCATTCATCGTCACCACCGACTACATACTTCATGAATGCGTTACATACCGGAAAGGGCCAATCCATCTGCAAAAAGTTGCCAACTTGACAATTGGCTTACTCATCAGGGCGGAGGTACTTAAAAATTTAGACTCGTAAAACACACGTGTAATTAGCAAAACAAATGTTATAAGACTTCATTCGATTTCAATTAGGTTCCAGACCCAATTACGTACAATGGAATGCAGCGAGCAGACCACACTTATTTTCCATATAAAACCTAGGATTAGTGCCAATAATGGTATCACTTGCAATTTGTCTCTTCATTAAGCGACACACGTCCATTGGCACGTAGTAAACACCAACCTTATACCGATATGTTGAAGTGCAAATTAGCTTTAGTCTTCCTGGTGAGTTATCAAAAAATACCTTTTTGAAAATCCTTAACATTCTTCTTTACCAACGATAGGTTGTTCTAGCAGTCTATCTACAACAAACCGAAGGACATCCACATACCAACAAAAAAGGCATCAAACTACCAGTAGTCGCTAAAAAGGTTGGCTTAGCGAAAAGCTTTGCGTCAAAATTAAAGCTCGCTGCTTACAAGAAATGGATTGCAGCAAAATCGATCGCAAAGTTTCCGTTTGTACTTGGTAAAAAGGCGGCATTGTTCAAAATTGGAGCTGTCAAATCGCTAGCTGCTTATAAATTGGCCAAGGGTAAAAAACTTTTTGGTTTTGCGTCGAAAAAGGTGAAGCCAAGTCTGGCGGTGGTAGCAGACTTGCCTACTAAAATTATAACATCACTCAAACCAAAGCCAGAACCTGTGATGGTTTATCAGCTACCAATCCACTATGGAGCTGGACAACAAAATGCCCATTTTGGTAGTGAAATTGTCAGCAGTTACAAGGATGCCTCGGGTAATCCAAAGACATACTCGAGTGGATATAGGTGAGTTCATTGAAGTAGTATCCTATTTGGTTTGTGTTATGCAGCGTTGAATCTTTTAGTGTGAGTCTTCTACCAGAAGGGGAGATCAGCAATCAATACCAATACCAGACAGTCAACTTGCCTGAAAGTCAAGTACACATTCATCGTAGGAGCGAGGGAAGCGCCGATGCGGAAGCTGTTGGTGCTTAGACCACTGTTTACCGTTTTATAGATTGTTACCTAATGTGTCTCTTTTTGAGCTCATCTTGATAAGATAGTTGTCCGATTTATTTAAATATTGTTAAGCAAGAATTGTTAACCTCATTTCTGTTTTTATAATTAAAGATTTAACTTTTCTGCAAAAAGTCTTTTCTAAGACATGGAAGGCTTTTATTATTTGCTTTGGTCCACAGCAAGCTGATTTCCGTCGTTTGATTTCTTTGGATAGAGTTTATGTGTTCATTTTCATCTGGAATCTAGGGGCAATAATTTAAAGATGATATTGGCTTATTCATGCTTGCCCACTTGCTTAATCTGGGCACCTAGTTAAGCTGCTCGAAAAACATAATGGAGTCTAAGCAGCACGCATAATCTATGAAAAAATTAAGCGGCCTTGAAATGAAAAGCATATCACACATCTTATGTGCCATTGTACGGAGATAATCTTCATTACTTTCGGATGCACGGACTACCACATCGCAGTCCCATTTCAGTATAACCTTTTAGTATTTTCATGCTTCAAGGGCCTCCTAACAAAACTTATTAGCGACTGCATGAAAACGGAAAAACAGGGATTAATATTGTCGGAAAACAGAGCCTACAAAACATATCATCTGCGAAACGAGTTTGGTTAATTGACCACGCTGCCGAACGAAGTGCTACTATAGCCAGCTTTCGATTCCTTACATTGACATTCTATACCTTACCTCTAGACCAAACAAACCATCAAGGTAATCTAATGCATTTCCATAAGATAAGGGACACGCATGTGAGGACCTAACGTCGATTCGAAACATTTTCTTATGACAGCCAAAGTGAAAATTCGAAGCGGTGCATCCACATAGTTAACATTTTTATAAATTTTTCCAAGCGTCATAAGGCCAAGTGTATGAATTTTGCCTTATGTCGCTTTATAAAAGTGACATAAGGCAAAACTCAAGCATTTGGAATTATGATACTTCGATAAGGCGAGGTTAGGCCAAGTCAGAAAAGTCACATAAAACCAACTGGAACTCATATAAAATTTTATATACACGTATATGCAATCGAAAGTGTCAGAAAGCCAAATTGGCCTTTGGACGTTTCATCAAAGTGTCACAATACCAAATGCTAGAATTTGGCTTTATGTCACTTTCACAAAGCGTGATAGGACCAAACTTATAGATTTGGCCGTATGACGCTTGGCCTTTTGCCACGGAACCTTCGAAGCTTCAACACGATACAATAACGTCAAAAAACTGCAAGTAAAGGGTTTTTCAATACCAAATAAAACAAAAACGGTTTTGGATATCAATGAAATTTTTTATTCCTGTGAAAGTCCGTTCGATGCCATTATGTATGGAACTCCATTTCTTTTGCATGGCCACCACGGGCACGCTTGCAGAACTCCAGACGCTGAACTTTACTTTCGACGGTTTTCAAGCATAAATCGGCCGGTACTGCTGCAATTTCACGTTCGATATTCGTACGAAGTTCATCAATCGTCGCTGGCTTGTTGGCATAGACCATAGACTTGACGTAGCCCCACAGGAAAAAGTCTAACGGCGTCAAATCGCACGACCGAGGCGGCCAAGCGAATGGATCATTTCGTGAGATAACACGTTCTCCAAACTTGGTTTCAAATAAATTGATTGTGGCATTCGTTGTGTGGCTTGTGGCGCCGTCCTGTTGGAACCACATGTCCTCCAAGTCCACATCATCCAATTGGGGCCAAAAATATTCGGTTATCATTGAACGGTAGCGATTCTTATTCACAGTAACGTGCCGGACTTGATCATCACGCAAGAGGTACGGCCCAATGACGCAGGGATGCAATGATGACTCATGGAGTACGTGTGGATTGCTGACTGCCCAATACCGCATATTTTGTTTATTGAAGAAGCCATTCAGACTGAAATAAGCCTCATCGCTGAAAATCAGCATCGATATTTATCTCATTTTCGGCCCATACACCAAAATCACGAAGCATTGCATGGTCTCACGGCTTTAATTCTTGCACAAGCTGGATCTTGTAAGATCGTAAGCCAAGATTTTTGTTGGCTAGGATGATTATGACGACCATAAATTGGACGTAGCGCTCTTAAAGTTGATTCCATTGACTCCGAATTTGGGTTGTTAATTTTAATAATTTCGACTCGTTGCTGGATCGTATATCTTTCCATCATGAAATAGCAACCCTTACTGAAGAGAAATGTCAAAAGAACGGCAAGAAATATGGCGTCGTTTGCTGTCCCTGTCGCTCAACTTTTGAAGCGTCTCTGTAGAAAAACCCGATAGATGGTTATGCGTATGTATTCCCAACCAAAATCCATAAAACCATAATAAAAGAAATAAACACAAAGTACCTTGGACACCCACCTAAAAGTTACTCCAACTTTTGAAAACATTTCTAAGTATATAATGAATACACCAAAAGCAGCAAAGCCCTGAAAAGTCAGTTCGAATACCATCTATGGAGTTGGTGTCCACCACACCGAACACCGTTGCTTTGTCTTTCTTTCTACCTTCCTTTTCCATTCAAATTTCAACATTGTGCTAAGACCCTTGCTTACTTTATTCCTGAAGTACGCTAAAGTCTGGAATGAACTTGAGCCTCGAAAAACATGGCTATCCAATTCAAACTGTCCTTAGATAACTGCCTCCGGTTGCGCACTTCAAGTTGATTGGGGTCAGTTCCTACTTGTGCGCGCCACTTAAGGCGAGGTCTTCCTCTACTGCGTCCAACGTCTGGCTGAGAATCCAAGACTCTGCAAGCCGGAGTATTGGTGTCCATTCGTTCCACATATCCTAGCCATCTTGAACATACAATGCGGGGTTTTTTTTTTGACTAGGGGCATGTCGCTGTACAGCTTGTATAGTTCTTGGTTGAATCTTCGTATCCATAGCCCATCAACGCAAACGGGACCAACGATTTTTCGAAGAATTTTCATCTCAAATCGGCCAAAGATTTCTTCATCCGCTTTTAAAACGCTCGATGCTTTAGTGCCGGAGAGAAGGACTGAGATGAGCAAGGTCTTATAAAGGATCTCCTTGAGGATCTCGATTGAGGGCTTTACTACTAAACTGCCTACTAAGTCCGAAGAAACAGCTGTTGGCAAGAGTAATTCTCGTTTAATTTCTGACGAGATGTTGTTGTCTAAGTTAAAGCGGAGCCGAGGTAGATAAACCAGACCGTAGACCGTACTACCTCTAAGTTATACCTGTCAACGGTGACGTTCGATGTTATGTGTTCAGTCTTACCTTTTTTACTGTCCTTACTGCTAAACCCATTTTCGCGTCTTATTTCTCTATACTAGCAAACGTAGCTATGACATCACGTTTAGTCCGACCATTTATGTCAATATCGTCGGCATATGCTAGAATCTGGCGTTGGCTCGTGAGTTTTGCCCAATTCTCTCAAGATTAAGATTAAAGAAGTCACATGACAAAATCCTTTTTTATAATCGAATTTTTTGCTGAGGTTGTTTCCGACCTTGATATGGAGCAGCAAGAGTTCTCCATCTTCATTCTAAACAGAACGATGAGTTTCGGCGGTATACCAGGATTAGGGGCGATTTGAAATCGTTGAATAGGTGCTGCGAATTCATTTAGAGTTCTTGGGTTTTTTTTTCAAGAATCTGTTTTGTTTTGACTTTTTTTTTTAACTGCCAAAATGTGAAGATTTGATCAGTTGTGGAGGTTCCTGGCATAAGACCGCACTGAAAAGATCTGATTAGCTTGTTGGAAAAAGGTTTTAAGCGTTCAAATATTACAGCAGATAGAATTTGTAGGCGATGTTTAGGAGAATTATGTCTCTGTAGTTATCGTAGTTCAAATCGTCTCCTTTTATGTTTATCGAGGTTCCATTCATCAGGCATGGTTGATGAATTTTACTTACCAAATCATCTGCGTCGGTTTGAAATAGCTCTGCGGGAAGGCCTTTATTTACCGCAGCTTTGTTAAGCTTGAGTTTAGATATTGAATGGTTATTTCTGACTGACAGCGGGAGATTGTTCTTCATCGCCGCTTAACAGTCTGCAGAAGTGGTTATTTCATATCCTCAGTATCGACTGTGTATCAGCTTATAGATGTCCTTATTCATCTAGATGGCGCCTTGTGTCACTATGGTTGTGAACATCATATATCGTTGCTTCTAAGATATTTTTTGTCATTTTTACTATTTCTGAAAAGCCAGTGTTCTTCCCTTCTTTTTTACCTATAGAGCTGGATGGGAGCTCTCCTTGTAGGTCTCGTTTTTTGCTGCCAATATCTGTCGACATTTTTCAGCAAACTAGAGGTTTCTTCAGGTGGGCGCGAGAAGCCTAGCACATCAGTTGCTGCTGATCTAATGATCTGTGGCAGACGTTGGCCAATACGATTTTGTACCAATCGTTCTTTATTTTTTGGTTTTGAAAAATAAGCTTCGGCTGTAAATGCTATTCTTCTTCTTAGCCCAACTAAATCCTTGTACGGTTGTGTGCGTTTAACCCTGAATTTGATTGTCTTAAAAATTGAACTCGATAGGTACTTTTTATTGGAGATGGATAGAAAAATAAGCTGGGAGAACTTTAACAAGAAAAAAAAAATCTGGCATTAAGGACCCATAAAGACCCTCAACCATAGCTTCTTCCTTCATTTGTGAGTCAACAGTGGTTATTTTTTGCACAAAGAATATGACCTCCTATTTGCGAAGCTTCTCATGACAGTTTTACTCTTAAATGTTTGTCAGACTATCACAAGGAACAATGACAAATACGTAAGTATTGTCTTTTTTTGGGATTTGAATCCGGGATCATAA
This sequence comes from Rhingia rostrata, assembly GCA_949824845.1. NCBI lineage: Eukaryota > Metazoa > Arthropoda > Insecta > Diptera > Syrphidae > Rhingia > Rhingia rostrata. The sequence continues at coordinate 65,290,983 of OX463758.1, forward strand.
GCTTAATAGTCCAACGCACTATTCACTAGGATCTTTAAGATCCTTATCAATAATGAGCCATTCACACCTTCTAAGTCAGTCAACTGCTACAGAAACGAATGGGTTTTATGGTCTTAAAATTGTTCCCATTTTGTTTATAGGTAAAGAACTTCGAATTGAAATGAAACATAAGAAAATCGTTTTAATGTTAACTAATTTGGCTTTATTGGAAAAATAATTTTATGCCATTAATGTTTAATTATGATTTTGGGCATGTGGCTGCCGCCGCTGGCTCGATAGAGCCAAGTCTAGAGGTCCAATTTTCAACAACTTTTTCGAGCATTTGGGGCCGTATGTCGACAATAACGCCACGAATGTTGGCTTCCAATTCCCATAACGTTTCTGGTTTGTTGGCGTAGATGAGCGACTTCACATATCCCCAAAGAAAATAATCCAATGGTGTCAAATCTCATGATCTTGGTGGCCAATTGACAGGTTCATTCCGTGAAATTATGCGCTCATCGAAAGTTTCCCTTTAATAAATCGATTGTGACGTGCGCTGTGCTACTGTAGCGCCGTCTTGTTGGAACCACATCTCATCCACATTCATGCCATCCAATTCGAGAACAAGACAGTCGGTTATAATGGCTCTATACCGGTCTCCATTAACGGTAACAGACTCTCCAGACTCTCCATTTCGGAATAAGTATGGCGAAATGACTCCACCAGCCCATAGAGCACACCAAAAAGTCAGTTTTTGTGGATGTAATGGCGTCTCAAGGGTCTCATGTGGATGGTCTTCACTCCAAATGCGGCAATTTTGCTTGTTGACGTAAGCCATTCAAGCAAAAATGATCCTCATCACTGCACAAAATTTTGCAATGAAAATCAGCATTGAGATCAATCTCATTTTCGGCCCATACACCAAAATCCCGACGCATTGCATGGTCTCACGGCTTTAATTTTTGCACAAGCTGGATCTTGTAAGATCGTAAGCCAAGATCTTTGTGCAAAATCTTCCATTAAGATGATGGGCATTCGTCAATCCGTTCATGATGAAATGGCAAACCGAACTGAACATAAATGACATTAGAGTTGCCCGATTGGTCCACAAAATGTCAGTTGTATCTCTATTCGAAAAACCAACCTCCCAATCCCTTGAATATAAATCTACACTCTTCGTCTAGTCTAGGATTGTATTGTAAAAGTACTATTTTTTTACTGTTAGTTTGACGAGTTGCTTCCAATTGATTACTAATCACAAAAGCATTCAACAAATCATTGCATACTTACAGAAGCCATCAGATACCCAACACCCGATCGCTTTTTGCAGCCTCTACTGTACTCCCATCGTTTGCTAATTTAAACATTTACACACGTGAGTTGAATTATCAGTGGTCAGCGACAAACAAGAGGTGGTATGCCAATACAAAAAAGTACGTCCATGAACCTAAATAAATATTCATTTATGGATATTTCATAAATACCTGCTAAAAGTACGAGGTGTTTAAAATTAAGTGCATGTCGAATGCCTAGGCAAGAGCTATGGGATTTTTATGATTCCATTGAAAGTGAAACTAGTTTTAGTTTGACTTTTAATTTTATTCCAAACGAAGCGATCGATGGCCATTCTTAGAACAGAGTGTCTTAGAATAATAATGTGACATCTACAAATTTTTTGGGCTTGAAGATAGGCGCCACGATATCTCATCATTTGCATCAATTTGGAAATATTAGCGGTCGGCGAGTATTCACTTTTTGGGTTTTGACAAATTGGAAATATTAACCGTCGGCGATTATTCACTTTTGGGGTTTCGACAATCAATTTTTGGCGGTTCTTAAGAATCTCTTATGGATGGTTTAAAGCAATTAAATGGGCTCTCAATGTTTGATAAATCTTGTTGGACCGAGCTGATGAAAACACGTTTGTATTAACCAGATATAAGTATTCGTAGAAATTGGTGATATTTATGCAAATCGGGTGGACAGCTTTTTTATCTCTAATGTGGATGAGTTATTTGGAATATTTAGACACTTACCGAATAATTCAGTATGGATAACTAATTGCTGATAATGGTGGTGTTTTATTTTTCAAAATCGAAGCCATTCTACAATTGTTTTATGTTTATTATTTGATTTTGTTTTGTATCTTTGAATTATTAGAAATGATATTAAATGTTAATTTGTCTGACAGTGTATCCATTTTAAAATAAAAGATCTCCATAACTGGTCGAATTTCGAATTAATAAAAAAAACTCGACATAGGGAAATCCCAAATATTCCAAGTAAGTTAATTAGTTAAACTCCGGGTATAATGAACTCTTTGATAGCTGAGCTGATTTTAAATACCTTAATAGATAGCTAAAGTGCCGCTTTAGTCCGACGTGAAATAACATCCCTGTCTGGGTTTGCCCGGTCCTTAGCTAATTATCGATAATGAGCTCCTTAGATTGATTAAGGGATGAATTTTACAATAAGGACAAATGAATAAGGGAATAGCAAATTTTATAATGAAAAATTCATATTTTGTTAAACAATTGGGATATTCTAGGCACCTGTCTGAGTGTTCTAGACTTTCCCTTGGCTGAGCGAAGAAGTCTCGTTTCCTTAAATCAAATTAAATCAATTCGCGCTCAGGTAAATTAAACAAAACAATTTACATCTGGGGAAGAGTAAAACAAATTAAAGGACAATGAATTTTGTATTAAGATAGTTTTAAGACACGTTCACCTTTTGGGCCCGTTCGTGTTAAAGATGGATTTGGCTTGGGTATGAGTTGATCCGCATAGTGGAGTTCAGCCTATGAATATATTTTCCTTGGCAGTTAAACCATTCTTCCTACATTCCCATTCTCTGAACACGATACTCTATTCAATGCGCACGCTTAAGTGAGACTCATCTTAAGTGAGACCCCTGGAAATACGATCAGATAGTCCAGATGAGACTGTGAGATCTACTATGGTCCATGTTATTGTAACAGCGATTATTCTGATGCGCATATGCTATAAATTGGCTCAATGGCGCGATAGCTAGTGCGATGAGCTTCCGCACAGAAGGTATGGGTTCGATTCGCAGCCATAGCAACACCTAAATGATTTTTTACAGGCCCTCTTCTCGTGATTATCTGACAATTCAGCCGGAGTCGGCGTAAAGCAGGAGGTCCCACAATCGTGCAGTAATGAGGCTCACATTTGGTTCAATGGCTACGTCAACAAGCTAAATTGCAGCATTTGGAGTGAATATAATTTACATGAGACCCTTGAGATGCCATAACATCCACAAAACTGACTGTTTGGTTTGCTCTATGGGCTGATGGATTCATTAAGCCATACTTCTTCCGAAATGATTCTGCAGAGTCAGTTACCGTTAATGGAGACCGGTATAGAGCCATGATAACCGAACATTTTGTTCTCGAAAATGATGGCGTGCCACACAGCGCACGTCACAATCGATTTATTGAAGGAAACTTTCGATGAGCGCATAATTTTGCGGAATGGACGTGCCAATTGGCCACCAATATCGTGTGATTTGATACCATTAGTCGCTCTTCTACACCAACAAACCAGAAACTTTAGGGGACGTCCTAGCAGATCAACAATTGAGCGTCTTGTGGAAAAATTTAAATCCACATTCACAGTACAAAATGTTCCCGTGCCAGTGAGACAAATAAGTGCCCGTAGTATGGAGAATATTGCTGCCGCTGAGGCTTCAGTTGAAGAAAGCCCAAATGTGTCTCTCACACGTCGTTCTCAAGCGTTGGGCATGTCTGTGATGTCGTTGTGGCGAATTTTGCGAAAAGATCTTGGCCTACATCCTTAAATTGACGCAAGAACTGAAGCCGCTTGACCACCAGAAGCGTCATATGTTCGTGAATTGGGCTGAGCAACAACTTGAAAATGATTCGCATTTTCATCGAAAAATCATCTCCAGCGATGAGGCTCATTTCTGGCTGAATGGCTTCGTCAATAAACAAAATATGCGGTATTGGTCAGTCGGCAATCCACACGTACTCCATGAGTCATCATTGCATCCCGAAAAAATTACGGTTTGGTGTGGTTAATGGGCCGGCGGCGTCATTGGGTCGTACTTCTTCCGTGATGATCAAGACCGGCACGTTACTGTGAATGGGAAACGCTACCGTTCAATGATAACCGAATATTCTTGGCCCCAATTGGATGATATGGACTTGGAGGACATGTGGTTCCAACAGAAGGGCGCCACAAGCTACACAGCGAATTCCACAATCAATTTATTGGAAACCAAGTTTGGAGAACGTGTTATCTCACGAAAAGGTCCAGTCGCTTGGCCGCCTCGGTCGTGCGATTTTACGCTGTTAGACTATTTCCTGTGGGTCTACGTCAAGTCTATGCTCTATGCCAACAAGCCAGCGTCGATTGATATACTTCGTACGAATATCGAACGTGAAATTGCAGCAGTATCGGCCGATTTATGCTTGAAAACCGTCGAAAATTGGGTTCAGCGTCTGGAGTTCTGCAAGCGTGCCCGTGGTGGCCATGCAAAAGAAATCGAGTTCCATACAGAATAGCATCGAACGTACTTTCACAGGAATAAAGAATTTCATTGATATCCAAAACCGTTTTTGTTTTATTTAACAAAAAACTTTTGTAGCGCTCTTATTGAAAAACCCTTTATATGCGGTCAACACGAAAGGATACACAACATCGACGATTTGCACAGACCGTCACGATTGATAGATACAACTTTGAGGTAGTATGGGACTTTGTCAAAATCGGCTCCGCTATTAACTTTGAAAATAACATCTCGTCAAAAATTAAACGAATGGTTACTTTTTCCAACCGCTGTTCATTCGGGCTAAGAGGGCGATTCAGTATTAAAGCCCTCACTTGAACTACTAAGGAGATCCTATATAAGACCCTGATTATCCCAGTGCTGCTCTACGGCGCTGAGGCATCAGAAGCGGATGATGAAAAACTTGTTCGATTCGAGAGGGAAATTCTTCGAAAAATCTTCATTTCCGATTGAGTTGACGAGCTATGAAGACGAAGATTCAGCCAAGAACTATACGAGTTGTGCAGCGGCATGCCACTAGTCAAGACTTTGAAATCGATGAGTCGATGTTTTCGCATTCGAAACATTGCATCCCTTACATCGATGTTGTATGTCGACGTGGCGTGTAAAAACGATTGATCTACTTCATCGATGCGGTTTTGTGTTTTTTTTTGTGGACGTTTTGCTGTTTCCATTTATTTTTATGTTTACTGTGTTTCAGTTGTTTTTATTTGGTTTCTGCTTTCGTTATTTTTGACTGACAGTTCTACATCAATGCGGGGGAAAACTTCATCGCTGCGGTTGTTCGACGATGGCGTTAAATAAGGGAAAGAGAAGCTTTTACTTGACTTTGCATGATTTCAACCAAACACGCCTATTGCCATAGTAAACGCAGCCATTATAAATGTAAACGCAGCCATTATAACGTAAATGTAAGCAATACACTCAACACAGCAAACAAATTATGAGCAAGGGTGCATTAACATGTTTGTTACACTTACCCCTATTATGTCTACATTTGCTATTGTTGTATAGTTGAAGTTATAAATATCATTCAGCAAACCCTCATCAGAATATCGAATAGTTGCGATTACTCATCGAATAACCATGTGCAGGAATAGGTTTCCCCGAATTCGTTTCGGAAATAAAAAAAAATGTTTTTTTGCAGGAAAACATTTGATTAATAAAAATATGTAAATCATTCTATGGTCAATCAACTTTTATTGACTTAATAATTCTCAAAGCCAATGACATTGAAGACATGGCGATGCGTCACAAAATATTCGATGACCAATTTGAATATTTAAATATGTTCAACATCCTATTTGCTTCCTATTTTAACTTAATTAATATTAATGCAGACGCCTATCTACTCAACTAACAATTTTTCTTAAGTCAAATGTTTTAGGTTAAGTGCTTTTATTTGTTGGATCGCTAGTTACACATTTACCTTTTTTGATTTATGAAGTTTTCACGTATTTGACACTGACTTCAAAAACATGATTTAATTTGAGATAAACTAAGGTTTCTGCTAAAAAAAAAAAAGTTAACATGAATAAAACAAATTCGAATTTAATTTTGACTGTTTTTTTTTTTATTAATGTTTTACAATATATATGCGTATATATATTATTCAAATTTCTTAAAGGTATAATTTGGTTGGCCTTAAATTTATTTAAGTCATGAATTTAAATAAAAAAAAAAAATTACAAAAAGCGTTTCTCTTTACAAATAAAATAGGTAAATAAAACAAATTCCTGTTTCTTTTATGACATTTAACAATACATTTACACAGCTAGATCTGTGTAGACAATTTTCGTTTGCCTGATTAAATATCTACACCTATTCACAATGACAAAGGAATAACAAAAATTAACGAAAAACTAATGATTTATGACAACACAATAAATGAGACAACAAAACTATCTACTGTACACAAAATGAACCGTTACACAAGTATGATTGACAGAAAACTAATAACGCTTTCTCCTTTCTTGGAGCTTCTCCTTGTGCACCTGTTGTTGCCTATAAACGAAGAGTGGGCGGAAAACAATGGCACGCTTCTTGATTCGACTTGAGTCCAATTTTTCACTATGGTCATCAATAACAGGCGATAAAGACACATCCCGCCTTGGCCTAGAGTACGGCTTGAACAGATCGTTTTTACCGCTATCGTGACGATAGAGAGTGCTCAAGAAGTCAAAGTATGGCTGGTCACGAAGACTGTCGGGTTTTTGCAGGGGAGATGGTGTGAATGCGAAAAAGTCTGGTGACTGAATGTCTAAGAAGTTATGTTGTTCCTCTCCTTGTTGTGGTTGTTGACGTTGTTGTTGTTGTTGGTATTGACAGCTGACAAGTGGCAAAATGCAAATGGCGAAAATCTACAAAAAAAAAAAACATTTGTTAATAAATATTTCAGATGGATAATAAAAAATAATTTGACAAAACCTGTCAAGAATTTATTTTGACGATTCAATCAAACACAGGAAATACACTCTGAAGGTCTTCAAAGTTTATTCAGACACCCCAAATTTAGAGCTGATTAGTTGAAATACGAGAATTTTTAACAATTAACCGGTACGACATTTAAAGGATTATTAAGCTGCACGAGTTACGGTATTTTTTTTTTAACTCAACTAGCTAACAGCTGGGGTGGTATATCTGGTACTTGAACGACATTGAATGGATTATTAAGCTGCACGAGTTACGGTACTTTTTTTTAACTCAACTAGCTAACAGCTAATAACTGACTTTCTTTTGAGTTTAAATAAATGAACGAGTTATTTGTTTTGTCATATTCTGGATTATATAACCGCAGTTGTAACGGTATAGACTAGTTATTATGGAAGCAGATATTAAGTTAACAATAGGGTTGTTATAAACCAATATTCTCAAACGAAATAAATTAATTATTTCGGTTTGTCGAGCGAGTTAGACAGGAATTATTGATATAATTATGAATAAATAGAAACTAATATCCCAAGGTCACCCTTTTCGAAGGTGACAAATAAACAATTAACTGGCTTGTTCTGGAATGTGATAAGTTTCAAATATTATCTTACAGCCAATTGGATATGGGTGTTCCACTTTGAGGTCCAGAAAACCAAGAACTAATTTGTTGGAGGATGTATTAATTTTTTGCATGCTTTTTGGTGTTAGTTGTTGATTTGATGATTTGACTTTTTTTATGCGAATAACATCAGCTAATTTTAACTCAATGTGTACAAGCATCTTTTAATCGTACATAAAACTAATACCTGAAACACATAACACTAACGCAATAAAGATTAACGTCAACGTTGGGAATCGTTGTAAATTTGCTGTTTCTGTCGAGTTGTTAATGATGTACAAAACAATCCAGAGATATAAAAAATCGGATGTTCTCCTATAAACGTTGCTTCCTAAAATGCTATAACCTACTATATAATTTTTATATCAGTTTATATCAGTTAAGCCAATGGGATCTTTGATTTCCAAAACGATATTCAAAACATGGAACCTTCGGTCAAAAAACTTTCCGCTGAAAGTCGCCAAGGTATTCGAAAAATTATTTACAAAGCTCTGTTCAAGTGGGCTCAGGAAAGCCAACAAAAAAAAACATAAACGGACGCCTGTAACGTTGACTTTGAAAAAACTGTCGACGCCGAATGGTTAGAGGGCCTCTTCTACTATCTAACCCGATTGGGTATGCTTAGATAAGCCCATTGTGTTAATGACTTATGAAATACTAATGAGAAAGAAGTTCGTTGTCAAATGTGGCTTCGAGGAAGGTATTTAAATTAAAAGCCGCTTACAATAGGAGGCGGTGTGCTCCCCGACATTAGCTTAACAATAATACAAGTGACCTCCAGGTTTCCTCAGACAAGCTATAGAGTACCTGGTCTAGTGGCGAACAGATCAGGTCCCACCATTAAGGTAATCAACATATTCAGCCCTATCGAGGTATTCGTTCGGAAAAAAATCTCGAGCAAGGTTTCCGATCCCATTAGCATTTTGAGCATATCTTTTGACGAAATTTATCGCACATGATCGCGCAGCTGCATAATGCGTTAAGTCAAACATTGTAGACAGTTGTGCAATTCTAAAAGGCCTCCCAGAATGCGTATCTGTAGCTGGCGCTTGTAGCTGAGTCAAAAGTAAAAAAACAAGCAGTCAGCGCTTACACAATGTGAATCTGTAGCTTGAAGTTGAATGAATGGCAACTTCACGCAAGAAATGTATCTCTCTTTTGACACTGATACAAGATACAAGCTACAGATAAGCATTCTGGTCGGCCCTTAAGTTGTCCAACGAAGAATTGTTACGGAAGCCATTTATAGCGATAGTAAGCTTAATTCATTTTGTATCGCATCGGATACCTCGAAAAGAAACTGATTTCCAATTGGAACTGACTGTCGTTTCGGAAAAGCTTCCGAACGGATACGTCGATAGAGATGAATATTGCGGAGTTGCTTTGATCGTGTTAAATGGTATTGAGATGGGAAAAATTCTCTTCAGAACACCATTGCTTAGGGCTTCTTCTAGCGATACCAGAGAACACTGTACACATTTGGGCGTCATTGGACACAATCGGCGGGGAGGAGTGTATATTTTGTTTTTGCCTCATTTTGGGCATCTACGTCACCGACGCGACGTTCATGGCACATGAACAAAGCCATATCTGTAACAGTTGTAACATGGTAACTTCGCGGGTAATTGAAATGACATTTAAAGACAGCTGTCATTGTTTGCCATTTCCATTTACTAAACTGCCGATTTATCTATCGTTGGGTAAAAGCAAGCGTCAATCGTTGGAGAATCAGGGAAACCAAGTGAAGCGTAGTAATTTTAAAATAACTACCAATCAGCTAACCATTCTCAAGAATCAAACTTACCAATCTTTAGGGCTATTATAACGAGTGTTTATTTTTTGAGGTTGGTTTTTCGAATAGAGATAAAACTGAAAATTTGTGGTCGAATCGGGAAACTCTAATGTCATTTATGTTCAGTTTGGTCTGCCATTTCATCATGAATAGATTGACAAATGAACAACGCTTGCAAATCGTGCAAATTTATTTCGAAAATAATGGTTCAGTTCACCAAGTTTACCGCAAGCTCCGTCCATTTTATGGTCGACATAATCGTCCAAATAGAAATAAATTTTTGGCGCAACAGGCTCGTTAGTACCCAGGGCCGAGCTTTCTCACAACCATTCATATGTGTGAGTGTACTTATTGCACGATGATGGGACCTCATGTTTTAGGCCGACTCCGAATGACGAATTCGGGATAAGCTTCTCTTGACAACTGATTAAACTCGGTTGATTTGTCAGATCATCACGGGAGGAGGGCCAGTGAAAAATCGCTATAATCGTCCATCAGATCAATTAATTCGGTTAACCAAGGATCGTTTTCGCACTGCGTTTACTCTATGTGATAATACGCTTCCGCAGAGACGTCGAACAGTGCGCACCGAAATAATAATTGCCGCTGTAGAGCAAAGTGTTGAAGAGGACCCGAATGAATCGATTCGCCACCGTGCACAGCAATTGGAGCTTTGTCCATCAACTTCATGGAAGATTTTGAGCAAAGATCTTGGCTTACGATGTTACAAGATCCAGCTTGTGCAAGAATTAAAGCCGCGAGAACATGCAATGCGTCGTGATTTTGGTGTATGGGCCGAAAACGGCGCTACATGTCACACAACACACGTCACAATCGATTTATTGAAGGAAACATTCGATGAGCTCATAATTTCGCGGAATGGACCTGTCAATCGGCCACCAAGATCGTGAGATTTGACACCATTGGATCATTTTCTTTGGGGATATGTGAAGTCGATCGTCTGCGCCAACAAACCAGAAACGTTAGGGGACTTGGATGCCAACATTCGTGGCGTTATTGCCGACGGCCCCAAATGCTCGAAAAAGTGGCTGAAAATTGGACCTCTAGACTTGGCTTTATTCGAGCCAGCGGCGGTGGCCCAATGCCCAAAATCACATTTAAACATTAATGGCATAAAATTATCCTTCTAGCAAAACCAAATTGATTGGCATTAAAACGATTTTCTTGTGTTTTATTTCAATTCGAAGTTTTATACCTCGAAAAAAAACACCCTTAAGTAATTAAAGACATTGAATTCTGTGTCACATTAATCAAGTTTAAGCAAAGGATACAAATTCCATTGATCCAATGATAATTGCTACTGAAAATCTTATAAAATAAGTCAACGAATTCTTAACAAAATATATTACAAAACATATTTTACCGTTTTATGGCAAACCTCTCAAAAGTAGACAAATATTTACGTCGCATAGACATTTTTATTTAAGTTGTTGCCTATGATATGTCACAATAAAAATGATGGCCATGACAATTAACCTGCATAATTTTTCTTCACCTAAACCACAAGTTGTTCCAATTGTGATGTTAGACAAATAATATCTGCGCGTTGCGTATGCCACTTGCATAGGCTTACACTTTATCTACTTTTGACAGATGACACTTAAGTTAACTTTTTTATGTGCATTCGGAGAACTAACGACCTTTATGTCAACGGTCAATAAACCGAATAATTGTATTGTTGTTGTTGTAAAGCTGGTTTGTTTCGTATTCATATTTATTGCTGTTTGCGGTACTCCGACTAATGTCATCTTGCATTTTGTTTTTTTTTTTAAAGATTAACCCTCAGCTTCAATGTTGATTCAGGTAAACACCTCTTAATAAAAATCATCTGTTGTCTCGTTGGTTAGCTGTATATTTTACTTTTTAAACGACATCAAAGAGCAATCAAACAAAACCAAATCCCAATATGACCTTCTTCACAGCCATTTCAAAGCTGTTGAACTTGTTCAGCATACTTGTCAGTTTGGTCACCATCAGTCAAAATGTTTCTCCCATTTTTTTTTTAAATGGAGATAAAGTACGTTGCCTAATATGATGCAACATCATTAAGCATTACCAGAATCTCAGCATTTTAATAGAGAAACCTGGTGTTTTTAATTTTTTTGGTTATTCTGGGTAAGCAAACAAAATCAAAAAGTAATTCGCGCAAAGAGCACAACCGCGCATAACGAGTTTTACAAATTAATTTAATAGTTAAACTGGATTATTGACATTTTTTTTGTATAAGTGGATTATTGGCAATTTGTAGATTTTGCTCGGTTAAAAAAAAATTTCCTTTTTTTTTTTTTGTTATGATAAGATGTAATTATGTGCATGTTATTAGTTAAAAATAAAACTGAACCGGATATAAAGATTTCAACAGGTGACATTTTTTCTGTCAAAAAATTGGCGCCGGTATTTATTTTTTAAGTGTGCCTTTATTTTTGGCGGACTTTAGACTGGAATAATCTACTTTATAAGAATTAAGATAAATTGGTACAATGATGTCCGGAATTTTGTTCAAATTATCTTTTTGGTTTACTCTTGTAGTTTAGTGCTACCAAATACGAAAAAAATATATACAAACGTCAACTAAAGTAAGTCAATATTTTGTTATGAATAACAATAGAAAGCAGGTTATTCAGTGTGGCATAATCAAAAAAAAAATATTGTATCATAGATATTTGTACTTAATTTTTTTGTTCAACAACCACTATTTGCAAATTTAACTACGATAGGTTTACTAATATATTGTGAAATGAAGGATTTTCCAATTCTGCATTAGCTTTTTATTGACATCTAGACAATTATTGGGACTGTTGTGCCAACATTTGTATCATAGAGCTTCTGACATAAAATACAACACTGTCATTATCAACAATTTATTTATCGCATTTGAAGGTAACTGCAAACTTTTTTATGTGTCAGAAATTGGTCAAATTTTCTACAACAAGAGCAGAGGCAATAACCATCTACAGCATCATCTGAAGGCGCTTCTAGTGCGTTATAGGTCTGCCACGCATGAGTAAAGTTTAAAAACAAAAAAAAATGTTTATCAACTAGTCCATCTAATATTACAATCTGTATGAGTACATTGCACAATTCATCAACCAAATTAGTTGGTAAATCCATTCTGTATTCAAATTGTTAGTGACATATTCGATATCATTTTTTGCAATGTTACAATTATTATTGCGATGTTAAAATGGCACACCCTGTATAATAACATTGCAACATCATGTTTCACACTTGCAGCTACATCTAAATAGCAATTATTTTTTGTGATACATTTTGCATAATTTGCGCAAATTTACACCAAGCCTTCATTTGCTCTTCAGCAAAAACGTCAACAAAATATGTGGTTGCATTTCAAATGTCACATACACCAATGCCTGACACTTAAAGAAGCGCTAATTGCAGAAAACTTACTATTCAAAGTGTGTAGGTTTTATTTATTGGTCGTTTGCTTTTGGACATTCTGCAAATGACAATTAAATTCGGTGGACAATATGTGTCAATGTTGTGGTTAAGAAAATTGTATTGCGTACTTAAATGGTGTGGTCAATTTATTAAATGAATTGGATAACGAAAATATGTCGTATTTCAAACAACTTGTAAGTCAAATATCTTCTTTTGCATGTTGAATTATTTCTTAGGGTATTATATTTCATATTTATTTACTTTTATGGTTTTCAGTTGTTGTTGAAACTGTGTTAGGCATTCCATTAGCAATTGGTAAGCTACCTCAATTTTGACATTTGCAAGAAGTGCAAGTTTTATCGTGTGCTTTTTTTTCCGGGGTCTATATTGGGGTTTAATATTAATATCTACTACCACCATTAAGATCAACAGCTTTTGGCCAATAAGTACACAGAAAACTGCTGTGGAAGTAAATTTTCGTTTGACCACAATGCATAAAGTGCCAAAATCAATATTGCACCTCCTATATAGCATTCAGGCGCCTGGAAAAAAGGAGATATAAGAATAGCGAACTCCTTAGTTTCATTCGAATTTCGTTGAAATATCTCGTCATTTGTAAGAAAATGTTGATTGTCTCCAAGCAATCCCTACGAACGCTACAGATGCTGTCAGTGACACAAGAAACTGTCAAAAACATATGTAAAAGTGATAAAACTGTACAAAGAAAAGTAAAAGGTATGATTAAATAGGGAACAAAAAATGATTGCAATAAAAAATGCGCATATTATTCGATTCAAAAATTCTTTACGTTTCTTTACGTTCCTACATGTCAAATAGCATACGTTTTAAGTGTTTGATTATTTCTTCCAATATTATTTTATTGCTTCAACTTTTTCTAGAATCTTCCTGCAAATAAAGAATGAAAAATGATGTGCAATGAAAGCAAATAATAACTTTGTCGGATGACTGACCATACGAATTGTTTGTTCTGACAGCATTTTGAATATTTAGTTGAATTATGACAGAGCTGTCAAATGTAAACATCCTATAATACAGCATTTCACAAAAACAAACAATATAACACCGAAGTCAATATTTGGTATAATGTAAACATATGCATAAATGGCTTACATTACATCTGACATTCAAATCACATGTACAAAATGGTATTTCGTCAGAAAATTCAAAGTACTAAACCCATTAATCAAACATAATAAAAGTAATTTTTATAATATGCGTCTATTTATAAAACATCTGTCAGCGATCACCTCTATTAATAACAATTTAATGTAATATATCTCCACCATCTAAAAGCTTGAATAACTTAATTTCATTATGCTTAATTACACTTATAATTACAGGTGATCTTTTGCCACTTCCATAATAAGCTGTTCTCCCCCATTGATAGGCAGAATGTTCTGCTGTAAGATCGTGATCAATCGCACCTTATTGAAGGTGTAAACCGAAGATTAGTTGTTCTTAGACTCACAAATTGCCAGGTGCCTTTCATTTGGACACACCTTGCACAATAATTTATGATGGGTTGTGAGCATGTCTTGAAAAGTAATTTTTTTAGGGTAAATTATGGGGATTCGAATTTTCAAACAAAATGCTGACTTTCCTTAAAAAAAATCGAATTTACCATTGCAATTTATAAAGTGACTCATATCCACCAAATGTATTCCGCACCATTTTAAATAAATAGCTGGTCATGCTGATAGTGGATAAGCTATGATAGAAGATCGGTGAGCAACCGTGTTACACATAGATCTAGAAAAAAAAATCGAAACATAAAGTCATCAAGTTCCCCCATTATCAATCAATCATCGATGACAACATCTGCAGCACATATGAGTATAAGGTATCTGTCAAAACGGAAACCGTAACGCAAGGACAAACCCAGCCAAAAAAAAAGTGTTAATTAATTTTTATTCGTCTTAACAGCACTTCACTTCCTTGGATTTTGTTATTTTATTCTCTTTTAAAGGTCTTAAAATTTAGAAACGCCACCAATACATTTCCTATAAATTTGATATGCAGCATCAAATCGAAGCACACACCATTTAACATATTTAACATCGTTAATATCTTTATCGTACCCATGTCACACAAAAACTATTAAAAATTTATTTGCGCACAAACAAAAATTAAAAATTTTACTTGCAAAACAAAATCACTGATGGAATTTTTAATTTAATGTTTTTTCATGTTTGCTGTTTCACTTAGTGATTTCTGTTTTTTTTAATGTTTTTTAATGGTGACCAACTGTCAGATTATCCTTGATTTAAATTGTATGGGTGTTTTTTTTTAATTTTAAATAATTTAACACTAAAGAACACTCACTTTAAGTAGCGATCCCATTTTGATTGTTTTTGTTTTCTTTATTCCAAATATGTAATCCAAAAAAAATGTCACTTATGTCAAATAAGTTATCCCGGAAAATGTCACAATTGATGATTATTTTGTTTGAATAGTTAAAATCTTTTAGTATCTTCACTATTGCTGGAGCTATGTTTCTTTCAGGTGTGTTTGCTCAGCAAATATTTATTCATTACTGTCAAGAATCACGTTGACATATTCGAATTTATATAAAATTTGTTTAGACCATTGGCGGATGATTGCTGGGGGCATATCATCATCATCTTCATCATCAACAACAACAGTGATGGCGGGTGAGAAGTGTTAACTGGTTTTAGAAATTTACACGCTGCCAATGATTATTGCTGGATGATAGACGTCAGATGCGTACGTGATAATGAAGTTCAAGTTAAGAGACGAGTAGTAATTGATGAGAGACTGCACCGCGCATAAATTATGATATATCGCTCAGCGGTGTTAATTTCCATGGCTCGTATTTGGATAGACTAATATTTTATTTTTTGCGTTTGTTTTACTAATTAAACGTGCAATGATTAAAATGGAATTTAAGCAAGATGCAGGCGTAATTTTGAACTTAGGTGTTTACATATAGCTTGAATAGATCTATGGTTTGTTTGGATTTTTGTTTTACTGTGCATAATTTGACTACGCGACTAATGCTAGCTGATATTTGCGGTACAAATCTATTTCATCACTAGCTTTGATTCCGGTAAGATGTTGTTGAGTGGAGTAGATAAGAGATATGTATGAATTTTGTCTCATTTTGAAAATGTAAACAAGTTCAAGATCATTGACTATAATAAAAGATTATTGAATTCTGCGAAAATCGACTTATGGTTGAGTAGCCTGTGTGCGAGCAATGCTGATTAGGCTGAGAAAAATGTTTTTTTGTTCAGAACCAAACATTTTGAAACAAATCTTGTAAGGGAGTGGTAATATTCAGAATACCTGCTGTCATTTGGTGAAGAAAAAACATCCTGCGAAATCATACTTTGTTGGAGTGAACATTTTAAATAAAAAAAAATATAATAAATCTTAATAAAAATCAGTCCCATTTAATTTTCCAACAGATGGCTCTGATAATCACATTATATACCATTAGAAAGATGAGAGCTTCTGACAGTTTTGTGTCATACTTTCATTCTACCAAATTTTGCTTATTACTTGATGAATGTAACATCTAAAAAGTTTTCATTTCCGGCAGCCTTAAGTTTATATATTGCTATCCTCACTTCACCTATGTCGCTAATATGGACTACCTGACAGCGTGAGATTGTGCGTCATTGCCGTTTCACAGTCTGTAGAAGTAGTTATTCCATATTCTTGCCATCGAATGTGTCCCAACTTCGATATTTCCTTGTTTATCTCGACAGGATTCTGTTCGAACCTTGTATCACTGGCATTAACGTTTTTCTGAAGAGCCGGTATTCGGCGTTCTTTTTTGCCCAAATAGCTCAATCGCAGCTATCATCTGTAGATTAGTCTTGTAGGACTCGGTCATGACATCTGTGGGAATTTTTCATCAAACAAAGCGTCTTTTTTGCTGGTTGGTGCGAAAACACTAGCACATCAGTTGCGGCTGATGTGGCTTGTTGACAACGTTGCCATTGTTCTTCGACATTAGATGTTGGTGGTGTGCTCCTAATGAAGAGGTTAAGGGATACGCGTTTTGCAAAGAAGCCGGTAGTCTTTCAACATAAAATTTATTCACAAAATTTCTTACTTATTATGGCGTGTTGCATACCCGCATTCTTACCTTGGCCGCAACAAGATTGTGGTCCGAGTCGATATTAGCATTTGATTGACCGGTCATTGATCTTGAGACCGCCACGGCCTCTTATGGCGATCGAGGTGAGAAACCCGTGTTCTGCCTGTACTGGCACTTCATTCCGCAACGAAGTCATTGAGCCTTAGTGAGTTCTCTACCGTGTTTTCGTGTAGGCTGTGATTTCCGATAATATTGCTTATTCCTATCTTTGCGTTAAAATATCCCAGAACGGTTTTACATAGTACTTTAGTTGTCGCTCATAAGTTTTGTCAAGGAGCTCGTAGAAGAAGACTTTTGTTATACCATTCCTCCGTCGGTGAGTGAGGGAATGTTGGTGAATTCAAAACTTCTTGTCTAAGTCTGGAACTAATAACAAATCCACATCCGAAGATGTCACTGTTGTTCATACTCTTTTTACCCGGTCCATCCCATCGTATTTCACGGATGGCAGTAATGTCTGCTTTTAAGCAGCTGAGGATTCCACTAGTTGTTCGGCTGCAACTCTCTTTATACTCACATTTATGGTCCATAACCAAAGGTCGTTGAGCGTTTTTCGATTAGCATGGGCGGCAAGAATAAAATCAGTCTTTTCGGTGCTTCGTAACAAGAATTATGTTCCCCAGGTGGGAAGCACAATCCTCAACTTGAAGGGCCGATTCTAATTTATTGAATACATCTACGACACGGACCATCAGTAACCACTGTTCAAGGGCTGATTTACCCTAAATATTCTAGGATGACTTTTCGTCTCAATATGTCGAAAAAGCTACTTTAGGTAACTCACAGGTAAAATGCAGTTCTAACTGGGACTGTATATGCCACCGTTGACTTCAATTTGAGAGTTTTTCCTTTGTCGCCTTAAAATGGAATATGTGAATTAGTTTAAGTTCACGTCTTCCACCACTCTAATCTGATACCGCAGGGACCTTTCACAGTCATTGAAACCTTATCTACCTTCAAGATATTAGACACTCAGGGTCGCCACGTGAAGGGTGAGAGTCGGTATTGGTAGGCAACACCTAGGTGAAAGCTCAAGGCTTCATATAAACATTTGACCTCCATATTCACCACACTTATGTAAAAAAATAATTCACTTACTAAAATGTTGCACAATTTTAATGCAATTGCACACAGCATAAAGCTGGGTCTAAAAATGCCTTTAAATTGAGAAAGTTTGACATTTCTTGTATGGAACAATACCCAAAACTATATGCCATGTCAATTATTGACAAATAGTCGTTCGTCAGTTCATTGACAAAAAAATGTAGACAAGTGCCTGACGAATGAAGAAATTCACCTGCGCAGCTTGATAATAGTTGTTTGCATAAACCATTTCCACAATGCGACTGCAGTTCCATTCGAAGCTTAATTTTTGTACAACCCTTTTTCCTTCAACTTTTGATGTTAACAGGGAATTCATTTCGCCATAATAAAATGCATAAATTTACAGAAAACATCATATTATCCGGGACTATGGAGCTCAAGTGTTCCTGCGGCCGGCTGATATGATTTTACATTGCGAACTCTTAAAGCTGTGATTTCGCAAACGATGAGATCAGTGAAAAGTTGCCTGATTCCAGTAAGACCTGTTCATGTACCCAGGCTTACAGTATTACACAAGCAACATCAAATGGAATTTGTTCGCCTTTAATAGGATTAGACCGAGACAGACTGGAGTAAATTCGTCTTAATCGATGAGTCCAGATTTTGCCTCCGCTCTCCAGATGACACTCCCAAAGACATTCAGTGGCATTAAATCTGTAGTAAAACTGAATTGATACAAATACATAACGTACTCCAAATTATTGGGAAATTTCACTCATTTATTTGAAACTCAGTGTAGTTATGAATATCTTTCCTGTACAAGAGGAGGTTCTATCGACACTGTAGTTCTTCTTTTTGTAATCGATAACAGATCGGTTATGAATAGTAGAAACAAATTTATTCGGCATCAAGAATTCATTTAGCCATTATCTAAGCAACAGTAGGCATAGTGAGAGTATTGTTTGCGTCCCAATCCCAATAACACATTTCGCATATTAGCGAATAATGAAAGTCAAATTTTTTTTTCGCAAATTTTAATTCCTCGTATAATTTTATGAAATTTGATAGCTTTTTTTTTTTTTTGACTGCTTGAAAATCATCAAATTCTTGCATGCTTGGCATTCGATCTCGTTTCTCCTCATTTCAAATTCCTGAAACCCATCAGATATTTCTTTCAAATTATGTAGATGATCATTCGTAATGGTTTATATTTATTGTATACAGACATAGTTATATTTACGCTATCAGATTTTTGTCGTTATGATCATAACACAAGCAGCATCCACGAGCAGAAATCTGCTCTTATATATTATGCATCCACATTTTTCACATAATCCATAAAGAACATAAAATTTATTATATTTGACAGTTCTGTCAACTTCAGATAAATAAGCTTAACTTGGAACCTCTAAATTTGTTCTGATATGTTCTCAAGGAATGATATAATTCAACCAACCACAACATTTCGCCGTCCCGCAATGTCTGAGTCGATTCACTGATGGACGGCCTGCCTGTCATCCACACACCACCACCACCGAAAACTATTTAAACATTAATATCTTAAAACTTTATTCATCAGCATAATAGGCGCATATATTGATACTTAAAATGGGAGACATCACTTGCCAAGTAAGGGTCGCTGCAAACCCAAAAGATTGTGGCCGGATCTTTCTATCGCCGAGTTTCGACCAGAGAGCCTTCCTAAGTCTACAAACTTTTGTATTAAACCACCGTATATACTAAGTTTATACTACCTGCGACAATAAGGGCCGATTTTTCAATCACCAGATAAGCATTCAGATAACACTTAACAGTCAGATAACACAAAAATACATTTTTCAATAGGCGTATAGCACTTATTCTAGGTATATAACAGTTATCTGGCGATTCAAATCATCTGCTCCTCAGTGAGCTGGGTAAACTTAAACTGACTGTTTATGAACTGTCAAAAGTGAGAAGTTGTAATTTTTGTTTATCTAGTTTTTGTGGTCTGAAGTAAGAAATATGGATTTTTTCGATATTTACGATGATTTTGTTATTGAAGAAGAGAATAACATATTCAACTACTTCGATTCACCCTTGAGGAAGCAAAGAGTGCTAAGACAGAGACCAGAACATTTTTTGGAATGGGAAGATGCCGACTTCAAAAGAAGATTCAGGTTGCAAAAGGATTCTGTCCAATATTTACTTTCATTAATTGAAACACAAAACAGAAAGGTTAGTCAACATTTTTAATAATAATATCTATCCTACAGCGATCTAATAGATTTTTCTTTTTTTCAGAAATCAATGTGCTTCACCTATGACACAATTGTTGGTTGCTCTACGATTTTACGCTACAGGAAGCTTTTACATTACCATTGGAGACTTTTCAGGTGTGCATGCTTCCACAATATGCAACATTGTGAAAAGGGTTTCTCGAGCTATAGCATCGTTAAGGCCAGAGTTTGTGAGATTGCCAACAAATGAAGAAGAAATACTCAAATTACAGCAAGCGTTTGACGAAATAGCACGGTTTCCAAGGGTCGTTGGTGCAATAGATTGTACTCATGTGCGCATAAGCTCTCCAGGTTTGACATTATATTTACTTTGCAATTCACACTTGAAAACTATATTTTATGCATTGCAGGTGGAGATACTGCTGAAAATTTCCGAAACCGAAAAGGCTATTTTTCAATCAATGTTCAAGCTATGTGTACATCGAATTTAAAAATTCAGGATATTGTGGCACGATGGCCAGGCTTAACACACGATAGCCTTATATTTTCAAACTCTGCGCTTAAATACCATTTTGATAATGATTCTTTTGGAAATGGAATATTAATTGGAGACAGTGGATATTTCCTAAACCATTAATACACGCACTTCCGATGGTGTAAAATTTACCGCCCGTTTTTCTCTTTTCTTCAACGTCAGCAAACTTTTCAAATTCAAGTGCCAGATAATGTGAAAACTAGTCTGCTAGCTCTAACATATAAGATTGTCACTATATCTTTCTCTTTTTATTTCAGTTTCGTGAAGTTAGAAAAATGTAAAATTTACCGCCCGTTTTTCTCTTTTCTTCAACGTCAGCAAACTTTTCAAATTCAAGTGCCAGATAATGTGAAAACTAGTCTGCTAGCTCTAACATATAAGATTGTCACTATATCTTTCTCTTTTTATTTCAGTTTCGTGAAGTTAGACATAATTGAGTTTGACAAAATCGTTCAATTACAATCTAGGAGTTATTCATTGATTGAAAAACCAACACCTACTTAGCTAGTAGATAAAGAGTGGAATACATTTATGCATTAAACAGCAATCAGACTGTTTAACTGACAATTGAAAAATCGGCCCTAAGTCGTCTCCGCTTTTAACTCTGACAAGAACATCTCGTCAGATAATAAACGAAGAATTACTCTTGCCAGCCGCTGTTTCTTTAGGCTAAGTAGGCAATGAAGTAGTAAAGCCCTCACTGACGGGCTATGGAGACGAAGATTCAACCATGAACTATATGAGATGTTCAGCGACATGCCCTTGGTCCGAAAACTTTTCATTGGACGTTTAAGATGGCTAGCACATGTAGAACGAATGGTCACGAATGAATGAAGTAGTAAAGCCCTCACTGACGGGCTATGGAGACGAAGATTCAACCATGAACTATATGAAATGTTCAGCGACATGCCCTTGGTCCGAAAACTTTTCATTGGACGTTTAAGATGGCTAGCACATGTAGAACGAATGGACTTCTGACACAGTCGAGGATCGCCTCGCCTTAAGTGGCGCGCACAAGTAAAAACCGACCTCAACCAACTTGGAGTGCGCAACAGGAGGCAGTTAGCGAAGGACCGGGCTAATTGGAGAGATATGTAGGTTGATCCCCAGGTTCATTCCGGACTGTAGCGCCACTTAAGTATGTATGTGAGCCCACACAAATGGAGGGCGAAAATATTTGTTTCCTTTGTAGTTTATCATCTGTCAAAAACATCTGATCATTCAACCCTCTAACCTGCAGTACCGGCTTTAGGCGTTAGGGTTAAGGTAAATCGGTAAAAAGCTTTACTTCCAATTTGTTTTTTTTTTTTTTTTTAATATTAGATCTCTTATATCGTAAAATATTTGTTCTAGGCGACTATGCAAAATTTACAACTGTGAATGGCAGCTGTTATTCTCTGTGAAAAATTAACGCGCATTACACGCAACAAATATTTTTTTGCAATAACTGCCTTTGCTAAGTATAAAAAGTGTTTTCCAGTGTTCCGATTTAGAAGAAAAAAAATTATTGGGGAATAGAATCTGTGAAACAAATTTAGAATTTCGTGTTAATTCAAACTCCTACCAGCCGCAAAACTTCCTAAATGCGTACGTGCCTGTTGAAGTGTGAAATTTAAAGTCGATTTTGCAATAAAACTAACATACTGCGATGGAGAAGATTGAATATGAAGGAAGGATGGAGGGCACTGCACTTTCTCAGAAGTAGTGAGACGTTAGTGGTTTCGAGATCAGATTTTGGGGTCATATTTTAATTTCTTTTTTTTATTCGTACTTTGATTTTGGGATGTCTCTGATGTTTGGGACAACTGTCGTCATCCCCTCTGACCGCAGTTTGACAGCTGTCGGGCAATATTACAGCTGTCCTTGGATACATTAACCGTTGTCATTTGACATGATGTCCAGTGTCTTTTGTGTCTATGTTTGTTGTGGCCGGTGTGTTTGTTCAAGGCCGTCCGCCTTAACACCTCAATTGTTGCAGTAAAATTTACCATAACAAGGCTCACTCTCACATTCCCTTAAATCCTTTCATTTCCTCTTTTCCTTATGGTAGTATCCGCCAGTGGCCCAAGACCTTAAGAACCGGGGAATGCAACCAATAGCAATAGCGTGCGTTGCAGCCCTGAGGAGATTGGAGAATATAAGCGTGCGACAGGCGGTTCACGAGAATACACCGTCGCGTCGTCGAAACCCACAGACAGTGGGAGATAAGAACGCTGTGCGTTTAGCTTTGACATACGCATGCTTAAGGCCATTTAGAACCGCTGCGGTTTATCTCCGCTGAACTAAACAGCCAGCTATGATAGAAAGGACAAGAAATATATTTTAATCGACTGCCCTTACATTATAAATATTGCAACAACAAAAAGAATTTAAAAAAATCAGTAGCACGTCCAACTCATGGTTTCCCGAGTAAGCAATCAGAGGCAAAAAAAACAACGTGTTGGCCGTATGCCTGTCATTTTGGATCGCAGCAAGAAAAGAGTGTGTAAACTTCCTGTTGATTTAGTAAGGAACGAATATATTTCGCACTAAGTGCAATCTTACCATTTCGACGAAAGGCCACACCGCTTTCTATAAGTGTAACCGAATATTCGAAAAAAACTGGGGTCTGAACCTTAGGATCATCCTATGGATGTACATGGCAATTGTAAGACCTATATTAACATATCGGGGGCTTGTCTGGTGGCAATCCAGAAATAAAGTACCCCATCTGAAAAATATGACAAAAGTACAAAGAATACCATGTGTGCGCGATACTAGCGCAATGAGAACCACACCAACAGCTGGACTGGAAACCATCCTTAGCCTGCTACCGCTAGACCTTTATATGCAAGAATCTGCAGCCAAAAGTGCTCTAAGAATCAGCCAGTTCAACTACTAGAAAACGAACACAGGTGGGCATGCACAAATTCTCCAAAGATACCTGGGCTCATCAGTATCCTCTGACTGTATCCTCTGCCTGACCATGGCTTTCAAAGACCATTCATCATCTTCCAAAAGAATGCATCTCTCCAAGCAGAGAGGAATGGGAGAGGAACAAACATCAAAATCATACCCATCTACACTTATCGTTAAAAAGTGGATTGAGGCGTTGTACTAAACAGCACGTTTCGTCTCTCTGAGCACAGCAGTGTCTTCCATTCCAAGATATTGGCAGTAGCAGATAGCGGTAGCAGTAGCAGAGACAACCAAAGCAACCTCTCTGTTGGCGATGCCACCAGATGATATCACCATCTTTATTGACAGTTAGGCTGCAATAAAAGCCTCTGCAGTTGAAATAAAATCTATGCTTGTGAAGCGTTGTTGTGAAGAGCTACAGGTTCTCGGCGTCAAACATAATGTTAAGATTTGCTGGGTCCCCGGACACAGAGGCATACAAAATACAAAAACGCAGAGGCATAAAGGGCACTGAAATTGCTGATGAACTGGCGAGGAAAGGATCTGCCTCTAGCATTGATCAGGCAGACCAGTCTGTCTGGACAGAAAACACTGAATATTGTAGAAAATGGTGGAACTCGCTCTCCACCTGTGAAACTTCCAAAAGGATGTGGCCTGAATATGACAAAGCCAGAACCCCTTAACTACTTCAAAGAAACAGGAAATCTGTCTCGATTGAAGCAGGAATTCTAGCTGGACATAACTAACTAAAATGGCACAAACTGGAAAAAGCATGTTAAAGATGATGACCTCTGTAGAGGCTGCTGTGATGAAGAAAAACACGAGGATACCATCCACTTGCCACTGCCACTGCCACTGCTCAGGCCTCAGCCAATTAAGAACCTTAGGAAAATACTTTTCCCATGACCTCGCCGATCTGTCCGAATTCCCTCTCCCTAATCTTTTCAGGCTTGCAACAACATCTGGATGGCTGCAAAGGGACTAACAACAGTGGACTGTAACGGGATAATGAAGGAACCGACCACACACTTGGAGCCCCAATGGACATCACAATGGGTCTCTATTTACCTGAGTGTTATACACCTGAGTGTTATACACCTGAGTGTTATACACCTGAGTGTTACACACCTGAGTGTTATACACCTGAGTGTTATACACCTGAGTGTTATACACCTGAGCAGTTATACACCTGAGTGTTATACACCTGCGTGTTATGAGGAAGACGCACACCGACTACCTCATCAACCTAACCCAAGTGCAATCTTAATTTTTGTTTATCTACAAAAAATTAATGCTTCCAGCATTTCCATACACCATGGAATTGTTTATTTTCCTGTAAGTAATAAAATAAAATTAAAAATAAATAATTTTTCTTACTTAAATACCCGTCTCCAGGCCAATCGGATTTAAGGCAGTGCAGCCTGTTTGGGCTCAAAGAGGTAAACTATCGATTTTTTTTTTAGTTCTGAACTCAAATTCGGCTTTCAAGCACAAAAATTAGTCAGTTAGAATTTTTTCCTATAAAATAAAATTGGCCGGTTAGTGGGTCAATTCCAGGGTTAACTCACCAAACATGCTGGGTCGACTCGAATTTAACTCCGGACTTACATTTACTGAAAAACTACTTTCTCGAGTTAACACAAGTTTGGTCCCGAAACTAGAATGATCTCGTACTGAAAAACAGTGCCTTACTGACTTATTAAATGGGACAATATCGTCCAATTCCAATTTTTGGAGCATACACTACCCCTCTAAATTAGATATCGTTCACACCTTTTTCTATTGACGACATTACATACATTTATTTAACAACAACAAAAAAAAATTCAAAACTATACACAATTTGTTGATATACCTTTTATAGCTGTGGAAAATTCAAAAATTTGTGTTATTCCAATTAATTAGCGGACTTTTTTTCGGCAACAAATACAAAGCTGTTAAATGCACACAAATGTTTATTTGGAATATTATTATTTGTTAGCATATGTCATGCCCTCTTTCACGGATATCCAATTTAAGATTGACGTATCTATCAAATAAATTAATTCGAATTAAATTATATTATTTGAAAACTGCGTAGAAGGTAAATTTTACTAACCGTGCTAAAAGTTGGTTCAATTTTTACAAGGTGGTGCTTGCTAATTTCTGTTAAATAAAATAAAATACTTCACATGGAATGTTTTCAAATCCTATACCCATAATGTCTTACCACATTAATGAAATGATAATTTTATCGATCCATTCTATTCGGACAGAAAAATAATGACGTTTATAATTATGAATAACAAATATTTTCTTTGACATATGAACGTTACGAAATGTCATCTGTCATATTTGTTTGAACTGAATTGAACTTCTGAATACTTTTTGGTGGTACGTGTCAATTTTGATTTCAGTAAACCTGTTGGACATATTTAATTAATTTTTTGACTTGAATCAGTCCATTATAAGATAAACCTGACCCTAAAGGTGCTAGTAAGTGGATTGTTCGATAATGTAATTTTCACTTTTATTTTGTTTTTTTGTTTTTCTTTTCGAAGAAAAAAAGTTGCATGAATAATGTCGTATTTCTGGTATAGCCTACCAACGAATCAGTAAATATTTCAGCAAAATCTGACACATTTTGACAGCGGATAACCAGCCCATGAGTAATGTAATTCACGTACCAGGCAGGAAGCGCTTCCGTGAAAGATGCGGGTGAACGTTAAATTATCACAATCTTTCTAATTAGTTACTAATTGTATGGAGATTAATCATTGTAAAAATGACTCTTATGTTAAAAATGCATACGAGATATAATTTCAAGTTTCAAGTTTTCAAGCCTCAAACAAGTATCGTAAGATAAAGGGAATAATATCTATAGTCGATAAACATGTCTTCAATGGTTCAAGTAAACCAGATCAGCTTGTATACTGGAGAGCTTTAACAGTAACCAACAAATTAACAAGTTAATCAGTTGAATAAACGTAAAATTACCATTAGTAAAATACCGATAGAATGGTAAAACTGGAAATTTTTTATTATGTAATCGAAACAAAATAGCATCCTCTTAATTGAGGTACTAAGCACGGCATTGTACGGAATGCTGATAACATTTTACCAAAAGCAAAGATATAATTCTCCGTAAAACTTTTGCGATATCAGAATGATAAAGTAAACATGATTCAAGCCCTTCAGTTTCAATTTTAAATAACCATATGCTACCTTAAAATGTTATGAAATAGCTTGATCATAATTTTAACCCAAAGTCTCTCTTCCGCGAGCTCCAGAAGCGAATCAGTTAATATGCATCCAAGATGGCTGTTGTTACAGTTATATCAATACAACAACCTGCCTATTAAAATGTGGTGTAGGCCTAACACATCAAAACTATATGTAAACGTCGAAAAAGGCAACCTCAAAATTAAGCGTATTGAGGTGGTGGAACTTTTCGATAAATATTTTCGTTCAGTTTTTTGTTGATAAGTTTGAAGAGTTGCGAAATAGACGACGCCCTAAATCAGTCCTTGGAAATAATGTTGGAATTGAATTTTTCCTTTCAACTAGTCAAAACGCTCTGTTCCCAGAATGCAGAGAAAGAATGCCCTTTACTTTACTTTTACTTTCTCTCGATCCGTTAAGATTGTTTTCTTAAGATAAGGCATCCTGCTCCATCCATCGTGATCGCTTGATCCTCAAACCAGGGGTTCGGACATTCATATCGCCTCGAACCTCGCTGCTCGCTCGTACAATCGCAAGAGTATTTATCGATCTTAACATACACAAGTCGGCTGGTCAAGATGGTATATCCCTCATAGTTCAACACTGGTAAAACCACTGCGTAAGCTTTTCCATATGCTCTATTCATCAGGACTCTTTCCGAGTCGATAGAAAACTGCATTTGTCCAGGCCGTCCCCAAAAATGGCGAATCTTCTTCTCTCTCTAGCTATCGATCAATTTCATTTACCTTCCTTCTCTCTAAGGTCATGGAAACGCTGATAAACCGTCAGCTTATGGAATATGATGAATCATGGAAATTCCTCAATGACAATACGGTTTTCGTAGCAACAGGTCCACTGGTGATTTGATGTCATATCTCACCGAAAAGTGGAACCAATCAATCCAACTTGGTGGCGCAAACAAGATCGTTGTACTTGATATTTCAAAGGCATTTGACAGGGTTCGGCATCAAGCCTTTTTGTCGAAAATGCGTGCATTTGGTATCGACGATTCTCTTCTTCAATGCATTAGAAACTGCCTCTGGAAACGCTCAACTTAAGTAGTTTTGGACGGTTTCAAGTCTGCCACTCACCATATAAATGCTGGTGTTCCCCAAGGCTCCGTTTTGTCTAAGACACTCGTTCTGATTTTTATTAATGACCTATTGTCTGCAACTTCTAATACAATCCTTTCTTTCGCAGATGACAGTACCCTCAGCTTTTCATATTCCTTCTCGAATTCACGCCCTTCACCTTTGGACGTGGAAGAAAAACGACAAAATATGTTACGCTCATTAAATTCCGACCTCTACAGCATAATTAAATTGGGTAAATCTAGGAGTGGAATTAAATGCTTCCAAAACGCAATGCTGTCTTCTGTCTTCCTAGCGAAACCAAAATTTATCGCCATTCTCCACAAATAGTACATGCATCGTCGAAACCGGAAAATGTTCACTGCTCGGTATGAGTGTTAGTAACGACCTTCGTTGGAACGACCACATATTTGAAATCGCTAAAAACGCAGTGAAATGTCTAGGTTTCCTTAACCGATGCAAGAAATATGTCACCCGTTCCGATCTGACCTCAATATATAAAGCGTACATACACCCCAAGCTTGAGTTCAACGCATACATATGGTCAGGTGCAGCCAAAACATAATTGTACCTTCTAGATAGGATACAAAAGCGTGCGAAAAAGTTGATAGGAGATCCAACCATAACGAACTCCATAGTCTCGCTCGAACATCATAGGAATGTCTCCTGCCTTACACCCTTTTACGTCTACAACAACAATAAATTCTCTAACGGAATAGCCAGATGCCTTCTCTCGCTCTTTACTTTTAAAATTATTTCGTCAAAAATACCTTGACAAACTCCGCCAGCCCCCTTATCGAGAAACTGAAGCAATTTATTTATCTTAGCAATCTGTGCAGGTTAATGACAAAAAAACTTCGAATATTTGGAGTCTCATGTTTAATTTTTCGCACTACGTAAATCGCATGTCTTTAAAAAATTTTGATTTTTCTATTTTCCGGAGAATTTTCTGCGGTTTCTCAATCAATTGGTAGATTCCACCCCTTCAACAATTCAACCGTAATACTCGCCTTGTCATGAATGCTAATCAATTCACCCTCAAGCATATCTTCGGGCGTACTATGAAATATAGAGAACAACACGAATGTGGAATGCCTTCCTCTTCATTACAATCTATAGAAATTCAAAACCAACGCACATCGGTATCTCCTCTTTTCTACTCCTCATAACCCCTTTAGCGCGAGCCAATTGTAAAAAACAAATGGATGCTGGAATTCGAACATTCTGTTCGCCTGAGATGTATTGTTCATTCAATCGATGTGGCCTAGCCAATCCAGTCTATGTACATGTTTTGAACATTTGTACTGCATCCGCATCTTGGTACAGCTCATGTAGTTCGCTGTTGTATCTTCTCCTCCATTTGCACTCCTCGCATTGCAGGACCAAAAATTCGGCGAAGAATTTTTCTTTCGAAAGTGACTAATATTTGCTCAGCTTTCCTGGTTATTGTCCAGCACTAGGCGGCCGTTAATTAGGAATTGTAGGATTAGGGTCCGGTAGAGCAAACATTTGGACTTTTGGCTTAAGAGTGTTGATCACATTTGTGTTGCTAAGCCGAAATAACATCCTAGGGGTGGTGTTGGCCGTATCTCCACTCTGGTGTCATTCGTCAGATTGATGATGACTCCGAGGTAGATGAACTCTTCAATTTTCTCAAAATTGTTGCTATCAACAGTAAAAGATTGTCCAAGATTGTTCGTCTGAGCATATACTCGTCTTTCTCTGTTTAACTACAAGACAAAGGCCGTGAATGCTTCTATAGCGACCCAATGGAAGCGACCAATGATGTCGATGTCGTCGGTGTACCTCAGTGGCTGGGCGGATTTGTTGAAGATATAGTGCCTCCCGCTAAGCACGATATTGAAACAATCGCATGATAGTGCATCTCTTTGTCAGAATCTGGTACAAGTTTGGAAAAGTTTAGATGAGCCGTTTCCAAACCAAAGATTATAAAGTCATACAGATGATGGACTACATAGAAGAAAAATTGTTCTATGGCGGGTCGTGCTGGCACAGCCCAGCGTATGTTTTGATCTCGTTTTTCATGTGTGCACACTGCCGCCGACCGCCCGTACCATTAGGCTGGTGAGCAAAAGTTTCTGTTTTTGTTTTTAATGCGTCATCTGTATGACTTTATAGTCTTTGTTCCAAACTGAACGTTGCATCGCATGTCCTGCAATGTAAGGCGACGCAACTGTATTACTTTTGATGGTATCCCGAAATCCGCCATCGCTTTATAAATCTCTATGTGATGGATGTTATCATACGCAGCCTTAAAGTCGATGAAAAGATGGTGTGTTTCGACTTGAAATTCTTTGGTTTTTTCCAGGCTTTTCTTAAGTGTAGGATCTGCCGGGCCCAAAGCCACACTGGTACATGCTGCAAGATTGCGATATCGGTAGTTGGTACAAGATCACCTTTTGTTGATTGCACATATGAAACTGATATTCCGGTCATAAGGCATGCTCTCATCCATCCTGAGTTCCGCTGGTAGTCCATCAGACTTGGCTGCTTGCTGTTCTTCAGTTTTTTGATGACTCCTTTAAATTTTTCAAATCGGGAGAGAGCGTTACCTCTTCGTTACCCAAAGGTAGGGTGTTTCTTGCTGTTTCTATACCCATTTCGCAGTATCTCGAAATGCTACCAGAATAAATCTATAATTCCCGGCGTGTCAGTGACTAGGTTGAAAAAGTTATTTCGTAGAGCCTACGTTTCTACTTTCTACTAGCTGCCAGTTGTTTGGCTTTCTTGGAGAATTGACGGATTCGGTACTCTTCCCGTGCGGCGCGTTGTAGGCCCTTTTTATTTGTCACATCTGTAATCACTTTTTGGTACTTGCAAATATCATCATACCATGGCCATCATTTCGGGGGTGGCTTGTTGCTTATGGAGATTTCGACTGCTCCCTTGATGATATTGGGGTACTGTATCCACTAGGTGTTGCCATTGGTGGAGAATGAGGGCACAGCGGGGAGTCTTTCAATCATTGTACCCTTCTGATTGTGTGTACACCGGAGATATTTTATGCGTGCCTAACACATGGTCGATTCTGTTGGAGGTTTGACCATCTTTAGATCTCCAAGTTGCTTTTTGGATTTAAAGTCGTGTGATCCTGGTGCTGCTGATAACTGTATTACATGCTGCCACAAAGTCTGTTAATCGGAGGCCATTATCTGTTGTCTTTTCGTGCTAACGATTTTCACATCGTAGGTATTTCAGACAGACTCCGTAGGCTATGTCCAGAAGGTCATAAAATGCCTCCTCAACAGGGTCATCAATCCCATCGCTAGGGGCATATGCACATATAAGATGATGCATTTCACAGCCAGGCGATTTCCAACCAGCCCAACGTCGAATTATTTCTGACCTTTGTCGGTTTCCAAATCCGAATCTGTATCCTAATATGTGAAGCCTAAGATGGCAGTTGTAATATATGTCCATGTTTTTCTTTTGGGTATTACTGTCCAAGGTATTTACTGGATTGTGGTAATGTATGCCCTTTACCGCACAGATGTAGCACCATGAGTGTAGAACATGTTTACGTTCCAGGTGCTCGACTCGGACCACTACCTTGTTGCAGCCAAGGTTAGAATGCGGATATCCACCACGCCACAACAATCAAGAAATAATGTGAAAAAATTTATTGTCGAAAGACTGCAATCGAAAGAGACCGCCAAGACCTTCGCGCAACGCGTATCCCTAAGCCTCTCGATTAACACCATACCACCAGCATCGAATGTCGAAGAACTATGTCAACGATGCCAACAAGCCATTAGATCAGCCGCAACTGATGTGCTAGGTTTCTCGCGCCCACCAGCAATAAACCTCAGGTTTGATGAGGAATGCCGACATATGATCGCAGCCAAGAACGAGGTCTACAAGACTAAGCTGCAGGTGAAGACGAGAGCTGCAGTTGAGCTATACAGGCAGAGAAGAAGGAAAGAACAACGGATTTTTAGAAAGAAGAAAAAAGAGCAAGAAAAGCGCGCGATCGAGGATATAGAGAGGTGCCACTCTAGGAACGATGTTCGCAAGTTTTACCAAAGTGTAAAACGTCAAAGCCCAAGATACAAGGCTCGAACAGAATCCTGTCGAGATGAACAAGGAAATGTCGTAGTTGAGACACAGTCGATCCTGACGATATGGAAGAACCACTTCTGCAGACTGTTAAACGGCGATGACGAACAACATTCCGCTGTCAGGCAGAACGAACCATTCAATATTGGCAACGATAGCGAGGACTGCCAACCACCCGACCTGAGTGAAGTGAGGATAGCAATATCTAAACTGAAGCTTAATAAGGCTGCCGAGTTTTATAAAGCCGGCGATGATGACTTGGTAAGTAACATCCACCAACTCATAAGCCGAATCTGGTCGGAAGAAAGTATGGCTGAAGAATGGAACCTCAGCATAGTTTTCCTGATCTACAAAAAATGACACCCTCTAAACTGCGCCAACTACAGAGGCATAAGTCTCCTCAACATCGCTTACAAGATCCTATCAGCCGTAATATGTGAACGCCTGAAACCGTTTTCAACAACCTGATCGGCTTTTATCAGTGTGGTTTTAGGCCAGGAAAGTCCACATCCGATCAAATCTTCACACATCGGCAGATCCTGGAAAAAACCCAAGAAGTCCAAATCGATACCCACCACCTATCCATCGATTTCAAAACCGCATACGACAGCATTTATAGAGACGAACTGTACAGAGCCATGTCTAGTTTTGGTATACCGCCCTAACTCGTCCGTTTGTATAAGATGACGATGGAGAATTCTCGCTGCTCCAACAGGGTCGGAAACGACCTAACCGACACATTCGATACCAAATAAGGATTTAGGCAAGGCGATTCGCTGTCATGTGACTTTTTCAATCTGATTCTTCAGAGGATTGTGCAAAACTCACTAGCCAACACCAGAGGCACATTTTTCCAAAAATCTGTACAACTACTAGCATACGCCGACGATATTGACATCATTGGTAGGACCCAACGTGATGTCATAGCCACGTTTGCTAGTATAGAGAAGGAAGCAGTAAAAATGGGTTTAGCAGTAAATGAGGGCAAGACGAAGTATATGCTGTCAACACGAAAGGACACACAACATCGACGAATTGGACAGAATGTCACCATTGACAGATATAGCTTTGAGGTAGTACGGGACTTTGTCTATCTCGGTTCCGCTGTTAACTCTGACAACAACATCTCGTCAGAAATTAAACGAAGAATTACTCTTGCCAACCGCTGTTTCTTCGGGCTAAGACTGCAATTCAGTAGTAAAGCTCTAACTTGAACTACTAAGGAGATCATATATAAGACCCTGATCATCCCAGTCCTGCTCTACGGCGCTGAAGCATTGACCGTCTCAAAAGCGGATGAAGAAATCCTTGGTCGATTTGATTCGGTCCCGTTTGCGTTGACGGGCTGTGGAGACGAAGATTCAACCAAGAACTATACGAGCTGTACAGCGACATGCAGCATTGGACGTTTAAGATGGCTAGGACATGTAGAACGAATGGACACCAATACTCCGGCTCGCAGAGTATTCGATTCCCAGCCAGACGTCGGACGCAGTAGAGGAAGACCTCGCCTTAAGTGGCGCGCACAAGTAGAAACCGATCTTAACCAACTTGGAGTGCGCAACTGGAGGCAATTAGCTAAGGACCAGGATAATTGGAGAGGCATGTTGGTTGAGGCCCAGGTTCATTCCGGACCATTTAAGTAAGTAAGTAAGCACAACCCCCAACCTGGAGGGAAAGTTTCAGTTCATTAAATACCCCTAAGACACTGTGACCATCAGTATCTACTACGGGATTGAGCACTGAAGTTGGCCTTTTGGCTCATCCGTCACCATCTCTGTTCAAGGGAGCTGATTTACTCTTGAGATCCCTTGATCACCTGTTGTCCGAATATGTCGAAGCAGATTATTTTACCTTATGCTAGGATAGCGATATCATCGGCAAACGTAGCAAGAGCCATCTCCTTGTGGTATATCACGAGTATTTAACAGGTAGTGAAGCGGTCCAATAACACTTCCTTGCGATACGCTGGTCGATCTTTCTTTAATTCCCTAATATTCGTTTTCAATCTAACACGGAAAAGTCTATTCCCGAGATATGATTCTATCATAAAGGCGTTCTTGGATAACTTGTGTTAATTTGCATTTTGAGCAATCCCGCCACACCTTATCAAAGCCTGGCGAGATGTCTAGAAACGCGCTTGAGCATTTAATTTTTTCTTCGATTCTTTCTATTATGAGATCCGCATCTTTTCGTTGATCCGGCACGTTTTTAGTCTGAGCTCGGCATTTATTATTTGGAGAAGCTAAATTGATGCCTTCCTAGGTAGAGTTTTAAGAACTTCTACGGTGATTGATTCATAGCCAGGCGCTTTTAAAGGCTTACAATTTTCGATCTCTACTTTTAGTTCTCTTAGTGTTGATCTTAAGAGTGCTAAATCGTCAAATAATAGTTCCATCCTATTATATGCTTGAAGATGGGCGACAAAAGCGTCCCCTTTTACTTTATCCCTTGCCCTCTTATGTTCAAGGGCAAAGGCAATTCTGGGTTCTTTCAGTGTATTTTACAGCTTTCCAATTTCCAAAACGTATAATTGGACTCTTTCGTCGCTGTTAGACTTTCAAGGCAAGAGCCCATTGAACGATTCTTCAACAAATTGGACATCGAATTCAAATGCATAAGCTTCATGTTGTGGAGCACGACTCTGTTGCCATTTATTACGCGCTTCAATTTTTTCATTGACCAATTCTTTTATTTACGGAGGATATCGTCAACCATATTTTTCCGGCACTATTTTGGCTTTGGCGTATTATTCCAGGAGATGAGCTGTATGATCTTGACAAAGTTAGCAGTCAACTTCAACCTCAAAGTCATAAGGTGCCGTTAGGGGAAATGTTGATCTGAGTGATCAACATTTCCTTCTATATCATTCCAAAAGCCTTCCCAGTTAGTTGATCTACTAAGTAATCTCTCTGGCTCCCGATTATAGAATATTTTAAAGCTCAACGTCAAAATAACTGAGGAATGATCAGAGTACAAATCAAAGTTCTCTTTAACTCTTACTTGATATTTTCGAAGTATCAGTTGGCTAGTAGGTCGGCTTGGCCTTTCACAACAAAACTGCACTCCATATCTGCCATAGAGCATTCTTCCTTTTCGCGAGATGTTTTTGTATCCTAGAATCTGTGTTTCGCATTGAAATTGCTGCCAATTACGAAAACAGCTGCATATTCGCAAGCTCTATTCTTAGATCTTCGTATGATGAGATGCAGTCTTTAAAGAAAAAGCACGATCGCCTCTCGCTGTTTCCGAAAAATGGAAATCATTGCAGCTTTTTATATTTGGACGAAATGTCCATGTGTTTCGGCAATAATTTCTCTTGCGCATCAATATTTCAGTTTTTGCAAATCTCCATTCGCATTTCAAGTACAAATTTTCATATGTTAGTTGACGTACACGTTTCCATTTTGAAATATTTTCGAGCTTCATCAACCTATAAAAAATAATTTTATTTATTTCATTTTGTTCTTCAAATGTCTTTAGTATATCTGAGAAAACTTAAAAAACGGGATCCGTAAAAATTTCAAAATTTTGTTCGTTGTTTTGCTGCCTCCTGTTGTACTTGTACTCTGTCTGTCCGGGGGCCTTTTCCGATGGCTTTCCGAATGGCAACTTTACTTTAACTTAATTTACGATTCATCGCTAAGGAGTATTCCTACGAGCTTTCCGATAACATAAAATGGAGAAATACTGTCAAGAAAAGCATATGTCAACTTAGCCGTTTGGATTTGGCATAAGACAGGATACAGGAGGTCGGATTCGTCCAAGAAGTGCACTCGCACACATGATTGGTTGTGAGAAAAAGCTACACCTTGGGTACTAACAATCCTGTTGCGGAAAAAAACGTTATTTTTTACGACATTGTAACTACCATCTACTAGATTTAAATTAAGTGAAGTGAAGTGTCTACCAACAATATTGACATTATTCATCCAACTAAAGATGTACCATTGCCACTTTGATTAGTATAGAGAAGTATAAGCACATAACGTCGCGGCGTCGAATTGGACCAAACATCATAACTCTAAGAGAGTAAAAGAACTTAAAGCTATCTCGGCTTAGCTATAAATTCCGATGCCAATTAATCCTAGTCCTGTCATATAAAGCATTTATATAAGCTTTCGCAAAATATAATACCGGGTTTTACTTTTAGAGAAACCCAGATTAAAAAAACTTGGAAGTGAAACTTCCCAAAACAGTTCGTGTATGTACAAAGTTGTAAAAAGATTAACGCAGAAAAAAAACATATGAGAAGGCTACAATCCACTGAGTGGATCGTTTTGTAGCCTATCCTATCCCATCCCTTAAATTAATATCCCTAAAATGTGGGTTTTATGGCAAAAAAATATTAAAATTGAAATTGTAGCAACATTTTGTTCAGACAGTTTATCAAAAACTTGTATGGTTCGACCAAAAACAACGTTTTTCTCCTGCATATGGTATGGCGTAGGGTATACAAATGGTTTTTGTATGAAAACGTCTCCAAAAAGTGGGCGTGGGTTAAAATGATTTACCGAAGAAATGTTTACATTACCAAAACCATCAAACGTTTTCTCCAAATTTTTAAAATTTAATCGAAAAACGTTTTTTTTTACTAAAAACGCCCCCAAAAACTGGGCATGGCAAAAAAACTTTGTACAGAAAAAATATAAACATATAGCTTGTCTAGATATCTGGTTAAACACTTTTTCAAAATTTTTAACGGTTTTGCATAAAAATAGTTTTACTAAAAAGAGGGCGTGGCAGTGAGCGGATTTCAAAAATGTATACACTTGTTCGAACAGCACGTACAAGGATCACATGTACCAAATTTCATTATCCAAGATCAAAATTTAAGGCCCAAAAACCGGTTCCCTTCAGACGGACGGACGGACGGACAGACAGACATGGCTAAATCGACTCAGCTAGCGATTCTGAGTCGATCCATATACTTTGAGGTATATCTAGCGAAATTGTTTCACTATGTTACAAACTAAATGTCAAAACTTAACTAATAATCCCCATATGGGATAGGGTATAAATAGTTTCGTTCTTTCACCCTAGATAATTCCCATTTTCTCATTGGAAACTGTCATAATAAGGCAGATTTTGACAGAAATCAAACAATATTTGTATATTTTTCAGATTTATTTTTGTTTGACGTCCTCAAATTTTGACGTTTTAAATTTCTCTTTGTGGTAGAAGAGGGGTACTTTTAATTAAAGAAAAAAATACAAATTTTTGGCGCAACAGGCTCGTCTGTATACATAGGGCCAAGCTTTCTCGCAACCATTCATATGTACGTGTATACTAATGGCACAATGGCGGGACCTTCTTTTCTTTGCCGAATCCGAACGACAATTGACAATTGATACTACTCGGATGATTAGTCAGATCATCATAAGAGGAGGACCCGTAAAACATCATTTAGGTGTTCCTACCGCTGGGGATCGAACCCAGAGCTTCTGGGCGGCAGTTCATCGCACTAACCGAACACCCTGCTTAGCTTGGTTAGTCCTTTTGGGGAAACGATTGTAGTCTTGAAGGATGAACAGCTATTCGTTCGAACAAAGCGTTTAGCATTAAGTAAATACTTCTCAATCCTTAGATTATTTGTAGATACATTCTGATGAACCTTACCGGTTGGGTATTCTAATTGCTTCAGTAAGCAATTTACCTGATAGTGGGTCATTCGAAGCACCGCTTATAGTCCATTTAGCTTGACTACGCTTGCGACCTATATACACACACGTGTCATGATTTTTGAAATATTTTAGTCCTAAAACTTTCCATAACTGTTCGAGGTCTTCTTAATTAATATCAAAGTTATTGAACATCGTTTGTTATGTAAGTTGGCAACAAAGAAAAACTGACAATGACGCATACTATAAGGAATATGTGTCTAGTGGCGAGACATAGTTAACCATTAAAAACCAAACTAAATTGTCACCTCATGCTTTGAAAGTGCGAACATTTTGTATCACGCTACGAGCGCAGGTTTCATTAGCTTAGCCAATATGTCACCAGGTAACATGTGAATCATAAGTCTATTCATAGTCTATTCGTATTTTGTTTAACTACAGATGCTAGAAGTGGTGATATTGGTTTCAACTTTAAATTTGTAGTATCCTGTAAGTCTTCCTTAAAGTATCATTCAAAAATCTTGGCAGTACCGGCATAGGTGACCTTAGCAAAGATACCTAAAGTACCAGTGAAGCCACAAGCCGAGGGGTAACAATACATTCTTGATATTGTCCCAAAGCCAATGTCTACAAGTCATTTTATTTAGGTTGTTCACACTCGTTTTCTAAGCAAGTTTTATTTTCCCATCTGGTCCATTTCGTGTCTTATAGTTTATATACCATAAGGGTATTTTAGTGCTGATACACAGTTTGTAACAAAGAGAAATAATTGCTACAGGTATACCTTAAGGTATACGCATTGACGCTAGCTGAGTAAATCAAGCTTAGTTGGTCCGTCCGTCCACCGCCAGTTTTTGGGCCTTAAATTTTAAGCTAGAACTATAAAATTTGTCATATGTACACTTTTGTTCTCCCAGCTAAAACAGTATAAAAATTCCAAAATCCGCCAACTTCCACGCCCACTTTTCGAAAAATCCTTGATATTTAGATAATCTCAATAGGTTTCGTTTAAATAAAGTATTTTGTCATGCCTACTTTTTGGGGGCGTTTTTGGTATGAAACGATGTTAGGTAAAATTTTTATAGAAATTCGAATATAACTTCCTTAGCAAAAACGTTGGTACTATTAATATGAACATTTAAAATAAATAAATCAATTTAACCCACACCCACTTTTTGGGGACTTTTTTTTTATACAGAAACTATTTGCATATGCAATAGAAAGAAACGTTTTTTTTTTGCCGAATTATACAAGATTTTGTGGAAGTGTCCGAACAATAAAATGCAACAGTGCCATTTTCGAATTGAACCCCAAGAAAACTGAGCCACGCCTACTTTTTTGGATAAAAAAAATGGTTAGGACAAGATAGGGTAATAAACAATTCGCATAGCAGATTGTAGTCTTTTCATGTTTTCTTTTTTTTTTTAATTATTTCCTAAACATAACAAAACGGATAAAAGTTTTCATTTTTTATTATTTTATTAAATAATTATCCCGCCCAACTGTATAATAAAACGCGTCATCAAGCGTATTGTGTTAAACAAACTTTGCTTACCTATTCAATTTGCTGCATTTTGGTTGTTTTCGTTTAAAAAATATTTCCACTGGATCGTACTCTTCATAATTATTAAAATTTATTTGGAATTTTTAGTTCATAATAAATAATTGATTACCATAAGTAGACACCTGCCTGACATTTGGATGGGAACGAAATGCGTAAGAGTGGGTTTTAGTCGTGAATAGGTGTTGTTTCTACAGCCCAATTAGGAAATGACAGCAAATATAAGTTTTAGATAAGTCATGCCGATTGAACAGAGATGGAAGAAATTATTGTAATGGAGTATCAAGGTGCGTCGGAAATGACTGATTTTGTTGTAACATGCTTAAAGAAAGGCGGACAACAACGTTCGTATTTGATGCTGGAAATCGAGAGTTGCAGCCAAACAACTAGCAGAAAGCCTTAAACAGCTTAAAATCACACATAACTGCCATTCAGAAAACACCTTGGAATGGGCAGGGCATAAAAAGGATGAAAAACTTATGAGCGACTACCGAAGTACGACGTTAAAATCGTGCTGGGAGATTTTAACGCAAAGGTAGGAAGAGAAGACATTTTTTAGCAGCAGGTATTGTCGGAAAACACAGCTTACAGAAAAATTCGTCTGGCAACGGAATTATGCTAATCAACTTCGCTGCGTCACGAAATACCATTACTGCCAGCATACGATTTTTTCAACTCAATATCAATAAGGGGACATTGCAACAAATCGATGAACGGTCAATCAAATTGATCACGTTGCGATAGACAAGATGCACTCACCCAGTATTTTGGATGACAAAACATTCCGAAGTTATAAAATCGACTCAGACCACTACATTGTTGCAGAAAAGGTTAGAATGAGGATATCCACCACGCCACAAAAAATCTGAAATACTGTCGGAACATTTAGTGTCAAAAGCCTGCAATCGCCAGAGACCGCCAAGGCCATAATCTGCAACTGATGTGGTAGGTTTCTCGAACAGAACAGAATCATGACAAGATGAACAAGCAAACGTCGTAGTTGAGACACAGTCTATGCTGAGGACATGAAAGAACCACTTCAGCAGGATTGGTAAACGGCAATGATGAACAATCTCCTGCTGTCATGCAGAACGAAGAATTCAATATTGTCGACGACAGCGAAAGCAATCCCAACCACCCGGCCAAGTGAAGTGAGGATTGTAATATCTAAACTCAAGCTTAACAAGGGAACCGGAAATGACGTCCTTCCCGCCGAGCTTTATTAAGCCGGCGGAGATTTCTTGGAAAGTATCACTCACCGACTCATAAACCAAATTTGGTTGGATGGCCATGGTTTGCCTGATAGACAAAAACGAAGACCATCTGAACTGCGCCAACTAACGGGTGATTTTTTTAGAGTGTTTTTTTTAAACACGAATAAAACACTCAAATTTGCATTGAATATTCAACAATATTATTGCAATCGATAAATAGGCCTTCGTGATTTACGTTTTAAAGATAACTTCATGTAAATATTGTCCGCGGCTCCGTTTTAAATGGTCCATTCGGCAGGTCCAATTTCGCGTCACTTTTTCGAGCACTTCGGCCTGTATTCCATGAATTACGCGTGTTATGTTATCCTGTAAGGCTTCAATCGTGTTCGGCCTGTCCACATAGACTAACGACTTTACATAACCCCACAAGAAATAATCAAGAGGCGTTTAATCGCATGATCTTCATTGGCGTTGAATCACATGATCTACATTGCCATTTCGAGAGATAAGCTGCTCACCAAATTCATCCTTCAACATTTCCATTGTTTCACGAGCTGTGTGGCATGTGGCACCGTCTTGATAAAACCACATATCAACCAAGTATAACTCAGCAAACTGGGGCAAAAAAAAATCGCTTATCATTGCTCGATATCGTTCGCCGTTGACGGTAATGTTTCTTCCACGATCGACTTTGAAGACAATTGGACCGATGATGCCACCAGCCCATAAGCCACACCAAACTGTCCATGATGATGCATCGGTATCGGTAATTCTTGTATGGCATGTGGCTGTTCATCACTTCAGAAGAGACAGTTTTGCTTATTTACGCATCCGTTGAGCCAGAAATGAGCCGAATCGCTGAACATAATTTTTCGATAAAACATCGAATTTTCGTGGAGCTGTTTTAAGGCACATTCACCAAAAAGTAGACGTTGTGGTAGGTCTTTCGGCTTCAATTCTTGTACAAGTTGAATTTTATAGTCTTTTAAACCCAAATCCATGTGGTTGAGTAACACATGCCCAATTGCTGAGAACGGCGACGAATTGGCATTTCACGATCTTCATTAATATTGGACGCTACGACTGCAATATTCTCTTCGGTAAGCTCAGTACGCACGAGAGTCGATGCTTTAATGTCCAAAAAGGTGAATTTGGTGCGAAATTTGGTGATAACAGCATGAATCGTTGGTTCACCAGGGCGATTATGATGACAATAATATGGTCGTAACAAACGGTGCACATTTGCCACAGAGCACGAATTTTGATAATAAATTTCAAAAATTTGCAATCGTTGCTCGTTTGTAAATCGTTCCATGATTAAATGTCAGAGTATACTGAAAACTTTTCACTTTGACAGATGACGCTTAGCTGCCAACCTGAAAAACGTAACTCTGAAAAAAATCACCCGTTACAAGGGCATAAGTCTCCTCCAGATAGCCTAGATAATCCTATCTATCGTAATATTTGAACGCCTGAAACCGTTTACCAACAACCTGATGGGCTCTTATCAGTGTGGTTTTATTCCAGAAATGTCCACAATTGATAAAAATCTGCACACTTCGGCGAATCCGGGGAAAAAACAAATCGATACCCACCACCTATTAAACGATTAAGAGGAAATATACAGAGGCATGTCTAGTTTGTCCACCTGAACATGATGACGATGGAGAATTCTCGCTGTTCTATCTGCGTCGGAATTCACCTCTCCGACACATTAGATATCAAAAAAGGATTTAGGCATGACGATGACTTACTCTGAAAGTGACTTGATCGATTCTTGTGAGGATTGTGCAAAGCTTCCGATCCAACACCAATCCTCCATAAATCGGTGCAACAACTAGCATACGCTGACTATATTGACATCATTGGTCGGACTTAACGTAATGTCATAGCCATATGATATGATTGAAATGAGGATAAGACAAGTATATGCTGTCAACTCAAAGGACACACAACATCGACGAATTCGACAGAACGTCACCTTTGGCAAATATAACTTTGATGTAGTATGGGCGTTTGTCTACTTGGCTCCGCTATTAACTCTGACAGCTACATCTTGTTAGAAATTAACAAAGAATTACTCTTGCAAACCGCTGTTTCTGCGGGCTAAGAAGGCAATCTAGTTATAAAGCCCCCACTCGAACTACTGGGGAGGTCCAGGACCCTGATCATCCCAGTCCTGCTCAGCATGGACCGTGTCAAAAGTGGTTGAAGAAATCCATTGCCCTTTTGAGAAAAAAATTCGTCGAAAAATCTTCGGTCCTGTGTGACTGGCTATAGAGACAAAAATTCAACCAAGAACTATATGAGCTGTACAGCGACAT
The DNA here is from genome assembly GCA_949824845.1 of Rhingia rostrata. NCBI lineage: Eukaryota > Metazoa > Arthropoda > Insecta > Diptera > Syrphidae > Rhingia > Rhingia rostrata. The sequence goes on from OX463758.1 coordinate 65,333,706, forward strand.
AGCTACCCCTAGTCAAAAAACCCTTCGTGTGGTTGTTTAAGATGGCAAGGACATGCAGAGCGATTGACACTAATACTCTGCCTCGCAGAGACTTCGATTCCCAGCCATACGTGCGTCTGATGCAGTAGAGGTGGACTTCGTATACGTCCAAGTGGAAAACAACCTGAACCAACTTGTAGTGCGCAACTGGAGGCAGTTGTAGAAGCATGTCGGTTAAGGCCCAGGATCCTTACGGACTGTTGCGCTACTTCAGTAGGTAAATGTAACTTATTTGTAAATTATCCGTTTGGTAATATATCTGACGATTCAATACATAAATCAACTACAGAACTACAAAAATTTTCATATGCCACTCTCTTTTATTTGCAATAAAATGCATGAGATAAGTTAAGCCACCGTTGATGGAGGTTTTGCGTAGGAACAGCTACAAAACGTCAACGTCAGTATAATTGTGCCGAATAATCATGGCCTTCTTCTGAAGAGCTGTCATATCGAAACTTAGGCCCAAAAGATGTTTGAAAACAATCATATCTTCGCTTACCAAATCTTACTGAATGATGTATTGTCCGAAATATGTCGGTGACATTTTCGAGCTGTTAACGATGGTATTTGTAAAATGTTCTCATGTTTTGTTTGTAGTAAAATGTCATGTGTTAGCCACAAATATTATTAGGGAATTAGCAACTTCATAAAGTTGGTATTCTTAAACGTGTAAATAAAATTCGGAGGATAAGGTGTGTATGCTGTCATTGTGTTTTTTATTTTGTTTACACTATCAGATGTGTGCCGTAGCGAGCTTAATACAAACAGCATATACTAGCAGAGATGCCACAGTAGAACTTATTAAGTTTGACATCAACTAAGCAGGTTTTAGGAACCTCTCGGGTATTAAAACCAATAGCTCTTAAAAGATCAGGAGCATCTATTTGTCCTGATAATAATTGGTGTAAGAAAACCATGTCAGTGTAAAGTCTACGTTGAGACAAAGACAACAACTGCAGTAGTTTAATTCGACACCTATACGGAGGCAAATTCTGTACATCCTCCCATGGAAGTCCTGTCAAAGCAAATCTTATGAATCTACGTTGGACTGCCTCAAGTCCATTTGAATGAACTTCATAGAAGGGTGTCAATACTTGTGAGGCATACTCCAAGGGAGGGTGAACTAGACAATTATATAGCGAAAGGGTGACATAAGTGTCATTCAACTCTTTTGACCACCTTATTAAAAATCCCAACACAGAGTTGGATTAATTGACGACAATAACGTTTATGTGTTTATTAATCTCCAATTAAGGATCCAAATAAACACCAAGATCCTTACAACTGTCTGCACGACAGAGAGTGTGCCCGGACAGAGTATAACTAAAATTGGATGGAGTACGTTTTCGTGAAAATGACATGTGCTGGCACTTAGTAGGGTTCAGATCCAAACCGTTTTTAAAACACCATGTGGTAAATCTATTTCAATCAGTTTGTAGTAAAAGCGAATCGTTTAGATCTCCTACACATTTGAAAAGGTTCATGACATCAGCATAATATCAATATTTTGCTCTCTCGAATGCAAGCTCTTGCATTCACAATAGCAAGAATAAATAAGATGGGGACTAAATGACTACCTTGGGTTACTCCAGATAGGGCAACAAAAGGGTTGGATTTAGAACTTCTAAATTATACGTATACGTTCTTATACGTATAAAATTCAAAAGCTCCCAACAAAACAAAGTTTTTTTTTTACTAATCTCTTACACCTCAAATAACAAATTTGGTCTTTTAGTTGTGCTTCGCTGGGGGCAGATGGGGGTCAGGTCTATATTTAACAATCGTTTTGATAAGGATACCGATGAAACAAATCTCCAATGAATACTCCGATGGTTTTGCTTTGCTCTATAGCTTCATCATGGAAAAAAAATTCGCATATTCATGTATCGCTGAGCTGTATTTCGGAAATTTTATTTTTACCAAAACCAACATAGGTATGGGAGATAGCATTTTAAACTTTTAATTTCATGGTTAACAAAGGTGGGCCATGATGTATCAGCAGCATTGCCATATTTAGCAGTTTCATGCAATTTTAGCAGAATTTTATGACAGCAGACGTTTTTAATTTATTTTTTTTTAATTTTAATTTTTGCAGTTATTAGCAGTTTTGATAGTTTACACTTTTACATATAAAATTTATTGTACAAGGTGGCGCAAAAATAACCTTCCGATGTTTTATGGCTGTAATTAAAAAAAAAAACTGAAAAACTTTGATTGTTCTTGTGGATTATTTTTATTTGGCATTTTAATTTTTGTTTACATCAAGTCGAGAATATGATGTCATGTAAATGGCCGCCGCCACAGTTGATTGTCATTTGAGCCCTTTTTATGGCATTTTCCATCAATTTGGCCAAAACTTCCAGCCATAGGTCCTCACATTCTTGACGGATATTGTCTTTAATAGCTGCAAGAGTCTGAGGCTTGTTGACATAAACCCGCGACTTCAAAAAGCCGCACAAAAAGAAGTCTGGAGCGGTCAAATCAAATCGCCAAAACGGGAGATTAGGCGCCCGAGAAATGCATCCTTCAGCATATCGGTTTTGGCACGTGCAGTGTGTGCCGTTGCACCGTCCTGTTGGAACCACATGTTTTCCAATCCCAATTCATCAAGTTGCGGCAAAAAGAACTCGTTGATCATTGCTCTGTAGCGCTCACCATTCACAGTAACCGTTTGGCCCGCGAAGTCTAAGAAGAAAAAAGGTCCGATAACTCCTCCAGCGAAAACAGCACATGATACAGTGACTTTGAGCGGGTGTAATGGCTCTTCGTGGGTTACACGCGGATTTTCAGTGCCCCAGAAGCGTAAATTTTGCTTATTTACGTACCCGCTAAGATGGAAATGGGCCTCATCACTCATGATTATTATTGATGAAAAATCATCTTCCTCTTGGTGGTGATTAAGGATGGCTTGAGCGTATGTTAGACGCGATTGGCAGTCAGCAGCTAACAGCTGATGCACCGTCTGGACTTTGTACGGAAACATCTTCAAATCGTGTACCAAAATTCGCTGTAAAGACCGTCGACTGTTACCCATTTGCGTGGCACATCGTCCGGCGCTTCCATGCCATCTTCGGCTACAGCAGCAATATTCTCTGCAGAACGGCTACTCCGGGGTCTGCCACGCCTGGCAGCATCTCGTGTTGTGCCAGTCTCTTCGAGGCGAGCGGCTAAACGTCGCAGTGTTTGACCAGTAGAAGTCTGCGACGAAATTCACGTTGTGCCAAAGTCACCGACCGATTATTGCTCAAATAAATAGTCACCAATATTCCGCGTTCTGGAGCAGTGCAGCGTAACGTCTATTAACGTGTATTTCGCATGTGTTTACTACACAAATGTCAAAACAGAACTGACATTAGGGGCCAATCGCAAAATTTATAACATTTTCTGATAGGAGGATTACTTTTGCGCCACCTGTTATATCGATTTATTGTTTCTAATTTTTTGGGTGGCAGCTATTTTTAAACGATCTTTTGTAGGTCAATAGATCAAAAAATCTGAGATAAGATTCTGTGCAATGTTCGTAGACATAGAATTTGCTAAAGGTTTTGCTTGTAAACGATTCAAGTCAGCTTCTGTAGTCTATAACGTCTTGGCACCAGTATTTCGGACTGTATGAGCCTATCGGAAAGTGCCAACGATTTTATTAAAGGTGTAGATTGTCAGTTTGCTTCTAAAATTTGTAAAGCAAACGGAATTATAATTTTTATGAACAAGAAAGAAATAAGAAATAAATATTCACTTACTTAAGTGGTGTTATAGCGTCAATACACCACATATGCATGCATGAGCAGTCACATGCATACGCAATCCCGCTTCGTGAACAACCTATTCATCCAAACTGTGCAGTAATCATTCGTGTGTGTATCTCTGATTAACACACATCGTCACTATTAATGTCAAAATTTACTCTCTGCTGGATTTCTAGACAGTAACTGCACAATTTCAAACGCACACTGCACACGCATGCGCAAACTAGAAAATATCAAAACATTCTGAAATCACTCATGCCGAATTCGCAATCTTGTAGTCAATACCATACACTCTCAGTTTGCATACGCAATTATTGTATTTCCAGGAATATCAACGAATGATATAAAATCTTACAGACCTCTTTCACTTCTTCCAAAATTTTCGAAATTTTTTTTTGAAAGGATATTAACGGGTCGCTTATACCCAATTATTGATCAGAAACGCCTTTTACCTGACCATCAATTTGGGTTAAGAAGTAAACATTCGACTCTTTACCAAGTTCATCGAATTACTGACGTGATTGCGAAAGTTTTCGAAGAAAAGAAAATTTCCTCAGCCGTATTTCTTGACGTGTCACAAGCTTTTGACAGGGTTTGGCATTGAGCTTCAATACAAACTAAGACAAGTTCTGCCTGAAAATTCGTATAAAATCCTCGTGTCGAATCTTGAGAATAGACTCTTCGGTGTGAAATTTTGAAACGAATATTCGGAGTTCAAAGAAATATTGGCAGGAGTACCCCAAGGAAGCGTCCTTTGATCACTCGTCTACCTCCTATTTACTCCTGATATCCCACAAACAAATTATACAATAGTTGGCACAATAATTGAGGAAACAAATACGAAATTACAAAACACTCTTAACGAGGTTAATGAATGGACAAAATCCTGGCGGATTGCACTTAATGAGAGAAAATCAATTCATGCAGATTTTTTTGTATAAACCGACAAACGATTTGCCAGTACTTCTCCGAGTCCCTTTTGCAAATGAAGCGAAATATTTCGGAATGACACTCGATGCAAAATTAAAATGGAAGTCGCATGTAAAAAAGAAATCGAAGAACTTCAACATAAATACAGAGACCTGTACTGGTGACTCGAAAAATATTCAAAGCTTAACCTTGATAAAAAGCTGCTGTTATACAAGCAAGTGCTAAAGCGGGTCTGGACATATGGTATACAACTATGGGATTGTACCAGTGAAACGAATATTTACGTTCTATAAACTTTTGAAAACAAAATTTTAAGATCATTCGTCAATGCACCGTGGTATATAAGGAATGAAAACAACGCAGATATTTGGGTATTCCAGCGGTTAGAGATGAAAGGAAAAATTTTGCACGCAAACATAATAAAACGTTTATTGGGACACGTTAACACAACGGTCACAACACAATAACTTGGCTTGACGAAATAAATTTATTGCGGCGAGCGTGTTTAAAGAACTAAGTCCTTAGATGATGTATCCCGATAATAACAAACCGCGCTATAAACTGCAGAAAAGCAGGAACTATCAAAGGAAAGTTACCTGCCAAACATTCATTCCTCGCGATAGGAAAAAAAAATAGATAAGTCGCATACTTAGTTGCAATAAAAATAAAAAAAGGGTGGTGGTTTAAGTGGGTTAAAGTTTCACACTACTTCGGGCACGTGCTCATCGTGTCTTTTGAGATTTTCACCAGCCCACGGGGGAAAAAAAAAATATATTGCGCATTTGTAATGTGTGGACGCTAATACAGTCTGTGATGAACATGAATAGCCCGATCACTAACTATCTGCCTCCAGTTGCGGCCTTCAAGTTGGTTGAGGTCAGTGCGTGTCACCTAAGGCGAGGAAATCCTCTACTACTGATCTACACAACAACACGTTATATTTCGGAACATTCGAGTCAATTCGTTTATATAAAATACAACGTTTCTTCGTTGCAAAAGCATGCCCTAAATAGGTTTAAAACTTCGATACACTTTTGATTCCTATGCGATGCCTACAACCGCATCAATAAAAATGCTTTAAAAAAAATTAATTTGCGTCAAAATGTTTACCTTACAAACGATTGTGAATGGCAAGAATACGTAAAACATTTGTGCATTCCAAACTTCCAGATAGCAATACCACCGAAATGAATTTCTATAGCATATCTTTCGGCTGATTTTATATTTGATCCAAGGCTTACAAGTTACAACTAGTGGCTTTCAAACGTGTTTATTTTTTCTTTTGCATATTCTTAGGATTCAAAGTTGATCAAATTGTATCTAATAGTGCATGTATCTTGGCGTGCTAATAACGGGTGATCCAAGTAGAGATACTTTTTTCAATAGCCTTTTTTGACAGATCACGTGTGAGTCGTGTCACGCTGTTATGTTATTTTTGTTTAGTGTTGTTTGGCATTTCACAATGAAAAGACTTACGCGTGAACAACGTTTACAAATTGTTCAACTTTATTATGAAAATTCACGTTTCGTGTTTCGTGCACTTCGCTCAACTTATGGTCAACATAATCGGCCTACTGAGCGTACTGTTCGCAACACCATCACCCATTTTGAGACCCAGCATTCATTATTGGATAAAATTCGACCGAATAGACCACGTCCAGCACGCTGTGAAGAAAATATAGCGGCCGTAGCTGAGAGTGCACACGAAGACCGTAGAGAGTCGATTCGGCGCCGTTCGCAGCAACTCGGACAGACGTATGGAACGACTTGGCGCATTTTACGTCAAGATCTTAAATTGAAAGCGTACAAAATACAGCTTGTGCAACAAATGAAGCCGCTCGACCTTCCCAAGCGACATCGCTTCGCTCTATGGGCTCTTGAATAGTTCCAAGAAGATCCGACGTTTTCGAGGCAAATTTTGTTTAGCGATGAGGCCCATTTCTGGCTCAATGGGTATGTAAACAAACAAAATTGCCGCATTTGGGACGAAGAGCAACCTGAAGAGATTGAAGAACTGCCACTTCATCCAGAAAAAACAACGGTTTGGTGTGGTTTGTGGGCCGGTGGAATCATCGGTCCATATTTCTTTAAAAATTATGCCGGTGCGAACGTAACCGTCAATGGCGACCGTTATCGTGCCATGATAACCGACTATTTGGTGCCTGAAATTGTAGCTGGTGATCTCGGCGACATTTGGTTTCAGCAAGACGGCGCCACTTCCCACACATCGCATCAATCAATGGACTTATTGAGAGAACATTTCGGTGAGCACATAATTTCACGTTTTGGGCCGGTCGATTGGCCACCAAGATCGTGTGATATCACACCGTTAGACTTTTTCCTATGGGGATATGTAAAGTCAAAAGCTTATGCCGACAAACCCGCTTCGATTTAGGCCTTGGAGGAAAACATCACGCGTGTCATTCGCCAGTTACCAGTCGAAATGCTCGAACGAGTGATCGAAAATTGGACTCAACGGATGGACCATCTGCGACGTAGCAACGGTCAACATTTGATAGACATAATCTTCAAAAAATAAATGCCAAGGAATGTTCTTTCAAATGATAATTAACATTCTCCATTAAATTTGAATTTTCTGTGTTTTTTTCTTTGAAAAAGTAGGGAACCTCGAAATGGATCACCCTTTAGAAGATGGAGTATAAACGAGTTGGTAGGAAACCAAATCTTTAATCCAATAGGTGGCATCAGTCTATTGGTACATACAAACTTTTCTAATTCGAAATAGAGGGAACTGGCACAACAATTAGCTTTGGTGCTAGATCAAGTATGGTTTTTCTTACTAAGTCTTTATTCCAACAGATGGTACCAGGCTATCCGTGAAATTGTCTTGTTTACACTTTTCAGTTAAATACCATTTGCGTGAAGCTAATTATTCTATTAAATATAGCAACCTCATGCTTAATGATCGTTCAGTTGATAAGGCATTAAGTTTAAGAATGATTAGAATGCATTTGCATTATTTCAACTAAAATGCTACCTTTTGAAGCCAACTTATGTTGCACTTAATGCTTACTCGCCATGCTGTTTTGATCTTTCAATCGATCAAATGTGACAACTTTAAGTTTTAGAGCAGAAATGGTGGAAAATGGTTTCTAAATTCATATTTGACCACAGCAAGGAATTACCATTTTATGACTTTTGCGAGAATTGAGGTTCATTTTAAAAACTTTGGGCTTACAGTGATCATGTTCTAGAATTTAAGTGCCTTGCTGATATGATGGTTGTCAGAACTTTTTGACGCAAGTTGAATCAATTGTCATTCGAATGCGTCATTAATTGCTAAGTCATTTTGAGGAATCATTTATTTATTTCAAGTATTTTTTATGAGTAGATGTGATAAACAAGCTCGCACTTGGTTCTAAGCATTAGCACAGTATTTTGTATCTATTAAAAAATAGCCATGATGTATTCAGTAAATGACACTTAATGACAAACTATTTCTACTTCAAAGGTTGGTTCCACTTATAGATATTTCTTAAGTCATTTTTTTGTATCAATATTTTTCTATTTATTTGTTTTTTTTTTTTCTTTTTCTTAAAATACATTTTTTTAAAGAACTATTTACACTCAAAACACACTCATTCTTCCTAAATATCAGTCTCTCTATCTCTCTTTTTCTCAGACAATACTTTACAGTGTCACTGCTAGCTGTCGTTACTTAACCAAACAAATTTGGCACGAATAACTTCTTGCGTTGGGTATGGGTGGACTTGTAACGAAGAACTGGCGTATATTTGTATGATTTTTTCCCGTCAATGTCAACACTTTGACGACGTATAGCTTCGATGTAAGAGTCAAAAGATTCATTAGCTGGATAAATTGAGTTGTCGTCAACATAGTCGATGCCATCATCATCTTTACGATTGATCATATCACTAACGTTGTTGTCATTATCAGTATCATAGTCGTCAGATCTTTTATTTTTGTGGTCGAATAATGGAATGGGTTTAAGCTCTCTTGAATTCCTGACGATTTCAAAACTGTCAATCGCCAATGGATAGGCGAATGTGACAGCAATGTTACACGACAATACTGTCAGTAGCAATGTGCAAAGGATCTGTAACAAGGAACGCTAGTTAGTAAAAAGTTCATGTAAATAATAAAAAGCGTTTCTTACCGTTATTTTCATGATGACAGTACTTTGTTATTTAATATTTTTTGTAGTAAACGAATATTGTCGCGTTGTTGTGTCAAAATTTTGAGTTTGCTTGCTAAAGCTGCTAACACAAATGTGATGCTCTTACTCTGAAAATCTTTTCTTTTTATACTCATCGTGTGGGTGATTATTATTTTACAAATCGGTTTACGCAATTTACGACTTAATTAACAAGTCTTATTTCAGTTTTACCCTCTCTTTTGTCTTATCTGATATCTTTTATAATGTGTCTCTCAAACTTGGAAGTAGACACACAGGCTGGCTACTCACTAAAAAGGTTCTAATTTTTTAGAAAATCAGCACGCGGTAGTATAAATTGAATTCGATACCCTACATGGCATTGGGGAGAACCAGAAGCTACCTATTAGTTTGATAGTATCACACTCAGTTGGTGTTTATACTCCAACTTATGTTGGAATTGAGTTATAGACATTCCAAATCATGGTTGAACTCAGATGAGATTTGAGATAAGTGAGAATTGCAAATAAAAATGTGTAAGGTGATTATCATTGCAGTGATCAATGTTATAAGGAAGTCACCAAAATGTGGATGTCAATTTGAAAATCACTACACACGTACCGAATATCCTTTGTCACAAATCATGTTAGCCGATTTCATGCCTGAAGTACAAATATATCTTAAGCATTTTTTCCTTCGATATACCTTCACATTCTACACACCATACATACATTAGAATTTCAAAAACTACTGATTTGACATGTATTGCCTTCAAACCATACCTGTCAACTTTCAACTACCAGTACCAGTCAAGTTGCCAGTACCGAGTACTTGTAAAGGGTTTTTCAATAAGAGCGCTACAAAAGTTTTTTTTAAGTAAAACCAAAACGGTTTTGGATATCAATGAAATTCGTTCTTCCTGTGAAAGTACGTTCGATGCCATTAGGTATGGAACTGGATTTCTTTTGCATGCCTACCACGGGCACGCTTGCAGAAGTCCAGACGCTGAACCCAATTTTCAAGCATAAATCGGCCGATACTGCTGCAATTTCACGTTCGATATTCGTACGAAGTTCATCAAACGTCGCTGGCTTGTTGGCATAGACCATAGACTTGACGGAGATCCATAGGAAGTAGTCTAACAGCGTCAAATCGCACGACCTAGGCGGCCAAACGACTGGACCATTTCGTGAGATAACACGTTCTCCAAACTTGGTTTCCAATAAATTGATTGTGGCATTCGCTGTTCGGCTTGTGGCGCCGTCCTGTTGGAACCACATGTCCTCCAAGTCCATATCATCCAATTGGGGCCAAAAATGTTCGGTTCTTGACCATCACCGAAGAAGTACGGCCCAATGACGCCGCCGCCCGGTCCATAAACCACACCAAACCGTAATTTTTTCGGGATGCAATGATGACTCATGGAGTACGTGTGAATTGCCGCCTGACCAATACCGCATATTTTGTTTATTGACGAAGCCATTCAGCCAGAAATGAGCCTCATCGCTGAAGATGATTTTTCGATGAAAATCCGAATCGTTTTTAAGTTGTTGCTCAGCCCAATTCACGAACATACGACGCTTCTGGTGGTCAAGCGGCTTCAGTTCTTGAGTCAATTTAATCTTGTATGGATGTAGGCCAAGATCTTTTCGCAAAATTCCCAACAAAGACGTCACAGACATGCCCAACGATTGAGAACGACGTGTGAGAGACGCATTTGGGCTTTCTTCAACTGAAGCCTCAGCGGCAGCAATATTCTCGACACTACGGGCACTCTTTTGTCTCACTGGCACGGGAACATTTTGTACTGTGCCTGTGGATTCAAAATTTTCCACTAGACGCTCAGTTGTTGATCTGCTAGGACGTCCCCTAAAGTTTCTGGTTTGTTGGCGTAGAAGAGCGACTGATGGTATCAAATCACACGATCTTGGTGGCCAATTGGCACGTCCATTCCGCAAAATTATGCGCTCATCGAAAGTTTCCTACAATAAATCGATTGTGACGTGCGCTGTGTGGCACGCCATCATTTTCGAGAACAAAATGGTCGGTTAACATGGCTCTATACCGGTCTCCATTAACGCTAACTGACTCTCCAGAATCATTTCGGAAGAAGTATGGCAAAATGACTCCACCAGCCCATAGAGCAAACCAAAAAGTCAGTTTTTGTGGATGTAATGGCGTCTCAATTGTCTCATGTGGATTGTCTTCACTCCAAATGCGGCAATTTTGCTTGTTGACGTAGCCATTGAACCAAATATGAGCCTCATCACTGAACAAAATTTTGCGACGAATATCAGCATCGATATTTATCTCATTTTCGGCCCATATACTAAAATCACGACGCATTGCATGATCTCACGGCTTTAATTTTTGCACAAGATGGATCTTGTAAGATCGTAAGTAACCCAAGATCTTTGTTGACCTGCTAGGACGATTATGACGACCATAAATTGGACGTAGCGTAAATTTTAATGATTTCGACTCGTTGTTGGATCGTATATCTTTCCATCATGAAAAGGCAAACCTTACTGAAGAGAAATGTCAAAAGATCGGCAAGAAATATGGCGTCGTTTGGTGTCCCTGTCCCTCAACTTTTGTAGCGTCCCTGTTGAAAAACCCGATATTTCTCTTTGAATGCTGTCTAATAAGGCTTTGAAATCGGTGAATAGATGGTGGGTATCGGTTTGGATTTGTTTGGTTTTTATCAAGGATTCCGCAAAGTGCAAAGATTTGATCAGTTGTGGGCTTTCCTGGCCTAAAAACAAACACAGATATATACTGATCAGCTTGCTGGTAAACGGTTTCAGCCGTTTATATAGCACGCCAGATGAGATCTCTTAGGCGATGCTGTAGAGACTTGTGTCTCTATTGTTGGCAAAGTTCAGAGGGTTTTCTTTTTCTGGATCGGGCAAATGATTTTGGGATTTTATTCTTCAGGCACACTTTCATCCTACCAAAGTTTGCTTATAAGCTGGTGAATAGGTCTTACCAAATCATCTTTATTGGCTTTAAAAAATTGGACACGAAGGCGTTATTTCCAGAAGCCTTGCTGAGCTTAAGTTTAGACATTGCTTTCCTCATTTCGCTTAAATCGGGTGGTTAGAAATTGTCGCTGTTGACGCCAATTGAATTTGCTAAATCCCGAGCGAGATTTGTTGTCTTCGCCGTTTAACAGCCCCCAAAAGGTGCAGTTGCAGCATCGACTATGTCTCAACTATGATATTTCCTCGTTTATCTCGACAGGATTCTGTTCGCTCCTTACAGGTATCAGTGGCCAAGTGGTTAGTGCGGTTAAAATCCCGAAAGTAACATCAAATTGGTTTTTTTCACTGCCCGACCTCTTGTGAGGGTCTGGCAAACATCCAAGAGTATAAAACTGTCATGAGGAATTTCTTAAACTTGCCTTTTGGAATTCGGAGGTCCCATTCTTTGTGTTAAACATATTACTTCGCACTCACTAAACAACGGAGATGTTTAAGGCTCTGAATAGGACGTTACCGAAGGTTTTTTTTTTCTTTTTATAACTTTTTTATAATTTTTATTATTTTTTTTGTTTGTACTAACACCAAGCGCTTAGTTCATCAAATGATTCTTAATTCACAAGATGTAGTGTAATGTAGTTTTTTTATTTTACATTCTTAAATAAATATATAGATTGGTATAAAAATTAATTTTAAAAAGGTATGTACAATCAAATCATCCATGAAATACAGTCTATGCTCTCAAACGAAGTTCAATCGAATCCGTTACTCTGGAGGCGGCTCCGCATTAACCCCACAGATTTGGAACAAACAACTTTTTGCGCTCGGTACGTTGTGACCTATAGCGAACAATTGGGGAGTATTTGTATTCCTCGTCTAGATCTGAATCTTGTCGGCGAATTGATCTTGTCCTGGGTTCATATGATTCATAGCGGTAGAAGTCGCCATCATCATCATAGTAATAGGCTCTCCTCAACCGGCTGTTTCTGTAGTTATAACGATCCATATCCACATATTTAATATCGCCAACATCCCTGTCAATTCTATCAACCGAGTGCGTTGCCGGATTTGCCAATGCGGAATAGCATGTTACTGCGACGAGTATGAATGTGAACATCAACTGTAGAGAAAATAATCGTCAGTTAATTAGCTTAATCCAATTGTATCTAGTATTAGCTAAATTAGTTACGATTGGAATCATTCTTACCATTGATTTCATTTTGGGATTTTTTCTAAATATATTTTTTCTGATATGCAATTAATATTTTGTATCCTTTTGAATAATAACTGTTGCGGTTATCTAGAGTTCTAGATGCTTCTTGGACTTAGTGAGATTCAAGTCTGATACCACAACACTGAGATACAATTCCTTATATAGTCGTTGGCTGAATTGTTGTTGCCATCGATTTACGCCTTAATTCACTTACTCCAACTTGTTTGTTTATTTTCGGTTTAATATGCTTTTATCATTTTTTTTTATCAGCGCATTATACATATCTACTCCATTCATGGCGAGAACGAGGTGGGGAACGCTGACAATCAAAAGGTTCTAATTGAAAGTCGACGTAGTTGGCATGAGACAGGAAGTGTTCACAAAAGATTCGAGGCAATCCGATGTGTTGATTAGGTAGGTACTTTGGATATCTACTGGTGGTCACTTTTTAGCAATTGGAAATTTCAGTCGGTCTTAGCATTTCGACAGATTAGCGTTCGGTTGTATCATCATTGTTTTAGGTCCTTCAAAAGCATAAAAGATCCACGAGGTGATGGCACAGTTACTTTTATTAGCTTGGTACAAATAATCTGTTTAGATCAGCCATACTAACGTTAGTTTGATCGTTAAGGCTACTATTCAAGTATTCACATATGTCGCTATTTCCGATTAGGAAGCAAAGGAAGTGTCCAATTGTTTTTATCTTCTCGTTAGTCCCCGGGATACTCACATAAAATTAACCCTCATCATTTTTGATTCGGAGGTATTTAAATTGTTGACTTAGATCTGTGTGTGTCCACTGTCCAGTGTTGGCTATATGAGTCTTGATCTATTGCAATAGTCGAGCTTTTACTTGTGACAATCGTTTTATAGATTTCATACTCACTTAAGTGGCCAACATGTCTCTCCAATTAGCCCGGTCCTTTTACTTCGTCCGACGTCTGGCTGGGACACGAAGACTCCGCGAGCCGGAGGATTGGTGTCCATTCGCTCTACATATCTGGAACCATCATAAACGTTCAATGTGGGGTTTTTGACCAATTCTGTAGTGCTGCACAGCTAGTATAGTCAGTGGTTGAATCTTCGTCAGCATAAACGGTCAACGTATACCTGATTGAAGATTTAACCAAGAATTTTTCTCTCCAATCGAACAAGGATTTCTTCATCCACTTTTTGCAATTACCATGGTTGGCTCTGAAAAGCAGGTCTGCAATAAACAGGGTCTTACATAGAATCTTCATAGCAATTCGAGTCATGCCATTACTATACTAAACTCGCATTCATAGCCCGAGAAACAGCGGTTGGCAAGAGTAATTCTTCGATTGTTGTGGCTTAATGGATCTTGTTATCTTGGCTGCAACAAGGTAGTTACTGCCTCTTGTCTATCGCAGTAAAGTCAATTAGTATTCCGTTGTTGTCGTGTAGACCACATTTTCTGACAATATTGCTAAAGATATCTTCTCTTCCTACAACACCGACTCTTAGCCTTAATGTGGATATGGCTGAGTGCCCCTTGACCATAGGTAGTGTCTCAATCCTTGTCGTCTTGGCGGCAGTAGATGGGAGTGTCGGGTGTACTCACACAAATACAAATATTATATTTGAAGGAAATGAAAGAACTCGCAAGATGGAGTGAACGTTGGCTTCTGCACTGCCAGTTAGAATAGTCAAAGTGAACAACATAAATGAGCTACTTCGACGTATTCGGGCATCAGGCCACTTAGAATGAGGCAAAAGCCAACGGTTGCGCTCCATCCCACAGTGAATATTTCTGTCCCCGTGTCCTAGGGATATCTCATAAATAGGGGGATAATTTTGGGTTGACTACCCACTAATGGAAAAAAAAATGTTGTTATGAATCAACCAAGAGCTTAAGAAAGGACTAGTTTTATTGTTGAGGACCGTGCTAAACGAAAAAGGACAACGACTTTGGTATCCACAGACCTAAACTGCTACAAACCAGACATTTCTGACATCCAGGTAATACAATGGGATGGGCCAGGCAAAAAGAGGAAAAAAACTGTTACATCTGCAACGACAATTCGCATGTGGATTTTGTTATAAAAGCCAGATTTAGTCAAAAGTCTCAAATTTTCAAGACATACGCGAAGCATTGTAACAATACGCATCAAGGCCAACAAATATAAGTCTTATATGCGATTAATATTCGACGGAAGACAAAGATGATAAAACGAAATACTGCTTCTACGAGCTCCTTAACAAAACATGTAAGCGATTACCGAAGTACGATGTTAAAATCGTGGTTGAAAAAGCTGACGGAAATGCCGGCCTTCCTGTGGAGCCTTATAAAGCAGACGAAGATGATTTGGTAAGAATCATTCTCCAACTCATAAGCAAAATTTAGTCGGACGAAAGTTTGCATTAAGAATGGAACCTCTGCATCCTTCGCCCGATCCACGAAAAAGGAGATCTTCTGAGCTGCACTCAACTACAGAGGCATTAGTCGCCTACAAGATCCTATCTGCCGTAATTATACGAACGCTTGAAACAGTTTACCAACAATCTCTTCGGCTTTTGTCAATGAGGTTTTTTACCAAGAAAGTCCACAAATGATCAAACCAAGAAGTCCAAATTGATACACACCACCTATTCTTCGATTTCAAAGCCGCTTACGACAGCATTTACAGAGAAGAACTACACAGAGCCATATCTTGTTTTGGTATACCAGCCAAATCATCCGTCTATGCAGGATGACGATGGCGAATTATCGCTGCTCCGTCAGAGTCGGAAACGACCTCACCGACACATATGATACCGAAAAAGGATTTAGGCAAGGCGATGCGCTGTCATGTTTCTTCTTTAATTTGTTTCTTGAGAGGATTGTGCAAAACAACACAAGAGGCACAACTTTACAAAAATCGGTGCAACTAATTGCATACGCCGACGATATTGCCATCATTGGTAGTACTCAACATGATGTCATAACCACGTTTGCTAGTAAGGAGAAAGATGCGGCGAAAATGGGTACTGCTTAACCCATTTTCGCCGAATGGGTACTGCTTAACCCATTTTCGCCGCATTAGGGTAAGACTTAGTATATGCTGTCAACACGAAGGACACAAAACATCGACGAATTGGACAGAACGTAACCACTGACATATAAAACTTTGAGCTAGTACCGGACTTTGTCTATCTCGGCTCCGCTACTAACTCTGACAACAACATCTCGTCAGAAATTAAACGAACAATTACTCTTGCCAACCGCTGTTTCTTCGCGCTAACAAGGAAATTCTGTATTAAAGCCATCACTTCAACTACTAAGGAGATCCATATAAGACCCTGATCATCCCAGTCCTGCTCTACGGCGCTGAAGCATGGACCGTCTCAAAATGAATGAAATGAATGAAGAAATCCTTGGTCGATTTGAGAGGAAAATTCTTCGAAAAATCTTCGTTCCCGTTTGCGTTAACGGGCTAGGAGATGAAGATTCAACCAAGAACTATACTAGCTGTACAGCGACATGCCCCTGGTCAAAAAACTCCAGGGCTATGGAGACGAAGATTCAACCAAGAACTATACGAGCTGTACAGCGACATGCCCCTGGTCAAAAAACTCCGCATTGGACGTTTAAGATGGCTAGGACATGTAGAACGAATGGACACCAATACTCCGGCTCCCAGAGTCTTCGATTCCCAGCCAGACGTCGGACGCAGTAGAGGAATCCTCGCTTTAAGTGGCGCGCACAAGTAGACACCGACCTGAACCAATTTGAAGTGCGAAACTGGGGCAGCTATCTTAGGAATGGGCTAATTGGAGAGGCATGTTAGTTGAGGCCCACCTTCATTCCGGACTGTTCATTGCGAACAACTTCCCTGGAGTGACACCTCTCTATGTCTTCGATTGCGTGCTATTCTAGCTTTTTTTTCTTCTTTCTGAAAAGCCGGTGTAAGGTGTAAGTTGATGAAGCGCTGTGGAGGATCCGTAAGCTAGGACAGAATCGTTAAATTCTCGAAAGAAAATTCGATAAATTGCACAACATTATCGGTGCTGCCAAATTATATCTCCATTTAGGGAACCAGAAATATTCTTGCACTGAAAAATGGCTGCATGAGTAAATCCAGAGTTGGCATTAAAATCGTGTGTCTAAATATATTAAAATTGTGTTGAATGATTTTATTTGATAAATAAATTTGTTTAATAAATTAAATATTTATAAAAAGTGTTAACAAAAAACAACAAGCTGTCATGTAATCTCATTTGTTAGCAAGCTTCAGGTGTGTGTCCGGCGCAAAAGGTCTTCTTCTAACCCCACATATTTGGGACGAACAACTTCTTGCGTTGGGTACGTGTGGACTTGTAGCGAACCAACGGTGTATACCTGTATGCTTTGTTTGCTTTTGTATCTGTTTGTATGTTTTTGTTTGAATCTACATCTTCTCTTCGTACGAATGGGTATGGCCTTGGACATGGATACGCATGTCGATATCGATATGGATAGTAACCATAGTAGTCGCCATCGTCGTCATAATAGTACACTCTTCTAGAACGCCTGTTTCTATAATTATAGCCGTCAGCGTCTCTGACTTGTCTGGGATCTTGGTCTTCTCCATATATTGATGGATATGCCAATGAGATTGTGATGCTACAGACGATCATCATCAGTAAAAACGTGCAAATTAACTGAAATGATAAACGTTAATTTTTAATAAACCACTTCAATCCGATTCCGACTAGATTCGACTGAAGTCGGGTTTGTTCACTTACCGTTATTTGCATTTTCAAAGTACAATTTTTTTTGCTTTTCTTGATGAAGTTTAAGATCCTCTTGAGATTACTTCCGATGGAAATGTGATACTATTCGGAGCAGAAACATTTCCTTATATAGTCATGCGATGAGCTTTAAAATCCGTATACGCTTTGTTTTACAAGTTGTCATTTTGCTACACGTCTCTTATTCATTTCAGCGTTATACCGCTTATTTAGAGCGAGTTCGACTCAGGCCATGCAAGAGGCTCTAATTAATCGTCTTGATGGCTGGCAGTCAGTTAGATACATCTTTGGGTATAGCTAACCTAAGGTAGTGCTGGAGTAGGAAGTCGTCAAATCTGAGTACTAATTTGTTTACGATATCTTTTGATAGCAAATTCATTGACTTAATGGGCTTGACAAATAATTCTCACCCCAAATGAATCAGATGACTAAATACGTTTCAATTTGTTAAAGCAAACAAAAAAGTGTGCATCGCGAACGTGGGTCTTAAATTCCTCATTTTTGGTTTTATTCCCGTAATCAAATTGATTTGGGAATTACTTCGACATTTGAGGAATTGGTGTAGGAATTAAGGGGGATGGTGTTCGTTTGTATTTTAATGTGCAAAGTGTGTCTGGAATTCTGTAAGTCGAGTGGATATCTAAAAAGTACTAGGGTTGGACGAATATGTTACTGTACTAGTTGGTTCAATCCTATGTGATTCATAATAAACGGTATTTAGGTTTCTATTTCTATAATGAATCAGCTATTAAGCAATCATTTTCTAGTAATAGTGACAGGCTTATGCAAGAATGTCGTATGTTTAGTAACGTCTTCGAACTCTTGTGATAATCCACATCAATATTGGACAACAGGCTTAGAAAGCTTTCTCAACGATTCACTAAAGCTATCAACTATCAGGTTGTCCTGAGGCAAAGTAATACTCAAAAAAATTGCACCGAATTATCTCCAAACATTCCCATTCCCAGTCCCATTTCCACTTTTAATAGTCATAAGTCCCTCAGCAAGAAGTGTTACCAAAGTACGTGTATAAAATTGCATTCGCTCCTGTGAACAAATACCTAAACACACAAAATTCAGGCGGCGGTACGGAGAAGAGTAGGTGAGGTGAATTTTTTTGCAATTAGGTCGAATAAATTCGTAGATCTGAAAAAAAGAAAAAGGAGGTTAATAAGCTTTGGCATGTAGGCAGGAAAGCCGTGTGATTAGCAATGATCATTGGTAAAAAAGTTACGAGTATCGGTGGTGTTCTTCTTTTCGTCTCCTTGAGCACAGTAGTGTCTTCCAGGCTGAGATATTGACAGTAGCAGAGGCAGCTAAACAGATCTCAATTCTGGCTATACTACTAGTTGATATCACCATATTTATTGATAGTCAGTGTGCAATTAAAGCAATCAATCCAGCATTTTTCAGGCAGACCACCGGCACTATGTGACCTCGAATACACTGGATATTTCCAAAAACAGGTGGAACTCCTGTGAAACATCCAAGAGGTTGTTGCCCGAGTATGACAAGTCCATAACACACAAACTTTTTCGAAGAAAAAAGTAATCGGTTTTGATTCCAGTAGGGATACTCACTGGACACAAGTCGCAAATATCATGTCCACCACTTTCACTTGCCATTACAAATGTTTTTATAGTTAGAAATCATGACAACTGTCACAAATTTTTTAACAATCAAATAATTTATGGAACACAAATTTGACAATTATCGAGTTTTCATATTACAAATTGACATTTGTTGCACTTGTCAATTTTTATGAAATAGGGCACTGGAACCAGAACTAAAAACGATCGAATCTTAAATCTCCAGTTTGAAAAAATGAGCTGATTACCTGTAAAATAGTTTGGATTTTTGACATGAACCTGATGCACCTAGTGAGGTTTTAATATCCCATGGCGAAATACAAACTATGGAGGCCTATCTTCGTTGACAAGTCTTTGACATTCCAATTAGTTCATTCCTATGTTCCTGCTGAACCTGGATCTGTTTCACGCTCTTGATTATGAATTAAAACAAACTCGATTGTAAAATTTAAATGTCAAGACATCAGTTGTCAAATGTCATCTTTTTTAAACGTCAATGCGGTTACACCGTTTTCCATTGGTAAGACTCAAGAAAAAATAGCTTCTGCACAATTCTAAAACCATATTCGTGAACTATCAAACACACATACGTGTGATAAATGTGATATAAAAGAACAAAAATTTACCATGCACAATAGATATGGTTGGTGTTATTTGTGTCAGTGTTTTTTGAGTGGATTCTGCAATTCAGTTCATGGAAGAATATCACTTCTGAGAATTGTCAATTGTCAAAAGTTTTCAATATAATAGTTTCAGAAGAGTTTTCTTGAATACGGACGCTTTCGAACGCTAGTTTTTTTACCAATCCCAAACATTATTTGATCTATTTGTTATGTAAAAACAGAAGTGCTGAAAGCGAAACTTAATTTCATGAAGAGTTTTTAACAATCTCTCAGCTTTGTAAAGCAGAACTGGAATACTCAAATTCTATTTACAAGGTACGTTCCAGTACAATATTATTTTTACGGATTATTACTGATTTTTTTTTATTAATTCCTGTTCGCGTACTCAATAATAAGTAAAAGAGACAGAAAGAATGTATTCCTTCTCAAAAATTAGAAAACAAATTTACTGCAGAAATTTCTATTGGTAAAAATCAGGAAACTGTCAGTTGGTATCTGAAAGTGACAACTCATTTGATTTGACAGATGATTTATCTTATTTATTTCTTAAGAATTCATGGGAAAATAAAGGGTGGGTAAATTTTAAGGGCAGATGTTGATTTTAAATAAAATAAAAATTATTTATGAAATTATTATCATTTATTTTTATTACCAATATTATATGGTTCAGTTATGTATGGAAGAAAATATCGGCCAAATGGCCGCCACTACCTCGACGGCCATCCGATGGTCCAAATTTTCGATGATGCTTATGCATAATTGAGGTTCTATGCCGTTAATGTGCCGAATTATCTCATCCTTTAGCACTTGAATTGTTGCTGGCTTATAGACGTACACATTTTCTTTCAAATAAAACCAAAGAATGAAGTCCAATGGTGTCAAATCACATGATCTTGATGGGCAATTGACATCGCCACCACGTGAAATAACACGGCCATTGAATTTGTTGCGCAAAAGAGCCATTGCTGTGTGGCAAGTGGAACCGCCATGTTGAAACCACATATCGTCCACATCCATATCTGCCAATTCGGGCCATAAAAAGGTTCGTTATCATCTCACGACAGCGAACCCCATTCACAGTAACTGCCTCACCGGCCTCATTTTGAAAAAAAAAAATACGGCCCGATGATGCCGCCAGTCCATAAACCACATCAAACAGTCACTTTTTGTGGGCGCATTAGTTTTTCGACAATCAATCATGGATTATAATTCGCCCAAATGCGGCAATTCAGCTTATTGACGAATCTGCTGAGGTGAAAATATGCCTAATCACTGAAGATGATTTTCTTCAAAAATTGATCATCCACTGTTGCCATTTCAAGCCACCATTCTGAACATTGACGACGCTTGAAATGATCAAGAGATTTTAGTTCTTGAGTCAGTTTCACCTTGTAAGCGTGTAAATGCAAGTCTTTATGCATAATGTCCATCAACGACTGGTGTGATAGGTGCAATTGTTGGGCACGACGACGAGTTGAGGTGGACGGCTCTTCAGCCAAACTATCGCGTACAGCAGCAATATTTTCTGCAGAACGAGCTGTACGAGCATGTACTGGTGTTTTCACATCTCCTACAGATCCGGATTGATCAAAAATTTGCACGATTTTTCCGATTGTACGCGCATTTGAACGATTAAATTGACCGAAAAAGTCACGAAGTGCAAAAATGCCCATTTTCATAATAAGCCTAAATAACTTTAACGCGTTGTTCGATTATGTATCTTTCCACGGTTCAAATTGAATTATTTTGAAGTTGAGAAATGTCAAATGAAATGCAGAAAAAAACTTGACGTTTAGGTGTGGCTTACATTCAACATCGGCCGATAAAATTTAACCATCCGTTATATCATTTTACTGTTTTGACAAGAAAAAGGCTTGTAACATCGAAGGAAAAGAAACCAAACAGCTGATAAATTAGTTGTTGCAGATTCTATATATTTCGATAAATTTTCGACAACAAAAGGGATAAATCATCAGTGCTACCAAATTAAATCCTCACACACGGAGTCAAATATAACCCTTCACTGAAAAACTGCTTCATAAGTTATCTTCCGGGGTTTGTTAAGTCTGGATTAGCTCTGAGTTTACTCAGCACTGAAAAATCAGGCCTTAGTAGTTCGAGTAAGGGTCTTATTACTTACCCAGAAGAAGCTTAATAAAATTTCGTTTAATGTCAGACAAGTTGCACCGTGCGTCGGTATTGTTACGGAAGCCGAGGTAGACAAAGTTGCTTTTCGTAAACTTCTCTAACCTAAAACCGCACTGACAGGCTCGCGCAGATTTTCATCCAACCAAAATTTACAAGCTAATTGAAGCTGATTGCTTCCGCTTCTACAATGAGATTATGAAATTTTTAACAAACTTTGAAGTCCTGAAGTTTGGCAGTACCGTACCTGGTAGTTAGCATGTTGATGCGATTAATCTTTATGAGTGCAATAAGAAGACATCAATGTTGCCACTTATTTTCTTGAAATCCTGTTTATACTGCGGCTTTTATTTAAAATCGTTTGAAGGCAGCCCTGTTACTGGAATGTACACATTTAGACGATAATTCACACCTTTTATTGCATTATAACGAATTACACGGTACAGGTAATTTAAATTCAATTCTTTTTTAAAGACGTGAAAACCAATCACTACGTATTTATTTATATTCTAGGGACTTTTTTTTTTAATTTGCAAAATATTTACCATCCTAATTAAAAACGTAAATCCGTTACGTGTCAACCGTCACGATAAGATGTAGTAATTGAATTTTGTAAATATGCCTACGCCATAGTTGTAAATTAAAAAATCCCTGAATAACTCCATTTTTATTATAGCCCCCCCTCACAATAGTAGAGCTTGTTCTACACGGAAATAGAATTATGTCAAGGATAAAATAAATTCCAAGATAATAAAAAAAATTCTTAGCAAATATTATTTTTACCACCTAAATGTTGTTGTTACATGACATCACTAAGGTTATTGTAATTTTGAAGGTTGTGGGATATAGTCATGTGGATTATTAGTAGCAGAAGTCTTACTTGAAGCAGACAACAAAATCATAAGCAGGGCAGTTAAGAAAAATATAAATTTTGTGAGTTTTACTTTAAAAATATTTATGTCTTACACTTTTAAAGCCTTTTTGGGTACTTTGATGGCTTGACACTTTTATCCCCGTCAATATTTGTATTTTTCAAACGTAAATGTTTGTCTATTTGATTTGTGCAGTCAAAATATAAACTGGAGCTTGTTAATTCTGTCACTACATGTGTATGTGAAGTTAAGAAAAATATTAATTTTGTGAGTTTTACTTTAAAAATATTTATGTCTTACACTTTTAAAGCCTTTTTGGGTGTTTGGATGGCTTGACACTTTTATTCCCTTCAATATTTGTATTTTTCAAACGTAAATGTTTGTCTATTTGATTTGTGCAGTCAAAATATAAACTGGAGCTTGTTAATTCTGTCACTACATGTGTATGTGAAGTTAAGAAAAATATTAATTTTGTGAGTTTTACTTTAACAATATTTATGTCTTACACTTTTAAAGCCTTTTTGGGTGTTTTGATGGCTTGACACTTTTATCCCCGTCAATATTTGTATTTTTCAAACGTCTATTTAAATTGTGCAGTCAAAATATAAAATGGAGCTTGTTAATTCTGTCACTACATGCGTATGTGAAGTTAAGAAAAATATTAATTTTGTGAGTTTTACTTTAAAAATATTTATGTCTTACACTTTTAAAGCCTTTTTGGGTGTTTTGATGGCTTGACACTTTTATCCCCGTCAATATTTGTATTTTTCAAACGTAAAAGTTTGTCTATTTGATTTGTGCAGTCAAAATATAAAATGGAGCTTGTTAATTCTGTCACTACATGCGTATGTGAAGTTAAGAAAAATATTAATTTTGTGGGTTTAACTTTAAAAATATTTATGTCTTACACTTTTAAAGCCTTTTTGGGTGTTTTGGTGGCTTGACACTTTTATCCCCGTCAATATTTGTATTTTTCAAACGTAAATGTTTGTCTATTTGATTTGTGCAGTCAAAATATAAAATGGAGCTTGTTAATTCTGTCACTACATGCGTATGTGAAGTTAAGAAAAATATTAATTTTGTGAGTTTTACTTTAAAAATATTTATGTCTTACACTTTTAAAGCCTTTTTGGGTGTTTTGATGGCTTGACACTTTTATCCCCGTCAATATTTGTATTTTTCAAACGTAAAAGTTTGTCTATTTGATTTGTGCAGTCAAAATATAAAATGGAGCTTGTTAATTCTGTCACTACATGCGTATGTGAAGTTAAGAAAAATATTAATTTTGTGGGTTTAACTTTAAAAATATTTATGTCTTACACTTTTAAAGCCTTTTTGGGTGTTTTGATGGCTTGACACTTTTATCCCCGTCAATATTTGTATTTTTCAAACGTCTATTTAAATTGTGCAGTCAAAATATAAAATGGAGCTTGTTAATTCTGTCACTACATGCGTATGTGAAGTTAAGAAAAATATTAATTTTGTGAGTTTTACTTTAAAAATATTTATGTCTTACACTTTTAAAGCCTTTTTGGGTACTTTGATGGCTTGACACTTTTATCCCCGCCAATATTTGTATTTTTCAAACGTAAATGTTTGTCTATTTGATTTGTGCAGTCAAAATATAAAATGGAGCTTGTTAATTCTGTCACTACATGTGTATGTGAAGTTAAGAAAAATATTAATTTTGTGAGTTTTACTTTAAAAATATTTATGTCTTACACTTTTAAAGCCTTTTTGGGTGTTTTGATGGCTTGACACTTTTATCCCCGTCAATATTTGTATTTTTCAAACGTAAATGTTTGTCTATTTAAATTGTGCAGTCAAAATAAAAATGGAGCTTGTTAATTCTGTTACTACATGCGTATGTGAAGCGTAAATATTTTTTGCATTTTATCAAATTAACACATAGAGGTTAATGTAGTGACTGTATTTACTAGAGACGTACTAAACGGTTTAGAAAGGAAGCACTTGCGTAAATATTCTTTTTCGTCGTTTTAGGCAGTGTATAAACAATTTTTATTAAAAAATTCTTTTATCAATTTATGGAGTTTTTCGGATGTAAATAATGATTTGGAAGATATCTATTTGCTATTTGATTTCAATCTGCCGATGTGAGGAATGTCAGGTTGCTTTTGATAGCAGAATTTATTTATTAGTAGGTTAGGTTAGGAAAGGTGATAGGGGCTGGATTTGGAAATAGAAAAAAACAACGGATTTCTTTTTTTCTCTCTTCTTTTTCTATTTTAGTGAACAATTTTGTATCTGAAATTAATTCAAGTTATGAGAGAAGTGGAAAGTAAAAATGTTGTCGAACTTGATATCGACTGAAGAAAAACGTACTTACTTGCTTAAGTGGTGCTACAGTCCGGAATGACACTATGATTCAACCAACATGACTGTCAACTTAGCCCGGTTTGCAGCTAACTGTCTCCACTTTCGCACTCAAGGTGGTTGAGGTCGGTTTATATCTGTGATATGTATCAGGCTAGAAATCAAATACTCCAATGCGGAGTCTTATGACAGAGGTATGTCGCTGAACAGCACGAATAGCTTGTGGTTGAATCTCCTTCTTTATAGTCTGTCAACGCAAACGGGACCGAATAATTTTTCTCTCTAAACTACCAAGGATATCTTCATCCACTTTTGGTACGGTCCATGCTTCAGCGCCGTAGATCAGAACTGTCATGATCATGGCCTTGTAAAGGATTTTCTTAGGAGTTGGAATGAGGCCTTTACTACTGACTTACTTACCCTCATTTACAGCTAAGTCCATTGTTGCCACTTCCTTCTCTATAGCAGAAAACGTTTATGCTAGCTCCGATTTATGGAAGATCTTGCCTCTGGTGTTAGATCGGGAGTTTTGTACTCTCAAGAATGAGATTTAATAGGTGACATGACAAAAATCATTTTTTTGGTATCAAATGTCGTTTCCGATCCTTACGGAGCAGATAGAATTATCCATCGTCATCCTGCATAGGCAGATGATTTGGGTGGTATACAAAAACTAGACATGGCTCTGTATAGTTCGTCTCTATAAATGCTGTTGTATGTGGCTTTGAAATCGATGAATAGGTGGTGGATATCGATTTGGACCTTTTGGGTTTTTTTTTAGAGGATCTGCCGAAGTGTGATGAGTGTATCAGATGTGGACTTTTTTTTGCATAAACCACTCAGATAAAGGCCGATTAGATTGTTGGTTAACGGTTTTAGGCGTTAATTTATTACGGCATATAGGATCTTGTAGGCGATGTTTTAGAGACTTTTGCTTGTCTCCTTTTTTATAGATCGGGCAAATGATGCTGATGCTCATTCTTCAGGAATACTTCATCGGACCAAATGTTGTTTATGCGTCGGTAAAGGTTGCAAACCACATCATCGCTGCCGGCTTCATAAAGGTCGGCAGGATAGCCCGCATTTCCGGCAGCTTTATTTACTTGAGTTAAGATATTGTTATTCTCACTTCAATAAGATCAGGTTGTTTGTTGAATGGTTCTTTCTACCTGACAGCGGAATTTTGTTCGTCATCGACGTTTAACGGCAGAATTTGTTCTTCCATATCCTCAGCATCTACTGTGTCTC
This sequence comes from Rhingia rostrata, assembly GCA_949824845.1. Classification (NCBI taxonomy): domain Eukaryota; kingdom Metazoa; phylum Arthropoda; class Insecta; order Diptera; family Syrphidae; genus Rhingia; species Rhingia rostrata. Next base: position 65,360,298 of record OX463758.1, read on the forward strand.
AACTACGATATTTCCTTGTTTATCTCGACAGGATTCTGCCATGGTTTTGGTTTTACAGTTTGGTAAGTCTTGCGAACCTTATTCCTTGAGTGGCACCTCTCTATATCCCCGATAGTGGGCTTTTCTTGTTCTTTTTTTGAGAAGCTGGTGTTCTTCGCCTGCAGTTTTAACTAGCAGGCCTCGTTCTTGGCTGTGGGCATCTGTCGGGATTCTTAATCAAACCAAGAATTTCTTGCGGATTGTAGCGAAAAACCACATCATTTGCGGCTGATCGAATGGCTTGTTGGTATCGTTACCATTATTCGTCGACAAAAGATGCTGGTGGTATGGCGATAGTAGAGAGGTTAAAGGATACGCGTTCTGCAAAGGCCTTGGCTATCTCTTGCGATATTAAATTTATTGTGGTGTGGTGGATATTCAAATTATTACCTTTGCTATAACAATGTAGTAATTCGAGCCGATGTTAGCCTCTCAGAGTGTTTGGACATCCAAAATACTGGATCCTATCGCAATGTGATCAATTTGGCTGACCGTTCGCTGATCTGGAGGCCGCAATGTCCCCAAATGGATATCGAGGTGAGGAAACCGTGTGCTGGCTATAAGTCAAGCTTAAAGTGTCTTCTCTTCTAACTTTTGCGTTAAAATTTCCCAGCACGATTTCAACATCTAGCTTCGGTAGTCGCTCAGAAGTTCTGTCAAGGAGCACGTAGAAGCTGTCTTTCGCTATATCGTATTTTTCCTCCATCGGAGCGTGAACGTATATAAAAATTATGTTGGCGAATTCGGCCTTTATGCGGGTTGTTACAATGCGTTCAAAAATGTTTTGAAAACATAAGACTTCTTGCCTAAGTCTGGCACTTACAACAAATTACGTCCGGATTGTCGCTGTTTCTGCTTACTACAGCACGGTCCGTAGAAGATGTCTGTCTGTTTTTCATTCTATTTTGACCGGGCCATCCCATCGAATTTCAGATTGGATTTTAAGTCCGCATGGTAGCAGTTTAGGGCTTTCGATGGTTGTTTGCCGATCGCCTGTACCTCTCCTGTCTTCAACAATAAATCAGTTATTTCCGAGGCGATTGGTTTGCTTCGTATGGTTTTGTTCCATGAGTGGGCAGTTAAACCAAGGCAAGGCTCAATACCCAACCTTGAGGGCTAGTTACAATTAATTGGATACCCCTTGGACACAGGCCATCAGTCTCGACTACTGTATTGAGCGCAGCTGCTGGCCTTTCGGCTCATCCGCCATCATCTCTCTTCAAGGACCCTGACTTACCCTTGAGATTCCTAATGTTGTCCAAATATGTCGAAGCACCTCATATAGGTTATTCGCTTTGTCCATCCTAACTGGACTTTAGATACCTCATATAGGTTATTCGCTTTGTCCATCCTAGCTGGGGCTGTAGACACCAGTGTTGAAATTCTCATTGAACTGCATTTAGTAGTTTACCATATCTCTTAGGAGTATAATTTTAGGGGCTTTCTTGAAACCTTCGTTGTAAACTTACAATTTTTTGTACGTTGTAAACTTGTAAAGTGTCGCAAATACAACTTTGATTTTTAATTGGTTCTATATGTACATTTATAGAACAGGTTTCAGATAATAACTTTTATAATGGTAAATTGTCAAGAAATCTGAGTGAACTAACCCTTATATGTGATAATTATCTTGACCCGTTAGTTTAGTAACACTTAAAATTTACCTACTGTCTAGTTTTCCATGATAACAAGTTTTTTATTAATAAAAATATTTAACCACATTATATGTTATTAAACAAAATGGAAAATTATCAAAAGATGTATCTTATGCAAACATGGACAGGAATATGATATACGAGAAGACCTTAACATCATTAAATTAAGTAATAAAAAAAATGGTAAAGATAAACCAGATAGTTGCGGTAAAAACTTGGCACGTCACTGTTAATTTTACACTCAAAGGAACATTCCACTTGTACCATCCGTACTAGACACGAGATAGAAATCAAAGCAAACAAAGAAAAATGCAAACAACATCAGACGTCCAAGTTAGGAAGTGACTTCTGGCTCCACCTTCAATATTTTATGGGGTTTATATTGGATCAGTAGCCAATAAACACGCACAGAGTACACGTTCTGAATTTCGGTGTTCTTGTGAATGGAATTTTTTTTTTTTCATCTTGTCTGCGAATGACGTTTGTTTGCACTTTATAGACTGATATGTGTTAAAAGTGATACCAAGTACCTGTTTTAATTCAAACTTTCCATTCGATATCAAATTGGGCTGTAGTAATCAAATTTAACAAACATATTCCATGATCTTGGTTTAAATGTTTAGTATGACGATTATTATATTATTAGACTGTGCAGGAGAAAGGTTGGTAAATTGTGTTATCCAAAAAAGACACTTGACAGCCGATGATAGTGGCCGACCTTGTTCAGAAAAGTTCAGTACAATATTTTCAAGCTTTCATAAGTGATTACAATCCGAACTAATCGTAAGTATTTTATAGTTTTATAAGTGTCTATATATTATGATTAATATGTTCATTAGCAGTAAATGAGAACAATATGCTGTCAACATCGACGAATTGGAAAGAACGTAACTATTGACAGATTTAATTTTGAGGTAGTACGGGACTTTGTCTATCTCAGCTCCGCTATTAACTCTGACAACAACATCTCGACAGAAATTAAACGAAGAATTACTCTTGCCAACCGCTGTTTCTTCGGGCTAAGAAGGCAATTAAGTAGTAAAGCCCTCACTTGAACTACTAAGGAGCTCCTACGTAAGACCCTGATCATCCCAGTAATGCTCTACGGCGCTGAAGCATGGATCGTCTCAAAAGCGGATGAAGAAATCCTTGGTCGATTTGAGAGGAAATCGAAAAGTCTTCGGTCCCGTTTGCTTTGACGGGCTATGAAGACGAAGATTCAACCAAGAACTATACGAGATATACAGCGACATGCCCCTAATCAAAAAACTCCGCATTGAACGTTCAAGATGGCTAGGACATGTAGATCGAATGGACAACATTACTGCGCAGAGTCTTCCCAGCCAAACGTCGGACGCAGTAGAGAAAGACCTCGCCTTAAGTGGCATGCACAAGTAGAAACCGACTTCAACCAACTTGAAGTGCGTAACTGGAGGCAGTTAGCTAAGAACCGGGTTAATTGGAGAGGCATGCTGCTTGAGGCCCAGGTTCGTTCCGGACTGCAGAGCCACTTATGTAAGTAAGTAAGTATTTGTTTAATTGAGTCGTACATCCTTTAATCGACATAAGACCATGTTTTCCTGACAAGAGCCAAAATATTTAGGTGAGTTGCCCAAATTTATGTCACCTGGACTGAAATTTAACGATAAATTTATTTTATTAGATGTTATCGACTGTCATTATTATTTTATTAACATTCCCCTAGAGAAATAATTGAGCTAGATATGCCTTAAAGTATATGGATGGACTTACAATCGCCAGCTGGGTCGAGTTAGGCATGTCTATCTGTCCGTCCGTCCACCCGTCTGTCTGTTCGGCACCGATTTTGGGCCTTATATTTTAAACAAGGATAATGAAATTTGGTGCATGATTTAGTGCCTGCACCTCTTCTGTTTTCGTCGTCAACAATAGAGCCAGTTTCCGAGACGTTTGGCTTGCTTCGTATGTGTTTTTTCCGTGAGTGGGTAGTTAACCCAAGGCTCTGTACCCAATCTGGAAGACCAGTTTCAATTGATTGGCTACCGCTAGGACACGAGGCCATCAGTCTTGACTACTGCCACCATCTCTGCTCAAGGGCCCTGACTTACCCTTGAGATTTTGGAAATCCTTGTACGTGTTGCTCAAACAAGTGTAAACATTTTCAAAATCCGCACACCGCCACGCCAACTTTTTTCTAAAAAAGGTATATTGGTCAAACGATTAGGATTTTTGGAAAAGTGTTGGAACAAAATATTTAGGCAATTGCAATATCTATACTTTGTCGTTATGAATTTTTTTGCCACGCCCGCTTTTTGGGGGCGTTTTTAGTAAATAGAAAGTCTCTTGTTAAAATTTTAAAATATTTGGAAAGAACAGTTGATGCAAACTGATTGGTAAAAATGATATAAAAATTTCATCCATATGACATTTAACCCACGCTGATATTTTGGGTGTGTTTTCCTACAAAAACCATTTGTATGCCGTACCCCATATGCATATGTAAAGAAAATGTTGTTTTTTTTTATAAAAGGTGGTTAAATTTTAAGAGCCGATGTTGATTTTGAATAAAACACAAATTATGTATGGAACAGAATATCGGCCAAATGGCGGTAAACCTCCATCCGATGGTCCAAATTTTCGATGACGCTTAGGCATGATTGAGGTTGTATGCCGTTAATGTGTCGAATTAACTCATCATTTAGCTCTTAAATTGTTGCTGGCTTACCGACGTACACGTTTTCTTTCGAATAACCCCAAAGAAAGAAGTCTAACGGTGTCAAATCAAATGATCTTGGCGGTCAACTGACATCGCCACCACGTAAGATAACACGGCCATAGAATCTGTCGCGCAAAAGAGCCATTGTTTCGTTAGCTGCGTGGCAAGTGGCATCGTCCTGTTGAAACCACATATCATCCACATCCATGTCTTCCAGTTCGGGCAATAAAAAGTTCGGTATCATCTCACGGTAGCGAACAAAATTCTCAGTAACTGGCTGACCAGCCTTATTTTGGAAAAAATACGGCCCGATGATGCCGCCAGCCCATAAACCGCACCAAACAGTCACTCTTTGTGGGTGCATTGGTTTTTCGACAATCACTCTTTGAATATCATTCGCCCAAATGCGGCAATTCTGCTTATTGATGCCTCATCACTGAAGTTGATATTCTTCGAAAATTGACCATTCACTGTTGGGTGCAATTGTTGGGCACGACGACGGACAAGTTAAGGTAGACGGCTCTTCAGCCACACTATCGCAAACAGCAGCAATATTTTCTATAGTACGAGCTGTGCGAGCTTGCACTAATGTTTTGACATCTCCTACAGACCCGGTTTGCTTAAAAATGTTTGCACGATTTTTCCGGTTGTACGCACATATGGGCGAATAAATTGACGAATCACGAAGTGCAAGATATGCATTTTGGTGTGGTTCACATTCAACATCGGCCCTTAAAACTTAACCACCCGTTGAGTTAGTTAGAACCATAAAATATTCTGATAAACTGGCTGAACAACATGTCGTGACATTGCCATTTCCTAAATTCCATCCACATAAAACTCACATTTCGGTGATAGCAATTCTTAGGATGGAATGGAATAGGATATTAAATGAACCACACAGCGAATTGTAGGCCTCTTATAAAGGGTTTTTCAATAAGAGCGCTACAAAAGTTTTAAATAAAACAAAAACGTAAGTTCGATGCCATTATGTATGGAACTCGATTTCTTTTGCATGGCCACCACGGGCACGCTTGCAGAAGTCCAGACGCTGAACTTAATTTTCGACGGTTTTCAAGCAGAAATCGGCCGTAACTGCTGCAATTTCACGGTCGATATTCGTACGAAGTTCATCAATCGTCGCTGGCTTGTTGGCATAGACCATAGACTTGACGTAGCCCCACAGAAAATAGTCTAACGGCGTTAAATAGCACGACCGAGGCGGCCAAGCGACTGGACCATTTCGTGAGATAACACGTTCTCCAAACTTGGTTTCCAATAAATTGATTGTGGCATTCGCAGTGTGGCTTGTGGCGCCGTCCTGTTGGAACCACATGTCCTCCAAGTCCATATCATCCAATTGGGGCAAAAATATTCGGTTATCATTGAACGGTAGCGATTCCCATTCACAGTAACGTGCAGGTCTTGATCATCACGGAAGAAGTACGGCCCAATGACGTCGCCGGCCCATAAACCACACCAAACCGTATTTTTTTCGGGATGCAATGATGACTCATGGAGTACGTGTGGATTGCTGCCTGACCAATACCGCAAATTTTGTTTATTGACGAAGCCAATCAGCCAGAAATGAGCCTCATCGCTGAAGATGATTTTTCGATGAAAATCCGAATCATTTTCAAGTTGTTGCTCAGCCCAATTCACGAACATACGACGCTTCTGGTGGTCAAGTGGCTTCAGTTCTTGCGTAAATTTAATCTTGTAAGGATGTAGGCCAAGATCTTTTCACAAAATTCGCCACAACGACGTCACAGAGATGCCCAACGCTTGAGAACGACTTGTGAGCGACGCATTTGGGCTTTCTTCAACTGAAGCCTCAGCGGCAGCAATATTCACTACACTACGGGCACTTCTTTGTCTCACTGGCACGGGAACATTTTGTACTGTGCCTGTGGATTCATTTTTTTCCACTAGACGCTTAATTGTTGATCTGCTAGGATGATTATGACGACCATAAATTGGACGTAGCGCTCTTAACGTTGAGGCCACTGACTCCGAATTTCGGTTGTAAATTTTAATGATTTCGACTCGTTGTTGGATCGTGTTTCTTTCTATCATCAAATGGCAAACCTTACTGAAGAGAAATGTCAAAAGAGCGGCAAGAAATATGGCGTCGTTTGCTGTCCCTGTCGCTCAACTTTTGTAGCGTCCCTGTTGAAAAACCCATGTTTTTTTTTTTTTTTTAAACCTAACCAGACTACATTGTTCCAAAGAAGAATAATTGGCGTGCGTTTTGCACTTATACCTATCAATTAATGTAAACAGAAAGGTCTAAGCCAATGTTGAGACAGTTGTCAGATCTGACAATGTATTCAAACCCGTCAATGGAAAATGAGTGCATGACAATTCCCTTGTTAAATAACAGCTTGACAATGACAGTTTGACAGTATATTTTGCCAGCAGAAATGATCAGTTCAAACGATTTCTTGTTATAATTTTCATGCGTTCAAAGGATTTTTAATGCACTTATACCCTTGTAGGATGTAATCATATTGCGGACAATATAAGAGATTCAGGACATTTTTATAGATGGACTTAATAGAGAGTAAATAGGGTGCCAGAATAGAAAGTTCCAGTCTGAATATAGTCGCTGGCTCAAAGACCTGACCTTGTCAGACTTAACTTTAGTTAAATCCTGGTCGAAACCTGATATGAGTTGAGGTCGAGTAGTTTTTTATCCAACTGCACTTAAAATCGAAATACGATTGAAACAACGAGCCCAAGCGAAATTTTTGACATCACCTATCATTGTTTTTGTATCATGTCACGCACAAGCAGATTCCAGGTGCAACAAAATCGAGTTCATACAGAAAGACACAGTTCGATCAATTATTATATGAATTTAGCTGAACTATAATCATACCAGCTTTTCAGTACTGTAATCTCTTAATTGAACAAATTGTTTCATTAAAAATGAACTCACCAAAGTTGTTGGGTAAACTCAAGATTTAAATGACTGGAAAACACATTCTTAGAGTCAACTCGAGGTTAATCGTGAGCAATTGTTATGTATTTTCAAAAAAAAATGTTTCTTCGAATTGTTGGTCCTGTAGAACGGAGGAGATGACATATTCGCGAACTTCATTTGTTATCACTATCAGATCTGAATAAGTAGAAGCAAACCACCCAGGGTTGAAAAGGATGGTAGACAGTCTTTTCTCAGGCGGAGGGAGCCAGTTTGGTAAAGAAAGCAGTAATCCTGATATTGGGCTATTCTTGCACTGCCTTAGTACAAATCTTATCTCGAATAGTTTTATTAGTTTCCGAATGCAGCTCCTAGATACGTATGGAAATCTCCGCCTTGTTAGCTGTTTACACTACACTCCGACATGGTTTTATTGTTAGCCTTTTGCCTTACTTCATCTATTCCCAATTATGCCTTTTCTAACACTGAACTTCTTTAGCCATTAAGATGTGATTATGGCCTGCAGAATTTCCGCTTTCGAACCACTTCATCAATCAAAATGAATTCTGCGTTACACACAGTATAATGCCGAAAACTCATCCGTTCCGGTTGACTACGCTGGCTGGGGGCTTGGCTTAAATTGCGAATACGGCAACACCCCACCTTTTTCAATAATCTGACTAACATCCAAGAGTAACACTATCATAAGGAGCTTCTCAAATTTGCCGTTCAGATTTGGCATTCTATTTAGCGTTCCGATTTTTTATGTTGCAAAAATAATAACTTCACACACACAAACAAAGAGAGAATGTAGGTTTGAGGACAATGAAATTGCTCATGAACTGATGATCTGCCACCAGAATTGATCTGGCAGAACAATCTTTCAAACAGCCACTGTCTGACCGCAAATCACGGATTGGACATAAAATACTGCATATCGCCCAAATCAGGTGGAACTCCCTTCGCAGCTGTAAAACATCCAAGAAGTTGTGGCCCGACTATGACAAGGACAAAGCCCACAAACTTCTTCGAAGAAACCTACACTTGTAGGGACGGTGCGTGCCGTGAAATCGCGCCGAATTCCGTAATTCACTTTTGCGCCTAATTTTGAATTTCGGCGTTATTTCACAACGACAAAGTAGAATAACGCCGAACATTATTTGTGAAATTAAGCCGAATTCAGAGAGAGGTGGGTTCACACATCCGAGTGCAAGTTTGTGCTTATGCAAACCTTGAATACGTGTGAGCAGACCCCCTGCTTAGGATAACTGTTGGATTTGTGTTGCGTGCAATGTTGGATGTATGGCAACCGCCCTGCTTGGGCTCATTGGTGAGTGCCGACGTTGGGCTTGTTTTTTCATACATCCAGCTTCGTAACGCAACCCAAGTCCAAAAGTTTGCGCAAGCGAATGGTTGCTTTGGGGCAGTACACGTATTGAATGTTTGCAAACACCCAAACTCGCAGTCGGATGTATACAAAGTATGAACCCCCTGCTTGTGCTCATTATTGGATATGGGATGGGTTCAAAACTATATGTGGAGGACTCGACTTTTTTCACTTTAGCAAAGTGAAATAGGCCGAACTTGGGAATTCACGACGATTTTCTGAAGCGTCTTTATTTAACTTACTCATCAGCCACAAATTGAAATTGCTTCTTATAGCTGATGCGGATACCCCCCACCTTGTATGCCAATACCCAGAACTCAGACAATTAGGAATAACAACTTTAGGAAAATATTTTTTCCATAACCTTACGGATCTATTCGAAATCCGTCCTTCTAATCTTTTCGGGTTTGCAACAACATCAGAATGGCTGAAAGGGACTAACACCAATGGGGAGTTAGGGGACAAATGAAGGAACCTACTTCACACGTTAACCCCTAACGGCATCACAATGGGTCTATATTGACCTAACCTATCCTAACCTAGTGTACAATATCTCTCAGATCTGAAATGGTAACTTATTCTGAACGCTGCTGATTTGGCAACAGATGTTATATGTTGTTTTCATCATTTGTGATCAACACAAATAGCAATTTTATAGATTATTGCAGGACTGTATTCTTCACTTTTATTTGCGAAACTGGGGAGTAATGTTCTTTCTTGCAAATGTTGTAAATTTGCGTTTTCTTGTTAACTTTCTCTTATAACGAGAAAGATATTGTTTTCGTGAAAATTTTAGACCTCGAGATTTTGATTGATTCTAACATTACGATGGTAGCGGAACTCAAAAAAGTGTTTTTTGGAATTCTGTCCGTCGGTTCGTCGGTTCGTCGGTTCGTCGGTTCGTTGGTTCGTCGGTTCGTCAGTTCGTCGGTTCGTCGGTTCGTCGGTTCGTCGGTTCGTCGGTTCGTCGGTTCGTCGGTTCTTTGGTTCATCGGTTCGTCGGTTCGTCGGTTCGTCGGTTCGTCGGTCCGTCTCTCCGTACAAACTTGTCTAGCCTAAACGAGTTGACCGATTTTCTTCAAACTTCGTATCCAGCGTTTGTTTTTTCATAATTCTAGGCCTTTTTTGCTTTAAGCCATGTTTTTACCGATACCTGCCATATAAAAATCATTCACAACCTCAATTTGCTCGAAAACGGCTCTAACGATTTTGATTAAACTTTTTATATGCTATAAACATATTTGTTCCAATAAAACTGCATATGCAGTTTTTTTTTCGAGAAAATCCATATCCAAATCCAAATCATGTTCAATTTGGCCTGTGCAGCAGAACTTATCTCTTCAAAAAAGGCATTTTTCAAAAGCATGGTAATAGCCTTTTTAACACCTTTTTAAAGGTCCGGGTGAAGAGACAAAATGTTACCAACTATTGTCCCATTTGTAAAATTTCGAAAACACCGAAGAATATTAAAAAAAAACGTTCTGTTATCAACTAACAAAAAAAATACAAATTTTTGGCGCAACAGGCTCGTTAGTAGCCAGACCGAGCTTTCTCACAACCATTCATGTGTGCGTGTGTAGTTCTAGCACGATGGTGGGAACTCCTGTTTTATGCCGACTCCGAACGGCGAATTTGAGATAAGCTTTTCTTAACAGTTGATACTACTCTGATGTTTTGTCAGATCATCACGAGAGGAGGGCCAGTGAAAAATCTGGGATTCTGCTGGGAATCGAACCTTCTGCGCGTCATTTCATCGCACCAACCATCGCGCCACAAAGTTGTCAACAAACACATCTCTTAAAAAGATTTATCTCTCCATTTCAACATTGTTTTGTCGCTGCTAGGTGGGTTAACCAATCTCTAAATTTATTGTCACCATGTTCTGAAGGGATTTAAGAAAGGCTTACAATGCGATGTCAAGAATATGTGAAAAATGTGCGAGATTTAATTAATGCTAATTGCTAGCATCCAAAAGCAATAAATGTAATAAACAAATTAAGGACCTTTACGTCAATCGGAAACAGTTTGTTTACGTGAAATTATATATGCGCATAATAATTAAAACAGTTATAGACTTTTTTTCATTATTTAAATAAATTGTCAGTTTTACTTAAATGCCAAATTTAAATGAAATATTCGACTGTGGTAATCACGATATTTTAACTTTCCCTCATAAAGGAAATTTAGGATGTCAGCATTAATGACATATTAGCGGAACCTATTAATGTAACATCTGTTACATTTACATCTGTAATCTCGGTCGTTTCCCTTTTCTTTTATTAAAAAAAATTGCGTTCCTCAGTTGTTTTTAAGACTATTAATATCCCAATGTCCATAACACCCCCCCAAAAAATGATCTTGGAGGTTTTTTTCGACAGAAAACTTAATATTCTTATTAAGTCTATATTGAGTAGCTATTAGCATTTTTATAGACTTCCATAACCCTCATTTGAAAGAAATTATCTCAAGTACTGTAGCATAGTCTGGTAATCATATATTTTTCATTAGAATTGAAAGAATCCAAGAATTTTTAACTAGGGTTATGTTTGTAGATTTCGCTGGAACATCGCAATGATTCCTTATGGAAATTATTTGGAATTTCATCTCTGCTATTCTTCCTTGAGAGGTCCTAAAAATCGATTGTTATTTTATGTACCTTCATATAGAATCAGAGGAAGTTATGTACTCAGACATATTCCATTCCAAGCGGCAGCGGAAAAACTCCCAAGATGGAGTCAAGGGTGGTGTGCCAGTTAGAATAGACAAATTGAATAACTTAAATGAGCAGCTTTGACATAACATTTTGACAGCAGGTCAATTAGGAATTTCATGGGTAAGTTAGAACCCAGCAGCGCTCAATCCCATGAACTTGGATACCATCCCGTGAACTTGGGGTATCTAATAAATTGGAAATATCCTTCCTGGTTGGGTTTTTGTTCTTTGGATTAACTACTCACTCACGGAAAAAAATTTCCTTACCAAACGACCAAGAGCCTCGGACTGCCTCATTTTATGTTGACGACTATACTAAACGAAAAAAGGACATCAAAGTTCATATGTAAGCCCTTAGTTTCTACAAAGCAGATTTTAATGCCATTCAGGAAATACGATGGGTTGGCCCGGGCAAAAAGAGGACATCTGTGACATCTACCACGGACAGTGTCATAGTGTGCAGAAACAGCAACTATTCGTATGTAAATTTCTTATAAGTGCCACCATGGGTAAGAAGTAACAATAACATTGTAACAATCCGCATCAAGGCGTTGTCACAACTTTCGACAAGCCATTAGATCAGCCGTGATTTAAGACTTAGGTTTCTTGGGCTTGTGGGCCCAAACAAACAACCCTTGCTTTTATGAAGAATGCCGACAGATTTTCTAAACCAGGAACGTGACCTAGACCAGAAATAAGAAAAAAGAGCGATAAAAGGAGCTTACGAGGATATAGAGAGGAGACATAGCCGATACTAGGGCCATTGAAGAACCACTCTAGCGGTGACCAACAATCTGACGCTCTCATGCTGAATGAACCATTCAATATTGGCGACGAAAGCTAAAACTACCGAACACCCGACCTAAGTGAAGTAAGAATGTATATATATAAACCTAAGCTTAATAAGGCTGTCGAAAATGACGGCCTTCCCGTTGAGCTTTATAAGGCCGGCGGAGATTATTTGGTAAGTAGCATCAACCTACTCATAAGCTAAATATGTTCAAATAAAATCATGCTGTGGAATGAAACCCGATCCACATTGAATGAGATCCTCTGAACTGCTCTAAAAACAGAAGAAGTCTAATTGGTGGGTGGCCGCGGTGTAGTGGTAATGTGTTCGCATGTTGAGTGGAATGTTGCACGTTCAATCCCAGCCAAAATCCATTTAACTTTTATTTAAAAGAAATATAAAAGGTCGGTTTTATACCTAAAAGTATTCAAAATCTTGAATTTCTTCAAATTTTACGAACACAAGAAAAAGTAACTCCCCGAAGTTATCACTCTCTTTCTCGCAGAGTCTTTGACTCCCCAGACGTCGGACGCAGTAGAGGAAGACCTCAACTTAAGTTGTCATTAAGTAGTTTTAAGCAGCTTTTTTTGAATTTACGTGTACCAAGTAATCTTAAGACAACAGCAGATGTTAATTAATGAAATAAAAAAATATTTTTAGCGGTAACATTGAAGATGGTTGTGCCCCTTTACAAGCTGTTTATCCCAACTTACGTTCACCAGGTTCGTTTCACGTTCCGTTCACTGAAAGTGATACACTCTCTTAAAATAAAGTTGATTCGAATCATTCCAAAACTGCCCTTTTATTATTACAAAGACGAATGTAGGTCTATAGCGCACCAGCACAAGGCGTCAGGTTGGTGACAGCTATAAAAAGTTTTCGTAGAAATCCACTCCGTCAATGACGTTTTCGTTTTACGTGCGTAAGCACGTCTTTTGCGACTTGTATCGAAATTTATGGTTTATTTTAATTTAGTTCATGTACTATAAAGTTTTTTTTCGTACAATTAAGTTATATGGTTTTGTTAATTTTTGGCATTTCTCACCAGTTGTGACGTCAATCACGTATCACTTAAGAGTTTAGCACTGCCCAATACCGATTTTGAAACCATAAAATATGTCCTAAAACCTAAATTCTGTACTGATTTGTCTGCAAGCAGTTTTATTTTTAACGCAATCTTTTAAAAATAAGTTTTTAAAATCTATTACAAAATTTCTTGAGATGCCTCAGGATTGCAACAATAGTTTGAGAACATGTGAGTTGTATGCATATTTGATTTTTTTGATGAATAATTATTTTAATGTTATAATTTTATTTGTTGTTTGTTTGATGTTTTAAAGTGTTGTTTGAGAAACAGTTTTGAATACGATGGATATTTACAAAAGTCGTAAACACACAATTTTGATTAACTTCCGTAGTGTTCAAACAGTTCTGGCTACATATTGGGAACCACCATGCAATAAATTTTCTTCAAGTGTCAATTTGTACCTAAAGGTGTCAATACAATACAAAAAAAATGTAATTACCATGTCCAAAAACAAAAAAAAAACTCAACTGTACCCACAATTCAATTAGACAGATAAAATTCCCTAGAAACAACCGTTGACAAATCATATCATCTATTTCGTTGTTGTTGCCCAGAAAAAAGTGTCAAAATTATAATTGATTTTTAGTCACGAATATATTTCTGTCACCTTTCTTAATTGTCTTCTGGTCAAAAATAGAAACAAATTATGAAGATTTATATTTTTATTTCATTTGATAAGTGTGCGGAAATCGTTTTATTTGCTATTGACGCGCGTATCTTCTTTAGAGCAATCACACAAAATGTAAGAGGATTAATAAAAGAATATTTGAAAAATGTGAAACATTTAATTAATACTAATTGCTAGCAGCAAAAATCACTAAATGTAATAAAAAAATTAAGGATCTTTACGTCAATCGGTAGCAGTCGCATTACTCATTAGGTCCGCGATTTGTTTACGGGAAATTTTAAGCATATGATTTTTTAGCGATTTTTTGTAGATTTTATTGGTTTGGTTAAATGGTGATTTTGAATTTGTTACTAAAGCAGTGAGCTTTGACAGAATTTAAGGGACAAAAATGTATCGGGTTTTTCAACAGGGACGCTACAAAAGTTGAGCGACAGGGACCAAACGACGCCATATTTCTTGCCGCTCTTTTGACATTTCTCTTCATTTGATGATGGAAAGATATACGATCCAACAACGAGTCGAAATTATTAAAATTTACAACCGAAATTTTGAGTCAGTCTCCTCAACGTTCAGAGCGCTACGTCCAATTTATGTTCGTCATAATCGTCCTAGCAGATCAACAATTGAGCGTCTAGTGGAAAAAAAATGAATCCACAGCCAAAGTACAAAATGTTCCCGTGCCAGTGAGACAAAGAAGTGCCCGTAGTGTCGAGAATATTGCTGCCGCTGAGGCTTCAGTTGAAGAAAGCCCAAATGTGTCTCTCACACGTCGTTCTCAAGTGCTGGGCATCTCTGTGACGTCGTTGTGGCGAATTTTTCGAAAAGATCTTGGCCTACATCCTAACAAAATTAAATTGACGCAAGAACTGAAGCCACTTGACCACCAGAAGCGTCGTATGTTCGTGAATATGGCTGAGCAACAACTTGAAAATGATTCGGATTTTCATCCAAAAATCATCTTCAGCGATGAGGCTCATTTCTGGCTGAATGGCTTCGTCAATAAACAAAATATGCGGTATTGGTCAGGCAGCAATCCACACGTACTCCATGAGTCATCATTGCATCCCTGCGTCATTGGGCCGTACTTCTTGCGTGATGATCAAGACCGGCACGTTACTGTAAATGGGAATCGCTACCGTTCAATGATAACCGAATATTTTTGGCCCCAATTGGATGATATGGACTTGGAGGACATGTGGTTCCAACAGGACGGCGCCACAAGCCACACAACGAATGCCACAATCAATTTATTTGAAACCAAGTTTGGAGAACGTGTTATCTCACGAAATGGTCCATTCGCTTGGCCGCCTCGGTCGTGCGATTTGACGCCGTTAGACTATTTCCTGTGGGGCTACGTCAAGTCTATGGTCTATGTCAACAAGCCAGCGACGATTGATGAACTTCGTACGAATATCGAACGTGAAATTGCAGCAGTATCGGCCTATTTATGCTTGAAAACCGTCGAAAATTGGGTTCAGCGTCTGGACTTCTGCAAGCGTGCCCGTGGTAGCCATGCAAAAAAAATCGAGTTCCGTACATATTGGTATCGAACGTACTTTCACAGGAACAAAGAATTTCATTGATATACAAAATCGTTTTTGTTTTATTTAAAAAAAACTTTTGTAGCGCTCTTATTGAAAAACCCTTCCAATTCCAATTTATAGTAATTATGAATATTTTGTGAATGTTAACGAACAATGTTGTAGAATACCAGGCTAAGAAAAATGGCACTCACTCGTTATATAAAAATAAATATTTGTTTCTATTCTAATCGCAGCACTTTATACTCGCAAACTATTCCATTATCGTACTAAAGTATCTTCCAATGGGAATTTTGAAATTTGACAGTTGATAGCGGCCATATTGCAATATCCTGTAAAATTGGCTGTCATTTATTCAGTCTGTTTTGCCAAATCACCATGGATTGACATAGCGTTCTATAACAAGTGCAAATGATTAAATTGTGTAATCAAAATGGACGTAATACTCGGGTAACGTTCCGTGTTTCGCCCATGTTAAGGTGGCCATAATCGTCCCACCGGGAGAACTATTCGCAGTGTAGTGAATGAATTTGAGTCCACTGGTTTGGTAAACGATAAACCAACAACTGTACTTCGACAAAACGCAAGATCTACTGAAAACATCGCCGCTGTCCTTAAGAGTTTACAGACCACAACTTGGTAAGTTTTGAGTAGTGATTTTGGCCTGCACCAGCATAAAATTCAACTTACCCAGGAGCTGAAGGTAAACAACGACAGACGATGACATGTGTGTGCTGAATGTGGTGTGGAGCAGTTGGGAACTGACTGTAATTGTCATCTTCATCGATGAGGCTTATTTTTGCATGAATGAGTATATGTCAACAAATAAAATTTTCGAATTGGGGTCGAAACCAATCTACATAAGGTCCAAGAGTGTCCAATGCATCCCAAAAAGTCAATGGTTGGTGGATTTTAGACTGGCAGCGTCATCGGTCCATATTTTCATAATGACGTTGGGCCGGGCATCTCCGCCCTCCGGTGAATGCTATAGCTCGATGATTATCAATTTCCTTTGGCCTAAATTCGATTATACGTACACAAACGATATATGGTTTCAACAGGACGGCGGCGCTACGTGCCACACAGCTCACGCCACATTGGAAATTCTGCACGAGGGTTCGAGGGCATAGATAGTCTCTCAATTGGAGATGATGTGAGCTGCCCACCGAGATCTTGCGATTTGACCCCGTAAGACTTTTTCTTGTGGGGTTTTCTAAAGTCGCAGGACATTGGGAATAAGCCACAGCGAAAATGAGATTGATCTCGATGCTGATTTTCATCGGTTGCTATTGAAATCCATGAATAGGTGAAGTGTTTCGGTTTGGAGGTCTCTTGTGGACTTTTCTGTCCTAAGACCACACTCGTAAGGCCGATCGGGTTGTTGGTGAACGTTAACAGACGTTCACATATTACGGCAGACAGAATATAGGCGAATGTAGGCGATGCTGCGGAGACTTATGCCTCTGTAGTTGGCGCAGTTGAGAGGGTCTCCTTTTTTGTGGATGGTGCGGTTCCATTCTTCAGCCATACTTTCATTCTGCTCGGGCTTTGTATACATAGATTTGACAGGCAATATCCGAGGCAATAATTTGCCATTGCCCTTGGAAATTGCCCGCCGGATGGAAGGCAACGATTGCTTTCGATCGCAAAGGCAATGAATTTGACGTTTCGAAGTTTTCAAAATGTCAGAAACTAAGAAGAAGAACGTGTGTGAAAACTTTAAGCGGAAAATTATTATTCACTGAAAAAAAAATTGAAAAAAGACCAAAAAGCAAAAATGGATTGACCGAAAATCTAGGTTTTTTTTTTCTTCATTTTCCATACTTTCGATTGTTTCTATAGCCTTTGATAAATTAATTGCTCGGATGGCAGGCACACATTTGATGTTGAATGACATCATTACATTTGACGTTTGGATATTGCCGGCAATGAAATGCCCATCTAATTTTTTGAATTGTCATTGCCTACTTTGAAATTCATTTTTTATTTACTTAAAATATTAACTTACTACTAAACAAAAATGCTCAAATCTAACTTAACAATAACTGGTTTGCTTAATCTAACTTATCGGCCCTTAGTGGGCGCTGAAAGCTTATATTAAGCTGTTTTATTTTGCCTTTGGGCTTAAATTTGTCGTTTTTTTATTTAATTATAACATTTAATTTTAATTTGCAAAGAAAAAATAAAAAAACTCTGAATAGTGATTTTTTTTATAAAAAACTTAATCTAGATTATAACTAACTTAAGACTACTTAAACTACTTAAGCCTAACTTAAGCTACTTAAAAAAAAAGCCTTTGCCTGATATGTTGCCTGTGATGACGCACTGTTAAGCTTGCGAACATCATTCCAGCATTGGCACCTCTCTATATCTTCTATATCCTCTATAGCGCCTTTTGTTGCTTCTTTTTCTTCTTTCTAAGTAGCCTATGTTCTTTCCTCCTTCTTTGTCTGCAGAGCTCATTGGTAGCTCCGGTCTTCACCTGCAGAATCGTAGGCATCGTTCTTGGCTGCGAGCATATGTCGGCGTTCTTCATCAAAATAAAGGTATCTTGAAGTTGGAAGCCAGAAATCTAGCACATCAGTAGCGGCTGATCTGCTATCGCTGCCATTGTTCTCAGACATAAGAAGCTGGTGGTATGTTGTTAATGGAGAGGTTAAGGGATACGTGTTCCTTTAAGGCATTGGCGGTCCCTTGCGATTGCAGTCTTTCGACTAATTTTTTGCACAGTATTTCTGATTTGTTGTGGCTTGGTGGATATCCTCATTCTTACCTTGGCTGCAACAAGGTAGTACTCGCCGTGCTATGAATTCTAATAAATTTATCTACGAAATATAGAACATAAACCCTTTTATAAAAAAATACTAATAAAGCCCTCAGTTGAACTTCTAAGGAGATCATATTCAAGATCCTGATCACCCTAGTTCTGCTCTAAGGCGACGGAGTCGTCTCGAGCGAAAAATTCTTCGGAAAATCTTTGCTTTGTGTTTTCGGGCAATTTTTTTTATAATTAGCACGCGCTAAAGGGTTTATGAATAGATATCCTTATAGTGTTTGGACACAGCGCGGGCATTAAAGAAATTGAGAAGAAGAAAAGAGGAGTTACCGATGTGCATTGGTTTTAAAGTTTTGTAAATTGTATTGGGGAGGAAAGACTGAGTTTGGTAAAGCATTCCACATTCGTGTTGTTCGGTTAAGGAATGAATCTCTATATTTCATAGTACGTCCGAAGGTAGGCTTGACGGTGAATTGATTAGCATTCATGGCATGGCGAGTATCACGGTTGAATGTTTGAAGGGGCGGAATGCAGCTGGCTATTTCGATTGAGCATTTCCTGTTAAAATAGCGGTAAAAAAGTGTTGGGCAGAAGATATTCCTACGATGTTCAAGCGTGACTATAGAGCTCGCTACGGTTGGATCTCCTATCAGTTTTATCGCAGGCTTTTGTATCCTATCCAGTAGGTGCAATGATGTTTTTGCTGCACCTGACCAGATGTGGGCGTTGAACTCAAGTTTGGGGCGTATATACGCTTTATAACGGGTGATCCAAGTAGAGATACTTTTTTCAATAGCCTTTTTTGACAGAACACGTGTAGTCGTGTCATGCTGTCATGTTATTTTTGTTTAGTATTGTTTGGCATTTCATAATGAAAAGACTTACGCGTGAACAACGTTTACAAGTTGTTCAACTTTATTATGAAAACTCACGTTCTGTGAAAAATGTGTTTCGTGCACTTCGCTCAACTTATGGTCAACATAATCGGCCTACTGAGCGTACTATTCGTTTTCACGTTTTGGGCCGGTCGATTGGCCACCAAGATCGTGTGATATCACACCGTTAGACTTTTTCCTGTGGGGATATTTAAATTCAAAAGCTTATGCCGACAAACCCGCTTCGATTCAGGCCTTGGAGGAAAACATCACGCGTGTCATTCGCCAGTTACCAGTCGAAATGCTCGAACGAGTGATCGAAAATTGGACTCAACGGATGTACCATCTGCGACGTAGCAACGGCCAACATTTGATAGACATAATCTTCAAAAAATAAATGCCAAAGAATGTTCTTTCAAATGATAATAAACGTTCTCCATTAAATTTGAATTTTCTGTGTTTTTTTCTTTAAAAAAGTAGGGAACCTCGAAATGGATCACCCTTTAAAAGGCCTTAAATAAACAAAATATAGTCTCGCAAAGGGTCTTTCCGAAAATATTTACAAGTCTTCCAAAAGTTCAAAAATTTAATTATCTTTTTATTATTTTCTGTTTTGTTTTTATATTTTCTTATACTGTTTACTTTTATTAATTTCAATTTCAATCTCTTATAATTATAAGCCAATTCGTTGTTATGGAATTCAATGTAATTGATTATATAAAAACTCTTATGTTACTGGGATTCGAACTCGCGTTCTCTCACACGGTAGTCCAACACGCTTATTTTTCAATTCATTTTTATTTTAGTTCATCTTAAAACTAACTTACATACCAGACAAAAAAACTAGCCTACTTGTCAACTACTTAACTTACTAACTAGCCCTATGCGGGCGCCCTTAATTACACGATAACTTTATACTTATGCCTTTCGGCCTATTTTCTAGTTTAATATTCAAAATTAATCCAACATGCTATCCACTAGGCTGTACTCTAGAACATGAGAGGCCAGTAACTACAACGGAGTACATGAATCATGTTGACTCATTCCAGCGCTATTTCCGGATTTTTGCACCCTTTTCCCGATCTTTTCACCTTAGTTTTTTTTAAGCCCTCATTCGAAAGCTTCTCTCTCTCAGCTTCTCATATTTTCAGGTTCACTCAGACGTCATCTCATCTTCAGACGTGGACTGTAAACGACAAAACATTTTAAGCACATTGAGCTCCGACCTGGACATCATAATCAAGTTGGGTAAATCTATGTCAATGCTTTAAATTTTTAGCTAGGTTATGGAAAACAATTTAGTTAACCTCAAAAATATGATTTTTGACAGTTGGACAGTTGATACATTTTCAAAAGCGAAAGTAGCTTCATAATCATAAATAAACAAAAATGTTTGAGATATTCTGGTACTTCTAATATTATCGGCAACTATTTTTTAATATGTTTGAGAAATTCAGTAAAAATTTCAAAATTCCTGGCTTCTTCTCAGGATTATGGACATCGATATTTCAAAATCTTCGAGTTGCAATAACTTTATTTTCATAATTCCACTCGCATCAGTTAATTTTGTTAGAATAATCACAAGGAAATCATCAGTAATGCTTTACGAAAAATCGAAATATCTTCATAGCCTCGGTTTGAAAGATCTCAGGGTGTTATTGATTGATAAAAAAATATGTTATCGTAAAGGTGTTTTTCTTCTAAAATGAAATACATACAGAAAAGTGAAGTTATCGGAAATATATTAGAACTTTCAAATAGCACAATATAACGGTTCTTAAATGAAAATTGTACATCTTAGTTTTGCTGCAAAAGAGGTGTTGACATTCCTCCTACCATGGATAGTACCATCATTTCGATATGATCGCAGAACTCTTTTTTTTTATATGCGTTAGCTGATGTTCTTTTAATGCCATTGCATCATAATATGATTCCATACAAAAAAAAAGACTCACTTTCTTGCTTAGAACAACTGGAACTTCATGGCGTCATACTTTCATTGTAAGATCAATAGATTTCAATAATTTTTCGACTCACCATGATTCATTGCAAGTTCTAACAGATGAAATAACCAATCACAGAGCCAATCGAAGATCTTGTTAATTTAGCAGTGAAAGGCTTGGTTTAATTGTCTCAGGGTCATACCTAATCAGTTACTAGGAGCTCCCCCAATTATTTAACTGACTATGAAATTCGCTTTGGCCAACATCAAAATTTACCACTAAAGTACAGTCTCAAGCCAATAAATCAACACACTTCTAAAATTCGTCGTCAAGGCGTTTAATTAGAACCTTTTCTTAATTTATGGCACGGTCTATTCCTCTCTTCATTCATGCTGAATCGCAGATACTACGATGAAATACAAAATCCAAAGCAAATGCTCAATCGACGTAAATACATGCGTAAATCAATTAGTGGAAACTACTCAACCGTTTCAGCGATTTGGTATAAAAGGAATACGGTCTCACTGAACAGATATCACATTTGAGATACAATTCTTCAGAAGAGGAGCAAACATTTGATTAATCTACTACCAAGAGATTTTCTATACCAGCCAAACATTATTCAATATCTGGACTACAGCTTTTAAAAAAAAAATCATTCAACATGAATCCAACGGTAAGCATCATTTAAGAAAAAAACATTCTTGTTCAACTTGGTATGATTGTCTTGAGCTGGTTGACTTATATTACTTTTATCTTCCAGCTAATGTACACATTTGTACTTATTGTACTCGCATGCAGTCTTTCACTCGCATCAGCATATCCGGCAATATATTCGATTGACCGATTCGATGGAGATACCGGTGATCTTGTAGAGGTTGATAATACATATGACTATAGAAACAGCCGACTTCGGAGGGCTTACCCCTATGACGATGCTGAGAACTCCGTGTACTATCCATTTGAAACTGCAGATACACCGATTCGCAGACAAGATACCGGTAGTGAAGTATCCTATAAATACACACCACTTGTTCGCTACAAGTCAAGCCGAACCGAACGCAAAAAGTTCTTTGTTCCAAATATCTGGGGTTAAAGACGGCCAACTCAATTGATAAGAGCTAGCTATTTTGCAATATGAGAGTGTAGACTGAAGGCGTACGTTTCACTGAAAATATTTTTATTCAACGTACTCTGGCTTTATTTATTAATAAAATTTAAGAATAAAATAATTTAAAAAGAAAAACAAGAGGCTTAGAGTTATTTTTTATAATTGTATGCCTGAATTGGACTTGGTTCACCATTTAATTTAAGCTAGTTAAACAGAGAGACCGCTTTGCTGAACTTTGCGATAATTTGTAAACAATAAACACAAGAATTTCTACGTTTATTGGGGGGAATATGGTTCTTGCAGAGGACGTGAAGGAAGGAACGACATACTTTTTGATAAATGAAGTGTTTAAATCTTAATTTATAAATGTGTTTGAGTTTATCTTTCTGTCCCAAAGAACGCTCATTCCGTATCTCGATTTTCAGGAACTATTCATGATAGATAGCCTTAAACTCCTGGACGCTTTTGAAATTTTGGGGCTAACTTATTTAGGTACTTTAGTGGCGCTAAGGTCCGGAATTAACCAACATACCTCTCCAAGTAGTCAGATCTTTAGATAACTGCCTCCAGTTACGCACTTGAATTTGGTTTGGGGTCAGTTTCTACCTGTGCGCGCCACTCAAGGCGAGGTCTTCCTCTAAGATTTCCGACATCTGGCTAGAAGTCGAAAAACTGTGAGCCTGAGTATTGGTGCCTATTTGCTCTACATGCCCTAGCCATCTTAAACGTCAAATGTGGAGTCTTTTGACAAGGGGTATGTCGCTGTATACCTCGTATAGTTCTTGGTTAAATATTTTTCTGTATAGACCGTAAACCAAACAGGACCTACGATTTTGCGCTTACCTCGTATAGTCCATGTTTAAGCGCCGTAGAACAGGACTGTGATGGTTTTTGCTTTTTCTTTCTCTACACTTGCAATCGTGGCTGTGACATCACGTTGAGGTCGACCAATGATATCAATATTCAATTAGTCGCACCGGTTTATGAAAGATTGTGCTTCTGGTGTTGGCTTAGGAGTTTTTCACAATCCTATAGGATGTAGGATTCACAATAATAGGATTAAAGAAGTCACATGAAAGTGCGTCGCTTTGCTTAAACTCTTTTTTGGTATCGAATATTTCGATGAGGTTGTTTCCGACCCTGCTGTAGCAACGAAGATAAAGCAAGACATGGCTCTGTATATTTCCTCTATCGAATGCGATCGATAATATAGAATGATCGTTTATCGATCTCAAAGAAATCGAATGTATGAATAGGCATACATAAATCAAAAGTGAAATATTAAATTTGAAAATGAAAGTGTGCTGTTGTTGTGTATCGCAGTTCCGTTCTAAGAATTTTTCGGAGCCGATATCGGATGCCATTCAAGATGGTGGCTTCGATAATGTTTTCCATTCATTTTTTTATTTTCTTCTTCGTCCGTAGGTTGGTGTAAATCTTCATATTCACGATGAGCACGTGCTCACCGAATGTGAGACTTTTACTCACTAAAACCACCAGCTTTTTTATATTTGTATTGCAGCTAAGTATGCGACTTATCGAGCAATTTGTTTACCACGAGTTTATATAAATCTTTGGCAGGTTACATTCTTTGAGAGCTCCTATTTTATCCGCAATTTATAGCGCGGTTTGTGAATATCGTTATAGATCCAAGGGTTTAGTTTTTTGAAGACGCCGCAACAAATTTGTTTCGTCAAGAATTAGGAGGACTGTTGTGTTAACGTGTCTTAATAAACGTTTGTTTTTATGTTTTAGAGCAAAAAATTGTTCGTTTCATCTTTAACCGCGGGAATACCCATCACTGCCTAGATCATCTTTCCTTTTGTACCACGGTTTATTGACGTTGATTTTAACTTTTTTTTTCAAAAGTTTGTAAAATATTTAACCAGTATTTAATATTTAGCAACCAGTACAGCTCTCTGTATTTATTTTTTAGTTCTACGTTTTCTTTTTCACATTCGACTTCCATTTAAATTTGGCATCGAGTGCCATTCCGAGGTAGTTCGCTTCATTTGCAAACGGGAATCGATCCGTATTTAGAAATACAGACAAATGGACTGTCCGTTTTTACGAAAAATCTATATGAACCGTTTTGCTCTCGCGAGCTGCAATCCTAATCATTGTTATGTGTAGCAAGAGAACTGTCTTTGCCAAAGCAAAGCTGGTGGTGTGTTCTTTGGTAACGCAGCTGGGTGGCACGCTGGCGAATGCTCGACCTAGCTCGCCGTAGGTCGGGGATCTTGCTGCGTGTGAGCTTACTCATAACATAAAAATAATCGTGCCATTGTAAAAATACAAAAAGTTCAAAACAGCCTTCTAAAATCGATAAAAAAAAAGATTATTGGGCACTATCATCAGAGAAATCCATGGAGTGGTAGATATAATTACACTAAGATGTCAAGTTCAATCATCAATTGCACAGATCTCCGCGACGGGTACGTCGACAATGCTCCGGAGCTCCTCCGCTTTAGCACGGCCGGCGGTATCGGATCGCGATAGGATCGATGCTCCAAAACTGAAACTGAAAACTGCGCACTGAATTCTGGTGGCTATATGAGGAAGGTGATTCTGCACTTCCTCAGGACTTTGCGGAATTTTAGTCCAACTCCATAGTTAAGATTTTAAAATTAGGAACAAGGTCTGGGGCGGGGCTTGTGCACCATATTGGCGTACACTATGGTTGAACCCGTGGGACCGAAAGACGCAATCAGGATGGCGACCCCTCGGGGCATATGCAACGAGGGCTAGCCACCCCGATTATAGTTAAGTTAGGCTTAAGTAGTTAAGTAGTCTTAAGTTAGGCTTAAGTAGTTTAAGTAGTCTTAAGATAGTTATAATCTAGAATAAGCTTATTTATTTAAAAAAAAAAGTTACTATACAAAGTTTTTTATTTTTTCTTTGTTAATTAAAATTAAATATAAAAAAAAACCGACAAATTTAAGCCCAAAGGCAAAATAAAACAAATAATTATAAGCTTACAGCGCCCACTAAGGGCCGATAAGTTAGATTAAGTAAACCAGTTATTGATAAGTTAGATTTTTGTCTAGTAGTAAGTTAATATTTTAAGTAAATAAAAAATGAATTTAAAAGTAAAAAAAAAAAAATTACACAGATCTCCTTAACAAGCACTGAATCTTAAGATGGCAAAGGTGACGTTGCTGTTTGGGATTCCCTCACCACTATGGCCATCCTACTCAATAGCCATGCCATGTCATCTATGTCCCTTATTATTGTGTCGATAACCCCTAAAAATAATGATCACCTTCTTTCCTCACCCTCCTTTTCGTGTTACATCGATCTCACCTCATCACTTGTTCACTCAAAACATTTTCAATGATGGAAAAACAAATAATTATAAGATTTCACAATTCCAAACATTTTAATAAAAACAAATGAAAACTTGTAATTCATAGATTTATCTCTCCTATATACATGTAAATAAACGATACGAAATGAAGTTTATAATAATTAAAGACAGCATCTACATGCCTTCCGAAATATAGACACTGATATAACCAGATGCCAGGGTACCTTACTACTCTTTTACTCGCCAGTGGCTGTCCGTTTCGCCAGTTCCTTCTCGTATCCCTAGAGGCCCTAGACTACGGTGTCCTAAACAAGATAGTTTCTGATTTCTGAAAGTTGATTTTCAACTTCCAGTCATCAGAATATCTCTGGATCTTGTCGAAGTCCCGCTGCAAAAGAGTTCGAATGAATTCGACAGTAGAGGCTGTTCTGTACGCGATAAGATCGTCCGCATACGCAATTGCCTGAGTAAGACTGCCTATCATATCACTGGTATAAATGCTGAAGAAAATCGGCGAGTTTACCGCTCCCTGTTGCAGAAAAATGAAAAATTCTGTGGTAGAAGTTACATTGCCACTTTTGACAACAAACGTTCTACCAGTCAGCATGTCATGAAGCATATATAGCAGTGGTTTACTAATGCCAAGTCTGGTCAGCTTTAGATAGAGGCCCTCTAACCATACGGTGTCAAAAGCCTTCTCTAAATCAACCAGACATGCACCCGTGCACTGTTTTTTGGCTTTGTTCCATTGTATATCAGAGACGAGTTTGGAGGCGGCATGAATGCAGTCATGTCCAGCCTTGAAACCAAACTGGTTCTCTGGTATAATATTATTGTCCTCAGACCACTTGAACAGTGCTCGAAGGGGAATCTTTTCGAAAACCTTGCTGATACTCGGAAGGAGACTTATCGACCGGAAATTCGCCGGATTGGAGTTGTCCCTTCCCTTTTTTCGGGAGAGGATGAACCACCGCCGTCTTCCAACGCACTGGATAATATGCATTATTCAGCGCGTTGTTGAACACCGTGGCGTAAATGTCCACAGCTTCAGGTGGTAAGTGTCGCAGTACAATGTTGGATATACCATCGACTCCCGCTGACTTCTTTTTCTTTATGGAATCGAAGATGATCTGGAGTTCCACCTTCGAGATTAACAGGGGACTATACCCACTTCGGTCGGCGACTATGGCGTTTGCCAAGTTTTCGTCATCAAACCGGGTAAAACCACGGTTCTCAGATCGCCATTGCGTTATGTCGTTTCGGAGATAGAAATATTGGAGCAGGGCATTGTTTTCCAGGACGCGGTTCGGCCGAATGCTATCATTCACCTTATACAACTCCTGAAGGACAGCCCCCACTGCATCCACTTTCTCCTGAGGATCTTCAATAACATAGAAATCGTCGTCGAAGACGGCTCCTGCTGTCAAAAGTATGTTTGTATTGTCAGTTGTTCGTTGGAGCTTAATACACGGAAGGTCGTTATGACCTTTCCTCCTAAAGATCTTGTTAATTTTTGGAAACATACTCGGGTCGCTGGAATTTACGGCCCGAATTCTGTTATTCCAAAACAAATTAATGGACAACCGATCAATTGGTTGATGTTTTTGATCGACGCCTTCAGTGTACTAATCTCCTGGTCACGTGGGTTTGTCAGTCGTCTGTACAAGAGTTTAAGTCTTGTCAGAAGTCCGCTTTTTTGTCTGTGTAGTTTGTCAATGGTCGCGTTTCTGTACGTAGACGTTATGTCATGTTCTTTGTATTTCGGTATCGTCCTGTTCATTGTTCGTTGAATCGTTTCGTCCATTTGTTGTAAGTTTTCGTCGATTTCGTTGTTTGTTATGTTTCTGTTGTTTGGTGGTAAAATGGCCCTCGAACGTAGTTCTCTTGATAAGGCGTTGGTGAAGCGAGGCCAGCGCATTTTACCTTTAGCGCCAAAAGCTCGTTCGAAGCTGTATTACGGCGGCGAGTCCGCAGTGATCACTGTCGTACTCAATCGTCCGTAAACAGTTTCGCGGGTGTTGACCTACTCTGTTAGTAACTGTCAGTCTTGTGTCTCGCAGTAAAAGATCCAGGAAAGCACCGCTTCTCGGAAACAATGGCCTATCTGTGGCGAGAATGTCGATCCTATATTCAACATTGTAGTGGACCATCCAATTGTAAAGATGGTTACCCCGAGGATTTTTTAATTGATTTCCCCAATCTTCGTGTTTGGCATTTAAGTCTCCGTCCAAAAGATAAAAGTTCTCCACTGAGTTCAGTCTTAGAGATTCAAAAAGTTTTCCGAGCTCTGTTGTAAAAAGTGTAGGCTGAGATGCTTCCGGTGTGTAGGCCGCTATCACATACAGTCGCTTCCCTTGTTGGAGAGGAATGCATATCTTTAAGGGTCTCTGCGTTAAGCTCGGCAACAAGGAGTAGATATAGTCTACCCTTGACGCCTGCTCCCGTAGCTGGTTTTGAAGACCGGTTAGCTGACCTTGAATGGGCCTGCCTGGCTTCCTTAGGTTGATGCGAGAGGGCCTTTGGAATGACGTATGCCGGTGACGATATTCGATCTGTCTGTCACTGTAGCTCTATTTTGGTGATTTCAGCGGATCTTGATAGAGGGTGGTGGTATTCGCATGCGAAGTAGATCGTTTCACATGGATTACCAGATGCCCTAATAAGTTCTCTTGCACTATTGATGGTAATTTTTAGCGCTCAGAGCAGGGATGAATCTCCGAGTCATCAAGAGAATGTTCGCCGTGGGGCTAGAGATCTGCGTATAAACCGAATACATACTCCGTATCAGCAAAGACAAGATGAATATAAAAAAAAAAATTACCTGCGTATTGTACGCGTGTCGCTAAAGTGCATGCACATATATGCATATAACACGTGTTGCAGTACAGGAATGTCTCACATAGCACTTATCCCACTGTGTACACTCACATTCACTTTTAACAAAGTTAATATGTTTTAAATTTATTTAGGTATTTTTAGTTTCGATTGAAATAATGCTGGCCTAGACAAAAAATTCAAATTAATGCTCTGGAGAATAAATTCACTCACTGAGAACAAACCTTTACAAGCTTACATTGTCGCACTAAGCTTGTTACGCCGCCGGCCGGTTCGAAGAAGTAAAAAGAACCGGAAAAGAGCGAGAATTAGCTTAAATACGCGAAAGCGATTGTATCCGCAATAGCACAGCCAGCAACCTCTTACTCTTCCCTGTCATACCACATGAAATTTTAAACGAAAGTGTGTACTTTCATCCCAGGGTGATACTTATCAATTCGCATTTCATTATTCTAAGCTATCTGCATTCAATAGCTACACGCTACACCATATCACGTGTAAAAAAGAGGTACAAGAGTGGTCCAAGGAAACTTCCTTGGGGTATTCCTGCCAATATTTCTTTGGCCTTTGAATATTCGTTTCCAAATTTCACACAAAAGGGTCTATACTCAAGATAAAAAATGAGAATTTTCCATAATTGTTTAGGCAAAACTTATCTTACCTAAGGCCTTTGTGCCACACCTTATCAAAACTTTGCGACATGTCCAGAAATACGGCTGATCAAATTTTCTTTTCTTCAAAAGCGTTCCTAAATTGATGGTCAGGTAAAAGGCGTTTCTGATCAATTATGGGGTGTAATCGACAGAGTTATATCCTTCCAAAGACTTTTGAAATTATTGGAAGAACTGAAATGATTTTTGTTAATGCGGATTAGCGTTCCAAATAAAAAATACTTTTTATAGCTTTTATCATTTATTGTAAATGTAATTTTATTGCTTAAAAATTGGTATGCTTCTTCCTCTATCGTAGAATCGCTAATGGCGTCACTTTTTAAATTTAAGAAACTGCCAGAAACTTCAGATTACTCCTGTCAGCTGCCTGGGTTTGTTCGTGAGGTTGTTTGCGGCTTCGTTCGTTTGTTAATTTCATTTCTGTCAGCGACAATTTTATTCGGTGATTTTCCTTGTTTTAGAACCATAATCAGTTCTGCGACTTTTCATTGTCTTGGTATGTTTTTTTCAAATCTAATTGTTGCATTTATAATTAATATTAAGAAGTTCTCCTGCAATCAGGTCATGAACCAGGGCGTCTGGTTTTCCTTATCGTTTTTTGCACAAGCGTCTTGAGTTACCCTAATTGGTGGCACAGCGTTTTTTGGCCGTTTCATGACTCTAATTGCTTTTCCAAAGAAATAATTCGATTCCTTTCCAGCGGTTAGACCTTGTAGATAAGTTTCTACTGCATGATTTTTAAAATTTAGTTAATTTAGCAAGTTACCCAACCGGTCCAGACGGTTTCAGTTTTTATTGGCTTGACTTGCGAGACGACAAGGCAGTGAAAATGAGCCGGCACCCCGGAGGGAGGTGGAAGCGTGATGGTTTGGGGTGCGTTTAGATTCCATTGAAAAATTCCTTTGATGTGGGTATCAAACAGAATGTAAAGTATACAGGTAGATGCTGGAATATGCCCTGGACGAATTTGGAGAAATTCCAGCGGGTGAAAATTTTATTTTTCAGCAAGACATTGCACGCATTCTTACGGCAAGAACAGTCCGTGATTTGTTTGAAGTCAGCGGGACAAGGTGTTTACCGTGGCCATCATGTAATCCCGACCTTAGCCCAATCGAAAACATGTGGGGCCTAGAAAAATATATTCAAATTGGTGGCAGTACATTAATGTGGAAGAGCTAAAGGCACAAATAATCCAGGCATGGAACGAGCTCAATGGTGAAGTTTTGCATAACTTGATAAATTCTATGCCGAATAGAATTTTTGAAGTTATTGAGAACCGAGACGGCTGTACGAAGTACTGAGTTAAAGTTTTGTAGTTAAAACTAAAAATTTCGTTGTACTTATTTCGCAGGAAAAAATAATTGTAACGATGAACCTTAAAAATAATCCATGGTGTACAAAAAACAATTTTTTTTGTTCGATTATAAAATTTTAAATATTTTTTATTTTTATTTCTTCATTTCGTAATAAATTAAAATGAAACAATAGAGCCACCCGTGTCTGTGTTCTTATTTCGGTCACTTTACTTCTAGATCCCCAGAATGTATGGTTTGCATTAAAGTTCTCTCCGATGGCAAAACGCTTTCAAAGGGAATCTAGCAAGTTTTCAAAGTCAATTTATCAACCGTGCATCGTTGTGGGCAGTAAATGGAACATATCTTCAGAAAGGATTGTCTTCTGTTGACTTCAATGGATCAAACTTTCATTGTTTTGACTTCTAATTTAAAATCAATCGAGTGTTCGATACAGTGATGCTCCACCTCTAGCCTTGTTCGATGTGTGTAGAGCAAGATAGTCGAGGTATACTTTAATCTTTTAGTTAAAATTACTATTTGCGTGATTTTCGGATATTAAACAGACGTCGATATCTTTTTTGCATAATGAATTCAAGTTCTCCAAGTTTCTGCCAAAGGCCATTGGCATTCCACTTAAGAATTTTAAGAAATCTATTCATGTTGGAGTGGAGTATGTCTGCTGCGAATACTATTTTCAGGATTAACTAGCCTATCGAAAATAAGTTTATTCGTTTATCTCTATTGCTTAAGTTCTAAGAGAATAATACAAAAAACCTTGGAAATAGGACAGGTGAGATATTTTTAGGAGCGTTATCCGATACTGTAACTTAGGCATAAGTTTTACGTTTGGTTTTGGATGTACAAAATCCGATCGTATTTCTGATATTTGCTTAAATGTTGGTTTTTCGATTGTTTCCTGCTTTGGTTTTGAAAAGTCTTAGGCGGAATTTTTGGCTTTTACTTGGTTAAATTTAATTTTTGTGAAATTTTTTGTTTAGAGGTTGGTTATTCGACATTTTGTGGTCAAATCGGGCAACTCTAATGTCATTTATTTTCAGTGCGGTTTAGTTTGCCATTTAATCATAAACAGCTTGACAAATGAACAACGCTTGCAAATCGTGCAAATTTATTACGAAAATAATGGTTCAGTTCGCGAAATTTAACGCAAGCTCCATTTTATGGTCGACATAATCGACCACCAGAGCAATTAATTCAGTTAACCATGGATTGCTTTCGCACTACGTTTAATCTATTTGATAACACGCATCCGCAGAGACGTCGAACAGTGCGCACCGAAAAAACAATTGCCGCTGTAGAGCAAACTGTTGAAGACGACCCGAATGAATTGATTCGCCACCGTCCACAGCCATTGGAGCTTTGTCGATCAACTTTATGAAAGATTTTGTAGAAAGCTCTTGGCTTACGACCTTACAAGATCCAGCGTGTGCAAGAATTAAACCCACGAGACCATGCAATGCGTCGTGATTTCGGTGTATGGGCTGAAAATGAGATAGATTTCGATGATGGTTTTCATCGCAAAATTTTGTTCAGAATGAGGCAAGCAAAATTATCGCATTTGGAGTGAAGAGAATTCACATGAGACCCTTGAGACGCCATTACATCTACAAGAACTGACTGTTTGGTGTGCTCTATGGGCTGGTGGAGTGATTGGGCCATACTTCTTCCGAAATGATGCTGGAGGGTCAGTTACCGTTAGTGGAGACCGGCATAGAGCCATGATAACCGACTATTTTGTTCTCGAATTAGATGGCATGAATGTGGATTGACGGGCTCAGTGGCGCGATGGTTAGTGCCATGAACTGCAGAAGGTCTGGGTTCGATTTTTCACTTTCCCTCCTCTCGTGATGATCTGACAAATCATCCGAGTAGTATCAATTGTCATGAAAAGCTTATCTCAACTTAGCCGTTCGGATTCGGCATAAAACAGGAGATCCCGCCATCGTGCTAAGAAGTGTACACACGCACACATGAATGGTTGTGAGAAAAAAGCTAGGCCCTACGTACTAACGAGCCTGTTGCGCCATAAATTTGTTTTTTTTTTGAATGTGGATTAGATGTGTTCACAATTGATTTATTGAAGAAAACATTCGATGAGCGCATAATTTCGCAGAATGGACCTGTCAATTGATTATTTTCTTAGGGGATATGTGAAGTCGCTCGTCTAAGCTAACAAGCCAGAAACGTTAGGGGACTTGAAAGCCAACATTCGTGGCGTTATTGCCGACATACGGCCCCAAATGCTCGAAAAAGTGGTTGAAAATTAGACCTCTACACTTGACTTTATTCGCACCAGCGGCGGCTACATATTTAAATATCAATGGCATAAAAGTATTTTTCCAATAAACCCAAATTGATGGACAGTTAAACCATTTTCTTGTGTTTTATTTCAATTCGAAGTTCTATAGCTCTAAAAAAAAAACGCCCTGCTTCTGAACTTATTTTCAAAAGAGGTGTTGACTTTTCTCTTAACAACAATAGTATCATCGTTTTCGAAGATATCGCATCACAATATGATTTCTTATAATCATGTTTTCAAAAAATGATTCATTTTCTTCTTAAGAACAACTGGAACTTTATGACGTCATACTTTCAATTTCAAATCGAAAGATTACAATAATTTTTCGACTCACCATGATTCATTGCAAGTTCTAACAGATGAAATAACCAATCACAGAGTCAATCGAAGATCTTGTTAATTTAGCAGTGAAAGGCTTGGTTTAATTGCCTCTAAACAGGGTCATACCTAATCAGTTACTAGGAGCTCCCCCAATTATTTAACTGACTATGAAATTTACTTTGGCTAACATCAAACTCTACCACTAAAGTACAGTCTCAAGCCAAATAAATCAACACACTTCTAAAATTCGTCGTCAAGGCGTTTAATTAGAACCTTTTCTTAATTTATGGCATGGTCTATTCCTTCAGCGACTTGGTATAAAAGGAATACGGTCTCACTGAACAGATATCACATTTGAGATACAATTCTTCAGAAGAGGAGCAAACATTTGATTAATCTACTACCAAGAGATTTTCTATACCAGCCAAACATTATTCAATATCCTGGACTACAGCTATTAAAAAAAATCATTCAACATGAATCCAACGGTAAGCATCATTTAAGAAAAAAACATTCGTGTTCAACTTGGTATGATTGTCTTGAGCTGGTTGACTTATATTACTTTTATCTTCCAGCTAATGTACACATTTGTACTTATTGTACTCGCATGCAGTCTTTCACTCGCATCAGCATATCCGGCAATATATTCGATTGACCGATTCGATGGAGATACCGGTGATCTTGTAGAGGTTGATAATACATATGACTATAGAAACAGCCGACTTCGGAGGGCTTACCCCTATGACGATGCTGAGAACTCCGTGTACTATCCATTTGAAACTGCAGATACACCGATTCGCAGACAAGATACCGGTAGTGAAGTATCCTATAAATACACTCCACTTGTTTGCTACAAGTCAAGCCGAACCGAACGCAAAAAGTTCTTTGTTCCAAATATCTGGGGTTAAAGACGGTCAACTCAATTGATAAGAGCTAGCTATTTTGCAATATGAGAGTGTAGACTGAAGGCGTACGTTTCACTGAAAATATTTTTATTCAACGTACTCTGGCTTTATTTATAAATAAACTTTAAGAATAAATAAATAATTTATGAAAAACAAGAGGTTGTGAAATATTTTTCATATATATATGCTTGAATTGGACTTGGTTCAAGCTACATAGACAGAGACACCGCTTTGCTGAATTTAGCGATAATCTGTAAACAAAAAACGAAAGAATTTCTACGTTTATTGGTGAGAATATGGTTCTTGCAGAAGACGTGAAGGAAGAAACAAAATACAGTAAATGACGCTTTAAATAAAAGCACGTTTACAAAAAACCTGAACAAAAGCACCGTGTACGAGCACATTTACACCAATCTAAAAAAAACATTCCTTATAAGAAACACGCTTATAAGAAAAAAACTGATATAATGCATTTTTTACAACAGAAATTCTCAGTTTTCCTCTGTGAAATATGTGTATAAGAAACTTTTGTCTGACACAAAAAAGTCCCATCTAAATGTTCCTTAAATGTGTTTGTGATATTCATTTGTGAAATTGAAGAAATATGTCACGGAATAACATTTCAATTAAAGCAAAACTTATAATTTTGCAAGAATTACCATCAGGAAAAAGCAGAAAAGAAATATGTGCCAAATTTAAAATAGCAGCAAGCACTTTATCAAAACTATTTAAAAAAAAGAAGACCTACAAAAAAATGTAAAAGCAAATGCTTACAACGAAAAGGAAAATATGACATAGACCAAGCCATGATCAAATGGTTTGATAAAATGATTGAAATAAATACAAAAAATCACCGGTCCGATATAACTCGGAAAGGCTGAACAATATCCAATTTAACTTGGCGGCTAGACTTCAACGCCAATAGCTGGCTCCAAAGTTAGAAAAAGCGTTCCAATACCGCATTTCGAAAGCTTCACAGTGAAAGTGGTTCCGCCGACACCGAAGCCGCTGCTGATTTTTTGGAATTAGTAGTGCCTGAGATTTTCGATATATATGACAAGGAGAATATATAAAGGGTGACCCATTTCGAGGTTCCCTACTTTTTTAAAGAAAAAAACACAGAAAATTCAAATTTAATGGAGAATGTTTCTTATCATTTGAAAGAACATTCTTTGGCATTTATTTTTTGAAGATTATGTCTATCAAATGTTGGCCGTTGCTACGTCGCAGATGGTCCATCACCAATTTTCGATCAATCGTTCGAGCATTTCGACTGGTAACTGGCGAATGACACGCGTGATGTTTTCCTCCAAAACCTGAATCGAAGCGGGTTTGTCGGCATAAGCTTTTGACTTTACATATCCCCACAGGAAAAAGTCTAACGGTGTGATATCACACGATCTTGGTGGCCAATCGACCGGCCCAAAACGTGAAATTATGTGCTCACCGAAATGTTCTCTCAATAAGTCCATTGATTGATGCGATGTGTGGGAACAGAACAGAACACAGAACGTGAATTTTCATAATAAAGTTGAACAATCTGTAAACGTTGTTCACGCGTAAGTCTTTCCATTATGAAATGCCAAACAATACTAAACAAAAATAACACAACAGCATGACACGACTCACAAAAAAGGCTATTGAAAAAAGTATCTCTACTTGGATCACCCGTTACAACGCAGGCGAAACGGGGCTTTGTTATAAAGCTCTTCCTACTGGATCGAACGCAAGGAATGGCCAAGATATTAATGCTGAAAAAATTCCAGTAACTTTACTCTTTATGTGCAATGCGTCTGGCACAGACAAGTTAGTTTTTGCCATTGGAAAATACAAGCAGCCAAAATGCTTTAGAAATTAACAAAGTCCAATCGCCTACAAATACAATAAAAAGGGATGGATGGCAAGCAGCCTTTGTCTTGTGCAACCCTTAGACCAAGGTAAACAATTTTTTTACAAGTTGGAATTCTTTTTTAGGTATCATTCACTCCTTCAAATCGCATTACCGCAAGTGCTTGGTAAGATAACAAATTCTGGCCCTAGGAAGTAGGAAATATGAAATGTTTTTTGAGAGAAATAAACTTACTGACTGCTAATAAAATTTTCAAACGATCTTGGTGGCATGTCTTACCAGAAACTATACAAAACTGTTTCAAAAAAGCTGGCATTTATGAAAAAACTAATGAGAACTAAGGTATCCAAGGCAACTTTTTTTCAACTAACATTTATCAAAGCCAGCTTATGTTTCAGACCCCGAAGAACCTGACGATTCTGTTGTTGAGATACAAAGTAACGGGTGATCCAAGTAGAGATACTTTTTTCAATAGCCTTTTTTGACAGAACACGTGTAGTCGTGTCATGCTGTCATGTTATTTTTGTTTAGTATTGTTTGGCATTTCATAATGAAAAGACTTACGCGTGAACAACGTTTACAAGTTGTTCAACTTTATTATGAAAATTCACGTTCTGTGAGGAATGTGTTTCGTGCACTTCGCTCAACTTATGGTCAACATAATAGGCCTACTGAGCGTACTATTCGCAACACCATCACCCATTTTGAGACCCAGAATTCATTATTGGATAATATTCGACCGAATAGACCACGTCCAGCACTCTGTGAAGAAAATATAGCGGCCGTAGCTGAGAGTGTACACGAAGACCGTAGAGAGTCGATTCGGTGCCGTTCGCAGCAACTCGGACTGACGTATGGAACGAATTGGCGCATTTTACGTCAAGATCTTAAATTGAAAGCGTACAAAATACAGCTTGTGCAACAACTGAAACCGCTCGACCTGCCCAAGCGACATCGCCTCGCTCTATGGGCTCTTGAAAAGTTCCAAGAAGATCCGACGTTTTCGAGGCAAATTTTGTTTAGCGATGAGGCCCATTTCTGGCTCAATGGGTATGTAAACAAACAAAATTGCCGCATTTGGGACGAAGAGCAACCTGAAGAGATTGAAGAACTGCCACTACATCCAGAAAAAACAACGGTTAGGTGTGGTTTGTGGGCCGGTGGAATCATCGGTCCATATTTCAATGGTCAATGGCGACCGTTATCGTGCCATGATAACCGACTATTTGATGCCTGAAATTGAAGCTCGTGATCTCGGCGACATTTGGTTTCAGCAAGACGGCGCCACTTCCCACACATCGCATCAATCAATGGACTTATTGAGAGAACATTTCGGTGAGCACATAATTTCACGTTTTGGGCCGGTCGATTGTCCACCAAGATCGTGTGATATCACACCGTTAGACTTTTACCTGTGGGGATATGTAAAGTCAAAGGCTTATGCCGACAAACCCGCTTCGATTCAGGCCTTGGAGGAAAACATCACGCGTGTCATTCGCCAGTTACCAGTCGAAATGCTCGAACGAGTGATCGAAAATTGGACTCAACGGATGGACCATCTGCGACGTAGCAACGGCCAACATTTGATAGACATAATCTTCAAAAAATAAATGCCAAAGAATGTTCTTTCAAATGATAATAAACATTCTCTCCATTAAATTTGAATTTTCTGGGTTTTTTTTTTTAAAGTAGGGAACCTCGAAATGGATCACCCTTTACATACCTACATAGCATCTACTGGAGTAACTGCAGTATATGTACATATTTATTAATTTTTGTTTTGCAAATAAAGTGCTGTGGATTTTCTTGTTTTTTTTTTTAAAGAAACTTCTGTTTCTGTTCGATCATTTTATTTCTGTCTTTGATGTTTTAAACTTTGGTAAAACTTGCAAACATCATTGCTGGCATCTCTCTATATCCTCGAAAGCGCACTGCAAAGACGGTGTTCTTCTCTTCTTCTTTGCCTACGGAGCTCAATGTCAGCTCTCGTCTTCAGCTGTAGCTCATAGCCTTATAGGTCTCTTTCTTCTCTGTGAGCATCTGTAGTCATTCATCATGAAACCTTGGTTTTCAGCCAATTAGGGAGTATTAAGATTTCATGGTGAATGTCAGCCTAAATATTAAAATAATCTATATATACAAAAATAACGCATGATTAACCACAGAATCTCAAAGTTTTCCCAAGTTCATCATCATTAAATAAAAGCACGATCCGTAATATCAGTTCACACTTCCTGCATAACAAGTAAACATTACCAACACAACACCTATTACAAAACTGTCAACAGTTATGCTATTCATTACCACATTTCCCTGAAATACCCTAATGACATCCATGTTTGTTCACTTCCTACCACCTGACTGACTCACAGGTGACTCATGGATTTCGCACACCCCCTACAATCGACAGAAATCCATATTTTCAAACAAACTAGGACTACCAATGCAATTGTTGCGCAAGGAAATAGTATTTCTCACCAACTAGTTATACGGTCACACTTCACGTTTTGAGAACTAACTTTCGTGTAAATATTTTGTGTTTTTTTTTTTTCGGTAATTGCACTACAACTAGAGCGCATTCTGTCAATTTGCAAGACAGTGCTAATCCGCAGTGCTGTTCTAGTCGCATTTGCATAAAATCACGAGCTATTTTTCATCTATAAAAGCGAATTGCACTACGAATGTGTTCAGCAGGTTTAGAAAAAAGTTACAACGGTATTGACTCCACAAGATGTTGCTGAAGATTTTTGTAAGTTTATTTCGTGTGTAATTTTATTTCCAATAATGAGAATTTTTTTGACAGAAATTCACGTTATTGTTATGCCTTCTGGTCGTTTGTGACATCGCTAGTGGCTATCCGCTAACTGGATTCGAGAATGGCAGTACTGGCGAGAGTTTGAAGGTTGAACTTCAGACTCGGTCTCTTGAAGAAGATGCGAATATTATGTTGACATTATTGGGGAACAAGGCGAGCGCTGATACCGGATTTGATGAGAATCAAGATGACTTGGAATTAGCTGAGGTTAATATATTTAGGCCAGTATTTCGGTATCGTGTGGCAGTTTCGAAGAAAGTAAGGGGACCACAATTTTAGAAATGAAGAGTTCATTTCTTCGGAGAATTTACCAAAGATTTTTAGTTTCGATTTATTGTGATTAGTAGTGAGTGTTTGTTTTTTTTTTTGTACATAATAAATATTTATCTTTAAATCTTAAAAGACTACGTACATATTGGTTTAATCTAAACCTATCCAATGGTTTACCTTGAAAGGAAATTCGCTTTTATGTTGACTTTGCAAAAATTGAATTTATGTCGAGCATATTTCTTAGTGCACTGGATTTATGTTCGTGAGTCTCTGATTCAAATCCCAAAAGTAACAAGACCTACGTTTTTATTTGGCAAAAGTCTGACAAATATCCACGAATGTTAAACTGTTATGAGAGCCTCTCAAGCCGTTCGGACTTGGCGTTAAACTGGAGGTCTCATTCCTTGTGGCAAAAATATATTTTTGTGTACACAAATTAATAGGGAAGGTAGGTTTGAAGCTCTTCGTTTCATTTGTAATTAAAGGAAAGCTTATGGCATAGCATATGCCATATAAGAGACTCCTAAAAGCTTTATATGAGGATATCAATGTATAAATTAAAACTTTTCAGTGTAATAAGCATTCTGGCTATTGGTTAGGTTAGGTTTGATGGGTTGTTGACGCCCAATTTGACGCCCAAGTGAGTCGTCAATCCGCATAGGCCTACTTGGGCCCATAGTGATACCTTTTATTGTGTCTGAAAAGAAGTCAGTAAGGTTAATCCTATGCGAGTGCTTACCCAGCCGACTCTCACCGCTATAGAAATGAAAGCTCTGTTCAGAGCTATAGATTTGCTACCGCTTATTTCCGGCCAAAGGTCTTTAGTATATTTGCAAGTGTTGATGTTTTGCCACCTAGATTTTGTTTGCATGAATCTGGTTATTTTCTGTTTTTTTTTTAAAGCAAGTGGGGGTCCAACCATATTGTCGCATATGGAGATGCAGTTGGACGATCCTAGTCTGGCTAGCTCGTCTGCTTCTACGTTTCATAGATTTTTATTGTGTCACGGCACCCAGATAATTTGGACTTTGTTTTGGTTACAAAGAGCCTTGAGCCCTGAGCGGCAGCGTACAACTACTCGTGATTTTATTATGTTGGATGCAAGAGCTTCTTTGGGCGCTTGGCTATCTACGTAAATGGACATATCCTCTTGTAATATGTCCAATACCGTAGCCGATTTGGCAGCTAGTAGGGAAAACACTGTACGAGCTTGCTAATCGAATGGATGTCTCGCAGAATGAGGGGTTTCAATTCTCTGTCACTTATGTCCACAACCAAAAGTGTTTGCAATAGGGACTCTGCTGAGACTAAGCCACTTTTATATCCAACGTTTTGCGAGAATTCGCATATTTGGTGCGCACCCAATAAACTGTCGGCTTTGAAAATACACCTGCCCACTTATTGAACACACTCTTTTGGACACATTTCGAAATGGCATGACTAAATGCCACTTGTACGAACGCTTTTATTCAGCTAACCAATGGTTAACTGCATGTCTAGGTATTTTTTTGGTGTTTTTTTTTAGACTATAATTATAAATATAACACAGACATCACAAGACTTTAATTAATGATAAGAGCCCAGCTATAGCTATCATTAAAAACCATCATTGGAAATCCTCCTTTACTTCTTGAGGCTTTTTTTAAATTCAATCTTTGGCGAGTTGGTTGTCAAAACAAAGCTTATGAATTTTAGAACATGATTATTCCAAAAAATATTTAAATTTTATAAAAGATAGATTTAAGTTAAAGTGAGAGTCTTACTCGCTTAAATCACCACCCTTTTTGTATTTGTATTGCAAGTATGCGACTTATCTAGCAATTTTTTTATCACCAGTAATGAATGATTGGCAGGAAGCTTTCCTTTGAGAGTTCATGCTTTTTTCGCTATTTATAGCTCGGTTTGTTATTATTGGGCCAAATCCAGGGGTTTAGTTCCTTGAAGAGGCCGCAAAAAAATTGTATCGTCAAAACTTTAGAGGACCGTTGTGTTTACGTATCCTAATGATCGTTTTTTTATGTTTTCGTGCAAAATTTGACGTTTCATCTTTAACAGAATACCCGTTCCTACGTAGATCATCTTTCCTTAATACCACGGCGCATTGACGAATGATCTTAAGATTTTGTTTTCAAAAGTTTTTGAAATATTTAGATTCGTTTCACTGGTACTACCCCATAGTTGTATACCATATGTCCAAATTGGTTTTAGCACTTGTTTGTATAATAACAGCTTGTTATCAAGGTTACTTACATAAGTGGCGCTACAGTCCGGAATGAACCTGGGAATAAACCAACATGCCTCTCCAATTAGCCCGGTCCTTAGCTAATTGCCTCCAGTTGCGCACCCCAAGTTGGTTGAGGTCGGTTTCTACTTGTGCGCGCCACCTTAGGCGAGGTCTTCCTCTACTGCGTCCGACGTCTGGCTGGGAATCGAAGACTCTGCGAGTTGGAGTATTGGTGTCCATTCGTTCTACATTTCCTAGCCATCTTAAACGTCCAATGCGGAGTTTTTTTGACCAGGGCATGTCTCCATAGCCCTTCAACGAAAACGGGACCGAACATTTTTCGAAAAATTTTCCTCTCAAATCGATCAAGGATTTCTTCATCCGCTTTTGAGACGGTCCATGCTTCAGCGCCGTAGAGAAGGACTGAGATGATCAGGGTCTGATATAAGATCTCCTTAGTAGTTCGAGTGGATTGCCTTCTTAGCCTTCTTAGCTCGAAGAAACAGCGGTTGGCAAGAGTAATTCTTCGTTTAATTTGTGACGAGATGTTGTTGTGTTGTCAGAGTTAATAGCGGAGCCGAGATAGATAAAGTCCCGTACTACCTAAAAGTTATATCTGTCAATGGTGACGTTCTTTCCAATTCGTCGATGTTGTGTGTCCTTTCGTGTTGACAGCATATACTTCGTCTTGCCCTCATTTACTTAGAAACCCATTTTTGCCACTTCCTTCTCTTTACTAGCAAACGTGGCTATGACATCACGTTGGGTCCTACCAATGATGTCAATATCGTCGACGTATGCTAGTAGTTGTACAGATTTTTGGAAAATTGTACCTCTGGTGTTGGCTCGTGAGTTTTGCACAATCCTCTCAAGAACCAGATTGTAGAAGTAACATGACAGCGCATCGCCTTGCCTAAATCCTTTTTTGGTATCAAATGTGTCAGTGAGGTCGTTTCCGACCCTGATGGAGCAGCGAGAATTCTCCATCGTCATCCTACACAAACGGACGAGTTTGGGCGGTTCGTCTCTACAAATGCTGTAGTATGCGGCTTTGAAATCGATAAATAGGTGGTGGGTATCGATTTGAACTTCTTGGATTTTTTTCCAGGATCTGCCGACGTGTGAATAATTGATAGGTTGTGGACTTTCCTGGCCTAAAACCACACTGATAAGGGCCGATCAGGTTGTTGGTAAACGGTTTCAGGCGTTCACATATTACGGCTGATAGGATTTTGTAGGCGATGTTGAGGAGACTTATGCCTCTGTAGTTGGCGCAGTTTAGAGGGTCTCATTTGTGGATCGGGCAAACGATGCTGAGGTTCCATTCTTCCAGGCATACTTTCTTCCGACCAGATTCGGCTTATGAGTTGGTCGATGTTTCTTACCAAGTCATCTCCGCCGGCTTTATAAAACTCTGCGGGAAGGCCGTCATTTCCGGCAGCCTTATTAAGCTTCAGTTTAGATAGTGCTATCTTCACTTCACTCAGGTCGGATGGTTGGCAGCTTTCGCTGTCGTTGCCAATATTGAATGGTTCGTTCTGCCTGACAGCGGAATGTTGTTCGTCATCGCCGTTTAACAGTCTGCAGAAGTTGTTCTTCCATATCCTCAGCATAGACTGTTTCTCAACTACGATATTTCCTTGTTCATCTGGACAGGATTCTGTTCGAGCATTGTATCCTTGGCTTTGAAGTTTTACACTTTGGTAAAACTTGCGAACATCTTTCCTGGAGTGGCAACTCTCTATATCATCGATCGCGCGCTTTTCTTCCTCTTTTTTCTTGTTTCTAAA
Organism: Rhingia rostrata; assembly: GCA_949824845.1. Taxonomy (NCBI): domain Eukaryota; kingdom Metazoa; phylum Arthropoda; class Insecta; order Diptera; family Syrphidae; genus Rhingia; species Rhingia rostrata. The sequence goes on from OX463758.1 coordinate 65,403,059, forward strand.
AAGACTTCTCTGCCTATAGAGCTCAACGGCAGCTATAGTCTTCACCTGCAGCTTAGCATTGTAAGCCTCGTTCTTGGCTGCAAGCATCTGTCGGCATTCCTCATCAAACCAGGGGTTTCTTGCTGGTGGGCGCGAGAAACCTAGCACATCAGTTGCGGCTGATCTAATGGCTTGTTGGCATCGTTGCCATAGTTCTTCGACATTCGATGTTGGTGGTATGGTATTAATCGAGAGGTGTAGGGATACGCGTTGCGCGAAAGTCTTGGCGGTCTCCTGCGATTGCAGTCTTTCGACATTAAATTTTTTTACAGTATTTCTGGATTGTTGTGCGTAGTGGATATCCGCATTCTAACCTTGGCTGCAATAAGGTAGCGGCCCGAGTCGATGTTAGCTCCTCGGAATGTCCGGACATCCAAAATACTGGATGCGTGGTGCTTGTCTATCGCTATGTGATCAATTTAATTGACCGTTCGTTGATCTGGAAACCGGCATGTCCCTTTATGGATATCGGGGTGAGGAAACCGTGTGCTGGCTATAGTGGCATTTCGTTCCGAAGCGAAGTCAATTAGCCTAAGTCCGTTACCAGACGTGTTGTCGTGTAGGCTACGGTTTCCGACAATACTGCTAAAGATATCTTCTCTTCCTACCTTTGCGTTGAAATCTCTCAGAACGATTTTAACATCGTACTTCGGTAGTCGCTCATAGGTTTTGTCAAGGAGCTCATAGAAGCAGTCCTTAGCTATATCATCTTTTTCCTCCATTGGGGCGTGAGCACATATAAGGCTAATGTTGGCGAATTTAACCTTGATGCGGATTGTTACAATGCGTTTGCTAATGTCTTGGAAACATAAGACTTCTTGCCTAAGTCTGGCACTTATAACAAATCCGCATCCGAATAGTCGCTGTTTCTGCTCACTATAACACGGTCCGTAGTAGATGTCACAGTTTTTCATCCTCTTTTTGCCCGGCCCATCCCATCGTATTTCCTGGATGGCAGTAATGTCTGCTTTGTAGCAGTTCAGGGCTTCCGCTAGTTGTTCGCTTGCACCTCTCCTGTTTAACGTTCTCACATTCCAGGTGCAGATACGAACGTCGTTGTCCTTTTTTCGTTTAGCTGTGTCGTCAACAATAAAATCGGTGCTTTCCGAGGCTATTGGTTGCTTCGTAACCGTTAGATTTCTCCATGATTGGGTAGTTAACCCAAAGCACAACCCCCAACCTGGAGGGCCAGTTCCAATTTATTAGATACCCCTAGCACACGGGGCCATCAGTATTCACTGATTGAGCGCTGCCGTTGGCCTTTCGGTTCATCCGCCACCAGCTCTGTTCAAGGGGGGCCTCACTTTCCCTTGAAACTGCTAGACAACCTGTTTTCCGAGTACGTCAAAGCAGCTTGTCTATTTTTGCCTGCGACAGCAGGCCGGGTATTCATTCCGTGCCATTCTGACCTGGTGTAGCTGTTTTTCGTCGTTTTATCAACATAGGCGCTTATCGTTTAGCAAGTCAAATCCGGTTGGATAAGACCCATTACCCGATGGTTATCACTTGAAGATTAAAAATAAGCACTTGATGTGTAGTCAGAGTTACAACGCTGGGCATTGCCAAGTTAAAGCCAATCAGAGTTTACCCTCGTTCTACAACACCCAACCACCGAAGTAAACTTCCCTTATCGTTGGTTCAGCCCCTTGACTGCTGCACTTGAAATGAGTACACTTTCAAACTATTAGAGTATACATTCAGGCATTTGTGTTGTCGCAAACTTGCTCAACCTAGTAATCGAGTGTTTAATAATTCGGGTATTCCCCTTACTTCTTAAACAAAACGGTAATGCAAATCTGCTTGTTTTGCGAATAATAAAATTTATCTGCGCTCATATGTTAGTATTTCTTCGCACCGTCTGCATCGTTTTGAGGGTTTCGGTTTTAAAAATTATTTGCCAACAATACAAGTGGGATATATTCGTAGTATCAGCAGCAATTGTTTATATAAATTTACTGTGAAACTGTGTTTTTTTTTTGCAAAAGTTAAGAGGTGAACAATTTTTTTTTTAATTTTATTGATTTCTATTGTTTAACAAAAGTGAAGCATTTCGTAATAGAAGTGGATAATGAGTATGAATTACTTTACTTTTACGTTTTACAAAAATATAACGCCAAAACCTCCTATTAGAATCCAATTTTGGTTAATATGTGATTGAACGTTTTTTTTATGACACCATTTGTTAACAAAATATGAAAATCGGCTGTGCAGATCTTTAAAAGTAATATCGCAAAAAGTGAACGTGACATTGACCAAAAAGAACGTTTTTTTTTGTTCAAAAAGTGGGGTGATTTTGAAAACATTTACACTTGTTCTGTAGGCATGGGCAAAGATTCCCAGCTCTGGATAGGGTATAAAAATGTTGGCATTTGCAATTTAAAATACAAATTACATTTTCCATGCACCGTTTTGATTATATGTTTGCTTGTATGTCGCTTTTAATTGACAAGTTCCTGGTAGTGTGAATGTTATTAATAGACAACGTTTTGTTGTAATTTAAATTAATAATAAGCACCAACTAAAATAAATGTTTTTTTCTATAAGAAACAGACGCGAAAATGTCAAAAGTTTGTCAACGTATATCGTTTATCAGTGTTGTGGGTAATAAAGTGCCATTAAAATACCTATAAAGTGCCATTAAGATACCTATTGTAACAATTTCGATTGGTGAAATATGTTATCGGAATCGTTTTTATCTTTTGAAATTAAATCCAGAAACACAATTTCCTCTGAAAACTGTCTGAATGGACTACTTGACAGTTATACTTAAAATACTAGTCTTATTGAAAATCAGCTAGTTAGCGCCGAATACAGCGTTTTTTTTACACATTTTCTTCTAAAAAATTTCATGGTAGAAGTACCTTAAAGCAGCAATGTTGATGTTGACGTTGTTTATGCGTGAATCACCATAGCAAATGCACTATCTATAAAAATGATTCTGTTACTTTGAATTTTGCTGTTTAAATGAGTTTATTGCATCAGAATGTATTTTTTGACCGTTTTTATTACGATTCTGATATTTTATAATTTATTGATTTGTTGTGGACAGAGCAGGACAGAATGCTTAAGGAAAATGACTCTGCGCCATTTTGCGAACGAGTGAATTATTAAATCAAATGAATTGTAATATAGGAATCCCCGGTTAATTGCGTCGACCAAAAATACACAATATGCCACGCAATTACTCGAGGAAACAATAAAATTTAATTTCATTGTGTCAACAAATGAGTTAGGACGTGTGCCGCCAATTCAGTTAAATTTTGGGAAGAAATTTATTTTACCGAGCTTTAACTTTTTTTTTAATCCATATGTATGAAATTCTGTTGAAAATTTAGGTGACATTTGAAATCGTCGCACTCGATTACTTTAAGAGTTATTAAACAATTAAAATTCCCCAAACAAACCAACATTTACGCATAGCGGAGTGATAAATAAGAAGAAATACATTCCAATGGAGCACTGCCAGATAAAAAAACTAAATATTTCTTATATCCCAAAAGGTTTTAACTCTCTTTCTGGGGTCAGTCCACGCTCACGCAACTTCATTGCTCCGCTCAGGGTATGTAAGATCATAAGGCAGGCGCATAAGTCAACAGTTTTTTGTTAACGGTATTATGGGTGGCCCGCTTCGCGGCAAAAAAAAGGAATTTAACACTCTTTCTGGGGACAGTCCACGTTCCGCTCAGTGTATGTAAGGTCGGCAGCTTTAGTTAAAAGTTTAACTTATTAAAATATTTTTTATTGTGCATGTTTTTTTCAACATGGCAATGCTGCGTACGTACTTACTTAAGTTGCGCTACAGTTCGGAATGAACCTGGGCCTCAACCAACATGCCTCTCCAATTTGCCCGGTCCTTAGTTAACTGCCTCCAGTTGCGCACTCCAAGTTGGTTGAGGTCATTTCTACTTGTGCGCGCCACTTAAGACGAGGTCTTCCTCTACTGCGTCTGACGTCTGGCTGGGAATCGAAGACTCTGCGATCCGGAGTATTGGTTTCCTATTGAATAGGTTTCCTTGGGATTCCACTCGTAGATTATACCTTTGTTTCTATTTCATCCTTACGTTTACTGCCTAGCTGCATTCACGTTGACATCTACACACACTTACGGACGTTTGCACAGCTTTGTCTCGTGGTCATTGAGTAGTCGCGAACTCATCGAAAGCGCGTGAGTATAGACTGCATCACCACCAGCCGTCATATTACCAGACAGGAATACCACCATCTGTCACTACAACGCTCGTCCCCAACAGGCACCGATTCGTCGCCCGTTACAAAACTGTTTTTTTAATGATTGACATGAACACAACTCAAACACCAACATTTTTCTTAAGGATATTTTTAAAAAAATCCTATTTGATCCAATTGTCACAGCAAAAAGCCAATATCTTGGTTACCCCTGCAGAAATGTCAAAAATAAGCCAAAGGATAAAGTTCAACCCCCATTTTAACGCAACTGACACACGGCCTAACACAGCGTCTCCACAGGCAATATCCGATGCAATAAATTGCCATTATCTTAAAATTTCCAAGTGTAGACGCTCAAGAAATGGCAATGGAAACATTGCCCGCTGCATGGAAGGAAATTGCTTTCCATCACAAAGGCAATGAATTTGACGTTTCGAAGTTTTCAAAATGGCGGAAACTAAAAAGAATAACTTGTGTGAACACTTTGAGCGGAAAATTATTGTTCACTGAAAAAAAAAATTGAAAAAGAACAATGGATTTACCCATAATCTACGTTTTTTTTACATATTTTCAATTGTTTCTATAGCCTTTAATAATTTAATTGCTCGGATGGCACGTACACGTTTGATGTTGAATGACATGATTACATTTAACATTTGGATATTGCCGGCAATGAAATGCCCACCTAAATTTTAAATTGCCATTGCCATTGAATAATATATTGCCTGTGGAGACGCAGTGTAAGGGTATTAACGCCGTCATTTTGGTACTTGCGAAAGATTGTAATTTTACGATGACGTTTTAAGAAAGCCCCTGAAACGAATTTTGTTCCTAAATTCCTCTTTCGTTCTACATCATAATTTTCAGTTAAGCGAGTACGTTTGATGTGTGAAAGTGACTGATTAAATGTCAAAACAGCATATAAAAGTTTACAGCGTTTACCATCTCAGTTTACACACCTGATTCCGTGAGAAAAATTCCGATATTGTTAAAAAAGACTTCTCATACAAATTTTGACAATTCATTTATCACTTCGTAATTTTATCACGTTTACAACGTTGACAACGTTGCATGAATACCCTTATTATTATTTAAATGACGGCAATATTAACCTATCTTTGTCAATTTAAGCTAGTAACGGTGCTGGGGATGCAATCTCCAGAAGTATTATATTGACGTGAAGGTGGCGCTTGCTTCAGTTGATTTAGGTTTTGACTGTCAAGTGTCACTTTTGAATGTCAACATAGCACATCGTTGTTTTGATAAACTTCATCTCTCTGTTCGTTTTGCTTAAAAGTTCTCGAATCGCAATCAAAATATAATGAATCGGTCTGGGTTGATTTACGAGAATTTAGCTTAACGCGAATAACTTGTATTTTATTGTGAAAGTGATCATCTACTTTTTAAGGCGATTGGGTACAATTAAGAATCGGAAAAAATAGGTCATTAAGAAACTGGTGAAAAAGAGATAAGATAAGCACTTGATAAATAAGTTTTTTTTTTTATTCTTTACCCTTTCGACTTCTGCAAGTAACTCCTCTCGCCATGAACAGATGTCAACAAGTGAACAAAATATCAATTATAAATGTAGTAGAACTTGGTTTTAAAAAAACTAACGTTTAACAGTTTATGAATAGCAGCTGAGTTTATTTAACTAGCCTAACAAACAATTGACAGCTTCTTTGTTTTTTTTTTATAATTGATTTGTACAATTCCATCATGACCAGGTTGACAAATGAACAACACTTGCAAATCTTGCAAATTTATTTCGAAAATAATGGTTTAGTACGCGAAGTTAACCGCAAGCTCCGTTCATTTTATGGTCGACATAATCGTCAATCAGAGCAAATTATTCGGTTAACCATGAATCGTTTTCGCATTACGTTTACTCTATGTAATAATACGCATCCACAGTGACGTTGAACAGTGCGCACCGAAGAAACAAATGCCGCTGTAAAGCAAAGTGTTGAAGAGGACCCGAATGAATAGATTCGATACCGTGCACAGCAATTCGAGCTTTGTCCATCAACTTTATGGAATATTTTGCTTAAAGATCTTGGCTTAAGACCTTACAAGATCCAGCTTGTGCAAGAATTAAACTCACAAGACCATGCAATGCGTCGTGATTTTGGTGTATGTGCCGAAAATGAGGTTGATCGAGATTAATCTGCTGATTTTCATCGCAAAATGTTGTTCAGAATGAGGCAGGCGAAATTGACGCATTCGGAGTGAAGAGAATTCACATGAGACCCTTGAGACTCCTTAAAATAAAAAATAAATTTATGGCGCAACAGGCTCGTTAGTACCCAGGGCCTAGCTTTCTTCTCACAACCATTCATGTGTGCGTGTGTACTTCTTAGCATGATGGCGGGACCTCCTGTTTTATGCCGACTCCGAACGGCTAAGTTGAGATAAGCTTTTCATGACAATTAATACTACTCGGATGATTTGTCAGATCATCACGAGAGGAGGGCCAGTGAAAAATCATTTAGGTTTTGCTACTTCTGGGAATCGAACCCAGACCTTCTGCGCGGCAGTTCATCGCACTAACCATCGCGCCACTGAGCACTTCTTACATCCACAAAAACTGACTGTTTGGTATGCTCTATGGGCTGGTTGAGTGATTGACCATAATTCTTCCGAAATGATACTGGAGAGTCAGTTACCGTTAATGGAGACCGGCATTGAGCCATGATAACCGACTGTTTTGTTCCCGAATTGGATGGCATGAATGTGGATGAGATGTGGCCACAATCGATTTATTGAAGGAAACATTCGATGAGCGCATAATTTCGCATAATGGACCTGATTCTTGGCCACGAAGATCGTGTGATTTATTAGATTAAGATTATTTTCTTAGGGGAAATCATATTTAAACATTAATGGCATACAATTATCCTTCCTATAAAGCTAAATTGATGGACATTAAAATGATTTTCTTGTGTTTTATTTTGATTCAAACTTCTAAACCTCTAAAAAAAAAAGCACCCGATACTAGCCTTAGAGTTGTTTAATTAATAGGGGGGGTAGGTAGTTTAAAAAGAACTTTTGATAGAATAATTTGTTAAATAAATGAAACCTTTATCTTTCAGTGGTTAACTATTTAGCATTTACATCTTTCGGACGATTTGTCCGGTTGAATCTACGAATTTAATTATGTCCGGTGAAGAGTCATTTGTTATAGTTAATCATGAGATGTCAATAAAGAACGATTTACAATCATCAACTGATATGACAACCACCGATATGGTATGTGAAATGAGTACTGATCTAAGGACCAAATCTAAGGATGACACAGCAACTAAACCTAATGATAGCACATCTACAAATGGAATAGTAGAGGTAAATGATAATCATCAGGCAGACAGCACAATTAAAAATGACGAACATCCAGTGCTACTAGGTTTTGACACTTTAACAACAAGGGGTAAAACGTCGACATCGACGAACTCCCTTATCGATAAATACAAATTTGATTTCCTCAGGCCCATATCAATGGGTTGCCCAGAAGATGAGGTTAAGCTACAGAATCTATTGTCCGAGCATGCTGATTTAAAAAGTAATTGTAAAGTGTATTCAATCGCAAAGTATTGTTTAAAGTAAACTTTATATTTTACTTCCAGAAACCCTGCATAAAACAAATTTAACAATGAAGAGGTTGTATGACAATACCCGGAAATGGAAGCTTAATCTGTTGGATATGGAAGAAAAAGCAAAACTTGAAATTGCAAAGGTTGGTAATGAACAATTAATTTAATTTAAGAATACAGAATCTGTTTGTATGGCAAGTGACACATTGACAATACGACGTTTAATATAATCGTCAGTGTACTTCCGACAATCAATGCTGCTGTCGAGGTTCATAATGACATTGATGTGTTTATGGCTTTATAGCATATCATAACGGGTGATTTTCTAAGCGTAGTTTTTTTTTAAATCGATTAAAACACTCAATTTTGCATCAAACATACAAAAAAATTTACGTTTTAAAAACAAAGTCATGTATATGTTGTCCGCGCCTCCGTTTCAAATGGTCTATTGAGAAGGTTCAATTTTGCGTCACTTTTTGGAGCATTGCGGCCTGTTTTCCACGAATTACGCGTGTTATGCTATCCTGTAAGGCTTCAACCGTGTTCGGCTTGTCCACATAGACTAACGACTTTACATAACCCCACCAGAAATAATCAAGAGGCGTTAAATCGCATGATCTTGGTGGCCAACTCACAGGGCCATTTTGAGAGATAAACAGCTCACCAAATTCATCCTTCAACATTTATATTGTTTCACGAGCTGTGTGGCATGTGGCATGTGGCACCGTCTTTATGAAACCACATGTTAACCAATTCAACTCAGACAACTGGGGGAAAAAAAAAGTCGCTTATCATGGCTCGATATCGTTCGCCGTTGACGGTAACGTTTCTTGCTTGAAAAGGTGACGCTAAATTGGACCTTCTGAATGGACCATTTGAAATGGAGAATGGAAAAATTTTTAACATTTGAATGAATCGAAAAATGCAAATTTGAGTTTTTTATTCGATTTAAAAAAAACAACGCTAAAAAAATCACCCGTTAATAAGTTGTCTTTATGCAACGTTGCCTAAATTCTTATCTATAATCAATTTTCCATTGCTGCCTAATGCCGTTTTCCATCGGTAAAAAAAATCAATCTATTTTTTGATCTAGATCTGTCAAAAGGCCGATTTTGACATTTAGTGTGTTCCATTGGACAAAAATTGATTTTTTTAATCTCAGATCAATTTTGCAGATCTGGATTTTTTGGCACATTAACCCCTCCTTGCACCAATACTAATACAAATGATAGCTGTCAGTTTTACTAGAGTGATTTTCGTTTTGATTTAAGATTATTTTGGTTGTGCAAAACTATTTTTTTACCATTAAAACTGTAGCAGTACGATGTGAAATAAAAATTAAATCAAAAACAAATAACCTGTGTTACTGGAATCTTGACAGCTACACCGACACTAACTTCACAGACATGAAATTACAAAAAAACTACCACAAAAAAAATTAATCTGAAATCGTGTTCCATTGGTAACAAAAAACATCAAATTTCAGATCAAAATCCAGATTTACCAATGGAAAACGCCATAAGGAAAGGATATGTCAAAAGACGTAGTAGAATTTAAAAATGTAGTTTAAAATAATCCTGACTTTGTTTAATTCAGATTTTTGTTTTAACAACTTGTTATTGTTATTTGTAAACAAACATCCAACGAAAAGAACAAAGAGATCTCTAATAAAAGGGGAACGCAAAAGATTGATTAACTCCACCATTTTGGGCTTAGAAAATCTATACTTTTGCCTTATATAACGGGTGATCCAAGTAGAGATACTTTTTTCAATAGCATTTTTTGACAGATCACGTGTGAGTCGTGTCATGCTGTCATGTTATTTTTGTTTAGTATTGTTTGGCATTGCATAATGGAAAGACTTACGCGTGAACAACGTTTACAAATTGTTCAACTTTATTATGAAAATTCACGTTCTGTGAGGAATGTGTTTCGCATCAATCAATGGACTTATTGAGAGAACATTTCGGTGAGCACATAATTTCACGTTTTGGGCCGGTCGATTGGCCACCAAGATCGTGTGATATCACACCGTTAGACTTTTTCCTGTGGGGATATGTAAAGTCAAAAGCTTATGCCGACAAACCCGCTTCGATTCAGGCCTTGGAGGAAAACATCACGCGTGCCATTCGCCAGTTACCAGTCGAAATGCTCGAACGAGTGATCGAAAATTGGACTCAACGGATGGACCATCTGCGACGTAGCAACGGCCAACATTTGATAGACATAATCTTCAAAAAATAAATGCCAAAGAATGTTCTTTGAAATGATAATAAACATTCTCTCCATTAAATTTGAATTTTCTGTGTTTTTTTTCTTAAAAAAAGTAGGGAACCTCGAAATGGATCACCCTTTATATTCATATATCTTCAAGTTTCATTGGATTACATCTTTTTTTGTATACTTTTGGTCTATTTAATATAACCTTATAAAAACTTCGAATAAATTACCAGATGGAAATTCTCGTATATGTCAAAATGAAGGGAAAATTTGTAGGCATCATCTAGGCAGGGTTCGTTCGCGCTTAAGTTGGACGACCTAAGGCGAAGAAAATAATTTATAGATACCGAATTTGCGTTTAGGTAGTACCCAGAGCTTTCCTAAAGCTAGGCAACCTTTAAAATGCTTTTATAAATACGGCTGATTATGAATAAGAATTCGTGTGAGCCTGAATAAAGGTAAATTTTAGTGAAGTGTAATCCGGGGTCTCCACAAGCAATATTTCATAGAACGAAATGTGGCATTCCATGGAAATTGCTTGTGAAGACTTCAAATAGTATTCTATGAAAAATGTCTTTCTATGTATTGCTCAGTTTATTGCTTTCTATGGATAGTACGCTATGGGCTGTCGTTTCTGTTTGGAATTGTAAGATTGTTTGAGATAGTAAGCAATGGAAATGCCCACCCTTCATTTCATAGCATTCTATCATTATTTCTTTCAATGAAAAGTGGTAGATAGTAGGCTATCAAATATTGCTCGTGGAGACGCGGAGTAATCAATAACGGGGTTATTCGTTAGTTTATTGAGACATATGCGACACTCAGTAGAGTGGGTAATGTCTGAAAGTCATCGCAAACGTTCTAAACGTGGTACTGTTGTACTTCTCGCTTCTCTTATGCTACTCGGTAAAGAGTTACATAAACGAAAAACTGCCGTTCGTATGTGTGAAAAGCATAGCGGGGGTGTAGCGGGGGTGGTACGTACGCGTTCTTTGCGATAAGGTGGTGCGTATCACAGAAATATTGTGGTTGATCGTTTAAAAGGATGTTTGATAGCAAAGATAAAGCATTGTACTTCAAAAAAATTTCAAAAGTCATGTTGAGCAGACATTTAGAAAATCCCTATACTCTGTCATATCTACGTAAACCAAAGACATATCGTATGACTTATTAAACGCGACATTTAGTCTTCTTTTGCTTGCCGAATCACAATGTGAAGAAATCTCGCAACCATATATCAGGGTTGGTATGATCAAAGTTTTCGCCATACGATCCGCACTTTTATGGGAATGCAGGATTGTGTCGAGGATGCCATAGGTTTTCCCAACAACAGTATTAACTGCTCCAGCTAAGGATTTTTGGCGGTTTCCACATATGCGATTGGTGTATTATTTAGCATCACAAACGGAAAGTATGCTAGGTCGACAATTTTTTTTCGATATCACAATAGATTTTGACTTTTTTGGGTTCAGAAGGAATCCATTTTGTTGGGACCAACATCCAATTTCTTCTAGATTTTCGTCTATACAGCTCACACTGAAATAATGCTTTAAAAGAAAGTCAATTGAAATAATTTATTTAAAGAAATTCACTTTATTCGCTTGAAGGTTACAACAGAACTGACTTAATGTTACCTAAAGAAAAGAGCGAGAGTATACAATGCCTACATTGTAAAGGTGATTGGTGGTTGTATTGGTTTTTTTTATGTACATGATATTACTTACACACTACATTATTACACGCTTATTTTTTTTTTTTTTTTATTATTATTTATTTGACAAAATCTTAAAAATATATTAGTATAATTTTTTTTTTTTAACTATGTATGTATATAATAAAATCTTAATCATTAAATTTTAATCAAAACCTAATCGGTTAGGTGGAACACTTATGCGACCACTTCGTGTGCGATAAGGACTTGATATTCCATTTTCAGGAATATTTACCCTCAAGGGTTCTTCATGGTCAGCACTACCAGCATCACACAAAACACTTGTATCAGTTGGGAAACTATTACTGTTTAAGGATGTATTCGATAAGGATTCATTAGCATTTTCTAATCTCGAATCGGACTGCGGTATCTTATTATTAATGTTTGTGGATGGAGTGATGCTGAGAGGTTCTAACTGATTTTCTTGTACAAACGTTTTTATATTGTTTTCATAAAGTAATTCAGTTGGATTATAATCATTATTCTTAGTTTTTGCAATAAACCGTCTATTTCTTCTAAAATAGTTTTCATAGTTGTCTTTAATAATTTATGATCTTCCATTAATATTCTCTACTATAATTCCATAATTCCAATCTTCTCTAGTTTTTTTAAAAATAACCCTATCTCCTATCTCTAATACAGGTAAATTTCTTGCATTTCTATCAAAATAGAACTTTTGTTTTTCTTTTTTCTTCTCTATTTTTTTTACAATTGTATCTTCTTTAATATTAATTCTATGTAAAAGTTGTTCTGTTATAGGTAATTTTGATTTAATTAGTCGACCAAAAAACAAATGTGCTGGTGTAATACCCATAGATGCGACTGGAGTTGTGTTGTATTCTAGTATTCTGTATTGATATTCGTTTACTTTACCGTCTTCCAGACACCTTTTAAGTAAGTTTTTAGCGATTGCCACGCCTTTTTCAGCAAGACCATTGCTTTGAGGGTATCTTGGACTGGAGAATATAATTCTAGTGTTGCATTCTTCCGCGAATTTTTCAAATGTAATTGAACTAAATGGACTATTGTCACATCTGATAACTGAAGGATATCCCAAACGATCAAACAATTGCTTTAAACGCTCTACTATGTTTTCAGTCGTCTTGGATTTTAAGTTTTCAACCATCAAGTAACCGGAATAAGAATCAATGACAGATAGGAAATATTTTCCGGTATACTCAAATATGTCCATAGCAATTTTTTGAAATGGATAAGTGGGTGATTCATCCTGCTTCAAGGTTTCTTTAGTATTATTTCTTTTAAAAGTTTCACATGTTATGCACTTTTCGATGACATCTTTGATTGCTTCTGTCATTTTTGGCCAAAAATATAGCATTCGTGCTCTAGCTAATGTTTTTTCAATACCTAAGTGGGGTGCATGTAACCAATTGAGAATCATTTTCTGTAAATCTACAGGGATAACAAGCTTGTGATTTTTAAAAAGGAGCCCATTTTCAAAGTGAAGGTCCGATTTATATTTATGAAAGTTTTTTTCCATTTCACTTAATCGTTGATATTGTGGCCATTTATGTTCCACATAATAACAAATTTTCTTCAACACGTTATCCTTTTCTATAATTTGCCTATACAAATCAAAATTTTCTTTTGATAAACAAACATTTCTAGAGACAGTGTGAATAACTGAAGTAAGATTAACTATTTCCTCTTGGTCCGGCAGCTGTGCACGGGAAAGACAATCAGCAATTAACATCTCTTTTCCGGGTTTATATACAATTTTCATATAAGGATATTTAAGCAGAAACATAAACATTCTCTGAAGTCTAGGAGTCACATCATCAATATCCCGTTTAAACAAACTTTCTAAGGGTTTATGATCACTATGAACGGTGAACTCACGACCGTATAAGAATAAGTGAAAACGGGTACACGCAAAGACAATGGCTAATAGTTCTTTTTCTATTTGCGCCCATTTTTGTTCGTTGGAAGCCAACGTACGAGATGCATAGGACACGGGGTGTCCGTCTTGCAACAATACACAACCTAAGCCATCTTTGGAGGCATCAGTTTGAACTAAAATTTCCCCATTTGGATCATAGGGCTTTAATACCGGCGCAGTTGAGATAATATTAAGAAGTGAAGACAATTCGCCTTGATGATTTTTATCCCAACTGAAAACTGTTTCGTTTTTTGTTAGGTCTCTAAGACAAGCCGTCATTTTCGATAAATTTGGTATAAACCTCGCCAGATATTTAAAAAGACCTAGAAGTCTCATAACATCTCCTTTATTTTGTGGTTTAGGCATTTTAAGAATTGCATCATAATGTTTGTGACAAGGCTTTATTTGATTGGCAGATATAATGTGACCCATAAAACTGACTTCTTTCTTTCGATATTGTATTTTTTCTGCGTTAAATCTTACATTATGTGCTCTAGCGCGATTTATAACATTCAACAAAATTTCATCATGCTCTTTTTCGTCATTTGCTACTATGCAAATATCATCAAAATAAATTATTAATCCAGGAATATCACCAAAATGTTTCACCATCTCCCGTTGAAATATTTCAGGAGCACAATTTAATCCGAACGGGACGCGATTGAATCTGTATCGACCGAAAGGCGTCATAAAAGTAGTTAAGTCAGAGCTTGGCTTATCAAGCTCCATTTGCCAAAATCCACTTTTGAGGTCAAGGACCGTAAACAATTTTTTATTAGACATTTTGCTGAATAAATCTTCTGCGGTAGGAATTAAAAAATGTTCCCTTTTTATGCGCTCGTTAAGAGGCTTAGGATCCAAACAAATCCGTAATTTTTTATTGGCTTTTTCCACTATTTGTATATTGTTAACCCAATCAGTGGGATACTCCACTAATGAAATTATACCATCAGATTCCATTTTGTCAAGTTCTAATTTAAGACGATCAACTAAGCTATGCGGAATTCGTTTTTTGTAATGCAAGACAGGCTTAGCATTTTCTTTCAATTGAATAGATACCGTAGTTAAATGTCCTAACCCCTCAAAAATGTCACTAAAAAGACTTAAAAACTCACGTTCAGTGTTTGGAAGCTTTTTAATATTTTGAACATCAAGTCGCTTAATGAGTCCAAAATCAACACAGGTCTTCAAACCAAGCAGCGGTGTAAAACAATTATCGACTACTAGAAAATCAGCTTTATTTTTAGTTCCAGAAATTAAATCAATACATATTAGTTCAATAGTTCCATAAATTTTTATCTTGTTATTGCTATAATCGAAAATAGAGAAATTAATATTTGTATTGTTAAATTGTTTCTTGATTTTCTTTATGATATTTATAGGAACACAGTTGACATCAGATCCGGAGTCAATCTTAAATGTAACAGATTCTGAATCAACCAAGTATGTTTTTGTCCATGACTTTTCAATGGTATTTATTCTAGAAATCGGGAGAGAACTAAATAAACCAACCATTTCACCCTTACATTGACCTATATTACCTGAGCTATCCCATCTTAAGGTATTAACTTCTTTGTACTCCCCAGTTTTTTTTTGATTGAGTCCGCTTTTCTCTTGATGTCCGGTTTGACTGGAATCTTCCTTTTTTCCTGGTTGAGTTTTCCGATTTCCTCTACAGAACTTAGAGAAATGTCCAACTTTGGAGCATTTGTTACAGGTAACCCGTTTTGCGCGACATTCCTCCATGTGACCGTATTTATATGGTCCTCCACAGTTGAAGCATGCGCGATAGACTGCACATGCTTGGCCATCACTCTCAGTTTTCTCTGTCTTCACTTCGTTGACTGCTCTCACACTTTTGTCGAGTATATTCTTGTTTGCTGTTGCAGCTTCAAATGTCTTGCACTTCTCTATAACGTTTTTTAATGGATCATTTTTTCCATCTAATAACTTGAGTTGCAAATTTTTATCACAAACACCGATGATAATACGATCTCTGAGCATTCGGTCTTCATAAGAAACTCCACACTTACAAGTAAATTCACAATAACTTATCTGCTTGCGAAGATCAGTTTCGAATTCAGCGAAGCTTTGTTTTTCTTTTTGCACAATCGTGTTAAACTTGAATGTTTCCATTGTGGTGTTCTTTCGAGGCAAACAATACTCATCAAATTTTTTTAAAACGAGGTCCAATGTTAATTGTCCACTCTCGTTAACTACCGTTGCTACGCTTGCGGCACCATCACCTTCTTCTCCCTCTCCATTTTCGTTTTGCTCGAGCTCTTCATGTTCAGCCTGTTGATCGGCATGGCGATTGCCCAACATCGATTCCAGAATAGAATCATTCGGAAACAATGTGTTAAAGATATCCGCTGCTTTTGGACCGATAAGCCACAAGAATGTTGCTATTTTCCGTGTTTCGGTTTCCGTGATTTTGTTATTGGCTATCATATACATTAGGAAATTCCTTTTCCAATTTTTCCACTCTGAAGCGAGGTTGCTACAGTCCAGTTCACATGGCAGACGGTCGTTTGACATTTCCGCTATTTTTTTTGTTGATTCCGTTTATGGTTGTAAAAATGTTGTTTCTTTTCCGTGGTAAATATTAGTATTTAATTAATTTTGTTCTTCGTTAGGTCTGATGGTTGTTCTTTTTTCCGATATTTTGCGATTAGTTTTATACACGTGGACAAAACTACTTGTACAATTTTTCGTTAGTTTGTCTTTTGTTTTTAAATTTTTACTTTATTTTGTTTGTCTTTTGTTATAAATTTTTACTTTTTTTTTTATAAGTTCTTTACTTCTGACACCATGAAATAATGCTTTAAAAGAAAGTCAATTGAAATAATTTATTTAAAGAAATTCACTTTATTCGCTTGAAGGTTACAACAGAACTGACTTAATGTTACCTAAAGAAAAGAGCGAGAGTATACAATGCCTACATTGTAAAGGTGATTGGTGGTTGTATTGGTTTTTTTTATGTACATGATATTACTTACACACTACATTATTACACACACCGTGTTCAATTAAACCAACTCAAAAGCATTTGCACGTCATCTCATTCACATAGAGAGAGAACAAAAGGGGACCTAGAATTGAGCCTTGTGGAACGCCCCGTGATGTTTGAAGCGCTTCTGATAAATCGTTGTTTACTTGCACGGACTGCATTCGATCTTTAAAATAGGAAAATAAAAGTTTTACGGCACTCGACGAGAAATTAAAGTTTTGATCGACTTTTCGAAATAAAACATTTTGGTCGACCATATCGAAAGCTTTTGAGAAATCTAGCAGAATTAGGAAATTGATTTGATCTTTGTCAAGTGCTTGTCTCATATCTTCTTTGACTTTGAATAAGGCTGTCAAACAACTATGTCCTTTTCGAAAGCCATATTGCTTTGATGTAAATAAGTTAGACGAACTAAGGTTTTGTAAAATTCTTTCGAAAGCTTTGGACAAGAAAGGTAAAATTGCTATAGGTCGGAATTGACCACCTTTGGAGTTTTTAGGGACGGGTACTATATTTGCTAGTTTATCATATCATAAGAAATTTAGGATGCATGTGGTCGAGTCCCACTGCATTTGATTTTATCGAAAGTAGACTTGCAACCACTTCGGTGCTATCAACTGTTCGGAAGGAAAAATTTGTATTTAGGGTATCATTACTGATAAAGGCCTCAGTTTGGAACGTATAATGGGAGTGACGGTAGAGATACGTATTTCCTATTAAGCTCATTGCTATCCGTTCCGTCAATATGGCTATTATTGGATTTGGCAACTCCAACTTGACGAAGATTTTTCCAGAGATCGTGTCCGCTGAGCGATGGATTTAGTTGTACAAAATACATTTGACGTTTTGCAGTGCGTATAGCCATTACGACTGCGTTGCGAAGTAAGTGGTACTCGCGGTGATGTTATTGTAGATGAAAACTTTTTCATCGGTTAACTGCTTGATCGCGTCTTAACATAAGCGAGTGAATCTGAGATGAAGACCATGGTTTTCCGACTGGTGTACAACTTCTTACTATAAGCGGTACGTGTCACTCAAAAAGTTTACAGACATTTTCATTGAGAAGTTTAATTTGATCTGAAGGGTTTGGTAGTAAACTGATCGTCCTCCAGTTGATGCTTGTAGCATTTTCTTCTAATAGATTTTTTAACAATGTGCCTACCAAAATCCCAGTATTGGATGGTTTGGACAACGGGGGAGAGTTTAAAATCGAATGTCATATATATAAGGTCATGCTTGGAAAATGCAGGTGCTGAAAGCTGATCATAGAAGGCAACCTTGTCGTTATTGCTTACCCAAAAGATATCCAGTAGCGTTGAAAGATGATCTGAGAAGCGTGTTGGGTTGGTGGTATTAACAGCACTCAAGTTCATAGCTTGCATTGCGTAGAGAAATGATTGGTCTACCAAGATATTGCAATGAAAATCACCGATTACTTGCTTCCTTAAGTAGTGCTACAGTCCGGAATGAACCTGGGCCTAAACCAGCATGCCTCTCCAATTAGCCCGGTCCTTAGCTAATTGCCTCCAGTTGCGCACTCCAAAATGGTTGAGGGCGGTTTCTACTTGTGCGCGCCACTTAAGGCGAGGTCTTCCCCTCCTGCGTCCGACGTCTGGCTGGGAATCGAAGATTCTGCGAGTAGGGGTTTTGGTGTCCATTCGTTCTACATGTCCTAGCCATCTTAAACGTCCAATACGGAGTTTTTTGAACAGGGGCATGTCGTGTACAGCTCGTATAGTTCTTGGTTGAATCTTCGTCTCCATAGCCCGTCAACGCAAACGGGACCGAAGAAATTTCCTCTCAAATCGACCAAGGATTTCTTCTTCCGCCTTTGAGACGGTCCATGCTTCAGCGCCTTAGAGCAAGACTGGGATGATCAGGGTCCTATATCTCCTTAGTAGGTCGAGTGAAGGCTTTACTACCAAATCGCCTTCTTAGCCCGAAGAAACAGCGGTTGGCAAAAGTAATTCTTCGTTTGATCTCCGACGAGATGTTGTTGTCAGAGTTGATAGCGGAGCCGAGATAGATAGTTATATCTGTCAATGGTGAAGTTCTTTCCGATTCGTCGATGTTTTGTACCCTTTCGTGTTGACAGCATATATTTCGTCTTGCCCTCATTTACTGCTAAATCCATTTTTGCTGCTTCTTTCTCCATATTAGCAAATGTGGCTATTACATCACGTTGGGTCCGACCAATGATGTCAATATTGTAGGCTAGTAGTCGTACCGATTTCTGGAAAATTGTGCCTCTGATGTTGGCTCGTGAGTTTTGCGCAATCCTCTCAAGAATCAAATTGAAGAAGTCACATGACAGAGCATCGCCTTGCCTAATTTTTTTTGGTATCGGTGAGGTCGTTTCCGACAAACAAACGAACGAGTTTGGTTGGTATAACAAAACTAGACATGGCTCTGTATAGTTCGTCTCTATAAATGCTGTCGTATGCGGCTTTGAAATCGATGAATAGACAATGGGTAGTAGGTAACCTAATCTTGGGTTATTTCCAGGATCTGTCGAAGTGTGAAAATTTGATCGGTTTTGGACTTTCATGACCTAAAACCACACTGATAAGGACGGATCAGGTTGTTGGTAAACGGTTTCAGGCGTTCACATATTACTTATGCCTCTGTAGTTGGCGCAGTTTAGAGGGTCTCCTTTTTTTGTGGATCGGGCAAACGATGCTGAGGTTCCATTTTTCAGGCGTACTTTCTTCCGACCAGATTTGGCTTATGAGTTGGTGGATGTTTCTTACCAAGTCATCTCACCACACACAATTATATTGGGACTATTTTTATAATTAAATTGCTAACATGCTCAGAAACGGCGAAATTTCAATGGTTCTATTTGGCCTATAAACACTACCCAATAGGAGCTCATCCCCTTGACATAATATATAAACGAAGACGTGACGTATTCAATTGCACTATTAGATGTCGATTGATACTTCATCATTCTTGACATAAATCGCAATACCACCACCGACATGACCTTTTCGCTCCCTTTTTTAGCAATGAAAATGTAAAATTCATATACCCACTGTTGTTCCTTTTTATTAGCTCTACAATGAAAATCATGAGCTTCGAAGACGTAAGTATTAAATCCCCCTAATATCCAAGGACTTTATTCAAACACTAATTTTTAGAGCTCGATGTTCCAAATAGGATGGAACCAATTACCACAAACGATGAAACAATACATGAAAACCCTGATGAGTGTATCCAATGTGTATCCGATAACTACAGTCAAATCGAAAACTATAGACCACAAGTTCAAGACTTCGAACACAAGTATTTGGTAAATTTTTAGCCTTCAAAATATATTTTTATTCTGTTTTAAAATGATTTCTTTAAAGAGCCCAACGGTGCCAACGGAATGTGTACCAATATTGGAGCATCAGCGAATTATAAGGCAACTGGAAAATAAAATATCAACGATTACAGATAAAAATATAGAACTAAATAATATGGTAAGTGCTAACAAGTTTCTTTCTATTTTCCGTTTAAAAAACAGACTTTTGTGAAATAGCAAAAAAGCACCAAGGCTGATTTAAAATTACTCCAATCTATCGCTGAAAAAAGAAGTGAGAAGCTCACAGAAGTAGAAAAACAACTCAAAGAATCTTCGACTGAAATCGATATGTTGCGGAATGAAATATCCATCTATATCAATGATTTTAAAGCTGAAAAGGATGCACGTGCAAATTTAGCCAAAGAAAAGGATCAATTGCTAATGGACTTGCGTGAGCTATTGAGGAAAAATCAGGAACTAGTTGAAGGTTCACAGAAAATGTAAATATTGGATGAATTTTAATCACTATGTATGTATTAATTTGATTTTCTTTTGCAGTGATAAAAAGCACAGTACCCAATTGGTTGCCACGGGAACATACCCACAAACAAGTAATATTCTGCGAATGGGTATATCATCAACTACAGCACCTAGACATTCAATCCAAAATAACGTGAGTTGTAATTTTGCATATTCATATTAAATTATAACATACTTTCCAATACCCAGATACCCAAACCTGGGAACTATAAATGTCCATTATGTGGTAACACTTACGACAATTTGGATGTTTTGCAGATCCACGTAAATAAATGCTTAGATGAAACATAAGATTAAAAATACAAATTGCAAATAGAAGTAAATACAAAATGAAGTAAAAATTCTCATAGGTGCAGGCAAACACGAAGAAACGCATTTTTTTTATATGAGTATAAAATTATGTTGAAAAAAATTGAAAATAAATATTGTATTCGATATCGATTTGTAAAAAATTGTGTTCTTTAATTTTTACAATTTTTTCACTGCACATTTGGTTTTGAATTTTGCAGATTAAGGCCGTGTGTCAATTGCGTTTAAATGGAGGTTAAACTTTATCCACTGGCTAATTTTTAACATTTCTGCAGGGGTAAAAAAAAGTTACCTCTTCGCTGTGTCAATTGGATTAAATGGGATATTATTTTAATACTATTTTCATTAATTTCCCAATAGAATTTGAACAAAATTCCTTTGTTTATAATTTCTTGTAATAAAAAAATACCGAAAAGATTTCCAGAAAGATAATCAAAAATCCATTAATTATTAATTATTGTCAGTAAAATTTCTTTTGTTGTACAAGTTGTGCTCATGATTAAAGATATGCTCCCTACTTTGTTCATGTTAATCATAATTCACATATAGCGATACAAATGTATTCATAACATTTTTGAAACCATAATTTCAAAAAATTCAATTTTAGTTATTTTACAATTTGCATTACATTTTCTGATTACAATATATTCTTGACTTCTTAGACTTCAAAATGTTAACCTGCCTAACAGCTTATTTTTGACATTTGATACATACTGAGGAGTGACAGAGAAAAACGCTTATTGGTTATTCCTAAACCTTGGGTTCACATGTGGCTGGAAAATAATATATGGAAATAATATTATGGTTTCAAAAATGTTATGATTAAATTTGTTTCACTATCGCTGTATGTGAAATATGTGTGGATAAAGTTTAACACACATTTTAATACAATTGACACACGGCCCAAGTCTTACTTCACATAAATGACAGATGAATGGATACACAATGCGTAATGAAAATAAACAATCCGGAC
This sequence comes from Rhingia rostrata, assembly GCA_949824845.1. Taxonomy (NCBI): domain Eukaryota; kingdom Metazoa; phylum Arthropoda; class Insecta; order Diptera; family Syrphidae; genus Rhingia; species Rhingia rostrata. Next base: position 65,424,819 of record OX463758.1, read on the forward strand.
AAACACACTCAAACAATCTATCAGATAAGAAGGGAAGGAAGGAAGGAAGGGAAGGAACAAGTTAACTTTACATGCCAATCATTTTTTTCTTTATTTTTATTAAATCGCTCATTAAATTGAGCTAACAATTTAGCAATTATTTTAAATATTCGCTCACAGTTATTTTAAAAGTTAGTCAACAGAAAAAGTTCAGAAAATCCTACGGAAATCAACCAACACATAGCTGAGTGATAAATAAGAAGAAAACATTGCAATGCAGCATTGCCAGAAAAAAAAAATTATATCCTACATATATTCCAAAATGGAAAAAAATTAAAATAAAAATCAAAGGATTTTACTTCTCTTTCTGGGGAGAGTCCACCACCACGCAACTTTGTTGCTCCGCTCAGAGTATGTAAGGTCGTTAGGCATGCGCATAAGCGGCTTCGTAGGAACAAAAGATTTTAACTCTCTTTCTAGGGACAGTCCACATTCACACAACTTTGTTGCTCCGCGTAGGGTATATAAAGTCGTCAGGCAGACGCCTTAGTCAACAATTTTTTCGTTATATATTATATTTGGCGATCGCCGGACAATTTGTGTCCGCTCAAGAGGAGTGTCCGCCTAAAGGGAGGGGAGTGGCCTGATTTATACAGTTCTTTTTTATTAATTTAATATTGCTGAATAGACAAGTAAGGGAATCCACCCTTACGTATGCATTAAGTTTTTATATTAAAAAACGAAAATAATTACATATCGGGTTTTTCAACAGGGACGCTACAAAAGTTGAGCGACAGGGGCAGCAAACTACGCCATATTTCTTGCCGCTCTTTTGAAATTTCTCTTCAGTAAGGTTTGTCATTTTATGACGGAAAAATATACGATCCAACAACGAGTCGAAATTATTAAAATTTACAACAGAAGTTCGGAGTCAGTGGCCTCAACGTTAAGAGCGCTACGTCCAATTTATGGTCGTCATAATCTTCCTAGCAGATCAACAATTAAGCGTCTAGTGGAAAATTTTGAATCCACAGACACAGTACAGAATGTTCCCGTGCCAGTGAGACAAAAAAGTGCCCGTAGTGTCGAGAATATTGCTGCCGCTGAGGCTTCAGTTGAAGAAAGCCCAAATGTGTCTCTCGCACGTCGTTGTCAAGCGTTGGGCATCTCTGTGGTGTTTTGCCGAATTTTGCGAAAAGATCTTGGCCTACATCCTTAGAAGATTAAATTGACACAAGAACTGAAGCCGCTTGACTACCAGAAGCGTCATATGTTCGTGAATTGGGCTGAGCAACAACTTGAAAATGATTCGGATTTTCATCGAAAAACCATCTTCAGCGATGAGGCTCATTTCTGGCTGAATGGATTCGTCAATAAACAAAATATGCGGTATTGGTCAGGCAGCAATCCTCACGTACTCCATGAGTCATCATTGCATCCCGAAAAAAATACGGTTTGGTGTGGTTTATAGGCCGGCGGCGTCATTGGCCGTAGTTCTTGCGTGATGATCAAGACCGGCACGTTATTGTGAATGGGAATCGCTATCGTTCAATAATAACCCAATTTTTTTTGGGCCCCAATTGGATGATATGGACTTGGAGGACATGTGGTTTCAACAGGACGGCGCCACAAACCACACAGCGAATGCCACGATCAATTTATTGGAAACCAAGTTTGGAGAACTTGTTATCTCACGAATTGGTCCAGTCGCTTGGCCGCCTCGGTCGTGCGATTTGACGCCGTTAGATTGATTATTTCCTGTGGGGCTACGTCAAGTCTATGGTCTATGCCAACAAGCCAGCGACGATTGATGAACTTCGTACGAATATCGAACGTGAAATTTCAGCAGTGTCGGCCGATTTATGCTTGAAAACCGTCGAAAATTAAGATCAGCGTCTGGACTTCTGCAAGCGTGCCCGTGGTGGCCATACAAAAGAAATCAAGTTCCATACATAATGGCATCGAACGTACTTTCACAGGAATAATACTTTCATAGATATCCAAAACCGTTTTTGTTTTATTTAAAAAAAACTTTTGTAGAGCTCTTATTGAAAAACCCTTTATGTATGTACAAGTTCTACACATTAAGAAACATAAAATAACACAAAATAAAAAGATAACATTAGTAGGTCCCCCTTTTAATACATTTCAAAAGAGAAGAACAATATCTTCCGTATAGACTTCTTAATTAAAAACGTTACAATTTATAGCTTAACAAATTCTGAAACAGTCGATTGACGTATTTTTTCTTTATTTCTTTTCCAAAAGTCTTTTTTGCATATGGCTTTCTAAATTTTTTAAATGTTCGAATGCAATTATTTCGTCTTTTAAGACCTGCTTTAAATTTGCAATGGATATTAACGCGGTTTTTTTTTAGTATACCTCACAAGAACCCTCAGACATAGGTTCAGTATCCGTATCATTGTTGTCAATTGCGTCTACTTTTTCGATACTCGTACAATTAATTTCAAGCTCTTGCTCTGGATTGTCTGTCGCCATATCATTCTCTATTACGAGAAATTCTTCACAATCGGAGTAAGACTTTGGCCAGCTGGAAAATCAAAAACAGCGTTGCTAGGGGTAAGTCATCTTCAGGCTCAAATTCCATTAAACCATTTACATATTTGTCGAACCCAGCTTTTTTGAAACAATTTTTCTTGTTTCCGGCTGCACCTTGAGAGGCTTCGATAGTGAATTTTGAAATTTTTAATGACACCTTGGTCTTACGGCTGACAAGCTGATGTCGTGTTGCTTGGAAGAAAAATAATTTTAATATTTTTTAATCGTAAGTCACGAGGGTGCGATGTTACGTTTTCTAGGAATAGTAGAATTTTTCTATTTTGCTGGCCTATTTTTCGGTCGAATTCCATTAGCCACTGGGTCGCGTGTCATCCATGCCTTGTTTGACTGCCAATTTATTAGTACCTAACCTCTTGATGTCCACTGTGGCAAACGCTATGGGGGCATGCAGCTTTTCCAATCACAAAATAGAACTGTGAGTCTTTCTTTGGACAATTTACCACCATGACACTTTTAGGATTTGAGCGCTAAAGTTTTGTTTGGCAAAGCTCTAAAGAAGAGGCTTGTCTCATCAGCATTACATATATCCTACGGCCTATACCCAATTAATATTGATGGAAGATTTTCTAAAAACTGTGACATCTAATGGGTTTATAGCAGCAGTTTCTCCGGATACACATCGAAAAATACTGTTGTGCCTATACGCCACCTTTGCAACCAACCGTTAGATGCTGTAAAATCATTGATTCTTAGTTTAAGAGCGATTTCCTTCGCCTTCTCTTGAATAATTGGCCAAGATTAGTGCCACCAGTCGTGGCACACGGAATCAATTTGTTGCAGTCTGTATTCGTGAAGCTTCTTTTCTTATTAACGTTTTACCCAGACAGCCAACTCGACCGTATGTATAGTCTCTTTGTCCCGAACAATTTGCGCAACCTGTGTTTTACAAATTTAAATCTGGTTAAAGCCACATTGATTGATTATGTTTTTTGCAGTTTTAGTTTCTTTGCATGTAGCTTTACCTTTTAGCTAACGCACGCACTGATGAATTATTTTTTTTATATGCGTTTATAATCTCCACTTTTTTTTTTAATGAGTGTTTTTCTATCTGCCATTCTGATGTTTTCATTTTAACATGCCAAAACTGAATAAGGCAATGTAAGCAGATTGAACGAAAATAGCAAACACTTTTTCCGGGAAGTCCCCGGAAACTTTGGGCTTTCAACGACGCACAATATAATGTGCCTCCGGCTAAGAGAGGCGGTTTTCACAATCCATAAAAATATACATTTGTCCGCATCCAAAAGAGGTAAAATTGTTCCGAAAAATATAAAAAAAAAAAGTTTAAGAGAAAATGTACGCTCAAGAGGGCTGCGTACACCGCAGCAGAAATAAAAAATATTCAAATGTCAAACTACTCACAATTTGTCTGAAATTATAACCAAAAATGGCAATTTTATTTGTTGAATAACTTTCAAAATAAAAGTGAGCGACAATTTTTAAAAACATGTACTTACATGATCCGCACGCAGACACGGATCGATTTATAAAAGAGGGCAGCCAAAGTAAATTTTGCTAAATCGATTATTTTTATATATTCGCCTTGTGCAGCCGCCTTAATAAATTATTTGGAATAAATTCATCTGCTACCGCCACCTGCATTTCAATTGCCATTTCTTACCCAACATATCGCGCATATGTTTGCTGTCACTTTGACTTTTATTGTGTAGGTAGGTGCATATGCACAAAAAAAATCCCATTTTCTAAATTTCTCAAAATTCTCAGTTACCTCACAAACTTTTAGTCGCGGTCGTGGTGTTCCTTCAGAAATTGTTTACGTCTAAACTAAACGTAAATATTGATTCATTATTCCAATCTAATCTATTATTACTTTGTACTTTGAGTCACACTTATAAACTTGAATTTCGTGTTGCAGGTGTTTTTTGCGTTGCTTGTGCTTTATACTACAGTTTTCTGTGTGAATTACGACGAATTGCAACATAAAAGTGACTTTGGGAAGCAGTAACAATAAATTGCCCAACTCCTCTGAATTCGAATCAACCAAACAATGTCCGACGAGGAATCCTTTGTAATTTTGGGCACTTCGCCAACTCCCTCAATGCTAACGGTGAATTCGTTGTCGCTGACCGATGATTCAACAATCAAGGAGAACGCAGTACCATCCATTAATGGGCTTGTAAAAATAAATGGAATCACCGATAGCCAGCTGACAAAATCTTCGGCCTCAACAGAAGCTGAATTCAGTGTCGTCCAAAATGGTGATGCACATTTATTTGCGCCTGCAGCTACCAATGGCACATTAGAATCACATCAGAACGTGAGCATCTCCAAGATGGGAAAATATCTCAAAGAACCGTTGTCCCATGATGCTTTCAACGGGAACAAATCAACCAATCAATCTGTTGCTAGTAGCGCCAGTGGTGAGGGATCACTGGCGGCGAGTTTCATCCTTGGAGAAGTCAACTCAGACGTACTCAAGGCCAGTGTTTACTCTCAATTTCCGAGTATCTCAATGGGTGCCTGTGCCGATGATGTTGTTAAGCTACAGAATCTCATGTCCGAGTATGTGGAGTTGAAAAGTAAGTCTCATCAAATTAGTACGCACAATCTCAGAGTTAACATTTGATTTCAGAAACTCTGATGAATACAAACTTGACCATGAAACAGTTGTACGAACAAACCCAAAAATGGAAGCAGGATGTCAAGGCAATGGAAGACGACCAAAAGATAGAAATCGCAAAGGTTTGTACACACATCCCAGATATAATCTGACAAGTGAATACGCAATTGATGAGTCATGTTGTATTGCATGTGTAAACTCTGTCGTGTGTTAGAATCTTGACAATTGAATTAATGAAGATAACGCTATGCTAGGGAAATACTCATATGGAGTTATCATTTTCGATACGAATGAATCATGCATCGGGCTAGTAGCAATTTTTTTTTAACTTATTACTGGACGGTCTTAGAGCTAGTTAGAGCTGTTAAAGCTACTGCCAAAATCATGGTCCAGTTTGGCTTTTCCCATGCCTTAGAAGTAATTTGTGAACAAACAAAAGAACAAAAAAATTGCTCAATATTGGAATAGAAACCTGTTTTTAGGCCAATTGTGTAGCGAACTAATAAGAAGTGACATCTCATGTTCACCATGTTGATTTCGCTTTCCCATCTCCCAAATCATATATATAAGTGAAAGCTTGGTAAATCCCATCTCCCAAATCATATATATAAGTGAAAGCTTGGTAAAGAGAGCAATAATACAATTTGAAGGATCAAAGACTTTAACAACAGTAGGTTCAATACTTCCCAAACTTCATCCAGTGGAGTCTAAATTCAAATTCTTTGAGGGCGTTCTACTTTATGTGCGACCTATACTGGGACGACCGTCTGACTTGCAAACAAAGACGAGCATACATTCGCCCTAAATATTCTATGCCGTTGTAGAGCTCGTAAAATTCATAGAATCCTTGTCTCCAAAGTCCCTAATCGAACAGGGGAACAGATGTTGTGCTCGAAACGATCAAGTAAAGAGGTATAGAACTTCGAATTGAAATAAAACACAAGAAAATCATTTTAATGTCCATAAATTTGGCTTTATTGGAAGGATAATTTTATGCCATTAATGTTTAAATATGTTATCGGGCATGTTGCCGCCGCGGATGGTTCGGATAAAGCCAAGTCTAGAGGTCCAATTTTCGACCACTTTTTCAAGAATTAGAGGCCGTATGTCGGCAATAACGCCAGGAATGTTGGCTGCCAAGTCCGCTAAAGTTTCTGGTTTGGCGTAGACGAGCGACTTCACATATCCCCAAAGACAATAATCCAATAGTGTCAAATCGCACGTTCTTGGTGTCCAATTGACAGGTCCATTCCGCAGAATTATGCGCTCATCGAAGGTTTCCTTTAATATATCGCTGTATGGCATGTAGCGCCGTATCGTTGGAACCACATCTCATCCGCATTCGTGCCATCCAATTCCGGAACAAAATAGTCGGTTTTCATGGCTCTATATCGGTCACCGTTAACGATAACTGACTCTCCAGTATCATTTCGGAAGAAGTATGGCCCAACGACTCCACCAACCAATTTTACAGTCAATTTTTGTGGATGTAATGGCGTCTCAATGGTCTCATGTGGATTCTCTTCACTTCAAATGCAGAAATTTTGCTTGTTGACTAAGCCACTCAACCAAAAATGAGCCTCATCACTGAACAAAATTTTGGGATAAAATGGACGGAGCTTGCGTTAAATTTCGCGAACTGAACCATTATTTTCGAAATAAATTTGCACGATTTGCAAGCGGTGTTTATTTGTCAACCTGTTCACGATGAAATGGCAAACCAAACTGAACATAAATGACATTAGAGTTGCCCGATTTGACCACAAAATGTCAGTTTTATCTGTATTCGAAAAACCAACCCTTAAAAAAAAAACACCCGTTAATCTGCCCTAGCGAGGTATCCGTCGGAGCGGACAATTTTCCGCAACGCATACTTCGTCGGATGTTAAAATTCTACAATTCGTAAATAATTTCCGCAAAGAATTTGTGTCGTATGAAATCGGAGAGAAAATTGCACTTGGCTGTCGAAAATTGCACGAAAAATGCACCTGAACGCACTTCAACTCAATTCTCCGAGAAGCGTTACAAAATGTCGGAGATTTATTCCGAAAAGCATTTCGGAAGAATACCTCAAAGCAAAAAATTCTCCGAATCGTATAAAATCGGAGAAGTTACGCTCCGACGGATACCTCGCTAGGGCTGATTATGGAAGATTGTAACTCTCGGCTCGGGAGTTTTGCACAATACTCTTAAGGATGAGATTAAAGAGGTCACATGTCAATGCATCGCTATCGAATGTGTCGGAGAGGTTGTTTCCGGCTCTGATGGAGCAGCGAGAATTTACCATTGTCATCCTGCACAGACCGATGAGTATGGGCGGCATACCAAACTAGACATGTCTCTGTATAGTTCGTGTCTATAAATACTGTCGTATGCGCCTTTGAACTCGATAAATAGGTCGTGGCTATCGATTTGGACTTTTTGGGGTTTTTCGAGGATCTGCCGAAGCGAAGGTTTGATCAGCTGTGGACTTTCCTGGCCTTAAACCACACTGAAAAGGGCCGATCAGGTTGTTGTCAGGTTCCAAGCGTTCACATAGTACAGTTGATAGGAACTTGTAGCCGATGCTCAGGAGGCTTATGCCTCTTTAGTTGGTGTAGTTCAGAGGGTGTCCTTTTTTGTGGATCGGGCAAAAGGTGTTGAGGTTCCATTCTTTAGGCATTCTTTCATCCGAACACATTTTGCTTATGAGTTGGTGAATGTTACTTACCTAATCATCTCCGCCGCTTTATAAAGCTCTTCGGAAAGGCTGTCTTCGCCTCAAGGCTTATTAAGCTTAAGTTTAGATATTGCCATCCTCACTTCCTTAGGTCGGGTGGTTGTTAGTTTTCGCTGTCGCCGCCAGTATTGAATGGTTCCTTCTGCATTACAACGTCATATTGTTCGTTAACGCCGTTTACTGCAAAAGTGGTTCTTCCATATTTTCAGCATCGAATGATTCTCAACTAAGATGTTTCTTTGTTCATCTCCATAAGATTTGTTCGTGCCTTGTATGCCTGGCTTTGACGTTGAACACTTTGGTATAACTTACGAACATCTTTCCTGCAAATTCACCTCTCAATGCTTTCGATCGCATGCTTTTCAAGTTCTTTTTTCTTCTTTCTGAGAAGCCAGTGTTGTACCCCATTTCCTTTGCCTTTAGAAGTCTAGGCTGTTCTCGTCTTCACCTGCAGGTTTTTTTGTAGGCCTCGTTTTAGCTGCGACCACCTGTCGCTCTTCTTCATCAAATCAAGGGTTTGTTGCTGGTGGACGGGAGAAACCTAGCCAATCAGTTACGGCTGATCTTGTGACTTGTATGTGCCATGAAATGTGGTATGGTGTTACTCGCGAGGTTAAGAGATATGCGTGCTCTTGCATTTGCAGTCGACATTTAACTTATCACACAAATTTGTTGTGTCGTGGTGCATATCTGCACTCTTACCCTCTGTAGTGTTAGGGCATCCGAAGTACTGGGAGCTATTTTTTTGTCAATCAATTTTATTGACTTGGCCCCCCCAATGTGTTTTTAGGTGAAGAAATTCCTTATTGACCTTTTTGGGAATTGATTCCTCAGCCAAGGCGATTAGCCTAACTACGTTGACAGACCTAGTCTCGCTTAGGATGGGATGTCCTCCATTTCCATAAAAGGGTTCAGAAGATAATTGACATACGAGCGAGAGCAGTTGAAAACTCTTGCTTGGTAGGATGCACTGCAATGAATAAATCTTTAGTATGCACTAACATGCACTGACTTGAATTAAATGAGGACAACGTGTCTACTAACCTCGACCTGCTAATCATGAAAAACCCTTATGAGAGCGCTTAGATCTTATTATAATTGAAAAAATTACACAAGCCTCCTTCGCCTGATGACCAGGCATTGTTGCTATCATGCCATTTCTTAACCTTACCTTAAGTCCTCTTCCTAATATTAAAGTGATGTGCACAGATGAAAGCTGATAATTTATTATATTCATCCGCCTTTAGCTAGGCCTATTTGTGTACGCACTCCGACATATCTAACAATCCAGCCACTTGGTAGTGAATTTCAGGTACACCTTATAAATAAAACCCTCAATGATCTAATTTTCTTATTTATTTCGTTGATAAACAGCTCCGAAATGAAAATCTTGAACTTCGAAGAGGTAAGCGTAATGACCTATTTATCTGTATTCCATCCACTAACAAATCTTTCTCCAGATCTTGAGAATAAAATCGAACAAATCCACATCAACGAAGAAATCAGACGCAAAGAGCACGAAGATTTTGTTCGCAGTCTCTCCGAGAAATCGGCTCAAATCGAAAACATGAGCATACAAATCAATAAGCTCGAGCAGCAGCAGCTGGTAAGTTCACCACGAAAACATTCTCGAGACTCTTAAAAATTATTTTCAAATCCCTCCCAAGGCCTCGTTCGAGTTTGTTCCGAAAAATGAAAACGAAACCACACAATCAAATACCGCAACTGAATACGTACCAATCCTGGAGCATCAGCGAATTGTCAAGCAATTCGAAAGACAAATGTCCGAGATTGTTGCCCAGAATTTTGATCTTAAGGATATTGTAAGTCCCCAACTATGCACTACTCCTGGACAATGTTATTTTTTTTTTACCGATTAGCAAAACCAATATATTGACGAAATAAATTGCCTCAAAGTGAACTTGGTCGCCGCCGAGGAGTTGCAAAAGAAATCCATAGCTGACATAAATTTCCTCAAAGCTGGCGATCTGGAAAGAAGCGGTCTGTTCAGTAAATTCGAAGAGGAACGCAGGGCATTACGAGAAGACGTAGATTTGATGCGCGAACAACTAAATCTCTATAGTCGCGATTTTAAAGTCGAACAAGAGGCAAGAGAGAATTTAGCCAACGAAAAGGATCAACTGTTGTCGGACTTGCGCGAACTGCAGAAAAAGAATCAGGACCTCATTCAGGAGGCACAGAAAGAGTATGTACGATGTTTCTCAATACCGTGAAAGTTGATGTTTATACGATTTCATATGTTTTGCAGTTATGAAGAACACGCCAGGCAAATGGTTACAACAGGAGCTTTTCCCAAGACCAGAACCACTCAGCGAACAACAGATTCGACATCGAGGTCGTCCAGTTCTTCGCCAGGAAATTCTGTATGTTTGGCGGCTCAGATTGGAAGAAAATGATTAACAACTGTTTTCCCCTCTCTAGATATACAAGTCGGCGAACTTCATTTGTCCATTGTGCTCAAAAACATTCAAGACCCTGAGTGTCCTACAGACACATGTGAATCAATGCTTGGATGGGAATTAATTTGACTAAAGGATTACGCGTCTATGAATATCACTGTTATTTTTATTTTCTATATAATTTGTGTGTAGTTGTTTAAGTTACAATAATCAGATACCCTATGATTGGTGGGGTATGTGGTTACAATTACTGACATTGGAAATATTGCGATTTAACATTTAAATTGTTTCTTTGGGAGGGGACGGTTTCTTATTGGCTTAAACAACGGGGGTACTAATTACTATTTGGAAAACAGATGTGATAATGCCTATAGAGATGCATTCATACCGGGATGTCAAAAAAAAACAAAGGTTACCACGAAGGCTGTATTGCATGTGGTTGTATTACATGTGAGAATCAACGTCATTCGTCATGGTGGATGCACTTTATGGCAATCGGTCGAAACAGGATTTGTCAATAAATTTAGTAAGAGATTAGGTCATCCTTAACTTGTTTGAACCCTTTAACTCATCTTTCACTAGCTAGTAAAAGTGTCAAGACTTTAAAAAAAAATATCTCTAGACAGTTACATTTTAACAGAAAAGTTTTCCTAAAAAATCACCTCACAGATAGTAATTCGATAAACATTTATAACTATATACCTTGAAGTCTAGTAGACAGGCTAAGCCTGTGTTAAAACATGTTACAAATGTTTGAATCGATTTTTCTCAACACAATTAAAAGTTAACAAAATTAAAAAAATAGAATCCATCAAATGAGATTCCACTACGGTTTATAATTATCATTTTGAAACACGTGTGTGTTTTATTTTGTTTTAGTTTAACTAAAAGCAAAGATTATTGGTAAAAAAGTCTTTAAACCATCGATGGTATTATGATATCGTCAAAGATTGTATTTTAACTTCTAGACATAATTAGTTATTATCAAGTACACTGTTGAATTAAACAAAACAAAAAAAATAACAATGCAACTTAAGATGATGAAGATGAGAATTTAATTCGAAATGAAATAAATAAACAAGTTGTGCGTAGAAGAAGTGTGGTTTTCTTTTGTCATATCCATACGTAATTGGCGCCCAACGTGAGTCTGTAGAAAATCTAATATGTTAATGTAAAGGGTGATTTTGTAAGAGTTAAGTTATTCAGGTTGGCAGCACTGGTTAGTTAGGCCCTCCAGGTTGGGGGTTGTGCTTTGGGTTAACTACCCCATCATGGAAAAATCGAACGGTTACGAAGCAACCAAAAGCCTCGGAAAGGACTGATTTTATTGTTGACGACACGGCTAAACGAAAAAAGGACAACGTCGTTCGTATCTGCACCTGGAATGTGAGAACATTAAACAGGAGAGGTGCAAGCGAACAACTAGCGGAAGCCCTAAACTGCTACAAAGCAGACATTACTGCCATCCAGGATGCGGATTTGTTATAAGTGCCAGACTTAGGCAAGAAGTCTTATGTTTCCAAGGCATTAGCGAACGCATTGTAACGATCCGCATCAAGGCCAAATTCGCCAACATTAGCCTTAACGGAGGAAAAAGGTGATATAGCTAAGGACTGCTTCTATGAGCTCCTTGACAAAACCTATGAGCGACTACCGAAGTAGGAAGAGAAGACATCTTTAGCAGTATTGTCGGAAACCATAGCCTACACGACAACACGTCTGGTAACGGACTTAGGCTAATTTACTTCGCTACGGAACGAAATGCCACTATAGCCAGCACACGGTTTCCTCACCTCGATATCCATAATGGGATATGGCGGTCTCCAGATCAACGAACGGTCAATCAAATTGATCACATAGCGATAGACAAGCGCCACGCACCCAGTATTTTGGATGTCCGAACATTCCGAGGAGCTAACATCGACTCGGACCACTACCTTGTTGCAGCCAAGGTTAGAATGCGGATATCCACTACGCCACAACAATCCAGAAATACTGTAAAAAAATTTAATTGCGAAAGACTGCAATCGCAAGAGACCGCCAAGACCTTCGCGCCACGCGTATCCCTAAACCTCTCGATTAACACCATACCACCAACATCGAATGTCGAAGAACTATGGCAACGATGCCAAAAAGCCATTAGATCAGCCGCAACTGATGTGCTAGGTTTCTCGCGCCCACCAGCAAGAAACCCCTGGTTTGATGAGGAATGCCGACAGATGCTCGCAGCCAAGAACGAGGCCTATAAGGCTAAGCTGCAGGTGAAGACTAGAGCTGCCGTTGAGCTCTATAGGCAGAGAAGGAGGGAAGAACACCGGATTTTTAGAAAGAAGAAAAAAGATGATGAAAAGCGCGCGATCGGGGATATAGAGAGTTGCCACTCCAGGAAAGATGTTCGCAAGTTTTACCAAAGTGTAAAACGTCAAAGCCAAGGATACAAGGCTCGAACAGAATCTTGTCGAGATGAATAAGGAAATATCGTAGTTGAGACACAGTCTATGCTGAGGATATGGAACAACCACTTCGGCAGACTGTTAAACGGCGATGAAGAACAACATTCCGCTGTCAGGCAGAACGAACCATTCAATATCGGCAACAACAGCGACCTGAGTGAAGTGAGGATAGCAATATATAAACTGAAGCTTAATAAGACTGCCGGAAATGACGGCCTTCCCGCCGAGCTTTGTAAAGCCGGCGGAGATGACTTGGTAAGTAACATCCACCAACTCATAAGTCGAATCTGGTCGGAAGAAATTATGCCTGAAGAATGGAACCTCAGCATCGTTTGCCCGATCCACAAAAATGAGACCCTCTAAGCTGCGCCAACTACAGAGGCATAAGTCTCCTCAACATCGCCTACAAAATCCTATCAGCCGTAATATGTGAACGCCTGAAACCGTTTACCAACAACCTGATCGGCCCTTATCAGTGTGGTTTTAGGCCAGGAGAGTCCACAACCGATCAAATCTTCACACTTCGGCAGATCCTGGAAAAACCCAAGAAGTCCAAATCGATACCCACCACCTATTCATCGATTTCAAAGCCGCATACGACAGCATTTATAGAGACGAACTATACAAAGCCATGTCTAGTTTTGGTATACCGACCAAACTCGTCCGTTTGTGTAGGATGACGATGGAGAATTCTCGCTGCTCCATCAGGGTCGGAAACGACCTCACTGACACATTCGATACCAAAAACGGATTTAGGCAAGGCGATGCGCTGTCATGTGACTTCTTCAATCTGATTCTTGAGAGGATTGTGCAAAACTCATGAGCCAACACCAGAGGCACAATTTTCCAAAAATCTGTACAACTACTAGCATACGCCGACGATATTGACATCATTGGTAGGACCCAACGCGATGTCATAGCCACGTTTGCTAGTATAGAGAAGGAAGCGGCAAAAATGGGTTTAGCAGTAAATGAGGGCAAGACGAAGTATATGCTGTCAACACGAAAGGACACACAACATCGACGAATTGGACAGAACGTCACCATTGACAGATATAACTCTGAGGTAGTACGGGACTTTATCTATCTCGGTTTCGCTATTAACTCTGACAACAACATCTCGTCAGAAATTAAACGAAGAATTACTCTTGCCAACCGCTGTTTCTTCGGGCTAAGAAAGAAATTCAGTATTAAAGCCATCACTCCAACTACTAAGGAGATCCATATAAGACCCTGATCATCCCAGTTCTGCTCTAAGGCGCTGAAGTATGGACCGTCTCAAAAGCGGATGAAGAAATCCTTGGTCGATTTGAGAGGAAAGTTCTTCGAAAAATCTTCGGTCCCGTTTGCGTTGACGGGCTATGGAGACGAAGATTCAACCAAGAACTATACGAGCTGTATAGCGACATGCCCCTGGTCAAAAAACTCCGCATTGGACGTTTAAGATGGCTAGGACATGTAGAACGAATGGACACCAATACTCCGGCTCGCAGTCTTCGATTCCCAGCCAGGCGTCGGACGCAGTAGAGGAAGACCTCGCCTTAAGTGGCGCGCACACGTAGAAACCGACCTCATCCAACTAAGAGTGTGCAACTGGAGGCAGTTAGCTAAGGACCGGGCTAATTGGAGAGGCATGTTGGTTGAGGCCCAGGTTCATTCCGGACTGTAGCGCCACTTAAGTAAGTAAGTAAGCACTGGTTAGTAATAGCGTCATGGAAAGACTTTGATTATTTCTTGTGAGGTTATGTAAAGCGTTAGTCTAAGTGGGCAAGCCGAAAATGATTGATGCCTTACAGGATAACATAACACGCGTAATTCGTGGAATACAGGCCGAAATGCTCGAAAAAGTGACGCGAAATTGGACCATTTGAAACGGAGCTGCGGACAACATTTACATGGAGTTGTCTTTAAAACGTAAATGGCAAAGGCCTATAATTATCGATTGCAATATATATTTTGAATATTTAATGCAAATTTGAGTGTTTTATTCGATTTTAAAGAAAACTACGCTAAAAAAAATCACCCGTTAAAAATAATATACCGCCAAATTTTGGTATCCGTTCCGAAAGAAAAATTATTCGATTTTGTACGAATCGGAGAATTTTGCTTCATGGTAATCGTTCCGTTCATCGACCCTTGATCGGAACGATTATCAGTTATCGAGTCATACGAGGTAACGTATGACTTAATACAGAGAACTGTATTGGTTGCTCGAAAAATATTCGAAGCTTAACCTTGATAACAAGCTGCTTTTATACAAGCAAGTGCTAAAGCCGGTTTCGACACATGGTAGACAACTATGGGGTTGTACCAGTGAGACGAATCTGAACACTCTACAAGCAAAATGAACAATTTTGCACGAAAACATACAAAAACGTTTATTAGGACGTTAACACAACGGTCCCCAAATTATTGATGAAACAAATTTGCTGGGGCGTCTTCAAAGAACGAAACCCTTGGATTTAGCCCGATAATCACAAACCGTGCTATAATTTGCGGACAAAGCAGGAGCTTTCAAAGGAAAGTTACCTGTAAAACATTTATATACACTCGTGATAAAAAAAAGTTGCTAGATAAGTTTCAATACAAATACAAAAAGGGTTGTGGTTTTATCCTATCCAACGTATCTTGTGAACGTCTTAAATGTCTTAAGGGAAATATCAGTGCGTAAAGATGTAGCATCCAGCCCGGCAGATCGACCATTGCTCAAATTTTCACACTAAGGCAAATCCTGGAATTTCATGTCGACAGTCATCATGTCTTCATTGACTTTAAGGCCGAATATGATGGTATCCATTGCCTAGACTTTATAAAGTGATGACGCAATTCCGGATAAAATCAAAACTGATACACAATAGCTCATCTCACCTTGGCCGTTCTGAGTCGACATAAGACAGGAAGTCCCGCCATCGTGCAAGAAATACACACTCAGTCGCATAGCAAAGGATAGCCCATCCCAACTTAAGTGAAAATTTCTTTCGCAGGTCTCTTCAAATCAGGGATTTTATTCTCTTCCCGACAACAAAACTACTTTTCCAACCAGAACTACAGCTAAAAAACGTGGTGCACATTTCAACAAACATACGAAAACATCTCTCTCGATCGACGATCGAGGCAATAGACATGACTAATTGTCCACACAGAACCGTCGCGTCGTTGGCGCATGCAACAGATACACATTTACCCACCCCAAAGAAAAGGGAAATTTGCTGGGTGTTGCACTTCTCAAATATGTGTTTAGTAACGAAAGCCAGAGTCTTGAGTAACTATTAAGAAGGGTTGAAATGCAATTTCCGTTATACTTTGTGCATGGACACGCAGGTCTTCACACGAACCCAGGTAGACAGGTAGATTTTTAGCTTAGTAATACGCACAGAAGATGAATATCACCACGCAGGAATTGTATGGTATAGAATCAGTGAAAGAGTTATTATGCACCCATCAGATGATTCATCTGATGGAGATGATTTTGAAAACGACGAAACCGTAGACAACGTTTTTTTCAGTGTGTGAAAAAGCTACTAGGGGCGGCATAAATTGGGTCTGCCCCGGGCGGCCCCAACCCACGCTACGCCACTGTACTCACCCACACATGAATGGTTGTGAGAAAGCTCGGCCCTGAATACTAACGAGATTGTTGCGCCAAATTTTTTTTTTTATGATTCCGAGGATGTGGAAACGACCGTAGACAACGACTTGTGTTCGTTAAATGGTCCCTGGAGATGTTTGAAACGGACCCTAATTTTCATTGAAAAATATCATCATCATCACCAAAGAAAATTTTTGAAAATGAGACTACACATCCACATGAGTTCTAAGAGCTCAATGTTCCCAAAGAAAAAAACACTGGTGTGGATTTCGGGCTGTATGCGTCATCGGTCCATATTTCTTTGAGAACGACCTTGGCCATGCCATCATTGTCAACGGTGAGCGCTATAGGTCGATGATAATGAACTTCTTTTGGCCTGAATTGGATTATATGAACACCAACCAGATGTGGTTTCAACAAGACGCTCACGCCACATTGGAAATTATGCACGACCGATTTGAGGGCATGGTCATCTTACGTGGAGGTGATGTGAACTGGCAGCTGCCATCGTTTGGTTTGAGCCCGTTGGACTTCTTCCTGTGGGGTTTTCTGAAGTTGCAGATCTATGCAAATAATTTGCAAAGCCTACAAGACTCATGCCATCGGTCAAATTCAGCCTGATCTATACGCTTGAATCATGCAAATTTGGGCATTTCGCAGAGAAGCCGCGGCGAAGAATTTAGCAATGTTATACACCATACATACCTAATGGTATCCATAGGCCTTTCAAACGAATAAAAAAATGTTGCAGCGATTGATTCATTTTAACTACCTTCCACACTTTTGTGATAATATTCCTGAGTTTCATTTAACGTTGTTGGGTTGTTGGCATAAACCAATGACTTAACACTACTCCATAAGATTATCGAATGGCGCTGATTCTCATTAGTTAGGCTCATGTTTAGCGAACTTCGAACTTAGTTTAGCGAATTTCTCCTTCAATAGATGAATTCATTGACCAGCCGTGTGTCATGAGGTATCATCTTATTGAACCACATATAGCTGATGTTTTCATTCATCGAATATACTTTCAAATCATACCTCCGGCATTAAATCCGCACCACGTTTCTTTCATTGGATGCAATGAAGTCTTTTGAAGCATATGTGGGCTTCGGGCGGTCCAACAACCCATTTTTAACTTTCTCTTACAAAGAGAAAAATATTGTTTTCGTGAAAATTTTCGACCTCGATATTTTTATTTATTCTAACATTACGATCATAGCGGAACCCAAAAAGGTGTTTTTTTGGAATTCCGTCCGTCGATTCGTCGGTACGTCGGTACGTCTCACCAGCCTAAACGACTGGATCGATTTTCTTCAAACTTCCTATCCAGCGGTTTTTTGGTCATAATTCTAGGAAATTCTTTTGTTTGTTTTTAGCCATTTTGTAACTGGTACCTGCCATATAAAAATTATACATAACCTTAATTTTCTCGAAAAACGCTCTAACGATTTTGATTAAACTTCATGTATACTATAAGCATATTAGTTCCAAAAAAAATTGCATACCCACTTTTAGTCCCATTGGCATTCTCCTAATTTTCCTTAGGATTGCCATATTTATGCTTCTTCGAACGATGCTTTGTCTCACTGGCACAGAAACATTCAGTAGTGAATATTTTGAGTCCAATTCTTGGCAGGTGGCCATGGCTCAGAGGAATGCGTAGTTGACTGCTAAGCCAAAGGTTGTGGGTTCAAGCCCCAGCTTCGGCAGCATTTGTTTTCTACGAAAATCGCCAGCTTATCTGAGGCCACCTGTGCGATAATATGAGACAATATTGATATATGTCTCCTCCTCTGTGCCACGTAGGTGTATGTTATATGTCTTTCCTTCTTTGTATTTATCTGTCTCTCTCTCTGTTGTATTAATGTCTTGATCTGTCCCAGCCGATGGCCTCAGTCGCCAGTGCTGTTACGTGTCTGTAGTTCGTTGCATACATGTGCGAAGTACTGTGATGTCCAATGTCCAATGAGTCCAATTCATCAACTATACCACGCGCAATCTGTCAGGCGGTAGTAGTCAGTAGTAGATCATTTAGTTATAATCATTTCCAAAATACCTGCGCCCCCTAGCGGTAATAACTGGTTTTGCATTTTTTTTAAGTGAAATCTCCTAAATTAAAAATTCAACATTTTGTCAGTTATTAGAATACATAGGCGGTAAGCTTCTCAGATGGGCCGCAGAAAGGTAATCTTTCAGTCGTCAACTAAAAATTAGAAATTGGCTGATATGTTCTATTCCGGCTGTTACAAACCAAGTAAGAACCAGAAACTATGATGAAATAACTTGAACAAGGACAAAAATGGATTCATATAAGGACTCGAAAAGGGAGAAAATCTGAGGAAATTCGTTTGGCCTAATTCAAGGCTCTACATAAGCTAATTGTAAATTACGCTAAAATTCTCTACAAGTCTGGATAAGAGTTTGTTTTTGTGAAAGACTTTTAAATCAACTGTTTTCAAGGGAATACTTTCAAATTGTACCGGCTGAAGAAGAATGAGTGCCAAATGTTACAGTCGATGAAATTGAGAAAGCGAAAAACGGACAACGACGTTCGTTTCTGTACCGAAATATGAGAATATTAAACAGGAGAGGTGCAGCTGAACAAATAACGGAAGCCCTAAGTTGCTTGAAGGCACACATCACTGATATCCAGGAAATACGATTGAATGGGCCGATCAAATGAGGATAATCAACCAATACGGGCTGTGTTGTAGTGATACTATAACATTGACTACGTATATCCCTTAACCACTCCATAATTATCATACCAGCATCTAATGTCGAAGAACAGTGATGTCAAAATGTCAAAATGTCAAAATGTCAAAAAGTCATTAGATCAGCCACAACTAATGAGATAGTTTTCTCGTTTGATGAAGAATGCCGACAGATGCTCTCTACGAGTATTTCCAGGCTGAGCTGCAGATTAAGACGACAGATGCTCTATAGCCAAAGAAGGAGGAAAGAACAGTGGTGTGAAACGTCAAAGCCAGGGATAAGAGGCTCAAACAGAATCCTGTTAAGATATTGTTGAAACATCGTATAATTAAGACGCAATCAATATTGATATGGAAGAACCACTTCTTTAGACTCTTACACGGCCAGACAGAACGAACTATTCAAACAAAACTACCAACTACCGACTTATGAAAACGAGGATATTACTATCTATACTTAAACTTAACAAGGCTTGCTGGAAATGATGGTCTTTCCGGCGAGCTTTATAACGTTCAGCCGAGTTCACCATAAGAAACATTTTGTCGGAAAAAAGTATTTATGTAGAGTGAAATCTCAGCATCGTTTGCCAGATCCACTAAATAGGAGACCCTCTGAACTGTGCCAACTACAGAGGCAATATTCTCCTCAAAATCGCCTGCAGTACAGTTTACCAACAACCTAATCGGCCCTTATCAGTGTGGTTTTAGGCCTGGAAAGTACACAACTCATCAAATACACTTCGGCTGACCGTGGAAAAAAACCCAAGAAGTCCAAATCGTTACCCACCATCTATTCATCGATTTCAAAACCGCATACGATAGCATTCCTAGAAAGGAACTATACAGAGCCATGCCTAGTTTTGGAGCAGGATGGGGAATTATCGCTGCTCCATCAGGTTCGGAAACGAACACACTGTCATGTAACTTCTTTAATCTGATTCTTGAGTGGAGCCAAAACCAGAGGCATAATCTCCAATTAATCGGTGCAACTACTAGCATACGCCAACGATATTGACATCATTGGTCGGACTCAACGTGATGGCATAGCAACGTTTGCTAGAGAAGGAAGCGGCGAAAATTGGCAAAGCCATAAATGTGGATAAGGCCAAACATCGACGAATTGGACAGAACGTCATCATTCACAGATATAACTTGGAGGTGGTACGGAACTTTGTCAACCTTGGCTCTACAATTGATTGTGTAAACAACATCTCTTCAGAAATTATACGAAGAATTACGTTTGCCAAATGCAAGGATGCAAAGGCAATTTAGTAGTAAAGCCCTCACTGAAACTACTAAGGAGATCCTATACAAGACTCTGATCATCCCAGTCCTGCATTATGGCGCTGAAACATTGAACGTATCAAAAGTAGATGAAGAAATCCCAGGTCTTGAGAGAAATAGTCGTCGATCCTGGTGACGGGCTATTGAGACGAAGATTTAACCAAGAACTGAACGGCGACATATCCCTATTGAATAAAACTGCGCATTGGACATTTAAGATGGCTAGGACCTATTACATTCAAAACCTAATCCAAATAAACTGAATCAAGTTTTTTAATTTAACCTTGTAGTTGGTTGATTTTTTTTTATGTTATTCAATACTGACATACCAGCATAAAAGAGATGCCGCAGCCTGTAGAAGAGTAGTATCTCTTCATAGATCCGTACTTCTCTGTTCCGACAATATTTCCCAAGTTGTGACGTTTTATATTTTTATGTTGTTGTACCCACTAAATATAGGTCCGTTCGGGTACTTTTGTTTAAAGAAAAATTAAAAATGTCAAATCTGCAACATGATAGAGAATTCTCTCCTTTCAACGAAAAGAATTCGCAAAAAAATGAAATTTTGAAATATGTTGAACGAAGAGACAAGCAAGAGACTATTAAGTTCTAAAGGGTGATCCATTTCGAGGTTCCCTACTTTTTTAAAGAAAAAAACACAGAAAATTCAAATTTAATGGAGAATGTTAATTATCATTTGAAAGAACATTCTTTGGCATTTATTTTTTGAAGAATATGTCTATCAAATGTTGGCCTCAACATCCGTTGAGTCCAATTTTCGATCACTCGTTCGAGCATTTCGACTGGTAACTGGCGAATGACACGCGTGATGTTTTCCTCCAAGGCCTGAATCGAAGCGGGTTTGTCGGCATAAGCTTTTGACTTTACATATCCCCACAGGAAAAAGTCTAAAAAAGTCTATTATCCAATAATGAATGCTGGGTCTCAAAATGGGTGATGGTGTTGCGAATAGTACGCTCAGCAGGCCGATTATGTTGACCATAAGTTGAGCGAAGTGCACGAAACACATTCCTCACAGAACGTGAATTTTCATAATAAAGTTGAACAATTTGTAAACGTTGTTCAAGCGTAAGTCTTTCCATTATGAAATGCCAAACAATACTAAAAAAAAATAACATGACAGCAGGACACGACTCACACGTGATCTGTCAAAAAAGGCTATTGAAAAAAGTATCTCTACTTGGATCACCCGTTATTAGAGTAGATGTAGGTAATATTCGTGGGTTAAGAACAAATCTTTTTTCGGCATACGTTCACATATCCAAATACAAACCAGCTGTTTTGGCACTTTGTGAAACACAGGTGGGCGCTAGTTCTGAAATTTCAGAACTAAGTCTACCTGGATATAAGTTAGTGCCATTATTCTTCTTTAACCGCGGTCTCGCCGTTTACATTCGTAGTTATGTAGCCTACCAAATTCAACCACAATACGGCCAATGTTCCAATCCGGAATTTAATTTTATATTGCTGAAAATCCATGTCCGTAGGCAAATAATCTGTTTTATTTATAGAAGCACAAATATGGACAGCAACTTGACTTTTAATGAGTTTGATGAGCTGTCTGACTCCATCTCAAGAATTTTATCCCTGTATCCTCACACTAAAATCGTCATTGCGAGGGATTTCAATATACACAATTCATCGTGGCTTCGACATTCCGGACAGTCAACACCCGAAGGAAGGTATATTGAAATCTTTGCTGAGGTAAACAACTTAACCCAGCTTGTAAATGAGCCAACGCGAATTCTGGACATTTACAGACAAGCCGCTAACACTCTGGACTTGTTTCTGACCTCTCGCATCCTAATAAATAGACTATCAATGTGCTATCACCTCTAGGCTCTTCAGACTACGGTATCGTATCGGCTAATTTCTCGTACTCCAACCACGTAGTTAAAGAACAAATTCCAAAAAGAACCGAATGGCAATACGAGAAAGCCAACTGGGAAGCTCTTAACGGTTTCTTAAAGAATTTTAACCGGTCATTATACTTCCTCGATAATAACGTGGATATGCTACTACCGAAGAGTATGAAATCCTTTATTCCACACCGGGTAAAGAGTATCAAACCTAAGGCAAACGGGTGGTATGACTCGAGCTGCAAGAAGGCTTTTGCGTTGAAAGAGTTATGTTTTCGGTTATATAAGACAAATCCAACTGAGGAAAACCGATCTAAGTTCAAACGAGCCAGAAACGATTGTAATGCCCGCATCAAGCGTGTCAAATTCCCCCACGACCAAAAGCTAATGCAAAAAATTATACTATATCCCAAAGGTAGCAAAAACTTTTGGTCGTTTGTCAAAAAGATTAAGAATTCGACCTCATCTTCCATCCCAATGCTCATTTACAATGACATTCCAGCTGTCACCCCTATAGACAAAGCCAATCAGCTTGCTGCCCATTTTGCAGCCAGTTCCACTTTATCAGATTGTGCCCAGTCTCCTCCTATACTTGAGAACGTAGAACATTCTATGGGACCAATCTACTTCCGTACTCGTACAGTCGCAAGAGTATTATTAGATCTTAACATTCACAAATCGCCTGGTCCAGATGTTATCTCCACCATAATTCTGAAGAGGTGTTCTTCCACGCTGGCAAAACCACTGCGTCAGCTTTTCTATCTGTGCTATTCATCATTACTCTTCCCGAGTAGATGGAAAACAGCATTTGTCCAGTCCGTCCCAGTTCTCTCTCCAACTACAGACCAATTGCACCTACGTCCGTTCTTTCTAAGGTCGTGGAAACGCTGATAAACCGTCAGCTTGTGAAACATCTTGAATCACGAAAACTCCTAAATGACCGACAAGACGGTTTTCGTAGCAACAGGCCCACTGGTGATTTGATGACATATCTCACCGAAAAGTGGAACCAATCAATCCACCTTGGTGGCGAAAACAAGATCGTTGCACTTGATATTTCAAAGGCATTTGACAGGGTTTGGCATCAAGCCCTTTTGTCGAAAATGCGTGCTTTTGGAATCGATGAAAGTCTTCCTCTATGGATTAGAAACTATCTCTCGAAACGTTCAATTCAAGTTGTTTTGGACGGTTTCAAGCCTGCTTCTCACGAAATAAATGCTGGTGTTCCCCAGGGCTCTGTTCTGTCTCCGACACTCTTTTTCATTTTTATTAATGACCTCTTGTTTGCAACTTCTAATCTAATCCATTTATCAGAAAAGGAATGGCACTCTCAGCTTTTCATATTCATTCTCTAATTCACGCCCTTGATCTTCGGACGTGGAACAGAAACAGCAAAATATGTTAAGCTCATTAAATTCCGACCTTGACAGCATAAATAAATGGGGTAAATCCAATAGAGTGGCATTTAATGCTTTCAAAACACAATGCTGTCTTCTGTCATCTAAGCGATAACAAAATTTACAGCCATTATTCATGAATGGCACTTGCATCGCCGAAACCGAAAAACTTTCCATGCTCGGTATGTGTGTTAGTAACGATCTTCGTTGGAACGACCAAGTATTCAAAATCGCTAAAAACGCAGCGAAATGTCTAGGTTTCCTTAATCGATGTAAAAAATATTTCAGCCCTTCTGATCTGGCTCCAATATATAAAGCGTATATACGCTCCAAACTTGACCTCAACGCCCACATCTGGTCAGGTGCAGCAAAACATCATTGCAACTACTGAAGATGATACAAAAGCGTGCGATAAAACTGATAGGAGATCCAACCGTAGCGAACTCTATAGTCTCGCTTGAACATCGTAGGAATATCTCCTGACCCAACACTTTTTACCGCTATTTTAACAGGAAATGCTCAATCGAAATAGCCAGCTGCATTCCGCATCTTCAAATCATCAATTCACCCTCAAGCCTATCTTCGGACGTACTATAAAATATAGAGATTCATTCCTTAACCAAACAAAACGAATGTGGAATGCTTTACCAAACTCAGTCTTTCCACCCCGTTACAATTTACAAAAATTTAAAACCAATGCACATCGGTATCTCCTCTTTTCTTCTCCTAAATTTTTGTAATGGCCGCGCTGTGTCCAAACACTATGTATTCATAAACTCCTTAGCGCGTGGTAATTATAAAAAAAAAAACAGGTGACGTAAGATAATCCAAATTAAAAAAAATTGGCATAATTTCGTTTGAAAAGTGAAATAAAAACAAATTTGTTGTGTGGCTTTATTTCGCCTGGATAAATAAAAATGAAGCCATTTTGGCGTCGTACACAGCTCAAATATAGCAGTGAGCTCAAGTAGGGGGGTTGAGGGGGCAGCATGCCGCATTGCATAAATCCGAGTGCAAGTTTTGGTGTATGCTAAGTTTGAATATGACATCGACCCCCCTGCTTGGGGTCGCTTTTAGATTTCGGTTGCATGCGAAGTTGGATGTATGCAAAGGCGTTATCTTATTTCCTTTTTTTTAAGTCAATTCGAAAATTTGTCGTTATTTCCATTTATATTTTGGGCTGTCATCAGTTATCAGATTTCGTTTTCTCACCATCCAAAATTCGGGGTGAAAAAAAAATTAAGAAAAATTGAACAAAACGGAACTTTGTTTCGTTCATCTTTTTTCAATGTTCTCAGTAGGTACGCGTACGGCTAGGTAAAGTTTCACTTCAACGTTCATTTCAAATTACCATTGCACAACAAATTGGTGGCATTTAATACCTCATTTCGAAATGTAAATTAAAGTCGCATGGAATGTGCAAAAAAATGATTTAACTAGTACCAAATCTGACTCTCCGAACGAAGACAATGCCTCTCCGTTGGAAGAGTATTATTGCGTCTGGGATAGGAACATGAATCACTTCTAGACACTTTATTGCAAATATTCTGCGCAAATTATAAACTTCCGCTTACTTTAACTGGTTTGTTTTCCGCTATTTGTTCTGCTCTTTTCATTAAATGCTTTTGTGTTAATTTAACTACAACAATGTTTTTAATATACTTAATTACCATTAACATCGCATACGTCAAGCATAAGATCGCAATCTTTTCACGATTCAATGTACCTAAACCAGTAGTGCAAGTTTATTTTATGTTCCGAATATTCTCCAAATATTACGATTCCCGACGAGTTAATTGCATAATGTAATGACCTTCCTCTCCTTTGAACCCCCGATTATAGTTATTGTCCCTATTACCTCCTCCACAACATGAATAAAGTCCGTTCAGTTTAAAATAAGAAACACACATTCTGTACATAGAAACCTTGAACTGTCAACCATTTCCCATATCCAGTGCGCCGAATAATTACATAGCCTAACGCCACAGTTACGAGTCCGAAGTGTCATCAAACAGCACTCACAAGTTGCAAATAATTCCAAAAGTTAGTGTATTTCGATGGATGAGGACATCCAACGCGAATAATATATTATGTCGTCGAGCACAACGAATTGACACCATAATTTCGAAATGACAAGGATATCTTCTCGGGAAATTATAAGCACCCAGGTTTATGGGACTGTTATCAAAGTAGGACTGTAATTTACCACCAACTGCGTGCGCTGGAGCGCAATGTGACATCTATTCATCAAATGGTTGGCAATCGTGTTCTTGTGCATCTCTTGCGCGAATACTCGCAAACTCAAACCCAAAACATTAGAGAATCGCACTGAAACGGGGTGTAGCTATCGTTGATTCAATCGTCCTCATACACTATCATCTTGGGCTGATAAAAGGATGAATGTCATTGTGGCAATGATGATGATGTGATGTTGGTGGGATGCTAGGGTAATGGGTGGTCTCAAGTCGATTTTGCGATTTGCTGCATAATTGAAAGACAATCATTCCTATGGGGATGAAAGGGCTGATCAGAATTATTATATATAAAAGCTACAAACGGCTTGACATCGAGACTATTTCACTTGGAATTGTCAACGAGTTCAGAAGACGTTCTAGTACGGTTTCAATTCAGTGTTATAACGAGGATATATACGTACTGCCGAAACAGGATTTCAGTGTTTTTTGTGTGATACAAACGAGCGAGACTTTTTTTCAGATTGTACTATTGACTGGATTTGGAGTTCAACTGCAGCAAAGGTAAGTTTAGGATAAGCTAATGTCAGAATGTTGGAATATTTTTGATAGAGATGCATGTTCTATATGCTGCACAAAAAATCTGAAGAGCTCCCAATTATCATTTCAGTATTAAGTTAGGGTTTGGGCGCTTGGACAAGTCGACACACTTTTTACCTTGAAAATAGTGATCAGCAATGAGGATCATTTCTATCGTGGTAGGTTTGTTAATAATACTCCGTTTTTGTTTTTGTCAACTGTCAGAGCAAATTTGGGAATATTGCAGCTGTCAAACATAGTGCGCAAACTGAGTGAAAAATCTTTTTTGGCAAATTTGCAATTGAGCTCATTTGAAACCTTGTCAGGACGTAGTGGTTAAAAATGGGGTGATGAAAATGGATGAGTGATCTAGTGATTTGACTAGGCAGTTACGGGATGGGTTCAAAACATGTTACGGGAACAAGGTAAAACTTCATAAAACCGTACGCGTTTCAGAGTTGTAAAAAAAAACGAAAGAGGAAAATATGTAGGTTCGTTAATTTTCAGCTTTCTCTTACAAAGAGAATTTTATTGTTTTTGTGAATATTTTTGACCTCGAAATATGTTTACAGATTATTCTGACTTAAAGAAAAAAGTTAGTAAAAGTAGTTTGAAAAACACTCTGCGAAATTTTATGCAAGAGACGTATAAGTGTCCGTAAAATTGTCTTTTGTTTAATAAAGCTTAACTGTAATTTTCATAGTTTATTGATTTATTGATTTTATTGATTAGAGGGTGCCCGCCGGGAAGGTATACTACTTTGTTTGTTTATAATTTTTGATTAAATGAAAGAGAATGGATCTTATATTGATAAATGTTTTATTTAATGTCGGCAATTATTTATGGAATACAATATCAGATAAATGTCCGCCTCTGTTAGTCTCACAAATGCGAGCCCCTTTGAGCAAATTTTTTTATTACATTCTCACACATTTCCCACGGTATTTCATTAATTTCATCACGAATATTTTGTTTGAGTTGCTCAAGTATTTCTAGTTTGCTTGCATAAACCTTGCTTTTCAAATTTCCCCACAAAAAGAATTCCGGAGCAGTCAGATCAGGCGACCGTTGAGGCCAATCAACATCACCATTTCTTGAAATAACTTGTTATGAAAAGAGGTCTCGCAGTAATTCGATTGTAATCCTAACTGTATGCGATGTGGCACCGTCTGGTTGATACCACATGTTAATCAAGCCCAAGGCATGCAGTTGTGTAGTTAAAAAATGTTCAATCATATCACGATATCGCTCCCCATTCACTGTTACTGTTACGCCGTTTCCATTTTCAAAGAAGTAAGGTCCAATGATTCCTCCTGACCAAATTGCTCAGCAGACTGTAACTTTTAATCGATGCAAAGGTGACTGATGAATAATTTGAGGGTTTTCCATTGCCCAGAACCGACTATTCTGTTTATTCACATATCCATTCAAATGAAAATGTGTCTCGTCCCTCATTATGATTTTTCCATGAAAATCTGGGTTGTCATGGGCTAGCTGTAACATCCTGTTCGCATATGTACGGCGGCGTAAATGGTCTTGTGGAAGAAGCTCTTGTGTCAACTGAATCTTAAATGGAAACAAATGCAATCATTGTGCAAAATTGTGGTCAAAGCTGTTTTTTGAAGACCAAGCTCCTAAGCACGGCGTCGAATTGAGATTGATGGATTGTTTTGAACACTTCCTTGAGCAGCAGTAATGTTTTCAGCCGATCTTGCAGTACGTTGTGGTTCATGCTTGGGCCTATCACCTACAGATCCTCTTTCTTCGAAATCATTCACTACACGATAAATAGTGCGTTTTGTTGGCACGTGGTTTCTCCCAAAAATTTCACGTAACTTTATCATCAAAACACATAGGTTCTCGAATATTTTTCCACATAATAAATTTGCCACTTGTCTACTTCACGACTGCCAAATATGAACTGTCAAGACTGTACTTTCATAAAAATATAAGAAAAAAACAAAAAAAACTTTTTTCAAGAGGAACTTAGCAAAGGATTGTTAGTATTTGGGATGTTAGATTGTAAAGTTAGTAAGAAGATATGGAAAATAATTTTTGAAATGCTAATCTACTACTTGAAAAGTCGAACACCTTGATATTGGTTCATTATGACAATAAGCTGTTAATATGCATGGATGTTAAGACTGACTTAAAATTCGTTCTATGCCTATTCGCCATGAACATATCTTTTGGGTAAGGATGTCTCAAATGTTAATATGCATGGATGTTAAGCCTGACTTAAAATTCGAATGAATTTATCAGAGAACAAATACTTAATAATCCTAATGAACATAATGCCTGCAGAAAGAGTTTGCAAGCCAAGCTTTATAATTAGGTATTTTCCATACCAGTTAAATTTTGTTATTGCATACCTGGTAAAGTTTTTCTGTACCCGCTCGATTCTAACTATATGCGTTTGCTGGTAAGGAGACCAAACAATCGAAGCAATTCCGTAATTGAACAATAAATTGTTTTTAATGTATAAGGGTCTTTGAAATCAAATGAATTTCTTTTCAAGAAAATTTGGTAATGAATACGCCAATGATATTGTTACATCATGATGTGAAGTGAATGTTAATTTTTTATCAAACCGAATGCCGAGATCAGATATTTCATTAACTCGATCTAAGCTAATATCATTGCCTGCGCAAGTGAACTTAATATCATCTAGCTGCAGTGAAGCAGTAAACATTTTACCCTTCTCTAGGTTCAAAGTTAAAATAAATTATGATTACACCAGCATAATAAATTTTAAGAAACAGATTGAAGATTTTCACAGTCACTAACAGATTTTATTTGAATAAAGCTTCCAATCGTTGAAATATCCCGAACATCTGAAATGTTTAATGAAAGAAGGTATGTCATTAGTAAACAAAGTAAAAAGAAGAGGACTCAAATGACTTTATTGAGGTACACCACTGTTTATCCTGACATGTAGAGTTGTTGAATTACCCAGTTTAAATATTTGTTTTCGATTTGCCAAATAAGATGACAACCACTTTTTGAGTCTTGAGTATCTAAAGAATTTATTTTTTTACGAGTTTTCTACGTTCCAACTTATCGAATGCTTTAGAAAAATCAGTAAAAATAACATAAATTTGTGTACCAAGGGTATATTTAGTAAACAGTGTAAGATTAGTGGTCGTAGATCTACCAATAATAAACCCGTGTTGAAATTGGACGTGAAAGTAAAATTTGTCTTTAACTATTTTATCCAGAAGTTTTGGTATTGTCATATCTTTTCGTTTAGTATTTTTAAAGCACCAAAACAATCGGCTGTTGTGCTTAATGTTTGACTGAACAGGTAAAATGTATTGATTGTATTAAATTGGTGCAAAAAATCTTATTCAGTCCTACACTTCGCAGCCGGAGGAAATAATCATGGTCGCCCGAATTTTACTCTTTTTAAATGTTTTGCAGTCTTTATTTTTTGTAAGTTGGTTAGCCTTTCATTATTCCAAGGCTTTTATTTACCAAATCTAAGACATTGTTAACTCATTAGCGTTTAGTGAATCGACAGCAGCGATTTCACATGAGCTGGTAACATTTTGTGGGATAAGGGTTTTTGTTTCTTCATCCTTTTGCAGATGAATATTTAAATTAAAATTGCCTGCAATACAGGGATGTAGATTTGAGCTTAAATAAGAAATAAGATGTTCTTTATTCTCCATATAAAGTTTATAAACTTTTAAGTTTGGATTACGAACATAGCTAAGGCGAAATCAAATTTCATTGTTTAGTCCACCTAAAACGTGTTTGTTCTACTAAATAATTAGTGCTGCCTAATATTTGCACTTCTTTTGTCAAAAGATCATTCCTAATAGCTATTAATAACATTACGATGATTGCGGAACCAAAAAATTCCGTCCGTTCATTCGTCTATCTCTAATGGTGTATACAGCCTAAGCGGCTTGACCGACTTTCTTTAAACTTGGTATTGCAATTTTTTTTTCACACTCCTAGGCCATTTTTTGAAGTGAAACTTCTTTTTAGACGGTCTGTATTGGATTTTATGAAATGAAAAAGCGTCACGAAAAAGATTAAAAAAAATCCGAAGCTGGTTCTGGAGTCTTGGTGGCTCTTTGATCGTGTGTATTGAACGTGTGTACTTCTATCTCAGCACCTCTCATATCATTTAACCTAAATGTGCAGTGGGTGCTGTGAAATAAAGCCTAGCAAAATATCGCCGAATAATAAAATTTGGCATTGTTTCACTTTATGAAAGCGAAATAACGCCGAATTCTATGTTCGGTCTTTTTCATTTGGGTAAAGTGAAATAAAGCCGATTTGACCTTATTTCCGTTTGCATACATCCAATATCACACCCATTCCATATACAATAATCCAAAGCCCAAGCAGTGGGTTCATACTTTGAATACATCCGAGTGCGAGTTTTATTGTATGCAGAGTTTGAAATTGGGTGGGGGTGGGGGGGGGCATGTATTTGCGAGCGCATACGGGTACTTTTCGGTGAAATTAATGAATTCTTTCTTGATGTTTAAAGTTTTACAGTTTTCATTCATCTTTACAAATTAAATTAAAATACCAATTAGAAAAGTATTTACGATCTGGCAAAAATCTACCACATAACCAAACAACTCCAGATACGTACAAAATTTTATTATAAATCATTATCACATATAACAACAGATGATCTTGAAAGAGGTTAACCCCAATGAATCGCATATTGGCGCCCTCACATTACTGTGATCCATATTTTATTTTATTTTTTTCATTTTTTACTTTTATCTTGAATAAAATGCGGATACCGGTACCGGCACCTTGAGATTGAGACCTGTCACCAACTACTCGAACGTGCATTGTTGTATGGCAAATTATCAGAACGAAACCTCAAGTGCACCATTCCACTCACACAAAGTACAAGTAACTTTTGATCGGTATAGGTAGTAAACACAACTGTCATTCTGGCAGACCGCATCAGTGGAAATTTTCCAAAACGCATGTTAATGTTGTGGAAATAAATCGATAACACAAGTAAACTGTTTGTGGATTAAAGATAAAGCAAGTGATAAACAACGATCGCGCAAGTACGCTGCGAAACACGAATTGAGCACAAATTAGCACTTAGATGTCAGATTCGGTGGGTAATTGTGTGCGAAATACTGCTATGGCAAGTGCCTTGTCAAAAATACCTGTCTAATTATCCATTAATAACATTATTATCGCAAAATTCCAACCCATTCGATACCGTTTATGAAGCTGTCTCAAGCATATTGACCTGTTTAGAGGATTGATGTAATTTTGTGGGCGCATACGCTAGCGCGGGGGCGATCGAAGACCTAATGGAAGTCACACTCTGGAGGTTAAGCCATCTTACACACCAGGAAATCAATATACAGAGTTCATTGCAACCGAGTGTGCAACCGCAAAGTATGGTTTAAAAATAGACGAGAGAAATTCAATATCTTTCGAATGAAATAACTGACATTTGAGACTCACACACATGTCATCAGTTTTGCTCCTGTCACAGCAGACGTGAGATGAAGTGAAGCTGAAGAAGAATGAACAAATTTCGAATTGAGCTAATACATGGCGGCAAAGTGTTGTTGCATTTGATGATTTTTTTTGCAGTTCTGTTTTGCTTTCTTTTCGCGGTTTTTTTTTGTAGCTGCATGTCATGTCGCTGTTGTGTATACCGCCTATGGTTGCCCATGTGACATCTTAATTAAAATGTTACCTCTATGCAATTTGTGAAGTAATAAGCCATATGTAGCCTTAAACCTGATAATTATAGTATGTAGGTTCCATGGCTAGTAAAGCAACGGCACAACTGATTCAGCGTTTATAGTTGGGTATAGGCCTGTGTGTGAATGTATTCACATAGCATGAGCATAGTTTTCATTTTTTTTATTCCAATAGCACGTATGTCACATTGAGCATTCTTTTGATTTTCGTTTAAGAAACAACTCAACTTGATCAGCGATTAAATGGGTTTTTAGCTAAATTTCGGACGGGGGAAACAAATTGATTTCCTTTGCAAGCTCTATTGGGGTTCTTACAAATTCTTGAAAAAATATTTTGTTCTCTGACATTAAGACTAGCCAGTGATTTTTTGACATTTAGGGGAGCTTTTTCTGTCAAACAAGTTTTCCTTACTTCGCAGCTTATAAAATTGATAAATTTTATCGATGATACATACAAAAAAACTAGCTTTACCCAATTAAAAGGATTTTGCACTAAATATCCGCATTGCCATGTGATGAGTTGTGTTTCATTTACGGATTTGTCGGAGATCTTAGATCCATGAGTGGAACAAGCCTATTGTAACAAAGTAGGTCCGCGTTAGGGTCCAGTTATAACTGGCATCTAAAAACCTCATTGGAAAACAAATCATGATGGAACTGAAATTTTATTTGAGAAGTTGGTAATAGCAATCATTGCAAAATTCTGTCATTGAAATCACCACTGTGGTGAAACAACCATAGTTGAGGTTAGGCATGGTCATACAAAAGATTAATGGCATAGATTGGAACAAACACACATTAGAACATTATTATGGAAAACAAATCTTGATACTTGAAAATCAAAAAGTGTTTTTTTTATCTGCTTAACCTTTTACGTTTAAAAAATGTATGAACTTTTTTAAGGCACAAGCATTAAGCTTGGACGGTCATTAACCGCCAGTATAATGTTGAGCTGCTCAAAATGATAAAAGAGCAGAGTTGGCGGCCATAGACAAAGTATTTAGCACTTTAGCTCATTAAGGAAAATAAGGAGCTTCCACCAGCAGTCACTGATCTTCTGGAACCGCGGTCCTTATAATGTAATGGAATAGTTGACACTGAACCTGATTTTTGCAAGCAAATTTTGATGACCGATAGGGCCCATTTCTCATGCTGGCTCATTATGTCTGCCCAAAAATGTGTTGGCAAAAAATGGTAATTACTTCGACTTGTGCTGTCAAAAAAACCCAGATCTTCAGAATTGACCGTTTCGACTTCTTTTTGTGGGGTTTTTTAAAAAGCAAAGTAGGTATATGACACCAAAGTCAAGTGTTCCGAAACAACGCAACTCTTCTTCTTTTTTTTTGTGGGGTTATTTGAAAAACAAAGTAGGAATACGACACCAAAGTCAAGTGTCCCGAAACAACGCAACTCTTGACCAGAAACTAATTTGTATATCCTATCCCATAGGGTTGTAAAATAGAAAAATAATTTAGGAAGATATACCTCAAAGTATATAGATCGACTAAGAATCACCGTCCGTCTGCAGTTCACCGGTTTTATGTCTTAAATGTTGAGCTAGGGTAATGAAATTTGGTACATGCGAGCCTTATACATGCTGTTCGAAAAAGTGTAAAAAAGATTTAAAATCCGCCTACTGCCACTCCCACTTTTTAGAAAAACGTTATTTTTGGTAAAACAGTTAAGAGTTTTGAAAAAGTGTTTGAACGAGATATTGAGACAATCTCAATATCTATACAAAGTTTTTTGGTCAAATTTTAAAATAAATAATTTTTGATGCAAAAGCATTGGTAATATTAATAGAAACATGTTGTCTTTAGGTAACTTTAACTCACGTCCACTTTTTGTGGGGGTTTGCTTACAAAAACCAATTGTATACCATACCCCAAATGATGTTTTTTTTAGAACCATAAAAGATTTTGAAAAACTGTCTGAACAATATGTTATGACATCAGCATTTTCTATATTCCATCACAATAAAGCCCACATTCTGGGACATCAATTTTAAGGATAGAATGGGATAGGGTATTTAGCGATCTGCACAGCGGATTGCAGCCTTCCCTTTCTGATCCGGTGTGAATTGGATTTTATGAAAAAGTCTAACGAAGAGAGACAACTATAAATGTATTTGTAAGGTTTAGGTTGTGAAAGAATGAGATAAAACGCGTTTCTATATAGTTTTTCTTCCTTCTATCTTAGCCTACTCTCCTGTTGCAAACAGTTTCACTTCTACCGCTTGTGAACTCAATGTAGCTTTTAGTTTTGACAAGCAGGCAACAAGTTATTGTCAATTTAAGATAAGCAAAAGCATTTTATAAAAGCGGTATATATTCTAAATATTTCTGATTAGTTCTGTGCTCGTACAAATCAATTTTACTTACTTTTACTTAAAACCATTTCCATTCGCAATTGTTGTACGCAAATAAATTCATGCAGTACAAATCAGGACGTTAGGTTAGACCATAAAGGTCCGTTGAACCATTCAGAGCTAACAATGTTTCGTAGGAGTTTTCTGACACTGATACTAGTTAGCCTACCAGATTATAGAAAAAGTAGTCTACCAGATGAAGTTTACTTTTTTCTAAGAGAGCTCGACAAGGTCATAGAAGGTGCGTAATTTTTTCCTGCTCTTCCGCATCAAAGCAGCTTTTGCAGAAGTCATTGCTCAAAAGGTGTAGGCCTATAGGACAGTGTCCTGTAAGGACACCGATTATGGTGCTGATGTTCGATCGGTTCAGAATTGTTAAGCATATGGGGCACTTCTGGTTAAGGCTAGGCCAGAGTTGCTGGATATTTGGCGCGTTGTGCCGTTTATCCATCTGCAGTTTGCTTTATTAATTACGTCCTGTTTGATCAGAAATTTACATGTATCAAGGGACATACCTCACATATCTACTGGTGGTAGAATGTCAAGGGTAGGGCCTTGTCTGGCAAGCTCATCTGCCTTGCAATTCCTCGGTATGTCTCTGTGGCCCGGAACTCAAAAGAGGTAAATGGTTAAATGCCCGCCATCTCTTTAAGAGACAGTCGGCATTCGTGGGCTGATTTTAAATTAAACGAGACTACTTCCAATGATTTTATTGCCACTTGGCTGATGCGAAAGATGCTTAATCAGTAAGATTCAATAAAACATTTGTACGGGAATATACCCCAGCCAGTATGATAACCTTTTTTACTATCATTTCTTACAGACATTTTATTTAAAATATTTCAAAAGTCAAAACATATTTAGCGACCCTCCCCAAGTTTTTTATTCTCAAACAATCGAACAGTGCAAAAGTAAAGCAACTCGATAAAATTCACTGCTGTCACACCCATTACCAGGCCACACAACCCTCCACAATGCGCCAAAAATTCACCGACACCGAAAAATTCCGTCCGCTTCAATGGAGTGAATTCATTCGCTCGAAAATAGAACTTCACTCTGGACACTTCAGCTTCTTGAAATTGTTCGATGAACTCTTTGTTCCCATGTGCTTCAACTAACCTATCGATATTGAGAAGCCCACTAGACATTTCCACACTATAGTCCAACGACCAGCACCCGGGTAGACAATTGCATTTCTCCTCCTGCCGTCCATGTCCGGTGAATTCTGATAGCAAAAATGCATCCTCAGCCTCGTCATAGCATCGAATGTTAGCTGCATCACAGACCCTTGTGTTCACTAGCCTTGGCATTGAGAAATGCACGCAGCCGCACTTGCGCAGTGTAAAATTCGACAAACACTCAATCTCACAGTTGTTTTGAGTGTAGAATTGGAAAAATCGTAAATACCGTTCCTCGGGATAGTAGCATTTTCGTCGGTCTGGCCTATAACGCTTGACATCGTCTGTAGTGTACGAGGGTTGCACCAGCATCACGATATCCTCTTCATATGGTACGAGGAAAAAGTGTTTTTTGACTTGTGGCACATCATCGGGTGAGTGTAGGACAACCTTGAAACCCTGCACTGGACCGCGACAAATGTATTCCGCGTCTTGCAGATGTCCTTGTAAAACTACCAACAAACCAGAATGGATTCCACTCCCAATAACACGTTCGGGGTAGGTATCGTAGTCGTCAGTATCGGTATATCCCTCGGTAATCGTCCAATCGACATCCTTGTGTCGTTTTCGAACATGTTCATCGTCTTCAAAATACCGATACTGATGGGTATCCTGGCGGTAGAGTTCTGTTTCATTGAGAGCGTTGAAAGAATAGCAAATTCCTTCTTTTGTGTAGATCTTTTCGAAAAACGGCTTACATTCCCCACTAGTCCGATTGAATTGGCAGAAGAGAAAATTGCTCTCAAAAGAGGGTGCAATCTCGTTCAGGTGGTCTGTTACGTTCATTGGGGTATATTCGGGGAATACTATACCCTCTACTAAATAGTTTCCACACACCTGGAGTAGGGCTCTCATTTTGAGGTGTTCATCATCATTCAGCCATGGAGGTGGTTCAACAAACCTTTGCTGATCGGTATAACTCCTGAGGTGGTGATAAAAACGGGTAAAGTTCATCGTCTCGGTTTTTATAAACTTGGTTTCAGCACATATGGTTATGGCCGGGAAGGGAATATGTGAAATGGGGATTTCACGTTCAGAAAACGTGAGAATCACGGGGGTTGTCTGCCATCTGTGGTACTGCTTTCGTATAAGATAGATAAATTGGAGCACGCTTAACAGCAGTAGAATTATCCAAAAGATATTCTCGCGACGCTTTCGATTTTTGTGTAGGTAACGGAATCCGTGGATGGTAGAATCGGAACACAATTCTGCATATGTTTTGGTAAGAGCTTTGCCAAAGGTGTATTCTTCTTGTGGAGGCTCTTGTGCAAGGTTTTTAATTTGAGTTTTTCTAGAAATAACGGTAGCGTTCTTAAAAGCGGTTGCCTCGGAGGATGTTGTTGGGTGCTCAGGGCCATTTCCCGAAAATCTTCTAACCCCAGCACGCAGACGGCTTGTTTTACGTTTCATGAAATTTGAGATTAGTTTTGAGTGAAACAAAACTTTAAAATATAAAGCTAGGGCTATATGATAAGATGTCGTAAGAACAGGTTTTTAAATTTCGTGGACTTGTTGGTGCTGGGAGCTACGATAAGGATGCTAAGACAAGAAAGACCTAAAGTTCGTCTTCATTGTAGTCTCGAACCTAAAGACTTTGATTCGAAGATTCTCTTCGCTGGAGCATTACCTGCTATTCATTCGCTTGTCGACGTGCAATACACCCAAATCATGGAACAGCTTTTTAGGCACGCGGTTATATCTTACAAAGAGAAAAATATTTGTTCCTGCTTATTGTACAGCACACTACTGCGCGGCATAAAAATGGACTGGTAGTAATAGATGCCAAGCAGTTGAACTTTCGAGGTTAAAGCCTTGTTCCTCTTTTTTTTCGCCAAACACAAGTAGCAACGGTTTTCAAGGGTTAGTCTTTGTCGTATCTTCACCAAGGTATGTCATTCATGGAGTAGATGAACTAATGAATTACCTCAAAGTTGTTTTAAAGGTTGCACTTCGACTTTTTATATCGTATCCGGTGTCTTATTCTCGTTAACCAAAAACCATCAACTTCTGTAAATGCTTATGCAACGGTATGATGAGAGCTCCCA
This sequence comes from Rhingia rostrata, assembly GCA_949824845.1. NCBI lineage: Eukaryota > Metazoa > Arthropoda > Insecta > Diptera > Syrphidae > Rhingia > Rhingia rostrata. Next base: position 65,462,485 of record OX463758.1, read on the forward strand.
CTGGGGTTGATGTCGCTTGCCTATCAGAGCAGCTGACAGCCATTCGTGCTTACACCTTCTCTAAGCTCTATCTGCTTCTCTGTCGACATTGATAAAAATCAGAAGACAGCGCATGTCCTTGACGAAATCCGGTACATGCTTGATAAAGTACAGAAGAGGTGCTTCCAAACTGAGCCTTGCATCGCATGTCCTCCAAAGTTAAGCGTCACAGATATATCAATTTTTATGGAATCCCGAATTTGGTCATCGCTCTATAGAGCTCTAGCTGGATCTCGACTTGAAATTCATGTGCAAGATCACACAAGATCAAGTTGGACCAACACATAGGATCGCCTTTATTTTAGTTAGATGAGACAAATGGAACTGATATTATAGTCATCGTGGATCTAGACTTGGTTTATTGGCTTGGTGCATACCCACTTTATTTTCATCATCTCCGTATTTGAAGAGTTCCGCTAGTAATCCAACAGCACTGGATGCTTTTTTGTTCTTCAGCTTTTGCTGACTTCTTCTATAGCTCGTCATGTCCTAGGGTTTCTTGACTTATTATTCTCGAGACGTTTAACAGCTGTTCTGTTCTCTCGGCATTACTATTTCATAGACAATAGAGTCTGCGTCCTTACTTTGAAGCCATCTTCCAATTGTTTGGCATTGCTGTAGATGTGATGAGGCTGCTAGGCTATGATGGATTCCTGTAGTCTCCTGCAGATTCTGGCCTTATAACCGAAATGTCATCGATATTTATTATAAAATTTGTGGGGCATCGGCGACAAAACGGAAGGCATATTATTTTTCACTAGCACTTCTCTTGTATTGATCGTTCCAACAACTAACTACTTCCAAATAAGTCAACAAATTCTGTTTCTTAATAAAAACCACTTAACGCGAGGTCTTGCTCTACTGCGTCGGTTTACATTCGCTCAACAAGTCCTAGCCGTCTTAAACGCCCAATGCGGAGCTTTGTTTGACTTGTTGAAATCGTTGACATTGTTTTTCAATGTTAAATACCAGTCATGCCAACAGCATCTTGATCTCCCAGCGATTTTACCATCTTCTTTATGCGCTCATAAGTTTTATCCAGGAGCTCGTAAAAACATATCGTTCGCAATGTCCTATTTCCTCCATCCAGCGTGAGCCTTTATTGAGCTTATATGTTGGTGAATTCAGTCTTGATGTGGATTGTTACAATGTGTAGTCAATGACTTCAAAGCCAGTAAGTTTGCCGCTTTTTATAAAACCCTCATCCGAATAGTCGCTGTTTCTGGTCACTATAACACTTACCGTAGTAGATGTCACTTTTTCATCCTCCTTTTAACCGGCCCATGACATTCTAGGTCCTTGAGATTTTTAAATTATAAAAATAAATAAATGTCGAAGCTGCTCATGTAAGTTTTTTTTTACCGTATACTCCATATAGGGAATTCTTCTGCTGCTGTCTTGGAAATGTTGCCAATACCTTTTTGCAGAGGTTGAAACCCTATCTATGGTCAAGGTGCTAGACAGTCAGCGTTCGCCACGAGAATAGCGAATTCCCTCTTACAGCTTTTCCGGTTGAATTGGCCGAGGTGGGAAAACTTTACAAAGGCATCAAACCAAGGCATCATGTCCGGTCAGGGTACTAAAGTAGGCAGTCAGCGGTCTTAAAAAGTAGGCTGAAGTCGGTGTTGGCAAAAGCTTGGTGATTACTCAAGTGATTTCAAATAAACTCATTGTCTACCATTTAACCTACTTTTGTATGGGTGCAGAATATATTTAAGTAACTGCCGTTTCCGATTGGGACAAAAATTAATCTTTTTTTTAAAAAAAATTGAATCACTTTTCAAAAATCTTCATTTCATGATTTCCAAAAGATTTACACCTTCTTGAACCAACACAATTAACAGCTTCCTTACACGGGGTTCAGATTTGCAATTTGCAATTCTAAGCTCCAGGTTACATCAGTTTGAAATTTTTAATTCGATTCGCATTTGCTAACAATTTTTTCAAGTCTTTAATAAAGCTTTTGACAGATGTCGAGACTGGGTGTGTTCAATAGCTATTCAACAAATGCACTATTTCTGCGTACGTAAAGGGTGGTTAAATTTTAAGGGCCGATGTTGATTTTGAATAAAACACCAATTATTTAGGAAGTTATTGTCAATTCTTTTTATTATGATAATATTAGTACGGTTCAATTATGTATGGAACAAAATATCGGCCAAATGACCGCCACACCTCGGCGGCACATCTCCATCCGATGGTAAAATTTTCGATGGCGCTGAGGCATAATTGAGGTTCTATGCCGTTAATGTGCCGAATTATTTCATCCTTAAGCTCTTGAATTGCTGCTGGCTTATCGACGTACACCTTTTCGTTCAAATAAGCCCAAAGAAAGTAGTCCAACGGTGTCAAATCACATGATCTTGGCGGCCAATTGACTTCGCTACCATGTGAGATAACACGGCCATAGACGCTTGAAATGATTAAGGGGCTTTAGTTCTTGAGTCAGTTGCACCTTGTAAGCGTGTAAATGCAAGTCTTTATGCATATTGTTCATCAACGACTAGTGTGATTGGTGCAATTGTTGGGCACGACGACGAGTTGAAGTGGACGGTTCTTCAGCAACACCATCGCGAACGTCAGCAATATTTTCTGCAGTATGAGCATAAAATGTCTGTAATGAATTAAACCGTGAAACACAGTAGCTAAAATAAAACAAACTTTGGCGCACCCGGCTCGTCAACACCCAGGGCCAAGCTTTCACACAACCTCCTGTTTTATGCTGACTCTTGATAATTGATGTTACTCGGATGATTTGCCAGATTATCACGAGAGGAGGGCCAGAGAAAAATCATTTTTGGTGTTGCTGCTGCTAGGAATTGAATCCAGATCTTCGGCGCTGCAGTTCACGGCAGTAACCATTACCCAATTGAGCCCGAAACGCAGCTTAAAATTGCGTCGTTGTGAAGGGACCAGTTATAAAGGGTGATCCATTTCGAGGTTCCCTACCTTTTTAAAGAAAAAAACACAGAAAATTCAAATTTAATGGAGAATGTTTATTATCATTTGAAAGAACATTCTTTGGCATTTATTTTTTGAAGATTATTTCTATCAAAAGTTGGCCGTTGCTACGTCGCAGATGGTCCATCCGTTGAGTCCAATTTTCGATCACTCGTTCGAGCATTTCAACTGGTAACTGGCGAATGACACGCGTGATGTTTTCCTCCAAGGCCTGAATCGAAGCGGGTTTGTCGGCATAAGCTTTTGACTTTTCATATCCCCACAGGAAAAAGTCTAACGGTGTGATATCACACGATCTTGGTGGCCAATCGACCGGACCAAAACGTGAAATTATGTGCTCACCGAAATGTTCTCTCAATAAGTTCATTGATTGATGCGATGTGTGGGAAGTGGCGGCGTCTTGCTGAAACCAAATGTCGCCGAGATCACGAGCTTCAATTTCAGGCATCAAATAGTCGGTTATCATGGCACGATAACGGTCGCCATTGACGGTTACGTTCGCACCGGCATAATTTTTAAAGAAATATGGACCTATGATTCCACCGGCCCACAAACCACACCAAACCGTTGTTTTTTCTGGATGAAGTGGCAGTTCTTCAATCTCTTCAGGTTGCTCTTCGTCCCAAATGCGGCAATTTTGTTTGTTTACATACCCATTGAGCCAGAAATAGACCTCATCGCTAAACAAAATTTGCCTCGAAAACGTCGGATCTTCTTGGAACTTTTCAAGAGCCCATAGAGCGAAGCGATGGCGCTTGTTGCACAAGCTGTATTTTGTACGCTTTCAATTTAAGATCTTGACGTAAAATGCGCCAAGTCGTTCCATACGTCAGTCCGAGTTGCTGCGAACGGCGTCGAATCGACTCTCTACGGTCTTCGTGTACACTCTCAGCTACAGCCGCTATATTTTCTTCACAGCGTGCTGGACGTGGTCTATTCGGTTGAATATTGCTGAAATGTTGAATGCTGTGTCTCAAAATGGGTGATGGTGTTGCGGATAGTACGCTCAATAGGCCGATTATGTTGACCATAAGTTGAGCGAAGTGCACGAAACACATTCCTCACAGAACGTGAATTTTCATAATAAAGTTGAACATTTTGTAAACGTTGTTCACGCGTAAGTCTTTCCATTATGAAATGCCAAACAATACTAAACAAAAATAACATGACAGCATGACATGACTCACACGTGATCTGTCAAAAAAGGCTATTGAAAAAAGTATCTCTACTTGGATCACCCGTTAGCTATCATTGAAAATTATTATTGGAAATTTTCTTTTACTTCTTGCGGCTTTTTTATTAAACCAACCATTGGCGATTTGCTGTCAAAACAAAGCCCATGAGTTTTCAAACGTGATTATCCAAAAATATTTAAATTTTAATTGTAGTTTTCGCAGAAATTCAATTCTTAGTTTTCACTGGTCAAGATTTATTTAAACGAAGTAATGACTGAATTTTTCAATAATTCCTATAAGAAGCTATGGGGGGTGACATTTTAATTCTATCATGGGTTGTGTTCCAATGAAGATGTTAAATTATAGACTGGGCCCTAACCATGAAGCTCAGCTAGAGATAAAAAGCTTAAAACACACTATACAGGAACTATTCATCCATCAGACACGTTTAGCTTAAGCAGTGTTATTTAAGTTATTTAAGTGCAACGTTATTTAAGTTTTACGAATAAGGTTTTTGCCCTTAGAGGCATTCTTAGAGGCGCTTAACTTTATTCACTCCTTTTAATGAGTTTATGAATAAGGCTGGAACAGAACCTTCCTTGCAAATTTTTTTCGACATAATATACAAATCCCTGTCTTCGTCTATCATGCTAATCCAAAAGTAAAACTGCGAACTAAACACACCACAGTTACGCACAATTTAAATAATTCAATGGGGGGATATATTCAATTTGTGAATCAGACTCCGCATGGAAGCCCCATACACAACAAATTCGTATTTAGTTGGTTTGTTTATGCATTCATGGGCTGGGCTTTGAGCGCGTCTCCCTGCCTGTAGTTCTTCGACTTCTTCGGTTATTCGTGATCCGTACAAAACTGCACTCGTCACAAGAAAAACCAAAAAAAAAAAAACAACAATAACTAGTTCGTCACAAGACACTGTTGTTCCTCCGAATTTAAATCAAAATCACGTTTTTCTATCTGCCGGATAACATACAAATTCCACGCATTTTATTTTATTTATTTTTTTTTTTTGCATCGAAATTATCGTGTGACCCGAACCGTTCCGTTCCGTCGCTATAAAGCTGTTCCCGTCTCGGTTTCCTCATCCCTATGCGAGTAGAAATATATAAGAGCCGTCGTCGTCAACTCATAGTGTAATTGAAATGTGAATCCATTTGTAACGCAGAGTTTAACACTTACAGCAAAAAAAAAAAAAAAAATCGCTCAATTTTTCGCTCAGTTTGTATCTTTCCTATGATATCGCGGATAATGGTGTTAACCAAATGCAATTAGATGGTGTGATGAAATGTTCATCTGTTCGAGTTATGCTGCACTCTGGCTATTTCAGTGAATGAGGTGATGACGATTTCAGTGCGTCTGTATTTGTTGGCTAGTGGCCCTTGGCACTAAGGGTAGTTGTAGTTGAACCTATACGCCGCGCGTTACATCACCTTCTTTCTATGTGTCCGGATCATCGAACAAATAAAGATCTAACGAAAATTCACACAAAATGGAGAAAATTAAATCGTGCAGAGAGGATATGAATTATTTCACATGCAATGCACCTACCCATACACTCACATAAATCGAGATCATTTCGATTTATTTTCGTGGATTAAACTTACATTTTATTGGATAACCCTTGCAAGTCGCGTCCCCCCAAAATAAAATTAACATTAATTGGCTGAAGGCGAAAAGTAAAAAGTGCTTAAGGTAAGTCAACAAATTTTATATTCACCCACAGCAGGGATTGAAATGAAAATCAAGATCCAACAATTTGAAAGTCAATTGCACCCCTATTTATAAGGGACTCTGATATGTAGAGTATTTTTTTTTTGATTTTTGGGAAAAGTAAAACGCTTTCATTTTCAATTGCGGTGCGATAAATGAGTCCGGGTTGGCCCAAATTTAGTTTATTGACACGAAAAGCGGGGACACTTGATTGCTATTATACACTTTTTGAATTGTTACAAGGTCTTCCTGTCCCCAGTCCGCACTGATGTAGTAGCATGAGATTGTCAAAAATATACACTTACAATTTTTGAACAAGCGTACGCATTCCGAGGAGTATCTATACGGGGTGTTATGCTGCAACACGGAGTTCATAGTTTGGCGTTGGTACTCATACGTAGACGCTGTACAGACACTATGGCGGCAGTGACTCGGCGTATAGTAAACTATTTGTACTCGTTGTGTTTTGTGGTTAATGGCGTGTGAACGGTGGTGCTTTAGCTTGGCATTGAAATATGTTCATTGGTACTTGAGAATTACAATCGGAGACAACACCGCTCCAACATCGCGCTTTTGGCGGATGTAGTAAAGTGGACGCTTGATGCTGTGTAACTTCCTTAACTATTTTCTTACAGAATGCATCTTTTTAAGCAGTAACCAGCATCCAATTGATGAGACATATGCAGAAGTAGGGGTTATCCAATGGAGGAGTGTAATAGCTGGGGTAATAGTGTCTTAGATGAGTGAACGTAGTTACAGGTTTTTATAAACTCGTACTAAATTAACATCTGACAGCTCTAAGCTTATTCACGCGGAACTACCGTCAGATATTAGTTCGTGTTCCTGGTTCTAATGGGCCGATCTTAGTTCCGTTCAATTTGTTCTTTTGTTCATCTGAACTCGGTTAGCTATAACTGTGCACACCGCTTCTCAATAGTGACGTTTAAACAAGGTGGGCCAAAAGAGATCACCCTATTGGAAGATGGTCTTATTTTTGCGAATGGCCGCCAATGTCAAATCTGTTTTGGCATTTGTGGATTAGACAGATGTAGAATACAAGTGAACAAGCCATGGAGCGATACACTCCCCAAGAACGCGGAATAATCGTGTCTATTTTTGGCGTAACAATTCGTCTGTAGTGTTGGCGCAACGCGAATTCCGTCGCCGATTCCCCGGCCGTCCAACGCCGACTGCGCAAACACTGTGCCGTTTGGCCACTAACCTTGAAGATTATGGGACCACACGAGACGTTGCCAAGAGTGGGCGGCCCCGGAGCGCCCGTTGTGCCGAGAATATCGCCGCTGTTGCCGAGGATGTCGAGCTGTAGCCGGGAACATCGACCAGACGCCGTACCTCGCTATTAGCAATCAGCCGGTCGTCCCTAAGGCGAATTTCGGTCAAAAACTTGCGCATGTACGCGTACAAAGTCAAGTCCACGCATCAGCTGCTGCCTGTTGACCGCCAAACGCGTGTAAGCTACGCCCAAGCCATCCTCAATCTCGAGGACGAAATGGACGATTTTGCGACCAAAATCATAATGAGCGATGAGGCTCATTTCCACCTCAGCGGGTACGTGAAACCCGCAAAACTATCGCTTCTGGTGCACCAAAAATCCACGAGTAATGCACGAGGAGCCATTATACCCGCTCAAAGTTACTGCATGGTGTGCTGTTCACGCTGGAGGAGTCATCGGGCCATTTTTTTTTTCGAGAACGCCGCTGGTCAAACGACAATTGGACGAATAAGGACTGGAGGAGATGTGGTTCCAACAGAACGGAGCAACGGCACACACTGCGTGAGCCACAACAGATGTTCTGAAGGCGGCGACAACATCAGATGACTTCTTTTGGCCCCACCTTGTATTGTGGTTGGTAAAAGTAGAGAGTGGCCCAAAGTCATGTTGTAGGAAAATCATGTAGATTTTGCAAATGTCGTCAACTTTCGGTTTTGTTATTTTATTAAATCAAAGAAGACTACGCATTGAAAAGTCATTAAACGCTGTTCTGTATTTTATTGTGACAAACTCTCCATCTATAATATTTCGTCAGTATTTTGAAGCAAAATGCTCCAAAATGCTTTAACTGGTTAAAAACTTAAGCGTCAAATTACCCGTCTCATAGAGGGGGAATAACGAGTGTCAGATAATTTGCCGGAGGACCCCGAATCTGACGATCTATTCAAAGCTCCATCGACATCAACTAGACAAGTCACGCAATTGGCCATTTACCTATTTCTTCGCCTACTAGTCAGACACTAAAGTATTTTGTCACTCGCCTCAAGGAGGCTGGAATAACGAGTGACGTGACGAATAACCCCGAACCTGATGATATCGTCAAATCTCTATTGATATCAACTAGACGATCAATGCAATTGTCCATTTCGCTTTCATTTCTGCGCATTTTAGTGAATGCAAGCAACATGCACAGAGAAGGTGTCATCGAGGCTATTTTTTTCTAGGACGCTAACGAAATACGGTTAATGGCTCTTTTAAGCGATACAAAACCATGATCAATGGCATTTAATCACCACAAATTGGTGGGTTTGGCCTTAAATACACGTGCGTTTCCGTTTCGTTTTGGACGGAAAGATCACCTTATTTGAGCGCCCCTAACTTCTTTTTTTTTTTTGGTATTTTTTGAACAACGGCTTTTAGGAAAAGTAGGTTTTTTTTTGACGTGACGCTTAGTTCGATGAACTTCTGCGCATAAGACCACACGGTTCGATTGTAAGCCGTAGCGACACCTTAATAGCTTTTCACTGCCCGTATTCTCGCGATGATCCAACAAAGCACTCGAGTATTATCTATTGCCAACAAAGGCTTATATCAGCTCACTCTTTGGGTTGGCCATAAAACAGGAGGTTCCGCAATCGTGCATGAAGTACACACGCACACAAGAATTGTTATGAGAAAAAGCAAGGTCCTGGGTGGTAACGAGCAAGTTGCTCCAAATATTGGGGTTTTTCCTTATGTCTATAAAAATAATCTACAGACTCCGGAAGCGTTCAAAGGGAGTATCCGACATGAATTCGGGAATTTGTCGTCAAAACGATTATTGTGTTAGTGGAGAGATTTCAAATGGTCATCAACTGTAGCGGCGGCTCTTTTAACCGATGTCGTCTTTAAAAAACTCAAGCACGATAGTAGTTTTTGGGGTCCAGTTATAGCTATCAATGAAGAACCATTGGCACAAAACACACGATGGAATTGAAATGTCACCCCCATAGCTTCTTATAGGAATTCTTGCGAAATTCCCTTTCGGTTCGGTGGAATGGCTATCATTTCTTCATAAAAACAAATGTTGATCAGTAAAAAATAAGAAGTGATTCTCTGCGAAAACTATAATTTGAAATCGAAATATTTTTTGATAGTCATGTTCTAAAATTCATAAGCTTTGTTTTGACACCAACTCGCCAATGGTTGGATTTATAAAAAAGCCGCAAGAAGTAAAAGACAATTTCCAATGACGGTTTTCCATGATAGCTATAACTGGGCCCTTAGACCTTGCCATCGTTTCTCTTAAAAAAATCTCGAGTAGTTACACACTACATATGTATAACTACCATAGCCTGTGTAAGACTGCTGTAGCGGGTATCAAAAGTTCGATTTTGGGAAAAATTTTTAAGTTCATTTTTACATTTCACAAATGGCGTTGAATGTCAATTTGGTTGTGGCATTTGTGAAACAAACACAATTGGAATTTGTGTAACTTTGCATTTGCAATAGATCGGTAACTCACAAAAATTGAGGAATAATCGTCACCAACGTGCTCTTCGTGACCGTTTTCCTGGCTAATTGAATCACACAGAAGCCCCGTACCTCTTGTTTGGCTGATAATATCATTACATGAAGGCTCATTATTTCTGTTGTAACTATTAGCATCAGTATATCACCGATAGAAGGTTCTTTCAATGTTTTTTTACAATTACCTTCTTGTAATCTGAGTTCCATGGTGTTCTGTTTACCTTCTCTCAGAATAAGTGACTGAAGTTCTTATATTTCCAAGATGATCATTCCAAGAGTGCTCTCTAAATTCCGGGTTGTTAGAAGTTAAGTTGTTCTTCTCGATTTATAAAGCGTTAAGTCAAAGAATCTGTTTTTAAGGAATGAAGCACTTACTTTATAAGTAAAAATAATTTTCCCGCAGAAATTCTATCAAATTCTGTCCAAACTGAGAATGCTTAGAACATTGCAAATTTCTTGGACGCTTTAGAAACTGACAATGTTTACGTTTTATAGTTTCCAAAATTTTTCAATAATTTCGCCAAACTTTGCCGATAATTTATAACTTATAAACAATTGAGAATCACCAGAATGTACATTTCTATAGTTCTCGTGTGATGTTAAAGTTTTGACAATTTTCAGATTCCGATAATTTATAGCAATTGCTATTGACAGATAATGAGTTTCACATTCATTGAATGCATCCTCTGTTGAAATAAATCCAGAAGCGAAAATCCTTTTTGATAATTATTGTCAGAATATACATTTTTACTTTATTCAGTTCTCATTAGAACTGACAAAATGTAAGTTTCGATTATTTTCAAATGCTTTCGATAACTTACAAAATACGTCCGATAAACGTTATTTATCAGTTCAGAAGTCAGTTTTTAATATGCTATACGAAATGTAAATGCTCTTAGGAATTAATTTATTTTGTTTTGAAATCGATTATTACCTGTGTAATCAACGATGATATTTCTTTGTTCTTCTCGACATGATTCTGTTGGAGCCTTGTATAATTGGCTTCGACATTTAACACTTTGATAAAACTTGCGAACATCGTTCCTAGAGAAGCACCTCTCTATATCGTCGATCACGCGTTTTGTTCTTCCCTTCTTTTTTGCCTGTAAAGCTCAATGTCAGCTCTCGTCAGCATTCCTCATCAAACCAGGGGATTATTGCTGGTGGGCGTGAGAAAACTAGCACTTCAGTTGCGGCTGATCTAATGGCTGTATAGCTCGTGGTGCAAGTAATATACAACTCTATGGTGCAGCTGTATACGTGGCGCAAGAATTAATACTTATGTCATTTTACTCTCTATGGTAAAAACATACCTTTGTAGAGACATACAAACAGGTACTTCCCCTCTTTTGGTCTATGGTTTCCATTCCCTTGTTCTCTTATCTGAATCTCTTTCCGAAAATCGTGCATTATATTGTAGATGTCGCTTACGTCTTATTAGAGTCACTCCACTGACTATTTCCCATCATACTTTCGGCATTCCAGCATCACATGCTCGTCATTTTAGATTTAGTCTTCATAATACCAATACAATAGGAAATGTGTGAGGCACAATGTAAAGTCACCGTTATATCTGAAGTCATCTAAAACCTTCAGTACGGACAATCATTACTAGTTAACTGTCAACTTTCAATTTATATATAAAAAAAAGTTGTTCCCCAAAAAAGGCTTTATCTCATTGTTGATGCTTTATGTCAGGACCTTATCGGAAAGCATAGTCGGTCATTAATCTTTTATACGACGTGCTTTATAAGGTTGCTGACTACCGAATCACATTTCAGAATTTTTTCTCGCTCGTGTTTTCCTTAAATGTTCAAGTGAGGTGTTAAAATGGCAAATGAAGCAAGAAGTGCGATTCTTACAATGACAGTGATGAGTTGTAGACATCTATATGTTTAACTCATCACACATTTAAATAATTATACTCAGAAATCGTTTTCTAAACTCGAAGTTTTTAAATAACTCTCCTTGAATAAAGTTCCCTGACATTAATAGGCGTGTTCCAGTTATGAATCATTTTTTTGCAAAGTGAAGATTTTTTGCAATATCTATGCTGAGATTAAAATTTGTTGGATTCGTCTTCTCGTCATTTCTACTAAAGTGGACTGCTGGTTATTTTGTTGTTTTACAAGCTACCAATTGCGAAAACTATTGTTTTACAGAAAAAGTTCCCCTCTGCTGAGAATGTTGTTCCATCGCAACTGAAGCAATAGAGGAAAATCTCTAAGCGATCCATTAATGGAACACAAACAATGACTACATACTTCTTATACCCTAGCTATTGCTATATCTAATGAAGAGAAAATTATAAACTACTATTTCCAAATTCCATTATCAAAGTAAGTAAAAAAAAACATTTAAAATATTTCGATTAAACGTCCACCTACATCATGTTATCGACCAATTTTTTTTACCGACTGTACCGATTATTTCCTATGTTAAACACGAGACTATGACTAAGTTCATTTAAAAACATCCATTAAATAATATTTCATCACCCACTAACTGTCACCCTTAAAGCTGTCAACACCGTTAACTAATTCATCACATGCAATTGCAATAATTGCAACCTTACGATCCATTCAGAAGTGCATATCAATTAATCTTGTACCGATCGTATAATAAGATCGTAAACACTTTGTGCGATTTCATTTGCTCATGACTGCATCAAGTTACGCAAAGAAAACTCTCCACTTGCGCGGCAATTTTTTTCCAAACCACCCATTGACAGCTACGTAATTTTCCACCCATGTACGGTGAATGAAAAGCGAATCCAGTCCAACAGACAATCCATATTTATACAGCCATCCACATAAATACTAGTACACACAGAGCCCGCTGTCTTGACAGATTTAATGATTGCATTACAAATGTCATTACTATTATTCAATTTGCCGATTGTGAACCCTCCCGAGACCTGTCAAAGTGTGAGTACATCGGGACAAGTATACGCAACAGCAGCAGCAGCAGCGTTCTTATTCAAAAGGAATTATCTAAAAGTGGAAAATTCCCTCCCCTCAGGTGGTTGGCGGTACGCCTTCGATACCAAGGTCTTTACCACTAGTCAACGTAATTATATCAATCAGATTATTCGTAATAACAAAAGTGGAAAATTATTCAACTAGTGCGCTAGTATATACCTGTAGACAATTCCTTTTAGGTGATTCAGTTTCACTTGTCGGATGTGAACAAAACCAGGGAATTATTGTCTCTGTGTGGAATGGAATGGGACAAAAAAAAAACGTTTATAATATGGAATGTAGGTGTGACACGAGGGGTATTTGTACTTTCTATTTGCCGGCCGGAGTTTGAAATTATTATGTAAACGTTAAGCATTTTAAAATGGACAAGACAGGTTATATTATCGAATGAGCAAATAATTGAAAATATGTCAAATCGAAGTAAAAGTAACTGTCAGTGTGTAATCCGCAAAAAAACGGTAATAATTATTGAATATCATGGAAAAATATCAATTTCAGTTTTGATTGGAAAAATATATGTTATCGGGTGCTTTTGAGAACTGTCAAATCATATATTCTGACAATACTCAGAAGGGAACTTTGCTTCAATTCAAGGTAGTATTTTGAAGAGAACAAACATATGAGGAGGCTAAAGGAAGACTGTGCGGATCATTTAGTACCCAATCCCATCGCATCCTCAATTGTGGACTTTATGGCGATGAAATATAGCAAATGATACTGTCACAACATATTGTTCAGAAAGTTTATCGATATCTTTTGTGGTTCGACAATAAAACAACGTATTTATATTTGAAATGCTTAGGGTGATGTATACAAATGGTTTTTGTAAGAAAATGCCCCGTATAAATGGGCGTGAATCATCTATTTAGGAAATGTTTATATTGCCATAACGGAAGTAGTTGCATCAACAGTTTTTCGAATAATTTTAAAATTTGGACAAACTTGTTTTCTTACTTAAAACGCCCCCAAAAAGTGTGTGTGGCAAAAAAAAAGTATATGGACGAAATATAGAATTGCGCTCATATGTTTTTCTGATTTTTTTCCAAATTCCCTACCGTTTGGCCAAAAACAATATTTTTCTAAAAAAATGGGAGTGGCAGTCGGCGGATTTCAAAAATGTTTACACCTGTACTGCTTCGTCGAACAGAGAAATTTGAACTTGTTATCTCAAAATTTAGGATCCAAGAATCGGTGACACACAGAAAGACATACGCAGACGGACGGACCGACGGACCGACGGAAATACGGATATACATGGCTAAATCCATATACTTTGAGGTATATCCATGGAAATTATTTCCCTATGTTACAAACTTGATGTCAAAACTAATACACCCTTATAGATTAAAAAACACATCCGATAACATACTTGTTTACCAATGGAAAAAGCAACATGA